>OX596186.1:4772799-7172799 GCA_951394245.1 Cyclophora punctaria
AACTGAACGTAAGAAGGTTTTGTCAGAAGTCCAAAGAAAAGGACTGCTTAGTGTGTTTTTATTTTATATATTAAACCAACTTGTTTTCTGAGGAGTAAGTTATCTTAAGTGTATTGAGTTGGTAGTTTATTACTTTGGGATGTAAGGTTGTTTTTTTATTTTAAAATGATACGATACTTACTCAGAAACTTTAGTGGCGAAATTCATCGTGGTATTCAAGTCGTACCAGGTTATGTCTTGTCGTAAAACACCGCGGAGAAAATTGCTTTTGACCCTTTCTATCTGAAAATGTAATTTACTAACTTATATGATCTCAACTAGACTTTACTTCAGGGCTCCAAGGGGTGTAGTTTTGTCTCAAACTGAAGCCGTCGCGTCATCATTGTCTTCTGCCAATGTTTCGTACCCAAAAACGTACGTTTAAGGGAATTACTATATCATGAGATCAGTCAATCAGTCATGCTACGGTGATTTATAGGAGGGTCAGCCTAACTGAAGGCCTGATTCAATGGGTCAGAGTCCAAAATTGTGGTTTAGGGTAGGAGGGGTGTGAGGTAAATAGTGGATTTTGGCATTTAAGGGTGACGGTAGGGTCTAATGAAGGGAAACGTATTGTCATAGGGACGGCTCGGATAATTTTGATGGCCAGGAACGACTTCCGCTCCTTAGTCACCCTGGACCGCTAGGACTAAGGTTCTAGACAACTTTAAAGGCAAACTGACCTGTCTAAGCGCAGTATAGTTGAAGAGATCCACACTGATGGAGCCCGCTATGAACTGCAGCAGTGAGAACACCGCGCAGCCCACGCCGAACGCCACCGAGTCCTGGATCAACGCCTTCTTATTCTCTTCTGCACTTGCGTCTGTGCTGGAAGAATTGCGAGAATTGTGATGCCTTGCTTTGAGCAAAGGGAAATTTTATCTTATTTTCTCAAGATTCGGTGGTCTAGTGGTATGTGCGCTCGCCTGCCAAGACTGAAGTCCCGGGTCGAGCAAAAACATGTTTCCTTTTACAAACATGGCTCGAGTTTGAGATCACCAACCCGCATTTGGCAAGCGTGGTGATTATGCCTAATTCTCCTCACTGTACTGATAACTTCAGTGAGATGAGAGGCCTTTGCCCAGCAGTGGGACATTACTGGCTAGTACTTACTTACTTTCAAGATTATCTATATTATCCCTCAGATGGAGTAAGGTCTCGCCCAAACGTTTCCTATCCTCCATATCCCTCGTGGCCTCCCACTACTTATTAAGTTTGGCTAATTTGGCAAAATTAGGCAAATTAATAAAATATTTGTGGTTCAGGGAAGGTTTAAAAGGTATGTTAAGATGTTCGCCGACACAGGTTGTAATATTTAAGTGAATGTCTTACAGTATCTTCCCTCCTCCGAACCAGGCGATGGTGATGGTGGTCCCCGAGGTGCCCGTCATCACCGTGCGGTCGATCAGCAGCGCCGTGAACTCGCCGTAGATGATCACCCCCAACGGCACGAAGAAACCATTGATAGTGGCGAATATCACCCCCACGATTAAAAGAACAATCTCGCATGGTTTGGCGTATCTGTACTGCGGACATATTATAAACATTCCGTATGATTTTTATTATAGCGGCGCCCCGCGCAAATTCAACGGTTTCTGAGGGATTTTTTGTATGAAAATCGCCGAATACTTTCCTCCTGAGTCACTCTGTCGACGAGTGAAACTTGAAAACATATTAAGTAGTTTTTAGTGCTAACAGACCGACAGTCAGACACGGTGGAGAACTTTGTGTGCTGTGCTATATACTATGTAAAAAGATATATTGAAGAATAAAATAAGAAGGTCGCCTGTCGCTTTATCCACGGCTAGGTTCCCATATTTTTCATGAAAATTTGCCTTTCCACCAGATATATACGTTGGTGTTTTTATTAGGTATACAGTGGGTTACCAAATTATTAGACATTTTGATATCAATTTGTTCTTTAGGCCCACTTAAACGCATATAAATGTGGTATTTTCTCCAGCACACAACTCATTCGCAAAAGAAGATAGCAGAAATAACTGGAGTTCTAAATAAGAAGTTAATAAAATAAAAATAAATGTAGAAATTAATTTTAGACTGTTATTTCACAAATACACATTTTTTGTGACTGTCCCTAATAATTTGGCAATCACTGTATAGTTCTGTCCATTCACTGTACCTACATATCTATCAATATATCTATCAATGAAACGCTCAAACATTTACCAATTATATACAGCTCTGTTTGAATATCACACACTTTCGTGTTTATGAATGAGTAAAATACGTTACATATAAAATATTTATTAATATAGGTACTTACTAAACTACACCACGAAACAGCGGGCGCTGTGAATTCTTGGTCTCTGGAAGAAAGAGTTTCGGTTGATGACAATGACGATAATGAGCCGATCGATATGTTCACAAAACTCATCACAAATCCGCGCTCTGTGCTTCCCAATTCTTCATTTTGATTTTATTTTGATATATTTTTGGCTCGCATGATGTTAAATGATCTACTGCGATATTATTTTTGTAATAACACATGATCAAATGGATGTCTAGACGTCGCGTTGATTCATGCAACGCGATGTTTGTCAGATACGGTGCCATGTTTTGAGTGAAACCTTCAACTAACTAATTCCATGAAGCCATGGCTATTGTTCAATCTATTTAAACTAGTTGAGTAAACAATAATATGAAAATTATGAAAATACTTAAATCAACCCATTACAAGTTAAACTAGTAGGTACTAAATTGAAATAAGAGTAAGATGATTCCGTGCTTCGGAGGGCACGTTAAGTCGTCGGTCCCGGTTATTTTCTACGGATAGTAGTCGTTACATGAGACATGCCAGAGACCTTTGGCGGCTCAATAACTCTGACACCAGGATTGGTCAGGTTGACCATCCACTCGATGAAGAAGAAGAATCAAAATAATTTGACAGCTTCGGATATTAACTACTGAATCAGTAAATCTACACGAAAGTTCTTTTTTTAATGACATGTCAAGATGAAGGGATTCACATAGCGGCGGTGCTAAAGCGAAGCACATTCTGAGCCTAGTCTACTCGCAGGTAGTACCATATGAGATGAACCACAAGTGCGTCGAGGTACCATCCATTTAATATGAAAACATGAGTTTTAAGTGTTAGTTCTGACTTTCGAGTCTATCGGTCTAAGGAAGTAATGTAGAATATAATCGACGTAGGCAATTAACAAGCTCTCTTCGTGGGTCGGAAATTTTACGAAAAATTGACGGATGAGAATACATGGGGGGAATCGTTAACCACTGGTGGATATTCTGTAGAAGGCCCACCAAAGATGCAATCCCCAAACCATGAATGATGATGAATGAAAGCGGGTTTTCAAAACTCTGACACCATGGTTTCCTAGAGGATCCTGGCTTAATAATCATGATTTAAGTCCAGAGGTACTACGACCAATGGTATCTTTTGTTTGGTTTCGCTTGTTGTGGTTCACCGCAGGTACTTACACCTCTTTGTTAAGCTGTCGCTCAGCGATGTAAGCAGAGTGCTGCGCGAGCGTGGCGATGGTAAGCGAGTTCTGCCGCCAGCCGATTGTGGGCGTGGGCCGCTGCTCGCTCAGCCGCCGCGGCTGGTACGTCCCGACGTTCTTCAGAGAACTTTCTCGACGCATTATAGACTTGGCGACCCTGTAACAATAACAAGAATGAATTAAAATCACACCGAAACATAACATACATGATGATCAATATACCGATATAGTTAGTAGTTAGAGGCCGTTTCTTATTTGTCGGCTGTTGGACCCGACTTTTAAACGTGTGTCGGTGACATAATCAATTATGATCGGATGTCAGCGTGACCGTTCTTATGAGCTCCGACACAAAATGGGAGTTTGTGTCGGATTAGGTATTCTCCTCCCTTTAATTTCAAGTTTTAATTTCTTTAATTTATAGATACATAAATATGTAAACATTACTGTTACTCTTTCTGATCGTTAAGCATGCAGTGTGTACCTACACGTTTAAGAATTGCAGTTCAGAATGTAAACCTAGTAAAATTTTTCTTTTGGTAATTGAGTACACTAAAAGAAGTGAAACTATAAACACAATATTTTTGTGTGTTGGTTTTTAACGATAATGCGCCGTTTCATACTGCGCGCGTCACCAAGGCTGCTGTACTAGCCTGCGGCTTCGAAAACTTGAACCACCCAGCCTACAGCGTAGACTCAACTCCCAGTGATTGTTTTCTGTATAAAAATATGAAAAAGAACCTACGAAGAAAGTTATTTTCGGGCAATGAAGAACTTAAGGCGGTAAATGACCATTTTTCGGACAAGGGCGAAAACTCTTTTTTTTCAGGGAATTGAATAGCTAATTTCAAAATTTAACAAGTGTATTTGTATATTGAGAGATTATATTGAAATAAAAACTAATATTTTGAGAATCTACTCGGCTTTATTCATGTTGATACCGAAAATACATTCAACGCCCCTTATTTTTCGGTTATGCAGTACGAGTACCTAAGTACCTACCAGAGCTACTTAGTAAAAGTACCACAGGATACTCACCTATTGTATTAGCAGTTAATTGTTAAACTACTTTATAATTTTAAGTTCTCTTTGTTCAGATACATATTTACATTTATGTCTGTAAAACTTGGTAAAACTTTCGAAAAGCTCGCGATCTTTGACATTATTTCATTCATAGATAAGAGTTTGGTGATTCATAGAGTGGTAATTGTTAGGTAAGCATATTGTTTATGTATTGAAATTTAGTTATTGAAGAAGACAGTTTTTCATTATTTTTACGCATATGAGGGATGCCACATGGGCGCTGCAGCTGCGCTGCGTTTCGCAAGTCGCAACGCACCGACTTCAACGCAATTAGTACTCCGACGACGCAACGCAACGCAGCTTTCTCCGACGAAGCAGCGTCGACGTAGATGTAGGTGTAATTAAATTATATGTAGTCTTTGAACGAGAGCTTCGATTCGTCTCCCTCACTCCTTGTACTTTGTTTCAACGCACGTTGTTTCAGCGCACTGTGTGGCATGCCGGGCAGATTTGTATGTAGAACTACGGCGCCTTAACGCTGCGACGTCGCAGCGACGACGCAACGCAGCGGCAGCGCCCGTGTGGCATCTCTCTTACCTTATGGGTCGTTGACATTGGCGGAATTGCTACGTTCATAAAAGGCACAAAAAAGAAAATTTAGACTTATGATGAATAGCGTCTATGGAAGTTCATTCATTCCTTTCAAATAGGTTGGGGCATGTAGGGGCAAGGGTGTGGGCAAGGATAGAGGTCAGTGGCCAAGGGGCAATATTAGGGGCCAACCACAGAGCATAGAAGCACCGCGCTGTAGCGGCCGGCCCGGCGGTGCTTCTATGCTCTGTGGGGCCAACACTGTTGGAGATTTTATACCGCTGATATAATATTCATTAAATATTGGAAAAACACATGTTATTCATTCAACAAAATCTTCAGAACGAATCTGAATATTTGGACAAATAAAGATTACTGTCGGGAACTCATTGGTTACTTTTTCTCCCGAATTTCCTACAGGAACGGGTACAACAAGGGTTAAAACAGCTTGGAGATACTAGTGTAAAATATACTTAAAGATATCAATTAAGTTAGTACTTTAGGCATATTGGTATATAGAATTAAACTGGCATTGCTTAGTACCCATTTGAGTACTAATATTGATGTGTGCGTCCAGGGTACCTAGAGCCCGTCTACCGCATTGCGACATGCCTTGTAGTCTATTAATAAATACTCGCTTTGTTGTTATAATAACGATTATAGCTGCCGATGCAGTTGTGTTTCAATTAAACCACGAACACATTATTCATACTGATGTACTTACAAATTTAAGTACAGCGTGAGTAATTTCCGTCCATTTATTAACTAATTGATATCTTTAGTGTGACTACAGCCTATGCCTTTGTCCAGATGTGGACATTACAGATTACAGTCTCACTTACATTCATTAGTATTTAGTAAAATACACTTTTATAAAAATACAAGTTTTAAAATATTAGTTTCCTGACAGGCATTTTATAATCCACAAAGAACGATATAGACAGTGGGTATTTTTGTTTGTTTGTTGACGTTCTAATTTCTGAGACTACCCATCGGATTTGAACAAACTATGTTTCACATGATAGCCACATTCATGACAAAGATTATGGACTACGTTTCGTCATGAAATTCTGACGGAAACTTCTACAGCGCAGGTAAAACCGCGGTATTCTGCTAATTATGTTTGAGTTCAGTAAATAGTGAATTATTAAATTATTAGTTCAAGTAACGTTAAGTGTCATAGGTAAAGTTATTTATAACAAATTGAGAAGTAGATCGAAAGGATTCGCTTAGCATTAAAATGGAGAGGTCGGGGTTGGAAAATCCGATTATCATCGGTTTAACATTATTATTCCTAATACGTAACAAAATACCTTAGTAACCAACAAAAGGACTGTTCTTACTAAATTAATTATGGGTTAACAAGTTTCTATCTATCAGTTCATTTGTTGACGGCAAACAGTTCGCACGTACTCACTACACCCGCTCTGCGTTCTATCAGTGGTTGTCAACCTTTTTTTTTTTTGAAACCTCGTCTCTAAAATTTATAAACAACCATGTTTAAATGCAAAGGTTGCGATGAAGAGTTCAGGGATGGAGCACAGTGTTCGGCCTGTCAGGGATATTTTGACTTTGCCTGCGCTGGTATTACGGAAACTGGGTATCGAAGACTGGGGGAAAATAGGAAGTCCGTTTGGAAGTGCGCTGTCTGTAAAGGTATCAGACCCGCAAGTCCTATGCCTCCTCCGTCTCCAAACTCAGTTGACTTGGAGACAGTGCTGAAGGAGTTACGTCAACTAGGCCAACAAGTCGCAATCCTTCCCCGACTTGAAGAAACTATCAAAATTATTAAATCAGAGATGTCAGAACTGAAAACCATCAAACCGGAGCTGTCCGATATTAAGCTTTCAATTGAGTTTATCGACAGTAAGATGGAGACTCTATCAAATAAGATTACTGTGATGGAGAAGGATATTTTGTCTCTTCAAAAGACCAGGACCGATGTGGAACACCTACAGCAGAGGATTCATGCGCTTGAGGGGCATATCAGAGATGGAGATCAAAGGGCCCGCATGAATAACATCGAGATAAAGGGAGTCCCTGTGTCTAACTCTGAGAATCTATTTGATATTATGACCAAAATAGGTAGTAGAATTAATTTTTCTATATCTAAGGATCAAATAAATTATATAGTGAGGGCTCCCATGCGAAATGATAATATTAATAAAACGATCATAGTTGCAGTCCACAGCAGGTATCTGAAGGACGACTTTGTTGCCGCTGCGAGGAAGTGTACCCTGACACCACCTGATATTGGGCTGCAGGGGACACATAGAATATTCATAAATGACCATCTGACAGCTGACAACAAGAGGCTACTTAATAATACAAAAACTGCTGCAAAGGATCGCGGTTTTTCCTATGTTTGGGTGAGGGGATGCAAGATCTTCGCTCGTAAAAATCAATCTTCGCCGGTGATTACCATTAAGTCTGAGGCCGACCTAAAAAAGTTTTAATTGCTTGCTGTTCTAAAGACTTTATTTACTCTAAAACTTATAAAATTGTCTTGGGCAACCAAAGGTTGACATGCGCTGGCTCTAAAACTAGTTTTGAACTTGCTTTTGATAAGGTACGTTGCTTGCGTGTGTGCATATCGCGTTTCGGCAAAGGATTGGGGGTAAGTTGGCTTGCCGTTTGCTATTATCCACTCTTTATTATTGTCATTTATCTTGCGTTCTATTTGGTATTTTCATTGTTCTGTTTATATGTTCCTATTATATCACTCTGTTATCTGTTATCTCGTAGATGTTGCTTGCCGGACGTTCATGTTTTTAGCACTTATATAAGTTATTGTAACTCCTCAGTATTATGTCATTGTAATCGACTCAAACAAAGAGTAACTACTTACTCAACAATTTTTTATCATTCCGTTATTGTCTATTTATTTTTAAATGCTTTTTTCTTAAACGTTAATCTAAACAGGCTTCAAATTTACTACGTAAACAAGTTGTTAATAAATTATAAAATGTGTTACAGTTATATTTATCTGCTGGTTATTTATTTATTTATCTATTTACTTGTCACTTATAGTGGTAAATGGGTTTTTTCGTTATTATTTGCTATTTTAATGTTAAAATTATGTTGCATAATAATGCCACTCCCATTGTTATTAACAGCTGATCTAAGGAATGTTGTGTTATCGTTTTTACATTGTTGTATTTTTATCTTCGACGTACAGATTAGTTCACAATGGTTTATTATACTTCAATTTTATTTATTTATTATTTCTTTTTGGAACTTATTACATTTGATTTTTAAATTAGTATCAGTAAAGTCTAGCGTTACTAGTTTTTTAGTTGCATCGTATTCTACCCTCTTTTTGTTATTATTATACGCTTTTATACGAAGTAACACTTTAACATATTTTTATTTATACAATTTTATTATTGTTACGTTATTGTTTTTGTTCGATTTTACGAATTCGTTATTCACATTTGTATACACAATTTCAATTTTATTAGATTACATTAAATTTCTAGAATATAACGGGTCTTTAGCAGTGCAATCTAAAGGCTTTTATCCGACTATTACATTCATAGTGATATTGACTCGCTTGCAAGATCAATTATTTACAGTTTACTCATGCAACATTGGTATTTTTATTTTTATAACTTTATTGTTACGTAATTTGCATATTAGTTTTTTATACTATATTTACGCAACACGTATCTTTTTAATGGTATGCGCTGGCTTATCATATAATAATTTGGGTTATTCAAGTATTAGTATTTACTTTTTTGATCAATGATGCCTATTAGTATTTATTATCAGAATGCACGGGGTCTACGCACTAAAACATCAACTTTTTATAGAAACCTTTGTTTGAATTCATATGACGTTGTATGTATTACGGAATCATGGTTGATTGATAGTATTAATAATAATGAACTCTTTGATGATCGTTATGTTGTTTGGAGACGAGACCGTGATTATGGTAACTTGAATCAATCCTTGGGAGGTGGAATTCTGATAGCTGTATGTCGGGAGCTGGTGTCAGAGTTGCAAAGTGACTGGCAATCCGATGCAGAGGACCTGTGGATAACCTTAACGATTCGTAGTCGTAGCCAGAGACATGTTTATAAGATGCACATCTGTACCGTATATATATGTAATCAACGTTTAGGTTATTCCATAGACCAACAACTCTCTAACTTTGCAGATAATTTATCCAAAATATCGTTAGACAAACCGCTGGATAAGATCGTTATTTTGGGTGACTTTAATATGCCTTTGATGTCCTGGTCTCTGAATAGCGATGGGGTTTCTCTTAATCCCAATAATGTTCAAGGTTCTCATCAAATCCACTTTATAGATACCCTGAGTTTATGCAATTTAATGCAATTCAACTACATCCGTAATCAAAGTCTAGGCCGCATTTTGGATTTAGTGTTCTCCAACGATGGTGTTACTGTAAGTAGTTGCAACAGTCCCTTGGTACCTGAAGACCCTCACCACCCTTCCCTTGTGGTGTCTGCGGACTTCGTCGAGCTACACAAAGTCAAACCCCTTCCGTATACTAAATTTTCGTATATGAGTGGCGACTACCAGTCCATTTGTTCCGAGCTCGATTCAGTTGATTGGCGTTCCAAAATTGAAAGTGGGTCTTTACAGGAGGCCGTGGATTTTTTCTATGCTCTGCTGTACAGTCTCCGTAACAAACATATATCTTCAACCGTCGTTAACCCATCTCGAAAATATCCTATGTGGTATAAACCACCACTAATTAAGGTTATAAAAGAAAAATATAAACATCATAGGAAGTTCAAAATCTATGGTAACTCACATGACTACGACTCGTTTGTACAATTAAGGGAACGGGAGCGAGTGATGGAGGGTGAGATGTACTCTAAGTATATGGAGAGCATAGAGCGGAGCATTAGGGATAATCCGCGGGCGTTCTGGGCATTTATAAAAAGTAAGAATCAGTCCAATGCGTATCCTTCAGTTTTTATGTTCGGTAGCCGCTCAACAGATCGGGGGGATGAAATTTGTAATATGTTCGGGGAATTTTTTCACTCTAACTTTTTAAGTAGTTTGCCGACTGATGTACCAATATACGACGATAACCCGTTATCTTCATCTGACATCGGTACAATTGAGGTTTTGAAGGAGGATGTTGGCAAACTTTTGAAATCCCTGGACTTAAGAAAATCGGCGGGTCCTGATAGTATACCGGCAATTTTCATTGTTAAGTGTGCTGATAGTCTCACGTTGCCGATAACCCTCCTATTCCGCAGATCACTTACAGAGGGAATTGTGCCGGTTCTTTGGAAGTCAGCATTTATTACCCCTATTCATAAAAAGGGAGCAAAAAATAAAATTGAAAACTACAGACCGATTTCGAAGCTGTGTATTTTCGCTAAAGTTCTTGAAAAAATTGTTTATAAACAATTGTACTCAGCGCTTAAACATGAACTTGCTTCGGAACAGCATGGTTTTTTATCGGGACGATCTACTACATCTAATTTACTACTCTGTGCGGAATACATCAGTAGAACTATGTCTGAACCTGCCCAAGTCGATGTTATATACACTGATATTAAAAAATGCTTTGATCGTATCTCCCATTTGCTTCTTTTACGGAAACTGCAATTGATTGGTATCAGAGGCGATTTATTTAGGTGGTTTTCATCATATGTCCAAAATAGATGTCAGACAGTTGTCCTCTGCGGGTATTCTTCCCTTCCTATGACTGTTCCCTCGGGAATTCCTCAGGGATCATTGCTAGGTCCGTTGCTCTTCAATATTTTCGTTAACGACATATGTAAGTGTTTTATAAATTCCAAGATAATTTTGTATGCAGATGATCTTAAAATCTTGCATCCTATAAGATGCCCTAATGACATGGTTTTGCTACAGGATGACCTTTTAAGATTCCAGGAATACTGTAAATTGAACATGCTTGAACTAAACCTGTCCAAGTGTTTCGTATGTTCATTTACACGTAAAGCGTCACCTTTTGTTTATGATTATAAAATAAATAATACAGTTCTGACAAGAGTTAATAACATGAACGATCTCGGAGTAATATTTGATTCTAAGTTACTTTTCGACGCTCAGATTAATAATATAGTTAAAAAGGCTTCAAGAGCCCTTGGTTTTGTATTAAGAATGTCCCATGAATTCCAAGCTATTAAAACATTTAAAATTCTATACTGCTCGTATGTCCGGAGCCACCTGGAATATGCCTCTCAGGTATGGAACCCCAGATACAACCTCTACGCGGCTCGTATTGAAGGTATTCAAAGGAGATTCCTTAAATATCTTCAATTTCGGGCAAAAATATTTTTACCGGACTATGAAACGAGGTGTCGTAAATTCCATCTTCTTCCTCTGTGTAAGCGTAGAGAAATGGCTGACATCTCTTACCTATTTAAAATAGCAAATGGACACGTCGACTGCCCTGAACTCTTAGAGTGGATCAATTTACGCACCAATACAGCTGCGTTTAGAAGGCCAGATCTCCTACAAGTACCCTCATCTCGCACCAATTACAGACAAAACTCATATTTAATTAGAGCCAGCGCATCATTCAACAATTTGTTAAGGACTAACAATGATATCGACTTATTTAACACCTCGATTTTAAGTCTCAAACGTCGAATCATTATTTCTTCCGTCCATGAAAGCTTCGATTGTTTATAGATAATTTTCTTATTTATTTAATATGTAATTCCTTCATTCATTTCTTTTATATATATATATCCTTTGTATTCAATGTTTGTCGTCGTCTTTGTGTTTGTTTAATTTCTATCTCTATCAGTGGAAACTTGTAATTGGCCTTCTTTAACATGTATTGCATGTTTATTTTTATTTCTTTATATACTTACTGTTACCTAGCTGTAAGTTTTCTTAAAATTAATAAAATAAAATAAAATAAAATAAGAAACTTGCAAAAAATGCAATAAATAACTATTTTTAAACAAAACCGAATTATTTCGGAAATTTAAAATAAATCTGGCATAATAACTTAACATGCCCACCATGTACTCGTAAATCTGTTCGTGTTTCCCAAACAAACTTTGATTGAAATTATATCCCTCGAATTTCTTGATATTTTTATCACCTTGAAATACTCTCAACAGTCGTAAAATCTTACACACACTGTGACGTCACATAATTTAACCTCATGCAGTGCCAGCGAACCCGCGTAGCGAGTCGATTCAAATGTTATTGCAGTGCCGGCGACTCGCCCGGCGAGTCCATCGTATAATGTATGCGGCACCCCAGCAAACATTTGAAATTTAAATATTTGGTTAACGTGTTAAATATCTTCTTAACTATGTAGTAGGTATCTAGGTAATCTAGGTATGGCTGTGTCCACATAATTTTTCTAGCCGTATGCGAATGACCTAGTTTTCATGTCTGAAAAGCATGCGATCTGGTGAGAGTGGGGTGAGGAATGGTGGTAGCTACTCTGAATGGACACTTTAGTCCGAAACTTTTCAGCCCCACAAATAATAAGTAAATTAAATTATTAAAAAAATACTTAAATAACCCATAAATCAGTATCAGGATCACCAAGCATCGCTGCCATGGAAGTGATTGGTTAAACGTTCAAATATTGTAGATTTTATCTACTTTGAATCCGAAGTAGCCATTTTACGTTTACTTGCCCTTCAACCCTCAAACGAATAACACGTGAAAGAAAATTCCTCCGTGCAAATAGAATATTTTTCAGCGAACTTCGTTCCCATCTCCTCGTCCCTTTTTACGCCACTTGCGCGCCTGTCGTTAATATTTAAACCTACCATTTCAGTGTCTAATATCTGGCTTAGTCTCAAAAACCTATCCGGTAACTAACTGGTTGAAAGATTGTTCGTTCCAGATAAAGAATTTGGCACTCGCCTCGCAGTTACTTCGCAGGCAAGAGCTTATTAATATGTAGCATTTGGCAATCTCTTCATTGATGGACGGAAATGGTAAGTTTCCAGTAGATGAATAAAACTGATACAGATCTTTACTTGCCATTTATCATTTTAAGCAAGGATTGGAGGCTTGGTCTAGTCTGGAAGTATGTACTAATAGTTGATGCCAATAACTTAGCTCGTTTGGTTAAAGCGGATAGTAGATGAAGTAGTAGAGTAGGGGAAGGTAAAGCTTAAGGTAAAGGTAAAGGTTCTATCTAGTGCAGTAGATATTACCCGTCGTTAAGGGAGTTCATGTCACATTATCCCTTAATATCCATGTAATGGGGTGTAGATGTGACGACGGAGGTTCGAAGTGAGCCCACATCTGAGTCGTTTAACGTCGTACTTTTTGGGCGGTATCTATCCACAGTTGCATTTGCTGCTGCAGGTTGCTGATCTGAGATCTTACAGGAAACATTAGGACGCCACAAATTTAATCAAAAGGTAACCATACTTTCTCAGTGTGATTAAAAATATTTTTGATTGGATAATCAATTCGAAATGTTTGGAACCGGGTGACGCTTGCCCTTTGTCCTTAGATTGCAGAAGCAAAAGATTTAAGAAGGTAGCTCTTGCTGCCTCCATTAAATGATTTCCGCTCAAAAGTCAACCGACAACTTCCCTGTAAGCTATACGAGTACTAAACCACCAAGTTAAATAACTAACCTTTTGCTTGTTATTGGAGACAAGCCAATTTTCAAATATCATCGTTTTTGGCTGGTTTTAAAAATGACAGTTTTTAGGCAAAAAAAAATCCACTTAAATATAATACATATTTAATATGTTAAGGTAAACAAAACTAGCCATTTAACAATCTATTCATGCAAAATTGTTGACACAGCTTAATACTTTCTACTTAATATTTAAAACTATTTTGAGATAAGTCCAGGGAGCCTTCATCTTAGTTTTAGCGAAACTTGAAATCTATTTTTCGATAATTTTATTGAAAGTTACAATAAATATATAAATATAATAATACCAGATCAAGGTCTAACCGGTGTGATCTGAATATGATCAGATAAATTAGGATATTGTCCGAACTTCAAGCCAAGAACCGTTGCCCATTCTATTCTTACGACAAACCGTCTCTTGTAATCTGAACTCTATTGTGGGGGGATAAACAACATGGTGTCTGCTAGACTTTTCATTCAGACATGTCTGTAAGGTCAGGTTCTACACCTACAGTGTTACGCAATGTCTAATGACGTAGATGTTTAATTTAGCCCTTGTTCAACGTGGTCAGAAATATACCCAGTAACTGTTATTAATCTGTGAAATTGAAAAGTTTTCTTTTTGTTTCTGGGTTCAGCCAGATTCCTACAAATGCCTAGACGATATGCCTTGTATATAACTATTCAAGTAGGTATAACTATTCATATTTGATTAGATTAAAAATAGCAGTTAACACACACCATGACAAGGTATATTTGGGTTTCTAATCTTCTTCTTCATCGAGTGGATGGTCAACCAGACCAATCCTGGTGTCAGACTTATTAAGCCGCCAAAGGCCTCTGACATCGCACATTCTAATAGGTTTTTATATCCATGCCCAATTTGGCCCAGCAGGTTTTTTGTAATGATTTACTTAAATAACTTTTGAGTAATTTGTCGGTGCCTGCCATTTGCTCACTCATGAAATGACTGTGAATGGATAGCACAGATTGGCGCCCGACCAACAATGATCACGTGAAGTCTTGATAAGATGCAGTTATGCAGTTTACGTAGTGACAGGTCACGAGCCATTTATTACCTAACTATTTATTTTAAGTACTGACTTCTTAAGAAAATGTATCATTTTCTATGATTTCCCTTCATAAAGCTATAAGATTATGCGATATCAATACATATTTATGTTTTAAAGTGATCTTATGCGACATATTAATACATTAACATTGTTTTTATCAATACATGAAGCCTTCATTACGAACGCGGTGAAATATTTCAAACCTAGTGGACTTAGTTTCAACAATTAGGTATTCTATGCTTAGCTTATATGTCTCTTTCTTCAGACGTCGATAAGTAACAAGTGTATAGTACCAAGCAGGGTTGCATTTATATAGGTAACGTAACTCCACGTTATATCAGAATTGTGACGTCACAAAACACAAATCGCTACGCCACGTTATGTAATCCATGACGTAGGTACGAGACTAGCTAGCATAGACTACAGAACAAAAAGCTTCCGTGACTGAAAGCTTTCAACTTGCAGAGGGCAAAGTTCCAGTTTCAATCAATGCTTATTTTATGCCGTTTTTGATAATGGTAAGTTTATTTGAGCATGCCTAACGATGGTCATAAACCGAGTCAATTCTTTTATATAAAACCTTAATATTTTATTAGATTACTTACTGATATGGAAGTTTCCATTACTTTCGTAAGTAGGTAAGTACTTAATTATGTCTATGAGAGTTGGTGTTTGGGCTGTAGGTTGATACTGCCATAGAGTTCCACTTACAGCTTTAAAGTATCAACCTTTTTTCGTAAAGTCTATTTGGTTGTGCTTATATTATGTGCTAGATATGGATGGAGTCGTTTTATGTTTTTACCCAAGTACCAGCGCTTCGGAGTCTACGTAAAATTGTCGGTCCCGATTGTTCCAATCGTCAGACCGTGTCAGTGGCCTTTAGGTGGTCTAAAAACTCCGACACCAAGGTTGGCCACTAAGCTCCTCTTACTTACTTACTTTATCCATGCACAATTGTATATTTTATTAATTTGACGAGCTGTAGCTGCCTACTAAAAGTCATATAGTATGGTAAGTAAATTTAGTAGGTACTAGCAGCGCCCCGCGGTTTTACCCGCGTTGTGCCCATTCCCGTGGGAATTTAGGGATGAAAAGTAGCCTATAACCTTCCCGTTGAATATGGTTGTCTATTACAAAAAGAATTATTGGAATCGGATTGGTAGTTCCTGAGATTAGCGCGTTTAAACAAACAAACAAACAAACAAACAAAACAAACTCTTCAGCTTTATAATATTAGTATAGATTAGACAAATTCACAAAAGGGTTAGAAAGGCATGTTTGAAGGTACAACTCAAAGTCTAATAGGTATACAAAACTCAGGACCAAAACGCAAGCTAGGTAGGATGTTTGGGGAAACCACACTCAGACTTACTTTTCTGTATAATCCATATTGGCAACACGCGATCGGGTAGGTACTAGGTATAATTTTTTCTTTCCGAGCCAATGATCTGTAAATTGACATTCATTTCAGTGATGGATATTTTAACTCGGATATTTGTTTGTGGGTGAACCTATAAAATGGTATGATAACTTATTCTATTCCCGTATTCACGGCATTAGTTCATAAACACTGTTGCAGCAACAATATCAAATCGCTGTTAACACGCTCCTTCGAATTGCTCAGCAAACAGCATGTTTCAGAGTTGTTCACTGCATGTTTACCTATTTTTTTGCAAGAACATTTGCTTAGCAATTGTTGCGCAACATTAGAATGTATACTCATATTACAGGAAAAGTTTCTAACTTTGTTAGTTTGCTTGCTGAGGACTAATCTCAGACCCTACCTGTCCGATTTGAATAATTCTTTTTGCAATGGATAGTTACGTTCAACGGGAACGTCATTTTCTATTTTTAACTTAATTTCCGACGGAAACGGGCACAAGGCGGGGAAAACCGCGAGGTGCTGCTAGTTAGTAATAAATGTTTAGATAGAATAAAGATTTTCATTTCCAGCTCAAATATGGAGTTGTCTCTGAAATAAGAATTCATCTGCTTTCCCTATTAAATAGGTAAACCAATAGCCAGACGTTATAAAACCCGTGAATTATTAACGCGATCCATTTTATTGTCCTGGCCAAGTCGGCATAGAAATGAGCGCGACGCGACGTCGCCGCACTTTAATACAACCCCCATAAATAGGGCGATACCTAGTCATTATCATACCCAATACATTAATAAAAGACGTTGCATTATGTTATTACCACGAAATAGAAAACCCAGTAAGTACCTACTTCGTTCTTCTGTAGTTATTACTTACATAAGACATAAAGTCGACGTTAATGCACTATTTAAAACCATTTCTTTTGTTTTTTTGTTGTTTTGTTTTTCGCAAAGATTTGTTTGTGCATAGAGATAAATCCAAACTCCTAATAGCTAATTAATATGAATCGTTTTCGATTTGTGTTTTCGTTTTCAGTTCAACTTGATCCATCAACGCCACTTGACGAGACTCACGAGAGATTGTCTTTCAGATTTCAAACATAGAGCAACATTGTTGTTTGTCTACTTACAGAGGGATTGGCGCTGAGGGTTTTTTTGGGGGACTTAAGTAAATGATTTTGTGGGTGATAGAGAGCTTTAGTCTCCCATTGATTCACCACTGAGTAAATCTTAATATACCTAGAGAAGTCTGTGATTAATGCTCTAAATCTATTGACTGCATTCCCACCATCCTTATTAGGATATGCGGGGGGGTTCTTCACTACATAGTAGAAAACAAAGTCACTTTCCGCTCTCTGTCTGTCTGTCTGTCTGTCCCTATTTATGCTTAGATCTTTAAAACTACGCAACGGATTTTGACGCGGTTTTTTTCAAATAGATAAAGTGATTCAAGAGGAAGGGTTATATGTATAAAAATTCCCTAAAATCTCACGAGTACCTACGGGCGAAACGCTGGTAAAACCGCGGGGCGCTGCTAGTTTGGAATAATTACCTAATTCACGAAAAAAATACTGTTTTGCTTTTATATCACATTTAATGCATAGGTAATGTCAATAAGATTCTGTTCTGAATGAGAAGGTTTTAGAAGTGAAATCGAAATGAGAAGTTCTCAATTAGTGTTTATTTAAAAAAAAAATACTTCCTGTTTTGCGTTATTTATTAAAAAAAATATTTCGGTAGACATTAGAAATTAATGGTAGGTACCTATGTTACCGAAATGATCTTGTTAAAACTAGAAGACCCCGAGAAGAAGATTTTGCTTTAAAAAGTTCACGCTCATAATAAGCAGGTAACCTATAGGTTGACCTGAAGCGTGGGTACCTAGTTGCGGAACTTTTTCTTATCATAAAGTACTATAAAAATGAACTAACTAAGTACCAAAGCCAAAATCCATTACTCACCTATTATATTTTAAAGAAATTATTATCTAAATCTAAACACATCAAAAACTGAAAATGTAAACTGTAAACGATTACTTTCTTCATATGTAACAGTCCCGGAAAACGCGGGAAATGTTAAGGCGGGAAAGGCACAATGGCAGCGCGGTTGATGCCGCGGCGGACGGCGGGGCACTGCGCGCTTTTGGCACTAACTCAACCACCTAGTTATTTTACACCGAGTTTTATACAAACTGCTACAGACAATTCGTGCCTCAAAGTAGTAGTAGTCCATCACTACTCCTTTGAAGCACGAATTGCTTTGACGATCGACTTTTTTTAACAGGCTAGTGAAGTTATGGCTGTTACCTCCCGTGTTTCCTAGATCTTCAATATTTACTACATTTATTCCCAATATTCTGAGAGTTGTGAGAGAGTTATTGTTAGTGAGACTTTGTTTTCATCAATTTACCTTTTAATCTACCTGTCCGGAAAACGAACTACAAGTAGCAATCTACTTTTCTTTTGTTTAGTATTCATAAATTAGAGTAAGTTCTCACGCTTCATTATTTCACTACAATATTATTCATATTTATATTATAATGGCGTGAGAGCAAATCCGTGTTTTGTTATATTTATAAAAACATAAGTACCTACCCATAGTGGTCGCGATCGATAGATGCAGTAGCGAAATGAAAGCGTAGCCTATCTGCAATGAAATGGTCCGTTTAGGTTGGGTAAGTACTTCTACATTTGGTCCACAATAGTATATGTATTAGTCAACGCCAAAGCTGCGTAAATCTCTCATTTCACTGAAGATATCAGTGCCCAAGTATAAATAAAAGGTTGTTATGTTTAATAAGACCCAAGCTACGAACATTCTCTTGTAGAGTAGTTAGATATGATATCTAACTGCCTAGTAACCTAGTTAGCTACGATTCAAGAAAAAAACAAGGGTAAATAAGTGCCATGCATATGCATACTAAAATCAGACACTTAGTTTGGGTTAATTAGACCCAAACTAAGGTTAAAGCTTGTAGTATCTAACTAACCACAAAAGTTGCAGTTATATGTTGTTATGTTTAATTTTGGTGGTCTGGTGGTTATAACCTGGTAGTGGTACTAAGCATGGACACCCGTGAAGGTTATTTATGTCAGAGTTTTGTACTGACGTATTTGACTTCTGCAAAGTAAACTCTGTGAAGAGCCACGACGATAAGTCTATCTGTATAAAAGTTACTGTTACTGTTACTGTTAGCCCGTAATGTCCCACTGCTGGGCAAAGGCCTCCCCCCATTCCCGCCACTCTTCTCGATTTTGGGCCACCAGTTGCCAGTCCCTTTTGTAGGCGTCCAGCTCGTCCCGCCACCGCCTGCGCGGTCTGCCGCGACATCGCCTCGCTGTCTCCGGGCGCCACACAGTGGAAATTTTGGCCCACAGCGTGTCCGGCATGCGGCAGACGTGACCAGCCCAATCCCATTTTAGTTTAGCGGCCTTTTCACCTGCATCAGCGATTTTTGTTCGGGAGCGCAGTATTGTGTTGCGGATGCGGTCAATTCGTTTGACTCCAAGAATACTGCGCTCCATCGCCCTCTGGCAAACCTTGAGTTTGGATTTCTGGATGTTTGTCAAAGACCAAGTCTGTGAGCCATAAGTGAGAACTGTATAAAAGTACATACGGTTATTGAGTAAGTTAAGTTGTAGTACGTAGTTATAGTTGGGACCGTCTGCGTCAGAATAAAAGAAAGTATATTCCATAACTTATTTATTTCCACTAGAAACTCTGAATTAGATTATAATTGCACTAAAATTACAAATAAAATTAAAAATTTACATCGAACTAGGATATTTTTGGTGCAAAATATAATATTAAAGCTAAACTTAGCTAACATTCACGAGAGGAATTCTATTCACAACTTAACAGTCCCATTACGTTTATATATTCCCATTTATAATAGCCCACTTGTGGGATTCAGAAATCCCAGAATAATCACATTAAAATTAATTAGCTTTAAGGTATAAATTCTTAATTATAAATACATCTTAGGAAATTGTTAGGAGAAAATTATAAAAGATATAAACGAGACATGAAGCTACACAGCATGCCAACATTCATAGACAATAAGTGACAAACCTTTCGCCACTCCACTCGTTCGATCAAGATGTGTAGAAATGTCACGTGATCATAATATTGAAGCAACGATTCTCAGATTTTGACGGGAACGAATAGAATTCTATGCGATTGCCAATTGTCTACAGAGGTTGAAATATCGGGTATTTCAAACTAAGCGAAGTGTCCAGACTATATAACATTATTCTATAAGATTTTCCTTAACTTGCTCAGTGTTAACAACGTGTCTGGCCACACGATTAAGTTCACCGTTAAGTTTGCAGCGGACTTGATGCGGCGTCCAGTAAACTTGACATGTATGTAGACTTGTCATGCACACCCATAGTCGTAGTACCTACATCGTCAAGTTAAGCGGGCAAACTTGATGGTGAACTTGATCGTGTATGGCCCGCATATTGCGGAACTCGCAGTTTGCATAAGAACTCTTCAATCTTATTTAGTACATAAATATGTTAAAGAAACAAAAAGACGTGTGGCACTCGGGGACTGCCGCGGTAAAGCTATTGCATAGTTATTTTTTATATCACTAGATGGCGTTAGTGTGCTGAATGTCTGCATCGCGCTAACGTTGTGTTCTGGGCATATACGTAGGCAATGTTTGAGGAACAGTGAGATTTTTTCGTTACGGAATTTCTGGACTCGGCCCCCGCGCTCAAGGCCCGCGATAGAAGCTATGCAATAGCTTAAAAACTTTTTGTTCAAAATTGTATTTTTGCACTTTAGAACACTATTAGTCGAACATAATTTGTTTATTAAATATATTAAGGCATTAATTCAGATTAAGAATCCTTATGCAATTCACCCCTCGAGTTGCTAACGATTCCTTAAGATTTTGACGGGATTTTTGACATAAATTGTACGACATTACGTCAATTAGTTAACTGTCGATTTAATTGACGTTTCTGAGTACGGCACTTTACAATGTGGCGTGAGTTAAAGAAAAAGTTATTCAACATGTTGCATAATATGAACAAAGTTTAGCGGTAACTCAAATTTGACCGAGCTTCACCGTCAACTGCAGTTCAGTTGGTAGATATACATATTGTTTGCCGATGAGACAGCAAACGGAATAAGAAATTGATATGACCTCTCTCTGTCTAACTAATGGTGTGTGAGAGAGATAGGTATGTATTAAGAAACTGTATTTGTATGTTTATATTCTGATTACTGTAACATCATTCAAATTACAGGTACATATGCTTGAATTTGTTTTGTAATGATACCTACAGTAACGGTAGGGTAATCTATTTCAAGACTAGCACAATGACAAACAAAAGTTAATTTATCGTATAAAAAATTCTTAGTAAATTGTACTCCAATAATTGCACCAATTGTCTGATTGCGTCTTTACGTTCATAGTTCATTGTATCTAAATAACAAAATAAAATATTAAAATAAAAACAATTAAAATAGATTATACATTGTAAAAAAAGAATAACTTATAATAGCTATGGTCTTAAATTAAATAAAATGATTTAGTAACCCTCTACGGCAAAAAAATAAAATCCCTTTGTAATACTAAAGATTTCATAGCTTCGAAACAGCTAAAATAATGTAAAATTACGTGTTTTCTAAGAGTGATCTACGATTCTATTTATCAACAAAGTTCACCAAACTCAATATGATTTTTACTTAATTTGAATTATGTATAGATCTTTAAAAGGATATTCTTTCACCTTCTAGACACAGAGTATGAAGGTTTTATAATTATTTAAATCTTCAAACTACGTGTATTTGAAAAGCATCACCAGCATCCTCTAGCCACAGCGAGAGCGCGACAATACATGTTAATACCGTGAGTTGATTGGCAGAAAAGCATTTCAAATGTTCCACCAATCAACAGAGAGTATTTATCATACTGCGTTTTGATTGGAAGAAGGTAAATTCAAATATTTAACCAATCAACGCACAGTATTTATCATATTTGGTTTCCCTCGTTATGCGGCAAGGATTGGCTTTAATCTAAATGTTGGATAGCCAAGTCCCCTGGTAGTACCTCCGCGGTCTCAATATATAACAGAATCACCATTATAATATCATATTTTTATCAACATAGGTAAGGATGTGTCTAATCACAGTGTGGCATTCGCGACTAGCTGCTCTGTGATCAAACACACCTTTACAATCCTCCCTAAAAACTAAAATTAAATCAATAGCACAGGTACACGAACATTGCACATCATACAAAAATATATTACACACAGCTCAACTATCTATGAAGAAAGCTGAAGTATTTTACAATTGTTTTCATGAATTTCTAGCTTTGAGAGAACTTTATTTAAAGCTACGAGATTTGTTGAATCCATTTAAAGTAGACAAATTCTTATTTTATTTTCTTTAATATTTTTGTATATTTTTAGCCATATTAGTACATTAATACATAAGTTATTTTATAAATATATAAAGCTAGCAAACTCTCAAACCTAGAAAATTTTCAAGCGATTCGACCCTTTCAATAAGGGATGTGTAATGGACTATTTGCCCAAGAGAGAACTATAGACATCACAAACGAACTATCTACCTACTTTAAATTTTGTACGATCCAAATGAAATACAGGGTGATATTTAGTATCTTCACTTGTTTGTGTCACTGACACTCAATTATATTTTGGACACTTCTGTGTGTGACAAGTGTCGTTTTTGTACGATTAAGATTAAGACAACTGTTTCTTGTACCATGATACAGTGCAACTATCAGTGAGACTGAGTGACTATATTCTTTTACATAATAATTATTGTTAGCTGAATTGAATTAAATAAATAAAATAAAAATTAGAGTGTAGTTGGCAAGGAGTATGCTACTTCACTGTCAATCACAATCCCACAGAATCACAAATTATGTTTGACTTAAGGATTTGGAATGGTCGATGTCATTCCTACTTGTTCTACTGTAAATGATTTGACATTACTTAAGTTGACTAATGAACGTTTTTTCATAAGGTATTGCTGATTTTGTTTTCACCCTGTATACAATTGTAAAAGGTTGAGTCTCTCACATATTTCTTAGACAAATGTATTCTTAGAAATACTTGTCTTATTTTAAAAAGACTTTAAAGACCTATATGAACAATACTTTTTCAATTTATTCGAAGCGTAATTTTTATAATTATTAAATTAAATTGGAATTTGCACGTTATATCAATACATGCAAGGTTTAATTTACCTATGTCGTTCTCACTGTATTCATTTTCATGTTCAGTAGTTCAGACCTTTGTCCTGTAGTGGGATACAGGCCGATACCGTACTTCCAAACTATACATACATAAGGCGTTCTTTGACTGCGAACATGATCGCGTAACATTTTATTTCTTTATTAAATAGGTATCAGTAATGATCGCATCTGTTACGGGAACATATTCGCAGTGTAAAAGCGCCTTAACTACTAATAATAAACTTTCAACTGGACAACACATCTCTAAACTACATTTCACCTAACGTAAATATCTTCACCATATATAACAGATCTATCTGTCTGCTTCATTCACACGGTGTTAGAGTAAGACGGATATATATAATACAACGATTTATAACTGTGCTTTGGAATTGTAAAGACTTTGATAACAACAGTATCCCTACAAACTTATGGCTGAGATAAGATAAAATACTTGGCGCTGGTTGGTCAGAAGTTCGGAATTCTTTTTCACCAATCAGCGTCCAATAGCTATTAGTATGTTGAATTTGAAATCCGCTTAGCGAATAAAGCTGCGTTTTTACAAGTGGCTTAACTTATATGTATCTCAGTATCTGAATAACTTATAATATACTTTATTTTTTCTAACTTGTCCCAAGAGAAAGGGTAAGAATGAAATAAAATTACTTAACCTTTTTTCTCTCCAAGAGCAATCGTCTTCATCTGTGAAATTGACGACATTGGTCCACATTTTGAGACAAGTAAGAAAAATTAGAGTATACAGATTCTTTTATTCAGTTGTACATATAACAATGAAAATCTACAAATTACAAAAAAAAACAAGTTTCCCTAACTATCTTCTCAAAGCACAGTTATAAGTGACGTACGCAAACACAAGGTTTATAGCTATAGCTGTCCTTGTCTCTCGTGCGGGGTTAGCGTGCGAGTGAAAGAGAGGTGCTAATAGAAGAACAGCAGTCGCTCCTGCGCCGTGCCGGAGAGCAGACGCCAGCCGCGCTTTATGTTCAGGTACTGTATGATGGCGCGCACGCAGATTAATATACCTGTATGATTAAATAAGTAAACGTTAGAATAGAGTGATGTTATTTCGGTAGGTTTTGATGAATTGAACTTTCCCAACAGGGTTAATATGTACGCCAGTATTTCGGTGTAAAGATTTTGGAACCTATTTTTTTGTCTTCTCGCTTCTACCCCGACATAAGACGGGGTGTTTTGAAAAGTTTGACGTCGATATCGTGTGTAGCTCTTAAACGGATGGACTGATTTCAATGCTGTTTTTTCCATTTAAATCCTTCCTTAGGGTGATTCTTAGTTTGGTGGTTTATGTATGAGCAAAATCGGACCAGCTGTTTTAACGCAAGATGTTTTTCATTTTTTCCTTTTTTTTCTTGGCGTGCATCTTATATGCATGCTCTATAGAAAGCCATACCACAGATTACTAAATAGTTACTACGTAACAGATACTTCACTCTGAAGAAAATGTTCAATACCTACTGCTATAATTGCCTACTCCGTCGCGTCAGCAACCGCTGCACGCTAAAATGTGCCTAAATTCTCAAGCGTACAGTTGTGATTGCTTCGCACCGCGCGATCCCACAGCAATCGCAGGGCTGCCTCTTCGATAAAATTAAATTGGCGACGCATCGCTAAACTAATATTCTAAAACAGAGCTACGTAGTAACTATTTAGTAATCTGTGGCTTCGCTTGCGGCAACCACACTGAATTGGGCCCCAGAGGGCCCGAGACCGCTCGGCCGGGCGGTAGGTAATTATAGCGCGCAAGTACATGGAGTGACGGAGGCCTGGCCATACCCAAAGGGTTAACTGGTAAATGAAACGCCAACAGTCCCCAGAAATCAGTTTAAATAGAAAATAAGTCTCACCGAAGGCCATGATGAGCCACCAGAGCCAGGAGTTCTCGTGGCTGGCGAGCTCGGTGGAGTGCTTGACGATGAGCGTCCACTTGGCCAGCGACAGCCCGAAGCCGGCCAGCGCGCCGTACCGGCTCGCCACCGTGTGGCAGAAGCACATCAGCAGCAGGAACCCGATCCAGTTGAACAGGAATGCCACTGTAGGATAGAGACAATATGCCGTGTGTATGGCCGTGCCGTGGTGTATGGGCTCAAAATGATACTGAGTGATACCGTGACTAGACCTCAGACTAATGTTTGCTGTCTTATAATTTACTAGCAGCGCCCGGCGGTTTTACCGTTCCCGTGGGAATTTTGGGGATGAAAAATAGGCTATAACCTTCCCGTTGAATATGGCTATCTATTACAAAAAGAATTATTCAAATCGGACTGATAATTCCTGAGATTACCTCGAACATACAAACAAACAAACTTACAAATTTGTCCTCTTTATAATATTAGTATAGAAGTATAGATTATGATCTTATATACTGCAATCATACGTGATACAATGCTTATATCTAAAACCCTAACTAACTTATAACTTCCGTGATGCACGTGATTACATTGTGCGCTTAGGGGTTTCACAATTTGGAGAATAACAAGTGAAGATATGACTAATATAAACTGTATGAAATTGTTTAGAAAGTTTATAGGGAATGGTTGGCAAATAAATGTGTATACACTGTAGTACACTGTGCCGGGTAGGGAGAAGCAAATTTGATAGAAATGCCGTTAGGGAACAAATAAGTCGTTAAAAGAAAACATAAAATGGTAGGTAACTCATAGTAGTAATGGTGTTAAATAGATAACGTACAGTATGATAAAAGTTGTAGCCTGTAATGTCTTGGAGGGCAAAGAACTTTTATCACTGAACATATACATTATCTCACTGAATATTTCATTGAGGAGGATTAGATGTAATCGCCTAATCCTCCACGCTTGAGTACTGAGGGTTAGCCTCTCTCCAATCTTACACTCGAGCCAAGTTCGAAAAGTAAAACGAAACATGCTTCGACCGAACAATTAAACCGGAGAGTCTAGTCAGGTGAAAGAATATGACACTAGTGAACGAATGTGACACTAGTGGCTAGCTAGATTATCGAGGCTTACCAGCGCTTAGCTAAAATGAATAGTTACCGAAGAATGATGTGAGAAACATGACGTCAGTGCCGAGCAGACTGTTCTCGGGGTCCAGCGGCTCGCCCGCGCCCTCTGAGGGCTCCACCGTCACGAACGCCGCAAACGTGGGGTGGTGCCCGGGGCCTTGCAGCTGGAACCAAAAGGTAAAGGTTATCATCGGCGGTGAATCGTAGGTACTTATATAAAGCCTATTCATAAACACCTACTAGCAGCATTTTAGCTATCAAATGGTTTGTCCCTTTCTGACATACGCTATTTTCCAAAGAGCAAAAGAGACAAAACACTCACTAACAGTGCGTTTATGATTAACAGTTACAGAGCGTTTATGATTAAGGCAGTTAATGTCTTTGTAGTGCATCTTAAGGCCGTTGGGGTCTCCACTTTAATTATTTGTATCAAAAACCAAACTTTTAGTGTCAATTAAGCGGTTCAACCGGGGTTATTTCAACATTTGACACAATAATATGAGTACGTATAACTAAATAAGTTCGTGATGGAAGTGTGGTAACTGTGTGGTGTAGTGGCTAGCTAGACATATTAAACAGGATTCACGATTGCCACATCTATACCTAATAGGCAGCTCTAGTGTTTCGAGGCTTTAGACTGTAAACGGTCTAGGATTGACATTTTTGTTAAGTATGTTACTATCGGCTTTCTTATCTTGAATCTATGTGCGAGCTGAACGTTACCTAAAAATGTGTCACCCGGTAAGTTTAACTGTGACCTTGTCATTAATAACAAATTGTTATAAATTATATATTGGGTCATGGTACTGCGGTGATAAGGTCATGGAAATATGTTAATGTATAAGGTTAAGTAATGTTTGCATATTGGGCCTATTGCAATATTGGCATATTAAATGATTGCTAAATAGCATTCATTTTGGATACAAAGGTTATTAAAGTCGATTTCATATCGCAATTATAGCAGTCGTTTGCGACTTTTTTCGTCGAAGATAATATAAGTGTAAGGGTGTGTTTTATTGAAGCGGAGCGGGCTGTGCAGAGCTAAATTCACCAATCATAACGATATTAAATTGTCTAACAATGTATTGACATGTTCTGCGCCCCAAGGGTCTTTAGGGCCTAAGGTTTTCTAACTATGACGTATCACATCTGTGTACATCGTTTAGCTTTGAAATAATTATATGATTTTTTGAAATGATTAAAAGGGTTCAATGATAAAAAATGGAAAGGATACACTAATCCTCTTCAGAAGGAATCGTTACGGCTGGACAATCGATCACATTAGAACACATTTTAACGCTGGTAAGAAATAATATAACATAGTTAGGATTATTCTTAACTATATTTCGAGCATCTCTACGTGTGAAAATGCAGTTTCAGTTTCAGTATTACATCTCCCAAGGCTGTATACACGAATAAAGTCAGTGGCCTGCGCTTAATTGCCCTGACGAAGGGTAAAAAAATAGCTTCTGACGTGTCTGATATAGGTACCAAAAACCCTAAAATAAAAAGAGTATCGGCCGTATCAATGAAAGCGACATAAACGTAGATTGTGAACAATGAATCACTTGTATAATGAACTTCCAATGTCCATTGTGTGCAGCACATAGTCAGACAGGAACCGATAACATATCTGTGCGACTTGTTTGTGTGTGGACATAGTACACGTGCTATATCGAATTTATGCCTACAGGAAATCTTGGGAATTATCTTTTTATCTTTGTTTACTTTCAGTTAGTTTCTTCGTAGACTAAAGAATTTTAAACAAAAAATGCCTAAGAAATATTTATAACTTATAATATTAAAAAATTTAAAGGATATATTCGACCCAAACTAAGTTCTAAGCTATTGAAGTAAATGTTACTTACAGCGAGATAAGATGCATGAAAATGGCATTTACCTATAGAGTAGTTTACGCAAAAAATAACTTGAATATGGTACGCTCACAGCAGCTAACTATTTCCATTTCGATACATATTTCAACGATATTCAACTCGAGTGAAACAACAGACTTATATTTATCACGTAAGCCACACATGTTCAACACATAAAAACTACTTACAATTTAACAATAGAACAGAACACACAATATTTTTCAAATAAATTATGATCTAATAATTCTATACAAACTCTTTATTATTCTGTGTCCGCCATATTATTACATGTTTTGAAACAGGTTTTCATAAACAATATCATAGTTTAAATAACAGCTTTAATAACTTAAACATGGCGAATTAGTGCTGTACGGTTGAATGTCGGGTGTTTTAATATAATATGATAGCAAGTGACATATCAATTAGCGTGAAAGTGCTAATAAATACAATGTAATGAATAAATATACACATGATATGTGAATACAGCATCACATCGGTCTTAAATCATGAAATGTATTTGGAGGTATTTTCGATTAGAATGCCTTGACATTAGCTGTTCTTTTGTGCAGGATTACGTAAACGTAAAACAGTCGACAACCTTTTTTATTTTTTCAAAATAAACAAAAAAAAGTCTCAAGAATTTGACTTCATTTTGCCATTGCTAGTACTTGGTTACTTGTACTGTTTCTTTTCTGCAATTGGATGTCGTAGGTGCGTCCGTTTCGCTTGTAGTATAATAAGTACAAGAGTACTTGTGTATGTGCCCCACTAGGTACTGGGCAAAGGCCTCTAACCTCACTGAAGATATCAGTACAGTGAGGAGGATCAGGCAAATTCATCAAGCTTGCGGGTTGGTGATATTAAACCCAAGCTATGTTTGAAAAGTGGGAAACATGTTTTCGCTCGACCCGGGAATTAAGCCCGGGGCCTCAATGCACATACCACTAGACCACCGAGGCGTATAGATAGATAGATAGTATAGAATGTATACCTGCGAGGGCAGGTCACCTTCCATCTGCTTCTCGCGCTGCACCTCCTCGTAGGTGGGCAGCTTAGAGTTGGCTGCCACATCGTACGGCGGCGGCGCCGAGAAGTCCGCTGTCGGCGGCGGTATGTCTTGCATGTTGTCTGGAAAATACGTTGATTATGTTAAACAAGTAATAAATATAATAACCATCGTTTTTTGTAGGATTGGTACCAGATGATAGTGGGAAACAATAGTATTTTACTTATTTAAGTGGCACAATCTCGTCAGCGTCAACAGAGATTGGTGGGAACTTGCAAAAGATGGGGAGGGTTTGGATATTACCTAAGGATGTTGTAATCTGCATGTAAACCCAGCTATGGTATGAAAAAATATTTTTTCAAATTTGACCGATACCCGTAAATTAGCTCATTCAAACAAATTCTTCAGATGAATTTATTAAATTAGTAGACATAGTATGAAAACACTTAGGGCCTTATTCATAAACACTTATTAACAGCACTTTAGCTATCAAATGATTTGTCCCTTTCCGACATACGCTATTTGCGAAAGAGCGAAAGAGACAAAACAATTTAAAACACTATTAAGTTAAATATCGTTTATGAACAAGGCGGTTAGATTCTTCATAAATTTCACTACGGTGACTCACCTTGCACAATCAGTTTAATAAACAATTTGCACATGGCTTATTCAGGTCCTTGTGACTCATAGTCAGTTAAGAGTTATCTTTATAAAATAATTAATAACATTCTTTCGCACAAAAAGTTTTCAATTAATTGCATTCTAATACTAATATATATAATATAGGTAAGAATTTATTTTGTGTTCTAATCTGATATTATATCTTATATATAAAATTCTCGTGTCACAGTGTTCGTTCGCGTACTCCTCCGAAACGGCTCGACCGATTCTCATGAAATTTTGTGAGCATATTTAGTAGGTCTGAGAATCGGCCAACGTCTATTTTTCATCCCGAAATTCCCGCGGGAACGGGTACAACGCGGGTGAAACCGCGGGGCGCAGCTAGTTTTATATAAAAATGATTCCAGCAGAAGGTTATAGGCTACTTTTCATCCTAAAACTCCCACTGGAAAAGGTATATAGCAGGGATAACTGCATGGCACTGCTAGTTGTCATACAAAATTGTTCAATATGGTAGTTTCCTATTCTATTGTAAATGTTCAGCGTACATTACCAATGACACTGTATCTATGCAGTCTGTACGTTACCAATGACACTGTCTGGCTTTGAGTTTTATGACAAACTACCAGTCTTTTGCAGTTTTACTGGCCTTTAGGCATTCCTGTAGGTACAGAGTGAAGATTACATATTATAGAACAATAGCTGTCTGTCTGTATGTAATGGATTTTATTAATATCTACTGAACGGATTATCATACCGTTTTCACCAATATACAGAGTGATTCAAGAAGGAAGGTTTCTTCGTGCCAATATTCTTACTGAAATGGATAAAAAAAACTGCAGGGCAATACTAATGTATTTAACAATAAAGGATAATGAGGCGAAAGAATGGAATTAATTAAATATACCTTTCTCATCTATGAAAGGTATTTGGTTAAAAATTAAATAATCCATTAATAAAATATTAATTTACATCTTAGGACTCTTGTTCATCAAGTGGATGGTCAACCTGACCAATCTTGGTATCAGAGTTATTGAGCCGCCAAAGGACTTATAAAAAGGAAAGGAATGTAGGCTTATTAATTATACAAATTACATTTTCTAAACTTATCCTTATGTATGGATTATTTGAATAAGATTTTTTACACTTTTGACCTCAAAATAAGTATTCTTAGCCATGACCAAGAAATAAATTCCAGTTGGAAATTGGAAAGAAAAATCTTTTTGTAAAACATTATACTGTTTGTGGAAACTTTTAGTAAGCAATTTCATCACAATTCTACATAATGTTATCAGTGTCGTCTTTAACACTATGGTCTAGGTGAAAGGAAATTGGTTTTAATTATTATTTCTACGACATATGCTATGGAAATAAACGTAACATATTGTTATGAATTCTAAAAGCAATTTAGATAGGTAATCTAGTAACTGATTACTTGCTTCCATAGGGCACAATACAAAGTAATGTAGACACAATATTGCTGACCATATTGAAGTAAGTTTACTATCTATATAATAGGAAACATCTAACCTGAGAAGTTACTTCCTTAAGAAATAGCTGTGAGAGTAATATGTGTGTTCTTATGTACGGCAAAATACTGAATATGTACATACTTATGTCAATAAAAGGAGGAGGTAGGTTTGTATCCATTGCCGACGGCAACATCACTCGTAAGTGCGTCGCCGTACACACATTATCACCGCGGGGATTCTGCAACAACGTAAACTTTCACATATCACACATCTACGCAGGCAGTTACATAAATAAACAACAATAGAAAAAACACTGAATGTCACCGCACCATGTTTAACAAACAGCCGCGGCTACCTGTCTTCTTTAGACCACAGTATTAAAATGATATTTGTAAGGGCACAAACAGTTTTTTGAATTAATTAGTTGATACAATGTCGCGCATTGTTCAAGGATTTTGCTTTAATTTATCAAAGCAGAAGCTAAGCAGGCGCAGCACACCCCCTTGGGTTCGATGAAATTTATGACGTTTTTAGCAACCCTCTGAAAGTAGAAATAATATTTATATTGAAGGTTTTTAGATTACTTAGGTTTAGGTCAGGTCAGGTTCATTTCAGTACTGAAAACCTCAAATAAAATAATACACAATCAACCACCAACAAGAAAATTATAGCCGAAATTTCAACGATATTTCTTTGAGTTATTAATAATTATATAAATCAAATTTTCTAATAATTCGATAGAGATCAATGGGTAATTTATGTATTTGAACGTACTTATACTTTGCATAGCCTTGCCATATTAAAAAAATATAGCTGCCAGTAGAAATACGCTGCTGTCATTGTCATTAATCTAATGTCAATTGGTAATTGTAATGTCAAAAGTCAAAATAAAAAATTGCTCGATCGGTTTCGATTCGGCTCGGCAACTGTGTTCGGCAAAATTGTGGGCAAAATCAGTTTTGCTTGCATTTGATCCCACTGAATATACTAAACTAAATAAATACTAGTGGTTTGTTTTGTGTTTATCAGTCTTACACATAGTATCGTTCTCATAACTAAACTAACACTCAATGAAATCGTGATACCAGTAATACTCAAACATGAAAATCGCATTGATGGTGGCTGAAAAGCCATCGCTAGCCGCTAATCTTGCTACTATTCTAAGTAATGGGAAATGTAATTCTGGTAAGAGTGCAGGTCGGTTTTAGTTTCAGTTATTTTCTTTTATTATTTATAAAAAACCCTACATGAACTTGTCTCGTGGACTAACAGATCCAATTTGAATCTTCTTAATATTCCTTAGGGTCTCCCCAAGCGTGTACTGTTTACGAATGGCAAGGTACCTTCAAGAACGAGCCAGTTCGTTATAAGATGACGTCTGTGTGCGGTCACGTTATGAGCTTGGATTTTACGGGGAAGTACAATAATTGGGATAAAGTGGACCCTTGTGAGTTGTTCTCATGTCCCACGGAGAAGAAGGAGGCTATGCCAAGGCTCCGCATGCCTTCCTTCCTGGCTCAGGAGGCGAGGGGAGCAGAGTACCTGATACTATGGCTGGATTGTGATAAGGAAGGAGAGAATATCTGTTTTGAGGTAAGTCTCATTGCTTGGGGATTTGATTATGTCCAACTCTTAACTTAAAATCCAGAGTGCGATGACAGATTGTGGTATAAAGATGGTCAATGGCCATTTATTAATAGATTTTTGCAAAAGTTTATCTTCTAGATAGTTATTGGAGTCTGTTCATGTTCCATACATTATTTAATGTTAAAAAAAATCATGCTTCTTTTAAATTTTATAAGCCTGTCATTCTAAGTCTTTCCAATCACATTTCATTCCACATATAATTTATTACCATAGTTCACCATTAATTTATCTATCCTTCCTCTTCCAGGTGATGGGCTGCGTCCAAGACTACATTAAAGGTGACGTGTACTCTCCACTAGTGACTTACCGGGCTCGTTTCTCGGCTATCACAGACAAGGATATCAAGGCGGCCATGTTGAACCTGGTGTCGCCCAATGAGAAGGAATCTAAGAGTGTGGACGCTAGGCAAGAATTGGATTTGAGAATTGGATGTGCCTTTACTAGGTTCCAGACAAAGTATTTTCAAGGTATGGTATATTTCAAAATTAGTAAAGTAATTAATGATGATATAGTAATGAGCAATGTTAGATTCAGCGGGAAACCTTAGGGGACCACTTAAAAAAAACATATTTCCTTCGATCCTACCTCACTGAACCTCACAAACCTACCTCACTTCATCAAGTCCCCTGAATCAAATATCTTTACTCTAACTAGTCAGCTTCATAAAGAATTTTCCAAATCCAACCAATAGCTCCAGAGCAAGATCAAATAAACAAACAAAAAAACATTCATTATATTACTGTTGAGCATAAACGTCCAATTAATTTATTCTTCAATCATAAAAAAAATTATTTCTCTAGGCAGATATGGTGATCTAGACGCGTCCCTAATATCCTACGGCCCCTGCCAGACCCCCACTCTTGGCTTCTGCGTCCAGCGTCACGATGAGATACAGACATTCAAACCGGAGTCTTATTGGGTTCTCCGAGTGACCGCGAGCACTTCAGAAGGACGGGAGCTTCCGCTGGAGTGGAAACGAGTGAGGGTGTTCGAGAAAGACATTGCTAACATGTTCCTGATTAGCATTAAGGAGTTTAAAGAGGCTGTGTGAGTATTTACCCGCGTTGTACCTGTTCCCGTAGGAATTTCGGGATATAAGATAATATAAACTTCTTGTATAATCTTTGGCTATCCAATACAAAATAATTTCCCTATTCAAGCAGAAATAAAACTTTTCACTAATTTGTGGTCGTCGAATTTGAGATTTTTATTTGTTCCACAGTGTGACTGATATCCAAGCTAAAGAGAAAGTGAAGCCTCGTCCCGTGGCCCTCAACACTGTTGAGTTGATGCGAGTGGCCAGCTCGGGGCTCGGCATGGGACCCTATCAAGCAATGCAGGTTATAATAACTATAGTTGACCCATACTTTTTAAACACACAATTTGCACACATTATTTTAAATGAAAGGGGTTTGTACGGAATTGTGATCCTGTGACCACGGGTGGTGTACTTCGTTCGAAACATCGGGTACGTATTTTAATAAATACGTTATATTACCTAACGCGATACAGACCCATTTCATTTAGTATATAGTTAACTGAGTTTTCAGAATGATTGTTCTTAGGTTTGCAAACATAACACACATTTTGAATTGAAATGGACACACTTCCCCATATGATATAATTCAATTCAATAAAGTAGTAGCTTAGTAACAGTAAAGTAGCTCATAACCAAAATAATTTTGGTTATCATATAAATATAAATAGCTAGATATCATTATCTATACTAATATTATAAAGCTGAAGAGTTTGTTTTGTTTGTTTGTTTGTTTGTTTGTTTGTTTGTTTGTTTAAACGCGCTAATCTCAGAAACTACTGAACCGATTTGAATAATTCTTTCACTGTTAGATAGTCTATTTATCGAGGAAGGCTATAGGCTACATTTTATCCCAAAATTCCCACAGGAACGGGCACAACGCGGGTAAAACCGCGGGGCGCTGCTAGTAATTAATAAAATCATAAACATGTTCAGTTACACAGAAAAACTATTTATTTCAGACAAAAACATTTTAATATATCATGAATACATTTAAAATCGTCTGCAACTTTATTATAAAAAAAGTAAAAAGTATAAGCCTGTAATGTCCCACTGCAGGGCAAAGGCCTCTCATCTCACTGAAGTTATCAGTACAGTGAGGAGGATTAGGCGTAATCATCACGCTTGCCTAATGCGGGTTGGTGTTTAAAGTAGTAATATTATATAGTATCTTTATATAAGTACTAGTATTACTATATAGTATGTATTGATAGATACCTATCCCCCTAGGGCCTAATGACGTAAATGACTTCTTAACTCCTCCCATGTGACAATTAAATGAAATTTTTATGATTTTTTTTATTTTCTAGGCAGCGGAACGACTTTACATCAGCGGCTACATCTCGTACCCCCGAACGGAAACTACGAGCTACTCAGAGAACTTTGATCTCCTGTGAGTAATACATTTTTGTATGTACTGTAAAGAAGAGTTTGACGATTAATTACTAATGTGGATTACTATAGATTTTTCGATTAGTTAATCTATACTAATATTATAAAGAGGTAAAGTTTGTTTGTTTGATTTACGAGTTATTCTCTGTAATTATCAGTCCGATTTGAATTATTCTTTTTTTAACGGATAGCCACATTTACGGTGAAGGTTATATTTCGTCCCGAAATTCCCACGGGAACGGGTAAGACGCGCGTAACACCGCAGGGCGTGGCTAGCTGAGTTACATGTACTAAGTACATTTCCCAAGTACATATAGCTCAATGATTAAAACGTAGTTGTTTGTTGCAGAGGTGCCCTTCGTCAGCAGAGCAGCTCGAGCAAGTGGGGCGCGGAGGTGCGAGCCATCCTCGCCGCCGGCATCTCCCGCCCGCGCAAGGGGAAGGACGTGGGCGACCACCCGCCCATCACGCCCATGCGGCTCGCCTGTGCGTCGTCTCATATGCATCGAATACAATTAATTAATGTCAATGAAAGAATTAATGTCAATGAATGAATGTAAATGAAAGAATGAATGTAAATGAATGAATGTATATGAATGAATGAATGTAAATGAAAGAATGAATGTAAATGAATGAATGTAAATGAATGAATGAATGTAAATGAAAGAATGAATGTAAATGAATGAATGTAAATGAATGAATGAATGTAAATGAATGAATGAATGTAAATGAATGAATGAATGAATGTAAATGAATGAATGAATGTAAATGAATGAATGAATGTAAATGAATGAATGAATGAATGTAAATGAATGAATGAATGTAAATGAATGAATGAATGTAAATGAATGAATGAATGTAAATGAATGAATGAATGTAAATGAATGAATGAATGTAAATGAATGAATGAATGTAAATTAATGAATGAATGTAAATTAATGAATGAATGTAAATGAAAGAATGAATGTAAATGAATGAATGTAAATGAAAGAATGAATGTAAATGAATGTAAATGAATGTAAATGAAAGAATGAATGTAAATGAAAGAATGAATGTAAATGAGTGAATGAATGTAATTGAATGAATGAATGTAAATGAATGAATGAACGTAAATGAATGAATGAATGTAAATGAAAGAATGAATGTAAATGAGTGAATGTAAATGAAAGAATGAATTTAAATGAATGAATGAATGAATGTAAATGAATGAATGTAAATGAATGAATGTAAATGAATGAATGAATGTAAATGAATGAATGAATGTAAATTAATGAATGAATGTAAATTAATGAATGAATGTAAATGAATGAATTAATGAATGTAAATGAATGAATTAATGAATGTAAATGAATGAATTAATGAATGTAAATGAATGAATTAATGAATGTAAATGAATGAATTAATGAATTTAATTGAATGAATGTGAATGAATGTAAATGAATGAATGAATGTAAATGATTGAATGAATGTAAATGAATGAATGTATATGAATGAATGTAAATGAATGAATGAAAATGAATGAATGAATGAATGTAAATAAATGATTGAATGTAAATGAATGAATGAATGTAAATGAATGAATGAATGTAAATGAATGAATGAATGAATGTAAATGAATGAATGAATGTAAATGAATGAATGAATGTAAATGAATGAATTAATGAATGTAAATGAATGAATTAATGAATTTAAATGAATGAATCAATGAATTTAAATGAATGAATGTAAATGAATGAATGAATGTAAATGAATGAATGTAAATGAATGAATGTATATGAATGAATGTAAATGTATGAATGTAAATGAATGAATGAATGAATGTAAATGAATGAATTAATGAATGTAAATGAATGAATTAATGAATGTAAATGAATGAATTAATGAATTTAAATAAATGAATTAATGAATTTAAATAAATGAATTAATGAATTTAAATGAATAAATGTAAATGAATGGATGAATTAATGAATGTAAATGAATGAATGTAAATGAATGAATGTAAATGAATGAATGTAAAAATTCAACTTTCCACCCTAGATTATTAAAGCTCGGTGAATGAACAACTCGTTACGTCCCCAGCGGAGGCGGAGCTGGACGGCGACTCATGGCGGATCTACGACTACGTGGCGCGGCACTTCATCGCCACGCTGTCGCGCGACTGCCGCTACCTCAGCACCAGCATCACCTTCCAGATCGGCGCCGAGACCTTCAGCTACACCGGCAACACGCTCGTCGACGCCGGATACACCGAGATCATGAACTGGCAGGTATGTACTCACCAAATAACTATAGTAAACAAATAAATAATAAACATTTTTTGTAACGATTAACCAACTTCGGACTATGTTTTATGATGTCCCTTTTTTGATAGGTTCAATTGCGACCAATTGAAGAACTTAATTACAATTAATACTTATTAACATATCGTAATTCCAGGCATTCGGCAAAGACGAATTCGTGCCGGTATTGAACGTGGACGACATCTTGAAAGCACACGATCACAGACTAGTGGAGTGTCAGACGGCGCCGCCGGACTATCTCACTGAGGCCGAGGTATGTACTGTGTTGTGGTTCGTCTGTTTTTAAGTAAAATTCAATTCAAATTTAACAGATTTTATTAAGTGCTTTTTTGGTTAAATTGTAGGTAAATCGAAAGATTTTAGGGACTCCATGGCCTCCACAAGCCTCCAAAGCTAAAATTACAGTCAATTTGCGGTCCCTATGTCAGCAGATTTGATTTGAGTCCATTTGCCACCTGCCCCATTGCCCGTTAGTGTCGTATTTGATCCGATTTAGACTTTAAAATTTGTTATTTCGTAACTCTGTTACTTCCAGACTACGTAACTTCCAGATTCGATTTATGCTAGAGTATAATAAAAGAGTGTAAATATAATTTGCATTGCAGGTGATAACCCTGATGGAGAAGCACGGCATAGGCACTGACGCGTCGATCCCGGTGCATATCAACAACATTTGTCAGCGGAACTACGTCACGGTGGGCAGCGGCAGGAAATTGGTGCCCACCAATTTGGGCATCGTGTTGGTGCATGGCTACCAAAAGGTTGGTATATTACATCTATACTAATAAAGCTGAAGAGTTTTTTTGTGTTAAAACAGGAACTATCGGGCTAATTTGAATAATTACTTTTGTAATGGATAGCCACATTCAACAAAAAGATCATAGGCCATTTTTTAAAAGAGACCTTATTCATTAAAAGAGCTACCTACTCATATTAAGCTATTGCATAGCTTCTATCGCGGGCCTTGAGCGCGGGGACCGAATCAAGAAATTCCGTAACGAAAAAACCTCACGTTCCTCAAACATTGCCTACGTATATGCCCAGAACACAACGTTAGCGCGATGCAGACATTCAGCACACTAACGCCATCTAGTGATATTCTTCTTCTTATCGAGTGGATGGTCAACTTGACCAATCCTGGTGTCAAAGTTATAGAGCCGCCAAAGGCCTCTGACATGGCTCATGTAACGACTACTATCCGTAGAAAGTAATATCTAGTGATATAAAAAATAACTATGCAATAGCTTTACCGCGGCAGTCCCCGAGTGCCACACGTCTTTTTTTTAATAATAGTGTAACAACAAGTCCATTCTCCGCAGATCGATCCAGAACTAGTTCTCCCAACAATGCGATCAGCTGTTGAAGAGCAACTCAACCTCATCGCCGTCGGTCAAGCCGATTACCGCGCCGTTTTGACGCACACTTCCGAAGTGTTTCGAAGGAAATTCCAATACTTTGTCCGGTCTATAGAAGCTATGGACCAGCTGTTTGAAGTGAACTTCTCGTCGCTGAAAGCCAGCGGTAAAGCGCTGAGCAGATGCGGAAAGTGTAGGCGGTATATGAGGTATATTCAGGTTAGTGAACTGGTTTATTTGTTAATAATGGAAGTTATAAGATTTGTTAACTGAAGGCAAATATGTATTAAACTCTGTTCTAAAATTATTTCGATATTGAAGTATCAACTATTGAAGTAAGCGGATTTAGATAAAATAAACCTATTTTTATTGGGTCTTTTTGGAACTATTTTATTTTAGATTTTTTTAAATATTTTTTAATTTGTTTAAATGGGAACTTACGTACGACGGAGGTTACTGTTGAGAGTTCCTCAACACGTTTCGGTCACGTCCGGTGACCTTCATCAGGAGGTGGGTGGAGCTATGCATTAATAATAATGACCTTAACGTACGTTTCAAGTTTTTAAATTTTACCATAAATAATGGAGTTATGTCCATAAATAAATAACATTTCAATTTTGAACATACATACGTCTTTTTTGAAATATTAAAAAAGGGTTTACTGAATTATTTTATGATCAAATGGAACTCGTACTACAATGACAACTGTCTTATTCGCTACATACCAAATACAATGTATGGTTATTCCCAGGCCAAACCAGCCCGGCTGCATTGTTCGCACTGCGACGACACATACGGCTTGCCCCAAAACGGGACGGTCCGTATCTACCGCGAGTTGAAATGCCCGCTCGACGAGTTCGAGCTGCTGTCCTGGTCCTCTGGCAACAAGGGCAAGAGCTTCCCGTTGTGCCCGTACTGCTACAACCATCCGCCGTTCAGGTAGGTTAATGCTATTGTGATATTGAACTGCTATTCAGGTATACTAATGCTATTACATACAGAAGTGCTATTTAGGTACAGATATGTTATTCATATGAAGAAATGCTATTCGTATAGGGAAATGTTACTCAGATAAGAAAATGCTATTTAGGTAAAGAAACTCTATTTAAGTTATTATAACTATTAGGTGTTCACTTCTAATTCGTGCTTCTAATACACAATCGCTACTTCATTACACAAAAGCTATTCAGGTTGAAAATTCTGTTCAGGTTTAAACGCCATTCAAATATAGAAACGTTATTTTATTTTCAAGCGATACTTAACCTTATTGGTACATAAATGTTATTTAGTAGTATTCGTAGCAAATAAGTGACTCGAAGTTAAATTCGTATTAAGGGAATCGTAGCAAGTTCGGTGATCGTAGTAAATTGAAGATTCGTAGACTTGGTTCCGTAGCAAAGTGTAGCAAGTCCGTAGCACATTGAAGGTTCGAAGTGATGTTCATAAACTTGGTTTCGTAACAAAGTCTGTGTTAGGAGTAGGGTATCTGTAGCCGTAGCTCGTAGCCGTTATTATTAGCGTAATATTAAAGTGTGTTGTATTTGTTACAGGGACATGAAGAAGGGTTTCGGTTGTAATTCTTGTACGCACCCGACGTGCGCGTATGGGGTGAACTCGACAGGCGTGTCGGGTTGTGTCGAGTGTGATGTTGGCGTGCTGGTACTTGACCCGTCGGCGCCCAGGTGGAAACTGACGTGTAACAGGTAGGAGTTCGGTCCATATAAAAAAGGATTTCCAAATTTGATGTTATTCTATGATTGTCTTTGGTATCGTAGCAATGCAAATAGACCGATTTCAAATAGGGTTTTTTGTTTGTTTTGTAGATGTGACGTGATAATCAACATATTCGAGGACGCGTCGCGCGTGTCGGTGTCGGAGCTGCAGTGCGGCGCGTGCGGCGCGCAGCAGGTGACGGTGGAGTACCGCGCCGAGCGCACGCGCCTGCCCGCCGCGCTCACCGAGCTCACCGCCTGCCTCTACTGCGAGCCCGCCTTCGTGCCGCTCGTACGTACACACGCATACACGACACATACACACACGACCACGTGTACACACATACACGACACATACACACACGACCACGTGTACACACACGACCACGTGTACACACACACACGACACATACACACACGACCACGTGTACACACACACACGACCACGTGTACACACACACACGACACATACACACACGACCACGTGTACACACACACACACATACGACACATACACACACGACCACGTGTACACACACACACACACACGACACATACACACACGACCACGTGTACACACACACACTCGACACATACACACACGACCACGTGTACACACACACACACGACCACGTGTACACACACACACACGACCACGTGTACACACACACACGACACATACACACACGACCACGTGTACACACACACACACACGACACATACACACATGACCACGTGTACACACACAAACGCCACGCAATATTCAAATCGGATTCGTGGTTACTGAGATTAGTGCGTTCAAACTAACAAAAAAAACAAAATATCTATTATATTAGTATAGATATATGCCTGTATTGGACACACACTATACCACCTGTGCCCGCCGTGCAGGTGGAGAAGCACCGCGCCGTGGCGGCGCGCGCGCCGGCGCCGCGCGCCCGCGGCCCGCGCGCGCGCCCCGGCAAGCACCGCAACAAGCAGCCCAAGGACAAGATGGCGCAGCTAGCCGCGTACTTCGTCTAGATCTTAGGTATACTTTTTTACTTGTAGTCATTTATAGCCTCTTCACAATAGCATGATCACTATGACAGTTGTCAAGAAAAAACTATGTGTCGAATATGGATGAATATAAGGAATAAGGGACATGTTCCTTCAATTGGGAGCAAGCCCCGGGTGGCTTATTCAAAAAAATATGAATGATTTAGGAATTTCGGTCTGGGTCAGGTAATCTATAATTCTCTATACAAGGTAATCCCTTGTATTGACGAAATTTTGGTTGGAAAGCCGGCCATATTTGTCTATATGTTTATTCTATTTCAACTAAGAAAACTAACTAGGTCATAATGAATAGTATCGCCTCCTGGTCTTACCTACGTTATACCCGTTCCCGCGGGAATTTCGGGATAAAATGGTAAATGTATAAATGTACTATAAAGTGTCATCCGAATCCAGTAGTTTTTTCAGAGAAAGAGTATCAAATATACATACATACAATCTCACAAACTTACATTTATAATAATTACTAGCAGCGCCCCGCGGTTTTACCCGCATTGTGCCCGTTCCCGTGGGAATTTCGGGAATTTTTATACATATAAACCTTCCTCTTGAATCACTTTATTTAAAAGACGCATCAAAATCCGTTGCGTAGTTTTAATAATCTAAGCACACATAGGGACAGACAGACAGCGGAAAGCAACTTTGTTTTATTTATACTACTAGCAGCGCCCCGCGGTTTTACCCGCGTTGTGCCCGTTCCCGTGGGAATTTCGGGAATTTTTTTACATAAAAACCTTCCTCTTGAATCACTCTACCTATTACAAAAAACCGCATCAAAATCCGTTGCGTAATTTTAAAGATTTAAGCATATAGACAAACAGACAAACAAACAGACAAAACTAGCGACTTTGTTTTATACTATGTAGTGATGTATTGATAAGTAGGAGTACGATGTTTGTTCCTCTCTTTGTTAGCAGCTATCTTATAAGTGTAATATTTGAAAACCGTTTTAGTTTTAACCTGTTTAATATACTAGTTAATAATAAGCGTATTAACTATATAAACTATGGTTGCATATAGAAAAGAAAAGGGGGCCTGCGCTGGTCGTCCAGCGCTGGTGACCGGTGCTTCCATACAATGTGCCAAACCAGCACCGACAAGCGCCTAATGTCACCAACAGTACACCCATCTACCAGCGCTGGCCGGCGCAGGTAAGCGCTGGTCTACCTGCTTTCTTTCTGTGTACGGCCTTAAATAATGAAAATACTTGTATTAGACAATTTATTGAAATATTTATGTACATCATGTCTGGGAATACCTTCTTGGTATTTTAATTTATTATGTAGTATTATGTTATAGACTGTAAAGATCTTACAGGTTGTAAGATTTCGTCAGGTTTCTCACTTTAGTTACACAGGGTGAAACAATTTGGTCGTGCTCTGAGTCACCCTGTATATATACAGTGTGGATAAATAGATCTTCGTCTAAACTAATATCGTACGTCTCATAAACTATAGATTACTTTAATGAATAAATTATGATTATATTAACTTTTTCGGTTGTTTTATATCGTTAAGTAACTCGAATTAATTTTGTTTACTAAAGTAAAAAACGTATTTAACATAAAAATTATATGTAAATAAATTTAATTTAATGAGTATATTCATGTATTTATTTAACTGTTACATATTAATAAATGTGTGTTTCAAAATAATTGTAATTTTATTTGAATACGTGAAACCAAACTAACCCTTACGCTATTTAAAGGTTTATACTTTTAAAAATATTCAATATAGGGATGAATTACATATTAAGTGAAACAGGTATTACAATACGAGAATTAGGGTATCTTCTATAATACGTTTGGTATCTACCAATCGTATCAAATGTAGCATAAAAAATTACAATGATAGGAATACCACTACCAGTTTTAAACATGGGCGGTTTAACAAAGGAAGGAAATATTAACACGTAGTAAGTGTCGTGTGTCATGTTTGACATTAAAGGAGATGAGCTTAGCTCTAAATATGAAATGAGGTATTTGTAGCAAAATTAGAAAAGGAAGTCTTTTTTGCGACACAGCCCAAAGGTGAAACAATTCGTAGCAAAATTGAAGGTGGAATAAGGAATTCGTATTCGTAAAATAAAGGATTCATTCTAAGCAAATATCAAAAGAATATTTATATGTACCTTTTTACCAGAGCTACGCTACGTTTGTCATGATTGGTGGATACCAAACTTGGCCAAGTACCCTAGCCTTACATAATTGGTGGAAAACCAACCTTATGATTCTAATAATGATGCCCTAACCAAGGCGTAAGAGGTAACATCACCGTGATACTTCGAAATAAAACAAATACAATTTTGAAGTCTTCATTTTATTGTGAAGGATCTCACCTAGTTATGTATAAGTACAGTATGACATAAGCTTATTATAAATTACTGTATTTTGTTACATTTATTTAATACACTGTTTGAATATAGTTCGAAATGGAGACTTAGCTTAGTGTGACATGGGGTCTTGGGTAAACGAAGGGAATCTCAAGGAATGCGTAACCTCAGGGAATGCGTAACCCCAGGGAATGCGCAGCCATAGTGGCAGATCCAGGATATTATTGCGGAGGGGAAGGGTAGAGGGTTTGGTTTAGGGGAGGGTTGCTCTTCACCAGTCACCCTCACCCTCCTCAACCAAACCCTATACCTTTGTAGGGGTTACGGATGGAGGTGTTTGACAATAGAGAGGGTAGGTTTTATCAAAGAAAACATTCTTAGGAAGTAAAGGAGGACTCAGATGAGGGTGAAAGGCTGGCCGAAGTCACTGGATCCGCCACTGCATACTGCATGATAATATATTATTTTTCTGTGCTTTGATCACTGAAGCTGGACAAGTATAACTGAACTACGAAGCCTTTTTTTAGTAATATAAAACTGATTATTACACAATTTTTTACTGTCAATTTCGAGGCATTTCATTGATATGGAATAAATGTATTTTTATGAAGTTTCTTTTGTTTTTATTAATTATATTGGAATTGAGTTTGAGAGAGATTGAAATTGGTTTATGAATGAATGTTAAACATGGTACATAACAACAATACTGTATCCTGATTGGTTGAAATTTGGAATTAGTATAATTTTCTGCCAATCGACGAACAGGGTATTGTTTACCTTTGACGTAAAAGGAAGGTGTGATGTGATGAAGGTCGTTATAAGTGTGCATTTGTATGTCTGAGACATTGTAGTAGCGATTTAGATTTTTGAGATTTTGGAATGTGAGTTTTGCTCTTATGATTCTTTAAAGGTTTAAACAGTGTCTTGGAGGGGTGCTGCTGTATGGTTTTTTTTGTTGGGGTTTGCATTTTCGGTTTATTTGAAAGTTACCCGTTTGTAACAACTGTGATTGAATCTCTTATAATTGTTGGTGGTCAATATTTAACACAAGATAAAAGTCTTAGCTGTTATGCAATTCTGAAGTTACATTTTAACTTGTAATATTTTTCTAGACAATATCGAGTTTAAACTGATAATATTCTGTTTTTATTAAAATCTGTAGAACTGTTTATGTTTTCAATTGTTCTTGTATTTTTAATATGGTTTTTGTATCGTGGATAAAACACATTGTGTAATGAGATTTTAAAAAAATGTTTTATATTGTATGAAGCGATTTACAATAAAAACATCGCTAATTAATTGAATAACTGATATGATTCCGTGTTTTATTATAAAAATAAAATGTCTTACAGACTTGGGGCCTTATTCATAAACGCGTAATAACAGCACTTTAGCAATCAAATGGTTTGTCTCTTTCCGTCATACGCTTTTTGCCAAAGAGCGAAAGAGACAAAACACTGTTTAAGTTAAATATCGTTTATGAATAAAGCGGTTGAAAATTACTTAAACAAAGCTACTTAATTATATGTTTTTAACGTGATGGATGTTTGACGGTTTGTGAATAATGAACAGGAATACCTGATTTGATTTATTGGGTGATCAGCGCTTACCAGCGCCGACCAGCGCTGGTTGATAGGTGTGTCGGACTGCTAGTGACGTCTGAGTTTGGCGCTTGTCTGCGCTGGTTTGCATTGAATATAAACTCGACACGTGCTACCAGCGCTGGCCGGTTTTATAAGCGTCGTTAGACCAGCGCAGGCTTTCTCTTTTATTTCTATATGTGTTCTGAGTATTGGATTGGAATATGTAGCTTTATAGTTACTGTTATTCATTGGTGGCCATATCTTGCCAACATATAGGCCATGGGCTGTGTGGGGCCATAAAATACTATGTTATATACTGAAATGGGACTTATGTATGTAAAGCTGTACTAATCCGAAAACATGCCTAGAGCATAAACATATAATGTGTATGTTTCATTACTGTATTTATACATTGGAGTATAATACATATCTAATACATTACGGTAAGATTTAGCTTTTAAGAAAATAAACATATATGTTCAGCCATAATTTTGTTTACGACATATATTTTTTGATTGTGTTGTAAAAAAATAAATTTTCGCAAAAGAAACCTCATGATTGTGCTTTATATTTGATAATTTATTTTCTTTATATACGTCCTATGTACTACCTTAACTAATATAACGTTATCTAATGAAAATACCGAGGCATCTGTTCATTTAATATTTTCCAAAAAGAGATTCAATTGTTTGGGTTTTTAGTAAATATTAAACATACATTAAATATTAACCTATAGTTATTCATAATCTCACTGATTCATGATATTTATATAATCTAGATATAGCATATATATTTAATGTACTTATAGCAATTATTTACATTTAGAATACTTCAATCTATTAGTTAATTTAAATATATGTTCAAAAGCAATTTTGTCATAATTTTGTAATCTTAAGCGTAACCTTTTTAAATATATGTTGCTTTTATATCTATGGAGATTTATATTTTGATGAAATATCCAATGGTTTATTGAAAAATGTATAACATTTGTCTTTTTTCCCTTGCGAATATTACTATTATTTTAATAATTAAGTTTCTTTGTTATACATTTTTAAATAAAGTGTCACTAAAATATGATTTAATGAAATTAAAGTTAATACAAAATTCGTTATTGATAACAATTTTATGGGATTTCTAATCGAAGATTGTCATTTAAGATAAGATACAAAACATTCGAAATACAAAAGAAGACGGATGAATTTCGTTGGCTTCAGAAATGACATTTGACTTTGACAAACTTATATGACGACTGAGAATTATTAGCAAATCAAGTTTGAATGAAGAATAATCATTTTGGTTCCGGCCAATCAGACTGCAGCATTTTCTAATGCTAGTATTCATGGTTGACCAATCACAACGCGTTGCGTATTTAAACTAGTTTACAGATTTATTACAATACATTGAACCTACACTTAAATTGGGTTCCGATCTAGTTATATGACTCAGGCACGTATATAATAAGTATGGTTATATTGCATCATGTATTTCTATAGTACAATTACGTAATAACACAAATAGTACGGGTCCAAATCCGAAAATACGGTACATTCGTGAAGAAAGCATGAAACTTGGCATGAATGTAGCTCTCATGTATGTGCTTCAATCTCGATATGGGAAGCACGTCAGCAAATGAATGCTTCCCCCCTTTCCCCCCCATTTTATCTCCCTCATTCTGGTTTTTCGAATTTTCTACAAAAACTATACGACTGAGGAGATTACTCTTCAGAGACCAAATCATCGTCGATAAATTGCCTACAAAACGATACTACATTTATAGTGGTAAGATTAATATATTTTTTAACCGACTTCAAAAACCGAAGGAGGAGGTTATCAATTCGGTGGGTATATATATTTTTTTTGTTTTATGTATGTACACCGATTACTCTGGGGTTTCACATCCGATTTACGTGATTCTTTTTTTGTTCTATGCTGTACAAATTCCCATTGGTCCCGTTGAAAGTTTTATCCTAAAATTCCTTCGGGAACCTGACTTAAATTGAAGTAATGTAACGCAGGGTATAGAAAAAACCTTCATCGACGTGCTTCTATGGCGTGCGCTGCGAAAACTATAGATGATACATAAAAACAATGTTCTACACATTTAAAGTATTCATTATTTTGCACATTTAAACCCGCGACGGCATATGCCTATCTATTATAGTTTACGTACAATTACCACTTCTAGTTAAATTTTTTCAATTTTAAAACAACTTCAATAGTTAGCTTGTGATATTCGCATGATGATATCAATATATATCAACATAAATACATCTACAATAAAGTTCAGGAAAGTGACTTTCAATACCTTTTTAAATTATTAAAATTGGACCGTCCGTTTAAATTTAACGACGAATTAAAAAAAGTACGAAATATGCAGCGGGGCGGGTTAAACAAACCGCTGCACGCGCTGTTCGAATCAATGGGAAAAAATAAGTAATTCACTGTTAAAACATAAATTTTTAATTTTATTTTTTACTTTTTAGTGTATACTTTCTTTGTTTGTTAGTTAATTAGCTTCGTAATTCAATAACTCTTGGTAATGTTTTAACAGTGAATTACTTATTTTTTCCAATTGATTCGAACAGCGCGTGCAGCGGTTTGTTTAACCCGCCCGCTGCATATTTCGTACTTTTTTTAATTCGTCGTTAAATTTAAACGGACGGTCCAATTTTAATAATTTAAAAAGGCATTGAAAGTCACTTTCCTGAACTTGATTGTAGATGTATTTATGTTGATATATATTGATATCATCACGCGAATATCACAAGCTAACTATTGAAGTTGTTTTAAAATTGAAAAAATTTAACTAGAAGTGGTAATTGTACGTAAACTATAATAGATAGGCATATGCCGTCGCGGGTTTAAATGTGCAAAATAATGAATACTTTAAATGTGTAGAACATTGTTTTTATGTATCATCTATAGTTTTCGCAGCGCACGCCATAGAAGCACGTCGATGAAGGTTTTTTCTATACCCTGCGTTACATTACTTCAATTTAAGTCAGGTTCCCGAAGGAATTTTAGGATAAAACTTTCAAGGGGACCAATGGGAATTTGTACAGCATAGAACAAAAAAAGAATCACGTAAATCGGATGTGAAACCCCAGAGTAATCGGTGTACATACATAAAACAAAAAAAAATATATATACCCACCGAATTGATAACCTCCTCCTTCGGTTTTTGAAGTCGGTTAAAAAATATATTAATCTTACCACTATAAATGTAGTATCGTTTTGTAGGCAATTTATCGACGATGATTTGGTCTCTGAAGAGTAATCTCCTCAGTCGTATAGTTTTTGTAGAAAATTCGAAAAACCAGAATGAGGGAGATAAAATGGGGGGGAAAGGGGGGAAGCATTCATTTGCTGACGTGCTTCCCATATCGAGATTGAAGCACATACATGAGAGCTACATTCATGCCAAGTTTCATGCTTTCTTCACGAATGTACCGTAAAATTGATTTTTGTTAGGACCTGGAACCGGACTAAAATAACTGCAAGGAAGAGTAAACTTTAACTACTTGAAATAAGATTTCAAATAATTGAATAACTTAGTAGTCTGCTAAAATTAAAGTTTAACAGGATTTGTTCTGACATACGTTTAAATTAAAGTATTAATAAAAACAATTTAAAGAGAATTATTTTTTAAGGGTAGTCAGAAAATTACAGTTAAGTAAATTAATTACCGTTCTATATAAGTTTGTACTTTCAAAATATTTTACAGTTAACGCTACAATAGTCGGAACGCCTGCGGAATTATAATCTGAAAAACTAACTTCGCTAAATGGTCCAAATTCAATTTATATGTAGACTTTGAACTAGAGGCTACAAATATAGGACGAGTCAAGCGATTATAGTTCTTAAGGTTCATGCACACACGTCACGAAATACGTCACTTTACATCAATATTATGTCACCGACAGTTACGGAATGACATGACTTAGTCACGAGTCACACTTTCGAGTCAAAGTCTTACTAACTCTAAACAAAGTGCAGTTCGAATCCTGTAATGTTCATCATATTTATTATATTATGATGTAGGTATCATACATATTTAAAATATTTACTATTTATTTATTTCAATTAAAATGGAGATCAAATTCACTTCATGTGAAAGATGGATCCCTATTAATATTTGTACGTCGAAATTTTAGGACTTTGATATCTCTGTGACGTCACTACGGTTGATCGACGACGTTGCGTTGACGTGACATCTTGACAAGTGCGTGTGCATGTACCCTATTTCCGTCCCTATTTGCAGACCGATTACGGCCAAATCAAATTGAATATGTTACAAGATATTCAAATTGTATTAATATTCTATTATACTTTTTGTATTTTTGATATTTGATTCTTATAAAGGGTCTTTCCACTGAAATTTGATTTACAGGCAAATATAAGATGGTTATTTCAGACCAATGTATTAATTACGGTTACTGTCGGTCAAAACATTTCATCACTTCTTTTTATTTTTCTTTCAGAAGCCATTGTTTTTCCAATACTTTTAGTTTGACTATTTTTTACTAACGAGTATTATTTCTTACGAGTACTATTACTTGGTTCATACTAATTTGATTCAGCCTCACACGTAATGTACAAGTGATAATATAATGTAACAGCTAAGAGGCCAGCTCATTGATAATACTGTAAACATATTCGTAATCAGATTTAAACTTTTAAGACACCAAAATCCAAAACCAAAATAACAGTAATTTTGAAAAAAATGCCAGTTATTTAAGATGAAACAAAATTTTGACATCATTGCTACATTTGTTTTATTGTCATATGATTATAATAATATTATTCGTATTATCTTATTATTTTGGTCTTGGATTACGGTACTAACGTGAATCTATTCATAATTCTATTCGATTAGGGAATAGTTATCATTACAATATATTGTGTAAGTATACATGAATGATAGATTACATAAGCTACGAGTAGCTTACTTTATATTGAGCTTTTGAAGTATATATTATATTTAATTTTTTTCACTATTTAAAGCTCTTAGATTCCTTTTTACGCGATCATTGCGTCGCGTCGAAAACTAATGCCTCTGTTTCGGCACCCAGGGTATCATCCATCATAGCAATTGACGTGTTTATATCATTACATCGCTATGACACGCAATACGTCGAACCCCGTCTATAGGCAACAGTTTAAATGTATAATAACTAATAAATCGGTATAGAGTGACTATAATAGGTATATTAAAAACGGAGATTTGCTTTTGGCATTTTCGCACAGAGATAATTAATGTTCATTTACCTCGAAACTGTACTTAACACTCACATAAGAGTTAGTTATAAAGGTCACTTGGTTATAGTACTTAATGTACGCACATAGTGTCCTAAATTATATTCAAAGTTCATATCATAAGATTAAAACCAGCACTATAATAATTTCATCAGGCCTTAGAGAAACCAGCAACTAAACTTCGAAACCGGCGATTAGACGAAAACTTTACAATATTCTAGGGTATTCATATGGTCCACACTTGTACCTTCTCCGCGACGACGCACCAGCTGGCCTGGTCGTAGTACGAGGAGACGACGTGCAGGCTCTCCACGTACTTGTCGATGAGCTGGTCGAGCTCGCCGCGCTTAAACACGTGGTAGTAGCGGTGGTAGGTGACGGCGCCGCCCTCCGACGGCAGGCTGTCGGACCCGTCGCTCAGCGACGGCAGCAGCGGCGCGTGCGGCGGCGCGCGCGCCGGCGCCGGCGCCGTGTCCTCCGACGACGAGCGCGTCTCCAGCTTCCTCTCCTTCGAGCACTCGCTGTACGAAGGCAGCGACGCCAGACTGGCGCACCCCAACGACGCAGTACTCCCAGTCTTGTCCCGCCGACTCCAGTCGCTGCCGGCCGAAGTGTCACTCGACTCGATCGAAAATCCCGACTTTAATGGAGCCGTACTGTTACTTGATCGAGATGTAATCGATTCTGGACTGATCTCCATTTTATCCAAGTCACTGGAGTCGGTAGACTGCCCTACTTTCAAAGAAGAGCGTTTGTCAGTACTCGTGCATAGGGAATCCACGCTAATTTCTGATTCCAACGAGTAGCCAGTTTCGAGAGACTGGCTCGTGTCGTATGCGCCTGAATCGATGGTGATTTCAGGGTTTCCATTGCTGGAGCAGATGGCGCTGTCGTCGTCAGGGTTCTTGATGTCAGTCTCGGGTAGCTTGTCGTCGGTGGCGGGCTTCGCCGTGTACTGAATGTTGGCACAGTTGTTGAGGTACAAGTCCTCCTCGCTAGTCACTTTCATTGATTTCTTCAGTTCCCTGTATTTGTTTATGATAGGATCCACATCTTTTGATCTCTTCTTGCTCTTAGATTTTGTGCTACACTTAGGGAATAGCTTGTTGATGTCCGTCTCTTGAACATCGTTCAGCGACGCTATGTACTTGTGTCGTTCTTGTATCTCAGCGCTCAATTTACTGAGCCCTTGCATCTCAGTGCTTATCTTACTGATGTAAGGGTCTTCTAGATGCTGCAAGCTGTCCGAGAGCTCGTCAAGTATCTTTTGAGTATTTCGATCTTCTTCAGCTCGTTTCAACCGAAGTGAGATGCTCTTCTCACTGCTACTACTACTTGGAAGATCGAAGTCTTCCTCGTTGATTCGTTTTGAGTATTGATCGATTTCCTGCAACAGTTTTTCGCTCAGTTTCTCCGCGAATTCTGTCAGATGTTGATTTCTGTCCTGATCTGGCGCCCATTCCTCTTCTTTGGCCAACATGTCCGACTTGCATGTTATCAGTGGTTCATTTTGAATCCTATTGAAACTTTCCGACTTTGAGATAGATTTTTCAGAGTCCGTACTCGATATTGATATAGAGTCGTACGGTAATCTCGTCGGACTTCGGTGACTCTTACTTAAATTCTCATCCAGTGATCGTCCTTCAGGTCTATTTGGTGACAGTCTGTTCAAACTCCACGTTGAGTTACTTGTACTTCCAAGTTTTGGGGATCTATCTTTCGATCTCCTCCCAGGGGAGAGTCTTTCAAGGCTTGAGGAGCTTCCACTGGAACTGGTATGAGACTGGGACCTCGATCTATCCTCTAGTATCCTCAGATCTCCTGGCGACAGTTTGTTTAAGCTCCAGTTGCTACTGCTACTGCTGCTGGACACACCTTGGACTATTGCCATAGCTTCAGTGCTTTCAATCTTTTCTAGATGTTTCCTCTTCGACCGAGGACTTGATTGGATCACAGTTTCACAGGTTTCGTCCAAAGAATGAGCGACTTCGGCAGCCGCCTCTATTAAACTTTGTGGCAGTGGAGCGGGCGAAGGTGATTTCACAGTTGATAGTAATTCGTTTTTCTTTTCTTCAACTATTATGTTGGGAAGATCTAAAACAACAGATAAAACATATTAGTAAGAGACAGTCATCAAGTAAAGACGATTATTCAGTAAGTAGTAATTAATGTTTACCAACCTTTTTCAACAGCGGTTTTCCTCAGTTCTTCAGGCACCACGCTAATGACGCTGTCTACTGAATCTGGCGAGGACACCCCGCTCGAGTCACTGTCCATGTCGTCTACTGCGGGGTTGAAGAGTTCCAAAGACATGAGCGTTGGCCGACTCTTGACTATTGGTTCCGCTTTGCCCGTACTCCGGACTAAAGGGAATGGCGGCCGTCTTCCAAAACTAATCGGCGGCATACCCTTATTTAACATCTCTTTAATTTGCTTTATTCTTTCTTTCCTCTTCCTCTCAACTGATCTAGAGTCTAAGCTGTTGCCGTCCGTCAACGAAGACTTGCTCCCGGATTTAGGTTTGAACTGCGGTATTTCAGGCAACTCGGCAACCGTTTGCAAAGTTATCTTCGGATACGGTTTGACGTCCTGTAATACACGCGGTTTCAATATATCAGTTTCAGCCGTCAATTTGTGTAATTCTTCAATATCTTTGTTTATTTCTGCGATAAGTTCTTTTGTGACTTCCGTAGGTGTTGGCGTTAAGTGTTCTTCTTCCTCTTTTATCGGTGGAATCGGATCCACTTCCTCGAAAACTTCTATGGACACGTTTCTATTTAATATTGGTAATGGTTCAGGCCGTATCGTTACTTTATCATCGGATTCTGATTTAGGAGGCGAGTTTGGTTGGCTTTTCGATTGAGGTCTAACCGGCACTGACGTCACACTGCTAGTGGTTGAATAGTTCTTGAGACTGTACTGAGCTACCAGAATCTTATTCACTGTCGTCGGTGTTGTGACCGCATTGGGTGATCCTGGAGGTCGGATCAACGGGAATGCCTGTTTTATCCTTGGTGAAGGAAGCCCTGGGGAGCTTTTCATCCTTGGTGAGGTCGGAACTGATGACACTTTTAATCGAGGGGATGTTGGTCCAGGGGAAAGAGGCGTCGGAGATAAGGGATCCCCAGAGCCGTCAGCTTTTGGAACATATATCACAGATGCAAAACTGTCCTCGGAGTCAACACTGGTATCGCTTTGTAAGCTGCTATCTTTTGACGAATCTGAGCCGTCTTCTTTAGAATGTCTCCTTTCCGGATAACTTTTCTCACTTCCCATATTATTGTCACTCGGCGTAGGAACTTCGGGCACCGGTCCGTGACTCTTCCATCCTTGCAACATCCTCACGAACACAGTCACTTTATCTATATTCGTTGTCGACGTCTTGAATTTACTAGTGAGGCCGTTTTTCAAAGATTGGAACTTCTTTGCAGTAGTCGCCGATGTTGAAAATATCGAGTCTCTCAGCGAGTCCAACGCGCCTGGTCTTCTGTACAAATATTCCTCGTTCAAAGACGCTTGTTTTTGTATATTCTTTCGTAATCGTTCCTTTTCCCGTAGTCTCTCTACGGACATTAGTTCCTCGTTAAGCGATGATTGTTTGTACACACCCGGTCTCCTAGACTGTAACCGCGGCGTGTGTACTTTAAAGTTAGGCATCTCTTCGACCAAGCTCTTCATGTCAGTAGGTTTGTCCAAGTCCTCCTCGGCGTCGTCTTCGTTAATAGATTTCTTCTGTTTCACCAATCGCGGTTTCTTTCTCGGCTCATTGATTTCCGGTATCGGGGTTTCTTTTGGCGGAGGTTCTATTTCCTCTATGCCCAAGCTCGGTAAGCTGGATCTCGAACGGATGAGGGCGTGTCGTTCTATGTCTGCTATGTCGGTTAGGCTTCTCGATTTGAGGGTGGAGGCGTCGGATTGTTGGGTGACCAGTCGGGGGGGCATGGCCTCGTCGAGTCGGCGCAGTTCAATGGGCAGGTCGGCGGCGGGCGGCTCGGGGCGCAGGCAGGCGCGCGGCGGCACGCGCTGCCCCGCCGCCCACGACGGCAGGAACGAGCGCCGCCCCGCCAGCCGCTGCAGCGCGCGCCGCACGAACGAGTAGCACGTCTCGTTCGGCGACGACAGCGACGACGAGCCCGGCGACCCGTCGCGGCTCTTCCACGGCTCTGCGTTACTGGAACACAAGCGGACACATCAGTGTTTGGACTTAGAAAATAACGGGTTAAGTCCCTTAAGCAATCCATCATATTGCACAACATTGCGGTTCGGGTTAGTAAGTATTAGAGATCCTTGGAGTTCAAAGTGTATGCCTTAATAATCTTGTAATTCCGATTATTAAAGGTCTGATATACTTACTGATCATAATCCACAGAAAGGAACCGCGGCGTTGGTGTGGGCGGACACAGAGTCGCGGGCCGATGCCAGGGTATCAGCACATCCTGAACAATAAAGTAAGCTTGTGAGATTACTAATTTTAAGAATTCTTGACCCGCCCGTTAATGATATCAATACAGTCAAGAGTATGCTTCTTAAAAATACGTTTAATGCAGCGTTCATACTCGCAGCATAGGTACTTTAAATTGAGCAGTATTAGTACATGACCCAGATTTTATAAGGCTAAATAAATATCAGGCTGTATATAGATTTGGAGACACATATAATAACAAACTTGCGGACACCCTAACTCCTGACAAGAAGAAGAAGTAAAAGAAGTAAAGCTAAAATTACCACAATACTGGTACTCAACTGACCTGCGAATGAAAGTTCCTGCCCTCGTGCTCCATAGCCCATACGGTAAGCAGCAGCCGGCCTCCAATCCGGGTGACCCTGGCCAGCTCGCGCAGGGCCATGGCGCGGCGCTCCACCGTCGCGAAGTGATGCACCACCGCGATGGATAAAACTGCGTCGAACGACTCGTCGCGGTACGGGAGGCACAGGTTGTCGCAGAGTACCACCTGGGGATGCGAGTGGTAGTGGATTAATGAACTATTTGTTTCTTTATCATATAAAATAAAAACATATGAAAAGAAGTTGTACTAAAACACTTAGAACTTCTTCTTCTTCTTCATCGAGTGGATGGTCAACCTGATCAATCTTGGTGCCAGAGTTATTGAGCCGCCAAAGGCCTCTGACACGGCTCATGTAACGACTACTATCCGTAGAAAGTAACCGGACCAACCGCCTAACGTGCCCTCCGAAGCACGGAATCCTCTTACTTTTCGGGCAATCAGGTGATTCAGCCTTTAATGCTCTAACCAAACTAAAGACAGTCTCACAAAGAGATTTTTGTGAGATATCCCCACCGGGAATCGAACCCGGAACCTCCGGATCGTGAGCCGGGAGCTTAAAACACCAGACCACGGAGTCTGTTAACTTAGAACTAATAATGAAATACCTATATTAAATTAAATCTACAGTGGCAGGGGTGTAGAAGACAGACTGCGTACGCTATGGGGTGGTTAGACCTCACAGTACTGGTTATCAGTAAGCCCCTTTCTCAATTAGGTGTATTTAGTAAGTCAGTTCGTGTCGGTTCAGTGGCCACATCTGGTGCTGGAGTTTTTAAACCACATAAAAGCCGACATGGTGTATCGATTAAAACAACCGGGACCGACTATTACGTGCCCTCCGAAGGACAGTGCATCAGGTAATAAATGCGAGTATCGGCCACACATACAGGAAACAAACGTTTTTGACTGACGAAAAAGTCCTTAAGACGTGTGACTTGTGACGTGTGACTTGTCTCTGATGTGCACTCCTTCATAGGTTCCTACACAAGGAGACTGAGAGACTGACAAGACTGTCTAAAGACTGTCTGTGATAGTTGTACCTGTTGTGCTGTTACCTCATTGTTCTGGTGTCTGGCGTGCGCGGCGAGCCTCGAGCACCGGTCCCCGCCCACGGAGAACACGGACGGATTCACGTTCAGATACTTGCCGTTACCGCAGCCTGGAACGATACGGAATAATGATAAGGTTGCCTGTAAGATAGCACATTCATTCATTCATTTAGAGTAAGTTAGTGGCCAACCCTGGTATCGGAGTTTTGAAAGGCTTCCGACATGGTCTGACGATTGAAACAACCGGGACTGAATGCGTGCCCTCCGAAGCACGGTAACGCTCAGATAGAAATACTACTATCGGCCATCCAAGTAGGGGTCGAGCTGCACTTTGTTTAACAATCGTAATAACCAGTGGCGGATTAAGAGTATCCGAGGCCCTAAGCACAGAGCCTGTGTAGGCCCTCTATTGCTTAAATGGAATGGAAGGTAGCAAAAATAAAATGAAAGTTCATCAAAATAGAAAGTGTAGTAGGTATAATTCAAAACTTAAAACATTTTTTTCCTTGCCTTAATCAGAGCAAATTCCGAGATTACATCGTCGAAATTTATCTGACGAAGTATATCTGCCTCAATACACATTAATGCTAAAGAATTAAGCTTGTCTGGACGGATTTTTGTTATTTCCGGAGTTTTTTAATCTTTTTAGTGGTGAGAAGGATCGATCAACAGAGCAGTTAGTAATCATTAAGCTGTGAAAGATTCTAAACGCCACTTCTATATTTGGAAAAACGCACTTTACTTTGTCTTTAATAATTATTTCATATAGATCGGAATGGGTGACCTTTGTTTCTGAGGATTCATATTTTATTCGAACATATTTGAGAAAATGATTAAATTCGCCGAGGAAGTTTTCATTGAAGTCTTCTGGATAAGATTCTAATAGTCCTAGAGCCCGTGAACCCCAGACCTTCGTTATTTTATAAAAGCTGAAAGTTTGTCAGCGCATGCTCCCAACACATGTAAGAACGATGGATTATTATGAAGTTTGGGTTACCGTGGCTTTGGCAGGTAAACGGTACTAAAGGTGTGTAAAATACCGATCTAAATTCATCAAATAATAAAGTGTGATTTGTGTGACATGACATTATGTCATTTGAAAGCTCTTGAAGAGTTGTACAAGTCACCGTTTGACATATCGAAATCGACGGCCAACTTGGTGTTTTCGACCATTGAAGATTGGAGTTGACCTATGCTATGGACGCTGATCCTAATGCTCAACAGTGACATGACCTATATAATTTGAAAGCTCTTGACAAGTTGTACAAGTCACCCCTTGACGGTGATATCGAAATCGACGGCCAACTTGGTGTTTTCGACCATTGAAGATTGGAGTTGACCTATGCTATGGACGCTGATCCTAATGCTCAACAGTGACATGACCTATGGCATTTGAAAGCTCTTGACAAGTTGTACAAGTCACCCTTTGACGGTGACATCGAAATCGACGGCCAACTTGGTGTTTTCGACCACCGAAGATTGGAGTTGGCCTATGCCATGGACGCTGATGCTAATGCTCAACAGTGACATGACCTATGTCATTTGAAAGCTCTTGAGGAGTTGTACAAGTCACCCTTTGACGGTGATATCGAAATCGATGGCCAACTTGGTGTTTTCGACCATTGACCTTTAGACCGTTTACCCGCCAAAGCCACGATAACCCAAACTTCATAATAGTCCATCGTTCTTACCTGTGTTGGGAGCATGCGCTGACAAACTTTCAGCTTTTATAAAATAACGAAGGTCTGGGGTTCACGGGCTCTTGGTCCATAAGAGCAATTGGATATCTTTCTCATATTCTGAACATGTCTTATTTAGATCCGCAAGGAATGAAAACTTTTGTGAAACTTCATGGTATACATCACCTCTTCTTTGCATTTGAGCATTAAGTGTGTCAATTATTACATTGAAAGTCTCAATGCGGAATTTGTCAGGGCCACTCCCGGACTGTTCGCGCCTTGTGATTTGGATTTCGGACATATTATGGATGAATCTCGATAAAATGTAGGTATAAAATGAAACGCCAGCAGAGGATGGAGGCCCCTGGAGACAAGGGGCCCCAAGCACGTGCTTGTAGTGCTTATACGTTAATCCGCCACTGGTAATAACCTAACATCGCTTAGTGAAACACGCCACGAGCGCATTGTAAGATAGGATAGCGTCATGTAAGACAAGACTCGTGACCTTTACGAGATGATAATAAGTTACGTTTTAAGATATAACGATCGTATTTGATGAAATTGGTGGAAAAATACCAAACAAGTGAAGGATATTTGTGGGAGGACGCGTAGGTTAAAAAATATCTGTTTACTTCGACCTACGAGGGGAGTGGGTAGCTCATCAATTATGTTATGATGTAAAATGCGTGATCAAAAAAAGACTTTGCGTAACTTTAACAATATAATAGTTGCTATTTTTACTTGTAGAAATTAACTGAAAATGGTTCAGGAGAGACTTTGATTTTGTTTTTAGTAATATTTGAAAAGTTTATGATCTTCTAAATTTTATTTCTGGGATTTTAAAATCTCCTTAAGGCACCACGGTGCGTGACAGTGTCGGTGATCAGAGCTACTGTAGTCTCTCAAGTGAAGTGTTCTTTAAAAAAACTAATTTATTCGCTGTTACCTTAACTACGTTGTAGAACCCTTAACTAAAATCGGAAATAAGAGTATACTCATACAAACTCAGGATAGACAAGCATTAATAAGTCGTATGTCTCAGAGTTCAGAATCTGTCTTTAAATATCTGAGATATTACCGAGGCATGACGCCCGATCCCAGCAGATTTCAGAGTTATCTAATCGACACCTACGCCGACGGTTTAACATTTGACATTTCACTAAATACGAGTATTTCCTTCAGAGGATTCCAGGAAAATCGCAGAGCTGGGGTTTCTCACTCATTGAAGAATTTAGAAAGAAATATGATACTTATATATTTTTATATTAATTTAAGATCCCGCAATAATTTTGAGTTTTCGTGAATGGTATATATACGAACAATGTTGTGTAGACTCTGTCCGCACAACACACAGTTGAGTCCCATACCTATTTTATTTTTATATTACTTTTGAGTTCATTATTTTGGACTCCCGATCAGAAAGTCTAAGTAGCATAACGTCAAACAAAGCGAAAACTCTAGTGCACTTCTTAATGTGACAATAAATTTTATTTTTGTTATACAGATAGATAATAAGTATACAAATACAATGTACTGGAAGAGAAACCTCGAATATGGTCCTATAGGTTGAAACAGGATAATCTAGTGTATGCTGACCTCTAGTATTTAGTATTTCATACGTGATGAAAGGCCAAGCAAACCGGTTGATTACTATTTCAAGGAGTTGTAAAAACTTCAAAACCCAGTTCCTCTCACTTACATAAGTAAGCTCTCCTTATTATCCTAGGTAGGAGAATTCGATATTCGCATAGTTTCTACCGTCTAGCTGCGTGGGCGTTACAAAGAAATCCAAAGAACGTGATTTTATAACAATTTTAGCCAGATTCCCATAAAAAAATGTTAGTAGTTCGTAGGTGACCCGAGTCTTTAGATTAAGATGATGTGGTCAACTCAGAAGACGACTATGGTAAATGTTTGAGTTGTAGGGCCCTAAGAACTAGTAAGTAATCGAGTAGGTTAGGGCCAACTTTAGTGTCGGAGTTTTTAGACCACCTAGTACTAGTGATACTGACCGACATCGCAGACAAGACTGCCGGGGTCCAAGTCTGCGAGGAAGGCGGAGACGGCGGGCGCGGGCGGCGGCGGCGCCTCGGGCTCCTCGCCCGCCTGCTCGTACACCTCGTGCACGTACGCGCGCTCCAGCGCCGCGCCGCGCGCCGCGCCCTCCCCTCCCACCCCGCACCCATCCGCCATCACCGGGACTCCATCCTGGATACCTGCAACCATACACAAATCACTCTTAATAACGTCATACATTATTGTAATGAGAGACAGTTAGTTCTTCGCTTTTCCGTGGTATCAATAGTTACAGTAGGTAATTAAATGACGAGGCGCCTCGGCGGTTTCAAAACGTTTCTACTTTTTAAACATGGCTCAGGTTTGAGACTGTTCACTGTAATGATATCTTCAGTGAGATGAGAGGCCTTAGCCCAGGTTGGGATAATTATATAATAGCTCTATATGTGCCTGCTAATAAGTATACTGGTACTAAATAGTAGTTACCTAAAGCTTAAACGTCAAAAAAAATATACTCGTACAAAACAAGAAAAAACATGATTAATTAACAAAGTACAGTCGAGTAAAAAAGTAATAACGAAATGCAGAATTAAAATTAAAAAAAATTGGAATACGCATCGCGAGCGCGGTGGTTGGTGACCCGGTGACCCGGGCAGCGTTCAATGTCCGGATCCCGGATACGGCGCGGACGAAACCCGGTACCGCGCCACCTATCACTACGCTATAAATCGTGACATTTCTCTCCGACTGTACACGGAAACTTTCAACTTAAATACAACCTTATATCGCGCGGCAGAACATTGAATTTGGCAATACATCAAATGAAATAGAGTATCGGTATAACATCGAATAACAATGCAGATGTTTTTGTATTTTTCATGGACTACGGAGTGATTTATCTTGTAATGACATTGATTACAAGTAGGTAGACTTTTGGGATAAAAGTAGGTAAATCAATTAGCATATTCATTTGTTGTCTATCTCTTTTTCTAAGTTTTACTCGAACAATAACCAGAGTTGTTATTAAAAATTTAACGTTCAATATAATTTTTCATAAAAAAACACATCATCCCCTAAAAGCAAAGTGAACCATATTCCTTTCAACTGAATCTAACATTATCTGGAAAATTTCCAATCTAAACATACCGTACTTAGATATAATTTTAAAATCGCAGTGATCGAACTCGCTAGGGAGGGACGCTACGCGGTCGCCATGGCAACGCATCTGGGACGAAACCGGGTCACGGGAACTCCGGCTGTTCGCTAGCTCTAATGCAATAGATGGTGTACTTTATAACAGCGTTACTGTTCTAATATCGCTCCTACATCGCATTATAGAACCCCTTGTATGGGAACTTGATTCTCGTAATTAATATAAATTACCGGCCAGTCGCCTCGGGATTCTTGGAAGCGAGTCTGAGAAACATTGGGATAAAAAGCCTTTGTTCTTGTTGTCGCACTCCTTATACATATAATGAAAATAGTTCCGGTTTACTATACCGAACATCAGTATTTCTCAGAAGGCTATTCGAAAATCGAACACACTTCAATTTAATATTTTCTAGAGTTTGATTATGTACACTACACGATTAAATTGAGAGTAAGTATGTATTTTTGCATATTTGAACATGCACATCTCTGAATCCACCAATCGAGTTGGATAAATGCTTCTGTTTACTGAGTATGTACCTCGTATGAGGCGTACATTCAATACTTTACGAATATTTCCAACAACGTGGACATCCGAACGTCTTCGGCCCGAGTGTCTACCTATCGTGTCATTGTGTGAGTTTATAGGGCGCACTACTAGTACAGTGCATCAACAAGCGAAGTAGGAGAGACTAACGAAGTGTTTGAGTAAAAAGCTAAATTGTTCTATTTGGGTTTGATCGAAGGTATCTGCTGAATTTCATCGCAATTCTAGAATGTCAGTAACCATAGAAACTAAAGGTGTGTAGGACATTGAGTTAATTACTACATTGATTATATGTTATTACATTTGATATAATGTTATTGCATTTGAAAATAAATAAATGAATTGAATGAATGGTTTTTTCTATTTCAAAACTTGGATCGCGCTTCACCAGCTTTTGTATTCGTTCCTGTGGGAGTTTTGGTATGAAAAGTAATCATAAACGATCATCTTGAATCACTCTGTATGTTGGTGAAATCCGCATGAAAATCAGTTCATTAATTTTTGGGAAAATCTATTACATTTTATCATACAGAGTAACTACAGTTACAGAGGTACAACTACAGTTACAGCTACAGAGGAACTACAGTTTTTAGCATGACACAAAACAGAGTGGATTCGAAATCAATAGCTGAGTAACAGGAGTCGTTAGGGTATTCATGAGCTCGCGGCTCGTGGGTATGCTCTGTCACCGATATTGATTCCGGCTCTTAATCATATGCATATTGTTTACGTTGACTTGAAGTGTGTGGTTACCGCACAACATAGGAGGTTGTGTTTTGTTTTTTGATAGTAATTTAGGGAGTGTACTGGCCACACTGCTCATGCAGTGATACTGACGGTGAATGGGACCTTTTTGACAAAAGAAAAAACTATTAGATAAGAATTAATGCTCTTTTTTCGGTAATTTGTTGTTTTCGTCTATGCACTATGGCATCAATGTTGAGGTTGAGATTTGGGGCTTTCAATTTATGCAATTTAGTAAAAAATATATATTCATTTAATAAAACTAAAAAAGAGTTAGCGCCCCCTATAGTCACATCTTATAAAACAGCTTATTACCAAACACTTTAAAAAATATATTTGGTGCTATGTTCAAAAAGTATTTTTGGACTGAAGCCGAGTAACTGTGATATCGTGGAATTTCCCATACATTCCAAAACTAAAATAAGGAAACAAAACAAACAGTAGTAACATTTGGCGAGTGTTTGATGGCGTTCGCTGCCATCTGCTGCACCCGACCCGAAGGATCAAATGTCCTTTTAATATCCCTCAGATTTTAATATCTCTGACATATGAGCGCCTGGTGTATGGTTTAAACCTATTGATTTTCAGTTGATGTCTAACCGCGTTGCACAAATGGTGTTATGCGTCAGACGGCAACAGATTTTTAAAAATTCTTAATGGAAATTGCAGAAAACATGATTTTCAATTTAAAAAAATATGGAAATGTCGATATAAAACAAAATATCTAAGGTATATATTTGTACCAGCCGAATTGAGAGCTTTCAGTGTTTGAAGTCGGTTAAAAATACGCGGTTTCTCTACTCATTTTATTATGGTAACTACTACGAACTACGACACTATACATAATATTTTCGTAGATGCGCTACGCTCTACGGCTACGGTGCTACGCGACTACGCGGCATAATTTTGTAGCATGGAGATATTCTACGCGCTACTACGGAACACATTATATGTATATACATGTACAACAAGTTTGTATATAGAAACTAGAATATTATTTGATACTTTTGTAACAAGCCTCGAAGTGTATGCGACCGTGTTAACCTACTTTCGAAGAAGACAACGCTATATATCCCTTGCGAACTTTAAAATTGTACATATTTCTTACACTATGTGGAAAATATGTGGTGTTAATATGAAGTTTTCAAAAGTTTTCCTTTTATATTACTTGTTGTTTTATGAAAGGTTATTGACCACTCTATGTGGGGGGTTTTTGTGGTTTTAACACAGTAATTACTCATTTTATGAGTTCTAGCTCTATAAAGTTAGTGCGTCATTTTTCAAAGAATTGACTATAATGATTGGTCAGTCAAGAATTAAACTTTTGTGTCATGGCATTCGAAATTTGAAAGTACCTACAGATAATAGAATAGGCATTTCAAAATATATGAAAAGTGGTATATAAATAACTGAAAGCCACTGCAATGCTGTTATATTACACGAAATAAAGACACCAAATTATAAACAATAATATAAAAGCCAAGACAATAACTAAAATGAACTAAAGTGTCCGACAAACTATCATAACCAGAACTAACAAAGCAATTTATCTTTGGCAAACTCTTGCACCATTTTGCAGATTCGAAAGTTGAACGAACTTAGCTCGTCCCGACCGACCAATGGGGCGGGCCCACGCGCAATGCGACGACCCCATTGGTCCGGACTGCATTTATAACATGCACATGTGACGTTTTTAGAACGCCACCAAATTATTTATTGTTTCACGTGTTTGTTAGAAGTGTATGCAGAAATATATATTATGTGGGATCTATTTTTGGATCTGTAAACAGAATATACAGCGATAAAGTGAGAGTTCCTTCACCTATCGATATCGATCTCTCGTTTAAAAATTCAACTTGTTTCTCAAACTTAAGCTTTACTTTCGCTTGAGTTTTAAAGTATCAGTCGCCGTCACAAGACCGTGTAGTGGACCAATAAATATGAATGTGAAGAAAATTGTACCAAGTTGGGCGCCAATTTTAACGACTTGAAATTATTTTTCGTTAAAACTAACTGTTATAAATATTGGCTAAGTATTTTTATAGCAAAGTATTTATTGTTACTACTTTAGGCACATACTTGAATGGCTTGTACCAAATGAAAATACTTCCATGAAAATGTTTACTGTTACACGTTGGGCGCCATAAATGATCAAATCCTAATCTACTCGCATAAAGTCCAACAAACTAATTTTTTTTTGATTGATGCATAGATTGGAGCAATAATACTGTAAAGTAAGTAATGAGGATATTTGCAATACTGACGACTCTAATCATTATAAATGTACATGTAAGTAAGTAAGTAAGTATTAGCCAGTAATGTCCGACTGCTGGGCAAAGGCCTCTCATCTCACTGAAGTTATCAGTACAGTGAGGCGGATTAGGCGTAATCACCATGTACGTACATGTAAGTACTCAAAATTACAGAATAGTTTTGCATCTATACGACGCGAAATGAACATTGAATTTGCATTGGTGCAGAGCTTTACATAGTGTCATTAAATAGTTGTTTTGCAGTCGATGTAAATCACTCGTGGCGAATATTTGGATCGGGCCCAGAATTCTGAATAGCTCAAGTTTGTGTTATACCTTACTATATTTGGGTCAATTTCCGCTGTTTCTTTTAAAATAATATTTATGCGGGAAACGTAGTTAATGCTCGAGAACTTTGTTAACGGTTCTCGTTGGCTTTTGAAATTGGAAACGCTTTTTTATTTATTTACCTTTGCTTTGGGAGTACATTTTTGTTTAGTCGACGAAAAATGGTGCCTTCCGGAGCGAGAATTTGTAATTTACTCTAAATAACACAAGGCTCATTTTCGATTGCCTATTTACATTCTTCAATACAACAGTGATGTTTCAAAGATGAGATATGATTCCTATCAGTACAAGACTTTCCCATCATGTTGCATTGCCGTGGGACATCCTGTATAGTGCACATACTTTACTTTAATAATGTCATATTGATCGTATGCTCACATTAAATTGATTTATTACTGTATAATCTTTTTAGTTACCATAATCGCTCAAAAACTATAGAGGTGATTTCAGACAAGTGTTTTGATATGCGCGTTTTATGTTCGTTTTTGGAAGGGCGTAGGTATGTTGACCTATACAATCACTTACAAAAAACGCTCCCCTGAAAAACTACCCTATAAGGTGCATACTATTTAAAACTCTGCCTTAGCCTATGGCAAGATGGCTGCCATCTATTGTAATCCTTGAATCTATTTAAACTTATGATATTAATAGATAGCCAATGGTAGAAGGGTTGTCGTACTGCCGTCAATCAAGTGACGTCATTACTGCTGCCGGCTGCTACCTTCATGATGCATTGGTTCGGTGCGGGCGTGTAATATTTACAAACATATCGTAAAGTAAAGTAAAGTAATAGCCTGTAATGTCCCACTGTTGGGCAAAGGCCTCTCGTCTCACTGAAGATATCAGTACAGTGAGGAGGTTTCAGGCGTAATCACCACGCTTGCCTAATGCGGGTTGGTGATCTCAAACCCGAGCCATGTAGGAAACATGTTTTCGCTCGACCTGGGAATTGAACCCGGGACCTCGGTCTTGGCAGGCGAGTGCACATACCACTAGACCACCAAGGCGTTCATATCGTAATTTCTTCTAATTACTCTTATGTCTTAATTACTCAACTGTGGTCACCTAAAACGGTCGCCGAACTAATTAAGTTCAAGCAGGTTAGTGTCCACTGTCCAACCCTGATGTCGGAGTTTTAAACCGCTTAAAGGCTTCTGAAATGGTCTAACGAAACAACCTAGACCGACAATTTTACATGCGCTCCGACGGTAGCGCTCAGATAGAAATGCCACTATCGGCCACCCAACCAATTAGGCTGACCTGCAAGTTGCTTAACAATTGCAATGAGCTTACATCGCTTAGTCTAACTAAGTTATGTTCACTCTTAACTATCTGTCAACTGCGGAGTTGATATCTAGTTGGGTGATAGATAGCTGCTGTCGCTTGCCGAATGCAGCCGTCTACCGTGTTCTTTACTTGAACTTATTGTTAGTTAGTTACCCCTTTAATAAATGTACATTTTAACAAACCTCACTGCCGCATTCAGCTGCGTCCATTATATCGACATTTAACTAATTGACGTCGTATTTCAAACATTAGGAAATGTTTGACGTCTCCGAGAGTGCAACAAAATTTTGAAGTTTATTGATTTTGCCGAAAGATTTATTTTCGAATTATCGAGTTTTTCACAAAGTAGCATCAAGTAGCACGCATAAGCACGTTGCCGTCATTCAATAATGAACTTTATTCAATTGTCCGTGAAAGCATTTTTGAAAGGCCCGGGAAATGTAATTTTCTCCACGCGTGCGAAGTTTTAGCATACCCCTTCAAGGTATAATGAATATTATGCATCTGTTGTTAAGGTATAATATAACCTTGCAAACTCAAGCAAGCAAACCAATAGAATTTTGGCTTTGGGTTTATTTGACGAAAAACTGATTTTAATTTTTTTTATGCATTATAAAGCTTCAATAACATTAAGGGCTATAAGGCTGCGTCGTTTTCTAAGGGTGAGTTTCCATTGATGCAGAGCGGAACTGCGGATTTCAATAAACCAAATTTTACAATCGACGCATTGAAATTTTCAAAATCTCATCGTAATGTGAAAGGTACAATTTGAAAACGCCCGCCTTAAGCTTTGGTCTGGTGATCATGACGCACAACGCTGCGGTATGCGTCGCAACGCAGCGTCACGACGCAGCATTTAGCGTCCTGCGGAGAGGTGGTCTGGTGATCATGACGCACAACGCTGCGGTGTGCGTATGCGATGCCCGGACACTCAATTACATTGAAATCACCGGCTCGTAATCCGACGCCAAAAAAACGCATAAAGCAGTACAGTCAGCATACACACCTTCTCCCCTTGCCATTCAAATAAGGCGAAAAAGTGTAAACTATGAATGACATCGACTGTACTCATCTTGTAAATGTAGAGCAGTAAGTAAAAAACGGACTTTATCGTCATATGATGAAGTCTTTTCACGATAAAGGAATAGAAAAATGGTGTCACAGGCAAGTCTCTGAAGGCGCGGACAGAGCACAAAAGAACCTCTTAAAGGAGGGTTCACATTCTCGGGAGAGGCGCAGGAATCTATGAAAGGAGCCGAGCCGTGCGCGCACATTCACAAAATATTCTTGTTTAACATATTTTCAGATGAAATTGGTAACAAAATTAGAATTATTGGGACCTTATTACTTTTACCTATGTACGCTTGGGTATTTTAAGAACAAACCAATATGTAAATATCATAAAAATCTTCTTCTTCGTGTCTATGGTACATTTTGTTTTCATACGCCCACTACTGTTCAGCTACTTCTGCGTCCTACAAATTAGGGGGTGCCACGGTACAGGCGTATGACGGTAAATAGCGAATACTTAAAATAAGAACTAAAAGTTATATGTAGTGCGGGAGTTATTGTTCAAAGTTCTTTTGCGATACATTCACAAGGCACTGTCACCCGGTAATGTGATAAAAATCTCATGTAAATTGTTCTGAAGAACAGTTTATCTTCTTCGTCCCACCTGACGGAACAGATCAACTATAGACAAGACATTACAGTCGGAACTTACTGTTTTCATTCGGAAAAAAATACCGATAAATATAGTACCTACAGTTAACGTCATATACATATCTATGTTTACACTTTTTCACTTTATACCAATGTGCTATAACGTAAAAGTAATTCAATTTCACATGCCCTCCGGAGCACGGTAGCACTCAGACAGAAAAACCACTATCGGTCACCCATCCAAGTAGTAGCCGAGCCGCACGTTGGTGGCATAAGGTCTAACTGCCTTAGTCATAAATGCTCTCTATCTAAAAAACTGTTAGTGAGTGTTTTGTCTCTTTTGCTCTTTATAAAATAGCGTATGTCAGAAAGGGACAAACCATTTGATAGCTAAAATGCTACTAGTAACCGTTTATAAATAAGGCCTTAAAAGTGCAATTATGAGACGTATAATGTAAAAATGTGTACGACATCGACTGTACTTTGAAATAAAAGAAAAGCAATTCTACACCAGCGATGCGAATACCTGAACAGGCAGATAAAAATAAAACTAATTTACAGCAATGCAATTCGATTTCATAGGTCATTTGGCCGCGGGGCGTTTCATCAGGGGCTGCCAATACGGGCCGCGGAAGTATTTGGGACACGCCGCTGGTTTCAATCTTTGTTTTGTTAACTCTTTTTATTACTATGTGCTATAAAATTTCGTTTAAGATCAATAATTTCGCATCTGTGATATATATATGTACATTTCGACTTTGAATGGGCAAGATACTTTAAGGAATACACAGGATATTTAACAAATTGGTTAGAAGAAAGTACTTCGCTCTTCCGTGGGGGAAAACGGCCTAATTGACAATTGAATAATTTAATACCTCAGTGTATTTATATTAGTTTTAAAATTATAGGAAGAATGGGAAATGGTATCCCGCTCAATGGTATACCTATCCCCCCAAATGTGTCTGACTTAAAGCTATCAACTAATAGCAGTCCCTTGGTGTGAAGATGACTTTCGGCGACCGAAGAAGATTGAAATAAGTTCTACGACCGCAGGCAAACGACCGACGAGCGAATGTAATAACATATCATATCAGTAAGTTTTACGTTACTAACTATTAACTAAACATAGTAGTTAACATTAGTAACTAATCTTCCTTTTGAGTACTCTGTAATGTAGTCTTTAAGCGGTCTAAAACACTGACACCAGGGTTAGCCATTAATAACCTATTTGAAGATGAATAAAGGAATTTTTAGGGAATATCTATTTACATTAACTGTTTTCTACTTAAACCTATAATTAAACTTCTACAAATAGACAGGAAGTGAAACCCCCAAAATACATGAACACAATCTGCCTTATCACAACGCCGCAATAATCCACAATTAACCCTTAATCAAATACGGGGAAATAATTTCCCACTTAGTCAGGATAAATATATTTTATTATTTTTTTTAAATGGCTACACCTAGGAGTGCCTACCGTAGAGCAAACTAATTTTGGATATATTTTTTAACTGAAAAATGGCAACATTTGTCCAGAAGTTGAAATCCTGTCATAATACGACAAGTCAAATTCGAAAGTAGTGGTTTTTATTCAAAATATTGCATTCACGCCAGTTTTTTTGAAAGTTTGTGAAAAAAAAAATCTAGTAAGTGAGTACACGTAATGTTATAGTAAACTAGACATATTTTCTGAACTTTTAGCTGGAATACAACCTAGAAAACAATAATAAAATATTTCATGTTTAATTAGTGGGAAATAATTTCCCATTGTTTGTTCTTGATTTCAAAAATTGATAGGTATATATATAAAAATAAAAGTGTGCCCGTTCATTGAACAAAAAATGTGCCTGCCTATACCTTAAAAGGTTTTTTTAGCAACTTTAAATGATAAAGATACATATGTTTTATCATTGTTTTATTTTAGAACTGCATGACACATGGTTTTTTTATTAAAAAAATGATAAGTAAAGCAAGGTGAAGAACTAGTATATAAACAGTAGTAAAATACTTGAAAATATCTTATCCTATACTGAATAATGGGAAATTATTTCCCACTTGGTGATATTTTGCAATGCCGTTATGAACAAAGGGAAATTATTTCCCACCGCAAAACCCCCATTTCCCCCACTTTTCCATGTTTTTTTCATTAGATTTGTAATCTACTCATAAAACTCACCCTAGAACCGATCTCAGTTTTTATTTATCTCTTAAAAAGTTTTCCATTTGATTAAGGGTTAATTAGAGCATTTCTTCCAACATGGCCGCCGAAATATAAAAAGTACCGTTTCATTTTAATAGTGGTAACAACATGAATACGGAGGCATCTGCGAGTTGGGGCAGGAGTTGGCGCGGAGCCCGAATCGCGACCTAATTACCTACTGCCTTACACAACCTAATGGGTACAACTGTTTATGTAATAAATAACTATATAATATGTATTGAAACTGACAGTATGCTAGATTGGAAAGTAGCAGCCAGATCCGACTATAGATCATCTATCTATCTGTATAGATAATTATGTACCCCATTTAATGTGGTCAGTAGGTAGTATTTTTCTCCTTCCAAAGTCTTATAGGTATACTAACCTGTAGTGAGAAGGAATATATAAGTATCGAAGGATATTGGTGACTTCTAACGCCAAAATTGTGACCATCAAAGACTGTAGAGCACAAATGATCAAAGGGTTGAAATGCCACCAGACATAGATTTGCGCCCCAAAACATGTTCTAGAACTATCGAGCAAAATCCGACCGCCATATTCATAGACGGTCTTTAACTAAAACATTGTTATAAAGTGTTTTGTCTCATTTGCTTTTCGGGAAATAGCGTATGTCGGAAAAGGACAAACCAAATCTTATATATCAAATTCTCGTGTCACAGTGTTCGTTCGCGTACTCCTCCGAAACGGCTTGACCGATTCTCATGAAATTTTGTGAGCATATTGAGTAGGTCTGAGAATCGGCCAACGTCTATTTTTCATCCCGAAATTCCCGCGGGAACGGGTACAACGCGGGTGAAACCGCGGGGCGCAGCTAGTGATAGCTAAAATGCTGTTAACAAGCGTTTGTGAATAAGACGTTTAAAATCTAGAATCTGATGCCAACGAGTCCAGCAGCTGACTAAATCACACCGATATTTCGGCACAATAGGAATAAATTGAGAAATCGGTCCAAATCAATTTAATAGATATCGCATCTCTGATATCGCATTTGGCATGTTGCCTGCAGGCCGTGTGTTAATTATCAGGGACGAATGGAGAGGGATGTGTCGTGTGACGTCACACGGCGGCTATTCCCAGTGAAAGGTCAACAATCAGCGTATGGGACGTGTGTCCATGCGTGGCAAATAGGAAGCAGGGAGATTTCCTCATTAAGGTTGTTCACAGGCTTGAGCGGCACGTGTTCTTTTAAACCAGCTAGAGGGTGCAACCAATGATATAAAAACTTCTTCGCGTCTAGTTATATGGTCACAACAGCCGATAACAGCCTTTGGGTATCGACGCTTGTCAGTTTCACATCAATTGTAAGTTTAGTCAAATAGACAACAAAGTCTATGTCTGTGTAGTTTAAAAAGTTTGTTAGTCGTATATATCTTGTATCTATTGTGCGCTACTTCATATATTTTCATAGTCAGTCCTACTCTTCTCTAGCCCTTCCTTGTCTTGGCTAGCCTGTACATCATCAAGCTCTTACGTGCGATAGAGATGGTTAAATCTGGTCCCAACATATATGTTATTACTAGCAGCGCCCCGCTGTTTTACCCGCGTGAAACTACCTACCCAGTGAATGAGCCTATCCGTTACAAAAATAACTATTCAAATCGAATTGGTAATTTGTGATATTAGCGGGTAGCTTTATTATATTCCGAGTAGTGTACCTAGATTAATATATTAGTACAGATACGCCATAGTAAGACATGTGTGACGCTTGTGCTATCCGCGATAGGCCGCGTATTACAAGCGACACAGACTCGCATTGTGTAAACTCCATGTTTTCTTCTTGTCCACACGAGTTTAATAGAAGGCAAGTAGTCACAAACGTTGGTCATCTTTGCTTTTTGTTTAAAAAAGTCTTCCAAAACAAATTTGTGTTTCGATCGTGTTAAACGGCAATCCTGTAGGCCTAACAGCTAGGCACTTAATAACGCCTATTTTAAAGTATAATTTGAACAATAACAACAACAAGGCATGGCGCACATAAGTCAAGACTACCCGCCGAGCGGCGATGTCTCCATTCAATAACCAAGGACAGAGTATATTTAGAATTTATTGCTAAATCCACACTAACTATTTTCGCTCCATATAAATGTAAATTGGGTTCATGTAAAATGATTTAGTTTAGGGAAATATTCAAGTTTTTGACGCAAAGTTATGATCTACAGAGGGCTTTACGGGGTTTGAGCCCGATACTGTGGGATTTTGAATTGAAACTACGTTTACGGATACACTTCGCTTTTATTTTACATTTTTATCTGACGTTTCGGCCCTTTACAGGAACCGTGGTCACAGAAGACTCCGAAAGAAGAAAATGAGTAGTGTTCGCTTAAACTTAAGAAACCAGTACTGTGGGATTTTCTAGAAAAAAAAGGTTTGTTTCTATTTATGGACTCGATATATAAACTCATCGATGGTGTAGCGGACTATTTATAAACCTCTTTATATACTGCCAGTGATGCATGTCCTAGGTCGAAAAAAGTTCATTCTATTTACTTTTCTTTCAGACATGACTCGGGTTTGAGATCACCAACCAGAAGTATGCAAGCGTGGTGATAACGCCTTATCCTCTTAACTGTACTAATAGTGGGTTGAGAAGCCCAGCCGTGGGACATTACAGTCTTATACTTTTATGTCAACGCTTTGTCCAATTTCTCTCAGATTGATCGAATATCAAAGAGTAGCCAAATGATGGATGGATATCAAATTACGCTTATACCCTTCAATTAATCAATGTGGCGTTAGATTTACTATTTTTAATCAAAATTCCCGTAAGGTTCCCGTAGAAAATCTGGGATAAAAGTCTACATCTATATTATAAGGCCAAATTTGTAAGTTTGTATGTTCGAGCTAATCTTGGGAATTATTAGTTCGATTTGAATAATTCTTTTTGTAATAGATAGATACATTCAACGAAAATTATATAAGCTATTTTTCATACCGAAATTCCCATGGGATCGGACACAAGGTGGGTAAAACCGCGGGACGCTGCTATTATTGAATAATTATACCAGTTGATGAAAACCACATGAAAATCCGTTCAAACAGAAAGGCAGACGTTGTTTTATACGTTACTAGCAGCGCCCCGCGGTTTTACCCGCGTTGTGCCCGTTCCCGTGGGAATTTCGGGATTTTTTTTACATAAAAACCTTCCTCTTGAATCACTCTACCTATTACAAAAAACCGCATCAAAATCCGTTGCGTAATTTTAAAGATTTAAGCATACAGACAAACAGACAAAAATAGCGACTTTGTTTTATACTATGTAGTGATTATTATGATGTCTATACTAATATTATAAAGAGGTTACATTTGTATTTTTGCTTGTTTGTATGTTCGGATTAATCTCGGAAATTACCCGTCTAATTCGAATAATTATTGTTGTATTGGGTAGCTATATTTAAGAAGAAGGTTATAAGGTATGTTTTATCCCTAACTTCCCACGGGATCGGGCACAAGGTGGGTAAAACCGCGGGGCGCTGTTAGTCTTATAATACAGAAGTTGTTGCTGTTGGTGACCCTTCGACCTTATTAGTAATATCTATTTCAGGTTTAGACTAAGTGAGGGAGATTAGGGTTAGGCCCTTCCAGGTACCTCCTATAGGTATTATAGGAAAATATATATAGGGTCGAGAGGACAAAAATAATACCTAACGATGTTAGGAGACCTAGTTAGTGACAAAAATATTACTAAGGTTAAAAAATAAAGTCATAAAGTACTGTTTAATTTGAGTGGCATTCAGTGTTTGGACATTAGTGTTCAATCAAATAAATATTTCCAGCCGTAAATTTGTAATAAAACATTTTTTTAAATCTTTGATCTAATTACAAAAATTGTACCTATTTATCGTTGTTAGCTGACTTCAAAAAGGAGGTTACAACACTAACGGACCTCCTCCTCATATAAAGAATACCTAAAAAAACAAAACCCTCCTTCTGTCGCAGTCGGGTAAAAAGGTTGAAAATCTGAAATATTTACCTTCATCATATTGTACCGCCAGCGTTCCAAATTTGAAAATCAGTTGTCATTTTACGCTGCGCATTCTCCATCTTCATTTTCCGAACATTCTAACATTATTGGTCAGTAAATTGAGAACACGATCTGTAATAGTGCTCCACCAATCACTGGCTTCTATTGTAACGATGTCATTGCACTTTGTTATTTTATATCACTTTTGTTCTATTTTAAACTATTTTGTACCTATGGAAAAAGATTGTGAAATAAAAGGTTTTATTTAAAGAAACAATTTCAAAGCATTCAACACCATTCAAATTAGAACCTTACATACATACATTTAAAACACAACATTAATCCACATAAATGCATTACCCGGCATTGAGATACTCGGCCCTACATGTAATTTCACACAAGGTTGCAATATTGATTGTAGAAGACATACTTCAACATCTAACCTCCAAATAATACTACACAAAAATATTGCACCTAGTATCTAAATAGAGTTTCATTCAGAATCGATCCACGAAATATCTGTACACAATCAAATAGAGAGGAGCAATATTGTCAGCTAGTGACGCTCCCTGTTCTTATCGATATCGAAGTAAATAATGGGCTCCCGATCTAAAAATAATAGCCGTCGGGTTGTGTTGTGTGTGGTGATATTCGTGCAGTTATCGAACAGACATTAGCTGCGGACTGCTCACGTCATCGTCATTCATCCGCTTCGATCGCACGCACACAGTGAGCGGCGGCACGCGGCACCACACCCGCCACTCGCCTGGCCCCAGCCGCCGCGGCCGCCACGCAGCGCCACCGCCCGCCACGCACCGCCGCGCTCGCTCACCACCGAGACAGACTACGCCGCGCCGCCAGGGCCCTACGCTCTCACACAGCCGTCCACCATCTTAAATTCATTCACAAAAATCGCTATAGCACATCTCCTATTTGTTTACCGTTTCACGCCTCTATGAGCACACTAATCCACTAAGAAATACATTTATTACATTCGTATGCGATCGTCGATTCGATTAACACTATATTTTGGTTGGAAATTGTATTTTTAGACAGTTTTTTGATGGATATACGGTCGTAGTGTTCGCGAGAGTTTGTAACGCCTCTTATTCACGGTAGGCTGTGTGCAACTGAAGAATGGTGGCAGGACTGCGGACGGCCGAGGACCGCGCATGCGCCGTGGCTGCCCGCCAAAATACACCTACGCGCATGTATGTGCCTATGTGGGTTCACGCTCCATTTTCAAAAGTTTCCACAGATTATAATATTTTAAAAGTAGATTTATCGATGGCTATCAGTTACCTTTTAATTATTATCAGGTACATCCCTATTGAAGTTTTAATAAAGGTTCTGCGGCGTAGCGCGTAGCAATTGCGCGCTACGACGCTACGGCGTAGTAATGCTACGTTGTTTTCAGGAAGATGGATGGGTACATTACAGTTTATTTTTAGACCGTTGTTGCAATAGAATATTTACAGTAGTTCTGTTTCTTGTTTGATTACAAATTCAATTATTACTGCTTAAAACACAAATGATAATCAAGTAAAATATATGTTACTACCGATAGACATTATAATATGAATAATCACCCGTAGTAAATCAACTTTAAAATCAGAGTAACGTATTATTTTAAAGGTTTTCAGATAGATTTATGTAAAGTTTTAAAGCACATAAAAATAAAGTGATACTGACAACCTTCTCCTTTTTGCTAGGCGGTTAAAAACTTTGCTCTGTGCATTTTCGTTTATTAAGGGGCTTAATGTCGTCATGCTACACGCGTTCAGTATGTAAAGCAAAAGAACGTCTGTACGCGACTAGAGGGCGTAAATGGAAGAGCCCTAACAATGATTTCTAACAACGATTTTTACGATTTTTAAACAACGAGGACGATTTCTACTAAGCTAAGCGAAGTAAACTCATTGTTATGGTTAAGCAACGCGCAGCTCGGCTGCTTGTGATGTGGATGTCACTGTGGTTTCAAAACAACCATGTCAGGCTGCTTATAATTCCGACAATTTTAATGATTTGTTTTAATGACAATTTTAATGACATTTGTCAAGAATAGGATAATAGGTAATAACAATCCCGAAATTCCCATGGGAACAGGTATGCTGCGGGTGAAACCGCGGGGCATAGCTAGTTTATAATATAAGTACGATACTTGCACGTTTGCAGCTCGTACACTCGCACACTCTAACCGAATGTATACTTTTATTTATCGTTTGACAATAACATTAGTTAGTTAGCATAGTATAGAGTCAGACAGAGACGTCAAATAATTCCTTAGTAGAGATTTAATGACAGATTTTGACATGACATGTAATGTATGAAACTAGTCAACTAAAGTTTAGTTAAGTGTCGATTTAATGGACGGATCTGAGTGTTGTAGTTAAGTAGTTTCGAGTATAAAATACCCCATATCTTCTGTACTGCTGTGCCAATATAAATAAAAAAAACCTTCCTTAATATGAACAAAAAGTAAAGTTTCATATAAACAATAAATTAGTCTGTCAACAATAATATAGTTTACATTGTAACTTTTATTTAAATAAACACAGTTAGACTTGAACTTTTTTGAAGTTCACACAAGATGGCGTCTGTTGAATGGTGCAGGAAACATCCGCAGCCGGCGCGAGACACTCCGGCGCCGGGCCCGACGCGACGCAGACGTTACGCAACTGTCTGTCTCCCACGCCACTCATTCATCAGACATAAAGCGCGCCCTGTGCCAATATAGTCTATGCCTTAATTTTATCTGCATACCAGTTTTGGGTGGGAGAAAATGTTTATTTTTTGTCTTTACGTAATTTTTTGTTTGTAGACTAATTTGTTTTTTTCATTTCATTGAACTTTAGGCGGTCTAAAACTCCTATGGGAACCTAGAGTTGGGCACTAACCTACACGAACTAACTACTGACTATTAAACTATTTATTTTTTTGATTTATGCTTTTTTGTTTATACGTTCATTTTGGCACAGATTATATTCCTGTTCAAAAGATATGGGGTGTTTTTTACCCGAAATTATTATGAAAAAGGGGTCAGGCTAATAATATTATCCATTACTAGTGTTATATATTCAGTATATTTAACATAAAATTTTGAATTGAAACTATGTTTACGCTTTCGCAACGCTTTTATTTTACACTAGCAACCCGCCCTCGCTTCGCTTCGGGTAATCAAGATTTCATGTAGGAAAATCGGGATAAAACATTGCGTGTCTCCCGCAGGAATATACACAATCAAAATTTCAAGTGGGAAATTGGGGATAAAATATTACATGTCTCCCGCGAGTATATATGTATACACAATCAAGGTTTCATGTGAGGAAGAATTCGGGATAATACCTACATAGCACGTCTTCGTCGTTCGTAGTTCGTAGGTAGGTACCTATATCCCCGCGCGCTTTGACCGTACGAAACAGTAAGTAGCCATAAGAGACCCGCCATCGAGCATTACTATTTTGTAAGCAGCGCCCCGCGGTCTTACCCGCGTTGTGGCCGTTCCCGTGGGAATTTCGGGAATTTTTTTACATAAAAACCTTCCTCTTGAATCACTCTACCTATTACAAAAAAACCACATCAGAATCCGTTGCGTAATTTTAAAGATTTAAGCATACAGACAAACAGACACGAAACAGAGACGACTTTATTTTATACTATGTAGTGATATTTCTCATCATAACTCTGAAACTAACTGTCCGATTTTAATAATTTAAAGAGGTACACAAAGAAACATGAAATCGGGATAAAACATTGCGTGTCTCCCGCAGGAATATACACAATCAAAATTTCAAGTGGGAAATTGGGGATAAAATATTACATGTCTCGCGCGAGTATATATGTATACACAATCAAGATTTCATGTGAGGAAGAATTCGGGATAATACCTACATAGCACGTCTTCGTCGTTCGTAGTTCGTAGGTAGGTACCTATATCCCCGCGCGCTTTGACCGCACGAAACAGTAAGTAGCCATAAGAGACCCGCCATCGAGCATTACTATTTTGTAAGCAGCGCCCCGCGGTTTTACCCGCGTTGTGGCCGTTCCCGTGGGAATTTTGGGAATTTTTTTACATAAAAACCTTCCTCTTGAATCACTCTACCTATTACAAAAAAACCGCATCAAAATCCGTTGCGTAATTTTAAAGATTTAAGCATACAGACAAACAGACACGAAACAGAGACGACTTTATTTTATACTATGTAGTGATATTTCTCATCATAACTCTGAAACTAACTGTCCGACTTTAATAATTTAAAGAGATACACAAAGAAACATAATTAACCTTGATTGTAGAGCCATTTATTTTGATGTAGATTCATATCATCATATTATGAATATCATCAACTTAAAATTACACTCCTTTTTTAACTAATTAATTTTAACTTAAAACGGTTATTGTGTCTTAACTATAATAGTTAGACATATGCCCTCGCGAACTTATTTGTTCGCAATGATATGTACTTTGATTGTATAGAACATTGTTTTTGTGTATCATCAATAGATTTAGTAGCGCACGCCAATAACCAATTTTTTTAGGCATGTTTTTCATACCTTGGGTTACATATACCCGCGTTGTGCCCGTTCCCGTGGGAATTTCGGGAATAAATATAGCCTATGTCACTCAGGGATAGTGTAGCTTTCGAATGGTGAAAGAATTTTTTAATTCGGTGCAGTAGTTTCAGAGCCTATTCGAAACAAACAAACAAACAAACAAACAAACAAACAAAAAATCAAACATTTCCTCTTTATAATATTAGTATAGATTAGTATAGATGTTTTCTGATGTTTCGGCCCCTTTACAGGAACCGTGGTCACAGGAAACTGAATTCAAAATTAAAATGAGTAGCGTTCGCTTAAACTTAAGAAACCAGTCTTAACATACAATTATTTGTATATGTAGCGATATCTTAATGGTATGTTCAAACCAAGTCGTCTGCCGAACCGGCAAACATGGCACATTGTAGCCGGCGAGGCGACAACGCCGGCGCCTTACAAGCAAGCCCTTTGTTAAGGAAATGCCGGTCCAACACCAACACATACATAAACGGATATTTAATTCTTCATATGAGATTACTTTTTAGGAAATACCGAAATAATATTTACGAGGTTAATTCGAATCATGAGTAACGTGCAGCAAAGTTGAATTTAGAAAAATAATTTTGAACATCAGCTCTTAGACTATAATTTTGTGTTTTACGATTGTTTTTTTAAACTGCCTGCCGCTGTCATCGTCGCTGTACCGTGGCATTTCAGAAGAGATCCAATATAATGAAAGTTCGTATGTTAAGAAGTAATGCGAATATATTATTCGCTATTAGTACAACATATATGTACTCGTAAATATTGCTTAAAAGGTATAAAAGACACTGATATAGGTACTACAACCAAAGGTCCCTTGCTCTGCATTGTATTACTTAGGTCTCTACGTTTCTTGCCCAGACATCGAAAACATTGTCAAATGCGCATCAGACTCAATGACGTCAACGCCGCTTCATAATTTTCTCCTTAACTAACTTTTCTACAGTAACATCTCACAAATATTATTGTTTACCCTCAATGTAATACCAATCCCTAATAAAATTGTTTAATATCATTATTTTCGTCCGGTCATCTATTTACTAACAAAAACATACATATATAATATACTGTCGCCACAACGCTAAGGAATACGTATATACCGCCTACGATTTTAAATTTCTTAACATTCATACATGAGAGAAAGGGATGAACTATGTGAAGTTGAACGGAGGAGAAAGAGATGGATGGAGATATCGATCGGCTTGCGTCATAGGGACAGCGTGGGCGCGATGACGTCACGCCGATTCAGCCAATAGGAAGGATTGAAAATGGCGCCACGAGTTGTGTGTGTGAAAAGTAGTTTTTCCGACTAGCAATTTTTACTATTAAAGATAGAGATGAGGTTTCATTTATTGATAAATAAAATAAAACTTCACTTAAGCTACTTACTGACAACCATTTTCATTGTAATTACAATGAATAGGTACTAGTGTAAAGATGGTTCGAACTTCGAAATAACTGAAACACTTCGCTTGGAAAAAAATATAATTACGAAACAGCTGTTCTTATTCTGAAGCGAAATGTTAGTGTTATTGTTGATTTCAAAGTCTTAACGATAGTAACAACTTTATTTATCAAATAATTTACGTAAACTAAATCAATACTTACATGTGTTAAAACATATTTGCGATATATTATACTTGAGGTACATATATGAGAGAAAAAATATATGGACAATTGTTTTTATCGCTTTTTATACTACGAGTAGGTTTATGAACATAAGACAGAATAGCAATTACAACTAACAAAAACAATTGAAAAATAACGAAGTTAAAGCTTTTGTTTATTTTCATTATATGATATTGTGATTAGCGACATCTAGTGATAATGTTTATGCAACAGATAGTTCATAAAAATTATACTAGATGGCAGTAGTAAGCAGTTGCAATGCAAATCAGTTGATGCTTGAAAAATCCGTTGATGTATGAGGGCGCTACAAACGCAGACTTTTATAATATTTGCTAAAATATTCGCAGAAGAGAAGTAAAGGCCTTTAAAAGGTGCAAAAATATTTGATTTGTAATTTGAATTCTAAGTTTCGAATCATCTTACTTTACACATATTTTAATGTCTACCTACAGATAGAGAATAAACTATGTATTTACATTCCAATGTTAACAAATGTATATGTTTTCTACCGTTATTATCTTATAGGTAAATTAAATGAATTGTAAGATAATACGTACGTATTATAATGATAACTAGTAAATTAATTCGATAAATGTATTAATAAGTATGCGAAATATCCCATACATACGTAAATCAGGATCAACGAACCAAGACATGAAATAAATTAGTATTTTTAACATTTTATTTTATAGACATGCAAATATTTGAGGTTAAAAACCGTAGAATGATAATAAAAACACTCGATTCTATAAGTTTGATGATATAATAGGTGTTTTTGACCTTTTAAAAAGTTTTTAAAGATTTTATGTCACTGACCTTTTTATTTGACAAGATGTGGTCACATTTTTTCTTGTTTTTACATAGAAGGTGTGAGATATTGTGTTCTATACAAAAAGTAATAAACAGCGAAAATAATGATGCTATGAAGCTATTTGTAGCTAAAATTGTTCCCTATTAGTGCTAGGCTAACCCTGGTGTGGGAGTTTTTAGACCGCCTATAGGCCTCCGACATGGTCTAACGATTGAAACAACCAGGACCGTCAATTTAACGTGCCCTCCGAAGCACGGTAGCGCTCCGATAGAAATGCCACTATCGGCCACCCATCCAAGTAGGGGTCGAGCTGCACGTTGCTTAACAATCGCAATGAACTAACATCGCTTAGTCAATCTACCCCACGAGCGCTACACTACTGACAATATTTATAAATACATATACATACCTACCTACTAGTAAAAATAACATACGCAGGTAAAAACTAATTGTTATTTAAGTATTTCTTTTATAAGTTCTTTGTTATTATATAGCTTCGTCCGGGACGTCAGTTTAATGAAGAAATTCCAATTATTCTATCAAATACCTCATCGATACAGAGTTATTCATTGAGGTTATTACATTAAATACCACTATAATGGACTATATTATATACCAAGAAACATACCATAATTACCACCTGAATGTAAGATAGGTATTTGAACAATAGATTTCTTAACAATCTCAGAATTCAGTGCTTAATGTCATGTGAATAACACCTATGTACTAATGTTATGTACAATTGGATATTATATTATACTAGCAGCGCCCCGCGGTTTTACCCGAGTTGTGCCCGTTCCCGTGGGAATTTCGGGATTTTTTTACATAAAAACCTTCCTCTTGAATCACTCTACCTATTACAAAAAACCGCATCAAAATCCGTTGTGTAATTTAAAATATTTAAGCATACAGACAAACAGACATGAAACAGAAACGACTTTATATTATACTATGCACTAGCAGCGCCCCGCACTTTTAACTGCGTTATGCCCGTTCCTTCGGGGATTTCGGGATGAAAAATAACGGTGGTTGTTAATATTGCATAGGTACTAATATGTTTAATATTATCTTTCCTCAGCATCATGTCTGATAAAAAAACCCACAAGCTGCAGTAAAAACTCAACTTCATTATGAGTCAGAGTTAACAAGAAGTATTTACGTTAGTATCTACTTATCCGATCGTTTTTTTATTCAAGCAAATCATAAAAATCACTTAAAAACTAGTTTAATAACAAAAAGTTGATAAAAAACTTAATTATGATGAATTTATCGAGTTATTGTTCGCGCAAGGTTGATACATTGTTGGTTGTTACGTATCGTGCTCTTGGTACGAAAAACTATGGCGTTATTACAAAAAGATGCAATGCTTCACTTAGCTACCTCAATGTGAAGGTAACATAGTCCGTACCTATAAGTAAATAAACTTTATATTATGCTAACTAGCTGAGGCGAACTTCGTGTCGCAAATAAAAGTAGGTAGGTAGGTATATTTTGTTACTTTTTACTCGCGATTTTTCCCGCGTTGTGTCCGTACCTTTGGGAATTTTGGGATGAAAAATAGTCTATAATCTACCCCTTGAATGTGGCTATCCATTACAAAAAATCTAATTCAAAAGAATTAACCAAATTGGATTGGTGGTTACTGAGATTGGCGCGTTTAAACAAACAATACAATTCAAACTCTTCTGCTTTATATATATACTAGCAGCGCCCCGCGGTTTTACCCGCATTGTGTCCATTCCTGTGGGAATTTCGGGATGAAAAATAGCCTATGTTACTCGTGGATAATGTAGCTTTCGAATGGTGAAAGAATTTTTAAAAACGGTCCAGTTGTTTTAGAGCCTATTCATTACAACCAAACAAAGTTTTCCTCTTTATAATATTAGTGTAGATAGGTACATAGATTGATAAGATATCAATGAAGTAAGTTATTCATCTTACCTACAGAATCTAGTACTTAAGTTATAAATGGTAAAAAAGATGCTATTTCTAACAACTCACTATTAAGAAATTATACACATAAATGTAGTTTTGCAACAGATCCGCTTTATAGTTAGAAGGCGAAGTTATAATTAAATTAACAGTAGGTTACTGTTAAAACATCACTTTCTAGTTCTATGAAGAAACATTTTGATCAGAATTTCGTTTAAATTCCGATAAAATTATTATCATTGTTGGATAAGGAGCACTGTATTGAAATACATAAATAATTTTGTCGAAGCTATTACATCTTCGGTAGTATAGTGGTAAGTATCCCCGCCTGTCACGCGGGAGACCGGGGTTCGATTCCCCGCCGGAGAGATCTCTTTTTCTTTTTTTATTCATTTTTACAATTCTCTTTATTGATGTTGTATAAGAATTTTATATTAAAAGTTAGTTTAACTTGCATAACAAAGGTTTTCTGTCAAGGTTTAGGATGTGGAGCAGAGTCGTGATATGGCGGGTGCCATTACTGGCCATTCTAACTTTCAACATACACACCAAAGGGCAATTTATGGTAGAGTTGAATTAAAGGCAAGTTCACACCGGAGTAGAAACAAACAGCTAGATAGATACTTTTTATTATTATTTTAGCCATTACTGTCCCACTGCTAGGCAAAGGCCTCTCCCCTATCCCTCCATGCATCCCTATCCTGGGCCACTCCCCTCCAGTTGCTGAGATATGTGTCGAGTTCATCCCGCCATCTACGCCTCGGTCTGCCGCGCCGCCTGTTTGCCGGATCTGGCTGCCACTCAGTGGCTGTTTTTGCCCACAGCTGTTCAGACATGCGGCAGACGTGGCCTGCCCAGTTCCACTTTAGCTTAGCCGCTTTGCAAGCGACGTCTATAATCTGTGTCCTGGAGCGCAGTTCGGTATTCTTCTTCTTATCGAGTGGATGGTCAACTTGACCAATCCTGGTGTCAGAGTTATAGAGCCGCCAAAGGCCTCTGACTTGGCTCATGTAACGACTACTATCCGTAGAAAGTAACCGGGACCGACGGCTTAACGTGCCCTCCGAAGCACGGAATCATCTTACTTTTCGGACAATCAGGTGATCCAGCCTGCAATGCCCTAACCAAACTGAGGACAGTCTCACAAAGTGATTTTTGTGAGATATCCCCACCGGGAATCGAACCCGGAACCTCCGGATCGTGAGACGAGCGCTCAAACCACTAGACCACGGAGGCTGTTGGAGTTCGGTATTGCGGATCCTATATATAGATACTACTCTAGATTAATCATTCGAGATATAGCTTATGGTTATCTGTATACTAGCTGTGCCCCGCGGTTTCACCCACAGCGCACCCGTTCCCGTAGGAAATACGGGATAAATAGTATCCTATATCCGTCTCCTGGTTCTAAACTACCTCCCCACCAATTTTCAGTGAAATCGTTTGTATGTTCGAGGTAATCTCAGGAAATACTAGTCAGATTTGAATAATTCTTTTTGTAATAGATAGCCACATTCAACGGGAAGGTTATACGCTATTTTTCATCCCGAAATTCCCACGGGAACGGGTACAACGCGGGTGGAACCGCAGGGCGCGGCTAGTCTGTATAGTATATGCCTTTAGTAGGTACTGATATTGCTCGTAATTTTATTGATCTGAAATCTAACTTTTGCCAGAGGGAACTTTGACTATATTTAGCTGTCATACAATAATAGCGATTATTTCTCTACCGTTCTTTGTATGGACAGGAATAGTTACCGAAATGTATAATCACTACAAAGTATAAAACAAAGTCGCTTTCCGCTGTCTGTCTGTCCCTATGTACATATGCTAAGATTTTTAAAACTACGCAACAGATTTTGATGCAGTGTTTTTTAATAGTGATTCAAGAGGAAGTGTACCAGTGTACCTTTAAAAGTTCGTATACCTCCATGGTGAAACGTGGCTGTTACTGCTATTACTATAACACCTTGTAAATACCCTGTACCCATGTTTATTGAACAATAAATTGAATTGAATTGAATTGAAGGTTTATAAGTATAAAAATTTATGAAATTCCCACGGGAACGGGCACAACGCGGGTAAAACCGCGGAGCGCTGCTAGGATTATATAATATAAAAAGCATTCGCATTAATAAAACGTAATAGACCTAGAGCCAGTGAGTCCCAGACCTTCGTCATTTTCTAAAAGCTGAATGTTTGTCAGCGCATGCTCCCAGCACAGGTAACAACGGTGGCCCATTATGAAGTTTGGGATACGGTTACTTTGGCCAGTACGCGGCTAAAGGTGTGTACAATACCGATCTAATTTCGTCAAATAATAAAGTGCGATTTTTTGCTATTACCTTCAGAATATTATTAAAATCACCTTTTTATCTATTGTTATTTCTACTGCGCATGTATTGATTATAATTTATAAGTCGTAATTTTTAAGCTATTGCACAATGTGTCTCGTTCACAATCTTTTTCTAAATAGATAATATACCTGGTTTAATACTTATTCATATTAAGCTATTGCATAGCTTCTATCGCGGGCCTTGAGCGCGGGGACCGAATCCAGAAATTCCGTAACGAAAAAACCTCACGCTCCCCACTAACGCCATCTAGTGATACAAAAAATAACTATGCAATAGCTTTACCGCGGCAGTCCCCGAGTGCCACACGTCTTTTTTCTAGTTTTCTTAAAAGACCAAAAATTTATACAAACCTTTGATCATACGAAATTCAGGTATTTTTCAAGAACTACACACATTTCGCTCTTGGGTTAATACAAATAAGTCAAAATTATTATTTATATTGTCATGTTCATAAATCATGGACATTAGTGGGTGTGTCCGCCAAGTGTAGTATAATTGTTAATTTTAGCTCCCCTCCCAACTGCCTCCGTGGCGCAATTGGCTAGCGCGTTCGGCTGTTAACCGAAAGGTTGGTGGTTCGAGCCCACCCGGGGGCGCTTCTTTTGCTTTACTGGATCATTTTTTTTATATCTACGACCTCGAGTTTCGTTAATCTTTCATAAGATCGCAGTAATATTGCGTATGTGAAAATCACTCCAGATACCTATGCATAAATTCGACAACACTCTTACAACCTTCGATAGCTCAGTTGGTAGAGCGGTGGACTGTAGCGGCATAACCATTGTAATCCATAGGTCGCTGGTTCAAATCCGGCTCGAAGGACTAAATATGAAATCAACCCACGTTTTTGCAACAAAAGTTTTTGCATTTTTTTAATTTTAGCGTTGTTATTTAATTTTTTTTAATATTTCATGTAAGGTAGTATGCAGAAACCTGGCGAATAAAATAATTACGAATAATATGAAAATGATGGCGGCCATGTTTTTATATCAAAACCCTTCTATTCACATTCGGATAGCCAAATCAGTAATACAAGCAGCAAGGAACTAATATTTACTCAAATCAGTTTCATTTCAGTGTTACCAGACTGCCTTGAAATTAATATACCTTTCTAAATAGTTATATGCATACTCGTGGGAAATATATCGCCGTTTTGTTTGGACAACGGATAGATTTATAATATTGTCTAATCGAAAAGGAACGGATGTCTTTAATTTTACATGGAGGTCTAACTTCAAGGATTAAGAAACGGAGATTATTTTTTTACTAAGTATAACATGAAAAATATTGAATACAAAATAGGGCACAATATAAAATAGTTGATGTAATGGAATACCTTTTAGATGCACAACTGTAATTTGATTAAATATTCCAAAGGTGCCTCCGTCAGAGGTTTGCTATGCTCCTTATATTTTTTCTGACGAGTAAGGTATGAGTTGGATCAGCGACTGCAGCAGTCGACTGCAACTGCAGACACAGCTTCACTACTAGTTTCTATGAAATTTCGAGCGCACGGTGACACTTCTGCTGCGGTTGACAGTCGCCCTGCTGCCTGCTGTCTGCAGTCGACTGCAGCAGTCGCTGATCCAACTCGTACCTTACTCGTCAGAAAAAATATAAGGAGCATAGCAAACCTCTGACGGAGGCACCTTTGGAATATTTAATCAAATTACAGTTGTGCATCTAAAAGGTATTCCATTACATCAACTATTTTATATTGTGCCCTATTTTGTATTCAATATTTTTCATGTTATACTTAGTAAAAAAATAATCTCCGTTTCTTAATCCTTGAAGTTAGACCTCCATGTAAAATTAAAGACATCCGTTCCTTTTCGATTAGACAATATTATAAATCTATCCGTTGTCCAAACAAAACGGCGATATATTTCCCACGAGTATGCATATAACTTTTTAGAAAGGTATATTAATTTCAAGGCAGTCTGGTAACACTGAAATGAAACTGACTTACACTCAAAGCATGATGACTGATTTTTCAATTATTTCAGTGATTTTTCATCCCGAAATTCTCACGTAGACGGACTGTAGAGTGTTTGATGTGATTGGTGGACACTAGCGAAACGTTTGGTGTGTAGACTATGAGTTCCGTTCTGGTTTAGACCCTTACTCATCCCAGAGTAAACATTGCATATGGAACAAATATTACATTCCTGCATGTTATCTTTTTACCTTGAATTGTTTTCAGCCTGTCACTTTTATCTTTACTTATTTAATAAAGTTAGACTAAAAATGAAACGGGTCTTTATCAGTTTCACCCACATTGTAGCCGTTCCCGCAGGAATTTCGGAATAAAATGTATTCCATGTGTTATTCTGATGTATAATAACCTATATTACTGTAAAGTTTCATCCAAATCCGTTCAGTAGTTTTTGCGTGAAAGAGCAACAAATATACATCTATACATCCATACATACATACATCCAACCTTACAAACTTTCGCATTTATAATATTAGTAGGTATGAAGGATATATTAAGCCATCCCGTGACCACGAGCGGTGTAATTCGCTCGAAACTTCGGGTACGTAGGTATTTTAATAAATATTATATTTTCTTACGCGATACCCGTTTCATTTTTAGTCTCACTTTAGTTTCAAAGTAAAGATAGATACAATTGTGACATGCTAAAAACAATTATCGTATTTCGCGTGAGTTTAAAAAGTATGATAAAGTTAGAGTTTGTATATATTAGTTTGTTTAGAAGCGCTTATATCGGGCACAGGCAATTATGGGATTTGAACATTCTTTCTGTATTCGATAGTTACATTCAAAATGAATGTTACAGGGTATTTTTCATCCCGCAATTCTCACGGGAAAGGCTACAACGCGGGCAAAGTCGCGGGGCACTGCTAGAGTGTTACATAACAAAGCCTACTCGTTACATAAAGCCTATATTGTACTGCCCTCATTGCCGATCGTCCCATTAAGGCAAACCGTTGCATTTCTTCATTATTTGTCGTTCACCTTTTCGTGGATTCAATTATACATATATGGCGAGGAAAAGTGACGAAAGATTGATGATAGTGCGATTATTTAGAGAACAAATTGGTCTTCGTTGATACTATTGGAGAGATTGACGGTCGATCAGTTCTAGGATAAGGAAACCAACGCTTGTAAAAGGCGATTTACATGACAAGTGCTTAACGCGCGGTTTGATAACATGCCTTTTCAACTTCTTACACTTACTGTCAGTTGAAGCTTTTTTATCTAGATAAAAACTATGTTTAGTGATCTCAAACCAGAGCAATGTTTGAATAATAACTTAAATATAGCCTTGCCCTACCCTGGAATGAAATATTACAAGTAGAAAAGATTCCAATGCAACATTTTAAAGTTCATCCAAATTACATTTCTATATTATAATAAACTAGCTGCGCCCCGCGGTGTTACCCGCTTTGTACCCGTTACCGCGCTAATTTCGGGATAAATGTATCCCATGTGTTATTCTGATGTATAACCTATATTACTGTAAAGTTTCATCCAAATCCGTTCAGTAGTTTTTTGCGTGAAAGAGCAACAAACATACATCCATCCTCACAAACTTTCGCATTTACAATAAGTATTAGTGGGATGTTTCCAAAGAACTAGTACCAATAAAACATAAACTAGGTTTTATTAGTGTTAAATCTCATTCGTGACCCAAGGCCGTTGCTCCTCTATCCGGCTCTATATGAAAACTCGAAGCATTAAAAATTTATAGTTGCATCTCATTGAGAAACTACAATTAGTATAATCCATATTATTAGAAACATTAATCCATATTTTTAAGGCATTGAATTGGTTTTTTGCATGGTGGTGCAATTAATGGTAATTTTGTGAATGTTTGGACGCGACTCGGTTTTGATTTAATTAATTGATATGGTTTTTGAATCTGTCAATTCAGATACTAGTCCTTTTCAACCGTCTCAGAGGAGGTCCGCAATTTGAGTGAATATTTTTTTATGAAATGTTTTATTTTTTAAATAAATAGAACACAAATATATTGTTGCAAAATAATGCTATTATTAGTAACATAACATATTGTTACTAACAACACTCAAACTAATAAACTATCATTTTAACTTTATTAGTTTACGTTTTAGTAAGTACCCAATTATATATTGTTTAATAAATATCTTTTATCATATCTAAGTTTATCTTTCTTGAACTTTCGTAAACCTAAAAATGCGTATATTTCGAACGGTTTCTTTCTGCAGAGAGTTACGCAAAACAATTTGAGCTAATTACATCGAAATGATAGCCGAGCCTGCTGCCGTTATGAAACTCTTGGATGAGCTCAAGGTCGCCTGTGTTTATGGAATCAGAAGCCAAATTCGAGTCTGATGAAATGAAACATTGTTGTAAAATAGCTAAGGTTCTGTTTTGGGGTCTTAGCCTTGTTTAAGGCTCGAAGTGAAGAAGTTGACCACCTTTTGCTGCAATTTCTAAACAGTATGTATCCTCATGTATATTTGAGCTTTTTTTTTTAAATTTATTTATTTAAGGTCGCTTAAACAACTTGGTCATCAGCGACCGACAACCAATATGTACTAATGATATGTATGATTAAATGAGATGATATACGTTAATGAGTTTAAGAAAATTAACAATATTTGAGTTTTATTTTGAGGAGACGTTCACTAAATCGACAGTTAACTAATACGTAATTATTGTAATTTCGATAGTTTGAGGTCTTACAGCAGCTGTCAAATAATTAGAATTTGTTAGAAGGCCGATAATCTAGTGGTGCGAATATGACGTTTAGCTACTATGCATCGGAGATCACATTAACTTGTCGGTAAAGGTTGTTTCAGTCGTAAAACTATGCAATAGGCCTTTAGACAGTCTAAAAACACCATACCGGGGTTGACCACTCGACCCTACCTTACTTACAGAATATAAATCAACCATACATTACCTACTGCTACATATATTTCTTATACCTACAATACATGCACATGTAACGTACTAAGTAATATTTTGGAGTCCGTACAGTATTTAATAATGCCATTAATCTACTTTTTCAATGCCAATCACTCATGTTCCATTACTTGAAAAAACAAACTAATCTCTTCTCTTAATTGAGTTGCGATTGAACTAATAAATAATGTATGTAATCCACCAATATGCGAGTTATATTTCCCAGAAAATGATCAATGTGCTTTCATTGAATATCGATTGACGATTACTGAAACAACGATTAGAACAACTTGTATCGAATACATTGCTTCAAAACTGTATGCTTTGTTAGTTAATTGGTGTGTGGACAGAGCAATGTATACTGCGCAAGTGTGTTAGCCGTCTCATTCCTCGATCGAAGTCGACCTGAGGTGACCGAGAGGGAATCAACCTCTTTGCGCGCAAAACTTCGCAGTCGCCGCTCGAAACGGAACGCAGACGCCCGCGTTCCCAGAATAAAAAAAATAATTCAAAAATATTCGAACGCGTCCGAGAAAGTGTTTGAAAACGGTGTTGCCGGTCTGAATTATTTTTTTATTTAAAAAAATTGTGCACCCATCATAAATCGTCCCCATCACGGTGAGTAATGTTTAATAACTATTTATTTTTCAATTATTACTAAACACGATAGCGTGATATAAAATTGGTCTAATAAGATTTCTTTCTTGTTAAGATATGACATTTAAAATTACAAATCTTTGTGTTTACGTGAGAGATTTGCGCTTACGCACAATTAACGTCGCGTTTTGTACACAACAATAGATTGTAAGCCATTGTCCTCTCTTGTAAAAAATATATCAGTTTTTATTCGATACATCGACAATGAAATTGACACTATAGAGACTTTTTTATTCAATTAATAAAAACATAATATGTACCTGCGTATAAAATATGAAAGGCGAACGAACTTTTTTATGCAAATTATATGGAAATCTGGAAAAATAAAATGTTAATTTAAAATTATTATACTACCTTATTTAAACGTAATACCTACAGAGCATTAAAAAAATGTTATTTCAATGTAACAAATACCTTTTTTATGAAAAATCAGTTTAGTAAAAAGAAGCATGCGCGTACGCAACATTACCGGTATAAAAGACATCAACGCAGTATTAAGTTCAAGTTATGTAACACGTTACATTACTTTAACAGTTACTTACGTTATAACTGGACCAGTACCGCGTACCTGGTACAAATACTAGCTTTACTTACTAATACATCAATTATTATGTAAAATTATACGTTTTAAATAACGTCTTATTAGTTATTACATACGGTCGTTAGAAAGCCAAAAAACTGGTTTTTTTATATACTACATATTTATTTATTTGTTTTTATGTTCGTTAATACATTATGTAATATTGTTATTTATAAATGTAACGGTAGTTGAGTAAATTGATTTTTTGTTTTAAAAGTTGTTTTTTAATATTCCTTTGTACTTTTTAGGGTTCCGTACCCAAAGGGTATTACGGGACCCTATTACTGAGACTTCGCTGTCCGTCCGTCCGTCCGTCTGTCACCAGACTGTATCTCAAGAACGGTGATAGCTAGACAGTTGAAATCACAGATGATGTACATATTTCTATTGCCGCTATAACAAAAAGTACTAAAAATATAATAAAACAAATACTCAAGGGAAGCTCCCATACAACAAACGTGATTTTTTACCGTTTCTTGCTCGATACTCATCATTTTTTTAGATAACGGTACGGAACCCTTCGTCTGCGAGTCCGACTGGTATTTGGCCGGTTTTTTAATAATCCTTTGTTCTTCTTCTTCATCGAGTGGATGGTCAACCTGACCAATCCTGGTGTCAGAGTTATTGAGTTATTTAAGATGGTATGAGTACTGATTGATATTAATTAATTTTGTTATTACAGTTTAGTATTTTTTTAACTTAAGTAAAACACTTTATAATGTCTTCATTTTATTTTCTTGAAGATTAATGAGGTACTTATTTCGCCATTGTTTTACAACGAGCCGGATCTAAAAAGTAATAAATAAAAACATTATCTTTTATTTCAACAAAACTTAAAAGTGATTCAGAATATCTTATGAAAATATAATATAGTTTTATACATGAAATACGCTACAGAAGATTAGAAATAAAGTTTCTTTTTCAAACTAGAATATATTATGAAGCCGGATCTCTGATAAATTACGAAATCATAAAAAGTTAATGACTATTACATACTTACAATATAATCTTGTTATATCTGCAGAAATACGGAAATTCAATTTTAAAAATATCAGTCTAAATAATATTATTCGTTACATCATGTCGGAGGCCTTTAGGCGGTCTAAAAACAGACAACAGGGATGGCTACTCGATCTTACTGTAATTCGAACGTAGAAAAACAAGTAGTTTATCTTTATAAGTCTAGTTCTATTAGAATCGGCAACTCGCAAAAAATTACAACCCCTCTGAGTTTCTTGTTAATTCTTCTCAGTAGGTGGCGCGATGCGAACTAACGTAAACTTAATTTTAAGCTGACGATTATAATGATCTGATATAATAAAGAGATTTGAATTTAAATTTGGAAAGTCGCTCAATCTATAACTTGCCTAGGCCTCTTTCAATTTAACCTTGTTTACTCGTCTAGTTGCGCGCCGGTGTAGTACGCATTCATCCGCACCGATATTCTTTTGTTTTTATACACAACATAATGTAGCAACACTGAAAACGCTTTATTTGATATCATTCATTCATTTCATTCCGAGTACAGTGCCACCAACTTAACTGTTCAGGTGGGCAAAATGGGAACTACAGCCGCGTCATATTGAATCTATACTATGTTAGCTAGGCTTTAGATGATTGATATTGTAGTTTCTTAAATTTTAATGATATCTATAGACTGACTTGCAAGACATGTTTTAATTACCTTTGTTTCTTGGTGAATTTCTTATATTATGTATACCAAATTCTCCACTAGCGACGCTGTCAACTGAACAGATAAGATGGTGGGACTGTAGGTCAGTGGCCAACCCTGGTGACGGAGTTTTTAGACCGCCTAAAGGCCTCCGACATGGTCTGACGATTGAAACAAACGGTACCGTCTGCTTAAAAAAAGTTGTATGAAGGTTAAATCTATACTAATATTATAATCTATACTTCTTTACTAATATTGTAAAGAGGTATTTGCAATTTTTGTTTGTTTGTATGTTCGGGCTAATCTCGCGAATTACCAGTCCAATTCAAATAATTATTTTTGTAATGAATAGCCACATTCAACGGAAAGGTTATATCATAACTTTATATCATCCCGAAATTCCCACGGGAACGGGCACAACGCGGGTAAAACCGCGGGCGTTGCTAGTTGTTCCATAAAACATTGTCATGACCTATTTCCCTACTAACTGTTATGCCATGCCTTTAAAGTAGTAAATAAGCTTTTCATACTTCATCTGTTTATGACTTCTATAAAATATTAATTACTTAACTCACGTGTTGGTCAGTTTGTATGTATCTTTATTTGGTGAAATCAACCGTTTATTTTGCACGTGCATTGTAAAGTTCGGATTGGCCGTCAAAATAACGAAAGTTGTTTTTTAAATGAAATGCCCATTAACTTTGTGTAACCTATTTAATTCGGCTTTGCTTTCAATTTGAGTTATTTTAAAAGCATGTTTATTGACTGCGAAAAAGAGGAAGTTGACCTTAGTACTTTTAAATGCTTAACAAATTGATACAGTAGGTTCTAGGTGCTTTAGTAAACGTATTTTCGCGAAAGAAAGGTTCCTTAATACATGAATCGTATATTTTCAACGAATAGTGACGAGAAAATTCCCAATTTTCTAACAGTTGCATATGGATCTATATAAATGAAAATGAATCACCGAAAAGCACTACATAAGATGAGATAAACCTTTTTTTTCTGTTCGTCATTGTCAGGAGGTTTTCAGGTTTGTTTGTATGAAAAAAAAACATTGAAAAAAATAATAGCAAATATACGGCGGTACGAAGTTCAGCGGGTCAGCTAATCTATATAAATAAAAATGAATAGTTCAGCGGGTCAGCTAATCTTTATCTAAATAAATAAAAATGAATTTCTGTTCGTTAGTCCGCTTAAAACTCGAGAACGGCTGAACCGATTTGGCTAATTTTGGTCTCGAAATATTCATTAAAGTCCAGGGAAGGTTTAAACGGTAAGCATTGACTTAATAAATGCGGGTGAAACCGCAGGGCACAGCTAGTTTTAAATAAATATTTGGTATAAACAAGTTATTTTTTCTTTAATATGAGTCTACTTGAATCTATACTCATTACTTACTTTGCAAAGTTCATGTAATATTTCTTTCTCGTTACACATTCTTGCGACGTTAGAACAAGGTAAATATGATTATGTCACTTATGATAATCGTGTGAGTCGGCCTTAATCTGTGACAAATGCTCTCTCTCTTTCTTTCTCTATAAGAGTGAAAGAGTGAGCGCTACTAACGACCTTTTCCTAAATCACGGGCAATTTAATATTTATGGCTTTTAGCCATTTTTTGGTTGCGCAATGCGAATAATGGTCAACGCAAAATGTGCCTTAACTAATTGGTTTACTTTCTGTGTGAAGTTGTTTATTCAATAGATAATGGTTGAAAAGGAATGCTATCTTTTCTTTTCTATCTTAATTGGAATTTTCATATGAAATACATATCCTGGAATGGAGCGAAAAAGAATTTATGAATTTTGATCATAGCTTTGTAAATCTAAAATCTAACGCCAATACTCAGAGACGTCAAATGCTTCCTTGGTAGAGATTTAATGACGGATTTTGACATGTAATGTATGGAAAATTACGTCAAATAATTGAGTGTCGGTTTAATGAACGTCTTTGAGTGCGGCAGTTAGTATTCACCAACAAAAAAAATGGAAAAAACCGATTTTATCTCTGGGTTTTAACTCTAATTTGGTTAAATTTGTATTCAAACGCCAGGTAGGACAATTAGAGTAATTTAAATAGAAGTATAGGTACACCTTCTTTTCTAAAATTACCAGTATTTAAATTTTAATAAAAAAATACAATTGTTAATTATAACAACATCACTAACTCGAATTAAACTATGTAACTACTTAACAACAAATAAACGTGTGAATCGTGCATAACATGCACAAAACTGACATACAAGAAGAAAATTGAGAATTCCGCACAGATTAACCAACTGTGTCCTTTCGATCGTAACACTTTCTTCATCAACCATCGATGACTTAATACTAGCGTATTATAAACATAACCAATATAAGCAGCAATGGTTACAAACAATACTAACGAACGAGGAATGAATTAACTTTCTAACAGCAAAAAGAAGCGGAACCCAATCACCGGAAATATTGTGTGTTCACGCGTTTAATACGTTAACATAGTTTATGAGATAACTAACTGTTGGCTCTGGGTTTACCTACAGGGCTCAAATACCTGTCAAGACAAAGGATTTGTCTTCGTTATGTTTGTGAGACTTTACCTATATATAAAATATTCAAAGTCCTGACTGACTGATAATCATCGCACAGCCTCAACCGCTACACCTAGAAACATGAAATTTGGCAGGAAGGTTCTTCAAGTGACGTAAGTGCACACTAAGAAAGGATTTCCGAAAATTCCTACGGGAACGGGCTCTCAAACTCGAGCCATATTTGAAAAGTAGGAAACATGTTTTCGCTCGACCCGAGAATTGAACCCGGGACCTCAGTCTTGGCAGGCGAGAGCACAGAATGGCTGGAAATATATATAGATAGTGACAAGAAAGAGTACAATACATTATCTCCGTATGCATGGCTCTAAAATAAGTTCTTCCTTTTTGAAAGAATAAAGGTCTCAAGTCAAAGATCTGAGTCATGCATGATTTACTTTAAAACCATTTTTCGTGGTCCATTGAAATTATCTCTGCCACGAAATCTGTTGTTTATTAAACATAAAACTAAACTGCAACTGATATTATCACCAACCTTGACTTTTGTAACTTGCAACAGGATACGTTTACGGAAACTGGTTAAATTAACTGTTTGTTAAACCTTATTAATTAAGGATTAAAATTACCAATTAGGATGAGCATAGTCTACAGTCAAGTCAGTCTGAAGAATGCCTTTTGCTCTATGAAAATTTAAAATCCGTGGAAAGTGTACATCGCGCACACCAGAGCCAATATTTTATGTAGACGCGTCACGGATTTTCAAATTTTATAGAGCCAACACAAAAGTCAATCTCAATCTCTATTTTGACTACTGATGACATTGTACCAAGTAAATTACCTAGCTTAGTAACCTACCTAGTTATTGGATATTGAATAATTTATAGAGGCTACAGTATGTTCTTCAACTAAAATACCCGAAGTATTAGACCCACATTAATAAATGTTATTAAACAAAATTGGCATATATATTATACTAGCAGCGCCCCGCGGTGTTACCCGCGTTGTGCCCATTCCCGTGGGAATTTCGGGAATGCTTATACATATAAACCTTCCCCTTGAATTACTTTATCTATTTTAAAAAACCGCATCTAAATCCGTTGCGTAGTTTTAAAGTTCTAAGCATACATAGGGACAGACAGACAGCGGAAAGCGACTTTGTTTTATACTATGTAGTGATTTATTATTTACATTAAGATGGTTAATCAGAATATCGCTTAAAGAGAAGCGATATGAAGTTTCTCACACTTTTCCGTAGATATTAATTACATTATTCCGACCTTGTGAATGTAAGTCAAATGAGATATTAGACGCATATCAAGTAGATACATTATCCTTGCGTAAGGACGTATAATTAAAACGGATCTACTGCTAACGAGGCAGATTGATTTGACCTACACGTTGTGATAAGATGTCGTTTTATTTCACTTGTATGTATGCAAGAATAGAAATATTATAGGAATAAGAATATTTTTTTGATTAAAAATTGTTGTTAATATTTTATGATACTGATATTTAGGCTAATTTTACAATCTTAATTGGTTTCAGAACAAGTTGTGCATCCATCATATTGTTACGTGAATAGTGACTACTATTATACATATCTTACATAATATATACAATAATAAAGTTATTTGGATTCATTCTCAAGTATTTTTGGCGAAGTCTAGACTAGCCTAATTAATAAACATTAAAAAGCAATCAGTTTTTGTATTGACTTCATTCAGATTATAAAGTAATCAATTGACAACTAATTTCCTTCCGGTGTAACTTTCATAACGAGATGTTCGTAGTTTGAATCTACACTAGTTTGTACAGTTATAGATTTGAGATAGGCATAAGAATGTTTTAGAGCTCTCCCTCGCACAAATTATGTGATTATGAGATAATTTATGTAATGAAATACTTTGCGTCTGTTTGAGCTACTTACTTTATTATGCATAGTACAGAAAGCGGCGTAATAGGTGGATTAGTAGAACTAATGTGATTTTGCCATAAGTTTGACACAGTAAAAACTGTATGGTGTAAAAAATAAAGTAAAGTATAAGACATACCATAATATATATATAATGCCATAATGTCCCACGGCTGGTCGAAAGCTTGTCATCATACCGAAGATATCAGTACTGACTATATAGTAAGTAGGATTAGGCGTAGTACTCACGCTTGCCTACTGCGGTTTGGTTATCTCAAACCTGAGCCATCTTTGAAAGATTAGTAAATATGATTTTTCAATCAACCTGGGAATTGAACCTGGGACCTCAGTCTTGACAGGCGAATGCACATACCATTAGACCACCGAAGCGTTATATAATATACATCTGCACATTAGAGTTTTTGTTATACACCTCTAGCAGCAATTAATAATCGAATATTCACACAAACAGCAGTGTAAGCGCATAACTACATTATTAATTCGCAAAGAAAGTCTTCAATTTATGAATTGACATGTTTCTACATAATTAATGAATATATTGTGCTGCCTAAAGAAAGGTGGGTAAGTGGTAACGATCTAAAGCAGTGAAAAAGGTGCGATATGACAAATGAGAATAGAAAAGTATCGGATACACGATAGTAGAGTCTACACACGCAGGCACAGTTCAAGATTGTATTAAAATCAGATTATTTACATAAGCTGCTCTGATGATAAAGTGAAATTATTTAACTACAAACAGCGACACGCGGTTTTGCGCATTGTATTTGTAAAGATAATTTTGGGAAAAGGATAGGTTAAAAAACCGTAGTTAACCGCAGTTAATGAAAGGAAAAGGTAGTTATAAAAACCTTTAATATTCTCGTGAATTAACCTTGTCCCATCATCTGGGGCTCTCCTTGTCTGTTTTTTCGAAGTCTCGTGAATCATACACAATACATTTTTTTCAAATCCGACTACAATTCAGTTCCGGGGATTTCCGTGTTTGCAATTCGATCAACCGATAGTTCTTTTGTGACTCGTCAAACTTTACTCGTGGTAACTACACGGAGCTTGCTTAGCCGAATGTTGGCGATCGCACTGCGCTGGGTGCCTAGATAGATCCTCGCTAGAATGAAAGCTACATGGCTCTGGGCGCCAGCCTTACTGTTACTCACCGGTTCCCTACTTATAGACTAGCTCAATCTAAACGAAGCCTTAAAGCTTTGTACCTTAAGCAAAGAGTAACAAACCCTCAAATTACATACATTGTGGTTGCATAATTATACTCGTAATTATACATCTGCAAGTAGGAGGACGTTTTCACTTGGGCTTGAAACAAATGATTTTGAGCCTAACCTTGATACATATAGATTTGTAATTAATTTAACCTGAGGTCAACTGTAGGATGTAACCTGTCACACAGAGACTTAAGATTTATTATATTAACTTTTCGAATAAGTCGTGGCCTCGTAGATTCAATTGGAGACCATTCCTTTTGGAGAAGTGTTCGTTTTGAGGTTATATATTGAATAATATAACGAGTTATACTAGTATATCAACATACCTCGACTATACTTATATGGTATGTGTACTCCTATTTATCTATAAGCTAGGATTTGTCGATAATTCTATGTTATTGCTTTTTTTAAATCAGTTCTGCTTTTGAAATGATCATTATTTTGTAATAATGAATGATACTAAAGTAAATATTATTTTAATTCGCGATTAACCTTAATATCTGTTCCACTTTTCGCTAAAGCTAAGATTGAACAAAGCAAGGTCACTTGCATACATTATAATCATATAATGTCAGTATTATAATAATGTGTTTTATAATAAATATATTAAGCCGAGAGAGCGTGAACGGGCCGTTAATATAACAACACTTTAATGTGTCAATTACTATTGTTTTAAAGGAAGCATTTGTGAAATGTAATAGGAAGGTCACACTCCTCTACTGCCTCGATATATACCGTTAATCGTTGAGATTGACTTTACAAACTGCAGTCAAATATTGAAACTTATCTTTAAAATACGCTTTAAGTAAGTAAGCTCGACTAGTACTGATACAATTAGTATTCTGTTAGGAATAAAATGTTGCAAACTATATCTAGATTTAATTGAGAGTAAATTTATCAATCTAAGAATCAGAATTTAATTGTAAAAAGTTTAACGTTTCAACGGTTCCTCGAATCTAATTTATCGCCGATGAGTTTGACGTCGATCCCATTTGTCTTCGTTTTTCTAATCCGTCAACAGCAAAAGGAAATGTAATAAATTATTTGATATTGAACTCACGTGTAGTGAGAAACACTATTATTGTATCACTTCTTCTGAGACTGGTTGCGTAATTAAACACTTTCTAATTTAAACTAGCTTTTTGTTCTGCCTTAAATATGATAAGCCTAGTTCACATTAGTAATTAATTAGAAATTGAATTACCGAACATAGTTGTATGAGCGAGTTAAAAAAATGCTAGCCAGCGAGTTTCGTAGGAATATTGGGACAAATAATAGCCTTTAACCGTCCACTAACAATACAGGTATTATTCACCACAAAAAACAGACTATTCACCTTCTCAAACATTATTCATACAACTAGTATAGGTGGCAGCTAGTAGCAGTTCTATCTGAACGTTACCGTGCTTCAAAGTGCACCTTTGTTTAAATTGGACACCTGGATTAATCATCTCAAACTGCATGGATGGGTCGCCTATGTAGCATTTCTATTTGAGCCCTAACGTGCTACAGAGATCACGTTAAACACCAATCCCGGTTGTGTCTTTAAAATACTATGTCAATGGTCTTTAGGCGATCTAAAAACACCGTCATTAGGTTTATCCACTAACCTATTCGACCTTACTTGTTTCTCATACGGTCTCACGAAGGTCAACAGACTTGTAAAAAGCTGTTATTAATTAATTTCTATTCTGGAAACAATAGCTTTCTCGTATCAATGTTTATTGTTTACCCACAGTCGTCATAAAGCATCTGTTTTGCATACGGAGTTACGAATACTTGCTTACTTTGACTGCTCAATGTAAGCAGTTTTTTCTAAGTTTTACATTATTGGTCGAAGAAGGGGGAAAGGTATTTAATTATACTTGTCTCGACTTACTTGAATATAATTTCACTTGAATATATATTTATTACTATTAGCTTATCTACTTATACTATATAGGTAGTACATATAATTTAAAAAAATATATGAACGAATAAATAACTTGAATTTGATGAGTTTGTTTCTAAGTTTGTTCTTAGTTAAGTTCAAGTTGTACCAATATAATAACTGCGTACTTATTCTGTATAAAACTATAAGTGGCCAGTGACAAAAAATCATTAAATATTTTCATGCCATGTCACATAATATAATAATAACAATAAATAAACGTTTTCTCAAATATTACCACTGACCATTCATTGAGGGTAGCAATCATCGAATGAGCGCGCATTATCGAATATCATCACGCGCGGAAAATATGCGCGTGCGCATCTCCAGTGTACAATGACATTAATAACGTAATATAGGTTTTTATAACTCTGTCACAGATACCTAATGAAGAATGATTAATTGAATCGAGAAATCAGACGTAAATACATGTTTTTATCTATGATTATTCACAGTTATGTCTTTTGACAAGTTAACGTTAAGATACTTATGATTAAATTGTTTATGGTCATTAACTATAGTTATTATAATAAGTAAGTAATGTCGTTGGCCGTTTAATGCGCTTAAAGTAAATTAAAATATCGGATTTGAGGCATATGGTGTTGGCGAAAATATATGGGGATAGGGTCATTTCGCCAGTTCGCGTCCATTTAGTGCAGTTGGTATGTTTGAAGGAGAAAATAAAAATGTTCAAGCACTAGTTTCAATGAAAAATTTATATAATGTGTTCATTATATAGTCTACTATAGGGTTCGCTTACAGTTTTGTTCGAAACTACTTGTGTTTTTTTTATAAATAGAAAAACTTCAAAAATAGGCGTTTTACCCACTTTGCGTCCAAAAATTCTAAATTGCGTCCACCCATAGACCATTTTGCGTCCACCAGCTAAGAAAAGGAATGTAGGGGTGATATTTTTCAGATAATGTAAAGAAAAATTGTCTTTTAACAGTATTCCGTTAGCTCCACGGCTGGTACATGTTCTTTCTCAGATTCCACATCTGGTATCCACCAAGGTTTTGGTGTAGAGTGTATTTCGGCTGTTACTGTTTGAACCTGCACAGTCGAACCGGAGTTAGCTTCATCATTTATGTTTTCATCTTCTACGTATAATGAAGAGATGGTGATTTCTTTAGACGTCTTTAGTGCATCCAATTCTAAAATAGTACTATTTCGTTCTATTGGGCGTTTTTCCATTACCCGGCCCGGCATCGGCAACGGCGCCGGCGCCGGCGCCGTGCCGGTGCCGGGGAAGCAAAAATGTATGAAAATGTATGGCTCGCTTTTTGACTTACCGGCGCCGGCGCCGGCCCGGCATTGAGTCCTGCCGGCGCCGTCGCCGGCGCCGGGGTAGCAAGCTTCCCACCGGTGCCGGCCCGGCAAAATTGCATGTGTATTGCATATTTATATGAATTGTAGCCGTGTGAGTGTGTAAGTCCGTGTCAGTACTGTACCACTCACCGGGCGTAAACCGGCATCGACACCGGCGCAGTAGAAAAACGAAACCCCGGCGCCGGTGCCGGTGCTCGGCCATGCCGGTGCCGAGCCGGGTAATGGAAAAACGACCATTGATAGTTCCATATGAGACCTCTCAGATTCAGTTTCGATAGAAATTTCTGCAAAGAAAACTTCAGCAGGAAGTGTTTTTAGTTTTAACTCTTAGTTTTGATTTAAAAAAATAATGCATATTAAATTATAAGTTAAAAAATATAATAATGCTATTATTTGAATTTAATGAAAATATGGACGCAATTTGGTACAATACTATTTCCTTGTAGGTATAGTTTGCGTCCACATATGATATACGATATTATCTTTTTCTACAATCATAATAACGTGGACGCAAATTGCTCATTATAATTGCATGATAATAATACATAAATAAAAAGTAAAAACAAATCCCCTTTTTTAATTTTATCACATAAAAATAAAAACTAACTAAATCATAAATAGACGAGTTCGCGTCCATTGTGGTCGCAAAGTGGAACTTTTTTAAATTCGGTGTAGTAATTCGCGTCCACCTTATTTTAACTATTAACTTTAAAAAAACAAGCAAGTACATAATTAATATTACTCCTTTTTTCATGCTTTATGTCTAGAAACAGCTATGTATTCTAAAATACGCTTAAAACAATAAAATACTTACCGTCGAACGCGCCCCTGCTCACTATTTTTTGGCCAACATTTCGCGCGTTTGCGTTTCTTTGTTGAAGAACGGAAACTAACTATTTTTTCTAGACATGATTGGTTAGGCTCACAGAACTTTTGTCTATGTCTATGTGCCTCTTATACGATTAGGTATTAGCGATAACGACTTTTCGGTGATTTAGTGTATTAATATACCTATTTTCGAGAATTTTTATAGGGAGGTCCGAAAAATGGACGCGAATAGGGCGCTGGACGCGAACAGGCGCAATGACCCTATATAGATTATTTTAAAGTTTTAAACAATTAATGTTTGACGAACTAGAATGTTGCACTTTTGGTAGGTTGAATTTGAAATAGTACCTATATCTATGTTTTTGTCCAATTTTGTCCAATCTCTAAACAGATAGGTAATGGAATGATAGAGTTAATTAAAACATTAAATTAAACAATCTAATGACTAAATAGATCTTATCTTAACAATTGTTACACAACAAATCGTGACAATTTTGTTACATAAAAAACCAAAGTACTTTTAAATTACTATAATACAAATTAATATCTGTCAACTACGATAAGTACTAAAGAGCAAAAGAAAGTGATCAGCCAATCAGGAGCGTCGAAAGCGGCCAATCGAATGCGTCAAACGTTTTGAACACGGGTTGTATTTTGAACTAGTTCGGTTATAATGGGTGGTAATGATTGGTTACGTCACGAGTTAGCTAAACAATCAAGAACACATTGTTTTCACTGCACTTTCGATTTTATTTGTCGGCGCTTCGCACGACATTGTAAACCGTGTGTTAGGGTTGCCATTACATTAGGAATTACCTTTTTATTTTAGTATAAGTGTGCACATCTGCCCACCTAATACATATTTATTGTAAAAACGTTACTTTTAAAAAGCTCATTGTGATTTATTGAATTAAAGTTGCTAATAAGCATGTAAATTGTTTCAAGCAGTTTATTAATACAAGCCACTACAAAAGCCTCCATAAAAAAAGATATTATTTTTCAACCTCTACAAAGCTACCTCTGCTAAGCAAAGGTCTCTCTCTCAACATATTGAAAACTTTTCTGTCCTAGGTTATAGAAGTTTATAAAATTAAAACGATCTACTAAATTCTTTAATCTTGATAATAAATTATAATATAACTTAACCGTGTATTAAACGTGTATTTCCGTGGCAATCAAATAAACGAATGCCGCAAAAAATGCCCAAATGTGCCGGCTTTAATCCGGCAATTAATTAAAGTGGCAACCCTATTGTTTGTGGAAATAAGTGCTTTCTTTACAATAGATAAGAGTTATTGTAGCACCAACACGACTGTCATTGAACTGGCTACAATTAACTTAGTTAATAGTACAACTAACTAATGTAAGTTAAACGAAAATGTAACCTATGATAATAGCTTTAGAAACTATTTTTGATATAAGTAAATGGAATTTAATTTGAGAAAACACACTGTTTCAAATTATAACTTGCAGACTAGTGTAACATTAAAACATTAACAAATATGAAAATTATTACAAATAAGTTAATTAAATTTTTACATTATTAATTTTCCTTGGATTGTGTAAAATGAAATGGTTTTTCTATATCTTTCCTTTTTTCCACGTAGAAATCCTTAAAAAGTAGAGTAGTTGTTGTGCACTTGCCATATGAATAAAAAAATCAACTTATTTCACACTGATTTATTACCGTGTATTAGTACTAATAACTATAATTAATCGCATGTTACAACTTAATATATCTTGAGCATATTTTCACGTAAATCTGATGTTACATTGTTAGTATTCACACTGTGTGTCGTCTGATAACACATCTAGTGCTATTAGTGTTTATCTCACGATGGTCGCATCTAGATGTCGCTATATCTTTGGTGAGGTAGGTATTTTAATTGTTTGTTGTTCGTTTTTCAAACTAATTGGTGTGAAGACTGAAGATAATTATGATGCAAGTTTTTGAAGCATACACATTCCCGCCTTTTTCATAAACGATATTTAACCTAAACACTGTTTGAACGTGTTTTGTCTCTTTCGCTCTTTGGCAAATAGCGTATGTCGGAAAGGGACAAACCATTTGATAGCTAAAGAAATAACGCCCATAAAAGAACATTCTGACGTTGAGAATCCAACTTCTTTATTTGAAATCGATAAAAAACCATGTTTGAAAAGATAATTGAGAAGGTAAATGTGCATAATACTACACTAGCTGTCAATGATGTCATATTAACAATAATTTTACTTTAATCTCTTCCTAAAAAGCTACCAAACTACTTTGAGAGATACATTTACGTAGTAACTATTAACTCATCTATGATTCAATTACGATTTACGATGCAATGCGGAGTTTAACATATTGCTGTCATAATTTATCAAATCAATTCACAATGGTCATCTTTTGCAATAGTTACATTCTGAGCCTATTCTGCAATATCACAGCACGCCCTATCATTTTTGGTCAGACTCCATATTTGGGAGAGATACTCGTAGATGCTTAGATGTACTCTTACAAACCTACTCATCTTAAATTTAAAAAAGTATTTACAATCGGCATGACATTAATTAAGGTTATCTAAAGTTGCATTTTTTTATGAATTCCGTTATTTATGGTCGGACTTTCAATGACAATTATTTTTGATATTCCAACGAGATTTATTTCGAAATGGTATCTTTCATTGTTGATTAGTTCTCAAGTTACTTTGCAAACTAAGCTTTTTCAAATGTAAGCATTTGTTAAATATATTCTCCTTGTTGTAATAACTATATTGACATTTAGTTATTTTATTACTAAATATCGCCAGTTTTGTGTATTACCGTTGACTTGAAACGGACAGACAACCGGTTGTTATGACCCATATTGCTAGCAACCTGCGTTGAAACACAAACACAAACTTATATTAAATAATGTGCAGCGTACACTTGAAGGTAAAAGTGTGGGCAATTAAATGTAATGTTCAATATATTCACATGCTGAGCCTTCTCCATTTGCTAATTTTAAGTAATTATTGAAACTTTTGCATCTGTACTTTAAATTTAAAGCAATAAATGTTTTTTATTTATTTATTTTATTTAATACTTTTCATCTGAATGTCTATAGAATTAGTCAACTCGCAAATGCTTGAAAACTGCGTTTACGGATACACTTCGCTTTTATTTTACATTTTATCTGACGTTTCGGCTCCTTTACAGAAACAGTGATCACAAACAAACTTACATTACAGTAGACATCAAACTTATATTATCCTTTAGTTATCATATTCTTTAATCAAACATTTACGTTTCTATAGAGAAGCGGAGAGGTTCGGAACTCAATGGGCCAATCACAAAGATTTTGACAAGTCTTAGCGTTGTGATTGGTCAGTTGAGCTCCGCCACGCTCCTCTCCGCTTCTATGGAAACGCACGCTTATTTCATTGCAACATTATAATGTTTTAACATATTAAATATATCCCATACAACCTTTAATTAATACAAATGATGCATAAACTAGATTTAATTAATTATCTGTGAGAACGGATACTGTGACGTCACGCCCATAAACAATCATGTTAATGTTTTATGTTATCTCTTGTTTGTGGTTTAATTATAAGTGACCTTTGATTTTAATCATACTCTATATCTGAATAAGCTTAGTTTTGAGTTAAATATTGTTAAATCTATGGATGAAAAGGAAAAGAGTTATTTCTTTAACATACATACATACGTACATATTTTGATTGTATATTTATTATTTTAAAGACTTTAAAAACGGAAGCTTCCAACTAATAGGAATTCAGATGTTTTCATTTATGTTGGCGCTATAAAATTTATTTTTTCCTAACGGAACCTTTCTCAGTCGAATATCTCTTCTGAAATGTTCCCATATTAACATTAAATTCTATTATTTTATACCATTATAAAATCAGATACCACACAATACAACGAAGAATACGTAAAGAAAATAAACGAAAACAAAAAACTAAGAAAAAAGTTTTAAAATCACTTATTAAACGTTGTGTGCACACCAGTACTGCATACCTCATATTATGGACGTAACTGTACCGTCCGGTTTCTTATATAAAACATTACGCAAATCTCGACCACTTTTATACATAAACACGTGAATTTACCATTCACTTTGACAAGGTTCGAGTTACGTTGAATTCGGACACGACTTGGAACCTTGTAACGTTGAGGATATCGTATAACTGTGCTGATTTACATGTTTTATTGATGAGTATCACGTTTTAGTGTTCAATTCGACAATAGGTAAGTATGTATGTAGTTGCTATGGATCTGCGTAGAGTGATATAAAGCGATTTTCGACGCGTATTAGATAATGGACGCTGAATAGATGTATACGGGTATTGCGTGTTAGTATAGTAGAATGTTCACGGACATTAGTCGTGGTACACGCCTGTTAATAGTAGCTGTTGCTAAGGAGCTGTTATTTTATGATAATAGCTATCAATATACACACCTCGGTGGTCTAGTGGTATGTACACTCACCTGTTAAGACTGAGGTCTCCGGTTCAATTACCAATTTTGAGTGAAAACATGTTTTCTACTTTTCAAACATGGCTCGGGTTTGAGATCAAAGCATTAGGCAAGCGTTATTACGAATCCACCTCACTGTACTGATATCTTCAGTGATATGAGAGGCCTTGTCGAGCAGTGGGCCATTACAGGTTAATACTTTTTACGTTTTACTACCAACAAATAAAGCCATAGCTCCACTGAACTTTGCCCTGCAGTGGGAGATTACATACTAATACTCTGCTTTGAATATATTTATAGATTGATTTGTATAGTCTAGAAACACTTTGTGTTGACAGCTGCAATCATAAGAAAGGTTACACCTCCCTTTTAATCCCAAAATTCCTATTGAAACGGACTTCTTCTTCTTCTTCATCGAGTGGATGATCAACCTGACCAATCCTGGAGTCATAGTTACCGGGACTGACAGCTTAACGTGCCCTCCGAAACGGACTGAAAGTGAAACATCTCAGCAGAGCAATACTTTGTAAGAGTCAGACAGACAATTTTAATTATTATGACGACACGAAACGATTTGCATATCCTGATGCAATTACACAATTAAACACACGAAGTGAAGACACAATTGAACGCTATTTATTGCTGTACACAACTTTACATGATGTTACAGAGATGGATCTCTTCCTATTAGATTACTTCAGATTAGATAACGAGGCGCGCCCCGTGGTGTTACCCGCGTTGTACCCGTTCCCGCAGGAATTTCAGTATAAAATGTATCCCATGTGTTATTAACCTATAGAGTATAAAGTTTCATCCAAATTCGTTCAATAGTTTTGCGTGAAAGAGTAACATTTAAACAAACATACATCCTCCAAACCTTTGCATTTATACTATTATTAGGACGATAATAAAGTAAAGTAGACAGTGAGCGAGCTTACTAGCAACGAGGTTGCATTCCAAGAAATGGGCACGATACCCGTGTCGTCAATTCAAATTAATTTGCTCTCGGAAACATGGGCTTTACAATAGCTGAGGCATACGAGTTAAAAATAGTGTTACAAATAAAATGACATCATTAAATACTAAGGGCCTTATTTATAATCGCTTATTAACAGCATCTTAGCTATCGAATGGTTGGTCCCTCTCCGACATACGTTATTTTACAAAGAGCAAAGAGACAAATCTATACTAATATTATAAAGCTGAAGAGTTTGTTTTGTTTGTTTGTTTGTTTGTTTAAACGCGCTAATCTCAGAAACTACTGAACCGATTTGAATAATTCTTTCACTGTTAGATAGTCTATTTATCGAGGAAGGCTATAGGCTACATTTTATCCCGAAATTTCCCACGGGAACGGGCACAACGCGGGTAAAACCGCGGGGCGCTGCTAGTACTTTATAACGGTGTTTTAGTTAAAGTGCGTTTTTGAATAAGGCAGTTAGTATGTAAAAAATATAATCTATATACTAATATTATAAACTTGTAAGTTTGTTTGTTTGTTTGTTTGTTCTCTCGGGAATTACCTGTCCGATTTGAATAATTCTTTTTGTAATATATTCATCGAGAAGGTCATAGGAAATTTTGTCATCCCGAAATTCCCATGGGCACTGGCACAACGCGGGTAAAACCGCGGGGCGCTGCTAGTTTATAATATACAAAATCGTTTACATTTGTTACTTTTTATAAACATTTTTTAGATACATGTCAAAAAACTTTACAGCGCCCCTAGCGGTTACGCGGAAAACTAAACAATCATGAACTATTAATTTCCTATGATTTTTTTAATGCTATTAGGTAGATTCTACTCTGTTGCAAAGCTATTATTCTTTTAACTGCTGCAAATTGCTATAAAGTACAGTTAAGTGTCATAGTGTATACTGTAATACGTCAATTTGGAGATGTTTATTAGGGTCATTATCTATTTATTACATTACTTTGTATTAGATGAGGTAATCTAGGCTTTAGACACGGATTAACTTGTATGTCTAAATTGAGAGGACATTAAAACAAAGGCATTTAAGCTATTGAGATGAGAGGCCTTTGGCGAGTAGGGGGACATTAGATGCTGTTATTCATGTTATTATATTGACGTGGTATTAGTATAATCGCAATTTAGAATCCTTATAATTTGTCTTTACGTATTCCATCTAAAACCTTCCTCTATAATCCTAACTTCCTAAGCAACTCTGTCTGTCTGTCAGTTACGCTTTCACGCCAAAACTACGGAACCGATTTGAATCAAATTTGGTACACAGTTAGTCCAGAGTCTGAGAAAGGATTACAGGCTATTTTTAATCGCGAAATTCCTACGGGAACGGACTTAACGTGGGTGAAACCGCGGGGCGCTGCTAGTGTGAATATAATTTTCAAAAAATTAAACCTTTCAGTTTTATTAAACTCTTCATATACTTGTAGTACATGATGTACTCTCAGATATAAGTTTAGTATACATACTAAAATCAAACATATATAAATCAACGCAACTTAAAGTACAGACCCGCTAAAGGTTGGCGGAAAGCTAACCTATTAACTAGTCAAGCGCCCACTAACTTGGTCGCACTTAAGTAAGTACTTGATGTTGCAATCGCAACCAGTTAGGTTCTATACTAAATAAACTTAATGACTCTATTTTGAACAGCAATCTGATCTCGCTTTGGTTCATCAAAGCTCATATTGTAGTTAAGTAAGGATAAAACACAACTTCACTGTACTCTACAAGGATGAGCAGTCCATGGTGGCATTTCTATCTGAGCGCTACCGTGCCTTGAAGGGCACGTTTAATTGTTGATGTTTCAATCGTTAGATCATGTCGCGAGGCCTTTAATCCCTCTATAAATTTTGATACTTATCAGGGTTGGCAACTTACCTACTCGAAGTTGCTTTCTATGCCGTAGACACTCTTATTAGAATTAGATTCGATGCAGTCGGCAGGATGTCTCTGACTTGTACCTGAAAGGAAAACAGTGTCGTTCGTAACAAACTTCAATGCTATGAAAATAAGTGCAAAAACAAAAATCATACTATGGAAAATCCACTGCCAAAAACTACAAGTTCTAAGCTAGTCCTAGGTATGCCACTTTGCTCAAACTTTAGGGTAAATGGCACTACTAGTTTAAGTCCTCCGTCTTACTTTTGGATTCCCGTAAAACATATTATCTATATATGATGATAGCAGTTCAGCAAGGGAATCATTATGTAATGCATAGTATTTAAGCATACCTCTACTAGGTAGAAAAAGCTAAAATTGTGACGTATGAGTGAGGCGTGGAAGGTTGCAAGTTCACAAGGCGTTCCAAGGTGAAACCTAAAGCAAATTAATAATTCATAAGTTTCTCTTCAAACTTGTTTTTCTAAATTCTTGATATAAAATTGTTTGCTTCATATTGTGATGTAAATACATCTTAACATCACTTCGAATCATATTGTGCTGTTAAGAGTTCAAAAAGACCATTAAATTGAACAAAAGACACGCCTATTTGTAACGCTAACTTAACCAGGTGTTATATTACGTAATACATAGTTAAAACTAATTTATCAGGTAGATATTTTCATTTAAACCCGCGTATAATAATGGCACGTGATTAAGAAAGCCGTACATCATTTATAACAAAGAAATAAACATGTAACGATTCAATGAAATCGTGATTATTTCATTAAGTAGACTTAATTACGATTGTGATTGTCCTTTGATCGGTGTTCATTTGTTTTCCTTTGTATCTTTCCTTTTCTTATTTCTTTCTAAGGATTTGTTTTTTGGTTAGTGTTAGGTTATTGTACTGTGGAACATTAGTTATTATAACTATGCTATAATATGAGCCAAGTATATTAGGTATCTGTGAAAATAATATCAACTCATTACAAAGTATAGTTGTTAAAAAAGTAAAGCTTTAGCTCTATACTAGCAGCCCGGGCTTCGGAGGGCACGTTAAGCCGTCGGTCCCGGTTATTTTCTACGGATAGTAGTCGTTACATGAGCCATGTCAGAGGCCTTTGGCGGCTCAATAACTCTGACACCAGGATTGGTCAGGTTGACCATCCACTCGATGAAGAAGAAGAAGAAGCTCCGCGGTTTTACCGACTATGATATCTACACTGCCATGAAAGTACCTTTACATAATAAAGTCGTATGTACTCTTACGACAAAATAGGAACCTGCCTAGAACCTTCTGCGTACAGGGGCCCCAGAGGCGCGCAGTAATGTCTAGTGGCTCCATTCTATGCAAATATCCGATGCTTGGGGTCCCTTAGGGTATAAAGTCAGTCCATATAATGTTATGTACAATGTTGGTAATCACTGTAATCCCCCGTGGTAATTACGCGTAATCCTCCTCACTGTTCTGATATCTCTGGCGAGATGACAAGCCTTTGCTCAACAGTGGGACATTACAGAGTATACTTGACTTTTGTTCTATGTAATCAGTCGTATTTAATTAAGCACTTATCGAGATAGATACAAGCAGGGACGTCGCATGTCAGAGCAGTTGTAATTACAACATAATAAGTCTTCATTTGTGTTTTTTTATTGTCTACTATTTAATTGTGTGTTTGTTTCATTTACAAACAATTATTGTTATATCTTTTTAATGTAAATGTGGGTCTTTGTATTACTTATCAGTTCCTAGTTTAATTAAATTATATACTTAAATCTCTAATATTTTTTCGTATCGCCTCCTAGAACGGGTCATACGATGACTAAGGCCTCAGTTACACATTTGAAGTGTAACGTGATGGCCTAATGTGATTAACAACGGTTCCTATTAACCTATTCTTACCGGCAGTCTGAGATAACAGCATAAAGTTTTGACACTTACTGAAAAATAAATGTCAAATTTTGCCGGCTGAAAGAACAAAACACTCAAAAACATACAAACAATGTATTTTTTTCTGTTATCTGTGATTGTCGGTAGGTTTAGCCATTAGTACTCTCCAAGACGTACTTATTTTAATATACCACTTAACTCAAAGCGTTATTTACTGTAGATATAATCTAATGTGTCAAGTACTATTTTACACAGAGTAATGAGTGAAGATGACCCCCTGATATGATATCATTAGATACGACTAGATACATCATGATTGCATCTTCTCTACATACAGACGTATCATTTTCTACAATCGCTATATTATTAATATAATTGATTCGACCTTCTTTGATATGTGATGACATAAAAAAACTCGGCCAAGTGCGAGTCGGACTCGCGCACGGAGGGTTCTGTACTTTAAAAAACGGCAAATAATTACATTTGTTGTATTCGTTTTTTTATTTTTACTATTTGTTGTTATAGTGGCATTAGAAATACATCAATTGTGAAAATTTCAACTGTCTAGCTATCACCGTTCTTGAGAAACAGCCTGGTGACAGACGGACGGACGGACGGACAGCGAAGTCTCAGTAATAGGGTCCCGTTTTTACCCTTTGGGTACGGAACCCTAAAAAACTGTCTGTCTTTAGTTTATGAAAGATTAAAATGGAGACGATTGTGGCTTACTATATAATATGTTTGTTAAATATAATATTTTTGTTTAGTTTTCTACTGTTCATTATAAATAATAGAAGAGTATCTCTGATTACATTGATATTAATTGTATTTATATCGGAAATACATTTTATATACTTTGTCCCCTTTGACCATAGATAACCAGTACTATTTATAATAAATTCTATATTCTTCCTTGTTTCAGATAACCTGATGAGTCGATAAGGAGGTCCGATCACAAACTAGAACCTCTTTCAAGAAATGTCATTGCGGAATTGACAGTTGATCATACTATACTTAGGTTAGGAGAAAATGAAATTGCGTTTTTTGGAAAGATAGCGTTTATATTATTTTATATAAATTAAATTCTGTGATATAATTATGGCAGCGTGGAAGTCTTGTTTTTTGTGGACAGTGTGTGTGGTAGTTTGTTTGTTGGGGAAGATTTCGGGACTTGACAATGGGTTGGCGTTGACTCCACCGATGGGGTGGCTGGCGTGGGAACGATTCAGATGCAACACTGATTGTAAAAATGACCCAGATAACTGTATAAGGTGAGTCAAAGTTTTATGTTTGCTAAAGTATATTGTTTATTAAATATTTATTAGTTAACAGCCTCTGTGGTCTAGTGGTATGGGCGTTCCTCTGCCATGACTGGGGTTCCGGGTTCAATTACCGGGTTGAGCGAAGCATATTTTTGTTTTACTTTTCAAACATAGCTCGGGTTTGAGATTACCACCCCTCTTACGGCATGCGCCTTACCCTCTTCACTGTACTTATATTTTCAGTGAGAATTTTTAAATTAATCTATAAGCTTAATATTATCTACTAACATATATAATAAATGTACAAATGAATTCAATTAAATCAGCTATTTAGTAATTACTTATGTAAATGAATACTTTTTGAATACAAAATTAAAGTTGTTTTAAGATTTTTCGTACAATATATTTTTTGATATTGAAACATTTTATTGATTAGCCATTAGTATAACTCGTGCTTCGTATTAAATTACAAGCTATTCTACTATAAAAGTGTAGTTGCGCTCTGGACCCTACCCTTAGCAATCACCAGTGAAGTCTCCAACTTGTCCAAACAGAGCTACACCCGTCCTAGATGCAAATTTACTCTGCACGTATCTAAACCCCTCTTCACATCAAGCTGCATTTTCTTACTACATCTGTTATCCTCTTCCAGCGACCGTCTGTTCAGGACAATGACCGACATCTTGGTGTCGGAAGGGTACGCCGCCGCGGGCTACGAGTACATCAACGTGGACGACTGCTGGCCGGAGAGGGAGCGAGGACTTGCAGGCGAGCTCGTGCCGGATAGGGAGAGGTTCCCCTACGGGATGAAGAGCTTGTCGGACTATGTGAGTAGTTAAAGTTAACTTAAGTATTACTGCCTTATTCATAAACGCTCTCTAACTAAATCACTGTTAGTGAATGTTTTGTCTCTTTTGCTCTTTGGAAAATAGCGTATGTCAGAAAGGGACAAACCATTTGATAGCTAAAATGTTGGTAGTAAGCGTGTATGAATAAGGCCCTTAGCCTGTAATGTCCCACTGTTTGGCAAAGGCCAAGTAAAGCAACCGTGCTGTCGGAGTTTTTTAACCGCCTAAAGGCCTCTGACATGGCCTTTAGGCTTGCAGCTTAGTTTGGGTGTAACTGTGTGAATTTGCCCTGTAAATATTTATGATGTTTTCTTCAACTTAACTTAATTTTTATCGCGTAGTTTGACTAAGTGATGTTAGTTCAACTTGCAGGCTTTTCTATCTAAGCGCTTCTGTGCCAAAAGCACTTCAAAGAAAGCATGTTAAGTTGTCGGTCCTGCTCGAGTTGAAGCCGGATTTATCAACAGCAAGCAGATTGAATTTAAAAACCTAAAATTGTATGTGTGGCATGTACTAAGCTTCCAAAATTTATTAAGAACATATGTGCCCTGTTAAATGATTTGTTTGACTAATGTTCATCAGCAACGGACTAAACGAGAAGTAAAACTATAGTTATTTGACCAAAAGTGAGAGTTCGCTATTAAATTGTCGCCGCGGCGAAACGGCGCGTCGTTTTCCGTCATCCAACTATAAATTCTAACACTTAATATGCGCATTTATTCTAACGTTGTTATTTAAATTGATGAATTTGAAACGGTTTGGATAGAATTCGCCTTTTTAACCGATTTCAAATAGGAAGTTCTTCGTTTAACACTACTTTTCCTGTCAATTTATAATTTTAACTCTTTAGGGATATTAAAACTAGAAATTGGTCGTAATTTATAATTTAAACGTACGTAAACTACGTCATTAACATGTTAAATTGTCGGTGCCGGCTGTTTCAATCGTGGCAGGTCTTTAGGCGGTCTAAATCTTCGATTTGAGTTTACACCACCAACATTTCTCCGTTCAAACCACTTCAAACATCCCTTCTAAGATTGCAAAGTCAATTTTAAAACAACTTAAACGGTTACCATTTAAGTACAGACCAATTACAAAACAACAAATGGAAAACAAAAGTAACCGACTTGTTCAATTAGGCGCAACCTAAATGTATGACATGTTTTGACATCCCCATTGTAGATAGAGACATTCTAAAGTGATTCTCTTTTGAAATTAACGCTTCAAATCAGGACGTATGGCGAGAATAGTTTAAAGTATGTCTTTAGAAACCTACGCATTTGGTAATACGAGTTGTAATTGCTTGAAATGTCAATTAATTGAAGAGGAACCATTAAAGTCTTCATTTGATGTTTATTCGCGTTGTAATGAGACAAATACGTGCCGTTCTGAAGTATTATCGAGATAGGTTTCATACAAACATGTTTTCCTTATTGTTTTCTCGAGTGAGGCAAGTCTAGTAGAGTTTGATGCAACGTTTTCAAAACTAAGTGTTACCAAGGTGTTCTATTCAACGTTATGGATCCTTTATTATCTTTAGAAGACCTATGGGTCAATTCTGCTAAATGAATGGCATTGCCTATGAGTCTCAATTGAATAGTATACGTATTTGGTACTTATTATATCAAACATTTATTAACTAATCTAATCACACTAGCAGCGCCTCGCGATGTTATCTGCGTTACACCCGTTCCCGCGGGAAATTCGGGATAAAAAGTATCCCATGATAGATTAGAGTTACATTTTAATGTCCTTAATGTCTCATCTGTTTAAATCAATAAGAATCATTTTAACTGCAGTTTGTAGTGGTTTTCTCTCAAATTACAATTTCTGTACAGTACAATACACACCCCAATCAAAAGAGACTTATTATCATTATGTAATCGACCATTAGTTTTACCCATTACACTCATTACAGAAATTACTTCTAAAGTTATAACCTACTCACCTACAGACTTTCGTAACTTAATTAAATATAAGTACATTCGCTTTGCTACTTTTTATAGAAAATGTAACTTGTAATAAATTCCGTTCATATTTTGTATGTAATTTTTAGTTATGATGTATGAAATAGATTTATTTACACGTACGCGATTAATTAGGTCATGTCATAAAACATTTTAACTGTAGGTGTATCACTTATTTATAAGTGGCAAAAACACTAATATAACTTTAAAATCAATTATTTTGTTATGTATTAGATATAACAAACGTAACAAGTAAATATTTAATACAATAGTAATAAACAAGAATTTTCAGCCGTAATAACTTATTAATAAAAAATTAGGTATATAACCTTTTTTCGTTACTTGTTATTCCTGAAATCTATATTATTAGTTCTATTATAAAGAGGTAAAATGTTTGTTTGTACGTTCGAGCTAATCTCGGGAATTATCAGTCCGATTCGAATAATTCATTTGTAACAGATAGCCACATTCAACGGGATGGTTATAGGCTTTTTTTCATCCCGAAATTCTCATAGGAACGAACACAATGGGAGTAAAACCGCGGGGCGCTGCTAGTAAGAAAATTAGTGACTGACTCACGTGAGCACATAATCAGTTGTAAACTGCGAATTTATAACATCATCATACTATTATCATTACATAAATGTTACAAATAGCGAATAAATTTACCTGACGAGGAAACTATTAGAGTTTATATTAAACATCTCTTTTGTCATTACAATGTGACCGCAGAGTAAATAATGTTACTAAATGGATTTGAACCGCAAACCGAGGCGAGGGATGGGCCGCGCGTGCCGAGAAAGTATTACACTGAAACTAGTATGAAAATGTTGTTCCTAAGAAAAACTGCAAAATTTTAGAAAAGTGTAATGAAATACAATTTGGTTAAGCTTATTTTGGCATCTGATTTCATTCATATTTATTTCATAAGAAAATTGATATAACATTTTTGGGAATTTATGGAATTGCTTATTTTTGAAGAACTTTAGCCGTAGATGCGCAAAAAAATATTAAGAGGCTGCTAAGGGCCTCCGACTAATTATTTCATCAAACATTTCGAACACAATTTTTGGGATGATAGTTGATTAGCTGCACATTGAGAATCGGTTATGGTCTCATTTTGAATAGCCTCAGTCGTAAACATGCAGAAAAAGAAAGGGGATTATAAACGGTTTTGCCGGCGACCCCTCTTACCACTACTACTAATCGACAATCGTCACACGCCAACTAAACACTCAGTTACAGCACACGACAGTTTCCTAGTAAACAATTAAACTTGACTCCGCTTCTGGTGGCTTCACTTGAGTTGCGTAAAAATTGAAATTGTAATCGTTGGTATTCACGGTCCGCACTCAGGCTATGACATTTTACAGTGAAAGTTTATCGATTTGTTTTCATTCAAAATGGCATAGTTTTGGTTTTAGGGATTTTAAATTAATTTTAAAAATTACGACGCCTAAATCTGAAAAACTTTAATGTCATGCAATAACGAATAATTGATTATCTTTAAGTAGAAAAGACGTCTATGCTCAAAATATAGCTCAAAATCTAATTTATAACACTATCTGTATGGATATATGACTATCTGTATAGAGACTGCCTGCATTTTGCTTTTTATAGGCCTGCGTAGCTCCTAAAGATGGCACAGACCTGTAGTGCGGTTCGGCGGTTATGTCTGCAAACTTGCCAGCAGATATGTCCATGTACTGAATAGGACCTTTTAGAGGCAAAAGAAAAGCCAAGCTCACTTAAAATATGAATAAATTGTTTTGTAATAAATTGTTTTGAGGATTTTCGAGGAGGCCTTTGCTTAGTAGCCAATAGTAGTTTAATTAAGAAATAAACTATCTACGTAATGTGCACGACGATCATTGTATACATCAATCAAGATGATTGCCGTAATCTACACTTATCTACTTACTTATAATCTTTTTTACAAAAGCGGGTGTGTATTAATTGTCATTTTAATTAGCGAATAGATCAATTTATTGCCCGCATTCGGTATCAAATTGCGGAGATTTCTTAACGCATACTCGGAGTTCATTTTATTGGTCGATGTGATGACATTACGTGTTGAACGGCTGTTTGCCATTTTATTACGTACCTTGTGGTCATTATCTCTGCAAATGGGATTATTTATGACAGTATACATTTTGCTTGATAAATACATTGTTGAGTATTTATTTAGAGTCCCCTATTTGTGTAGAGGGAAGAGATAAAAAATCTTTAGACAATTAGAGAAGAGACGAACTAAAAATCCGAATTTTCATGCTCGGAGATTGGGATTATCTGTTAAGTTAGTTAATAGCCGCGTACCCACCTAGCGCACGGGCTCGCGAGCCATGGCTCGCGAGCCAGCCATCATAAGTCGTGTATATTCAGCTGCAGCTATTTTCCTAGCTTCGCGCGCGAGCCTAAACATAACCGTACCCACCTAACACACAGCGCTCACCGAGGCACCTTTGAGCGCGTCAAGTTTACCGACAACAGATGGCTCGGGGCCGAGCCGTGCTCAGCCGAGCAAACGCGCGCCCGAGGCAGCCCGAGGCACGTCCACACCAGCCGAGCATTTGGCTCGCGAGCCATGGCTCGCGAGCCTGTGCGCTAGGTGGGTACGGTTTTGTTTTGGCTCGCGCGCGAAGCTAGGAAAATAGCTGCAGCTGAATATACACGACTTATGATGGCTCAGCCTGCCTCGCGAGGCGGCCTCGTGTAAATTGAACAAAACTACTGAGGCTGGCTCGCGAGCCATGGCTCGCGAGCCACGGCTCGCGGTCCTGTGCGCTAGGTGGGTACGCGGCTAATGATTAATGCTAGGGTATAGCTGTGTATAGCTGCCGTATTCAAATGGAACTGTAAATGTTCTGAATTCTTCTGAAGAGTATTTCTGACATTGTTTTTTACTCTTCGAATGATTTTTTAATGTCGGCCATGTTTGCAGAAGACCTTTGGCTACATGAAGGACATTGTAAGTTAGCAAAAAGGTTTCGTTAATAAAAACTCATTATTCTCCTGGTCATTATTTTCCTAGAATGCACTTTTGTAATTTAATGAAAAAATAAAAGAGTTTCTGTGATGATAAATTGAGATCACGAATGAGTAAGTAAGTAAAGATTATTGAACTTAGATGTTTATTTGACCACAGGTGAATAAACTCTGTCAAGTAAATTGTTTACATTTTTACAAATTCAATTAACACCAGAACCGCTAATTCTGTTTTTGTGAATATTTGTTTGAGATAAATATTCTTGTCTAGTTTTCAAATGTTTGCATTGACATTCGCTAACTGTTGTCCAACAATTTAAATGCATTTACAATTTAAATCGCTGATTTACATGTTTGTATAGCGTCCCAATGTGTGCTGTAGAAAGCTAACATTACACGTAGATGGATATAAAAACATCGTCGACTAGCGACTTGCCCTGGCTTCGCTTCTGTTAATCGAGTGGGGAATTTTGTTTAAAACTAAGCGGGTTCTAGAGATATTATTGATAGTCATGTTGAACCTCGTGAATATACACGAGTACTAGTACGAGTACTAGTACATCCCCACAACCAGCCCGTTCGTGACAGTACATCCCGCCCGCGCCCGAACATTTTGCAAATATAATTTTACGAATTTCTCGTCATTACTTTATTAACATTTTTCGTGTTTGGATTTAGGAGTTAATATTTAAGATATTCCGATTTCAGAAAGTCTCACAGAGAGAGTATTGGAGTAGCTAGCTTCGACTAACAGTCGTTTTAAGCTTAATTTGAAGATGACATGAGGATATGATATACTGTTACTTCTTCTACCACGCACCACAAAACGACGTGACACAATCTAGAACAACTGATAACCATAAATCTAGGCCTCCTATCCTACTTTCTCAAAGAAACAGTGATCATGCCAAATAGGCTTGTTTTCTAGATATTAGTCTGTTACGCAGTAGTGGTTACAAAGTGCGTTTGTGGCTTACGACTTTCGATTCGACCCCCAACTAGGTTATGGGTAATGTCTAAACCTAATTGGCTTGTTGAGCTAGACTTTGTTTAGGAATGACTTTATTATTGTTGTGGAAACTATTGTAAAAGAGCATAGAGCTCATCCTACTTACGCATAACATTTTGTGACCTACCAACCGTAGTCGATTCATGAGACGACATTGTTGAGCTCTATTAGTCCCTTGACAGTTTGATAAACTACCAGAAACAGACATTCACTTTTTTACCAGAGTTATGCTATGCTATCTTCGATCAACAATATACAACTAGATATCGGGTCATGTACAAAATCATAGCTAAATACTGTCCGCGTGGATGACGTGTGACAGCTTATTTTGTTTACTACCGAACTGAAACAAAAGTTTTAAAACAGTTCTAAGTTCAACCTAATTACAACCAAGACACCTAGCAATAAAGTAGCAAATCTTATGAATAACATAAGTGAGAATAACGCCTCACTTTTCAAATGAGGCGTTATTCACCGAGACGTATTTTTTGCGCCGACCCGACATCTAGTTGTGTATTGTTAATCGAAGTATGCTATCAATTATATCGACCGCCGCAAACAGCGTAGGTATGCTCCAAAAACAATAAACTTAAAAAATGTTATAATTGTCTGTTCAAATTGGGTTCAATGTTAAGCAGTAGTTAACCGTGAGAAATGTATATAATCTTATTGAACCTGCTGTCCGCAGAAGGTCGTGGTAAAAGTGTAAAAACGCCCAGTTCACATAATGTAGGTCAAGTGTAAACGGTTCACTTGTCTCGGAGATCGGCTACGGAAGCAGATCACTGGATAATCGCTTTTTTTCTACTTTTTTACGCTTTCTTTTGGCTGCTTTTAATTTCTATTGGAGTGTGATTCCGTGGATTTGTAATTGCATCTAAAAAGTTTAAAGTGATTCTAAGTAGATCACTTATCTTTGTTTACATGAATACTAATATGAAAAAACAGTACTTACCTAGAGTTAAGTTTGTTGTTTGTTAGAACGCGCGCACCTCTAGAATCGCAATCGGATTTGAATAATTCTTTTAACATTGGAAAGGAAGGTTATAGTTAATTTCTTTACACAAAAAATCATAACATTTTAAAGTGCTGGATAACTTTTGCTGGCTTCTTAAAGTGTGTGACTAACAATGAAGTGACACATTTATTTATTGCCAATTCACCGAGACCTTACTAAAGTATTAATTTGAGCAAGTGATTTATTTGACACAGATTCGTAGTGGCTACAAGTATGGAATTCGCTTTTAATCAAAATATGAAACTAAGAATTCCGTTCGACATATCTGTTGCTATTTAAGACGCAATAGGATCATTAAGTTTAAGCTTTTATTTTCTGGTGCTGCTAGCCAAAGGCCTCTCATCTCATTGAACATAGATAGTAACGAGCCCTCCAAAGCACGGTAGCGCTCAGATAATAACGCTATGCAAAATGCACTATTACTGCACAAGAGCTGCACGGTGCTTAATAATGAGCTACCATCGCTTAGTCAAACTAAATCATGTCGAGGTAAATTAAGCTTATGGTGACTCAAAATGCTATTAAGTCATTGTTATTATTTTTATTAACAATGAAAATAGGTATAAATAAACTATAAAACAAGTATTAATGTAAAGAACGTGCATCGGTAATTAAATTTAGTTCCATACGTTCCGGGTAAAATAAATTTATTGATGACTTGATGTAGGGTTTACAACAATGGGTATCATAATGGTAAACCTACAATTTGCAGTTAGCCTCCATCGCCCGGCGACCGTGGCGAATCGGTTATATATGCTATCACATTATATATAAATGATATAGGTAAAGAGTACTGTCTGTTGTATGTTTGTACAACCTTCGGATACCGTAATTTGGTTATGTACTTTAGGGATATTAAAAACTTTTTTGTTCAATTATAATTCCATGAAATCGATGAAGTCTTCTTCCTTGTTTTTGTTTACATATTTTTGAATATACACATTGAAATTAATGGTATATTTATGGGAGCTACGAATTGTAATTGGTTTTTATAGGATAGTCATATTTTTTTCATTTTGATGCTCATTTTAATTGTTATTCTTTTCGCATATTCTTAAAGTCATTACTTCCAATAAAGCAATTACAATTACTCGTGGGCGTCTATAATTGGCTTAAGTGTATTGTGTAATGTTCCATATTATGTTATCTATCAAGCTGTTGATGCTCCAAAATATTAATAAAATAAAATAAAATTAAGCTTACTGAATAATAACTTTTCAAATTAGCCCCGTCAAGGCAAATAGGATAAAGTATTTTGTCGATAACGATAAATCACCAACAACCACAATTAAACAGTCAAATTGCAAACCAATTGCCATTTAGTTGAAAGGACAAAGAACAAAAGCAAAAAAGTTCACAACGCCTGCATAACAGTGCTGGTTGATAATTCTTTACCACAAAGCAATCTTATTTAATACAATCGATTTCGACAGAGCCCTTTCGTTCAGTTATGTGAACTCACCGACAATAGTTTGTTGTTTTAGTGAATACAATGCGTACATGTGTTAAATGATAGTTTTTTATTGGGAGTACAGTCGGGGAAAATTTTTGTTATATTTGGATAATAGTCGAAAAATATGTAATTAATGGCACAGAAATTGTTAATTACTTGTTAGTCTCGTTAATAGTATAAGACAAAGTCGGCACTGTAGTCTTTATTTATTTTTGGTGCAATAGTGTAATTTATATCTGAGCGCTACCGTGCTACGGAGCATACGTCAAACACGTCGGTCTCGGTTATTCAATCTTTAGACCATGTCGGACGCCTTAAGGTGGTCTAGAATCACCGACACCCAGGGATGACCTAACTTTATCTAAATTAGTGAATGAATGAGTGTAAATGAAAACCTATTCGACCAATATTAGAGATGTAATAAACCCCTACAGAATTGATATTGTAACATAATACACCTACTTATTGATTTGTAATAAAATGTAACGTAAATATCTCGTAATTTAATACGTTTTCATTATCAACAATGCAATATATTGCAAACAAAAAATATTGTTTTGAAAAAACCAGGAACCCAGATTTTGTTCACACTTAATATATTTTAATTCATAAAATCTAATAAATGATTCACTTCCGCAATATGTCAAGGTTAATTTAAACACAGTTTTATAACACATCTATTATTTTAAATAGTGGTTTATTGCCTGGTATTATGGATATAAAATACTAAACGTCTTTTTTGTTTCATTTTACTATAAATAAGTAGATCCATATTGATATATGAATAACTTAAATAGTCACTCAGCTAATATTTTGAATAAATAAAATAATACAATTGACAAATATACATAGATTTATATGACAAAAAAACAGTGATAAACATTCCTTTGTTCCAAAATCTCACGTGACCAAAACCAAGTCCTCTCAAAACCGCTCAACTATTTATCTACCTAACAGTACCAACATTTGCCATGATATCTTGCGATACTCCTTAGACCTTCGCGTCTCGGGTGTGGTTCCCACGCCTCCACCATGCCTCGACTGCGGCCTACGTCTCTTGAATAACAAAGAGGTCGAATGTTGTTGTGACCTTTTTCGAAATGGTACGAAAATAGTAACGATCTTTATCGCGTAACCTCATTTTTTGTAGCTCTTATAAAATGTGATTGAGACTGTGTTTTTCTCATGGGTGTAGGTTTTTTCTATGTTATGTTGTTTCTTGATGGTACCATGTTTTAAAGGCAGTGTACATAAGTCTATGCATCATCTACATTTAATATACATACATAAATAAGGACTCAGTCATAATCTGAAACTTATCAAATATCAAAGTTTGAAATAATGGGTGCCTTTCTATCGAACTATATTTAATATATCCTATGTTTGGTATCTTCCGATCATATCAAACAAGTATTCAAACCAAACCTAGATTTGCAATCTTACATTGAAATGTTAACTAAATTCAGAAAGTTCTATAGTGAATCAAGTCTATATCAACACGAAGTTGATAAATCTGACATTTTCCAAAGCGATAGAAAGTGTAAGTGTTATAAAAGTGAATTGATGGATAACTGGCTTCCCTAGATTCCCGCCGACCCTACCCTGGTAACTCGTTCGAACCGCTTTGGAAGGAAATGGTAAATAACTGGTGTTTATCTGATCGTTTAATGGTCGCTTGGACGAAACCTGTGGTAGAGGCAGGGTTGGAACAAGCTCGTACTACACGCCTATTAAAAGTTGTAGTTTCACTTTTTATTTTATGTACCTATTTTTAATCCTTGCATACATTTGTGGAGCTGGCTTAATGTTAGTATTGTAGTTAAGAAACTGACTATCCTCTAGTTTAAAAATAATAATAATGATATATATTAGTAAGCAATATTTCAGCACGTCCTAATAGTAGTTATGGGACTGAAACTGAAAAAGAATGTATTTTGAAAAAAAAAATACTCAATCCGTATTTATCTATAATTATTATTTTCTCTACGCAACAACAATAAAAATATACTTAAGAAATACTGCAGATGCAACAAAAACAACTAAATTAATATTCATTTAAATTACAAATAGCTTATTTCCTAATTGAAATATTGGGTTGCGTTAGCTGAAGTTTGAAGCAAGGAAAGTAGCACCAAGTGCATCAATTAAAAGGAAATTATATATGTTTTGAGTAAGCGGTGCTGTTGCGTCGGTGTAACAGTTTCATCGCAATGAAGTGGTTAAATCAACCGAGGAAAGTATTTCATACACGAGGCTGATGAAAAGGGGTTTATTTGGGTTGTTTAATCACCGTTATCGCAATGCCACGAATAGGAAAAAAGCTATAAGACTACCAAAGTAGAAGACAATTCATGATCTCCAATCTGACAGGAGTGTACGACTACGAAGAAGAAATCACTGTTCACTTTATAGAAATCTGTCTTAATCATACTCATCAATAAACGTTCTGATTCTTCTTCATGGAGTGGTCAACCTGACCAATCCTGGTGTCAGAGTTATTGAGTCGCCAAAGGCCTCTGAAATGGCTCATGTAACGACTACTATCTGTAGAAAGCAACCGGAACCGACGGCTTAACGTGCCCTCCGAAGCAAGGAATCATCTTACTTTTCGTGCAATCAGATGATTCAACGTTCTGATATAGAACATCCTTTGAAATTAAATTATATTTGTGCTAATTAAAATGTGATGGCACTTTTGATTAGCAAAGTTGGTCTCTCAAACGCCTCCATTTTAATGGAATCCAAAAGTTTGATACTTAATTGGTTTTAAATGGTTTCCTGCAATTATTTCGCATGACTTCAAGACAAATAGTAGCGGCAAGGGGAACGAGATAAAGGAAGCCATTAGTCTGACTATTGCAGTGGCCCATCGGACGCAGTGGTTTCAAAACCAGGCTCCCACGGTGCCGCGAACACCTGACGTCTAGGAGTATACACCGATTTACACTTTACACCACACTTGATTATTGTCATTATTGTTTTTTTACTACCTAATCACTAATAGATAACCATTAACTTAAGGATAACCATCTGTAATTTGTCAAACCTTATTAAATTGCTATCGTGCTCATTTATCACGTCAGATTTTTATATGTTTATGTGCAGATTGGTCCTATTTGTCCCCATTTGGTGGTCATTGGGACAAAGGTATTTGGGATCATTGGGAATATACAAAAACGTCATTGCGTTATTAACTGAGCACATGTTATTGATTTTCTTGACTATTTCCAATATACAGGGTGAGCAATCCAAATGGGTCAGTATGGCGGTTTTGGAAACCATAACAGATAGCGAAATCTTGGCTTAGGAACCATGACGTTGATTTTAGTAAAAAGAAAAACTGCATTCATATACTTACAAAAATACGTGTACTCGGCCCAGGAATCGAACCTGGACTTTTTGAAAAATTAAATTTCATTATTTTCCTTTGAATATCGGTTATGTAGCTCTTAAATAGTAAATGTCACTAAGAAACATGATATCTAAAACTAATGGACCAAGAGCCCGCGAACCCCAGACCTTCGTTATTTTATAAAAGCTGAAAGTTTGTCAGCGCATGCTCCCACACACAGGTAAGAACGATGGACTATTATGAAGTTTGGGTTATCGTGGCTTTGGCAGGTATACGGTACTAAATATCAATGGTCGAAAACACCAAGTTGGCCATCGATTTCGATATCACCGTCAAAGGGTGACTTGTACAACTCCTCAAGAGCTTTCAAATGACATAGGTCATGTCACTGTTGAGCATTAGGATCAGCGTCCATGGCATAGGCCAACTCCAATCTTCGGTGGTCGAAAACACCAAGTTGGCCGTCGATTTCGATGTCACCGTCAAAGGGTGACTTGTACAACTTGTCAAGAGCTTTCAAATGACATAGGTCATGTCACTTAGGATCAGCGTCCATAGCATAGGTCAACTCCAATCTTCAATGGTCGAAAACACCAAGTTGGCCGTCGATTTCGATATCACCGTCAAAGGGTGACTTGTACAACTTGTCAAGAGCTTTCAAATGATATAGGTCATGTCACTGTTGAGCATTAGGATCAGCGTCCATAGCATAGGTCAACTCCAATCTTCAATGGTCGAATACACCAAGTTGGCCGTCGATTTCGATATCACCGTCAAAGGGTGACTTGTACAACTCTTCAAGAGCTTTCAAATGACATATGTCATGTCACAAATCACACTTAATTATTTGATGAATTTAGATCGGTATTTTACACACCTTTAGTACCGTTTATCTGCCAAAGCCACGATAACCCAAACTTCATAATGTCCATCGTTCTTACCTGTGTGTGGGAGCATGCGCTGACAAACTTTCAGCTTTTATAAAATGACGAAAGTCTGGGGTTCACGGGCTCTAGGTCTATAATAAAATGCATTGTTTTTAAACAACGAAGTTTTATTTTTCAATACTTCAGGGCCGCTGCCGGCCCTTTGACTTTGTATGGGGAAGTTTTAATATTGTTTAAGTAATTGAACAAAAACACAACAAAAAGATAATTATTTTATTTCAGTAAATGTTCAAAATGGTATGTTCAATTACTTAAACAATATTAAAACTTCCCCATACAAAGTCAAAGGGCCGGCAGCGGCCCTGAAGTATTGAAAAATAAAACTTCGTTGTTTAAAAACAATGCATTTTATTAGTTTTAGATATAATGTTTCTTAGTAACATTTACTATTTAAGAGCTACATAACCGATATTCAAAGGAAAATAACGAAATTTAATTTTTCAAAAAGTCCAGGTTCGATTCCTGGGCCGAGTACACGTATTTTTGTAAGTATATGAATGCAGTTTTTCTTTTTACTAAAATCAACGTCATGGTTCCTAAGCCAAGATTTCGCTATCTGTTATGGTTTCCAAAACCGCCATACTGACCCATTTGGATTGCTCACCCTGTATACAAAAAATAAAACATAAACCTACCAACACCAAATGATTTGTTGGGGCATTTTTATTTATATAATTATCATGAAGATATTGTTATTAATAAACTTATTCACAGTGACAGACTGAAAGGAGAATAAAAGACGTACATTTATCTCTCAATTTGAAATGATTAATAATAAAAAAACAAGATCATCTCATGTCATAAACTAAACAGAATTCGTTAACGCAAGGTCGGCCATCGATTGAACCGAATGCCACTCGCAGACAAGTTATAATGGCCCGCCATATCCGGCTGGTTCATAAATCATAATTCCTTTCAAATACTAATCTGTATTATACACAGATAACGATCTATCATTTCGTAATGTTTCGTGCAAATCAGTTCGTTAACATTTGGGTTTTTATTATTGTAACGTAATGTATCGATCACATCCTCAAGGTTGTGAGTTGATACAATTTGAATTTTTATGCGATTACTTTTTGTTGTGGTTGGTTGTAATTGATTTTATTGGGGATTTATTATATTATTTAAGTATTTTGTGTCAAGTTATTTTTTTGTGTATTATATTTATTTTATCAATTTCATATTTTTTTGTATTCAAAATATTTGTGACTCATAGGTTAGTAGCTTAGGTTAGTAGTGATTATGCCTAATCCTCCTCACTGTACTGACCTACAGTGAGATGAGAGGCCTTTGCCCAGCAATGGGACATTACAGGCTAATACTTTACTTTTACTTTCATGTTAGTAGCTTAACTAAAACAAGTAGGAAAATATTAAGTGTCGTGCCGTTGTAAAAGTAGACAGGTTATGGCAGTAACCTGGTACTATATTATTTTATTCGATTTCATGATCATATTGAATATTTAAAATATGTATCTAAAAATGTGTTTTTAACAGGAAAATTAATTTCAAATGTCATGAACACTGAGATGAATTTATGATAAAACAGTTTTATAATACAAAAGGAATTGATTGATATTACAAAATATTTCTACATAAAGATTATGTATGTTAAATTACTCCGTTTTATAGTTAAAACTTATATTTTAATGGTAATTTTATGACAATTTAAAAAGAGCAAGGATAAAGTTAGTAATTAATTTTCGTGTGACTATTTATGACACAATAACATATTTTAATAATAGTTATTTATGCAGTCAGATCTGATTATGATGAGATAATATATTTCCTTTTTGCTACTGGAAATTAGATTAGTTGTTCCTATTTGTCCCGTGGGGCATATGGGATAAATATAAAAGGATAAAGCTAAGTAACACGCTGAATATGCCTACCCTTCAAAAACTTTTTTATGCATAGAAAATATATTTAATATTTCGTAAATTATTGCCTCGAGATTCATGACTAGTTATTCAAAAACAGATAAAATTTATTCAAGTTATTTAATATCGGTCGAAGATAACGGATGCGAATTTAATCAGATTATTTATATACATTAGCGAATATAAGATATAAAGTTAAATAAACATGATAATTTATGCTCTTAATTTTGTGACTTAAAACAACTTATCAATTTTATTGTCGAAATTTACATTCCACAATAAAACGATCCACAATTTTATGGATAATTAATCGTTTTTCTCAAGGATTTGTCACATAAAATGGAAAATCTGGTGTCACTAGTAACATTTTTGAGTCCTAAGTGAATTAGTTTTATTGCCTAACGCTTGATAATATATGATGGAATGTTAGGTTTAGCATAATTTTATACTTCCGATATCATCAATCGCATAATTTGAATCGTGTTCTGTTTTCTGATGTTTTGCAAAGCAATGGTGAATGTATGAAACATTTTGAAATAACAACAAGTATGATTCACTTACATACATAAAACAATCCTAATAAGATACTTTATAATTTTGAAAAACTCGGTACGGTAAACAGCAAATAAATATTTCTTATGTTTTTTTCAAAGTACTAAAAACTGCATCGTTTGGCCAATCTTCAAATCCTGATAAATTATTTTTAACACAATTATTGTCATGAACACACAAAAAAACATTTCTATTTTTTTATATTTAAACCAACCGAAAATTCTGGGTATTTCTGAAATGTTCACAATTAGGTCACATGTTCACCATAAACATAGATTATGTCCCGTTCTCCATGTGTACCATAAACAAAAGTTTCATAGCAGTCTCCCATGTTACAGGTGCACAGCAAAGGCCTCAAGTTCGGAATATACGAGGACTACGGCAACTTCACGTGCGCAGGATACCCTGGCGTGGTCGGCCATCTTGCTGGAGGTAAATACTACTTTATTATACTATATTAAGAGCTAAGTTGTGGTCAGACGGTAAGGAGATCCAACTAGGTTCCTGTCGACAGTGTCAAATCCAAAGAAAATACTCTCGCATCCCTTTTTCCCAGAATCGTTTGATACCACTCTTATATCAACATGTTAAAACAACTTGATAACACTTTCGCAATTTGAATATAAGACATAGTACCGTACTTTGTATTCTTATTATTTGTGAAGTAAGAAAAATTGCAAAATATTTACACGCATGAAAGAATATAATTTTAGTCCTCAATTCCTATTGCATCACTATACAGTGGCTAGTCCAAATTGTACAAACGTGCACAAATTTTGCGAAAACTACGAAGTTAATTCTGAAAAAATGAAATATAAAACAAAATTACAGTAAACAAACAACAGTAGTTTAACAACAGTGAATCAATATGAGCTGCAGACATCTGTTTCATAATTACGATGTACCAACGCAGCCTACATTACGACCAAATTACCAATTTGAATGTTACGATACCTCACTTAATGACCTAATGCTAAATTTCTACCAGCTTTATATTCAATGAGCAACGTTGTTGAAACACAGAGATGTATTCAGGACAATAGTAGCGTAAATCATTTCCGTATTTTTTCCCATTTGCCTCGTTTATGGGGACGATGGGAAGGGCAAAGGGGACATAACTTGTTTCGTCTCCATACTTTTTAAAAGACACATTATAATATACATTTCATGGAACGTATTTTAATAATAATGAGTACAGAGTACGAGCCTGTAATGTCTCACTGCTGCAAATCAGTACAGTGAGGGAGGGAGTACTTTAATATTAATATTAATGTTAAAGTTTAAACTAAATAAGTTCGAGTAATTTAGTGGCCAACCTTATTGTCGGGAGTTTTTAAACAGCCTACAGGCCTAGAAATAAAGACTCTATATGTATTAACTTAACATCTAAAATACAAATAATTTTATCAACTTAACACGATACTCAATTCGTGGCACCAAACTTTCACTCGAAAATGATTAGTAACAATTTAATAACCCAGCTAATATATCATTTCATCTGTTAATGTTATATACAATGTAACTGAGTGTTTAAAATTTTTCAGTGAATTAAAAACAAGCCCGCATAACTTACCTCCACTGCGTACATCTCTGTACTAAGTTGCGTAAGTGACTCGCGTGTTCCTATGTAATGTGGTGCTCACGTGTTTTCCTGTGCGATACCCGATCTGGGCACACTCGACTGTTGCTTCAGTCAATGACTCATTGATACAGATTCTTGGCTTCCCTTTCATGTTACTCAGTGCCCAATTTGGGCATCGGACTTGCCTGGTATCTGTACGTAGTAAGTACTAACAAATACGCGGTACGGTAATGCGTAGAGATTGTTGTTTAATCTGTGTTGTGTTTGTGGTTTTGACTTTCATTTGTGTTTAGTTGTTTTAATTTTCTTTAACTTTCAACTGATGGGCTTCGTAATAATATAAGCGACTAACCACGCCCCGCGGTTTTACCCGCGGTGTGCCCGTTCCCGTGCGAATTTAAGAACCGCTCGACCGATTTTGTGCATATCTACTTCACATAAACCATCTACAAACTAGTCTGAACAAAGCCTAAACATTTGGTTTGGATAGGTGAGCCCGTTCTTGTGTTATAAAATTAAAACGAAAAGTGGCATTGATTTTTATCTAAAGAGATTACGATGTCAACAGTAACGCCTGGCGTTATTATTGTAGCAAGTCACTCGTAATGGGTCCCAATTACAATTATTTTGTACAAGTTCTCTGCGTAACGATTATTATTACATAGATTTAGTTTAGCTCTTTGTAACAAACATTGATTGTATGAAACTAAAAGCTTCTTAAAACGAAAAATCAGCCCAAAAAAATAGGAAATCGTAAACATGTCAACAGACACATAAATTAATAGATAATTGGTAATCTAAATCAATAATGCTTGTCATTACGATTATTAATCACGGGAAGTTATATCAAAATGTGTTATGCATGATATTAATAGGCATTCAACATGCAATGTCCTTCTGTATGTAGGTATGTCTGTTATCCGGTGAATATAATGCAATTATGCTGTTCGTATGGTAATTGCAATGTCCTTACTTTGATATTATTACTGGAGTGACATAATATCAATTCATATGAGATAAACTGTGTGGGATCGCATTATAAATTAATGACGGTTGCATGTATGGGAATGTTGGCGTTTACGGGTTTTGCGAGTGGCTCCATCTGTGAGAAACTTTATAGACTTTTAATTTTGTGAGTGAGCACGAATCTATACTAATATTATAAAGCTGAAGAGTTTGTTTTGTTTGTTTGTTTGTTTGTTTGTTTGTTTAAACGCGCTAATCTCAGAAACTACTGAACCGATTTGAATAATTCTTTTTGTAATAGATAGCCACATTCAACGGGAAGGTTATAGGCTATTTTTCATCCCGAAATTCCTACGGGAACGGGTACAACGCGGGTAAAACCGCGGGGCGCTGCTAGTTACTCATATTATTACTTAAAGTTCATACAATATCACATATTAAATAATTCCGCGAAGGACAAAAAGGGAGTAAGGATAGTAACCACCGTCGTACGTAAGTTCCCTAAACAAATAATAATGACATTAACGTACGTTTCAATAAATGAATTGTTTGTCCTGTCAGACGCCAACACCTTCGCTTCCTGGGGCGTGGACTACGTGAAGCTCGACGGGTGCTACGCCCTGCCCACGGACATGGACCACGGGTACCCCGAGTTCGGGAGGCAGCTCAACCTGACCGGCAAGCACATGGTCTACTCGTGCAGCTGGCCCGTCTACCAGATTTACGCTGGCATACAGGTGGGCTCTTAGATACAAAACGTCCAGTATAATGTTAGTGATGTAGAGTGTATGTTCTGACTGCATATTATTTCTTAAATTTCTCGATAAAGCGATAAACCTGTTCCCCTATCTTATGTCACAGACTCAATGAACATACCCGTCATATTCTTTACGTGATATGATGCTGAAAATCAAAGTTTGACGAGACTTTACAGGTGAAGCGATCACACGAGATTTTAAAAACCAATCTGTTCTTTCTCGTCTCCAGCCAAACTTCTCGTCAATAATCGAGCACTGCAACCTGTGGCGAAACTTCGACGACATCCAGGACTCGTGGGCGTCCGTCGAGTCTATCATAGACTACTACGGAAACCACCAGGACGTGATCGTGCCCAACGCCGGCCCTGGACACTGGAACGACCCGGATATGGTGAGATCCGAAATTTGATATCAGCTTTTAATAAAACTAGTTTGTCAGTCGTTTAAAAAACCAGAAATCATTTGATTAAAGTCTAAAGTCACCGTTCCCCTCTCGAACCACGATCAGCTGAACTTGTTTAGTGTGTAAATTTTGGCGATTTGATCTCAGATTAACTCTTGAATTTGGATTAAGTTTATTGATCGAGTTCAGAAGCAACGGTGAAATTGGGGGTAAAGATCTGCAGCCGCAACTTGCAGTTTTTGCAGGTATGAGGCCCGATGTCAAACTACGTTCTCTTACTACCTCGAAAGCCTGTGTATTATAGTGTCTAGAATTCACTGTTAGTGGATAATGTCTAACAATATAATATCTAGTGCAGACATGCACATAAGATCCCACAGCAACACCTTCAGTGGGATCTTTGCGATGACTCAATGGATGGTCCATGTGATGAACATATCGTTTCCTTTTCCAGTTAATCATTGGCAACTTCGGCCTGTCATACGAACAGAGTAAGACTCAGTTCGCGATATGGGCGATCCTGGCTGCCCCTCTCCTCATGAGCGTGGACCTCCGCACCATCAGGCCCGAGTACAAGGCGATACTGCAGAACAAGAAGATCATTGAGGTGGACCAGGATCTGTTAGGAATCCAGGGCAGAAGGATATACAAGGTAACGAATTAACCGCCTTATTTCTAAAAGCTCTATAACTCAAATACTGTTTGAAATTGTTTCGTCTCTTTTGCTCTTTGGCAAACAGCGTATGTTGAAAAAGGACGAACCATTTGATTGAAGCATAATCCACGTAGATCATAGAGATCAATGGTTTTACCTTACAATGGTTGAAATCTGCTCAGAAATTGTATGCAATCCTATTGGTTAAAGTTTCTCCGTTGCACCGCTCTGCAGCCTCCCTCCGTGTTAATGGACAAGCCTTAATGCCCACCTTTATCTGCATATCTATTGATGAAAATCAAGCAATGCGCAGCTCGACCCCTTCTTGGATGGGTGGCCGATAGTGGCATTTCCATCTCAGCGCTACCGTGCTTCGGAGGTCTCGTTAAATTGTCGATCTAGGTTGTTTCAATCGTAAGACCATGTCGGCGGTCTAAAAACGCCGACACCAGGGTTGGCCCCTAACCTACTGGAACTTACTTTAGTAATTGAATCTTGTATTGCAGCACCGCGGCATAGAGATCTGGTCGCGACCCATCTTGCCGATGAACGGGCAGTACTACTCGTACGCGGTGGCGTTCGTGAACCGGCGCACCGACGGCACGCCCTCCGACGTGGCGGTGACGCTGCGCGAGCTCGGCCTCAACAACCCCGCCGGATACCGGGTCGAGGTAACATATATTACTAATATCTATTCTAGCTGTCCCACGCGGTGCTTCCACCGGCTACTCAATAGATGTCGCTAGTGGGAATCTGAACCATCCAGGGTGCCACCCAAATGCATACAAAAAAAATCATTCAAATCGGTCCAGCCGTTTAGGAGTTCAGTGACATTGAAAGTTGAAGGGTTTGCTATTTTATGTTCGGGCTAATCTCCGAAACTACAAATCCGATTTGAATAATTGTCTTTGTAATGGAAGCCACATTCAACGGGTAGGTTATTTCGAAATTCACACGGAACTATTTATGCCAATAACCGCGTGAGTTGTCTATACCTACCTATTTTAGCAACTTGTGGGGTTAAAAGGATATTGCCTCAAGCATTTTTTTAGAATCCCATATTAATATTCAGTTTATGCTCTTCAGCAACACCGAGTATTTCTTCATGTTCAGAATTGACCTCTATCTCCACCTCTCAGTGAGATCTCTTTTTGGTTCACTTGAGTTATATATTCCGTTTGTATGGTTCCAGGATCTATACGAGGACGTAGACTACGGTGTGCTCTCCTCGCAGACGAAGATCAAAGTGAAAGTGAACCCCTCAGGTAGAAAGTGTTGATCTTGACTCATCACCAGGGGCTGGCTGCGCTTGCCGAAACATTTGCGCGTCATATATGATCAAGTTCGGTGCGGCGTCCAGTAAACTTGACGGTGAATGGCAATAGGTGTAAGTACATGATAAGCACCGTACACCGTCAAGTTTACGTATAGAACACCGTATCAAGTCCGCTGCAAACTTGATCGTGTATGGCCCGCGTTCACACACATACGGTGCAGCAGATGGGTTTTGGTTCACCATTTTAGAAGAGTTACTATATGAGATCTTCCACATAAGGTTGTGTTTCTATAGAAACAGCGGGAAGGGGCTCTATTGATCAATCGCAATGCATTTCAGAATTAAGAATGTTTTTGGTCCACTGAGCTCCGTTCTGCTTGTATGGAAACACACCATCATCTAGTCGCCGTCCATTCGTTGACAGCTGCACTCGTTTGCCGAATGCGGTCGCGGTCATCGCATGTTGCATGCAGCAGTCAACGTATTATAATCGTGCTTTTTGTTTGAATTTAGAATTGAAACTCATTTATAGATTTGACACATTTTTGAGACACAAAACACGACTTCTTTTCCTTATTAAAAAAATATGAATTGAAATTGAAAAAACAATGAACGAAAGGTTTAAGAAGACAAATGTACGACAGATCAGTTACAGCTGCAGCTACAGATTGAACCGGTCTTTATAAATCTCACTAGTGGTAATACTACAGCTGCAGCGAGCAGTGATTGCAGTGACTGCAGGCGACACTACTGCAGTCTGCAGTTGCAGCTTGTGATCGTCGGTCCGTATTGGACTTGTACCTTTATTTGTGTATATTTTTTTACAGTCGGCTACTTCATATCTCAATTTTTTATGAATCGATTTCAATAACAAAATGTAATGAAGTCTAATTTCAATACTCAAGTATTTTACTTGTTTAATTGTTTTTAATTTTTGGCCCTTAGATTGCGTAACTTTTATGTTTTTTCGTGTGTTTGTATCTGATCAATGTCTAGAACAAAACATAACTTCCATCAAATATTTCATAAGAGTGCCTATAGAAAGGCACTGTTAGTACAGAGCCGTACAATACTACGTTGCTATGCTACCGATCTTATCAAACGTAGCATCGGGACGTAGTATAGCTTATCTCTAGTGGAAACGCACCTAAGCTCATAGCTTTCGAATGCTGCTTCGCCTATCTAAGGTGGGACCTCACTACACGTACGTACAAGCTTTGTATTCATACAATCATGTATCTATATTTATGTCGATACACTCAAGCTAGTCACGATAAGCTAATTTTTAATATCGATATTCTCACAAGAACAGACATAACGTGGGTAAATAATTACCTCTAAGGTACAAAATTCATTCTAAACTTGCCCACAGTACCCTTTTCTAATCTTTTATAGAACCTTAGATTATCTTAGATTACCCTAAGTAATCTTAGAGCTACAGATTTTTTTATTTTTTTTATTTAACCTATATTGTCCCACAACTGGGCAAAGGTCACCCCCAAGCATCGCCAGAAAATTACAAAACATAAATTCATACCTAAGGACATCAGCTTTGAAGTTTGCAGTAATTATATTATCTTTTCCTTCACCCCTTTTTGTAGTCAAAAAGGGGTGCTTTGGAAGTTAACCGAAGTGTTTTGTACTAATATATGTTTATTCTACAGGTGTGGTCATTCTCCGAGCCGACGTCCAGCCTACAACATTCACATACAACACGATCACAACGAGGACTCCGTACTCGTCCATCGATGACGTGTTCTTACTACCAAGGAAAAAGTAACAGCGCCGTCTGCTGGCGGCGACCGACAACAATCAACGCCATCTATCGAACAAGATTAGAAACTTTAAATGAACTTATAAGTACAACTGAATCGAAAAGTTTAAAAAATATTGTTGTATTTTTTGTCATTTAATAAATGGCTCATGTTTTTTGGATATTGCTTGTGAGTTGTGACCCTGTGAATATTTTGTGTTCTCTATAATTTAATCATGTTTATCTATATAGCGTGCATCCAATTTTCAGTTTTTTCATACAAAATTTTAAGGAATTGTCAATTGCGTTTTGAACGATTGTAATATAAATTGCAAAGTGAAGTGGAGAGTAATTTAAAAAACCTAATGAGCCTCCTTAGTAAAAGGAGGTATTCAGTTCGAAACCTAATTTTGTCTTTCTTAGTACTTTGTGAAAGTAGTTACCAACCAGTGGACTCTTGCCCTAAGTTATTTTATTTATGTTCTCGACTGTTTGTGATCATTCGAAATATAGTAAAATGAAATTTGTAGAGAAATAATTATTGCCATTATGTTGTACCTAGGATAAGTATGTACATTTTAGGTGCCTGTAAATGTAAGATTTTTAGAAACAATAAATAAATAACTTTTTTAATGTATTATATTATTTTATTGTCAACTAGCAGCAACTCGCGGTTTTACCCGCGTTGTGCTCATTCCCGTGGGAATATCGGGATGAAAAGTAGATGTTGTCCGATTCTCAGGCCTACCCGATATGTACACAACCTTCCTGTTGAATGTGGCCATCTATTAAAAAAATAATTATTCAAATCGGACAGATAATTCCCGAGATTAGCTCGAACATACAAACAAACAAACTTACAAATTTAACCTCTTTATAATATTAGTATAGATTACTAAGATTTGAGGTCTATAACTTGCGATCAATTGTAGTTAAAAAAGAACCTACACATTAGTTGTATTAAAAACAATCTAAGAACATTTCGCATAAAAATAAATAATAAAGATTTAGGATGCTTGGCCCAATATTAGACGATACATGTGGCTCCATACCGAGATAAAAGAGTTCAACCGATTTACTGTACCGAATTGAATTGGAGCAACAAATCGCATTTGGATCGGAGAAGTACGGCTTATTCTTCACACTTCTAGATCCCCGATTCAAAATGGATCGTCTGGTGTAAACCTATTATGTTGTTTACTATGTTTGTATGTTGTTGAAAAACTTATCGTTTTCTTGTTTAGTGTCGTGATCTGTGTACTTTATTATGGACACTGTGGTTCTTGGGATATCCTCTTCAATTATGTTGACGCTTCTGAAAATAATTATGAGTTGAGTTCGTATGTTAACATTGATAAAATTGAGACGATAAAATTTTTTACTACGTATTATAAAAGTAATATACCTTTTTGATAGTTCCTTGTCTTTTAATGCAACACTTTTTGTAGTTGACTTATCTACTTTTTTGTCATTAGATTTCTTAATAAATATGAACTCCATTCGATCTTTGTCTTCCTCCAAATTGTATAGATTTTCCACTTTATCTGCTGCTTTTAAAGTGTCTTTAGGAAAATCAAGTCCTTTGATTACATAATCAATCTTATTCTCATCAAATGTCAAAAAATAATTTTCACCACTTTTCTCGGTAACTGTACTAAATTTCACAGTTGGACGGATGTTTATTATTTCCTCGTTTTTATTAATCATTTTATTATTTGCAGCAGGAATATTTTTACTATAGGCAACACTTGTTGAGATGAATAATATCTGAAAACATAGTAAATAATTACGAAAACATCTTTAAAAGAGGAAAGTCTAAGCCGGTGATACCTGTTTAGATAATCCGAACTACCAGTAATAAACTACCTACGTGAGTCGTAAAACATCATCTATCTATACTAATATTATAAAGCTGAAGAGTTTGTTTTGTTTGTTTGTTTGTTTGTTTGTTTGTTTGTTTGTTTGTTTAAACGCGCTAATCTCAGAAACTACTGAACCGATTTGAATAATTCTTTTTGTAATAGATAGCCACATTCAACGGGAAGGTTATAGGCTATTTTTCATCCCGAAATTCCTAAGGAAACGGGTACAACGCGGGTAAAACCGCGGGGCGCTGCTAGTACACTATACATTGACTTTAATAGATTAGTGGCCAGCCCAGGGTGTCGTAGTTTTTAGACCGCCGAAAGACTGACAACCGGGACCGATTGCTCATCGTGCCCTCCGAAACACAATTACTATTGAAAATAAAATGTCATGCCTCTATGCTTCCAATCTTTGAAGCCAGCAGAACAGCCCGTTTATTTTTTGCAAAATTATCTTTATATCTAAAACTAGCAGCGCCCCGCGGTTTTACTCGCGTTGTACCCGTTCCCGTAGGAATTTCGGGATGAAAAATAGCCTATAACCTTCCCGTTGAATGTGGCTATCTATTACAAAAAGAATTATTCAAATCGGTTCAGTAGTTTCTGAGATTAGCGCGTTTAAACAACAAACAAACAAACAAACAAACAAACAAACAAACAAACAAACAAACAAACAAACAAACAAACAAAACAAACTCTTCAGCTTTATAATATTAGTATAGACAAGATTGATTGACTTACCATAAGAACGTACATCGTTAATATTTAAAGTTATTATCACACTTTTCCTCAACTTTTTGTTGTTACAAAAATTCTTAAATACACACACTATAACTTTGAAATCGTTTAGACTTAAGTATACTCGCAATACAATTTATAATGTTTAGCGAGCGAAATAGTAATTATTTGACGTTTACCAATCTAGAACACGCTCGCAAATGAAATGCATATTCCCAGTTATCAAAAGTCAGTAATGGGAGGGTTTTCCTGTTAATAGTGATACAATGAAACATTACTATTAAATGAAGAGTGAAAAAACACTCTAACTTCATTAGCATTCAATTACGAATGATCCTAATGTCATTTAAGCTTAATTATCTTGTGTTTTTAAGGGACTATTAGTATCTATTTATGGTTATTATTTACCCTTAAGGAGATACTTAAACAATGTATTATTATTATTATATTGTATGCTATTTTGGTTAGTCTATATGAGTATGAGTAATATAGATAATTTATTTGTAGTCAGAAAAGGAGGAAAAATGGATTAGGTATGTAATTTGTGAGGGGAGGAAAATATGTTTCCAAATCTCCTGTAAGTTAACAAATATAACAGCGCCCCGTGGTTTTACCCACGTTGAACCCGTTCCCGCGGGAATTTCAGGATGACAAGTAGCCTATAACCTTTCTGTTGAATGAGGCTATCCATTACAAAAATATTTTTTCAAATCGGACCAGTAGTTCCTAAGATTAGCGCGTTCAAACAAACAAACAAACTCTGCAGCTTTAATAATATTAGTATAGATAAAATTCAAAGTCCTGACTGACTGATAATCAACGCACAGCTACACCTAGAAACATGAAATTTGGCAGGTAGGTTCTTCAAGTGACGTAAGTGCACACTAAGAAAGGATTTTAGAAAATTCCTACGGGAACGGGCTCAACGCGGGCAAAGCCGCGGGGCGCTGCTAGTATTAGTATAGATAGATGCATATTAATGGAGCCTGTTTGGGGATCGACTGAAAAACATAATGAGATTAAGTCGAGCTAAGAACCCTGATCACGTTTGATCACGAGCAAAAGTTAGCTACAAGCTCTGATACCAGGCGTAGGGTAACAACAAACTTTACCTATACTACATCTACCAGCTACAACTATTGTTTGATATAAATAAGCTTTTACTTCCCATAAGAACTTAATTATAATGCAATTAGACTTCAGAATACGATACTCAGACATAAATGGGTGTAAGTAAGTAAGTTTCCAAGTCAAATGTCTCACAGGTCACGACAGCAAGCCGCTATCAGACGATACGTAAATCGACAATTGTAAGTTACCAGAGTTTATTCAACTTGAACAACACAATATAATTTATTAAGGACACACGTTTACAAATAAATAACATAACAAGACAAGAGACAAGAATACAAGTCAAGACCAATTGAAACAGTTACTCACTGGGCTGAGGAGATAAAATGATTTATGGAACACATTTTACGAAAGCTCCACAAATGCAAAATCATCCAAATCATTAAGCCCACACCGTTACTTCATCAGCGAATTAAATCACAGTCTTGTTCTTCTATCTTCTTATGTTCACGTAAACAACACCTTCACGTTTAACTTCGGTACATGTCTCACAACCTGTTGGAAGTCAGGAATGGTACAGCAGAAGGATAACCCTTCACTAGGAGAATCAGGGTGCCAGGAGAGCCATCTGAAGTCATGTGACCGGCACATATCTTGACAGAAGAACAGGGACGACGCGTCCGACATTTTATAATAAGGATTGTTCACCCCCACGAAGACAATCCCACGTTGATACTTCGGCTCGTAGACGATTTTGTAGAAGTATAACGGAACTGGCATGACAGGGTTGTTGTTCTCGTCAGTATAAAGATGGATGTCCACTCGTCTTCCGAAGTTATCAGCTAAAGTAGTGACGCCGTATGTGCCGGTGTAAATGATCGTGTCCAAACCTGCATTATGGATGTAGTTCCTCAAGTCTATTTCCAGGGTGTTCCAGTTACCACTGTTGAAGCCAGACCATTGAGGCGCACAGTTCACGTAATGGAATGTAGCACGTTCTCCAAACGCGAAGACGAAGTCTGTTTTTGCAGCCAAATGACCTCGCGAAAGGAATTCTGACTTTGACACGTAATGTTCAGACATAGGACCTACTAGCTGAGCCACGGCTGTCTTTTGTCCTCTGGTCGAGAAAAGTGTGTCTACAGGAATAACGCCGAATACGTCATTAGGTATGAAGAACGGCCTCTCCACCTTAGTCTGGTAAATAGCACTGTAAGGTTTCTGCGGATAGGTCGAATAAATGGCGTTCATAGTTATTTCGTTGAAACAAGACTCGTAAACTGGATAGAACTGGTTCTGGACTGTGTATCCCACTTCGTAAATTGGGTTTCCTTCATAGCACGTCCTGTTTGTCCTTTGGCTCTTATAGTTTGGGGGTGTGACGCATCGGAACAGGGAGAACGGGGCAGGTCCCCTGAGCCAATCCTCATTTTTGAAGTTGTCACCTCCTCCACATGAAATTGTTTCAGTCACAACCTCTTTTATCATGTTTGGGTGTGAAATGGACCCTGCGCCTTCGCAGCTAATAGTCAGTTTCTCGTTGAACAGGAGGTACACGTTGCCGTATTTGTCCGTTGGCTCCAGAAGCTTGCCATCTTTAATAATGATCGGTAGTGGTTCTCCAAAGTGCAAGCGACTGTTCAACCTACATCTATCCCCCCTCTGGACGTTGAAAGCACATAAAAGTATAACTAATAGCTTTCTTAACATAGCGGTGAATTAGATTTTTTCTTTTATAAGGAAAATTTGATTTCATTTTTGCATCGTATATAAACCAAAAATAAATAAACACTAGAATTTTGTATTGCCATTACGAGATATTTTGATAGATTTTTGACGGGTTCGTTTTTTTATTAATCCTTTTGATTAAACCCACAGAGCATAGAAGCACCGCCGCGCCGGCCGCTACCGCGTAGTGCTTGTCATTGTCATCAATAATCTCACCGGGAAGTGAGTGGAGAGCATTGAGTTTGGTTCAAATAAGTAGTTGAGTTGATACAGCAAGCGACCGAATGCCGCGAATTACCGCGATACCAACCATGAATAAAAATTGTAGGAAAATATATTTTAACAAACATGTATGAATGCGGATTGTGATGTGTTTCATCGTAGTAATTAATTTCTAATTAAATTTTCAATCAAATAAAAAAATTAAAAATAGCCTTTTTTCATGTTGTTGAATCCTATCCATTACCAAAAAACAAATCTGACGAATAATTCGCAGACTAGCCCGAATATACAAACACACAAAATTACGAATTTTTCCTCTGTATAATATCAGAATGTAGTATTAGATACACACATTAAGTAGTTAAGTATTGTCTAAAATTAAACACAGGCCGCGACCTCTGCGGCTGTTGACCCCCAAACCAGCTTGTGCCAAACTATTACTACGTCTACCATGATTATGAAATACTAGCAGCGCCCCGCGGTTTTACCCGTGGTATACCCATTATTTCCTCTGGATGAATGAATTAATAAACCTATTCCTGTAATAATGTCGGGATAAAATATCTTATCGACTTCCCTTTGAATATAGCTTTTACAATACAAAAATACTCTGAGAGTAGAGATTAGTATTGTTAGGTTCAATAAATTATTAACAGAATTTTGTATGTTTTAAAGAAAAGAGGTTTATATGTTTATGAAAAGAGGTTCGGTTACATCGCAAACTTTTTATATGTTTATGAAAAGAGGTTCAGTTACATCGCAAACTTTTGGAGGAAAAGAGAATAAAAGGGCGGGAATCTTGATTGAACTCTAGATGGACACGGACGTGTGGAAAAAGAGATTTAAAGAATTAAAGTAAGGATTCAAGTGTAAGAATTAATTAATAATAAGGTAATTATAACGATATAAAGTTTATATATCTTTATGTTAAATTCAAAGGAATGTCTGTTATGTTCATGTATTAAAATGTGTGTGTAAATATATTATGTTTTATAGTATACAGTGGTTTTATATATTCAATTACCCATGGAATAGAATGGAAGTAGCCTCATTCGGTTACAGTATTTTCAAACAAACAAATCTCCTGCGCATCTGGCCGCTTCCGAACGACCCCAATGCGCGCGTACCTTCGCCAACAAAATGGGCTACGGGAGTCAGTTATGCTGGGGCCACACCTATGCCATATGCCATAGAATATGACATTAGCCGTAGGTATAGCCACGACTATGCGTCATAATTTGACAATAGCATTGACAATGCCATATGGCGTATGCGATAGCTCGAGTGGCGGTACATCAAAGAGATTAATGCGAGAGTTAAATGCATGAAGCGGCCACACTACGTATTATCAGTGTGCGACGAGAGCGCAACGAGTTCAGACGTATTTGTTTTTTAGGACGGAATATACACACATACTATGGCCACAGAGTGGAGTAACGACAAAGTAATAACATTTCTTGAGATCCTGCAAACAGAACCATGTTTGTGGGATCCGAAACTGAAATGTTTCAAAAATCGTGGGGCGCAAAGTGATGCTTGGCGCCGAATAATGGGAATATTACCTTTTAAAACAACAATTGAAGAAATTAAAAGGAAAAAGGACAGCCTAATGTGTTACTATAGATCCCATTTAAACAAAATTAAAAAAACTTTTAAGTCCGGAGCTGGCAAAGATGACGTTTATACAACTAAGTAATTGGTTTGCATTCGAAACGATGGATAATTTCCTGCGAGGAGTATATGATAGTGGTCGCACATTAAATACAGAGGTAAGTAATACAAGTCATACATTATGTCAATGATATAGTTATTAAATGTTTGGTATAAGTAGTATAGTAAATTAGCTCTCATGAAATATAGAGCTCTGTCGACGTCCATTTTGCCTGAATTGAAGTAAATTCAATGCCGTTGTCAATGACAAATTTAAAACATTGACATTGACAGTTTAAGTCTAGCCATCCACTATATTGCATTGAAAATTATTGCATTCAATGGGCATTGACATTGAGCGTAGGTGTGGCCCCAGCATTAGAGCACATGCAAGACGTGGAAGCTAGGAGTAGATTGCCGATGGTTGCCGTGGCCGAAATCGGCTGGAAGACTATTATGGACTATTATAAATTGTGGTTCTGAGAACGATATTACGCGTTAATTCCGTTTAGTTTGAGCATAGACCTGGAATGGCGATACGAAGAGGTTGTCTATGTCTATGGTTTAGGATGCCTTTCCACTACTAGTGCTATGCCACATTGCTATACTATGATCCCGAGAGTTGTAACCACGGAATAGAGAAGTGTGACTGTGCACTTCGCTCTCCGTCGTTGTGACTATTACTTCGCTACAGACTTTGTAACAGTGGAATAGTCACATAGTATCTTCGCTTGGTTGCTATGTAGCAGCTTAACGATATAGTACTAGCTGCGCCCCGCGGTGTTACCCGCGTTGTACCCGTTCCCGCAGGAATTTCGGGATAAAATGTATCCCATATGTTATTCTGATGTGTATCCTACATTACTGTAAAGTTTCATTCAAATCCGTTCAGTAGTTTTTGCGTGAAAGAGCAACAAACATACATCCATACATCCATCCTCACAAACTTTCGCATTTATAATATTAGTAGGATAGAATAGCTAGTTTGTGGTAAAGCACTCGGAAACTTGCCCAGTAATGGCATGGTAATAGATTCTATTACCGTGGTAATAGTGGCTTACTATTACTTATTCTGAGAATGATGTTAACACTTCAGAATGAAGAATGCTAAGTGCGTGCGTGCATAATGGTTGCGGTACTATGGTGTGCGGAAGGTGTAAGGGTAGGAGACCCTTAATAAATAGTGCACCACGGTTTTATTAGGTATAATTTATTATTTTTTCAATGATAAATAGTTAACAAAGAACTCTTATTTCATTTGTATTAAGCAGTATATAATTGTAGATACTCGCAGATAGATGAATAGTAACAACTATGACACTTCTAATGCCACGCAATTTTCATCCAAAAATGGTAAACGGATAAACTTTTCTCACCGTATCTAGTGTATGAATAATAAGTTAATAACTGCTTCCTCAAATAACTTACTTAAACTAGTTTTTGGTAATAATAATGATCACGTGGCCTCCAATGTGTTAATATAGTAAGACGCGAAAAGGCCTCCGAGTAAATTGTTGCTAAGTAGATAAATAATACGACGGTAGAGCGAAGTACTAAAAGTACCCAAGTTCGAGTAGATTAGTGGCCAAACCTGGTCGGAGTTTTTAGACCGCATTAAGACCTCCGATATGGTCTATCGATTGAAACAACCGGGACCGAGAATTTAATATTCTCTCCGAAGCACGGTAGCGCTCAGATAGAAATGCCACTATCGACCACCCATCCAAGAAGAGGTCGAGCTGCACGTTGCTTAACAATTAAATCGCTTAGCTAAACTACGTCACGATCGCTAGATACCATGAGTCGGATAAAAATGTACTACTTTAATAAGTATTGCTGATAATTACAAAACTCTAAAACTATTATAATGATTTAATGATTAAAACGTTTCAAATATCTTAAAGTGTTTTTAATAACGTGACTTTTCCTAAAACAAATGAGATAAACCTTCCTTGCCGAGAGCGGCAGATAATGATCATTATTATTATTAATAGATTTACTCAAGGACATTATCATTATGCGATGTTAATAAGAAATATAAAATTATATTATTGGTATTGGTATATACCATATATTTCTTCCTTCAAAAGTTCAAACCATCATGACTGATTTATCAAACAAAAACAAATTCGTTCTTTCAAGAAAAGGGTTCTGTGATAGAGTTAGAATGGAATGAAATCCCTAAACCTCTATTTTTTCTGAAGAAATCCTCTTCAACCATAAAGTCGACGATTAGGCGTAATCACCACGCTTCCCTAATCTTGGCTTGGTGATCTCAAACCTTAGAGATCTTTGAAATAAAACGCACGAAATTCGTTTAATTCAAATAATAACGAGATAAGTTTGTTCAAACTTTAACTGAAAAGAAAAATTATGAAAACGTATTAAATTACGATATATTTCAAGAAGTAATTCATAAATGTAAACAGTGTTTTCGGTCACAGATGATCAATGATTCGAATTTCATTTATTGTCGACCGAACAGTGGGACAGTGCAGACGTGCTCGATGTGAAATAAAACAAATATTTGTGCGAAGTTTCATTTGGACATGTGCCCACGGAAGATGCGGTTAACAGTGAGTTTCGATTTATTTTTACATTGTTTTAATATTTGAGATCGCCAACCCGTAGTATGCAAGCATGGCGAGAACAATTCATCACTGTACTTGATAACAAATCTCCTGATTGTACTGATATCTTCAGTGAACAAGAGCCCCTTTCTCTACAAGAGTATATTTATAAAGTTTACTTAATAATTTTCAAGAGACTTCATACGCTTCAAGACATATTTCAGTGCCAAAATTCAGTCGATATAATACATAAATATACTAATAGGATAAATTAAAGTACGTTTGGCATAATCTTGGGAGGAGGAGTCCGATTCGAATAATTATTTTTGTATTGGATAGCTTACATTCTAGAGGAAAGTAATATAATATTATATATTTCATCGCAAAAAAATAAGGAAATGGGCACAACGCGAGTAAAACCGCAGGGAGCAGCTATTTATAAAATGAGGATAGAACATAGTTACTCAATAAAATTCGTTCATTTTCCTTTAACGTTTTGTGGGGCTTATTTCTTATGCTTTAAGTTCTCAAGTCATTACACTCTATTTTAATAACGAATTGTGAACTTATGAGAAGGATTTTTCAGCCGAAAACGATTCCTTCGAAAAGTGAAAAAGGTTTAGTAATCTTAATACATTGTTACCCCAGCTGAACTTGACTGAAAAATGAGTCATACAGTTTTGAATTTTAACTCTCGTAAAAAATAGAAAAAAGTGATATACATACATATTATGTCATTACTTTTATGTTTTAATTCGTTCTTTTAATGTTACATTCCTGTTGAGTTTACTATAAGTATTGGGAAAACCAAACACGTTGTTTGTTTTCAAATAATTTTAGTAATAGATGAGGTAAAAAGATTAATTAAAGACTAATTACATACTTACTTACCCTTTACTTTACATAAGTTTTAACAAGGAAGTACAAAGTTTTAACATAAATAGGTATTCGTTATCAGTGCTTATCAGTATAATGAATTGGGGTCGTTATCCAAATAGTTGTTACTTATTTTGACTACTTAGATACTGTCCAATCGACTTGATCTTAACATACTTATTATGAAACAGAATTCCCAAAAGTTGTCTGTTGTATGTACCTAATTGATTTTCTCCAAAACTACTGAACGGATTTTCATGTGGTTTTTACCAACATGCAGAGTAATTCAAGAGAAAGATTTTTGGTATTCTATTCATGCATAAAATTCCCAGAGAGACGGGTACAACTCGGGTAAACCCACGGGGAAATGCTAGTAGTTATATGAGATCAAAGTCCCTAACCGTGTCTGTAATATTCGTGCTAATCTCAATACGATGGTTGCTGATTACTTCGACGGAATCTTACGCAATCTTAACCGAAGTTGAGCAAAGGCAAGTTGTTATAAAGATTTATATTAGATGCCGATACCTCGATTTTCCTACGGGATTTCAAAGCTATCGAAGCGAAGGCAGTTCTTATGTTAGAAGTACTTTTTCAAATTATAAAATTCTAATTGACATGCAGATAATTATTGTAGAATTTTGAATATGACAAGGTACTGTGTTCAGTGTTGAGTACAATTAGATTTTCCGATTGTACTCCTATTATAACATCTTTATGTTATGTACGGCTCTGTTATGTAAACACTATATTGTCTTATTGTGCGAGTATTAACCCAATCAATTATTATCTCATGAACAGTTATGATCTTTGCATACTGAATAACAAATAAACTACTACAATAATTACTATAGAAGATATAAAAGCTATTTGTTGAGCATAGAGACACTTTAACACACAGAAGAGCGAAGTAATTAATGTGCTTTAATACATATTCTCATTGATGATATCCCGTGAAAAAATAAGATAGTGGAGATGGCCACAGAGCATAGAAGCACCACGCGCGGCGGTGCTTCTATGCTCTGTGGAGATGGCAAAGCATATAGCATAACATAGCTCTGCTAGAAAAGTACCTAGGCATATGATACTGTAATAGTAGAAAAGTACTTATTAATAATTTAATCGATATTAAAGTGCAGCGTAAGTAGTCTATACAAATTTTAAAAAGAGGTAAAATTCGTAATTTTGTTAATTTCGGGAACTACTCGTCCCTACCCTATTCAAGAGAAAGGTTATAAGCTATTTCTTATCCCAACATTCCCACGGGAACGAGGACAACGACGGAAAACCGCGGGGCAAGGCTAGTCAAGTAATAAATAAAATCTGTGTTCATCATTCAGCACATTCGCATTTTTCTTCCTACACTGACCATTTTAGTTCTTTCACTTGTTCCACAATCGTAATAAAATGACAAATGTCATTCGCGTAATATAATTTAATAGTTGGCTATAACATCGTATTATAACCCATGATTATGACTATGCTATGAGTAGCATAATTATGATATTATCTAGGCATGTATATTTGTATATTAATGTAAATATCGTAAACAAACAAACAATCATTCTACTTCTAATAACAAACACAAATACTGTTTGTCACGAGGCGGGTAGAACTACTTCACTAAGTATATGAATCATATTTATATGATAGAATTTGATGTGTTTTTCAACGCAATAATCTCCAGAATTAGCAAGCAGATTTGGGAAATTCTTCTTGTATATTATACCCACATTCAAGAACAAGGTATTGGCTAATTTTTATTTTGAAATTCCATACAGCAAGTACAATACGGGTGATAGCACAGCACAATTAGGGGGGTTGGAGCGGGTCACTGGCGGGCGGGAGAGTGCCCTCTGAATGAAAGCCGGGAGAGTGGCGTTATAACTACTTTATTTACACAACACTTATCACTATTTTCTACACTAACTTAGTCACTACTTGCTGCAGTCCACCTACTCACTACTTCAGTGTACTACACTAATATCACTACTTGGCACTACTGTTTCTTGCTTCTTGTTCCGATGTTCACTTGACCGCTGCTGGAGACTGACTGCGTGCTGACTCAAAAATGCCACCGCTTTTATGCGATCTTATCGCTATCTCGACGGTCGGGCGGCGCGTGAGTATTGTTTTACGCCCGGCCAATCACTATTTAGTGGGAGTGGCAACGTGTATGCCGTCCTTGTCTTTTGATCTAAACAGGTTGAGACTTGTTCGGACTTGTCTGAACCTGTCGGTGGCTTGAGTTTTGTTCAACTCTCTTATACAAATACTATCTTATACAAATGCTCTCTTATATAAATGCTCTATCTTGCATACTAATCTAGGTACATTTTTACAAAGATTAATATAAATAACAAATAACAATGATAGACTAATGAACAATTAACTCCGAATAGTATAAGTTTGTGCTATTAAAATCATTTAAACAATTCAAAGCATAGTAGCTAAGCGTAGTCTTCCATACACTTATTGACATGTTTTCTAACTTATGACTTAATCGTTAATTCGTCGCTAACATTCTCCCCCACGGTGCGTAGCACTGCTTCCTCGGGATGCGACGATGACGCAGGAACCAGTATGACGACTCGACGCGTTGCTCGGCGGAGTATTCCTCCCGATGTCCGCACGTCCAGTACTCTTACTCTTCCGTCTGGCCCAGGATAAGTCTTAATTACTTCTCCGCGGGGCCACGAGTTTCGTGGCAGCGTGTGATCCGTGATTAACACGATGTCTCCCTCTTTGGGGTCGTTCGTTTCTTTCCCCTGCACTCTTCTTGGCATCAAGAGTGGTAGGTATTCTTTCACCCACCTCTGCCAGAAGTGATCGGCTAGCCGTTGCGAAGTTTTCCAGTTGGCTTTACCGATCAGGTCCTTATCGTTGAATTCTCCTGGCGCCATGGCTCCGCATGATCTTCCTAGCAGGAAGTGATTTGGCGTCAGGCTCTCTTCGTCGGTGGGGTCGGTGCTTACTGGGGTGAGCGGTCTCGAGTTTACGATGTGCTCGACCTCCGCCAGCAGCGTCTGTAGAACCTCTTCTGGGGGGTTTCTCTCGTTGAGAACTGCCGTCAGTGCTGTCTTTACCGAACGCACGAGTCGTTCCCAGGCGCCTCCCATGTTTGGACACCCAGGGGGAATGAACTTCCACTTGACTCCCCTCTCGTGCGCGGCTTCCTGCAGCTCTCGGTTGGCTCCGACGAAGTTGGTGCCGTTGTCGCTGAATATGACCTTCGGGGTTCCTCTTCTGGCGGCTAGGCGACGCAATGCCATAATCATGGAGCTGGTACTTAGAGAAGGCACCAGCTCTAGGTGCACTGCTCTAGTGGTGAGGCAAGTGAACAGCGCTCCCCAGCGTTTCTCCACTCTTCTTCCGACGGCGACTTGCATAGGACCGAAGAAATCTACGGCTGCATGAGAGAACGGAAACTGATGGTGTTTCAGTCTCTCGTCCGGTAGATCGCCTGTCGGAGGCACTTCTGGCGCGCTCTTCCTCACTCTGCACCATTGACAGTTGCGCGCGATTTCCTTGATTGTTGCCCGCAGACCCAGTATCCAATATTTCTGTTGGATCTCGTTCATCACCGTGGCGGTGTTTGCGTGCAGGAACTTCTTGTGGTAGTGTTCCACGATGAGCCTCGTAATTCGCTGCTTCCCATGCAGAACGATCGGGTTCATCTTTCTTCCAGTGTCATCGTGGAACTTCATCGTTCTGCTTCTTAGTTTTATGATCCCGTCGTTTCCCATGTAAACGTCGATCTTCTTAAGTCGACTCGAATTCTCCAGGGGTTTCCCTTCTGCCAGAAGTTTCGCGTCGGCTGGAAAACTCTCCTTTTGACTCGTGGTCACTAGCATCTCTTCGGCCTTCCAGAGATGTTCTTCCTCCAGTGGAACGTACGGGTATTTTCGCTTTACCTTGTCGACCGGTCGAGACGGGACTTGGCTCTTCTTCCTGGCCTTCTGGGGCCTCCATGCTTCGTCTTTGGGACGACCGACGACGTTGACCACCTTCCGAACCTTCCTCAATAGCTTGTGGGTGAAGGCAATCACGCGAGCTGTGACTCGCAGCAAGCGCTCCCAGCTCGAGAACCGGCCTGGGTCGATCAAGTTTTCTTTGGTCGTCGTCGTCATCAACACCCTGGCGTTGATTCTCTCTTCGGGCATGTCGGCTTCTGGTTTAAAGTTTCTAAACGGCCATTCTTCTTCAGGTCGACGGAGGAACGCTGGGCCTTGGAACCACCTGGCGTTGATACTGAATTCTGCCGGGGTTCCCCTCGTGGCATCGTCCGCTGGATTATCTTTAGTCGGCACCCATCTCCAGTCATTGGGCTCAGTTTTCTCTTCGATCTCTGCTAATCGATTGGCTACGAAGGTTTTGAACTTTCTGGGTTCTGCCTTAATCCATTGCAACACCGTGCTGGAGTCTGTCCAGTAGGTCTTCGTAATAATCTCTAGTTGCATTTCTTCTTGGATCGTAGCCGCCAACCTGCTGCCGAGTAGAGCTGCTTGCAGTTCCAGTCTTGGGATCGATACTGGTTTCGTGGGGGTTACTCTTGCCTTCCCAGCTACCATTGAAATGTGGACCTCTCCCCCAGGTCCGATTGTCCTCCAGTACACCACCGCCGCGTATGCTTCTTCGCTCGCGTCGGTGAAAGTATGGAGTTGCCCTTTGCCGCCATACGGTGAGACGCATCTTGGGATCCGGAGTTCGGTCAGGGCTGCTACCTCTTCAAGGTATTTCAACCAATATAGCCTCTGCCTCTCGTCGATGGCTTCATCCCAATCGATTTTGGATCTCCAGATATCTTGTATTAGCTTCTTTCCTTGTATTAGGACCGGCGTGGCGAATCCTATTGGGTCGAAGGTGGACATTACAGCACTCGTGACCTCTCTCTTGGTCGGTGTCCTGCTCCCTTCTATTATCTCTTTATCGTTCGCTGATCTGCCATAGTGAATGAAGTTCACGAAGGAGTTCGCTCCGCTTTCACACCCATGCAGCACCCAACCCAAGCCAGTGAGGGAGGCTACGGGTTCGGATGGTTTACCTTTCTTGAGTCTTCTTGTTACTATGAGACCCCAATTGTCTTGACCTATTAACAGCTTCGGCCTCTCGGTGGCGTATAGTAGCTGATCTTGAATCTTCTTTAGGTGCCGACAATTTCTTACAGTGTTCTTGTTTATCGCTTGCTCTGACAGTCTCAAGTCGTCGATAGTTCTCGCGGTGATGGACCTTTTAAATCTTTCATGAGCTCCTTTGATCTTCAGGTTGATCTTCTGAGAGCCTTCTTTCTTCATCACCTTTCCGCCGACTGTCTCGATTGTCAGTGTTGTTTTATCGCCTTTGGCGCCAATTTCTTCGGCTATGGATGAGTCCAGGAGCGTCACTGTTGACCCCTCATCCAGAAGTGCCAGCACTCGCACTTGACCCTTCGGACCGTACAGATCCACCGGCAAAATCTTGAGGTAAGCTCTTTCTTCTCCCCTGGCGTCGTGAACGGACGCGACCTTTTCTTCTCTGCTTGACTCTTTCTCAGGGGGTGTCGGTGATCTGTCGGAGTGTAGAATGGTGTGATGCCATCTTCCACACTTCTTGCAGACTGGTGCTCTGCAATTCATTCTCGAGTGCTTGAACCGAAGACACTTGAAACAAAATCTTGACTTCTTGATCATGTTCCACTTCTCGTCCAATTCTGCTCCCTTAAACTTGCTGCATTCCAATGGGAAATGCTCTTCATCGCAGAACGGACACGATTTCTTATATCTTTCTCGAGGTACTTCTTGAACCGAGTGTACGGGTTTCCTTGGCACTTTTCTTTGCTCCGAAACCATTTCAGGGGGAGCGTAGTCTCCGCACATCTCGGCTTCTTTTTCGAGAAAGTCCTTGACGAGTACCAATTCTTGTACTTCTTCATCTTTTCTGCTTCCGTGGTATGCGAACCATCTGTACTTCATAGTTGGTGGCATCTTTTCCACGACAACTTTCAATGTTTCAGGAGAGCAGAGGTATTGCGGCTTTCTTAGTGCTTTGATGGTTTCTATGGCGTTCCTTACTCTGTTTGCGAACACACATACATCACCCGGGTTCTCGCTGACCCTGGCTAGACTTTTCAACTTTTCAAGCTCCATCAGTGCTATGGCTCCAGGTCTCCCGAATCTTGCTTCCAGGCTCTTGATGACTTCGCGTGGGTCATCGGCGGTGAACAGCAGACTTTGGACGGCTTCTCGGGCTCTCCCTTGTATAGCTCTTCTTAGGCGCGCCAGGTTCTGAGCGTCGCTTAAGGAAGTAGCTGTATCTTCATACGACCTTTTGAAGGCCAACCATTCCTCGCTGTTCCCATCGAAATAAGGAAGCTCGAAGTGTCTCGGTGAGACGGTGTCTTGTGGTTTCTCTGAAAGCTTGAGTATTACTCGGGCCAATTCCTGGATATCACTTGTATCCTCTTTCTTGACTGGCTTGCTCTCTTCTTTCGGTTGCTCGTCTGTTTGGACGAACCACCTTTCCACTTCTTGCGATCGTTGGAAGACTTCTTCTTCTATGCCATCTTCCCCGTCTGAATCTTCCGCAGCTAATAGTTCCAATTCAGCTTGAGCAACTTTTGTCCTTGCTTGAGCTTCCTCTAGTTCCCGTAAGGCTAATGCCATTCTGGCTTGTGCTTCTGCCCTCTTACGGTGTGACGAGCGCGTGGATCCTACGTCTACGTCACGGGCTTGCCTCGTGGGGAGTGGTAGCGAACTGTCATCCGTTGATGGAGGAATATTTCTTCGCTGCATTATCAATGCAATGCGCTTATCTTGATTCTGCGGTGCGGGGTGGCCACTTTCTTGACGAGTCATTCTCCTTTCTCCTGCCGCGCGGCTTCGGACGGCGCGCGCTGAAGGGGCGGAGAGCGCGGGGGTAGCGGGCGCCGGGGACGCGTGCGTCGATGCGGCGGGCGCCGGGGCGGCGGGCAGCGATGCGGCGGGCGCCGGGGCGGCGGGCAGCGATGCGGCGGGCGCCGGGGCGGCGGGCAGCGATTCTATACCAGTAGTAGTTTTCTGTAGTGTCTGGTGACCGTGTGCGCCAGGTGGCGGTGACCTCCTTGTGAGCGTCGATTTACTTGCTATCGATGCGTTCGTATCAGTAGAGCTCGTAGAGTCGTGCGGCGTATTCACACTCCAGTTTGAAGATGCGATACTTTCTTCTGTAGTCTTCGAACGCGCTGAGCCCGACCTCGTAGAGGGCATTGTTCCCGGTTCTTGAAACCCGATCCGGCTCGAAGGACCAGCTGATAGCACAGCACAATTAGGGGGGTTGGAGCGGGTCACTGGCGGGCGGGAGAGTGCCCTCTGAATGAAAGCCGGGAGAGTGGCGTTATAACTACTTTATTTACACAACACTTATCACTATTTTCTACACTAACTTAGTCACTACTTGCTGCAGTCCACCTACTCACTACTTCAGTGTACTACACTAATATCACTACTTGGCACTACTGTTTCTTGCTTCTTGTTCCGATGTTCACTTGACCGCTGCTGGAGACTGACTGCGTGCTGACTCAAAAATGCCACCGCTTTTATGCGATCTTATCGCTATCTCGACGGTCGGGCGGCGCGTGAGTATTGTTTTACGCCCGGCCAATCACTATTTAGTGGGAGTGGCAACGTGTATGCCGTCCTTGTCTTTTGATCTAAACAGGTTGAGACTTGTTCGGACTTGTCTGAACCTGTCGGTGGCTTGAGTTTTGTTCAACTCTCTTATACAAATACTATCTTATACAAATGCTCTCTTATATAAATGCTCTATCTTGCATACTAATCTAGGTACATTTTTACAAAGATTAATATAAATAACAAATAACAATGATAGACTAATGAACAATTAACTCCGAATAGTATAAGTTTGTGCTATTAAAATCATTTAAACAATTCAAAGCATAGTAGCTAAGCGTAGTCTTCCATACACTTATTGACATGTTTTCTAACTTATGACTTAATCGTTAATTCGTCGCTAACAACGGGTAAAACCACAGTACGCTATGAAATATGGCGTAAGTGAATCATATGATGCGCAGACGCCGATAGTAGCGACATGTCACATTCCGGCATTTAATTGACCAATTATAAGCGAGTGAGTAATACTGTTCCTCTTTTAAAATTGGAACAATATGTCAACTGTGTACTTACGTCTTTAAGAACGAAAAACTACGCTCTGGTTTCGCTCGTGAGTTCTCGTGGGAATTATATAAAAGAAAACCTATTATATAAAGTCGGTCCGCAAAATATTGAGCATACTGCCTTCTAACATGTCTTGGTAGAGTATAAAGGTGCGTTTCCTTTGAAGCGGAGTGGGTGGAGCTGTGTAGAGATCAATCAACCAATTACAACACATTGACATTGTCAAAATCTCATTATACTAAATGAAACGGGTCTGTATCGCGTTAGATAATTAAACGTATTTACTAAAATACGTACCCGACGTTTCGAGCGGATTACACCGCTCGTGGTCACGGGAGAACTGGCTGGAGAGGCGAATATTCACTGCACAATATTGTTTTTTCCAATTACCCGCACAAACTACCCGCACTTAATGTTTATCATCAAAATTATTAGTCATTAAGTTGGCGACACACCACGCTCACTACATCCGAATTTTCGGTCAATTTTTTGTGTTGCCTACGACCATTAATTACCGGATTCCACATAGACGAGAGCTTAAAACCACTTTCCCGGTTGAAATTCAAGTGTTTTTTGATTTCCACCGCTTCACGAACAATCCTGGAGTAGTAATGTCGTTCCGTGGAAAGGATTTTCGGCGCATGCAACTCAATCCAATGGTTTGGTCCTGATGATAATAAATGGTCGGCAATCGCGGACTTTTCGACCTGGCGGTTTTTGACCGCTGCGATATGTTCTCTGACCCTCTCCGCTATCGTGCGCTTGGTCTGTCCAATGTATGAACTACCGCATTGTCAAAATCTTTTCGTAATGCGTTGTGATTGGTCAGTTGAGCTCCGCAAAACTCCGCTCTGCTCCTATAGAAACGCACCCTTAGCCTGGAATGTTCCACTCGTGGAAAAAGGCTTCTTATCTCACTGAAGATATTATTATGAAGATGCCAATGAGAACCTTTTAAAATAGGACAAATCTATACTAATGTTATATAGAGGTAATTTTTTGTTTCTTTGTATGTTCGAGCTAATCTCGGGAATTACCTGTCCGATTTGAATAATTCTTTTTGTAATGGTAAACTACATTCAACAGGAAGGTTATAGGGTATTTTTATCCCGAAATTCCCACGGGAACGGCCCAACGCGGGTAAAACCGGGGCGCCGCTAGTTACGTAATAAAGTGCTTAAGATGTTGATGGCTTTACTGTAGTTACCTGACGGTAACGACAGTAATTATTAAATGGGAAATTTAGCAATATCCCTTCACTTCGGAGTCTAGTACAATTAGGTTTTATTTAATTACATCTACATTCAATAAAAACATAGTTTTAGATTTAACTAGCAGTGCTCCGGTGTTTTACCCGCAATGTACCCGTTCGGGAATTTCAGAATGAAAAGTAGTGGATAGCCACATTCAACGGGAAGGCTATAACCTTCCCGTTGAATGTGGCTATCCATTACAAAAAGAATTATTCAAATCGGACCAGTAGTTCTTGAGATTAGCGCGTTCAAACAAACAAACAAACTCTGCAGCTTTATAAAATTTGTATAGATTTCTGTTATTGCCTGTCTGACACGTAAGTAAAAGTTTTTTTTCAGTTTGCCCTGTTATTTATTATTCAGGGACATAGGTAAAATAATTAGCCTGTAATGTCCCTCTCTCTCACTGTACAGTGTAGCGTAATATCACTATCAGTGCAATGAGGATTAAAATTTAATGAAAATTAAATAAGTACCCATATTATGAAGCAAGTCCATAATATAATATGTAAAGGTACTTAGTTATATCCTTGAACACGCAACTTAAAGGCATACACATAAGTACTCCTGCAGTAAGCGGCTGTGATTACAAATAATTATCTTAAATATATCGGCATATAGTCCTGTCCCTGTCATGTACTTACCTTATTAATAATACACTTAATAAACGCTCTGTAACTAAGTGTTTTGTCTCTTTTGCTCTTATGAAAATCGCATTTGTCGGAAAGTGACAAACTATTGATGTATAAACCTATATTACTGCAGAGTTTCATCCAAATCCGTCCAGTAGTTTTTTCGTGAAAGAGCAACAAACATACATCCATACATACATCCATCCTAACAAACTTTCGCATTTATAATATTAAGTAGGATAGTTTATAGTTCATAGTTTATTCATTTATAGTATTACCTAGTAGGAAGTAGGATATCTTGCCACGAAAACAGACACAACATGGGCAAAACCGCGGTGCGCTGCTAGCGTAAACATGATACATAACATACTGACGTTAAATCCGTTATTTTTGTTGCAGATATGCCTTCTACTAATAGTTCTCATCGCACAGACCTCGACAGGACACGTGATACGATCCCAACTAAACGCCGCCAACGAAGAACCGAAAAATGTTAACGAACTCAAAACAAAACCGGTCTCGGACGACTATCACAAATACAGCTTCATTATTACTACTTATTTATAGTATTTGGTGATGACTAGTCATAGGAAATAGGTTTAGACCATGTCGGAGGCCTTTAGGCGGTCTAAAAACTTCGATAACAGAGTTGACCACTACCTTCGAAATGAATTAATATGAAGGAAATAGGTATCAATTGTGATGATTTTATCCTTAGGCTCTGTTATCTGAGATATTTATCATACACATGGTGAAATTATAAAGGTCCTTGGAAACTCGAGACCTTACAATTTAAAAAAACAAAGATGTAAATGTATGTACCATACGCCCGTAATCAGAGACATCAAGTGCTTTCTTAATAGAAATTTAATAAGTGATTTTAACATGTAATCTATACTAATATTATAAAGCTGAAGAGTTTGTTTTGTTTGTTTGTGTGTTTGTTTAAACGCGCTAATCTCAGAAACTACTGAACCGATTTGAAAAATTATTTTTGTAATGGATAGCCACATTCAACGGGAAGGTTATAGGCTACTTTTCATTCCGAAATTCCCACGGGAACGGGAACAACGCGGGTAATACCGCGGGGCGCTGCTAGTGTATGAATAAGTCAATTAGTTCATTGTCGAAAATCAGTTATTAACTACCCTTGTAATCTCTCCACTCTCAATGCGGCGGTTATTCAAATAAGGCCTTATTCATAAACACTTATTAACAGCATTTTAGTTATCACATGGTTTGTCCCTTATCGGCATATGCTATTTTCTAAAGAGCGAAAGAGACAAAACACCTTTTTAACAGTGTTTTAGTTAATTAATGTTTATGAATAAGGTGCCACTCACGAATTTTATTCTATTCATTAAACCATGTTAAACCCAACATGCTAAGTTCATTGTAATAGACATGTTGACCAAAACCTGGTACTAAGTATTGGATCACGCTCGAATGAAACATGACAATGTAATATGGTATGGTGACTTTGGTTACAAATAGTTTTTGTGCGGTATAGGTATCTGACACCTGAATTGAATAGTTTAGTATTAAAGTTATTGGAAAATGACAGCAAAAGGTAAATAGAATATCACTTACATTAAACATTGGTCATTTAAACTAGCTGGTCCCATAGTTTTGCCCGCAATCAATAGATGGCGGTAGAATGCGAATTATTCGCTATAGTTAGTTTTAAAGATTTGTTTGTTGGTTGAGCTGGATAGTAAGAACATTTTCCTATTTATGATATTAAGAAGTTCCTTTTTATAGATGCAGAATGCATTTGAGCATCCCCAGTTGTTTAAAGAAACAACCGGGGTATGTGGGACTCAACCCCCAACTAGACCAAAAGAACAAATATAGTTAGGCCCAACGGACGCCTTGCTTCAAACTGTTGGTCATCTTAACAAACGTTCGTTAAAAAGTTCACGTATCTTTAATCAATTAAATATCTTTTATATACAAAGCGTTGTTTCATAACAGTCCAAGTGGAAAGCCACGATTTTTGTATTTTCACATGTCTGTTGAGACTGACATTTGGTGTTAACGTTTACTGGCTGATAAGCTCGCTCTAAGTCCTGATATTGACAGGATCAGAAAAGTTTTGAGAACATGCATTATATTTTGTAAATTACTATAGGTACTTATTGTAAGTGTCAATGAAGACTTGAACTTGTAAGTTATGTTATAAAATGTGATATAATAGTGATAATACTTTGAAGTTAACTTAATATTACCACAATACTGATGTCATCTATATTCTAGATTATTGAGTTTAAGTTCGTTTAAGTAGAGACTATTTTTGTAAAATGTTTACATCTCTATCTAAGTTCAGAATAAGTGGGTACAGTAAGGGAATTTTGCAGTTGTCTCTTTATGAGATGATTTTCGAAGTGCTTTTTATTGGAACATTGTTTCTCTACATCATGAATATCATCGGTAGGGTAGAGTGACCTATAAGAAAAGTACCTTTTATACACTCATTTAGTGCCAATCTACCAACTTCCCTTGTTGTGGCTACGAGTACCTAATCATACGTATTACATTAATTATTAATTATCATAAAAGCAATATTTTTGTAATGAACTTAATTATTTATATAAATAAAAATATTACTTTCTTATCGTGCGACTATATTCTGCTTTCCCTCGTTAAACGTAAACCTCCCAGATTCATGAGATTATGTTACCCCTTTTTTAGTTACGTGGGTAATGTTAATGTGGGCATAAAGGGTTTTGGGCCTGGTTTCTTATTAACTAGTATTTGCCACTTTGGCAAGTTAGGTTTAGATACATCATTATTTTTTGTCGGCACATGATGTTGCATGGGCAGGAAAAGTAATGTTAATTAAAATTTAATCAATATCATGTCGGTATGTTTAACCACACAACACTTATCTAGACGTGTGTGTATGTCTACTGTGAACCAATGTCATGTATAATTAATATTCCCTTTGTGTATTCGTGACCTGGTTATATGAAATGCAATCGACACGGCACTTATTTACTTATAAGACAAGGTATCAAGACAATGAGTCATTTTAAATCTACTTAGATGCGTTAATTGTAAATAAATATGTACTAAAGTACAATCAAAGTCGGCAGGCTTCACCCTGTGTCAAAAAATAATCAGTAAAGGTAAAAAATGAAACTCGGAAATATCTTCCCAAAAAACATATTTCCAAAACCAAAAAAACTTTGTCACACAGCTCAATTAAACACATGTATCATCAGCCCTTCTTCGTGTCGAAGGCATAGGTTCCTTGTACCTCTGCATCGATCGCCAGCAAGCTTTAGCAGACGCACTGTACTTGTCCATATACTCTGTCCGTCCGGGGTAGTCGGCGAAATATGATTGAATAGACTTCGGAACAACTCCTGTATGCACCGGCCCTGGAGGATGTATCGTCGGCCTGGCCGCAGGAGCGTTGCCAGTGAAATGAGTAGGGTCTTTGTAACATTGCAACATTCCTAGACGATTGCTTTCCATGGGTATGGGGGCGTTTGATTGGGCAGCGGCTATGATTTTCCTGTAGTCTGTTACTGGCATGGCTGTGGAGTTGGAAGAAGGAAGATGGAATTATACTCAATTTCTGAAAAGTAGGTGTGAAAGGAATTAAACTGACATCCATCTACGAAGGAGCATTAAACTAATATACACTTATGACCAAACCCTATTATAAACTTAAAACTTATTATAGAAAAAAAAATGGCCGATAATTTAACGAAAATACAACATATTTCGCCTCGGTGGTCTAGTGGTGCACTCGCCTGGCAAGACTGAGGTCCCGGGTTCAATACCCAGATCGAGGGTTAACATGTTTCCTACTTTTCTAACATGGGTCGGGTTTGTAACAACCCGCATTTGGCAAGCGTGGTGATTATGCCTAATACTCCTCATTGTACTGCTATCTTCAGTGAGATGAGAGGCCTTTGCCCAGCAGTGGGACATAACCGGTTTATACTTTACTTTCACAACATGCTTGCTTGATTTTCTTCGAAATGGAATAAAAAAGCAAGGGAACGGTAATTACTAAGACACTTACATCTCTTTTTAAAGGTGGCCTGGTACATGGTGGTCATTTTACTGTCGAGATCATCACAAGGGTGATCCAGGATATCATTAGTGACGTCCACCATCTGGATTAAGAGTTAATTATCAATTATACTTATCTTTTCACAAAGCTCGTTATCACAAAAAATATAGTCCTATTTTTAAGGAAGTTAGAAAAACCGAGTGAGCATTTGAACATTTTGGATAATTGGGTGGCCGCTAGTGGCTGACAGTGGAATTTCTATCTGAGCGCTACCATAGCTTTGGAGGGCACGTAAAACTGTCGGTCCCGGTTATTTCAATCGATAGACCATGTCGGAGGCCTTAAGGCGGTCTAAAAACTCCGACTACAGGGTTGACCACGAAACTATTCGAACTCACTATTTTTTTAGATCTTGACGCCCACCGTGATCCTAAAATTACGGGTAATATTCGTAATTATTCCATGGATGTGTTTTATAACATGGACCAATAGCATTACCTACTCTTCTTAATCTAATCCCTCCTAAATAACGCTAATAATTACTTAAATAATAGTTAATTAGTAAGAGAAATGCAGTGGAATCTTACTAATGATAATTCTTTTTAATAAGTTATTTATGGATGACAAACCTGTCTCCTAAGCTTCTCGTAATCAGCGCATAATTTCTGCTCTTTTTCTAATAACTGTTTATACTGCTCCACTCTCGGAGAGTAGGAGTGAGCATCGCAATGGCAGTAGGGAGCCACGTGGGGAGGCTGGATGGTGGGCGCGGGGTTCGGGGTGGGAGGCTCGCATGGTCTGCGAGTAGAGAATACTATATAACAGTTGACTTGGTATGGTAGCAGATCACTTGGTATTGTAGCAGTTGACTTCATATTGTAGCAGTTGACTTGGTATGGTAGCAGTTAACTTGCTGTGGTATTAGTTGACTTGGTATTATAGCAGTTGACTTGGTATGGTAGCAATTAACTTGGTATAGCATCAGTTGACTTGGTATGACTTGGTTGAGTCGTGAAAGTTGATTTCATAAGATAGTAGTAGATTTGGCAAAGTAGCAAATTGATAAGATGGTTTAGTTAAGGGGCGATGATATTATATTAATTAAGCATTTATTTTGGCAAAGTAAAAGTTGCATTGGCAGTATAGCGTTTAACATCGTTCAGTAGCAATAGGTTTTTAAGATCAATCAGTATTCGCATCGACATTGTCTCTGTTAATCTCAGAATCTTGCTATGCTATTTTTGTAAGGAGATAATTCAGTTGTGCGTTCAACTAGATAAATAGTTTACAACTTTATACTTTGCGAGTCACTATGTTTAAGAAAACAACGATCTGTTTGTCCTAACTTCTGGGTTATTCTATGCAGTAAAGGTATGAAACAAGAGTGAACTTACTTTCCCACCACTGGTTTAGCAAAAGGCCATTGGTAATCTGCTACTGTTGTGGTTGTAAAATCCATTTTGCTCTTTTTATCTATAAAAATATAAGTCTCATTAATAATACTTAGCTCTATTTTTAAGCATATAAAAAGCCAATATAGGTAATTGAAGTTTTGTAATACTCACTCTTAGTTTTTCTATATTTTAATTAAGTATCTTAATATTTTTTAAATTTATTATTACTAGGCGAGCTAACTGACACCCTACATAATTTAAAATAGCTTTTGATGCTAAAAATTTAATTTGTCCTAATATTTCTTCAATGAGGGAAGATAAAAACATTTTTGAAGTTTTGCATTTTTGGATAGTTATCAAAAATTGTGTGTGACCAGTGATAATTCTCGAAAGGTTTTAATTTTACTATTAAAAAACTATATTCCAAAGAGACTGTATTTATTGACTCATGTTCATAAATACGGGAACTACTAATTTAAGACTTGTAAATTATCTTTAAAATGAGTCAATGTCTGTATTATACACCAATCATATTAAATTTAACAAGCTAACTATAAAAGTTCGCAAAACATGATTTATTTTTTTATTACCGGAACATAATTCTTTTTTTTATGTTACTGTCCTAACTTCATGACTTCTTTAAACTATTGTTTTGAAAACTGGCAGCATCGTAGACCACAAAACTGTCACTGCCATCAAAAGAAATACTGTCAGCTGTCTAATCAAAATGAAGTGTTTGTCATGTCACTTTTATATTGTCAGTGATTGAATTGGATTGGATGGATTGTCAGTAAATCAGCTGTGTAATAAACACAGGGAACATGTACAAATAAATGTGCGTATTAAAATTAATAGTGTTAAAATGTCCACTGAGATAAATGATAAAAAATCAACTAAATGTTTATGATAAATTCATTACTGAGACATGGCGCGCCGGAGGAGCAGCGGAATCACAAGCCTGGGGTTTAACCAAGATCAAGGTATGTTGTATTTCCTAGTTCGTCAACCCGTGTTCTTTGTTCTTGTGTGGTGTATTATTCATGATTGCTGCAAGGTGAGTGCGTGGAAACCACATGGATCCACCTCACTGTGACGAATTCTCGAGCAGGTTGATCGTTTCGTGTTTATTTTGAGGTTCCATGGCAATATTGCGATGTTGTCCACTGGACACGACCACGCTGCACTACTTCATATCTCCACGTGTTTTTATTTTTAGTAACGTGCCCACGCAATACTAACGTTCTACGTTATGTCCACATTACCTATTGTTCATATTGTTATTGAAGAACGCAGATTTTGAATTTAACACGTAATTTTATTGTTTATGTTTTGAAGCTAGTTTTGTTGGTAAACAGAGGCGTTATTTACTTCTAGGTGTTATCCTAATACTATTAGAAGCTTAGTTAGTAGTAATTAAACCTTTTTGTATTATAGTTTAACTGTATATTTAAATATTTGGGTTTAGTTATATTCACAATGTATTTTGTGCTTTGTGCCATTGAGTATATTAATTTTTTTAGAGATTACTACTATTAACTACTGGTGTAACATAAACCAGATATGGACTCTAGCTCACTAGTCCATTACAGTGTGTTAAAATTCACATTAAGCCAAAAACACACATATACTTGCATAAATATAACATATGCAAATATTCACTTAAATTACGTACCAGTTTCCTGTGTATTCAGCATAATTTGTTAAAATTAAGTTTATTTGCATTCATTTAAATTGTGAATATACTTAGTCATTCAGCACGTTAAAACACACATGCAGTTCATTTAATATAACTAAGCAAATAATTATGTAAGTAATATAAATTACTTTTTAACATTCAAATTGTTTTAGATTATATTAGCCACACCCTGCAGGATAAAATGAACAGTGTTATTCTGATGAATAACCTATATTACTGTAAAGTTTCATTCAAATCAGTCCAGTAGTTCTTTCGTGAAAGAGTAAAGAAACATACATCCATCCTCACTAAACTTTCGCATTTATAATATTAGGATTACAAAAAGACTACAAATCACTGTGAATTAACATTGTCACTACTAATAATCAAAAATACATATTTGAAAATATCTTAAAGACATGCATTGACCAAACACCTTATTTATCATCCCACTTATTAAAATATTGTCTGACTCATTTTAAGAAGATATACAACCTACATATTACTTAGATCTTAAGAGATAATAGATATTTTTAAAGGCAACACTGCAATTTTCTAAAATCAGGATGTATACAACATTGCAAAATATTTAAAATAAAAAAATATTGCATCATACAAGATATGGAACTAAATACTACTATCATTTGATTTTATCAATTTATTAGGTCAAGTATATGAATTGAATACTTAACCAATTACATATATGATTGATAATGTATTACGATGTAAACGTGACTGTTCTACTTACCTACTTCAACTGTTATATTTAATCTTTGTAACATATAATTTAAAATCTTCCTTATTTATGATACTATTTAATTAGAGACACACAATTTTATAAAGACTAAATTTTAAGAGGATACACGCCTCTGCACGCGAAAATACACATCTGGTTTTTCATGAAATGCTTGGATGGATGATGTGATTGGAATCAAACTCCCAAAAATGTATCTGAGTATCCCTGAGCAAGATGCTTCCCCCAATAACGCCTACTCTCATCAGGTTCATGCCAACCTAGTACCTCCTAAGTCTAAACCCTCTACCCCTGAATCAAACCCCCAAACTACCATCTACTCTTAACCACATACTTCAAATCAATAGTCCAGGATCCACCTCTGTGTTACAGGCCGATACTGTAACTCTTATTGTCTGTTACAGGCTGCTTCACATGCTGCCTGAAAACCGGCCTCCGTGTCTACAATGTCGAGCCGCTTGTGGAAAAAGCTCACTACAGTAAGTATAACAAAGTATTTAATATCAAAGTCAATAGTCATTATTGCCCGTACTCTTTGACTGTTTTCTACACTAGCAGTGGCCCGCAGTTTTACTCGTGTTTTAGCCGCTCTCATGGGAATTTCGGGATAAAAATTAGCCTATAACCTACCCATTGAATGTGGCTATCCATTACAAAAAGAGTTATTCAAATTGGAATGGTAGTTTCTGAGATTAGCCCATGCAATCACACAAAGAAAGTTAGAAATTTTTCCTCTTCATAATATTAGTATTCTAACTAATACTTCATGACGATTCGACAAAGCGCTTTTAACAGATCCGAAGGTATAAAACGCGCGTGTCATATGCGCCGTAACGCGCTTAATCTGCGCAGATAAACAAGATGTGTAATTGCGCTTATTGTTAGTGGCCAGCTTGCTTTCATTATGAATAATTGATGGAAACAAAGTAAGCTTTAAATGTAATAAAACATTAATAGTCCTATCAGCGTCCGTGCTTCGGAGGGCACGTTAAATTGTCGGTCCCGGTTGTTTCAACCGTTAGACCACTAACCTACTCGAACTATTTTTTAGTGTCTAACATATTTCTGTTTCTCCGCTTAATTCTTTTTAACTATATTACTGATTCCAATACGATTTCCACTATTTTGTAGATATTTTATTCAGCAACGTTTTTGTATAATTTATTGTGACACATTCCAGGGTTTCGTATTGCTCCGATGCGAGAGTAGGTCATGAGTGATTCATGTATTCGAAACTCAACACGATTGATGCGTGCATAAAGTGAATGAACTAATTTACTAGTATATTTAGCGGTTGGGTGCTAACGGTTAATTTCTAATAATAACTCAGTCCAAAGGTCTAATGCTGGGTTGATTTTGGTGTATGTTTAACCAACTTCAATGAAGAAGGAGGTTGTTAATAAATTCGGGTGTTAGTATTTTTTATGTATGTACGGGCATATACCGTCATTAATTTATTCGGTTTTTCAAAATTCTTTGTTCGAACGAAATTGATTCTGAAATAGTTCCATATACATTTCATTAAATCCTTTTGCTGTCTTTAAAGCGCTTATTATAGAGGTTTCCTGAGGAAATGGTGACCTAATATATATTGATGGTAATCATGATAGATATTATTTTTGGATCGTACCGTATTATTTATACAAATCTATACTAATATTATAAAGCTGCAGAGTTTGTTCGAACGCGCTAATCTCAGGAACTACTAGTCCGATTTGAAAAATTCTTTTTGTAATGTATAACCTCTCTTCTCTTTTAGTAAATTTGTAACGGAAAGGTTATAAGCTACTTTTCATCACCGAAATTCCCTCGTGAAGTATAATACGCCCGAAATTCCCACGGGAACGGGCACGACGCGGGTAAAACCGCGGGGCACTGCTAGTAGTTAACCAATCCCCGAATAGTCAAACCTAGATTGGAAGGTTATTTCATTTATAATTCTCCATTTCTTGCTATAACAAGTTTGTTTTCCTTTAACAAATGTCTACACTAAATACCTAGGTACATTATACCTAGGTTCATAATATATTCTAGATGAGTTATCGATTTCACAGACCGCCATTAACTCATTACCTACGTAACAACATGATGACTAGACAGCTAGCTTGTTACTAAACTTATTTATACTTAACTATTAGCGCCCCGCGGTTTTACCCGCATTGTACCCGTTCCCGTGGGAATCTCCGGATGAAAAGTAGCCTATAACCTTCCCGTTGAATGTGGCTATCTAATACAAAAAGAATTATTCAAATCGGACTGGTGATTTCCGAGATTAGCTTTAACATACAAACACACAAACTTACAAATTTTACCTCTTTAAAATATTAGTATAGATAATAAGTAATTAAGTTGTTAACTCGTTGCTATTGTTAAGCTATAAAATGCTTCGTAGGGCACGTTAATTATTATCTATACTAATATTATAAAGAAGTAAAATTTGTAAGTTTGTTTGTTTGTATGTCCGAGTTTATCTCAGGAATTACCAGCCCGATTTGAATAATTCTTTTTGCAATTGATAGCCACATTTAACGGGAAGGTTATAGGCTATTTTTCATCCCGAAAATTCCACGGGAACAGGCACAACGCGGGTAAAACCGCGGGACGCTGCTAGTCATATATACATCAATGACCATCTTCTATTTGCAGTCGGTTGAAAATAATACACAAGTTTTAATTACCAACATCACCGTCTTAACTAAACAATAGTTGATACTAATTTAGCTCAATTCATACGCAAATTGAATAACTTGTTCTGTTTCTACGTTCGTGCCGCTTAACACCACGAGTGTAGCTCGGTATACGTTAGTTCCTGATCTATTGTTAGACTAATTACTTATTCTTCGACTAACCTTGCACATAGCTCAATACGCTTCCGAAGATGTCGGTTGAATTAGTTTATTAGTCTAGTCTTCGGATAGATGATTACTAATTTTACGTATGTTTTGTATCAAGTCGTGGTTTTGTATTAGGTAATGAAATAGTCAAACAATGGAGACTTTACCCTAGTTTAATATTGGCGCCAAAATTTTTCCCGCATTTTGTCTGAGGCTTTTTTGGATGTGGCATGTTGTGGCGCGTTCAATCAAATAAACAAAAAAGGAAACTTAAAACTATTTTTTTGTGTATATTATGATACTTCTTCTTCTTCATCGAGTGGATGGTCAACCTGACCAATCCTGGTGTCAGAGTTATTGAGCCGCCAAAGGTTACTTATCTACGAGTATTTTATTGGACGGGATGGCTACTATTGAAACGTACCTTAAATAGGTATATACAAATAATGATAACAGTCCAAAGTCATAACAGGTGAACTATATCACGTGAAAGCACCATTGATGACCTAAAAAGGTCACAGGTACTCAAGTCTTTTGTTTGTGTATTTCTTTTGTGTTTCCGTTGTTTCAATTGTCGGTCTATGTCTTCACCTTAAGGGGATCTAAAACCTCCGACACCAGGGTTGGTCACTGACCTACTCGAACTTACCGACTAACTGGTATGAAAAATCGATTACAAGCAGCGTTGGTCACCGGTGACCTGCATTTACGTAAACGGTCTGTGACCAGCGTTCGTCACCGTATACTTATGTAGAGATTAACTCTGAATTTATCTCCTTTTCAGACAAGGAGGAGCTGGGCGAGGTGTCGCTGTGCGAGATGGTGTTCCGCTCCAACTGGCTGCTGGTGGTGCGCGCGCGGCGGCCCTGCAGCCTGCTGCTGCTCGACGACCAGCGCCGCGCCTTCCGCGCCGAGCTCACCTTCAAGTCGCCCATCAGAGCCCTCAGGGCTAGGAAGGACAAGTGAGTATCACTGACGGGACATTATTTGAGGATGGACCTTTCTCTTGAGAAAGAGTAGAAAGAGTAGTTCACTCAACTGTTCAACAATGACAACTAGTAATCGCATGTACATTTTGAAACGTAGAGTAACCACGCAAAGATCGTAAATATAACTTAATAGGCCTTTTGAAAATATGTTAGTTTGTGCCAAATATATGACACGACATTTATCTTCTTCCAGGGTAGCCGTGGTGCTGAGCTCGTCGGTGCAGGTGATGGCGCTGCCGTCGCTGCAGCGCGTGGCGCTGCTCCGCACGCCCGCGGCCGCGCGCCCGCTCTGCGCGCTCGCCACGGACCCCAACGCGCCGCAGATACTCGCTGCGCCCGCGCACCGGAAGGGATCGCTGCAACTGCTCGTGAGTTTTTATTTAATTCACTTTTGTTATGAAATATTTATTTGACACAACAATCAAAACAGAGTCTGAACCAGGACTATAAGCTGTAGGTAGAATTTGGTTTGCGAGTGTTGTGGTCGAAGTTCTAACGTAACCTAACCCAGCCCTTACAGGATACAGAGACAACGGAAAGCAAAGCGTGTCTATTAGTTTGTATTCCATAATGTTATGGCCGCGTCACATTATATCACGTCCTCTACCCAAAAAACTAACCTAGATAATAATGTCCAGTATTAATAAATAAGTTGATAGATTCCGTTTGGTCGCAGGACGTGTCGCGCGCGGTGAAGGGCGCGCACTCGAGCTCGCCCGTGGCGCTGGGCTGCCACCAGACGGAGCTGGTGTGCATCAGCCTGTCGGCCAACGGCGCGCGCCTGGCCACCGCCTCCGAGCGAGGCACCATCATCCGGATCTGGGACACCAGCAACAAGCAGATGCTGCAGGAGCTGCGGCGGGGCTCCGACTACGCTGATGTTTATTGGTAAGTTTATTGGTAACTTAAAGTGTAGGTAGGTTAGGTGCGTTTCTATTAAAACAGAGCGGATCTTAATCGACCAATCACAGCGCATTGAAATTGTCAACAAGGAATTGACGTTGTCAACATCTTTTCGTAATGCATTGTGATTGGTTGATTAGGCGCCGCTCCGCTTCAATGAAAACGTTCCTTTAGCTTAACATTGGTATTCAATTTTATCAGTTTAGTAACTGTCTACTAACAATGTATTTGGCGTAAGTTCTACGGAGTTTTCACAATAAAGGTTGTTGCCTGTCTGTCATTGCACATAATAATATTTTCTTGATTTTTTATAACTACGCTTCTACCGAAGCTGCACTTCATGTTGCGCGTGTTGTGTTGTGCAATGTTGCCAAACGTTAAGCGTCACGTGTTGCCCGTCAATTGTTGCCTAGCAGCCAGGCGTCTTAACGCGGTCTCGCGAGCTTGTTGTATAAAGTGGTGTGTGTGGCAGTATTTATATATTAATAAATGAATTTAAATTCAGTATCAGCGTGTCGCGCAGCGGCGCGCGCGTGTGCTGCGTGTCGGACAAGGGCACGCTGCACGTGTGGGCGCGCGGCGCGCACGCGGCCGCCGCCGCCGCGCCCGCCGCGCCCGCCGCGCCCGCCGCGCGCTGCGCCTTCAGCGGGGACAACAGCGCCGTCGGTACGCTACCGACACAACACTATTATACTAATTGAAACGTTACTCAATGTCGTTATTATTTGTTCAAACGGGCACTTACATACTGCTAGGTGACTTTTGAGTGTCCACTCAATAATAACTAAAGTATTATACTATAATGACCCACTGCTGGGCAAAGGATCTCTCGCGCTGAAGAGGATTAGGCATATTCACCACTCTTGCCAAATGGGTTGGTGATCAAACGCGAGATATGTTTGAAAAGTACGAAAGTACGTATACTCAACTAAACAAGTTTGCCGCAAACTTCTTTGTGTGTCATTGGCATTAAATTCAACCAGCTCAGAACTTGATAAATTAACTTAATCTGTGAAATCGGATGTAGTGCATCTAAATAAGTATAAAGCAACGTAAGCAAATGCATCATCGTATTATTGTTATTCTCTATAGGATATATATATTTTGGGAGTTAACGTATCCCTTAAGGTATGCGCCTTTACCGCCTTATGATATTTATACAATCTAAGTCTGTAACTAAAAGTAATTATACATTTGATTCCAGTGATATGTGAAGACGGTACATTTCACAAGTTCACTTTCGGAGCGGAAGGTAACTGTCATCGCAGCGACTTTGAGTACTTCTTACAGGTTAGTCATTGCATTGATATGTACTTACTTACTTCTATGTTTATGTTTGGAGCCAGAAGTCAAAAAAATTAATAAGAACGCTTCCTGCCCAGCTATTATAGAAAGAAGACATATATCTCTACTCTTCCCGCGAAATTTGGTAGAGAAACTGATTGTTACCACTAATTTATTGCCTAATAATTCAACGTTGCAACACCGGATTCATTCATTCAATTCGACTGTTCATTCTACGTACTCTCTTATGATTGGCTGGATAATGTATGACAGTGACATGTTTGACACATTTTTAATCCGTTTAGTCTTCATTTGAGAGTAAATATAGAATTTTTTCTAAAAAGTAGAGATTATACGAAGAGAAAACCATTGTCTTAAGTGATATGCTAGCCGGGCTAGTGGTCATACTGTAGACATCAGTATCACTATGAGGATTAATTTTCATATGTTATTTATTCTGTGTTCACTATTGGTGTCCGCTAGAAACGTCGGGTACGCATAAATACGTTATAACGCGATACAGACCCGTTTCATACAGTATAATGGGTTCATATAGTGTGACTTGTGAGTTTAAAAAGTATGACTATATCATGTCCTATACTATCTAACAGGTTAGTCTGTTATAAACACTCTAACAAAAACACTATTATAAACTGTTGTCTCTTTTGCTCTTTGCAATAAAGCGTATGTCAGAAAGGTACAAACATTTGATAGCTTAAATGCTGTTAATGAACGTTTATGAATAAAGTATCTTCCTTACTATATGTAAAATACATTCGACACTGATGTTCAATGATAAAGAGGTCCTATCAATAATCATGCCCTTTTTTGAGACCCTACAGGGTAATCTTACGTTTATGTTCCAGGTGGGCGATGACGACGAATTCCTTCAATGATTTAAAAGTACGAAACGTAACAGACAATCAAACATCTAATTTTAGTGATACGATATAGCAGTGACAAACGGTGATATAAATTTAGTGATATACTACCAATAATAGTTATAATCACATAATAATTATAAATAAATGTCGCGTAATTGTTATGTCATTATAATTATTGATTATTTACAATTATTAAAGTGTGTGATGCATGTTCAAATTGTTGATGTAAAATATAAATACTTACATCATTTTAGGAATATTTTTTGTCTGTGGTCACCAACAAAATACATGTACCTAATTTAAGAAAGAATTTAATAGTTTCGTTGTTTTTTATTATTATTATTTTTAATGGCAATACTATCGCAACTAAGTATAGAAATGTATAACTTTAAAATTCTTTAGTGTAATTATAAAAGACAGATGGTACTAAACTAAAATTAAAATGCATTTTTTAATTTAGGTTTTTTAATGTTGTCTCTTTTGTAATGGCAACATTGAAATTTGTTTTGATGGTAACACTGGATGTTCGAGTTTATTATTAATTTTATTGTTTTAAATGTATGTTCAAATATTTTACGGTAGGATTATGATAAATGGTAGCTTTGTGAACCACTATCGAGCGTTAAATATATTGAATAAATCGTATGTAGAGTTGTGCGTTTTGAAGCATGTTCTCTTTATGAAACTATGATAATGCGCCCAATAATAACTAACAATTGTTAAGTATCGGTGGGATCGATGACGTGTATCAATTTTGTAAGCTTGGCTCAATGTTATGTACATTGCATTTTGCTCATATAAAACGTAACCACTGTATGTTCATAAATAATAACAGTATAGAATTGTAAATTAAACATTTGATTTATAAATTGAAATAATCGTATTTATAGTTTTATATATTTTTGTGAATCTACTTTGAATAGAACGGGAGTCACATATTTTTTTAAATATCGAGTTATTACTGCTCGTCAAATATGTAAACTTTATGTATGATTATGTAAATATGGATAATGTTTTTTATTACTCAATATTAAATGTTAATGACACCGCTTGTTGCGTTCTCTTTAGAAGTAGCTCGACTCAATTGGCGTGTAAATATGAAAGGGAAATATGAATATTTTTTTATCAAATAACGTCCTCTGACGATCTATATGTAGTTTTAGATTCGATGAGATAATGGTGAAGATGAAAAATTATTAATAAAACTTATTTGAATATTATTGTTTTTTTATTTCCTTACTGACTGTTACTCTTGTTCCTTTCACTTTTCAAACATGACTTGGTCTTAAGGTCACCAAATGGACTGCTTGTAAGACTAACAGCATATTAAGGCTATATGTAGGTATTATATAAACATAGCCTTCTGTAAAACCCAATGCTAGTGATACTCAATTGTTTGGAACTGCAAGTGTGATGATTATACCTGTTCCTTCTCTATTGTACTGAGATCAGTGAGATGAGAAGTCTTTGCTCAGCAGTAGGACTACAGATTTATGACTTTTACCAGCTATTCTACTATCAGTGGTTCTGACCATGACCAATAGATGGTGTCAGGAAGCAAATAAGAACCAAATATTTTGTACATATTTGGTTCAGAATGGGAATAATCTACTGGGTACTCTATGGGCTATTCAAAAACTTAGCTTACTACAGACAAAAACAAATTAAATAACAAAATTCTATATTTTTCAACAACTATATTAGAACCACAATACCCTACTTCTTCTTAATTTAGGAATTATTTATTAATCTGATTCTGGCTTCTTCCGCCCAAATGGATCTGTCCACACTTTCATATCTGTAACAAAAAACAATTTTAAAAATAAAAACTGACTGTCTTTTTAATTGTCCATTTTCAGTTAACCATGAACACCTATGTTCTATAATTTTCGTAAGTCAAACTAAATTGCCAGATATTTAATGTTAATATACCTACCTACTTATGATTTAAAAATCTGGTATTTTTTTTAGATTCAACTTCTTTCAATCTGTTGCTATTACAAATAAAAGGAATTTTTATATTAGTTGTAGCAAAAGAAACTTGCAATTAAATATTAAAAACTTACTGCCCGGCTGTATATCTTCCTGCCTTATATTCTTTCTTGTCTCTTTTTGGATTTTTTCTGTGAACAATTTTATTATTATATTGCTTTGTAGAAGTAGAAGACTGTATAAAATTGTGTTGATATCTATGGGAAAAAATTTGCCCAGCAATGGATTGTTTTTACTATTTTTATAACCTCACAAAAGTTTAAAAAGAGGAGTGCAATAATAGTGGCACTTCTTCTAAATATATTTTTGACTTATATTTAAGTTTTAATAAGTAAATAATACTCACTGTACTCCGAGACATCTATCATAGGACTAATAGCTATAGGATACATCGCCAATCCAATAAAACCTACAAATCCTGTGATGAAAGCAGCGTAACGCCATCCCTTGTACAGTTTAGCCATTTCTTTAAGAATTTGTACCGTTATTATTTAAGTTATTTTAGCCAAATTCATTTTAGTAATAAAATACTGGAAGATAAGATTCTGTCTGTTCTTTCGCAAATTCGAATTGTGTTGCGAAATATTATTTTCCTTTTGACATTACTGACATACAAAAACAGTGACAGATGATATTTGACAGCAAGATCCATTTGACATAAATCTATACTATACTAATATTATAAAGCTGAAGAGTTTGTTTTGTTTGTTTGTTTGTTTGTTTGTTTGTTTGTTTGTTTGTTTGTTTGTTTGTTTGTTTAAACGCGCTAATCTCAGAAACTACTGAACCGATTTGAATAATTCTATTTGTAATGGATAACTACATTCAACGGGAAGGTTATAGGCTATTTTTTTATCCCGAAATTCCCACGGGAACGGGCACAACGCGGGTAAAACCGCGGGGCACTGCTAGTATTTTATAAACTGGATGGCCATAGCTTAGCATACAGTGAGCTAGAGCTGACAAACTGAGTTTCATCCTAGAAATGTGCTTGAATCTGAATGCTCGACCTTCCAACCTAGCCCCTAGAGAGCTCGATCTTCTTTGATTTTCATATTTTTAAATAAATAAAATAACATTTATTGCCACAGAAAAACAGGAAAAATAAGTAAAAGATAAGTAAACTTAAAACTAAAAAATAGTGTAGTAATGGGAGGCGTCTCAGCTAATGTTCTACCTCAGAATACAGTGTTCTACCTGGACCGAGGCCTCAGATGAACGCTGGTTTTCAGACGTCCCTACTCTTATTGGATAGACTATCATAGCAGATGACGTACTATAGTTTGTAACATTACAAATAAAATGAACCGAAACGGAAGAACAAGCTGATTATGGGCCCGGGCGATAGCGTGAGTGACTGACTGTATTCAAATATTCAAATGATTTGTGTCTGTGCAGCTGCAGGCAAGGTTCCAGGAGGTTGGGAGGTGGGGGGGGGGGGGGTTTGGGGACAATTGCTCCTCCACCCTGCCCGTGACCCTGCAGCCCTGATTTTTTACTAAGTTTTCAGATTTGTCACCGACATCACTTCCCGTTATGTTCCGTTTATGGAAAATATCAAAATAATCTCGCTATGGGTAACATAAATGCTACGTTTATGTATGGTACGTCGCATAGCTAAGCTAAGCGTGCCTTTGTTTTTAACCGACGTTAAATAGGACGAGATTCAATTTTTTTCTTCGCGTGCACTTTTTTAATTTTGGGCAGTAATTTCACATTACCTACTTATACCTTTTTTTTTTAACTTGTGCGTACCAAAGCCTTTTGTTTTGTACCATTACTGGCACAGACCACGAAACAAGTATAGAAATGAAACACGAAACAAGCAAGATTACTGGTGGCATAGATATTTCCATATGCTAAGTCAATTGAGTGACCACTTCCTTAATTCCATTTTCCCTATTTACATATCCTGTGAATAACTAAAACTACCTAACTACATGAGCAATTTAGTACTCACCTACACTCAAGAAAAAGAAACAAACAAATACCTAGTACTTACGACAATATTATTTAATGTTTAACGAACGGAAACATCAACACCGCACAATGACTGGAACTGGATTAAGTTCGTACTTAGTTATTATGGGCCTTATTATAAACGCTGAACAGCACTTTATCTATCAAATGTTTTGTCCCTTTCCGACACACGTTATTTGATAAAGAGTAGCAGAAACAAAACACTTTAAAGCCATTGAGTTATACCTATGTAGTCTACACTAATATTATAAAGAGGTGATTTGTTTGTAATGAATAGGCTCAAAAACTACTGGACCGTTTTTAAAAATTCTTTCACCATTCGAAAGCTACATTATCCACGAGTAACATATGCTATTTTTCATCCCGAAATTCCCACAGGAATGGACACAACGCGGGTAAACCGCGGGCACTGCTAGTACATAATATAACTCAATGTTTAAAACAGTGTTTTAGTTATAGAGCGTTTATGAATAACTTGCAGCGCCCCGCGGTTTTACCCGCGTTGTGGCCGATCCCGTAGGAATTCAGGGATTAAAAATAGCCTATAACCTTCCCGTTGAATGTGGCTATCCATTACAAAAATAATTATTCGAATCGGATTGGTAGTTTCTGCGATTAGCGCGTTCAAACAAACAAAAAAACTAACTCTGCAGCTTATAATATTCGTATAGATTTGTATTTATAATGATTGACTAAGATTATAGTGAATCAGTTTATTTGTTGCATTTTCTTTGTTACTACTAGTGACTTACTTAGTCAGGGGTCAAAGTATGATGACTATGACCCCAATAAGTCAATATCAATATAGTAGACGTAAACATTTATCTAATCACCCAATTATTATATCCGTTATGAATAATGTGTATTACTAATTAATTGTATGCTTTTTACCATTCTGTTATCAAACTAATATAGGTATGTTGTTTACATAGACAATGCAGCTATTTATTGGTATTTGTGTAAATTATGTACTTACCTATGAAAGAAACTTTTAACAATAAACTGCGATATAATAGGTCCATTTAATTTAATAGGTAGGTACGTCTCGTGTTAATTTAATTAGATAACTACTACTCATTGTGTTATTAGACTTATTAGGTATGAACTAATTTGTCTACTATATAAAAATAAGTCGGGTTTTCCTTCCTGCCTGACGCTATAACTCCAGAACGCATGAACCGATTTCCTTACTTATAATTATTCAAATTTAAATTCAAATTCAAAATCTCTTTATTATACACTAGCAGCGCCCCGCGGTTTCACCCGCGTTGTACCCGTTCTCGTGGGAATTTCTGGATGAAAAATAGCCTATAACCTTCCCGTTGAATGTGGCTATTTATTACAAAAAGAATTATTCAAATCGGACTGATTATTCCTGAGATTACCTCGAACATACAAACAAAAAAACAAACAAACTTACAAATTTTACCTCTTTATAATCACTACATAGTATAAAACAAAGTCGCTATTTTTGTCTGTTTGTTTGTCTGTTTGTCTGTATGCTTAAATCTTTAAAATTACGCAACGGATTTTGATGCGGTTTTTTGTAATAGGTAGAGTGATTCAAGAGGAAGGTTATGTAAAAAAATTCCCGAAATTCCCACGGGAACGGGCACAACGCAGGTAAAACCGCGGGGCGCTGCTAGTACTAGACTAACTAAAAGTCAATCTATTCATAATTATATATATTTTGCTTGCAGCAAACAACCATTTTATCGTCTAGCCATAGAATAGAAAGAAAATAAGCAGTGATTGGGGTTAGAATGATTCATACGAATCTTCTTCTTCCTAACCTGAAAACCTGACCATTCCTAGTGTCAGAGTTACTGAGCCGCCAAAGGCAATAATTAATACGGAAAAAAATAATCACTAGCATGTACATTTTAGAAATTCGATCTTGTTGTAGGTACAATCGCTTGCTCTTCTCACGGTACATAGGATTACCAGATTTTTTATGTTGTCATTAAACTTAGGTTACCTATTACATACCTAGCTTTGCTGAGAAAAACACTGAAACCTAACATAAACAATACCATGCTTGAAAAATGTAAATTTATACAAATCGTCTAATATTACGTGCTTAAGTTTGAATACAAAAATGTTATGAGAAAGAAAGATAATTCTGAAAACAGTTCATAGGTAGGTAGGTACTCAAAAAATAGAGCTGACTTCAAAATCTAGTAACTAAGAAAATGAAATAATTTATTAAGTCGACTTACTGACAAATTCTAAGGTTCATAAACAAAGAAATTCTACGCGAAAAGACATTTACAAAAAAAAATCCTGATCTCAGCAAAAAATCGCACTTTATTATTTGACGAAATTAGATCGGCATTGTACACACCTTTAGTACTGCGTACCGGCCAAAGTAACCGTAACCCAAACTTCATAATGGGCCATCGTTGTTACCTGTGTTGGGAGCATGCGCTGACAAACATTCAGCTTTATAAAATGACGAAGGTCTGGGACGCTGTTAAATGTCTGTTGTCTAACAAGACTTACATTTAGGGGTAACGTTTATTGGTGTGTGAGGGTAAGCAACCTGCCCTTAGTGTGACAAAAATAGTTACGTAGTACATGCTTTAATTATATCTACACTAGCAGCGGCCCGCGGTTCTACCCGCGTTGTGCCCGTTCCCATGGGAATTTCGGGATGAAAAATAGCCTATATAGGTAACCTTCCCGCTGAATGTGGATGTCTTTTACAAAAAGATTTCCCGATTTCAAAGTAATTCCCGAGATTCGCTCGAACATACAAACAAACAAAGAAACAAACTTACAAATTTTAACTCTTTATAATATTATAAGTATAGAAGTACATATTAGATTAGCAGTGCTCCGCCGTTTCACCCGCTATGCCCGTGTTAATTACGGGATAAAAGAATCCCCGTTGAATGTGGCTATTCATTACAAAAACTATTCAAATCGTATTAGCGTTCAAACAAACAAAACCCTTCAGTTTTATTATTATTACGTTCGTATAGATTACATAAGCTAATCGTTGAGTAGGTAAACAATGAACGTATAAAATACCTACCTACATAAATAAACAAAATGTAGGCCGGTAGTTAGTATGGGGATAAGGAGAAGTAAAATGTGGAATAATGTGGTCTATTTTCCAGTCAATTCCTTCTGAAGAGGAAAAGGTTTAGTGATTTCATTTCATGCTTATTATTGAACCCTTTTCCTCAGTGGAAAAAAAATTGTGTTTGGTTTAAAAACTTTAGGTAGTTAACTAGTTATCATCGAAATTTTATTTTCGAAGGAAAAACTACTCGTAAAATAAGCGTAGAATACTAACACCTAATTGCACTAAGTAAATATTTGGGGTATTCCCTGTAGTCTTACCGCGTAGTCTTACCAGTTGGACTACTGGGAATTTCCTTCCCAATTTTCTTACTATTCGGTAGGTTAGGGTTATTTTTTTACGTAACTGATACAAAAAAAAGTAAACCTAACCTACCGAATAGTAAGACAATTGTTTAATTGTTTTTGTTAATAACGATCAAGTCCAATTGAGATCAACACAAAATTCCCAATGGTCTTACTAGTAAGTCTATTGGGAAGGAAATTCCCAGTAGTCCAACTGGTAAGACTACGCGGTAAGACTACACGGAATAGCATAAATATTTATGTCTTTGCATGTTATGGATTTGGATGTAAATGAAATAAAAATACTTATGAGTTATTTTATTAAAATTATATTTTAAATAAAATTAGTCGTTGTGTACACTTTTAATTTGTAATAACTAACGTTTTATTTGCATTTTATCTTAAGCTATAAAACAATGTCCAAAAAACCCTGAGATAATGGGTAAAAATAATTTAGTCTCCACTTCTCCGATTTATTTTATTACCTAATATTTGTAACTTAGATGAACTTAATTATTTCTAGTTCAACAACAACAAATAAAATAGTCAGAAATTATTTCAACCGTTTACAATTTTGCTCAGATACTTAAGTACCTGTCAAATGCACTCATAAATATTGTTAGTGACAAGTTATTGTAAGCTGTACTTATAAACCTTACAACTAAACATTGATTTATTTATTCATTGGTTTGACCCCAAACAAAGCAAACAGAATACTTTTAAGTTACCTATATCAATAGTCATACATAACCTTACATACAGTTTTATATGTAATTAAATTACTAATTATATAACTATTTACTATTAAGGACCAAACCCAGAATATCAAAAAATATAGTTTACTGTTCTTAATACCTTTTGGAACTTCGGTTTGTAAGCCGTATGGTCGCCTTCTTCCATTAATTGCAAAAGTTTTAAATAAACCAATTTAGGCGCATCAATACCCCATAAGAAGTCGATATGATTGAACTCTTTGAAGGGCACTATAAAGTGTTCTATGGGGTTAACTAGCTGGACGTATAAGTTGGTGACGTCAATGTCACTTGACAGCCAGTCGTTTTCGGCACTGATTAAAGCCATTGGAAGCGTTATCTTTTGGATAGGATACGGAGGGGGTTCAAAGCTATCGTATACCTTCATGTTTATTTCAGGCCCGTAGTCGAACTGTTGGAATCTCCCGTTGTTGTTAATCTCCTGCGCGTAATGTATCAACGTCTTCGTCGACGCCCCGGCCGGCACATGCCCCAATATTTTCGGCAATAGTGTCTTGTCGAATTGTTTGTCATCGAACCCACAGAGCATAAACATGGAATTTTCACATACTACTTCCTCGTAATGATTTAGTTCGCACGCGTGTTTTGACAACCATTCCATCACTTTGCTCTGTGGGAGGAATTCGTCGGCTCCTAAAATGGACAGTAGATAATCAATGTTGCTGCTAAACTTAGCTAGTAACCGGATGGGGCTTTTAATCTTCGACATGTACGCGACAGGTGCGAGGGCAAAACCTGCACGGAGCACTTTATTGTAATGCGTTTTAGTAGACAACAAGGCGAACAAAACAGTGGTGCCCATTGAATGGCCAACGTAATTTATTTTTGTGTCCCATCCCTTCACGTTCATAATGTAGTCGATGACTGCAGGTAGATCGTACTGGCTCACTTCGTGAAAGGTGAAGTTCCAAAAAGCATGGTTGTCTGTGTTCCATTTCTTGTGGGCCCGGGAGTAAGTGTTCCCTCTTACATTGGCGAGCCACACGTCATATCCTGCTTCTGATAAAATGAAGGCCAGTGCTTTGGACGGGCCTGAGATGACCCAGTCCGCAGAACTGCCTAAAAGACCATGGTGCAGGAGTACAGTTTTTCGAGGCGCAGATTTGGTGTTACTTGACCGTGAATATGGTATTCTATGTACTGTCAGGATGTAGTCGTCTTCTGTTATAATTGTGTGGGATTCCGCCGGGTACCCTTGGACCGCTATGAGCTGGGGCGTCGACATCTGAGTAGTCGGGTCGTCGTCTAGACATTTCTTGTGAACCTTCGTCCTTCTGGGCGTAACATCCGCGTCAATGGCTGGCGTCACTCTATCACTCAAACTAAGAACAGTATTCCTTTCCACAGTAGGAGGACTCGTAGTTGTAGAGGTCGTTGTCATTTCAATTGTTTGGACCTCACGTCTTCTACCACTCCATTTTATTTCATGAGTAACTTCTTTTTCTTCCACTTTTTCATCGATTTTGTTTACATCGTTGATTTTTTGGAAATACGCCGTCAGTTTGTGGCGTAAATTGTTTTTATAGAATGTCCGTAGGGTCTTGCTTTTTTCTCGGACGTAGTTGGATAGCTGTGCTGTTTTGTTGAACACTGCGTGGACGATTGCCGGGAAGGGCCACATTTCTCCACTGGCGCCATGTTGTAGTAACACGAGCGTGGTTAGCACTAATAGTGTTATTAGTCTCATTGCGGCGCGGAGGCGTCCGCTCCCGTGTAAGTGCAAGCCAGACTGAGCTCGCAGCCTGTTCTATACACATCATTGTTTTGATTCACAGGTCAAGAGCACGCCTCTGACTCACGTAAAACACGCAAATCGTATTACGTAAGTGAACTAATTCAGTCACAAACAAAACATTATTGATTAATTAATCAACAAAAAATAATATAAGTTTAAACTCTTTCTAAATTGATAGATAGGTATTCCATGTTTAACGAATTAATTTATGTGACCATGTGCGTGCATAACCCTTTACAACTATTTAACAGTTTAAGTAATTGTTAAAATAAAATAAATAAAATAATAATTGTTATACATATTATTATCTTTGTTCTTAGTTAGTTAATCTTCCAAGTTAGTTCTCCAATCAATTCCATGTTTATTAAGATAAATTAAAACCATTAAACCAAATTTTTGATACCATCACTACGAACCGAATTCCTATTTTCATACAAAATAAATGAGAATAGCAAATACATACATAATTATTTGATTACTTCATACAAGAAGAATTGTGTAATACACATAAGATGGCCGAATGACTGTCGTAATAACATTACCATCCGATTGATGCATATTTGGTATTGTTTGTAATTAAATAATGTCGTAATACAGACGCACGCCATTTCATTAATGTTTACATAATAGTCTCGTCTCAGTTTATTACATATTAAATCTAATTAACCTGTGTTAATTTGTTCGGAAATATTTATTTATTTGATTGAATTTGTTTTCTCTATACATAGGAAACTAACAAACGATCCCTACTACAAATAATACCCGTACTAAAGAATCGTCTATGTTCCCTTTCTAAACCAAACTTTAATTACATGATAACTTTACTACGAATATCAATATCTACTACGACCCGTGCTACGAATATAATGATCTACTACAATCCTTGCTACGAATCTCATGATCTACTACGACCCTTGCTACGAATCTCATGATCTACTACGAACCTTGCTACGAATCTCATGATCTACTACAATCCTTGCTACGAATTTCAAGATCTACTACAATCCTTGCTACGAATCATATGATCTACTACGACCGTTGCTACGATTCTTTAAATCCATCGTCAAGCCCAATAATAAATAATAACCACCATTAAACAACTTGGAAACAACTAACACCGTTTTGGGACCAAATAACTAACTCCGCGGACATAAAAAAAACAACAAAATTAGGATCAAGAAGGTTTTATTTGATACTCAGTAATGTAAAAGTTATTTGAATTCATGGAATTAGTAAGTACAGTCCCACCATCTTATCTGTTCAGTTGACAGCGTCGCTAGTGGAGAATTTGGTATACATAATATAAGAAATTCACCAAGAAACAAATGTAATTAAAACATATCTTGCAAGTCAGTCTATAGATATCATTAAAATTTAAAAAACTACAATATCAATCATATAAAGCCTAACTAACCTTATAGATTCAATATGACGCGGCTGTAGTTCCCATTTTGCCCACCTGAACAGTTAAGTTGGTGGCACTGTACTAGGTTGTACGGTAGTACTTACTAATTCCATGTTTGAATTGATTCCAGTTTGTCATGCATGTCACTTTTCTGTCAAAATTGTCAGCTCGGTCAGCTGTTGCAAGCATTTCGTGCACTGACCTGTAGTATACATACTGTATATGGACTGGCTGCACCATACAAATGACAGCTAATATGTGTGGCAATTTGAAGCGCCCCTATGAGTTTCCCGAGAACTAATTTTGACGTACATTGCAAGAAAATGGCCCCCGTATGAGATGGTAACAGCGGCGACGGCGAGTTTTTTGTGTAATATAATTTTATTTCGTGGTATTTAAGTGAGATTTCATATTTAATTGTGAAAGTTGAGCTAAATAAACATGATAAAATGTGTGTTTTGTAAAGCTCGCTACAGAAAAGGGAGTAAAACGTCATTTCACAGGTACGTGTATTTTATTGTTGTTTTTATGCAAATTTGTCTTGAAATTGTGTTTATAGCAATGATTACTATCTGAAAATTGTTTGCAATGATATCTTAACAAAATAATGATGATATAATGATGAATTTCGTGAGAATTGATGTAAAAATTAGTTTTGTTTATACACTAGGGATTGACAAATTCTTATCGATAAAATATCGATATTCATTCAATACTAAAAGTTGACATAGGTAGGTACTTAGTATAAGCTCAGGCTAATTGGAAGTAATTGTTATACACCCGTATTTCGGCATTGTGAAAAATTAAAAAAAAAGCCTGGGTCAGCCTCGCACGCTATGCGAGGTCGATTCGACGACTGAAATTCGAGTCTTATACGTATGCAGAAAAATAGTCGTGGTTTTAGTAATAAATCTTTTGGTGTGTCTCTTTACTCAGCATGTACATAATTTTACATCTTATTTATGTTATGTATAAGTTATGAATTATATTTTTGCAGATTTCCTTCCGAGTTGACGCTAAGAAACGTGTGGTTACAAAATATGAATGCCTTAAACTGGACCCCGAAGGAAACAGATTATCTCTGTTCCAAACATTTTGATATATTTTATATAATAAATATTGTTTACAATAAAAATGTGAAAGTATGTTTGTTTTTTATTTTGTCTAAGCTACCCAGTTATTATTGTGTTGGTCTAGTTCGTCCCGCCAACATCACTGGCCTACAATAGCTCAGGATAGAGATCAGTGGAAGGAGGGTAGGGAGGCCTTTGCCCTGCAGTGGGACATTTATGGCTAATTAATAATATTAATAGACATAGCAGTTTGCAATACACATAACCTCCAAACCACACATACAGAAAAAATAGCGAAATATGTAGACCTAGCGATAGAAATAAAAACACAATGGCAGGTAAATCAAGTCCGCACCATCCCTATTGTTATCTCCAGCACAGGCGTCATACCCAAGACCCTACACAGCAGCCTAGAAACACTCAATATGAACCCCAATGTATATAAACTATTACAAACAGCCGTCATCCTCAATACTTGCAGACTTGTCCGCAAGTTTCTCAATTTATAATTATGGCACTTGGCTTCGGCCCGTGCTCTCTACATAACCTCCCTTGGGAGAGATATACATTGTATAAAAATAACATAATAATAATAAGCTACCCCGTTTTGACAAAACAGTTTTTTCTTTGGCAAATTTTTAGAGTTACGGTAGGTAGTGTTATTTATAATCATCGATATATTTGTCGACTTATGAACATCACTAATTTTAGTTCCATGGAAATTCGTATCTGCCTACAGCGCCAAAATGGCGACACTCAAATAGACATAACATTATTATGACTGCAGCCAGTCCATTTACTATAGGTCAGTGATTTCGTGTATGTACCTCACATGTACCTCCTATCCTCTGTCTACGTCACTGACCTATGTATACTACAGGTCAGTGGTCTACGTGTATGTATAAAGCTGTGTACAGACCGGCCCAACGAACGCCAACGAACGGGTTTCGTTGACCTTCGTTGAGGTCTGGACGGCTTAGCGAAATGCTATCCTATCTATCTATCTATCCTATCTATCTAGATCCTCAATTCTCCGTTAGGCAATAGCCGCGTACCCACCTAGCGCACAGGCTCGCGAGCCATGGCTCGCGAGCCGCCATCATAAGTCGTGTATATATTAACACACAGCACTCACCGAGGCACCTTTGAGCGCGTCAAGTTTACCGTTACCCCGAGCCATCTGTTGTCGCTCGGGGCCGAGCCGTGCTCAGCCGAGCAAACGCGCGCCCGAGGCAGCCCGAGGCACGTCCACACCAGCCGAGCATTTGGCTCGCGAGCCATGGCTCGCGAGCCTGTGCGCTAGGTGGGTACGGTTATGTTTTGGCTCGCGCGCGAAGCTAGGAAAATAGCTGCAGCTGAATATACACGACTTATGATGGCTCAGCCTGCCTCGCGAGGCGGCCTCGTGAAAATTGAACAAAACTAATGAGGCTGGCTCGCGAGCCGTGGCTCGCGAGCCTGTGCGCTAGGTGGGTACGCGGCTATTCGCTAAGCCGTCCAGATTGCAGCAACGAAGGTCAACGAAACCCGTTCGTTGGCGTTCGTTGGGCCGGTCTGTACACAGCTTAATATTGCGTAGGTCTATGGTAAAACGTAGTGATTATTTCCACAGATTATTTCCTCTGTCTATGGTCTATGGCCTCGTAGATTGATTGAAGTTTGATTGAAGCCACATAACATAACTCACTGACTGACCTGCCTGTCACATAATCACATATTTAAGCTGTGGTGTGGATTGAAGTTGGTTGAAAGAATTTCGTATTCCAATTTCCAACTACATAAATAATTACAAATCGGTGAAGATGGAAGCCATCCTTTGGAATTTATCTAAAAATTACAATCTATTCATTTCTATATCTGGTAAGGAACATAGACTGAAACATATTTCATACTTATTAAACCAATTACGTTGGTTGCCAACCTATCTTCGTTTGGTGAATTTTTATTTTTGTAATTTTATCGTTTAGGGCGCTGTGTGAATAGTTTTGAGCGATCACGATGTCCGTGAAATGGCAGAAGATATTTCAGTGGCTGTCAAGATGCAAGAAACAATTTTTGCAGCTACATGATAAAATGAAGAGGTTCTCAACTTTCCAGATGTTTGAAGGTCGAAGGTCTTTCCGAAGTGGATGTGGGTGAAAGGTATACTATAGGTTCCGGGAATGAGGCGTTACTGGTGATTACCAGTGGCGCCATATTCTATATGAAATATTAAGTGCATTCTAGGTGCCCTTGCAGTACTAAAAGAATTTAACTTACCAATGACGCAACATCTATGTATGAGTCGTCCATTTTGTTAAACCTTATGTTACATAACAATCAAAATATTTTGTAACATTATATTGTATGTAAGAAGTACCCACTACTATGGATAACAATGATCTATCTAGTATAGGTAAGTATTTAGCATATTGTTACAATGGCATTCCACAATGCCAGCTTGGGCTCCTCTAATGCACTTCCCCTGACTGGTTAGGGTTTTCAGATGGTTAGGCATAGACAGAAAACATTCATCAAGATAAACAACTAAGTCGTACCAACTGAACTACCTACTGAACCGAAGGTGGATTAGGCCTATTGGGGACACCACTTTAAAAAAAACGCACCTATGCTCTACCTCCTGGGTGGTGTGGAAATGAGCACCGTTTTATAAAATACTTACTTACCCACTCTAACGTCCATGGATACTACGACATCCAAAAAAAAAGTAGCGTCATACGCCCACGGATACTGTAGTATCCAAAGCGACGAGTTGTCTTTAACTCCATCTAGTTTAAAATACGGTACTGTTTTGTGAGTTTTGATAGATTATCTATAAAGCTGTTGAAATAGTTCGACGAAAAAATAAGAGATGGCAGTGTAATATGCTTTGACAAAAAAAATAGAAATTTTTAAGTTCAGTTGACTCGTGTGACGTTTGTGTCGTGAAGTGTTTTTACAAGTGTCAACCATTATGTCGTAAGTATTACAGTTTTGTTTTATTTATCTTACAAGTGTTATACATCAAAATAAACTAGAAGATTTGTGCTTTACGATGATGTTTACATATCACAGTTTTAGGTGATAAATCTAGTCTAATTTTAACTTCAAAGTATTGTTTTTTCGAAAAAAATGGCCGGTCGTATGGTGTCGGCCAATTTTAGTTTTGTTTAAACATATTTTACATACTTTGCATTACAAAAGTATATGGAATATCGAAATACATTTTGTAATAAGCAAAATAATACATTTTTCAATAAGAAATATACTAAATTCATTGAAGATTCCATAATACTGTCAATGTGTTCCTCAGGTTTTTTGTTGTGGACTGGTTGGTATCCACGGACGTTACACGAAACGAGACAAATAAGGTTCGCTACAGACGGCAAAATATGTTTGCAATATTTTTTGTTTTGCTAGTGGTGGTATATTTTGCTTGAGATGACTAATATTGAATGATGACTAATATTGAGAGCACTTTTTGGTTTTGGACTAATTTTCTTCATTTATTTTTCGCTTGGTTTCCGTTGGATGTGTATAATGTTCCAATGTTTTTTTTTTGTTTGGACATATTATTAACATATTAAATCTCTGCATTGAGAATTGTTTTATGGATTACCATATATAGGTTGTGTGGCTGGTTTCAATTAAAGTATAAATTGATTTTTTTTATTTGTTTTAATTTAAAAAACCCAACTAGAACAAAAAAACAACTTCAAAAATATAATTATTGCATAAAACCAATTCATAAATAAAATATAAATATTGCATAAAACCAATTCATAGATACAATTTTTTTTCAGTCGGTTAAAATTACAACGTGTGTAGGAAACCTTAGGGCGGCCATGTTGCTATTATTTCGCCTTCGCGAGCGAGTCGAGAGCGCTCGAGACATCGCGGTAAAATTACGAGGAGTAGTGTTTTGTTTCGATTTATTTCAAATACTTAGAGTTAGCCGAATATAATCATATATACATCAAAAGAAAGGGCAATAAGTCTAGTTTGTTATGAAATTATTTTATTGATAAAATATGCAATAATTATTCCTTATATTTTAAAAAGATAGAAATAAATCTGTTTTTTTTTTTCGAATTACATGTTTAACTCGGTTTTGAGTATCAAAGCTTATAACTAACGATTTAAAAAAATAGTTAAGTTTGATCTGTATTCTTCAATCATTTTTTTCGTATTTTTTTCTTTATTCTAGCCGTTACGGTTCAGTAGTTATGTAGGTTTTTGTTACGACGAAGTTGCGGCGTCGCGCGCGGGTCGGCAGCCGCGTGTGGCTGGACGTTAGAGGTATAAACGGTCGCGCGGGCCGGACGTTTGAGTGGTTACTGTTCCATAAATATAAAACTTATATGGCTGATGTTCATACCAGACACTACTTTTTGTAAAAACTTAGTGATCACCCTTACCCATTGTGTTAAAATCCTTTAGTAACAATCTATAGTTGACAACACTCAAAAAAAATCCGAGCACTGTTGTCATTATTACATTGTTATTATATTGTTTGCAATGGCACTTGCTCGAATACAGTCGTTAACACTTGTTTAGGTGTTCAATGTCGCTTGTACACAACCTCGGCGCACTGCGTCATGTGCTGAGATTTTGCGCGGACATTTTTTATGTCTGACTATAGGATTCTAACTCAATGCCCTTACCTTATCACTAAACCTTATTTTTTTCACAATGAAGGCGTAGTTGGATGTTTACATTATGTTTTTTGATGACAGAAACTAATATGAATAAAAGAGTATATGAAAACAATAAACCACGATTTTATTTACAAGTCAATATAACTTAATAATGTCACTACATAGCTGATCAAAATCATCCAGCTTCCATTTCTTTACTTCATGTTCTAAATCTTCAACATTCAGCTTGTGAAATGACTTCTCACCTGAAAAATAAGCAGTTTGTAAAGCTATGGTGTACTGCGATGCGATATGGACTGGCCAACACCATCACTAACTTTGCCATGCTATATTTGATAATGAAAGGCAAAGTCGAATATCTTCATTCAGTTTTGACCATAGACTCTTCGACTCTTCTCTCAGCAGAGTACAATATCCAAGAACTTCTGATGGTTATTGTCTTTTAAAATAAGTGGTAAATACATAAATAGGATTGCTCTAAAAAGGAAGTTACTACACACTGATGCTTAGGTCTAAATTCAGAATTTCTATCTGAACCACAATCAACTCGACTACGTTTTAATAAATCAATTTTGAAGTTTTGATTTTGGCTTAGCTTGTAGTCTAGAATTAAGTTAACTGATCGGGTTCAGCCATAATGGCTTAGACAAATCTATACTAATATTATAAAGCTGAAGAGTTTGTTTTGTTTGTTTGTTTGTTTGTTTGTGTGTTTAAACGCGCTAATCTCAGAAACTACTGAACCGATTTGAAAAATTCTTTTTGTAATGGATAGCCACATTCAACGGGAAGGTTATAGGCTACTTTTCATTCCGAAATTCCCACGGGAACGGGAACAACGCGGGTAATACCGCGGGGCGCTGCTAGTCCTATTATAATTAGATCCAACTCTAGAGTGTTAAAACAACTAACAAACTTACAGAACACAGGAAACCACCCACTAAGCTCGCACACGGCTACATTGAAAGATTCCAACTGCTTCATTCCACTGCTACTTTTTCTAGGATACACATACACCTCAGCTGTCCCCAATACCTTATTGGATATCAAGATATTATGAGCTATAGACTTCTCTATCAAGTACTGAACAAGTTTTGATATGTCATCAGCAACTTCACTTATATTTGACTGATCTATTTGGAAGCAGAATGCTGGAACAATGTATTCTCGTAAGCAGTGAAGAGTGCCTTTTAGCTGTTTCCATTCCTGTAAAAAAGTATTTATTCAAATTTATTAACAAGTTTGAGCAGAAACTTACTTTTATAATATGTATTGATATTAGACTTTAGTATTCCTAGGTACTAGGTATAAGTTATGCAAAGATATAAGGCACATGATATTCATTGAACAAAATAATGTGGAATGCCAATAAATGTTGGAAATTAATTTGAACTCTTAAGAGCGCTTTTAGATGTTCGTTTTTTTTTCACCGAATAACGGACCATGTATTACCATTCTTTCACATGTAAAAATGTTTTTTAAATGCAATTGAGAATTCCAGAGATTAGCATTGAAAACTCTTCAACATTATAAGTATGAATTTTCAAACATACCCACCGCAGTTTCCACTGCCAGCACGTCACTTGTGAAGAACAAATGGAAATGCAGATGGTTCACCGATGCAAAGGCACACAAACTGTTGAACCCTATCTTGAAATGCCTGGAATGACAAAGATTTATATATATACATATTTATTTTTATGATTAAGATTTTGTATAACTTTGTTTTGTTTGTAAAGTCACAACTGTTTTTGTATAAGTGTTAATTTTTGCTCCGAATACATTTTATTTTATTATTTATTATTGTATGTATATTCATTAGCTATTAGCCTATAGGTAAAGTTCACTATGTTACGCTAATGGCCACACCGCCACCACCCTGTTCAGTTCCTGCTTGAGACCAAACACCCCCAAGAAGATGGTGGAAAGAATTGGAGGATGGGCAATGAGTGGAAAATAGTGGCAAAAGAAAGATCCGACCAGAGATGTAAAAAAAAAATTAATTCTCAGAACTTTCAAACAAACAATACCTAATGTTTTTTCATCTATATATAGTACCTACCAGAAAACTAAGGGCCTTATTCATAACAGCATTTTAGCTATCAAATGGTTTGTCCCTCCCTTTCTGACATACGCTATTTTCCAAAGAGCAAAAGAGTCACTAACAGTGTTTTAGTTAGAGTGTTTATGAATAAGGCAGTATATGTTTAAAAGTATAGGCACTTTAAATACTCACAAATCATTTGTGTTGAATATAAACTGTAGAACCAACACCAAACTGTCTCTTGTGACGATTTGTGGTAACTTCTTGTCAACTGAAGGACATAACAATGAGTGGTACCGCGATATTGGACTGACATTCACGAGTATGCTGTGTGTGTCATCTGAAAACTTTAATATTTAGAGGCATGTAACATTATAAATATTCTGTAACATTTCTATTGACACACCTAGCAAATTAAGGGGTGGATCACCCTAATCACTATAAATTGAGATTTAAACTATTGTATCTTTCAAGTTGGATCAAATTCCAAACAGTGTGCAAATCAAATAAAAAATTGGTTTAATTTAGGTGTTCATCGCAGACAAACAATGTGACATGTAATTTTTATATAAGTATTAAGATATATAATATTTAATATAATATAATATTTATTTGTCTCAGAAAAAGTACATGTTCACAATAAATTTGTCTTAAACTAAGTATACAATTAATCAAATATTGAATCGTTGGTATCTGTAGTAGTTAAAAACTGTGATAACAGATACCAGCTCTTCCCACGTAGTTAGTACCACATTAATTGAATACAGATGTGAACAGTAAAATGTTATTAAAGTTTATAATTGTTTTAAAGTTTAACAATTGGTGGCCACCAAACTAAGAAGGAACTTGTTTTGTATCACTACATAGTATAAAATAAAGTCCTCTGTTTGTCTGTATGCTTAATTAAATCTTTAAAATTACGCAACGGATTTCGATGTGGTTATTGTAATAGGTAGAGTGATTCAAGAGGAAGGTTTTTATGTAAAAAAATTCCCGAAATTCCCACGGGAACGGGCGCTGCTAGTTGATAATAAGTAAGTTTATGTATGTTAGTGGCCATTCTTGATGCCGGAATTATAGACAGACTAAAGGCCTCCTCAAATGTGGTAATATGCTTTATTAATTAAAAAATGTAGGTAATGATCAACTCACTATTCATTTCATCATGAACTGTGAACAATACTTCTTTTGGTGAAACTTTGGTGAAATTAAACTTGGTATCGTCAAACTTCTGGCAAACATTGTCTATACATTCTGCTGTTCTTCTGTTGGTGCCTCGTTCCGGGTTCAACTGCAATATTTTACAGGTTTATCAAGGTACACTAATGTGTAAATAAATGAATGTAAAATTGGCTCTTCTCATTAATTTATCTGATTGAATATCTTTTACTGTAGGTAACTAGTTTCTCACGTATGGCCAGCCAGCTATACTGCACAAACAAACAATAAAATAAATCATACCAGGAGTACATAGGGACCAGATGGTCTTTCCATAATTTTGTCGATCTTATACCTAAAAACATCGGTCGAGTGGATTTCATCCCATCTTGATTTCAATAAATGTTTCAGAGAAGTTTTAGATTTGTGGACTTTGTCGTCTATAATACATAAATCATTGACTGAGAGAGTAACCATTATTTTATTTAACTCGTTTATTGTAAAATACTTAAAACGTTTAGAAATTTAAATTCAATAGAAAGAAACAAAACAGATTTCAGATTTTGGGATTTCGTGGTCTGTGACATGCATGTCTGTGATCACAGAATTTATATAAATAACACCACCAGTTGTGAAAGTAAGTGGAATGAAATTTGAATTTGACAATGACTTTGACACTCGTTATGAGTTGTGTGGTTGACATTTTAAGTGTTCCCGTCTTTTCTTTGTCTGTGGTCTTCGATCAACATTTCGAAGGTTCCCGTCCCGAATGATTCCTACCATGCCACCATGATCCCACCATCCCACACAGACCTCGTATCATGCCTCGCAAGCACCCTTGGATCCCACATGGTTGCACACTTGAATCTCAATGTTTCTGGTTCATGGGATACTGTAGGAACATGAGTAGTTAAACAGAACAGAGATAAAGCTTCATACAATACAAGCGCGCGCATTGGTTGCACTATGTGTGATCACTCACTGGCCCCCTTGTCGCGTACGCGGCGAGACTGAAATTGTTTTTATAATAAAAAACACGTGTGGCACTCGGGGACTGCCGCGGTTAAGCTATTGCATAGTTATTTTTTATATCACTAGATGGCGTTAGTGGGGAGCGTGAGGTTTTTTCGTTACGGAATTTCTGGATTCGGTCCCCGCGCTCAAGGCCCGCGATAGAAGCTATGCAATAGCTTAATAAAATGTCCGGAGCGGTGATTCCACCCGCGACCAAATAGATATCGCTAGTGTGAATCTAAACCATCCAGGGTGCCACCCATACGCATACAAAAAAAATATTCAAATCCAGCCGTTTAGGAGTTCAGTTACGTACACACCTCAGAATACAGAAAGAAGAGTTCTTTCTGTATTCTGAGGTACACACGTACAGTAGAATTATATAAATAAAGATCACGTTTCATTTAAAACCCTGAATGGCATAAAAATATACACAGTATTACAGTCATTGTATTGCAACAAATTATGATAACTTATTTTAATGAAATTCAAGTGTCTAATTTATGAAAATGCTAAGTGGCTATAGTTATCGGTCAGTTTACCCAACGTGTTTACCCTACCGTGACCCTACCTCATAGAGAATTATAATAACACCGGGAAGGTGGCCTACCTAATCTTTGGTACTACTCACTCAATCAAAATCTTGCCTAACACGCCATGAATTGATACATTACAAAATGAATTTCTAGTTGCTACAATATCTATTTTAATTTGCCCGTTTGAACCTAAATTATTAGTCACAATGGAAATAAAAGAAGCTAACATTTTCTTGGATAAAGAATCATATTATGCCGGTCAGGCCGTAAACGGGCGAATAGAATACGTATTTGACAGTCCAATGAAAGTAAGAGGAATTACAGTCACCTTCAAAGGAGAAGGGTATACAGAGTTCCCTGAATGTATAATGAAACCAAATTTTGGAGATGGAATAGCTTCCAGGACCGTATGTTATAATGGACAAGAGGAATACTTTCAATTGTCCTACTACCTCTTAGGCAGTTTTACAGGCAAAGAACGAGTTATACCTGCAGGAAAACATGTATATACGTTCTCATGCACCCTGCCTACAGCCCTGCCTTCGTCCTTCTTCGGAGAACATGGATATGTCAAGTATGACGTCAAAGTAACGTTGGATCGACCTTGGTCGTTTGATCAAGAGACCACAACTCACTTTACAGTTACTAGCCAATTGAATTTGAATATAAGTCGTATATACAAGGTACCAATACATATGCAATTAGCGAAGTCATTTTACTGCTACTGTGATACCACGTCGTTTTTGGACATTGATGTGCGTTCGCCCTATTCAGGGTACGTTCCAGGCCAAATGATACCGGTTCAAGTAAACGTGGAAAACTTCAGCAAAGTTGAAGTGCGACTGATAAAAATATCTTTAAGAGAAATTGTGACGTACAAAACATCACGCCCTTCTCGAAACATAAAGAGAATTAAACATGATGTAGAATGTGTGCAGGAAGGGCCAGTGCCTCGGAATACCATTAAATCCTGGATATTGTACTTATCTGTACCAGATATACCGCCTTCGAATATTCTTCAAATGAGCAACATAATGAGCCTATATTACGATTTGAAAGTGGTTTGCGAAATTCCTGGCAGGCATTTCAACATGAAGAAGAAGGAATGTGTTTATATCGGAACTGTTCCGCTGGACGAAACTGTTATTAAGGACACGGAGGTGGAGGTCGACCCAACGTTGACGATTTGCTCGCAGGTCGACCCCGACCACATTCCAGAACCTATGTCATTGACACAAGGTGATGCAACGGAGCCTGTGGTACATCCAGAACCAGCAGGTCACGGCGATACCTTAACAGGGGAATGGATGTTACCAAACGCGCCTCCCGAAATTAAAATCCCATTCAAATTAGCACACAGTACAATCGACACTGTCGCAGTAATGTCAGTGATGCCAACAGAAGATCACTGCAAAATCACCAAAGACGACCTAATTGAAAGCCTGGTCAAGGAGTTGTCTCCGAAATCCGTGTCAATTTACACGTTCCGCGATTCCAGCGAAAGCCAAAGTTTTAGGGAAAATGTTCAGGAGCTTATTGTTACGGCGAAGGATATGAAATCGAGTCCTTTGCTCAGACAATATCAGCAGGCGAAACAGGAGATTGCGGCGTTATTGAAATACATCCACACACTCGAATCTAAGGTCCAGGATAGTAACACACTGCCAGAAAAGCCGAAACTGGATCCAAATGCACCATTTAAAAATTGTACAAAAAAACAGAAAATTATTATGGCTGGGTCACAGCAATGCATGGGTTTGCCTTCAGCGCTGCAGACTTCGAGATATAACACTCCCTATGAAAGCTACCAAATAGTTGGATACGTAATTCCTTTTGCGACTACAGTTCAGATTCTGAAAGTTTGTACGGACTTGAAATTAGACCCGCAGGACAAGTTGATATTGTGCGTTGGAGAAAACGACCACGAACCTCCGATCGCCATCACCGAATTATATTCAGCGCTAAAGAAATTTGAGAATAATACCGTACTCATACTAAACGTCAACCAATCGGTAAATTTAAACACAGTACTATTGAATAGGCAGCTCTATTTGATCAGCAAAAAGTTTCCTAATTGCTATTTCGTTGTGAATCAAAATTGTACTCGTAATTATCTGTATGATACATGCTGTAGCGTGAATCTTATAATTGATTTTTTGGACTATAAGCATAGCTACCTCGGCGTTGACGTATTAAGGCATATTCACGGTGCCCATTCCGGATATTCACCTCCTAGCGAAAATGTATCGGAAACACATAATGCTAAACAAAAATCGATTGTCGATTTTTTTCGTCCCACATTGAAAAATCATGTCAATTGTGATGTTAAAAAATTTAATGTTCGATGAACTCTTATAAAAAATCTTGTCTATTTTTTGTTCGTGAACGTAAAATAAAATCGCTATTTAAGATGAGAATTATTTTTATTTTTATTAACTGCAGATAATGTATTTTTAAATAGAATTCGGTTTAATAGTGGTAGTGGGATATCCTAAATACAATTAGGAAATATATGCAAAATATAACATAACATCAATAGCTTAAACACATGACATTCTGGCCAGAGCTTGCCATGGACTAAATGAGGCTCGGTCCGCGGCCCGAAACGAATCTCTGACGAAGCTTGTTTGAAGTGACTTCTCTAGTACGTTAGTACATATTATAACTCAATGGCTATCACTCATATCCCAAGGTGAAAAACTCTGATTATTTTGATTCTAACTCTGAAAGGGTACAACGCGGTTGAAACTGCTGTGCTTGACTAGTTGTTAATAAAACTTAGTTGGACTTACTAACTCTTCTTCCTCTAGCAGCCGACAAGTAATACATTTCGCTTATACCTATACATAAAGTTTTAATTCTATTTGTCATCTAATATAGACAACTTAAATTGAAAACTTAAAATGCTTTATTCGGATTCATTGGGTTATTTTCATCATATTCCGCTAAAATCTCTAGAATTTTCTGTGACAATCTCGCAGCTTCGTAAGAATTTAGTTGTGACAGTTTTCTGGTGACCGCTTGACCGACTGCTGCATACTTAGAGTTATTGATATCAAAGGATTGGTTCTGTACTCCTTTGAATACTGTAGCGATGTTGTCTACAATTTCTTCGCATGATACATTTGTTTTATTAGCCGAGTCGGAGAGGTATCCTGTGCTGTCTTGCTGATCATCATCACTCTGTAATTTGTAAAGGGAGAATTTAGTTTAATTTCATACCAGCAGTGCCCCATGGTTTTACCTATGTTTGTGCCCGTTTCAGTGGGAATTTCGGAAATTGTTGTACATATAAACTATCCGGCTGAATCACTCTATCTATTTTAAAAAACCGCATCCAAATCCGTTTGCTTAGTTTTAAAGATCTAAGCATACATAGGGACAGACAGACTGACAGCAGAAACCGACTTTGTTTTATACTATGTATTGAAGAAAGAACAAAAGGGGAAACTGAGTGATCCTGTGACAAGAGTACCTTTGAAACATCAGTTACATAATTTAATTAATATGTTATATACTCTAGCACAATACAGCATTTAGTATAATGAACATTAAGGAACACTTACCATGTTTTCATCACTTTTAACTTCCTTCGAGTCGGCCTTGGGTTTAGCCACCTTATACACTTTGTAAAGATATTTACAAGGTTTCCACATAAACCAGTTCACATTGAAGTCCTGGAATTTAATAAGAGTTGTATTAATTTTATGCCTTATTTATTTTTCGATAGCTACAGCTAATAATGCACTTATATCTTACCTGTCCTTTATTTTTCTTCGCTTGTATTTTTCTCATATAAAAGCCGTAAGTAGAACGTATATTAATCCATCTTTCCTTAACAGCTAGCCATGAAATATCGTATCTTGCAGCAAAATTAGCAAACGTTTCGTCTCGAAGCCCCGAGTTGGAAAATTTGGGATGCTTCATATCCCAAATGAATGGTTTGTCTTCCAAGTATTTGGCTAATTCTATATTCATTTCTCTTGTCCATCGTACCTTCTCGTGTAGGTCTGGCTCCATTTGTAGTGATTTGATTGAATTTATGTAATAATTTCTAGTTTAAATTTACAAACAGCACAGTATTATTACCTCAAACTTTACACAAAACACAAACACAAGAAATAACCAAAAAACACAACAAAACAAACTACCTGTTGTCATAGTTGTGTTTGACATGTTGACAATGACATACTTACCTACAAATGACATGAGACTTGACATTTTCATTTGATAGCGACATGGATTTAATTAGTTTGTTTGTACATTAAACCCATGGTTTGTATATTAAATCCATGGTTTGTATATTAAACCATGGATCGGGTATATGGATATAAATCCATCAGGCAATCAGTGCATGATTGGTGCGTGATGGGTGCATGATAATGCCATACACCATTCACCCATAGCCATACATGATACATCAAGTTTACAGGACGCAAGTCTGCTACAAACTCGACGGTGAACTTGATTGTGTATGGCCTGAACAAGGAGAGGCTCCATTGGTCCGTTGCGTTGCGTTGCTTTGCTTCGTGGCTCAACGCATTGTGTGCTCCAGCTGCGTTGCGTGGACGCAGTGAAACATTGCTATGTTGCGTCGTTGCAATTGGCTTGGTACTGTAGAGATCATGTTAACATCATAATTTATATGAATACATACCGGCGAAATGATAATGATACATAGATAATTATAAATAACTCAATGTCGGAACATTATATTTTTCATACTTAGGTGCCATACGTGTGTTTTGAAGCCAAAGTTCAAGCTATGGTGTCAAATAGGTACCCTTTTGACTACTAGACTCACATCTAGAATGATGTTATGATACTAAAAGCTGTTCCACGAGTGATTCCACCCAAGGAAGAGTGAAGTAGGTGCTTACTACTGGTACCTACACTTCTCTTTTTCGTGGTTTCACCCGCGATCCAATTGGAATATGGAATTAGTATAGATTCCGCTTAAGGACTGTTGGCAGTGAAGTAGAGAAACAAACGACTCGATTTGCTTAAAAAATATATTAAAATGGATTGCATGTTGATTCAGAAACGCAGATGAGCACGCATGATCGGTTACACGATATTTGAGCTGCATCCATTGTTCATATTTAAATAATTCCGTTTTTTTATAAGTAATCTACCAATTAACAACTGTAAAAAGTCGATTATTTAGCACTTTTTAGCAGGATGTAAATGAAGAAATGGATGGCGTCACAATAATTATAGGTATTGAAGTCTCAGGGCGTTAAATGAAAAGAAGTTCGATGCACGATTTTAGGGTAAAAACAATATATTGGAAAAGTCACAGAACACGGCACGGTAATAAAAACACAACAATAATTCAAGAGGTAACGAATAATAACAAAATATGAAAATTAACTTGGATAACAGAAAAATGCCTGTCGCGTCTATCGCGACGGTGGGACGAGTGAATCGAGAAATGTGGGCGGAAACGGAACCCAGTTCCGGCACACCAAACCACAAACCTTCCGCTTCCGTTAACGCCCACAGACAACTTATCTCCAGGCAAAGTCGGATGGGGCAGCGCGCGCCATCTCGTGAGGCAGAGAGGGAGACTAAATTGATTTTAATGTGAACTCTGACATACATTGACATTGACATTAAGTATTGTATTGAGTTTGACGGCTCCCTATTGTGTTATAGACTCCCCCTATGACATGAACCTAGCGCCCTCGCGTTTATGTCAGCTGATAGTCTGCGTACCGTTTCGGTCTACCGCGTTTCCTCTTTTCGTTAACAGGCGGCTGCACCTCACCTATGAACGGTGTCAGCTGAGAGACGTGGTATTTGCCCATGACTTCCCTATCATTCGCTCGCATTAGGATGTATGTAGACGAAGTAACAGGTTCCTTAATGCGATAAGGTCCGTCTCTACGCGGAATGAACTTAGGCGTCTGACCCATCGCTGTGTCGTTACTGCCCTGTGTCTTCAACAGGACGAGATCACCGGGCTTGTAGTCCGGGGCAGGGCGACGACCTTCATCAGCAGAGCGTTTCTGATACGCTTGGGCCTTCTCGTGAACTTCTCTGGCTTCACAAAGGACATTCGAAATCCGTTTGATATACGGGGTTAGGTTGGTTACTGCGTTATCACTCTCAATGATGGTGCGCATGTCCGCGATAACATCCGCCGGTGCTCTGATCTCACGTCCGAAAGTTAGGTACGCAGGTGAGAATCCGGTGCTGCTGGTCACGGCAGAGTTCATCGCGAAGCGTATCGCCGGTAAATGGATATCCCAGGTATCGTGATCTCTACCTACTAGAATTGCGAGCTGCGGTTTCAAATCTCGGTTCTTCCTTTCAACGGGGTTAGCTTGAGGATGGTACACAGGAGAAAGCGACTGGGTGATGCCGAACGAATGGCACACCTGCTGCATAACCTCGCTGATGAACTGCACCCCGTTGTCACTCACAATTCGCCTGGGGACTCCGTACCTCAGGAACACTTCAGTGATTAAGGTCCTGGCGCAGTCTGCACTGGTAGCGTTTTGAAGAGCGAACAATTCAACCCATCTGGAACACGTGTCTTCTACGATAAGTATCCATTTATTCCCGTCAGCTGTTTCCGGGAGCGGTCCGAAGAGATCCACAGCGAGGACTTCGAATCTTCGATTAGTGGCAGGAGTTTGCAGTAATCCGGCTGGTTTTCTGTTGTCGGCTTTGTACCGCTGGCACTCGACGCATCTCTTAAGGTGATTTGTCACGTTCTGCCTCATTCCAGGCCAGTAGTACTTAGCGTTCAGTCGTTGCAAAGTGCGTTCCACACCAAAATGTCCGGCTGTGGGTGCATCATGGTACTCAGCAAGAATCCCCTCTCGTTCGTGCTCCGGTATGACCAGGCATGCGGTTTCTTCGTCGCAATCCTCTGGTCTATATCTGTACAATATGCCGTCCGATATTGCAAATCCCCGGTCGGCCCAACTCCTCCCCCTAAACGGATCGTTGGTATCCTCCAGATCTTCTATGATCTTCCGTACCTCCGGGTCCTTGAGTTGGTTATCCCTAACGTCCTTGGGATTGCGTGACGGAAAATCGACCTCTGCAAATTGTAGGTCGCAGTCGACCCCTTCGCCAGCGAATGGTGGTCGTGACAGCGTGTCAGCGATAGCGTTTGATCTCCCGGGTACGTACTCAATGCGGAGATTGAATTCTTGAAGAGTCAAAGCCCATCTCGCTAAACGGCCACTAGGCGTCTTCACGGTCATCAGCCATCGCAGAGGTTGGTGGTCACTCTTTATCACAACCTCTGATCCCTCGATGTAGCCGCGGAACTTCGTCACTGCCCAGACTACCGCTAACGCTTCTCTTTCTGTCGTATTGTAATTACGCTCAGCACTGTTCAGCATCCTGCTAGCGTACTCGACGGGTCGCTCTTCGGGGCCCTCCCCCTGCATCAACACTGCTCCGAGGCAGTACCCGCTACTGTCCGTCCTCAAGATGAAGGGTTTTGACTCATCCGCTTGAATCAATATCGGAGCGGTGACTAACAGCTGTTTGATGCGATCGAAAGCATCTTGCTGCATTGAGGTCCATTTCCACGTGCTATCTTTCTTGAGTAGGCTTGTCAGTGGTTTGGCAACCTCGGCGTAATTGGGTATGAACCGCCGGAACCAGCTGGACGTCTGTAGAAAGGTCTTTAAATGCTTGACGTTTTTAGGCACGGGCATCTCCGTGATGGCTTGGGTTTTCTGGGGATCGGGCTTTATGCCACCTGGCACTATCAGATGCCCCAAAAACTTCACCGACTCGCATGCGAAACAACTCTTGTCTCGGTTTATCCTGAGATTATACAGTTTGAGTCTTCCGAATACGGCTTCCAGGTCTTCCAGGTGTTTCTCAAAAGACTCCGAAAGGATAATAACGTCATCAATATAGGCGAGAAGGGTAACATCGGCCAATTCTTTCCCTGCTTTGAATCTTTCAACCAGTCTTTGGAATGTGGCCGCTGAATTCCTTAATCCCATTGGCATTCGCTTAAATCTATAACAGCCCAGTGGGCACACAAAAGCCGTTTTGTCTCTATCTCTAGGCTCCACAGCAATTTGAAAGTATCCAGTCCTCAAATCACAAGTAGTCATATATTTAGTGTTTTTAGCTGCGTGCAGGACATCCTCGATGCGCGGGAGTGGGTGGCGGTCAGGCTCGGTCACCGCGTTCAACTTTCGGTAGTCGACGCAGAGTCGGACCCCCCCATCCTTCTTCGCCACGAGTACCACGTTGGCCGCCCAAGGCGAATCGCATTCTTCTATCACGTCAGCATCCAAGAGCTTCTGTATCTCTCGTTCTAGTAACACCTTCTTCCCCGGAGACATCCGATAGGGGGGTGAGGCGATCGGTTCCTGATCCGGATCGATTTTCAACCGATGGGTCGCGTATTCTGTTGGCGGCCCCTCACGCGCAAAGCGGTCGGCCGACTTCATCAACAACGCGTTCAGTTGAACTCGCTGATCTGCGGTGAGGCTGGTTCCTTCCTCTCGTCGCAGCATCAGGTTGCTCGTCTCTGCCTGCATCAGTGCCAAGTCACCGGTGGCATTGAGAGTAAAATGAGTAACAAACGGGTACACCTCTCTCGGTCTGTCACTAAAGTTCCAGCTATTTTGCGGTAAGTTCATAATAATAGAGGCGTTTACAATGTAATCCCTGCCTAAAAGGGTGCGCGTCTGAGAATTAGGTAGAACCAGAAACGTGGTTGGGATGGTGCGACCCATTAAAGTAACATCCACGGTACATTCGAGCACGTCACAATGCTGTTGGGACCCGTCGGCCAGCCCTAGCGTACGCGAGGTACTAACAAAGTTGATACCCGCGTCTACAAGTAACCCGTATAACATTGAACCCGCTATGGAATGTGTCGCTCCCGTGTCTAAAATCGCCACCCCCGTCCGGTTAACAATTCCTATCTGAACCATGGGTCGCGGATCACTATTCGATTCAATCGCCGCGGTGCAAAAATCAGATTTATTGTTAGGCGTATTCTTACAATTTTCGCATTTCGACCGAACGACACCGGGCTGTCCGCAACCATAGCAACGCAACGGTGAATTGTTCACACTATTTTCACTTGATTTAAATTCTCGCGCCTCCGTTTTATTATTAAGTCTACGACAATTTTCCGCCGTGTGACCGAAAAGTCTGCAGTTATTGCATTTAGGTCTAACACGTTTACTATCACTACTACGCGCATCACTACGTGGAGTTGATGCGGACATTGACCTCTCAATAGGTTTCGACTGTACACTAACTTTATCGCCTATGCATTTATTGTTAATTCTTGCGCTTGGGATGCGCGTGGAAGGGTTGCCAGAGCTCACACTAATATCAAAACATGGGGTACTCACCTCTGCCAATGATTCCTCGACTAACCTTGCTCTGGAGATCAGCTGTTCCAAGCTGTCCACTTCATCGCGACACACACGCTTCCTTAACTTATAGGCTAACAATCCATACACTATATCTATTTTCACAACTTCAGGCAGCTCGTACGGGAGCTTCGCCAGTAACGCGCGCACCTTATTTACGAACACATCACTTCTTTCACCATTTTGTTCGTTGGCGAATACGTCGCGGAAGATTTTGTACGCGGGGCGCGGCACCCCGTACATGCCGCGGAGGCGGCGCAGCGCGTCGGGCCACGCCGTGACGTCAGCCTTGACGCCGCGCCACCAGACGGCGGCCTCGCCGACCAGCAGCATGGGCAGGCCGCGCAGCGCGTGCTCCTCGCTGACAGCGGTGCACTCGCGGTACACCTCCACCGCATCGATGAACGCCTCCAGCTCGTCCGCGCTCCTCGCTGCTCCGTCGAAGCGCGCCGTGCACTTGGCGAAGTTGCCGGCTCGCGCGCTCGCGCTCGTAGTGCTCGGTGACGGCGGGCATGATGCGCGCTCCCCGTTCGTGTTGCGCAGCATGCTCTCCAGCAAAATTCTATTTGCTTCCGCTTGGCTCTGCGTGATGTTTATGACGAGGGTCTGGAGCATGCCCTCCGTCATTGTAAAAGTTGGTTGAAGTTGGTGTGATGGTTCCTGGACAACGGTGTCGTTTATCTCGTTGTCGGTATCTGACTCGGGCTCGCTCTCAGCTCCGGCGGCTCGGCGCGTGGTTGGCGGCATCGTGACCGTTACGGCAAATCACCGATGATCCACGCGGTGTGCGGTTGCTGATGCGGTTTTGGTGTTGGTACTCTTCACAGATCGGTAGGTACTGGGGAAGGCGGAAGAATGGTGGTCGGTGCACGTAGAAATCCGCTGCACCGGCTCGCCGACGCGCTCTTCACGTAGGTACGCCGCGTGGTGTACTCAACAAAAATGGACTCGTCCAAATTTTCCTTGGGTAAAAGTTCGTTTATAGTATTGTAGAAACACGAGAAATGTCTGTGGGAGTTTTACACTAAACTAAATCGTGCCCGCTAGTTGGGCGACACTGTAAAAAGTCGATTATTTAGCACTTTTTAGCAGGATGTAAATGAAGAAATGGATGGCGTCACAATAATTATAGGTATTGAAGTCTCAGGGCGTTAAATGAAAAGAAGTTCGATGCACGATTTTAGGGTAAAAACAATATATTGGAAAAGTCACAGAACACGGCACGGTAATAAAAACACAACAATAATTCAAGAGGTAACGAATAATAACAAAATATGAAAATTAACTTGGATAACAGAAAAATGCCTGTCGCGTCTATCGCGACGGTGGGACGAGTGAATCGAGAAATGTGGGCGGAAACGGAACCCAGTTCCGGCACACCAAACCACAAACCTTCCGCTTCCGTTAACGCCCACAGACAACTTATCTCCAGGCAAAGTCGGATGGGGCAGCGCGCGCCATCTCGTGAGGCAGAGAGGGAGACTAAATTGATTTTAATGTGAACTCTGACATACATTGACATTGACATTAAGTATTGTATTGAGTTTGACGGCTCCCTATTGTGTTATACAACTGTTTTATTTAAGAATCAAACATTTTCGAGCGGATGTGCAAATGTAAGATTACACTATCAATCTTTAATTATTTATTTATTTACTTATGTAAGGTTAGTAGGTAGGTATTACGTAGGTAGGTATTAGTATACGGTTTGGTGGTCGGATCTTAGTTTCCCGCGTTCCCGACACTAGGCGCATAGGAGACACAGCAGCGGTTTTAGTGGGTACCTGGTCACTGCGGTAGGTGCGACGAGCCCAGGCAGCGGGGGCATATGGCCCAGGCACCAATCCTCGTGTCGCAGTTCTTAGACCACCTAAATGCCTTGACAAGACCTTTCGATAGCTACTTGGTACATAGGTCATTGGTTTTCGTTTGAATCCTGTAGGTATCTACCAGACCAGTCAGATTTGGAAATTCTTCTTCTTCTAAACTTAAGAGCTGGGCTCTTGTCGATGGAGTTCCTTCCACTTTCCTCTGTCATCTGCCATTCTCTTCAGCTGTTCGTACGACATGACCTTTGCTCTTTCCTTCAGTTGGTCTACATATGCCCTTCTTGGCCTTCCTCTTCTTCTCTTTGCCTCTATGTGTCCTTCTGTAATAGTTTTTATAAATTCGTCGTGTCGTAAAAGATGTCCAAACATCTTTCCTCTCCTGATTTCTATCGTCTTTAGTATTGCTCTCTTTTCCCCTATTAGATTCATTATTTGGAAATTATTCATTCAAAAATCCCACAGGAAAGCGCATAACGCGTATTAAACCGTAGGGAGCTACTAGCTTAAAAATAAAATATATGTACTGTGCAGAACAAACAACTTAAGTTTAGTACATACAACACAAAATGATACTTAATTACAGTCTAAAAGATAAGTCCCTCAACAAAAGAGAACGGCCTCCTTAGCCAGCGTCCATGACTGCAATGTCAACTGATCGACTCCCGCGCACAGATTACCGTAGAGTTGCAACGGTAAATCTGCGCTTGATTCTTGCGCGCGCGCAGTCTACGTAGCGACCTTAACCGCCATGGGTCGTTCTATCGTGAAATTTTACAAACCGTTTACCGTCAAAAATGTACGATACGCCACCACGGGGTGTCCTTTTTCGAAAAGACAGCAATCACAAGTGGCCCCAACTGCGGAGTTGAGCGAAGAAATTTTTGCGAATGCGAAGCCCTATTCTGCAGTGCCAGGGCCTAAACCGATCCCTATTTTAGGGAATACTTGGCGTATGGTCCCTGTTATAGGCCAGTTTGATATATCGGAGTTTGCCAAAGTTACTAAGTTGTTTTTGGATAGGTATGGGAAAATTGTGCGGCTTGGGGGGTTGATTGGGAGGCCTGATCTGTTGTTCGTTTACGATGCGGATGAAATTGAGAGGATGTACCGCAGGGAGGGCCCTACGCCCTTCAGGCCTGCGATGCCGTGTCTGGTGAAATACAAGTCCGAAGTCAGGAAGGATTTCTTTGGAGACCTACCGGGAGTTGTTGGAGTGTAAGTTTCCATTTATTTTTTTCTGGATTATTAAATTTTGAGAATACGTATATCTGACTTTTTTCTATATAAGTCCACATTTAAACTTTCATAAGAAAAAATAATGTCTACCAACAAAATATTTTTTTTCTTTATATTTTTTTTCTCATGTGAAACATAATTTCTGGTCGAAAATCATGTATCATTCTTTACTTGTAGGCAAAATAAGAAACTAAAAAAATATTACGATAAAAAAATCAAGAATTTATTAAGTAGGAAGTAAATAAAACGCTTATTTTTGCCATCCATGATAATATTCGAATTGACATTAATTAGTAAACTATACCATTTTTTAGATACAATTGTTTCAAAACTTTGTTAACGCACGTTTACATTAAAAAGTCTCATTAAGTGCTCAAGGTGCCTCCAGTTGGGGACTGGAAAGTCTGCTTTCTCTTTGCGAAAATCAAAGTCATCACAACCGGTTTATTAAAAAAACCATGATATTACGGTATGTACGGTTGTGTGTGTGAGTTTATATCGTAACCCACATTCTGACACACCTCTAGACACTGTAAAGTTTGATTGCAAATTTATTCTTAATGCGAAACATTTATGATGGGTAACAATGAAATTGTATCTATAATTAATAGTTTACCTAATAAGACTCTTGAGAACAACGCTGAGAATATCTTTCTCGCTTTCCCAGCAGTGGGAGAGGTACAAAGATAGATAGACACTACAGTTTAATACTTTTTTATTAAAGTAAGTTCTTAGATGTTATTGTTAAAAGACGGCTTTAAGCTCTTTTTAGTGAAATGTCTAAGCAGATAAAGCTAGATAGATAAAAGGCTTTGGCATGCTGTTTCACAAGAGCTTTGGAAGAACGTTTGGTACTAAGTATTCACGAATCTTAATAATCATAGCATAGCTTCGATTGTTTTAAAAAGTCGAAATGACAATCAAGTTTTTAGTCCTTTGGCATTACTGGTTTAAGTTTAAGCGAACACTCTCATTTTGAATTGAATCTACGTCCACGGTTACACTTTGCTTATATTTAACATTTTTATCTGACGACATTTTTATCCGCCACCAGTTATTTCAATCGATTGATCATGTCGGAGGTCTTTAGACGGTCTAAAAACTTCGCCACCAGGGTTGGCGACTAACCTACACGAACCATGGACTTATTACTCGAACTTACTTAATCTGACGTTTCGGTTTCGGCCTGCAAGAACCGTAATCACATAAAGCTTTTAAAAGTTACCTTTTCCTTTGTTATTGCATTTTTCACAAATTCATCACATTCACAAGGCTTTTAACTTTACCTTTTCCTTTGTTAATGTTAAATGTCAACCAATTAAATTGTTATCAGATTTCTACTTCCTGCATCGGGTATACTTGTTCAAAGGGCACAAGTTGATAGGTATTCCCTTCATTATTTAAGTATGAGAATGTATTCAAAATGTTTCAATAATAAACTGGTTGCACTCATATAAAAGTTGCGAAAGACCAACTCGAGACGTCGGCATCTTAACGATCACGATTACTTTAATAGGTGTTATTTTGCAACCGTTACATGAGGCCAGTGAAATAGTGTTGTCAGACGTTATTTTATATAAATTATTTATGTTCTAACATAGATTATGATGTCCTAATGTTATTCTAATCTGATCTTTTTTATGTTGCGTTTAAATTGTGAAAATCACTATTCCTTGCGCTGTTGCAAGTTATTTTCTAAATCCTTCAGCAGAAATATAGATGCAAATAAAATTTACACACTCTTGCGCTGCCAAAATCTGCTCATTTTCTTGCCAATCGAGTTGTATGTACTCGTAAACACTGCCTACATTCTAAAACGTCAGTCCCGTCTTACAAATTTATAAACGTTTGTAGTTCTAGGTTTAGTACTTATTAGTTGTTTTTTGCTGAGATTGCTGCCGACTCAACTAATTTAGCTTACATTTGTACGCACCCATTTAGCCTTAGCCTAAATATTGCGAAGTTAACACCTAAACGTATAAGCCCTTTACATAAACGTAGTAAATGTCTCTTGCATACACACCTAGGTTTACTTTAGTCCTTAGATATAAACTCAAGTTGTCTTTGACATACGTATTATTAGTCGAAGAACGTTACTCACTGATTACATCGCATCCTAGACCTACTAAGATGATATAAGCAGGTACATCGGCACGCATTCTAGTACTTAAGTCTTTAAGTACTTATTGTTGCATAGCTAAGTACTTACCGAGTAGTTACAGGTACTATTTGTTTACATGAGATGTGCACACGATTATTTAAAACTTAGATAATTGAGACGATGTTTGCATGATAGAAGAATTTGCATTTGAAATAGATCTATGCACATGTTCGAGACTTTAATAGGCAGATCGAATCAAGTCATATGTGTGGAAAATATATAAGTAGGTAGTATAGTCCTGTGTTTTCTTCATGTAACTGTACGAAAATCAAGCTTTTAATTCTCTTTTAATGAATTTTGCAGTATTATTCTTAAGATAACCTTTTAAATCTCTGTCTGGATTTTCCCAAATATTAGTTTAAACCACACTAAGATCTCTAAGTATATACTTATTGCTAACACCAGACAGTTACAAGAAGTATGAGCCTGTAATATCCCACTGTTGGGCAAATGCCTTTTATCTCATTGATATCAGTACAATGAGGAGGAATAACCACGCTTGCCTACATATTTGAAAACTAAATAGAAAATATGCTTCGCCCGATCTGGGAATTGAATCCACGACCACAGTCGTTGAAGGCGAATGCACGTGCCACTAGATCATTGAGGTGTTAGGATATAAAGTTCCCCTTTTGCTTTTTTCTTTTAAAGAACCCCATATCTATACTTACGAGTATATTATAAAGAGGTAAAATTTGTAAGTTTGTTTGTTTGTATGTTCGAGGTATTCTCAGGAATTATCAGTCCGATTTGAATAATTATTTTTGTAATACATAGCCACATTCAATGTGAAGGTTATAGGCTATTTTTCATCCCGAAATTCCCACGGGAACGGGTACGCGGGTAAAACCGCGGGCACTGCTAGTAGTGAATAAAAGTGTTGAATCATACGTTCTTACTGGGCCAAAGCAACGGAACGAGAGAGCATACAACAAAAAACTGCGTAAGTATCTGTGTGTGCCAACAAGGCTGTAGAGGTCATTTGCCTTTAGCCATTCAGTATTTTTTACAAGCTTTTGTTAAGTTTCACTTGAACCTTATAACTTTCCGTTTGGTTGTTTCAATCAATAGGCCATGTCGGAGGCCTTCAGACGGTCTAACAATTCCGACATCAGGCTTGTCCACTTCTTCTTCTTCACCGAGTGGATGGTCAACCTGACCAATCCTGGTGTCAGAGTTATTGAGCCGCCAAAGGCCTCTGACATGGCTCACGTAACGACTACTTAGGCTGGTCCACTAACTTCCACGAACTTACTAACTACGGACCTAAGAGGAATCTTGTGAGTTAAATTTGACCTAAGTACATGAAATACAATTCCACTAATTGACACACAGATACTAGTTGATAGATAGAATAAATACGAGGCTAACATGACTTGCACAAAAATTGATAAATAAAAGCCGAATAAAAATACTTCTTTAAACAGTTTTTTATTTGTTTAATTCCACCTTGAGTACATGTTGGGTAAACCGCAAAGAAAAAGAAAAACCCACATTATTTACGTACCTTTCGACCCAACCAAACAAACCTACTTTCTATTGCAATTAAATAAATAGGGATGACACTTCTGATACTGCATGAGTCATTAACCTTCAGAGCACGATGTGTAGAGCAGTCACTTTCGTTTCGCCCCGATTAACAAGTGGGCCATTGTCCCCTACCACCGGTCTAACTATCGGCTATTTTCATTACGTGATTGCATTGTTGTTTTGTTTTCAAACAATTGATAACAAATGGTAAGGGATACTGTATATGGTTACAGAAGTACGTCAATTGTTTTAAGAAATTGTGCGTATATTAAAAACATCGCCCCGCGGTTTTACCCGCATTGTGCCCGTTCCCATGGGAATTTCGGGATGAAAAATAGCCTATAACCTTCCCGCTGAGTGTGGCTATCTATTGAAATTCGTATTTTTAGTATAAAAGCTTCATTGTGAAAGCGTAAAAGAAATAAATTAATTCGCCTTAATGATTTCCAAATACATAATAAAATATTTTTTAATCAAAACTCTTAGTTGTAACTTAGTTGGTACTGCTAGCTGCCTATAATATGCTAATCTAGGCAGCCATCCTATAATCTGTATAGTAATAAATTGCGTACTGTAGTCAGCTGTTAACTTTGCCCTATATGTAGGTACTCGTACTATTTGTGTATAATTACCTCAAAGGTGAAAGTTTTAAGGTTTCAAACATGCTAGGTACACAATTAGTTTCTTGTTTGCTCATTCACTGCCTATGTAAGCGCTTAGGCGGGTTGCCTTTAAAGACATAGTATTAGTTACACAAGTTATGTAGAGTTTACACTAACAATAATATACAAACAGAAACAAAATGCTACTTCAATTATTCATATAAATGAATTGTCATTGTTCCCTGCATGGATACAATTCGACAGTCTATATATATAAAAATGAAACCCGTTTTCCTTGGTCACGGCATCACGCGTGAATGGCTGGACCGATTTCCACGGTTTTGCATTCGTTGGAAAGGTCTCGGGCTCTGTGAGGTTTATAGGGAATAAAAATATCAAAATTCCCACGGGAACGGGGGCGCTGCGGGTGAAACCGCGGGGCACAGCTAGTTCTAAATAAATGAGAAAGAGGTTTGGTAAAATTGAGTTTTAGGGAGAGATTTTGGCATATATAAGAAATTACAGCAAATAATTAAGTGTCTGAAGTCTCTGAGTGAGCAGTAAGATATATATAGGTCAGAAACATAATAACTAAAACAACTAGAATACTCCAAAAAACCCAACCACTGTAAAACTGGTTTTCATCGCCTTTTTAGCACATGATTAGCCTTGTCATAGCACCGCTAACACACAAATCAATTCACACATGTTACGTTTTGTCACATTTGATAAACAATCGTCGTTGTGTGGATAAAAAATTGAGAGCTATAGGGACAAGGTCACAGACAATTTACAGAATGACAAAGGAGTTTTTAACTGACGACAAAAAGAAGATTCTGTCTTCAATCTGAATCTAACCGCCGTACTCAAAGGCGTCAATTAAAATCGACAATGAACTAATTAACATAACTTTTCATACATGTACCTAACATGTCAAAAACAGTTATTTTGCTTTCTTCTATTATCATTTGTCCAAACCATTAATTAGTTGGTCTGACATTACTTTTGACACATTACATGTCAAAAAACAGTCATTATGCTTATTGAATCTTTGACGACTCTGAGTACCTCGGTAAGTAAAAGAGTTAGTATTTATGGTAGATTTTTTAAAATTTTATTACCAGCGTCCTGCATCTTATCGTATCCTACATGGGATACCATGCATGGAAATATTATGATAAAGAATAGTATCATACCAACTAATAAACTGTACCTATATAGTGGTTTCTTAGGTTAATGCGTAAACATAGTTTCAAATTAAAACTATTTATGGGTCCAGATTTTTTACGAGCATAAAATAATTCCCAATAGTAGGTAATCAGTTAGTTTCATTCCATAGTACAAACTTAGAGCTTAGGTTGGGTCTAATTAAACGTGTGTAAATTAGTCCTGTACATCTACACTAATATTATAAAGAGGAAAACTTTGTTTGTTTGGTTGTAATGAATAGGCTCAAAAACTACTGGACCGTTTTTAAAAATTCTTTCACCATTCAAAAGCTACATTATTCACGAGTAACATAGGCTATTTTTCATCCCGAAATTCCTCTAGGAATGGACACAACGCGGGTAAAACCGCGGGGCGCTGCTAGTATTTTATACGGGGCTTGATAAGGTATCAATTATCTACTTATATAAAGAGTAAATATAATGTTTATATTCTAATATCTACATGGTATTCCCAAGGCCCAAAAATCGCACATGTTTGCTAAATTCTACAATAACTTTAACTCGAAATTACTGCACACAATCCTATTCAAATATTTGTTTTAAGTAGGTAAGCTTTAAGTAAATACTTGATCATTCAAATTAAGAGAGACATACACTTGTTCGAAGCTAAGTCTATAGAGATAAAACATCCTTATAGTAATTGGCTGAACAAATACGGAATTGTTTGCTTTAAGGAGATTCACACTTAGTTGTTAACTGTGTAGTTGCGAATTTTATCGGAAAATGACTTTGCTATTGTAATCTCATACTACTTACAATGCTCACTGTGTAGGAGTACAATATATAATAACATAGTAAAGCTGAAGAGTTTGTTTGTTTTAACACGCTAATCTCAGAAACTACCAATCCGATTTGAATAATTTGTAATGGCTTGACTACCACATCCAACGGGAAGGTTAAAGATTATTTTTCTTCCATAAATTTTCACGGAAACATGCACAACGCGGCTAAAACCGCGGGCCGTTGCAAGTTAGTCGAAATAAGTATTATAATATACAAACCAATTAGATGATATGTGAAAAAGGGTATGCTATTTCCCGTAACCACACTGTGACGTCATGGGTCATGTTTAACTCAATATATCCCGCTGAAATTATGAAAAACGTAAAGAAATAAGTGTTATGAGTTCAATAATAATTTATTTTACGGTGAGGAAGATTAGGTGTAATCACCCCGCTTGCCTACTGCGGGTCGGTGATCTCAAATCCGTGATATCTTTGGTGAGATGAGAGGTATTTGGCCAGCAGTAGGACATTACAGACGAATACTTTAAAAAAATGTAATTACTGTTAGCCCGTATTGTCCCACAGCTGGGCAAAGGCCTTCCATCCATTCCCAACTCTAGGTACTCGATTTTGGGCCACAAATTGCTAATCGCTCCTGTAGGCGTCTTGTTAAACTAATTAATGATGAAAAAACGTTGGAAATTACGTTGAAACTAGCCTATCATTATCTTTTACTATAATTTATTTTATTTCTTTATATAAAAATCAATGCCACTTTTCGTTGTAATTTTATAACTCAAGAACGGGTTCACCTATCCAAACCAAATGTTTAGGCTTTGTTCGGACTATTTAGTAGATGGTTTATGTGAAGTTTGCACAAAATCGGTAGAGCGGTTCTTAAATTCCCACGGGAACGGGCACAACGCGGGTAAAACCGCGGGGCGCAGCCAGTATATTACTATTGAACCTTACCTACCTATTTGTAGTTCTTTCTTACGGTAAACAAACAGTTCCTTTGCCATCCAAGCGTCAGGAAACTTGCATTTCTCCGTAGAAATCGTTCGTAGAATTAAAATGGGCAAAGATACGTGATCGGCTGAGAGTCGTGAGACTATGCAGAGCACAATACACTTGTTTTATTCCACTCTAGTGTGTACTTGATGATTCATCATTCTTTCCTGTTGACATTCGTTTGAGATGTGATATTTGTTCTTCAAAATTAGTATTTTTCTCTTTGTTTTCAAATAAGAATCCTAGTGGGTATATTTAACGTTCGATTTTAATCTTAGTGTAAGGTACTACGTTATAGCGTACGCAGAACATTTCAGAATGTTATATGTGTGTGTGATATAAAATAATGTAATTTAATATTTAAGAAATGTCTATTATAATTTTAAAGTTTAAGGGCGGGGTGGTTTCAAGCGGTTGGTTATCGCAACATACGCTCGTTAAAAAAACTGTTAAATATCTGTTAAATACAAAGCATTGTTTCATAACTTTAATGACAGTCTATTAAAAATAATTCGGGCTGAACTTTAATAAAGAGTAAATATAATGTAGTAGCTGCAGTAAAAAGGCACGATTTTCCATTTTTTTTACGTCTGTTGAGCCTGACATTTTGCGTTAAAATTTACTAGTGTGTAAGCGTAAGCAGAAGAATCCCGCCATTAGTTGACAAGCGTCGAAAATATATTATCTTCAGGGCGCTTTAATAAAGACATAATAATATGTATCTTACCAATCATATTAAAGCACACCATAAGTATCTTTATTGGCAAGACACCAAGCCACAAATAAACCCGGACATGACCGTAACATAATCAAATATCTAGGTACCTAAGATTCCCTACCTAGCCATATGGGAATCCCACCCATAACTAAAAAAATAGCACCCCATAAGTAAAACCTCCACGTAATGATAACAACTTCATGTTTCCCCATTGAATTTATATGTTCATATTTAAAAATAGATGGCGTTACTATGCAAATTACGCGTGATTCACTTTTATAGCTTCTTTTGTTTGTTTTTATTTGAGTATTTGTATCGAATAAGTTTCCTTAAGAATCTTGGAATTAAAGATAGTGTGAAATCTTACTTAAGAATTTCTATGTATAGGTTAACGTCGCAGTTGTGTTTCTTATACATAATGTGTTTGGTAGACGAAGAAGCCTAGTAGAATTCATGTTTTTAATGGATAACGGAAAACAGTCCACTCTTTCCACAAATTTGTCCATAGCTCAATCGAAGATCAATCGACAAATCACGACGCATTGAAATTGTTAAATTAATTTTGTAATGCGTTGTACTCGGTTTCGCTTCTATGGCAATACATCCTTACACATATTAAACACCTCTAATCTAATATAACTTAATTACTATTAAAATTAAAACCAATAAACTCAATGATGTGGATGCATTGTTAATGGTGTTCTAGATTGATGTCTTCTTTTCCTTAGTTATACATCACTATTTACTACCAAATAAAATAAAATCCCTCTTTCCTTCCAGCCACGGCGACCAATGGCGTCAGTTCCGCTCCAAGGTCCAGCGGCCCATTCTGCAGCCCCAGACGGTGAAGAAGTACGTCGGCCCCATAGAGATGGTGACGGAAGACTTCATCAAGTACATGGAGGACGCGAGAGATGAGAACGGGGACCTGCCACATGAGTTCGACAACGATATCCATAGGTGGTCGCTAGAGTGTGAGTTTAAGAAGTCTCTTCTTGTGTTTACTAATCGTACTACATGAGATTAAAATATAGTTTACAACACGTTTGAGTACTTTAAAATAATATAAATGTATGTCTACAAATAAATAGGAAAAAGACATTCACTAGTTAAACTTAAAGCTAAATAATAGTGTAGCAATGGGAGGCGTCTCAGCTAATGTTCTACCTGGACCGAGGCCTCAGTAGAACGCTGGTTTTCATATAACACTTATTATTGTTATTTTGCTACTACATCTTTACAACACAACATCAATTTTACTGGTCTCTAACCTTTAGGCAGACTGTAATGAAGTCTGTATGAAGGAGCACATCAGAGTTGGCCAAATCGCTAAATTGATAACCTTACTTACCTAACCTTTACGAGAGGCGAGTTGAGAAAGCTTACTGTCTATGTCTAACCTACTCGAATAAAATATATTTGTAAAACGAAAGTGTGAGCTACGTATGGACGGTTTATAACTCTCATGCATTTTCTTAACAGTAGCGGGTTACAACGCAGGTAAAACTGCGGGTACAGTGAATTTCTGTATAAACGTGAAAGTATACTACGACTACGAACGAATGATAAAGATTATTTTTGTCGCTCTTTGACGTAAAAACTATTACGCAAAAGTATTGAATTTGAAGTTTGTTCAGCATAAAATTAATACTTTTTGTATTTTACCAGGTATCGGCCGCGTAGCTTTGGATGTGAGACTTGGCTGTTTGTCTTCAGAGTCGACTGGTGACTCAGAGCCTCAAAGAATTATAGACGCAGCGAAATTCGCGCTCCGGAACGTTGCCGTGCTAGAACTCAAGGCGCCATATTGGAGATACATCCCCACTCCGCTGTGGACCAAATATGTTAACAACATGAACTTCTTTGTAGAGTGAGTTGGTTTTTTATTAAAATAATATTACTATTTGTACTAAAACTCACTTGTAGTTAACATAGGAAGAGTATAATTATGTTAAAAAACAACTTTAGTTTTTTAGTTTTGCTTAGCCAACTTAAGCAGTGAGCTCTATAATTAAATTACATAGCAAAGTTTCATTATGTTATTTTGAGTATAATACTGTTGTTCGAAATTTCAAATTTGTTATCAAAATACCAACATAGTTATCGAAATATTGGTAAACAAAAAACACTATATTGTTCAGAATTTCATGAAAGTTTTTATATTTCCAGACTGTGCAGTAAATACATAAACGAAGCCCTGGAGCGCCTCAAAACTAAGAAGGTGACCTCCGAGGACGACCTGTCGCTGCTCGAGCGGGTGCTCCGCAGTGAGGGCGACCCCAAGATAGCCACCATCATGGCTCTGGACCTTATCCTCGTTGGCATTGACACCGTAAGTGGGAAATTTCATTTGTCATGTCTTTTGGGAAATATCAACAATATTGTACTAGATTTCTTTGTCAACAACCAAAAACTATAAATCGTCGACTAACGTCGCGTTAAAGGGACTGCAAATTATTCTCCTGTTCAATCTCTGTTAAGATAACCATTGATCAATGATGATAACCTCCTTCATATTCCCCAGATATCAATGGCGGTATGTTCGATCCTGTACCAGGCGTCGACCAGGTTGGAGCAGCAGGAGAAGATGGCTGAGGAGATCAGGCGCGTCCTGCCAGACGCGAGCAAACCAATCTCCTACGCAGACCTCGACAAGCTGCAGTATACCAAGGCTTTCGTTAGAGAAGTCTTTAGGTAGGACAATTAACTGACGACGAAATATAGTCCATAAAATAATTTGTTCTTTAAAGAACTGACTTAATAATAGCTCTTTTGTCAAAAATAACCTATAACAACGGATTTAACAAGAGTGAACCCCTTAAACTGTATTTCCTTGTTCCAGAATGTATTCAACTGTAATAGGCAATGGTAGAACTTTACAAGAAGATGACGTCATCTGCGGCTACCATATCCCCAAAGGCGTAAGTATATCAATACCATCTTATACTGTAAAAAATGAGCAAGTGCGTCGGTTTCCATGCAGGGTTTTGTTTTTCTATGTAGCCAAAAAACTGCAAAGCATAAACCCCAAAACTAAATAAACGCGTATTAAGAACATTTTAGCTATCAAATGGTGTATCACTTTCTGGCATACGCAGTTTTCCGAAGAGCAAAAGAGACAGAACACTTTATAACGGATAGCCTACAGATTGGACCGACTCGTGTTCCGTCCCGAGTGTTCACTGCAGCCTTACGGACGGCTGCAAAAAATTAATAAACTCAAAATTAAAAATAATATTTTACCTCCAGGTTCAAGTAGTATTCCCGACCATAGTGACCGGTAATATGGAGCAATTCGTATCGGACCCGCTCGAGTTCCGTCCTGAACGCTGGATGCAGTCGGATGGACGGCTGCATCCTTTCGCCTCGCTGCCGTACGGGTTTGGAGCCAGGATCTGTTTGGGAAGACGGTTCGCTGATTTGGAGATACAGGTGCTATTGGCTAAGGTGAGATGAATCTGTACTTGAAAAATAAAGCTGTTTGATTTAACTACCAATCGGATTTGAATTTTTTTAAAGTTTTCTCTTTACAATTCTCTTCTTAAAAGGCATATTTCTCCCTCTACTTCTAAATGAAGAAAAGAGATAAAAGATCGAAGAGATATTGTATTTCACTGGCATCTTATAGACCTAGGTCCTAGAGGATTGGTCACTAAACAACTTGAACATACTTAATGTACCTAACTTTGTCTATCCCTATTTTCCCAGTTGCTCCGCCGTTATCGTCTGGAATACCACCACGAGCCTCTGGAATACGCCGTCACGTTCATGTACGCGCCCGACGGACCGCTGCGCCTGCGCATGATCGAACGATAGAACAACAGAATAACTTTACTTCATTTGTTTAGAGTTAAAGCTTGTACTGATAAGGCCCGTTTTTTCACCAAAAATAGAGAAAAAAAAAGATGCTTTCTATATATAATTATAATATACATATAAACAATTCTTTAGAAAAAAAAGTTTAATTGGTATTTAATTATATAATAATGCAGTCATTTGTCTTTACTTGAAAAATCGGTGTTATTGATTTATTTATAAAATATAAGTCTTAAAAATAAATGATTTAATACAATTAGTATTTAGGGATACTTCTATGTGTATATATATAAATGTGTCGTTATTACTTAGCTAGTTTAGTACTTGGGTGTTTATGATTGTGCGAGTTTACAAGCTGTTCGCTGGTGAGATCAATAGACCGCGAGGACACGTCAAATTACTCATAAACTCGCTCAAACTAAACGATGTCTTAGGTGCGTTTTGTGGAAGCGGAGCGGAGCTCAACTGACCAATCGCAATTCGTTGTGATTGGCCGGTTGAGCTCCTAACAACTCCGGTTTAATGAAAATGCTCCCATACGTAAATGATTATCGAAGACTTAGTTCTTGTACATGCTTGTAATTACATTTCAATTAGTTGCAACTTGATTGCTTGCACTTGTATGTTTTATTGTTGGTAAAAAAAATCAAATACCAAAATGAAATAATATTTATCTATAGTAATAAAGAGACACTCGTTTTCTTGATGACATTTGTAAATACTTTATTATATTATGATTTATGATTAAATCTTTTACAAATTGATCTTTTTGTAATTTATTAACTTCCTCTGCCCCTTATCAGAGCCAGGTTCAGGGTGCCGCCATTAAAAGCGGAGCGGAGTTATGGGGAGCTCAATCGACCAATCAGAATTCAGGTTCGAATCTCGGACGGGGTTGATTTGGAATCAAGAGTCTTGGTCGCTCGCGTCCGAATGTGTTAATATATAAAGCTACAAACATATAAGGACTATAATAACTATAATGGCATTTATAAAATACTAGCACTGCCCACGGTTCCACCCACGTGGTACCGGTTCCCGTAGGAATTTTGGGATAAAGGGGAAGAGAATGGTTGTAATCAGGCAGTGAGACTAGTCCGGTCAAACAAATAAAACGTCAAATTCTTCAACTTTATATTAATATAGATTTATGTTCGTAGGCGTATTTTCGCCTATGAAAAGACATCAACGAGCGCTACCGTAGCGCGTATCTCGCAGCGGATTGAAAACACGATTTTCTACTTAGATAAATGTCAAATAATATTTTTTCCAGGGTCATGTAAAATTTTAGCAAGAGGATTAGAGGAAGGTAAAAGCGAAGGTTCCTCTTCCTCTTTATCCCGAAATTCCTGCGGGAACCTGTACAACGTGGGGTAAACCGAAAACGCGCTAATCTCAGAAATTACCAATCCGAATTGAGTAATTATTTTTGATGTTTTGATTTCGATGTAATCGATAGCTATATTCAAGGGGAAGGACTTTAATCAAAATTTCACGGGAACGGGCACAGGCAAAACCATGAGGTGCTACTAGCAATAAATATCACGGTTTCTGATAGAGATTGGTCATTGGAATCAAACTAACCATATTATATCTATCTTGTCTATGTTTAATCGACCCAGTAAAGGAATTTCGACTAGTTTTATCTATGTCAACAACATGACTAGAATATTATGTTCTACTCGTATACGTTTTTTAAACGGTTTTGCTCGGAAATTAATAATCTTTACTTAATACTTATTAAGTTACCTTGTTTTAATTATTTTTCTTTGAGTGAGTTTAGAAGCTGAGAGAAAATAAAAGCGAAGTGTATCCGTAACCGTAGTTTCAATGCAAAATGAGTCGTGTTCGCTTAAACTTAAGAAACAGTTTGCTTCTGCTAAATATCAGTTTATAAAGTCTCTATGGAAACGACGCGGAAAATTGATCTTTTTCGACAAAATAAACAATTATATATTCTTATAAAGTATTCGTGTATGTATATATAGTAGTATCAGTTAGTTAGATTCCATAACACAAGTTTTGAGCTTACTTTGGATCTAATTAATCATGTGTGAATTTGTCCGAGTATATTATATTACTAGCAGCGCCCCGCGGTTTTACCCGCGTTGTACCTGTTCCCGTGAGAATTTCGGGATGAAAAATAGCCTATAACCTTCCCGTTGAATGTGGCTATCCATTACAAAAAGAATTATTCAAATCTGACTGATAATTCCTGAGATTACTTCGAACATACAAACAAACAAACTGACAAATTTTACCACTTTATAATATTAGTATAGATAATTCCATTGGCTTGGAAATTGGATTATTGCAACTTACATACAAACAGACAGAACATCAATATTAGTAGTAAAACCGTAGGATATTCCCAGCATTTAACCAATTCTTGCAAAAAAACTGGTCGTGCGAGTATGGAGCCCAGTTATCTCAGAGTGAAACTACGAGGGACCATTAGAAACTTGGAAAGCTGCGGTTTAGGGTTTCTAACGTGTTAATAGTTTCCAAGATTTAAAACGCGGCTCGTAGGCTTAGTAATATTACTTAGAATAAAAATATGTTTTTTTTGTTAAACATGAGTAGTGAATATGTTATGGTGGTAGTAAATATTATAGGCATATGCCGCGGTGTTACCCGCGTTGTACCCTTTCCTGCGGGAATTTCGGGATAAAAAATATCCCATGTGTTGTATTAATATATATTCTATATTACTATCCAGTTTCATCCAAATCCGTCTAGTAGTTTTTGCGGGAAAGAGTAACAAACATACATACATACATTATATACACCCTCACTAACTTTCGCATTTATAATATTAGTAGGATTACTATAGAGGCGTAGGCCTCATCTGTTCAGCGCTATTTTGACGAACGTTAATAAATAGATACCAACTGGTTTCTTAGGTTTAAGCGAACCCTACACATTTTGAATTTAAACTCCGTCCGATAAAAAATATAAAATAAAAGCGAAGTGTATCTTAAAACATAATTTCAATTCAAAATGGACGATAATAGAGTTGGAAAATGCAAAACAAATGAATTACCATGGATATTCACGTATCAGCGTTAATAATCAAGCATTGTTGTTTTTGAAGGCTGACCGTTTAAATTCAAAGTAAGATATTTTTATTCAGTTTTGGCTCCAAAGAGGCTTTTTTAAACGTAACCATTCAGAAAAACATCAGCAGAGAAGAATATAAATAGAGAGAGAGAGAGAATATGCGGACAAATGCCCTAAAAGCGAATTGTTTCACGATTTGTCGTTTTAAACGTTACACTGTCTTAACTATAAATTAATTCAATTATGAGTTGGCATGGACTTAATGCAATCGTCAAACTGGTTTTTAATCTGGTTTACCTAACACTAAACTGGTCACCTATTTAGGTGACAACTACTGTCGTTGACCGAATAAGAAAGGTCGAGTAGGTCAGTAGCCAACCCTGGTGTCAGAGTTGATAGACCTCCTGAAGACCTCTGACATGGTTTATCAATTGAAACAACCGGGGCCGACAAATTGACGTACAGTCGGCCAAGAAAGTGGTCTACCACTTTTGACAAAAGTTTCTGCGAGATGTAACGATCGCTAAGGTTGACTTTTCTATGCACAATTATGTTATGACGTTTTGTCTGTTATCTGAGATGCCTGACATTTGACATCATTGGGTGACTTAGTTGGACCTCTATTATTAAATGAAAATTGACCTTGTTGTTTCATGACGTTCAAATGAATCTCAACCGTAGGGTGGTAGACCACATTTTTGGCTGACTGTACCCTCAGCCATCTATCCAAGTAATGGCCGAGTTGGACGTTGCTTAACATTCGTGATGAGTTAACGAGTCAAACTACGCCATGATTGACTAGCCGAATGCAATCGATCATCACATGTTACAGTACAGTAAAGTAAAGTATTAGCCAGTGATGTCCCACTGCTAGCCAAAGGCCTCTCATCGCACTGAAGATATCAGTACAGTGAGGAGAAATTACCACGGTTGCCTACTGCAGGTTGGTGATCTCCAAATGAGCCATGTTTGAAAAGTAGGAAACATGTTTTCGCTCAACCTGGAAATTGAACCCGGGACCTCAGTTTTGGCGGGCGAGTGCACATACAACTAGACCACCGAGGCGTTACATGTTACATGTGATACACGATTAAATATATTTGCGCCATATACTTCAACTTTGGTAGTACTTAACTCAGAGTACATAGTATAAAGCTCATGAATGACGAGAACCTACTTAACGACAGTTAAACCACTTAAACCGCTCGTAAAACGCAACCAGCCCGTACCCAAAGTGTTTATTTAAAACAAATAGCAAATAACCGATTAAACATTACGCAAAAAACGTAATAAAATATTAAAATCAATATTTGCATTTTATGGAATGCCTTTGTTTAAGAGCCGGATTTTGGCAGAAAGAATGTTTGTACAAACATTTGTTCCAATACTCGTGCTAATATTTGTAGTTCGTGAGTTGGTTTAGAGATTCGCATAGTAACAAATTGGAGAGTTTTTTTGGCAGTCTGATCTCTAATTAAGATACAATTTGAAAGTTTTTAACAAGGCCAGTTTTACTCGGAATCTAATGATGTTTTTAGATTTATTAACAAGTAGGTTTATACCTAAGCCATACAACACTGTGAGTTTACAAGTGATCCAAACTAGGTTTTACCATGTAATGTCCTACTGCAGGGCGAAGGCTTCTCACACTGATGATATCAGTACAATGACGAGGATAAAAGGCAAAACTTTATTTAGTTTAGAGCTTAATTAAAAAATACATGGTCACTCTTGACCTCACAAGATTTACTAGTATTCCTAATTGTGGGAGTTTCTAGCACTTAGCAAACATTATGTAATTTAAGTACTAAATATACTTAACTATTTTTAACACAAAAGCTTTTACATAGAAAAAATTAAAACGTTTACGTTAATAAAGCACATTTCCAATCAGAAACATTAGTCACGCGATTTTGTCTCCCGTACAAAACACAACTACTTACATGATAATGTCCCGTCGATATTGCTTGATGTGCAAGTAGCTTAAGTGCAAGACACACATAGTGCAGTTGCCGATGTGAGACCTTTCAAAGTTACATTATACAAATACCTTATTCTAATAACATAAAAATTAAATGTCAATGAAATATTTTAGTTGCAAACAGTTTTAAATGAATTCTGTTTCAATGGACTAAAAGTCCTCGCGAACTGACGGACTAAACGTCCCCCATTCGGTACAAACTGTATGTATAAAATAAACACAGTTTTACGAGTTTATCTTTCAACACTGAGCCTTCGAGTTTATTGTGTGGCACGGTAAATGCCAATTTAGATAAATTGTCTATGACATAAGTCTTCGTGAGTACACCAAAATGATACTTAATGTCGGGTTTACATAGTGCCTACGAAATAGTGTATTCTTTTTTCAATATTCGCTTTAAAATCATGAAATTCTTTTTGTATCCCGCTGTTCTCCGCCATCCACTTCAACTCTAAGGCCTTTGCTACACTTGACGAATCACACGCCGATCTTCCGCGACGGAACGCCAATACATATTATTGCATTACATTGATTGCTGCCCATGTTAGCTATCGTAAACTGTAGTATGTAAAGTCTACAGTCAGGTTTGTTCGAGGCAGCCAACATTACCTATAGTCAGCCTGACATGAGTTATTATTTCAAATCTTTAGAAATACAAAAAAAATGATAAAAAAATCTATGAAAAACTTAGAAAGCTACAATTTTTTTTATATGATTCTTCAGACTCAGACCGTGTAGTCCAGACGTTACACCCAGTATTTGTATTACTTTGCAGCGTTCATTATGCTTTGTGTACAGAACCTGAGTAAATAGCAAGTATTTACTTAAGAAGTGTTAATTACAACATTATGTAATACAAAACGGATGTTACTTAGTCTTGTTTAATTGTTCGTAAAATACACTTAATTACGTGTTGTACGACATGTTGGATATTTATTAAAATAAGTATTATTCTAAGCTTAGGTATAATTCTGAAAGTTAGTTGATTTTGAATTGAAACTACGTTTACGGATACACTTCGCTTTTATTTAACACTAGCAGCGCCCCGCGGTTTTACCCGCGTTGTACCCGTTCCCGTAGGAATTTCGGGATGAAAAATAGCCTATAACCTTCCCGTTGAATGTGGCTATCTATTACAAAAAGAATTATTCAAATCGGTTCAGTAGTTTCTGAGATTAGCGCGTTTAAACAAACAAACAAACAAAACAAACTCTTCAGCTTTATAATATTAGTATAGATTTTTACCTGACGTACAGGAACTTAAGAAACCAATTAGTTGATTTATTTCATATTTCTTAATATATACTTTTTGATTATTTTGTTCGTGGTACACATTAACGGTCAGTCCCAATAATAATATATATAGCCATGATCTTTATTTAGATCAATCTAGTAGTTATGATTTTTTTTTATGTATTTGACATTCTAGTTGCTTATATTTGACATTAATATAGAAAGAGAATTTTCTGCGTAATTTTATTGTCTTACTATACTACTTATAGCCATAGCGAACACATCCGGGAACCAATATATTTAGAAATTTCATCATTTTTATAAAATACTAGCAGCGCCCAGTGGTTTTACCCGCGTTGTGCCTGTTCCCGTGGGAAATTCGGGATGAAACATAGGCTATGTTTCATCCCATTGAATGTGGCTATCTATTACAAAATAATTATTCAAATCAGATTTATAATTCCCGAGATTACCTCGAACATACAAACAAATTTTACCTCTTTATAATATTAGTATGGATTTAAAACAGATATTCAAATATGTTATAATGTTGACATGTCATGTTCGTCCTTAATGAATAAATATGGTTATGGAAAGGAAAGTTTTATGGTTTCAAAACTGTCGTCCATTTTGAGGTCAGATTGAACATTTTGAGTTTACATCTTCACCGTTACCCGTCATTGTATGCAAAATATGAACACGGGTTCCGTTTTAGAGGTCTATTGTTTGTATGTATGCGGTTGAATTAGAGATAAAAATGGGCGGAATATATTATGTGAATATTATTATTTATTAATATTATATTATTATTCGGGTTCAATTCCCGGGTCGAGCGAAAACATGTTTCCTATTTTGCAAACACTCGAGTTTGAGATCACCAATCCGCATCAGGCAAGCGTAGTGATTACGCCTCATCCTCCTCACTGTACTGATATCTTCAGTGAGATTTGCCCTTGCCCAGCAGTGGGACATTATTATTATGTTTGTATTGTAATCCTTTTATTCATTGATTTCGAGTAGGCTAGTGGCCAACTCTGGTGTCAGAGTTTTTAGGCCGCCCAAAGACCTCCGACATGGTCTGACGACTGAAACAACCGGGACCGACTGCTTAACGTGCCCTCCGAAGCACGTTAGCGCTCAGACAGAAATATCAGTATCGAGCACCCATCCAAGTAGGGGTCGAGCTACACGTTGCAAAGAGCTCACATCGCTTAGTCAAACTACACCTCAAGCGCTGTAAACCTTTGCAAAATATAGAATCATGTTTTTTGAAACTGAAGACAAAGTTACCTAATGTAATAAAACATCGAACACATTAAGGCCCCGTTACTCAAAGCCCCACTAACGGGTTCCAAACAACGGGACGCAATCATTAAAATTCGCACATTACTTTCATAACTAATTGATGCGCCAACACGTGTTATATTACTTGAAAGATTTCACTGTTTCTTTATTAAGTTTGTAATAGAGTTTATAATTGTAGATCACAAAAAAATAACTAAAATTAAAGTAGGTAGAACTGTCTAAACATTTAAATGTTGAAAATTTCGAGCGGAGTGTTGTGATTGGTGGTTTGAGCTTCGCACAGTTCCGCTCTATTTCAATGGAAAAGCACCTTTACATACATACTAAGTACATACTTTTCCCATTCATTTTTCATAGTTATTTTAAATATCTTAAAATGAAACAAAGCTTGCATAACATTATTCGAGCAACCGAATACATCACATGCATTATTTTTATCTTAATTTTAACAAGCAGCGCCCCGCGGTTTTACCCGCGTTGTGCCCGTTCCCGTGGGAATTTCAGGAATTTTTTTACATAAAAACCTTCCTCTTGAATCACTCTACCTATTACAAAAAAGCGCATCAAAATCCGTTGCGTAATTTTAAAGATTTAAGCATACAGACAAACAGACAAACTGGCACGAAACAGAGACGACTTTATTTTATACTATGTAGTGATGATATTTCGAAACGACAACATTGTTATTCAGGGTCTAAGCCAAATATATAAGATTTCTCATAAAAACGGAATATAAATTGTTTTTACGAAATCAAAATTGATGAAATTGATACTAGTATTTGTAATTCACGTCGTCGATGTTAAGCCACGTGCAGCTTTGCCACTACTCGGATGGGTGGCCGATAGTGTCATTACAATCTACGCTATTACGCTATCGTGTCTAAAAGAGCACGTTAAAGTATCGGATCCCGTTGTTTCAACCGTTGGACTAAGTCAAAGGTCTTTAGGCGGTCTAAACTACTTCAACACAGGATAGGTCGTTAATATACTCGAATGTTTACTACTGTGTGGGTGGTCTGATCGATGTTTAGACCTAGGTTCAAGTCATTTTAAAACACTTGAGAAACAATATCTTTATATATAAAGTCGTGTTAGTTACTTCATTTATAACCCAAGAACGACTGGACAGATTTTAATGGTTCAACCCTCATTCGGCAAACAATGAGGAGAATAAGGCACCACGCCTTATGATATCTTCGGTAAGATGAAAGTTTGCCTAGCTGCTGGACATTACAGGTCAATACTTTACACTTCGCTTTTTTGCTAAAGAACAGAACAGGATCATCAAGTAACTCTATCTTATAGTAAGAGTCTTCTTCTTCTTAAGAAGAAGAATTAAAAAAAAGAAGAAGAATAAAAGAAGAAGATAGTAAGAGTGAAGGCACTTCAAAACATTTAACCAAAGTGAAGATATATGGAAGTGTTGCTATCGTATTTTTTTATTATAGCCTTGGCATTATGTTGCTAAAGTAGTTAAGTGTCTTAACATTTTAACTATTGCAAAAAAACGAAGATGCTATTAACCTGTCTATACACCTAAGTTGTGGCAATACACTCCGGCAAAATGATGCGGCTTTTTAAAAAACAATCGTTTATCGATTTTGATATAATAAGGTCTCTGTAGTCGGCGGCTTCGGTGTAGATAATCTAAGCACGGTAAACCTAAGATAACATTGCTTGGGTAAAAGAGTATTTGCTAGAAGCTCTAAAAAACTGGCGACGTAAAATTAGCGGAATTGAAAAAAAAAACACCGAAATTTGTTGCTTTTTTGTTGCTAATTAGTTGCTAAAAAATTTATTTTTTTGCTCTAACCGATCGCATAAAAAAGGCAATAACTCTAACTTTACATTAAGATAGCGTGGGAATCACTGAATGTCGACTGATCAATCAAGCAAATAAGGGTCAATTTGTTGCTAATTTGTTGCTGGAAGATGCTTAGAAAAAAAATTAAAAAAAATGATTTTTTTTTATTATGCCAAGATAAATAATATCCACGCCAGCTTAACTCTCGAGTTTTCCGTGAAAAAATTATAGTGAAAATTTGTTGCTCCTCACAGTGCAGCTTGTTTTAGCAGGGAGAGTCAGCAACAAAATAAAAACCGGAAGTCAAGAGAAGTTGGAGATCGGTTCATAAAATAATCGACCACGCTAGCTTAACTAACGATTTTCCCGCGGAAAAACTATAGTGAAAATTTGTTGCTGTTCACAATGCAGCTTGATTTAGCAGAAAGAGTCAGCAACAAAATAAAAACCGGAAGTCAAGAGAAGTTGGAAATCGGTTCACAAAATAATCGGCCACTAACGATTTACCCGCGGAAAAACTATAGTGAAAATTTGTCGCTCCTCACAGTGCTTAGTTGCTAAAAAAAATAATTTTTTTGCTCTAACCGTAATGTTAACCGATAACTATGGACTAGTAAAAAAAAAAATAACCCTAACCTACCGAATAGTAAGTAATTCGGTAGGTTAGGGTTATTTTTTTTTTTCATGTTTTAAACTCTCCCTTTTCATTAAAATTACATATATATATATATATAATACATAAAATGTCACAAACGATTTTTTATTATCTTGGCATAATTAAAAAAAATCAATTTTTTTTTTTTAATTTTTTTTTATGCATCTTCCAGCAACAAATTAGCAACAAATTGACCCTTATTTGCTTGATTGATCAGTCGACATTCAGTGATTCCCACGCTATCTTAATGTAAAGTTAGAGTTATTGCCTTTTTTATGCGATTGGTTAGAGCAAAAAAAATATTTTTTTAGCAACTAATTAGCAACAAAAAAGCAACAAATTTCGGTGTTTTTTTTTTTCAATTCCGCTAATTTTACGTCGCCAGTTTTTTAGACCTTTTGCTAGAGTTATAACCACGTAAAATTTATGTCCGGGTTTGAATTCAAGTTACCTATTAAAATGGGTTCCAAAGTATGGTTTACTTACAGCCAAAATTCTACTAGTGATGCGATGATTACGCCTAAACTTCCTCTCTGTATATATTGCCATCTTATGTGGGCGAGAGACCATTGCACATTTTTTTAAGAATAGAGTGTGTAGAGCATATAGACCATATGTAGAGCATAGACATAGGAACGCCTTTCTTTTATTATAGAAGATACTAGGTGTAGAGCTACACTGCAAGGCAAAAGCTCTGAAGAAAGCAATACTTCTTTCTCTTTTCTCCCAATCTAATTCAACTTAGTAAAAAATGTAATAATAAACTCACTATTAATAGTAAAAGTGTGAACGTACTCCAATGTTTACTTACCATTGTGTGCGCAGTTCATTCATAGATTACGCATTGAAATAGAAAGTCTGTTTGCTTTACCTATTCATATGTAACAAGTTCGGAGACACTAATAAAGGTCACTGCCAATACGTGCTCAGAAAAGTAATTTGTAAAAGGAAAAAAAAGTTTTGTTAAAAAAGGTTTTTGTTAAAGAAAAGTTTGTAAAAAGTTTTGATAGAAAAAAGTTTTTTGTTAAAAAAAACCGTGTTTTAAAGATGAAGATTTCCTTAGCGTTTTTGTTAAAACCTTTGTAGTGTTAGAGAAAATTGTGTTCTCAGTTTTTTTGTCAAGATAAGTGTGTTTGTATGTTACTTCTAAAAATAGTTAGTTGGTTTTAGAAAAGGTATTAAGTCATACTAAGACTTTCTTTTCCAAGTTTTTTTAAAGCTTTCATGTCTATCAGGATTTATAATTTGAATGTTAATAAGACTGTCCAAAATGTTTCAAAGCAGGTTTTGTAGTAGTTGGAAATTGAGAACAACTATAAAAAATTGCCGGATAAAGTCGCAATAATGGTATCCGTTTATCGTATCACGTAATCATTATAAACCGTAGATAAAAGTTACTAGGTAAATGTGTCAAATGTCTGGTCAAAAACAGCGTAAAGTGAGACCGCTAGAAAATAAAAAGTACTTATTCTTAAAACCTTACCATATAATACCTACTAACATATAAAAAAAAGGATATTAATGTGACAAGGTACTCAAGTGGTTAGTAATTTCATAGGCTCACTGTACAGTGTACTAATCCAAGCGACTTTATCTGTCTCGAATTTAAAATGAAAGTCAAGAGCCTGCATCCATTAGATAAAACACAATTCTTGGAAAGCGTTATTTTATTCAAGAGATGTCGGACAGGACCTCAATTTAAAGTTGACTCGAAACACTATACCGTTAGATAAAACTGGATAGAATAATGTTAAAACTACTAAAAACAACCTCAGCCAAGATCTCACCTTATCAATATATGAATTATGACGTATAGACCATTTTGAAGGACTTTAACACCTGTCAGATTATCATCTTACTAGCCGCGCCCCGCGGTCTTTCCGCGTTGTACCTATTCCCGCGAGAATTTCGGGATAAAATGTATCCCATGTGTTATTCTGATGTATAACCTATATTACTGTACAGTTTCATCCAAATCCGCCCAGTAGTTTTTTCGTGAAAAAGTAACAAACATACATACATCCTCACTTTCGCATTTAGGTATAATATTAGTCTTATAATGATCAAGTTCAAATCAAGTCCATATTGGATTAATTTTATGTCAAAACTGGCATTTCAAGACTACACTAGTTAATTGTAGGACAAGACATACTAGAACATAGTCTTCAAATTCGAAAATAGGGATGGAATACATGATATCCTCGGCAAGTTGGTTAGGGTAGGTTCCATCTCGTAGAGACTATATTATTCATACCAATAATATGAACAAAGTTGCTGACAGAACTAGCAAATGTCAATTTTAAAAAGTAATAGTCCATTGTAGTTAAGATTTCACCTGTCCTATACAATGGTCATTGTGATAGCCGGAATACTTTCAATTTTATTTAACTAGTGCAATTTGAATCTTTACGAATTGTTTGTGTGTTTCCATTGTTGTACGGCATTTTGATGTGTACTGTGATGCTGTTATATTAATTTTAAATCATATCGTGTGAATTGTTTAACGTACCTCGTAAAAATGTAATCTTATTTGATAATATGTCTGTCAATAAACGATTTATTTTAAAAGTTTTTGTTATTTTATTTTAGACACTATTTCCTATTTAAATAACTTTTGCCAATTATGTTAAATTGCATTGACAGTTTCAAATACCTAACCTTTACGCTTTGGTGGTCTTTGGTGGTATATGCACTCGCCAAGACTGAGGTCCCGGATACAATTCCTTGTTCCAGGTTGAGCGAAAACATGTTTCCTACTTTTCAAACATGGCTCGGGTCTGAGATCGTCAACCCACTTTAGGCAAGCGTGGTAGCTATGCCTAATCCTCCTCACTGTACTGATACCTTCATTGTGATGAGAGGTCCTTGCCTAGCAGTGGGACGTCACAGGCTTATATGACTTCTAAAATTACTTTCATATAACGGAAAGAAAGGAAATATTTGGGGAATGAATCTTAAGATTCGTCGGTTATGTTATGACTAAACCATTCATTCAATGTTTGATGTCATTGAGTTCATATGACACACGACACAAAGTCGGAGAGCGGCAGGTTTAACTGAACGCGACATACTTTTTAAACTCACACAATTTGTATTAATTAAACTAAATGAAATGGGTCTGTATCATTAGAATATGTAACGTATTTGTTAAATACTCAATCCAGGCACAGACCACTTTCGTTCAATTTAGTTTAATGAGAACGCTTGTAAAAGCTCTTGTTAAAGTAGTAACTCATTCGCTTACGCTACATAATAATAACTGCAAAATGAAAGTCAAAAACCTATATAACTCGCCCTCTCACTCTCACACAAAAGTATACCTAATAAAATGAATGAGCACTACCGTGGTTCGGAGGGGACGTTAAATTGTCGGTCCCGGTCGCTCTCGTAGAGAGCTGACTCCCGAAACTCCGACGCTGGATGGCCACCAACCTACTCGAACTTTTTTTGAATGAATTACATTAGACAATATTGAATCTGTAAATAGAACTTCAGTCGGGATTGATAAGTACTATCCTTAAAGCTTATTTATTACACTTAAAACAAGTCAAAATACTAAATTGATAAAAATAATAGCTGGCTATGGACCCAAACCTTGTACACACCACACAAACCCTTTATTTTCCTTCCTTTTTTGATAAAATTTTGATAACATCAAAAATGCCGGTTGCTGTCAAACCGGTTGAGGTGCTATGCGCAAGCGCACGCCGCGTGTCTGTGTTAAGGAAGACAGTCAGTCGTTGCGTGTGAGCCCCGGGGGTGGCACAAACATACGCGGGTTGGATGTGCTGTGATATACCGACGTAAAAACAAGAGGCGTTGTAGAAGTGTACAGATATTGTGACATTTAATTTGTAGTGTTTTTTTGATTTTTGGATTGTTTTGGAGGAAACGTAAGTGGTTTTTTTTATATTTAACTTAAGGTAGAAATGTGATTTAACACCAACAACTTAAATTAATTATTTATTTACGTATATATTTTTAATTATTATTAAGGTTTCACTCCTTGTGTTAAACGGGAACACTTCTATAGATACATTTAAAAATTAATTTCAGAAACCAAAAGCTATGACTTTTTAAGTTAGTAAAAACCATATTTAATAATTTTTTAATTGTACTGATAGAGTTTAATGTGATAAAAATTGAGACGTTGAAAAAAATATAAAACTGACTTATCAAAATTTCACTGTGACCTTGAAAAGACGAACGAATGCAAGAGTTGCCTATAGGTACTAATACATATTATAAAGCCGTAAAATATGTATACTCCATTTTTTTGGATTGGCACAAAATGTGGACCAATGTCGTCAATTTTCCAGCCGAAGACGATTGCTCCTGAAGAGGAAAAAGGTTTAGTGATTTTATTTCATTCTTACCCTATCTCTAAACCTTTATTCTCTTCAGAAGCAATCGTCTTCGGCTGGAAAATTGACGACAATTAACCACATTTTGTGTCATTCTAAAAAAAAAAGATTATAATTTTACTTCTTTGTATGTTTGGGCCCACCCCGGGGACAACCTGTCCGATTCGAATAATTCTTTTTCACTGTGTTATTTTCCATTTCGATATAATTATGTACATATTTTCCAATTCCTACGGGAACGGGCACAACGCGGGTAGAACCGCGAGGGTTGTATTTCATACGAGTAATCAAGTTAAATGATTAATTCTAATATACTTTCTTTTTATCGACCATTAAAAGTACGCTGTATAAAATAACACTTCTTAATATAACCATTTAATTGCTAATTTAATTACTCATTGCCGTTTTTAATTTGCTTCTTAAATAACTGTAAAATTTACGGATTACAATGGTTATATTTCCTTCTTAGAGTTTCTAATTTTGTTCAGTAATTAAGCTGTTATTAACTTTAAAATGGTGTTTGAATAACAAGTCAGTGCGCAAAACTACGATCTGCATATTATTGTTTTCATGCCATGAATATAACTTGTAAAAAACCTATGGCACCATATACCACCTATATACCATAGCATTTCATAGATAACTAGTTAATGTGATTGAAACGGCTAATAAAGAAACATTTCATAAATTCACGCTAGGTTAAATAACCCAAACTAAGCTCTACGTAGGTAGAGTTAAACCAAAAGTACGAAATCAAACAGTTTAAGGCAAAGTAGAGGCGACATTTCTCGGTTCCGGGCCATAAAGTATCTGTTATTATTGAGTACACAAAGTAGATATTTACATATATTGGTCCTTCATATTTTGATTCGATTGATTATGAGGGTTGCAGATTGAATATAGGCTAACTTAAGTACAAGACACATATAGTGCGGTTGCGGACCGGTTGCGGGTCACGTGTCACTGTATTCCTTGTATTAAAGGTCACACTGGCCCGCACTCGGCCCGCATCCGCATTATAGGTATCTAAGGCTTATGATAAGTTTCACTTTCGTTGAATAAACATAATTTTTCATTTACAAATACTAAAATCTTAATATCATAAGTTTTAAGTTTATTAAGCATTCAAGTATTAAGTGTGGTCACCCTGAATATTTCCCATAAACATTTTGAATGTTTATATTACAGCGTTTATCATGAAGAATCCTGTAACGGTAATCAAATGGCCTCTGCGAATGTCCTCCCGGTACATCTCTACAGCCTCTCAGTGTTACCAAGCGGATGCTGGACTGGATATAAGTAAGTCAGATCCTTAACGATATAAGGGTGTTTTAGACCCTAGTTGAAAGACGTTTGGGTAAGATAGGCCCTAATTTAATGATATATGGGTATACTAGGCCCTAATTGCTGCACCATGGCATCTCCCTTAATTAGACCACATAACCCACTCGATGAAAAAACGTATTTAATCTCGACAGAAAAGTGTCTTTCGATTTTGTATTTTCGACGACCTTTGCCCAATAAGGGCACAATGTAACAAGACTTTCTTAGACTTTATTGTACCATACTTTTTAAACTCAGACGATTTGCACAAAGAGAGAGAGTAGTAGAGTCATCCCGTGACCACAAGCGGTGTAATTCGCTCGAAACATCGGGGACGTATTTTAATAAATACGTTATTATATTCTAACGCGATATGGACCCGTCATTTATATATATATTTATTCGCACCTTCTTCCCCAGGTAAACCCCCCCGAGCCTGTCCCATTCACAACCAGCGCGCCCGTTCCACGCATGCCGCTTTGGATCCGATCTTCGACACCATCTCCTCCGTCAAGTCCTGGGAGGAAGTACCTGGACCGAAGCCACTGCCTCTCCTGGGAAATACTTGGAGATTCACACCTTATATCGGTAAGAGAACAAAGATTTAATGATAAAAGTAAGTAAGTTGGAGAAGGTTAGTGGCTAACCCTGGTGTTGGAGTTTTTAGACCGCCTAAAGGCCTCCGACATGGTCTAACGATTGAAACAAAGTGACCGACAATTTAGCACGCCCTCAGAAGCACGGTAGCGCTCAGATAGTAATTCCAGTATCGGCAGCCATCCATTAAGTATCGGATAGATTATTATTCCTATTTTCAATGAGTAGTAATGATTGAGACTTATCATAATACTTAGATATTGATTAATTACTACAACTTAATTGATTAATTTAAGCATTTTATGAACATTTTTTTGGAGTACACTTTCTTTGATAATGGCCGATTGTACATTAATCAATTAACATCAAGTATTTAAATGAGATATCAATGTTTAATCAATGACAATCTGTAGGGAAATGATTTATCTTTTGGGAGCTTTCTAATTATCTGCTCTGATAACCTATCTTTACCGGTATCTCAAGTAGCAGATCGAGTATTGATATTAATTCTAAGTAGATGAATGTCATACAGTCTGTTTTTTGCCGCCAAAACATTTATTTACATACAATGTCAATGTTTGATATTGATATCTGAGATAGGTTATTGGCTGAAAATAAGCTCCTTTAAGCTTTTGTGGTTCATGATTAAATATTACTAGCAGTGCCCCACGGTTTTACCCGAGTTATGCCCGTTCCAGTGGGAATTTCGGGAATGTTTATACATATAAACTTTGCTCTTGAATCACTCTATCTATCACAAAAAACCACGTCAAAATCTGTGCAGTAGTATTTGAGTTTATCGCGAACAGACAGATAGGCGCGGCCGGGGACTTGTTTTATAATTATGTAGTTATAGCGATGTTATTTGTACAATATCTTTTGTATTGATATTATAAGCAAGAAATCACCCCAGTCTCCCAAGCACAACGAATGTGTGACGATACTGTGAGTTGATTGGTGGAATGTTTAAAATTATATTTTACCGTCACTGTTAACCAATTAAAACACAATATTTATCATACGTAATGTATTATCGCCTTCTGTCATGTTCGTTATGATAGGTGCGCAAGTAGGAAGTACCTGAAATTAAGTGTAAAATCGGCATTATTTGGTTAGATATGTTACTCTTTTAAAAATACACGAAGTATAGGGATATTAATTTCGAATCCTCAAACTCCACTTAAGGGCCGACACTGCGTTAAGCGGGCGCACGCCACGGTTCCATACAAAAGTGAACCGCGTGCGCAACGCTTAACGCAGTGTTGACCCTAAGAGATTAATTAAGAGGTGCACGATTTCATAAATATTAGCCAATATTATAAGAACTGCATTCAATTAGTTATGCATGCACTACATTTATAAAATGCTAATAAAAGCAAGGATAATAATCGTCTAACCTTGAGTTAAGAAATAACATTTTATTCGCTGAAAGTTGATTGGAGTGTACTCGTAAGTGGATGTCTCATGGCCAGACAGACAGACAAAGTATATATCGTATATTTACAAGGTTTTATTCAATTAATGGTCCACAGTTATATCTCTGAAGCTATAGGTTATTTCCTTAAACATGATATGTACAACGGGTAATCAACCCATATAAGGATTTCCGGTATATTCCAAGTAACTAAAATTAAGCTGGACGGGGTGCCAAAGCGCAACAGCGATGATGACAACCGTTTAGTTTAAAGAACGTTGGCCACTAAGCTACTCGTACTTACTTACTTTACTAAGTTTGGTGTCGGAATTTTTAGACCGCCTAAAGGCCTCCGACATGGTTTGAAGAACGTTCCATGCTCTTCGAAGCCACCCATTCAAGTAGGTGCCGACCTGCACGTTGCTTAACAATCGCAATGACCTAACATCGCTGAGTCAAACCACGAGCGCTACCTAATGTTCGATTATGTGACGCTCTGTAGCAAAAACAACCTGTATCCCAAAAAATATTTTTTCTCCCATGTGCCGCGTGACCCGGTAATTGAACCTGTGACCCTGAGTCAGATAGGTCAGGGTATACCATTTTCAATCAACTCAATGTCGAGATAAATTATAGGTAATACAATTATAATATTTAATAGCATGAGAGCAATAAAAACTATAAAGAACCATATAAAATAATAAAATAGTCGTGTGAAATAAACTCCCAAGATTTAAGACAACAATAAAAATAATAAAACAGTTACGAAACACAATTAAAATGCAATAAGAATATTCATTGTCATCAATTTTCGTAACCACTCCGTGACGCGGTTACCAAACACGGCTACTTATGTTATAAGTTACGAAAATACTTCACATATGGGCCAAGGACTCTATTTGGATTCTGTACACGTATTTATAATGGGTCATTAAGCTTTGGATTAATAAACAGAAGAATAAACCAGTGATTGTTACAATGAAGATTACTCATCAAAACTGTTAATTGTTTACTTAAAACTTTTTCATATTCAAACTTCTACAACTACGTATATTTAGTGCAATGAGAACTTTTGAATATATAGAATACTAGCAGTGCCCCGCGGTTTCACCCGCGTTGTACCCGTTCCCGCAGGAATTTTGCGATAAAAAGTAGCCTATGTCCTTTCTCAGGCTCTGGACTAACTGCGTACCAAATTTCATTCAAATCGGTTCAGTAGTTTTAGCGTGAAAGCGTAACAGACAGACAGACAGACATAGTTACTTTCGCATTTATAATATTAGTTAGGATATTTGAATCAGTAGGTACTTAAGATGCATTTTGATTTGCCGACTGCACGACTAAACGTTTTTACACCACCTTAAAGCCTCCAATATGGTCTAACCTTTAAAACAATCGGGACGGACAATTTTACAGGAAGTACAGAAGCGCTCAAATGGAAATGCAACTGTATAAAACACTTAAATTATACTACGAATAGTCTTTTTAGGGTTCCGTAGCCAAATGGCAAAAACGGAACCCTTATAGATTCGTCATGTCTGTCTGTCTGTCTGTCCGTCCGTCTGTCCGTATGTCACAGCCTTTTTTCTCCGAAACTATAAGAGCTATGTTGTTGAAACTTAGTGTGTAGATGTATTCTGTGAACCGCATTAATATTTTCACACTAAAATAGAAAAAAAATAAAATTTTAGGGGGGTCTCCCATACTTAGAAATGAAAAAAATATTTTTTACCCATACGTGTGGGGTATCTATGGATAGGTCTTCAAAAATGGTATTGAGGTTTCTAATATCATTTTTTTCTAAACTGAATAGTTTGCGCGAGAGACTCTTCCAAAGTGGTAAAATGTGTGTGTCCCCCCCTGTAACTTCTAAAATAAGAGAATGATAAAACTAAAAAAAATATATGATGTACATAACAATGTAATCTAACACCGAAAATTGGTTTGAACGAGGTCTAGTTAGTAGTTTTTTTTTTACGACATAAATCGTAAACCGCAAAAAAATACTGATTATTCATTCAATAACTCAAATGTAAATAAAAAAACATTTATTTCAAGAACTTCTTTATTATGTTACTCGCTGCTACGGAACCCTTCATGGGCGAGTCCGACTCGCACTTGGCCGGTTTTTTTTTCTTCTTCATCGAGTGGATGGTCAACCTGACCAATCCTGGTGTCAAGAGTTATTGATCCGCCAAAGGCCTCTGACATGGCTCTTGTAACGACTACTATCCGTAGAAAGTAACCGGGACCGACGACTTAACGTGCCCTCCGAAGCACGGAATAGTATAACTTTTCATTAGGAGTTGAATATAATATTATAGGTGAAAACACTTTCTTGTTATGTTACTTTATACTGAATACTGTCTCTCATTATATTAATAATGCCTTTCACCTATTACTTGGCATGTCTAGATTATATTAGCGGCGAACATTTATGGACATAACATGTTGAAATCGGAATGTTAATAATGTGTTATATTAACTACATATATCCTGTTTGTTAATAAAAGTATTTTTTCTTCAATTGACAAGCCCGTTGGCACAGTAACAGTGAGAGCGCTTACTGTGTCGGGGATTGCGGGTTCGATACCGGCCCGGAGTCAACAATATGTTGTCACATACGTTGGTCACATATTTTGTAAACCAGTGCAATGTCTACGTCACGAAAATATCATTCTGTAATTAAATAATTTTGTCATGGAGGTAGATTTATAAAAAAAAATCACCGAGTGGATGGTCAACCTGACCAATCCTGGGGTCAGAGTTATTGAGCCGCTAAAGGCCTCTGACATGGCTCATGTAACGACTACTATCCGTAGAAAGTAACCGGGACCGACGGCTTAACGTGCCCTCCGAAGCACGGGACCATCTTACTTTTCGGGCAATCAGGTGATTCAGCCTGTAATGCCCTAACCAAACTGAGGACAGTTTCACAAAGAGATTTTTGTGAGATATCGCCGCCGGGAATCGAACCCGGAACCTCCGGATCATGAGCCGAGCGCTCAAACCACAAGACCACGGAGGCTGTTATTTATGCAATAAATATAATATTGCCCGGCCTAACAATTATTTTTCTAAATACACAGGTAGTTATTGCCATACAAACATTGTTATATTGTTCCTTATAACCAAGTAGGTAGGGTACTTTCTGACAGAATTGCCTACAAGCATGCACATCGAATTAAACGTAATATTTACGCTAAAAGTGAATGGTGCACCTCACGCGATGCATTTCCTTCATTGCGTAATTTTACACGGTTCAATGTGTTTGAGTCTTCTACTTTGTAGCGCTCAAGGCAAGTTTTTAGTTGGTTAAGCGATGTTGGCCTATTACGATTGTCAAACAACGTGAAGCTCGACCTCTAATTGGATGGGTGGCCTCTAATTGGATATTGGCGTCTCTATCTTAACGCTGCCGTGGAGGGTATGTAAGAGTGTCGGTCCTTGTTGTTTCGATAGACCATGTCGGTGGCCTTTAGGCGGTCTAAAATCTCTGACACCATGGATGACCACTAACCCACACGAACTTACTTACTTTGTTTCTATTCTACGAATATTGGCATAGTGCATATTAGTAATTTATTACGTCCGCGGGGAACATTTAAATCCCTCAAATAGAACCCTTAATAACTCAGGGTTAATAACTAATAACTAAGGGTTCTTTCAGACAGACCCACCCAGATAGGAAGTATAATTTTTATAGCTTTTTTGGGACAATGAATTGAAGAAATGACCTAAACCTCTTTTTTAAGCTCTTTGAATATCATTATATCTGACTTCAGTCAGGCTGTCTGAATGGACCATAAAGCACAAAAAGAAGTAAACCTCCGCCGTCCGAAATCTGTTTTTAGAAATATTTTTACTAAAGTATCTCGTTACGACTCAAGTATCTATACTAATATTATAAAGCTGAAGAGTTTGTTTTGTTTGTTTGTTTGTTTGTTTGTTTGTTTGTTTGTTTGTTTGTTTGTTTAAACGCGCTAATCTCAGGAACTACTGGTCCGATTTGAAAAATTCTTTTTGTAATGTATAGCCACATTCAACGGGAAGGTTATAGGCTATTTTTCATCCTGGAATTCCTACGGGAACGGGCACAACGCGGGTAAAACCGCGGGGCGCCGCTAGTCTCTCATACCCACAAACAACTATGAAAATAACACATACAAAAAGAAAAATAACAGCCTATGCCTATACTTATTTCAGTTTTATTAAAATCACACAGTCATTAATTTTGTAACAATCTTGAAAACCAGTGTTGCATTGCATGTGGAATATAAGGTAACATAATAAGTATGATTGCTTGTACTTGCAACTAAATTGCGTGTTTGTATTCGTATTTCTTTGTTATTATGACTACTGTAACCGTTTTGGATAATCTTATGTCCCTTTGTAACAACCTCCGTGGTCTTGTGGTTTGAGCACCCGGCTCACGATCCGGAGGTTCCGGGTTCGATTCCCGGTGGGGATACCTCACAAAAATCACTTTGTGAAACTGTCCTCAGTTTGGTTAGGGCATTGCAGGCTGAATCACCTGATTGCCCGAAAAGTAAGATGATTCCGTGCTTCGGAGGGCACGTTAAGCCGTCGGTCCTGGTTACTTTCTACTGATAGTAGTCGTTACATGAGCCACGTCAGAGGCCTTTGGCGGCTCAATAACTGTGACACCAGGATTGGTCAGGTTGGCCATCCACTCCATGAAGAAGATGTCCCTTTGTTATTTATAGTAAATATTGGTTTAGTTTACTCTGTTATTCTGATGTATAACCTACATTACTGTAAAGTTTCATCCAAATCTGCTCAGTAGTTTTTGCGCAAAAGAGGAACAAACATACGATGTGACGTGATGTAATGATGGGATTCTTTAGATTGATACAACTTTTTTATTTATGAACCGATTAAAACGAAACAAAGACTAAATGGTAATCCCAGCAAATTACAACGCATTGGTGAAATCTGCATTCAATTCGGTTTTCTGAGATAAGCGCGCACAAACGTACAGACAAACAGACTAAAAATTTAAATATCATTGTTTTGGGTTCTATTGCGTTCATAAAGCCCCTTTTATATATTTTTCCTTAATATCTTCTACTAGCAGCGCCCCGCGGATTTACCCGCGTTGTGCCCGTTCCCGTGGGAATTTCGGGATAAAATGTAGCCTATAGCCTTCCTCGATAAATAGACTATCTAACAGTGAAAGAATTATTCAAATCGGTTCAGTAGTTTCTGAGATTAGCGCGTTTAAACAAACAAACAAACAAACAAAACAAACTCTTCAGCTTTATAATATTAGTATAGATGAGCAGACAGCGACCATTTCCAATTTTATTATATGTATTGATTGATTTTACAACCATACAAATGTAATATAGCCATTCATTAATTTCGAGTAGGTCAACCCTGGTGTCGGAGTTGTTAGACCGCCCAAAGGCCTCCGACATGGTCTGACGATTGAAACAACCGGGACCGACTGCTTCACGTGCCCTCGGAAGTACAACAGCGCTCAGATAGAAATTCCACAAAAAGGAAATATAGTATCGAAAATACTTTATTACAATAAAATAGTGTTTTGAGATGTTCTTGTAGTTAAGTTTTTTATTGAGGCATTTTATTTGGATCAGGTCTAGTGGTATGTGCGCTCGCCTGCCAAGACTGAGGTCCCGGGTTCAATTCCCGAGTCGAGCGAAAACATGTTTCCTTTTCAAACATGGCTCGAGTTTGAGATCACCAACCCGCATTTGGCAAGCGTGGTGATTATGCCTAATCCTCCTCACTGTACTGATAACTTCAGTGAGATGAGAGGCCATTGCCCAGCTGTCGGACATGACTGGCTAATACTTACTTACTTACAGGGTTTTAATCATGTACAGCTGGTTTCACTTCTTCATAGAATTATTTTATGTGAAGACAATGCTTCCTTTTGTGCATTAAATCATCAAGTTTGCTCAGAATATCCCGCCCGTAGATAATATGTACAGTATTGTACAGTACGTAGCAGGTAACCACACCGAAATGCAATACAGTTTACAATTATCCACACTCATATGATTAGTCAAGGAGCAATGTCACATCAAGTTTAAGTTATTATTATAAGACGGTAAAAATAGTTTATTTTGTTTTTCATTCTATGTAATCTGCATAATCGATTTTACAATCTATCAATCTGTATAATCGAACTAGATACAGATGTTGTAAAGAAAGTCACGGTATTGTTATGTATTCGTATACATTGCCCTGTCCTTGAAATGGACAATCTGCAGTAACGCTATCAATTAACATGCCATAAGGTTGTCCATTTACGATATTTTAATCGACTTTAAAAGAAGGAGGTTCTGGATTCACGGACGTTTCCACCAGTCTTCTTACTGTCGGATTTTATTATTTTTTTTAGTCTCGGACTATTTTTGCGCAGATTTAAAGTTGAGACTAGGGTATGCGTTTTGTATTGTTCTTCTTTTTTGCCTGCATCTGTCATTCTGTGTTGTTCCCGATGTTCTCGATAGATACATTGTAAGGACATTATGTTCCCCCTAATACCTTCATCGGAATCAGGAATCTCTTCTCCGTGCCAAGCCAAGATTACTTACCCGCGTTGTGCCCGCGGATTTTTTTAAAACATATAAACCTTCCTCTTGAATTACTCTATCTAAAAAAACCGCGTCAAAATCCGTGCAGTGCAGACAGACGTAGCCGGGGACTTTGTTTTATAATATGTAGTGATAAACTCTACATGAATGTACGTAGTTAGAATACTATCCAATCTATATATCTTAGAATACTAACTCAATAACCCTACCCCATAAACTCTATATCATGCAGGCTATAAAACTGTTCTTACAGGTCAAAGCCCACGAAAATAACAAGTCTAAAAACTTCTAATAATTGTAGTTTAAATGATATATATTTTCTGTATTGACTCAATTCTATTCTATAGGCAGGAGGCGAATGTATTTTCATATTTGTTAATGCTTCCCAGGCACTCACGATACAGGCTTTGCCTAGTGTGGATGCCATCGCATAACGTCTTTAATTAAATCTATCAGGCTAGACGCAAACATAAATATTTACATTTAAGGTATTTTTGTTTAATTGTATCTATAATTTGTGTCTGTAAATAAATATTTTTTCATTTTTCATTTTCATTTTCTATACAAGAGTTGACCACTGTTCTGTTCGAACTTTTCACTTACTTATTGGTCTAAAATGCGTATATCACACAAATATGGCATGGAACGTGCAAACCAAACATTAACCACATGAATGATTATCACATGGAAAGCTGATGACTATTTAATTGCAATGTGCAGTGTTTTCCATTTTCGCCGCCATTACCGCATGTCTTTTGTATGTTGTATAAGCAACTGTGACAGTACTTTTGCGATAAAATCCATTAAAAAACACATTTGAATGAGAAAGTCGGAGTTGATGGACTTTACTACAAGTCTCATAAGAAGAACGAGATTATAGATTCCGTATATGAGTGCTTTACTATTGAACCGGAGCGAAGCTGTGCGGAACTCAATCAACCATTGTTAAAATATTTTCGTAATTAATTGTGAATAGTTAGTTGAAATCCGCACAAATCCGCTTCCACTGTAGCCATGTTAAGGTTTTATGTGTCTGACAGGGTTTCATCGGTTAATGTTCTTTTTTTAAACATTAAACTGTGCTCTGTTTAAAAAAATCGTTAGTCTTCTTTTCCAACTATGTATTATAGCTATGGCTTTTTATTATTATGGCTATTCCAACTATGTATCATGGCTCCCAAAGTCTATATTATTATAACCTCAATTATAATAAGTTTAATGGCTTTTACCGTAAGTGTTTAGTGTAAGCCTCAAAATATTCATGTTATTATTAAACGTTGCGCTGTAATTGCACGGTATTAGTTAACTACGATCGTGTACTTTCTCGTAACCTTATATCTCGGGTCGTGATGGGAAAGTAGCGTCAGGAATGGAAATACAACTTCCAGAATAAAGTGAATAGTTGATTTAGGTAAATGGGTATTTAGAAAGGCTTGCAATCCATTTTACATAGGGAAGTGGCTCATCAAGGAAGGCACCCGCGGTCTAGTATACATCGCTAGTGTGAAAATTTTGAAGATCGTGCTTACGTTATTTTCCCAGATTAAGTGGGGTCCCATGGGGGCGTTCATAAAATTAGTATATAATCTCACAGTAAAGTTTACTGATATCATCAGTGACGGAGGCGCTTTTGGCCTAGATTTTTTCCTTGCTTTAGTCCACTAACTTAGATTATTCCCAAGAAACTTTTACTTAACTTACCTAACTTCTTTCCAGGAAACTACTCAGTGGAACACATCGACAAGGTATGCGTTTCTCTACAGCAGCAGTACGGTAGATGCGTGAAGGTGGCCGGCCTGCTCGGGAGACCAGACATGCTGTTCGTCTTCGATGCTGGGGAGGTGGAGAGGGTGTTCCGAGGGGAAGACGCTGCTCCTCATAGGTGGGTCCTTGATAGTTTCCGTATTGATTCGATGATGAAACTAGGTACTTTTATTAAATAAGTAAATTAAGTGAGTCCTTGATACTTTTTAAATTAACTGAGTCCTTGATACTTTTTAAATTAACTGAGTCCTTGATACTTTTTAAATTAAGTGAGTCCTTGATAATTTTTTAATTAATAAGTCCTCGATACTTTTTTGATTAAGTGAGTCCTAGATACTTTTTAAATTAAGTGAGTCCTTGATACTTTTTTGACTAAGTGAGTCCTAGATACTTTTTAAATTAAGTGAGTCCTAGATACTTTTTAAATTAAGTGAGTCCTTGATACTTTTTAAATTAAGTGAGTCCTTGATACAATTTTCACTTGAACATCATGAACGTCTTACACAAAACCTAAATCGATTTCTGAAAACATAAAGAAGTTTTTTCAAAAAATACCGAATACAATTTAATTAGGTAACACGATTTTAAATTTATTTCAGACCGTCCATGCCTTCTCTGAACTACTACAAACACACGCTTAGGAAAGACTTCTTCGGAGCCGAAGAGAATTGCGCAGGAGTTATTGCTGTGTAAGTACAAAGTACTTTAATTTAGGACAGTATATTAAGTGTATTAGGCGATGTCACGTTTAAAAACTATTAGCCGGAGAATCCTAGAGACTGATCCATTTTAATGAGAACTCACAGACTCTTCCTTTCCAAATGGGGGTTGGCAAGACCAAAATGTACAGACTGAAAAGTAGCAGATTATTCATAGATAAGACCTATTATATATTCTATAAGTAGCACTCGTGGCATAGTTTGTCTAAGCGATGTTAGTTCATTGCAATGCGACCCCCACTTGGATGGGTGGCCGATAGTGTCATTTCTATCAAAGCGCTACCGTGCTTCGGAGCGCGTTCAATTGTCGGTCCCGGTTGTTTCAGCTGTTAGACCATATCTGAGGCCTTTAGGCGGGCTAAAAACTCCGACACCAGGGTTGACATCGAACTTACTTTATTCTTTACCTTTTCTCTTCCAATGGAGGTGGGCAAGACAAGTTGGATGCGTGATGATCGATTTCTATTGAATTCGCTGACTCGCACCTAAAAACCAACATCAAAAGGAATATTAAAATGTAACTTTACATTTACCTATTTCCAGTCACGGTGATTCGTGGGCAGCCTTCAGAACCAAAGTGTCTCGAGTGGCTTTGAGTGCAGGTGCGGCGGCGCAGTACACCGTACCCGTAGCTGAAGTAGCAGATGCGTTTGTGAACAGGTAGGGTCTTCTACAATCAATGTCGTATTATGAGTCTTAAGTGGAAAGTAATAAGGCTGATTTTCCAATCAAAGATCATTTGCTTCTCTAAAGGAAAATGTTAAGATTATGTTTGAGTGTTGGTTATTTCCAACCCCAAACCACCTTTCATACTAATACTTTATACCTAGAATTTGGACACTGCAAAAAAAAGTAAAATTACTTTTCTCTCATTATTGTGTTTTGTACCTTTTACCAGAATACGAGAAATCAGAGATGAAAATCAAGAAACTCCTGATAATTTTCTCAATGAAGTTCACAAGTGGTCTCTAGAATGTAAGTACCTTGCTATTCTTAATTTAAAAGGAGTATCAAGAGATATATCGAGAGATCGAAGCGAAGAAGTTGACTATGTTTAGTCTATGTTACAACCATCTTAAGATCTTGTTTTCTATGAAGCCAGACCATCCTAGTTTTTAGATTACACATATTTCAGCCAACTTATGAGACTCTTCTCAATGCAGCTAAAACGTTGGGGTTGTTTTCCCCGCGTGATCTTTCGATTCAAAAAGGGTAAATATTGGCAGCCTCACTTTCGGTTTTTCCCGTGATTCGCTTCCTATGTTCCAGTAGTTTTATCGGGAAAACAACGGTGGCTACATACAGGCACGGAAGAATATTTTTTACCAACTTTTAAAAATTACGCCTAATCCTCCTCACTGTATCTTCGGTGAGACGAATGGCCTTTACTCAGCCGCGGGACTACAGGCCAATACTTCATTTAAAATAACGTGCAGGTTTTAACTGCTTGAATTTTTCTTCTAGCTCTAGGCCTTATAGCCTTGGACACGAGACTAGGTTGCTTCGACGCCGTAGAAGGCTCCGAGTCTGAGCGGCTCATAGATGCTGTCCACACCTTCTTCATCAGCGTGGGGGAACTGGAGCTGAGGGCGCCCTGGTGGAGGATCTACCCTACAGCCATGTTTAAACGATATGTAGCCGCTTTGGATACCATTCTCAGGTAATTGTTTTTTAGGAAATTGAGTATTTTTATTCAGTCTGACCTTATCTGGGTTTTGACCCTCTTCAATATTTCACTGAAGATCAGATAAATTGCCGCTTACTTTAGTTATCAATGAAAAAAATCTTACCCATCACCATATATTTTTACTCTGTGGAAGGAATCCCTTTGATGCAAATAACGGTCTTAGCAGTCTAAATATTTGTAAATAAACACAGCACTTTAGGTATCAAATGGTTTGTCCTTTTCCGACATACGCTATTTGCCAAAGAGCGACAGAGACAAAACACTTTAAATCACTGTTTAAGTTAAATATCGTTTATGAATAAGGCGGTTACTCTTTTCAAATGGAGTAAGTATACCTTCAATGTTAATATCAACCTTTTTCCTTGTCAGCGTCACTCTGAGTCACGTAGAGAGAGCGCTGGAGGAGTCTCGCGCGAGCGGTGCCAGCAAGTCTCTGCTCCAGGACCTGGTGGCTGCCGCCGGGCCGCGCGTCGCCGCCGTCGCCGCGCTCGACATGTTCCTCGTTGGTATTGATACGGTGAGACTGCTGTTACATTATAATAGTTTGGAGGGGATTTATTGGGTGTCATTGTGCAGGCAAGTCAGGCCACTGACTTGAAGAAAAGAAAAAACAGATCATGAAACATTGATCTATGCTAAAATTATGAGTATTTCAGTGCCAAAATGCGTTAAGCGGGCGCACGCAGCGGTTCACTTTTGTATGATACCGCAACCGACGGGCGCACGCGACGATTCACTTTTGTATTAAACCGCGGCGTGCGCACGCTTAACGCAGTGTCGGCCCTTATATGTAATTCGCTAGTCTACCCGTGCTGCTTCTACAGTATGGCACCCTGTGATGACTCTTTACCTCGTGGCGTCTCTGTCCAGAAGTTTATTGGCTTCTTGTTATTTATGACACAGTAATTAACCTTTACGCTAAGTGAAAACATCACATACATACAAAATACATAAATATATGCAAAACAAGATCTCTAGATTCCCATGGGGTGAAATTTACTGAATCTGGAGTTAAATACATCAGAAAGAAATTAATATTGCTTTCTGATTCTACTCAACAGACTTCCAATGCTGTAGCATCAACATTATACCAGCTCTCCTTAAGACCAGACGTCCAGGAGAAGCTTTATGATGAAATAAACAAAGTCCTTGACGGCAGACCCATGAAGCCTGGAGACGTGAACCAAATGCCTTACCTGAAGGGGTGTATCAAGGAAGTAATGAGGTTGGTACTGATACACTCTGAATTAGGTAATTGAAGGTAAAGGTCAAGATGGGATAACGAGCTATTTCAAACTAACTTGATAATTATGATAATATGGTTTTAGCAAAGATGAGATAAAACTGTCCTTCTATGACTTATATGGCCCAAATATTATGGCGTCACTCGGATTAGGAGGTACGTCATAAAGTTTAGTTTAAACAAATATGTTCAATAAAAAGGAACGGAAGTGAGATCTGTTAAATTTGAGTGACCCTTGAGTATCGACTCGATGTTAGTAGTACAAAATCAAAGGGTAAAACCTGAATGACAGAAATTTCATGGTTGTATAATTATTATTTTTGTTTTCACAGAATGTTCCCAGTGGTCATCGGAAATGGCAGACAATTAACTAAAGATACAGTTATTTGTGGTTACAACATTCCTAAAGGGGTAAGTAATAATTAAATTTCATAGGAAATGCAGAGTGCGTTCCCATAAAAGAAGCGCGGAGAGGTGCGAAACTCAATTGACTCCAATGACATCGCATTACCAAGAATGACAATTTCAATGCGTTGCCATTGGTCAATCAAATTCCGCATCGCTCCGCTTCATGTATGGAAACCTCCCCGCAGCATTTAGGGTAGGGTTTTTGAGCATTGAGCATTCCTTTTGGAGGGTAATTGAGAACATGTCTCTTTATTTTATATCCATTTTAGGGAAGAAAGTATGCTTAGATCCATACAAAGTCAAAGTCAATTCAAAGTCAAAACTGAATATTTTTATTCAGTTTTGGCCCCATAGAGGCTCTTTTGAACGTACCACCATTCCAAGTTTTTACTAAGGGAGTACTTTTTCGGAATAAAACAAAAACCACCGTATCATTTCCAGACGCAAGTGATCTTCCAACACTACGTGATGGGTAACAGCGAGGAGTATTTCTCGCAGGCCTCCGACTTCTGCCCCGAGAGGTGGTCACGCCGGGCTCCCAACCAGACGCACCACGCCTTCGCTTCGCTCCCCTTTGGATACGGGAAGAGGATGTGCCTGGGAAGGCGGTTTGCAGAACTGGAGATACATACAATGATTGCTAAGGTGATTAATTTGGTAGAAAGTTAAGGTTCAAATGCGCTGTTCAAAAGCGCCGTTCTAATGCGCAGTTGAAATCATATTTGCATTGAATTGCTATTAATATTCATCTTGATGATCAAATGTTTTATCACTTTTTGACATACGAAAATTTTCCGATGAGCAAAAGAGACAAAACACATTATAACAGTGTTTTGTCTATGTTTTAAGTACTTTAAAGTCTATAATTTTTGTTACCATTTCCTTTCAGATTGTGCAGGCCTTCAGAATGGAGTATCACCACGAACCCCTGGACTACCATATCCACCCGATGTACACCCCTAACGGACCAATCAAATTGAAGCTCATCGAGCGATAACGTCACTTGACTACATCAAATGTGCTTTGTATCTTTGTATAGAATGTAACTTTTTATTGTCTTGCCTTTAACGCCGCTATGAGCGGTATCGTCACTTTTTTAGACAAGCTATGGTAAACACATTGGGTTATTATGTACTAACGTTAGTACATATAACTCAATGGGTAAACATTTCAATTGTATTTGTTCTAATGCACAAAACATTGTGGTGGGTTTGGGCCAAATGTATGAGAATATTATGTCAACTTATCTATGTCCATAGAATGAGTAAGTACTCGTTGTTCGATCTTTGCTCATTTTTAACTAAAGGGTAGATAAATTGTGTTTGCCATCCGCTTTTTCTGCGACTGCCGTCGTTTGAAATCGGTGGTGGAGGCACCCCCCCCCCCCCCCCCCCGCCCGCCCTCGCATCATCCTTGCCTGCGCGGGCGCGCATCACCAGTGTCCTTGGACGACCGCCCTGATTCGGTCGTGATCTCATCCTTGAGCTGCTATCCGTGATAGCCAGGATTACGAATTTCATACATATTCCTGCCGTGCAGACAATATTGTGTGTGTGAGACGTTCTCGCAAACAGTGCTGTGCCATTTTCGATACCTAGCTGGTGTTTGGACTTTACAACGCTGCTCCATCATCTCCACGCCATCCAGAAACCTCTGTGCCGATCCATCTTTACAGACGACGTGTGGAAGCAATAAGGTTGGTGGTGGACTTGATTTATCTACTTTTGTGAGCAAAGATCTTTTCCAAATTCTAGTGGGTATATCGTTTATGTACAGGCTTAAATTTTACATACTTAGGTCCTTCGAATCTTCCCAGCCCTAACAGACTCCACATTTTGGTCCTTCGAGCCGGATAATTTAACCTTAGTAAATCTCATACTTAATTTCATACTCAAGTTCTTCTATCCACGTTGGTTAGTTAGGAAGCCATTTTGAATGAACCACGTTGCCGTGTAACCAATTTATTCAATTTGTGCATACAAGCCGTGCTTGTTTCTTAATTAAATATTTACATTTGTCTTAGTTTCACAACTGTTTAGGTTTTCAAAATGCCTAATTCTGATGAAAAAGCCTCTGACAAAGCTCCCTCCAAAAAGGAGTTAGAAATTGCTCGCTACATTAATAAAGCCATTGCTAAAAGGCAACGTATTTATTCTCAACTTCAGCAAATATTTGATTTATCAAATAAAATTGATACCCAATCGGATGTTAAAATTATGTTCCTCTTGCGTGCCTCAGAGATTGATTCATTACGCGATTCATTTGAAAGCACGTGCATGGAAATTTATGATTTGAAATTGACTTTAGATCCCGATGCGCAATTCAATGACAGCGATCTAAAGGCCTTCGATGACCTGTACTTTCGCATAAAGCTGTGTAAATCAAAGCACGCTTCCAAAATGGCGGACGTTCCTCCATGCGCTAAAGATAATTCTAACGCCGAAGTACGGCCGCGTTTACCCAAATTAGAATTGTTCACGTTTGATGGGAATATTGAAAGTTTCACAACATTTTATGAAACATTTTGCTCTTTGGTGCACAATCAAAGAGGTATCTCCAATATAGACAAATTTCATTATTTGCTGTCGTGTACAAAAGGTTCCGCACTCAGCATCGTCAAAAGTGTGCCTATAACATCGAGTAATTACGAAGTGGTATGGCAGTCATTGCTTGATAAATATCAGGACAATAGAATGCTAGTAGGTAAATATCTAGATAAAATGTTGAATTTTCCCGCGTTAAAAACTGAGTCACCTTCCAATTTAAATAATTTTATTGAGACTTTTGATCATTCATATCGCGCAATAAATGCTCTCAACATCGATAATTTATCTAGCTATGTACTTTGTCATATAGCATTGAAAGGGCTAGACCCTAATACCCGAAAGACGTTCGAACAAAGCATTGACCAAAAAACTATACCTACTTACGAACAGCTGATGTCTCACGTACATAACCATATTAAAATCTTGGAACATTCGCAATCTAGTTCTACTGTTTCGCAAAATAGGAATTCTACACCTAACGCTAATTCAAACAAAAGAACGAGTGAGAATTACATAAGAAAAACCTTTTCTTCACAGACGCAATCTGTAAATAACAAACCGGTTTGTTTACACTGTGGCCAAAATCATATGATTTTTCGCTGTGAACAATTCCGTGAATTGACACCCGCGAACCGACTCAGCCGTGCTGATCATTTAAAATTGTGCCACAACTGCCTCAAACAAAATCATTCGTCTGCCGATTGTCGTAGTCAGTTCAAATGCTTTGCTTGTAATCAGCGCCATCATGCGTTATTGCATCTAGATACCGTAATTAATACTATCGATGCACGATCTATAGATACACATAGTGCGCACGCGCATACGAAGCTATCATTCTCGAACGTAAACAATATAAAGAACTATATGGTTCTACTTGGTACTGCTATAGTTAATGTTATTGACTCGTTTGGTAATTCGCAAGCTTGCCGTGTTCTTATCGATTCAGGCGCTCAATCGAACTTTATTACAATGGAATGTTTAGAACGATTAGGATTGTCACGACAAAAATGTCCGTATAATATTTTCGGCTTAGCCGGTAACAGCGTGAAGAATTTTGGCATGACCTCATGTACCATTAAACCGAGACACTCCGAAAATCCGACGTTTAAAATCGATGCTATTATTTTGCAAAAAATTACTTCCGACTTACCTTCGGTGGAAATTTCCGAAGAAGTTTCCCACCATTATAAAACCCTTTTGCTGGCGGATCCCTCATTTTATAAAAAATCCCCTGTTGATATTATTCTCGCAGGTGACATATTCCCTGACATCTACGACGGGAACAAAATAATCGTGAGCCCCACACTACCCGTAGCACTAAGTAGTGCCTTCGGGTTCGTATTGTGTGGAAGAATGGAAGTACCGTGTACTTCCGATGATGTCACTAACATTGCAACATTATCTTGCAATTTGGTGTCGTACACCAATGACAGTGACACCATCAATGCATCCTTAAAATCGTTTTGGGAATTAGAGGAGTCGCCGTGCGACAACCCTAAGCTCAGCCCACACGACGAACTAGCCGAGGAGATTTTTTCTAAGCAGCACTATAGGGACGAGAGTGGTAGGTACGTATCACCTATCCTGCTCGACCCGAACCGTGCCGCCCTCGGTGAATCACGTAGCCAAGCCGTGCGAAGGCTACACCATTTGGAGCGACGTTTCGCTCGAGCCCCTGAGTTGCGTACTCCTTATGTTGAGTTCATGCGCGAGTATGAAAACCTCGGACATATGCGACCATACACCGGCACAGAGCCGAGTAAGTACACAATTCCACACCACTGTGTGGTAAAAAGCTCAAGTACCACTACGCCCGTGCGAGTGGTATTCGATGGCTCAGCGGTCACTTCGAATGGCGTGTCATTAAATGACACATTGCTCACAGGTAGGAAGCTTCATCACGATATTTTAAAAATTATTTTCAATTTCCGCCTGTATGATATTTGCCTAACAGCTGATATAGCTAAATTTTATAGAATGATATCTATAATTCCCGAGGACCGCTGTTATCAACACATTCTTTGGAGGGAATCCCCCTCTGAAGAAATCAAAACGTACGAACTTCTCACGAATACCTACGGTTTACGTTCATCTGGTTACGTAGCTGTGCGCTCCTTGCAGCAGTTAGCTCAAGATGAAGGTAAAAATTACCCTCACGCTGCTAAGGTTTTAATGGAAGGTTTTTTTGTCGACGACCTGTTGTGGTCTACACAGGACCTCGCCGAGGCCTGTACGTTACAGGATGAGCTCGTAGCTCTATTGAAACTCGGCCGCTTTGACCTGCGCAAATGGGCGAGTAACTCCCCTGAGTTACTCGCGAGAATAGACGCTGAGCAATCCGTCGCTATAAACTTTGGTGACGACACCGTGTGTTCTTCACTAAAGGTACTAGGACTGATATGGCTGCCCTCTGATGATTGTTTTTCATTCGACTACAACATGACGGACGATACCTACACTAAACGATCGGTGCTAAAACTTCTTGCAAGTATTTTCGATCCTGTTGGATTTCTATCTCCCTGCACATTTCTCGCTAAATGTATAATGCAAGACTTGTGGAAACTTAGTCTTGGTTGGGACGAGTCCCTCCCAACTCAATTGCGGGAAAAATGGTCAATGTATATAACATCATTATCGAGTCTCTCGTCTATAAAAATCGAACGGCACTTGCTTATGCCGAAATTCTGTGAGGTACATTTAATTGCATTTTGTGACGCATCAACCCGTGGTTATGCGGCATGTGTTTACGCTCGAAGTGTCGACCCAAATAATAAGGTGAAAACCAGACTACTTATCAGTAAAGGTAAAGTCGCACCGATCAAACCTCTTACGATTCCACGACTCGAACTTATGTCAGCTGTTTTGTTATCTAAATTAATTTTATTCATTCAAAAAAATATAAATAATATAAACTTTCAAGTAACGGCTTTGACCGATTCCAGTGTTGCACTCGCTTGGTTACAAACACCTCCTTACAAACTTCAAACCTTTGTGTCTAATCGTGTCACTCAAGTAGTGGAGGTAGTTCCGTCGAATAGCTGGTATCACGTGAGAAGCGAAAACAATGCCGCTGACATTTGTTCGCGTGGCGCCATGCCGACTCAGCTCGTAGCTGATTACGAGCAATGGCTTCACGGACCAGATTGGTTGGCTGATGACGTTCATCAGTGGCCAATCAGTCCGTTTTACATAAAAGATGACTCGGAAATATTAGAGTTAAAATCAAATAATGATACTTTCTCCTGTCTATCTCAAACATTAACTGACGATTTTTCAAAAACGTTTTTTGAAAGGTATTCCTCATTCACGAAACTTCAACGTGTTCTTGCATGGTGTTTACGATTTGTAAAAAACTGCAGACTCACAAAAAATGAACGTTTGTTTGGACCCTTATCAATTGGCGAGTTGAATGTGTCGCACGATCTTATAATTAAACTTACACAAAATACCTATTTTCGTGACGAAATAGATAAACTTAAAAATAACAAATATGTTCCGTCGTTACGGAAGTTAGCACCCTTCGTCGATTCCCATGATTTCCTCAGGGTGGGGGGTAGGTTATCCCAAGCTAAACTACCTTACAATAGCAAACATCCTCTGCTATTGCCTAAAAAATGTCACGTAACTTTTCTAATAATCAATTATCTTCACGTCATGTACCTACATGTAGGACCTCGCTCATTACAAGGTATATTGTGTAAACGTTATTGGATAATTTCCGCGCGCAATGTAATCCGTAGTGTGTTGTCGAAATGCATCGTATGCTTTAAATGCAACCCTACATCGATTCAACCCCATATGGGTACTTTACCCGCCGAAAGATTGATACCTAACAAGGTTTTTGATCATGTCGGTTGTGACTTAGGTGGTCCGTTCCTCATTAAATCGAGTAATAAACGCAACACAAAGGTTCTAAAATGCTACATGTGCCTTTTTGTGTGCTTTTCCACAAAGGCCGTGCATATTGAAGTCTTAAGCGATTTATCAGCTGATTGTTTTCTAGCTACACTTGATAGGTTTGTAGCGCGACGCGGCCTATGCTCGTGCCTACATTCAGATAACGGTACAAATTTTGTCGCCGCTGCAAAACATTTGAAGAATGTGGTAATCTTTTTTAATAAATATAATGACCCGATTGCTGAAGGCTGTGCTTCTCGGTCTATTGATTGGAAAAATATTCCACCTACAGCTGCGTCGATGGGCGGACTGTGGGAAGCCGGGATTAAGTCAGCCAAGCGTCATCTTCTTCAGGCAGTAGGAAATAAGGTGCTCACATACGAGGAGCTCACTACTGTCTTTTGTAAAATCGAAGCAGTGTTAAATTCACGTCCTCTGTGTCCATTGTCTAACAGTCCCGATGAGTTTGAAACATTAACACCGGGTCATTTTTTAATAGGTCAAAGCTTACTCGCCGTACCCGAGTACAATGTTGAAGACGTGAGTGTGAACCGGCTGTCACGTTGGCAATACGTTCAAAGGATTTCCCAAACGTTTTGGAAAAAATGGTCCGATGACTACCTACATACATTGCAACAAAGAGCAAAGTGGCACACACATTCTCCAAATCTCATGGTTGGCGATTTAGTTCTCATTAGATCTGATCTAACTCGCCCACTCAATTGGGTTCGGGCCAAGGTAGAACGTGTTCATAATGGTCCTGATGGGGTAGTTCGTGTTTTAACTTTGAGGACGCAAAAGGGACTATTAAAGAGACCGGTAAATAAAATCTGTCCTTTTCCTTATTCGAATTGATAAGTTCATAAACTATACTAAATAAATCTTATTCATCTTATCATATTTACTTATGTAGCATCTTATTATATTTACTTATGTATAATTAGTAATTACTTATAAAAAAATATATATTTAGGTACACTATTCTGCCTATTAGCAACATTTCCATTGCCGTAGAAATTTCTTTCTTATTTCATGTACATTTATCTACTGGAAATTATCATGATAATTTCGGTGGGGGGAATGTTCGATCTTTGCTCATTTTTAACTAAAGGGTAGATAAATTGTGTTTGCCATCCGCTTTTTCTGCGACTGCCGTCGTTTGAAATCGGTGGTGGAGGCACCCCCCCCCCCCCCCGCCCGCCCTCGCATCATCCTTGCCTGCGCGGGCGCGCATCACCAGTGTCCTTGGACGACCGCCCTGATTCGGTCGTGATCTCATCCTTGAGCTGCTATCCGTGATAGCCAGGATTACGAATTTCATACATATTCCTGCCGTGCAGACAATATTGTGTGTGTGAGACGTTCTCGCAAACAGTGCTGTGCCATTTTCGATACCTAGCTGGTGTTTGGACTTTACAACGCTGCTCCATCATCTCCACGCCATCCAGAAACCTCTGTGCCGATCCATCTTTACAGACGACGTGTGGAAGCAATAAGGTTGGTGGTGGACTTGATTTATCTACTTTTGTGAGCAAAGATCTTTTCCAAATTCTAGTGGGTATATCGTTTATGTACAGGCTTAAATTTTACATACTTAGGTCCTTCGAATCTTCCCAGCCCTAACAGACTCCACACTCGTATTTGCCACGTTTTGTCTAAGGTTTAGTTAAGATTTATTGATAACTTACTTCTTAAAGTATTTTGTTGCTTATAGTTAAATTTTTGAGTCTTGCAAAGACTTTTTGTACAGGACTTTGAGTCCTTCGTGTACTTTATTTGATACAGTTTAATTTTTTTAAATAGACGACAAAAGTCTCTTGGTCCTCTTGTCCTCCATCTGAACAGTAATAGATTAGAAAGATTGAAATTTCATATTATTGTGATTCTTATTTTAAGTCTTTTTGTATTAGTTTTAATTATTGATAACCTGATACCTGATATTTGTACCTTTCACTTAGTAGGCATTAAATAATGTTTTCATAAAAATGTGTACTTTATTTGAGTTTATAGAATTAAGTTTCAGGGTACATTTTATTCCAATCTGTTTGTATAGGGATCTAACTTAACACATACAAGTAAAATAAAAACACAATGTTATTTTAATAGAATTATAATTCAAATATTTACATTCATAGAATGTTTTACCTAGATTGACATTACGAGCAATCTTACTAATCTTATACATTGAAAATCAAGTGTCATGACAAAAGGTGCATTTTGTGACATTTTTCTCTCTTTTATTTTCCTTAACAAAATGTACCCTAAGTCATTTGACAAGTATCACTTTAAAGTGAATGGCCACAAAATATAGTACAATCATATTGGCAGTGTACATATTTACAATAAAAAAAACTTATATCACAAATGAGTATATCGATTGTCGTAAAGAGAATATTAAAATACAATTTTCGGAAATAAAATACATACATTGACTAGCTATAATAATAATATAAACTGTATGCATCAAAATGATCATAAATTGATTGCAATATGGCACTATTTTATGAAATAAAATAGGTATGCGAAAGCGCATTATAATATAAAGCTAAATAGGCAGTGAAAAGTTAAGTACATAGGTAATCTTTAAATATCCTTTTGACGCAGCCATTTTCATTATAAAATTGTTACAAAAAGTTGGCATAATAATTATTATAATATCACATTTTTATATAAGTAATTTTAGCACGCGTTTTTTGTTTCTGATGATTTCCTTTTCAAGGCTCTGGTGTAAGCAAAGATGGCCACTATGACTGAGAAAGCAGTGAAGGCAACCGCGCTTAAAATGAAGTAGTTGGTCGAGTTATCTGATGACAGCTTGAGGTCCGATAACAATTGACTGACATCACGAGTCTTCCTTGATTTAGGCTCGGTCTTTGCTGACTCGAATACTTCTGGAAATAGAAAAGGTAGGAAATGATTACATATGATCATGAATGCACATTAACCTCGTAACAGTAGAATTTTCGCTCTTCAATTACAAGGAGATGTGATTCACAAATGTACTGAGTGACAAGTTCCCTATATGTGGACGTTACGAATCACAGATTAAAGAACGAACCATGTTGAGAAAGAAACTGATGAATCATCCAAGTTTGGCAACAAATACCTTAAAACCATAATTACCTGTTACACTCTCTTCCTCTTCTTCGGCATGTTCTGGAGCTAACCTCGCCACTCTGAGCGAGTTTACTTCATTTCCAGCAGGGAAGGGGGGCAAATACGTTGAAGGAGGATTTGTACTGCTAGGGGCGAAGGGTTGAGGACATTTGGGGTCCCGGGAACCAGGGTAGCAGGAACTGGGAGTGGGGAGTGGGGTGGGTCTAGGGCATCTTGGGTCAGTGCTGCCTGGGAAGCACCGTGGAGGTTCGGGCGTTGTAGGTCTGGGGCAACGAGGATCTGTGCTACCGGGGAAGCAACGAGGAGCCTCAGGGGTGGTAGGCCTTGGGCACCTAGGATCAGTGCTGCCTGGGAAACAACGGGGAGGCTCAGGGGTGGTGGGTCTTGGGCAACGAGGGTCAGTGCTGCCTGGGAAACAACGTGGTGGCTCAGGGGTTGTTGGTCGGGGGCAACGTACGTCAGTGCTGCCAGGAAAACAGCGAAGCGGTTCAGGAGTGGTTGGCTTAGGGCAACGCGGGTCCGTGCTGCCTGGGAAGCATCGAGGAGGTTCAGGGGTGGTAGGTCTTGGGCAACGAGGGTCGGTGTTGCCGGGGTAGCAATTAGGAGCTGCTGTTGATGGAGGTAAATATGTAGGGGGGTTCAGAGTGGAAGGCCTAGTCGGTTGAGGGCACCTCAGGTCAGTGCTACCAGGGAAGCAGCGTGGTGGTTCGGGAGTGGTTGGTCTTGGGCACCTAGGATCAGTGCTACCGGGGAAGCACCGTGGTGGTTCGGGAGTTGTGGGTCTTGGACACCTCGGGTCAGTGCTACCGGGGAAGCAACGAGGGGGCTCAGGAGTGGTAGGCCTGGGGCATCGCGCGTCAGTGCTGCCAGGGTAGCATTTTGGAGCAGCCGTCGATGGTGGTAAGTAAGTTGGTGGATTCAGAGTAGTGGGCCGTGATGGTTGTGGGCATCTAGGATCAATACTGCCTGGGTAGCAGCGTGGTGGTTCGGGAGTAGTAGGCTTAGGGCATCTCGGGTCAGTGCTGCCTGGGAAGCAACGAGGAGGTTCCGGGGTGGTCGGTCTTGGGCATCGAGCATCAGTGCTACCGGGGAAACAACGTGGGGGTTCGGGTGTTGTTGGTCGTGGGCATCGAGGGTCAGTGCTACCGGGGAAGCAACGAGGGGGCTCGGGGGTGGTAGGCCTGGGGCATCGCGAATCGGTGCTGCCTGGGAAGCAACGCGGTGGCTCAGGTGTCGTTGGCCTTGGGCATCTAGGATCAGTGCTGCCTGGGAAGCACCGTGGAGGTTCTGGCGTTGTTGGCCTGGGGCAGCGAGGATCAGTGCTACCTGCATAACATTTAGGAGCAGCTGTTGACGGAGGTAAATACGTGGGAGGGCTTAAAGTCGTAGGTCTCGTGGGTTGAGGGCACCTAGGATCAGCGCTGCCTGGATAGCATCGTGGGGGTTCAGGAGTAGTGGGCCTTGGGCACCTTGGGTCTGTGCTTCCAGGGAAACAACGTGGTGGCTCAGGTGTGGTAGGCTTCGGGCATCGAGCGTCAGTACTGCCGGGGAAGCAACGTGGTGGTGCAGGAGTGGTGGGTTTCGGGCACCTAGGGTCAGTGCTACCTGGGAAGCAGCGTGGAGGCTCTGGAGTAGTGGGCCTTGGGCAACGAGAGTCGGTGCTTCCTGGGAAGCATCGTGGTGGTTCAGGAGTGGTTGGTCTTGGGCATCGAGCATCAGTGCTGCCGGGGAAGCAGCGAGGGGGCTCAGGAGTTGTGGGTTTTGGGCAACGCGGGTCAGTGCTGCCTGGGAAACAACGTGGAGGCTCTGGGGTGGTGGGTTTAGGGCACCTTGGGTCGGATGATCCTGGGAAACATCTCGGCGCAGCAGTAGTTGGTGGTAGATATGTGGGAGGATTCAATGTGGTAGGACGAGAAGGTTGTGGGCAGCGAGGGTCAGGGGAGCCTGGATAACAGACTGGAGTCGTGGGTTGTGGGCAACGGGGATCGGTACTGCCGGGGAAGCATCGTGGAGGAGCTGGTGTTGTTGGTTTGGGGCATCTCGGGTCAGTGCTGCCCGGGAAGCAACGCAGTGGTTCGGGAGTCGTGGGCTTGGGGCACCTGGCATCGGTGCTACCAGGGAAGCAACGAGGTGGCGCTGGTGTTGTTGGTTTGGGGCATCTCGGGTCAGTGCTGCCCGGGAAGCAACGTGGTGGTTCGGGAGTGGTGGGTCTCGGGCATCTAGCGTCAGTGCTGCCGGGGAAGCATCGAGGAGCCTCAGGAGTAGTGGGTTTGGGGCACCTAGGATCAGTGCTTCCAGGGAAACATCTTGGTGGAGCCGGTGTAGTAGGTTGAGGACAACGGGGGTCCGTGCTACCAGGGAAACAGCGAGGTGGTGCCGGTGTTGTTGGTTTAGGACACCTAGGGTCTGTGCTGCCCGGGAAGCAACGTGGTGGTTCAGGAGTCGTGGGTCTGGGGCAACGTACATCAGTACTGCCCGGGAAGCATCGAGGAGGTTCTGGGGTGGTAGGTTTAGGGCACCTGGGGTCGGTAGATCCCGGGAAACATCTCGGAGCAGCAGTGGTAGGTGGTAAATATGTGGGAGGGTTCAATGTGGTAGGACGAGAAGGTTGAGGGCAGCGAGGGTCAGGGGAGCCTGGATAGCAGACGGGTGTTGTAGGTTGTGGGCATCGGGGGTCGGTGCTACCGGGGAAGCATCGGGGCGGTGCAGGAGTTGTTGGCTTAGGGCATCTCGGGTCTGTACTGCCGGGGAAGCAACGTGGTGGCTCGGGAGTAGTGGGTTGAGGACACCTAGAGTCAGTGCTGCCTGGGTAGCATCGTGGAGCCTCAGGGGTAGTGGGTTTGGGGCATCTTGGATCAGTGCTTCCAGGGAAACATCTTGGCGGAGCCGGTGTGGTAGGTTGAGGACAACGGGGGTCCGTGCTACCAGGGAAACAACGTGGTGGTGCTGGTGTCGTTGGTTTAGGACACCTAGGGTCTGTGCTGCCCGGGAAGCAACGTGGCGGTTCAGGAGTCGTGGGTCTCGGGCAACGGGCATCAGTACTGCCGGGGAAGCATCGAGGTGGTTCGGGGGTGGTGGGCTTAGGGCATCTAGGATCAGTGCTGCCTGGATAACAACGCGGAGGTTCGGGCGTTGTTGGTCTTGGACATCTAGAGTCAGTTGATCCTGGGAAGCATTTTGGTCCAGCTGTTGAGGGTGGCAGATATGTTGGTGGGTTTAGTGTTGTGGGGCGTGAAGGTTGTGGGCAGCTAGGGTCTGGAGAGCCTGGGTAGCATGCTGGCTTCGTAGGAGCAGGGGTAGTTGGTTTAGGGCATCGAGCGTCCGTGCTACCGGGATAGCATCTTGGAGGAGCTGGCGTTGTGGGCCTTGGGCAGCGGGGATCGAAACTTCCTGGGAAGCAATTAGGTGTTGACGGAGGTGGCTTGGGACAACGAGGATCATTACTGCCAGGGTAGCATTTAGGGGGAGCCGGAGTAGTTGGTTGGGGGCATCTAGGATCTGTGGATCCTTGGTAACATCTTGGAGCTGATGTTGTGATCTCTGCCGTGGTAGGTGGCAAATACGTAGGTGGGTTAAGTGTGGTAGGCCTTGATGGTTGAGGGCAACTTGGATTCGGTGAACCGGGGTAGCAAGCGGGCTTTGTGGGAGCAGGGGTAGTGGGCTTGGGACATCTAGGGTCTGTGCTACCCGGATAGCATCTAAGAGCAGGAGTGGTAGTTGTCTGGGGACAACGGGGGTCTGTGCTACCTGGGAAACATCTAGGAGGAGCAGGAGTAGTGGGTTTCGGGCATCGAGGATCAGTACTGCCTGGGAAGCAACGTGGTGGCTCTGGAGTGGTGGGCTTTGGGCATCGAGCATCAGTACTGCCGGGGAAGCAACGTGGTGGCTCTGGAGTGGTGGGCCTTGGGCATCGAGCATCAGTGCTGCCGGGGAAGCAACGTGGTGGCTCTGGAGTAGTGGGCCTTGGGCAACGAGAGTCGGTGCTTCCTGGGAAGCATCGTGGTGGTTCAGGAGTGGTGGGTCTTGGGCATCGAGCATCAGTGCTGCCGGGGAAGCAGCGAGGGGGCTCAGGAGTTGTGGGTTTTGGGCAACGCGGGTCAGTGCTGCCTGGGAAACAACGTGGAGGCTCTGGGGTGGTGGGTTTAGGGCACCTTGGGTCGGATGATCCTGGGAAACATCTTGGCGCAGCAGTAGTTGGTGGTAGATATGTGGGAGGATTCAATGTGGTAGGACGAGAAGGTTGTGGGCAGCGAGGGTCAGGGGAGCCTGGATAACAGACTGGAGTCGTGGGTTGTGGGCAACGGGGATCGGTACTGCCGGGGAAGCATCGTGGAGGAGCTGGTGTTGTTGGTTTGGGGCATCTCGGGTCAGTGCTGCCCGGGAAGCAACGCGGTGGTTCGGGAGTCGTGGGCTTGGGGCACCTGGCATCGGTGCTACCAGGGAAGCAACGAGGTGGCGCTGGTGTTGTTGGTTTGGGGCATCTCGGGTCAGTGCTGCCCGGGAAGCAACGTGGTGGTTCGGGAGTGGTGGGTCTCGGGCATCTAGCGTCAGTGCTGCCGGGGAAGCATCGAGGAGCCTCAGGAGTAGTGGGTTTGGGGCACCTAGGATCAGTGCTTCCAGGGAAACATCTTGGTGTAGCCGGTGTAGTAGGTTGAGGACAACGGGGGTCCGTGCTACCAGGGAAACAGCGAGGTGGTGCCGGTGTTGTTGGTTGAGGACAACGGGGGTCCGTGCTACCAGGGTAACAACGTGGTGGTTCAGGAGTAGTAGGTCTCGGGCATCTTGGGTCAGTGCTTCCTGGATAGCATCGTGGAGGGGCCGGTGTGGTCGGAGCAGCTGTCGTTGGTGGAAGGTACGTAGGTGGGTTCAATGTAGTGGGTCTTGAAGGCTGAGGACAACTAGGATCAGGTGTACCAGGATAACACACAGGTTTGGTTGGCTGTGGGCAACGTGGGTCTGTAGATCCAGGATAGCATCTAGGCGCAGCTGGTGTGGTGGGTTTGGGGCAACGGAGATCTGTGTTACCGGGGTAACAATTTGGTGGGGCGGGTGTAGTTGGCTTAGGGCATCGTGGGTCCGTGCTACCAGGGAAACAGCGAGGTGGAGCCGGTGTAGTGGGTTGGGGGCACCTGGGGTCAGTACTTCCGGGGAAGCATCTGGGTGCCTCGGTCGTTGTTGGTTTGGGACATCTAGGATCAGTACTGCCAGGGAAGCAACGAGGTGGAGCGGGTGTGGTGGGTTGCGGACAACGCGGGTCAGTACTTCCAGGGAAGCAACGTGGTGCTTGAGTAGTCGTTGGTTGTGGACATCTCGGGTCAGTGCTACCAGGGAAACATCTGGGTGGAGCAGGCGTGGTTGGTTGGGGACACCTTGGGTCAGTGCTTCCAGGGAAGCAGCGGGGTGGGGCAGGTGTTGTAGGTTGAGGACAACGAGGGTCGGTGCTGCCAGGGAAGCACCTTGGTGCTGCTGTTGATGGTGGGAGGTAAGTTGGCGGGTTCAAAGTAGTGGGGCGTGACGGTTGAGGACAGTTTGGATTAGGAGAACCTGGGTAACAAACTGGAGTAGGTGCAGGGGTAGTTGGTGCGGGAGAAGTCGGTGCAGGTGTAGTGGGCTTAGGACATCTAGGATCAGTACTGCCAGGGAAACATCTTGGTGCTTCAGGCGTCGTTGGTCTTGGACATCTGGAATCAGTGCTTCCGGGGTAGCATCTGGGAGCTTCAGGAGTTGTGGGTTTTGGGCATCTTGGGTCGTTACTGCCGGGGAAGCAACGTGGAGGTTCGGGCGTAGTGGGCCTGGGGCACCTAGGATCAGTGCTTCCGGGGAAACATCTTGGAGGAGCTGGTGTGGTAGGTTGAGGACAGCGAGAATCTGTGCTTCCAGGGAAACAACGTGGAGGTGCAGGAGTCGTTGGCTTAGGACACCTAGGGTCTGTACTGCCTGGGAAGCATCGTGGCGCTTCAGGTGTTGTAGGTTTCGGGCATCTAGCGTCAGTGCTTCCGGGGTAGCATCTTGGCGGTGAGGGTGTCGTTGGTTGTGGGCAACGGGGATCGGTGCTACCAGGGAAGCATCGTGGTGGTTCCGGAGTAGTAGGGCGTGGGCAACGAGGGTCAGTTGATCCCGGATAGCATTTAGGTCCAGCAGTTGTTGGTGGTAAATATTCCGGGGGCGATGTCGTTGGGCGTGAAGGTTGTGGACATCTAGGATCCGGGGAGCCTGGGTAGCAGACTGGGGCTGTAGGGCCGACTGTTGTTGGCACTGGAGTCGAAGGTGATGGAGAAGTGGGTCTTGGGCATCTCAGATCGGTACTTCCAGGGAAACATCTCGGTGGTTCAGGTGTCGTTGGCCTTGGGCATCTAGGATCAGGACTACCAGGGTAGCATCGAGGGGCCGATGGAGTTGGTGAATTAGTGATTGGTGGCAAATAAGTGGAAGGTGTCAAAGTTGGTCGAGGACACCTGGCGTCGTTATTTCCTGGGTAGCAGTTTGGAGCTGAAGGGGTTGTTGGACGTGGGCATCGAGCGTCTGTGCTGCCAGGATAGCAGTTGGGGGCAGAGGGTGTTGTAGGTTGAGGGCATCTCGGGTCAGTAGAGCCTGGGAAGCACTTGAATTGAGCTGGTGGGGTCACTCGTTGGCACTGAGGGTCCCGGGATCCAGGGTAGCATTGCTGCGGTGCAATTGTGGTGGAGATTTCAGTTTTGATGCCGTCACAACTGGCTTCACAGTTGTTTGTGCAAAGCTAAAATGAGAACAAATTATTTTTACTCTTTATTATAAAACTCGCATCCCAATTTTCAAGGATTAAACGCCAATTTATTGATATTATATTTAAATATTATTCTTATATTTCGTTGACGAGTAACTAATATTCATAAAATTATTGTTCTTACCTCCACGTTACAAGTGAGGTACACTTGATCCGTCTCTGGGAAGCGGAAAGCGCTTACTTTGCTGTAAGCAATCAAAGTTGCTCCACTTCGTCCCGTGTTTGATGATTTGCTGAACACATCAATCAACTTTTTCCTGAAACAGAAGAATTTCAAACTCAGCAGACATTCATTTTCTTCTTCGCACATGAGAATGGGCATGTTTATAATTTACCGGCAGCGGCCGCGGTCTCGCCGGAGTTCCACCCGATTGTATTGTACTTTAGGAAGGTAATGTTTTTGAAAAAGGTTATGTTATTTATACATTCAGTAATAGTAATTAGTTATTGTAATCCTTCCATCCATCCATTCTTACAAACTTTCCTTCTCAACTTTTAATAATAGTAGTAATTTGATTAGTCAGTATGACCATCCACTCAATGAAGAAGAAGAGAAGAAGAAGTTGGTCCATACTTGGGGCATCCAGATTGGTCTGTCAGCTGAATCTTCTTGGTCTGAGGGCTGTCGTAGTTGTCGTTGTCATACGCCCAGCAGTCGTGGATCTTCAGGTTGAATTGGTTCCTCACGTCCTTCAGGTACACCAGGATGGTGAGGTACTCGCCGATCTTGATCGAGTCTTTCAATGGAGTTGTCTGGAAATGTAGGGTGATGTGAAATATAAAGTGTATTTATAGGTAATCTGTATGAAAATAAATGTCAAATTCTATACTAAGAATACGTATACTCTGAATCATTTTCAATTGGTGAAGTAAAGGTAAAATCAATAACCTCTAGTTTTGTAAGTTAAGTATGGAACTTGCAGCTCGGATACTACATGATAGGTTTGGCGTGCATGAAACGACGATGTTGAATGAACTTGAAATGAGATGACGATGTTGATATTCTCAGTGATAGTCTGATTACAAGGAAAATTATGACACCACTTTTGGCATTTTGAATCTGGTATTAAAACACCAGTGTTGATACTTTACTTACATTAGGGAACACTCCTTTCTGTATATCCATCCAGCACTCGACACCTCCGGCGGGTCCTTCGATTGCAACCACGTCCAGCATATCCACCATGAAGGGCTTCAGCTTCAGCAGATGCTGTTCCTTTGAAGCCACGGAGTTGGCGCCAGCGGACACTTCGATCGATGTCCGAGCACATGATATCTGGAAATGTTTGGAAGAATGTATGAGTTACGGTCCCGATTTCATTGATGTGATGATGATTGATCCTTTAGCAACTTTAAATACCTTCAGCAATCAGTTAGTTAGATTATTAGTTGGATATAATTAACTGTGTGTTCCAATAAATTTATTGATTTAACCTACATTTTATGCAGGGGTATAATCACGTATAGAAATGACAGCAAAGATTATTTACTAAATGTAAGTATGTATGTAGTACATATGTTAGCGAAAACGTTATCGTCAGTTTTTGAGACTTTTGAAAAGTTGATTATGCTATTTTAACTTGATCAAAGTGTTTCATACTGTTTTTTATTGATTGTCATATTCCTACCAAGATATCGCAGAGTAATAAGTGATGGCCAGGCTGAAAATGGAAAAATGACAAACCTTTCTAGCGAAATCCAAGGGTCCTTGCACCAGGTCATCAGCCTGGAAGACGAGCACATTGTCGATGGTGCCGCAAGCGTTGCACAGCGGCCGGGAGCCGCAGCCGTCCAGGGGCACTCGGAACGAGTACCGGGACTGACTGCCTCCGAGAGATACGTACCTGGAACGAAGAGATGGTGTTGATTATTCATTTTTTATGGGATAATTATCACTATTCTCATTTCACTAAGGTGTGATTTAGATTGAGCGAGTTTTAAGGCTCTGGGCTTAAATTGTAATTACTTGTAAGTGATGTTAACTAGCGAGTTTAACAGGTCGCGTTGTATTGAAACGAGCGTTTAAGCGCGCACACCATAGTGCGGGTGCGGGTTGGGTGCGGGTCGAGTGACGTTGTTTTTCTTATATTTGTATGAAATGTGTCCAACAGGTCCATTGCTGGCCTGTTTATCTTACACTTTAGCGCTGTTGAAACGAGCCCCTGTTTTATCCTACTTGACAAGTCGTAGCTTATAAACTTGCTCAATTTATATTTCAAGGATATCTCTTATCGACTCAGATAACTGTCAAATATTTATCACACAGAAAGCAATAAAAAACTAAATTTCAATACTTACTTGCACTTAGGATCACTCAAGTATCCTTTACTGTAAATAATCCCATCGAATACATCGGGAAAGTCCACCGTTACATCAATGAAGCCATTAGCACATTGCACGTCTATGTCTGGACTGTAGGGAGAGTCTACTGCTCTTGAACCTCGCATGTATGTGACTCCATCTTCAGCACTGGCTTCGTAGAATGGAGATAGAGAATTGTCTCCAGAGAGCTGAAGGTTCAGCTCGGCGGCTGACAGAGTGTTGTCATCTGAAACAGCTGTAGCTAGCGACAGCTACAGGGGAATAGGGGTAAGTGGAGGTGAAGCGAGACCACATTATAATCACAAATCATAATCTATCCTACACACGACCGAGAAAACTGTGCAAATTCAGAAAATAATTCAAAGAGGAAAGGAATTTTTAGCACAATTTAATCTTAAGTTTTACTGTAATATGTAATGCATTACATGCATGTCGTAATAAATTGCGTTAAAGGGGATACATTGTAAATATTTGTGATCTTCGTTTTTATATTAAAAGCTTTTTTCTTTCCTAGACATATCAAATTCCAATTCAAGTTAATTCAAAGCCTAACGATTTGGTAGGTACGGTGCCAAGCATTTGTCAAACAAATACAAACATTTTCAGTTCCTATACCCATTTACACCGTACACCCATAAATTAAGTACTCATTAAAAATAAACAACTAAATTATATGTAATAAAAAACTACAACAATATCATAAGCGCACTCTGTGCATAAACCATAGACAAAGCCATTTATAAAGTAGATAATAATCAATAGTAATGTGTTCCTAATTCAATAATTAGTTGACCGGTAACATTGTGTTTGTGTAACCAAACCTTTAGGAAAAACTGGTGCCTAACAAGTTGGTATGTGGTCGAAGTTGGAACTAAACACGGTTATTTTAAGTTTAAGTTTTTTACGGTTCGATTTTAAGATCGAAGGAGTAGGTATACATTTTAAGTGTATTTGACTATCTAATGTGTATGTGGATGTCATAATGAGGACGTGCTATGATGACTTTTGCTTTTTAAATCATAACGCAGTATTGTTTCCTAAGCTTTGAATAAGAATGTTTGGCATATAGTTAATTCCTTCCATTGTTAAATATTTATTTGAGTTTAATTTACACTAGTAGGAGTAGTAGTCCTGTATCCAGTATCCTGATACTGTTACGGGATCAAATACTGTGCCGGTAAATCTACGAGGCGTTGCTAGAAGAATACATTGGGTCACTTTTAAAAACATGTCATAAACACTGGGTCATAAGGATCAAAAGCTAAATTTTAATGTACTATACCTATCGCTATATCTATTCTAAACCTTTGGAATGTACTAGTCTAGATATTGGACAGTGTTTAAATAATTCTAATGCGACAGTGGCGCCGCGCCGGCTCTTACAACGTTACGACTTGTCTGTCCAGAACTCTCCGCACGTTACTATCGGCCGTATCTATAATATATTGTCTTGTGCGCACAATGAATTCTTTCCGCTCTCACGTGGCAATTATTTCATAAGTGCCTACAAAAGATTGTAAGGCTGTGTTTACAATGTAGTAGTAGAGACATGAAACTATTTGTAAGTGTAAGAACCGTTCTAAAATTAACAATTAATAACAATGACTTTCTTCAATTGATATAATGCTCGTAAATGCCTAGTAAATCTAAATCTATGTTTACAGTAGACATGTAGATATGTGTATTTTTTCAACTTTTATTACTTTGCTTTATCAATTTTTGAGTTTTATATTTGTAAACTCTGTCTTTTTTTGGCCATTCTTCACATAAAATGTCAAGAAACTTGATGCTATTGCTATTGCTGCATATTGTTACGTGTATATAGCTTCTCAAATCTGATTACACCTTTATCAGCAATAGTGATGCTTAAACAGATCGGTGCGAACAGTAATCTCAGATGGAATATGTATATTTGAGATTTGATGGCAAATGGCTTCCGTGAGCTCGATTCCGTTACAATTGAGATGTTTCCGCGTGTTTTTTATTTGATTTAAATTTATGAGAATGCATAAAAGATATCTTAAGCGCAGGACACACATAGTGTTGGTGCGGGTCCAGTGCGGGCCGGGTGCGGGTCGGGTGCGGGTCGCATGACGTTGTATTTCTTATATTTATGAAAGGATCCGACCCGCAGCCGCACTATTGTCACTATGTTGTGTCTTGCGTTTTAAAAAGTTTAAGGATTGTTTGTATTTGTTTAAGGAATAAGCTCTGAATGTCCTGATTTGACACGCGTGATTACAACCATATATTTAGCAAATAGTTCAATAAATAAACAAGATTTTAATTTTAAACTAAGAAATGTTTCATCATGAGAGTTATGATAAATTTTAGTTTTTCAATAACTCGTATATTTCACACCAAAAACCATTAAAATTAGTTTAGTGCAGCGGAATATGGGTAAAATTAAAATGACATAGGTACAGACAGACTTAACGACTTTTCCATTTTAAATTATAACCATGTTTTCTTGTACAGGTATACTATGGCCATACAAGACATCATTTCCTCATCCACAACGATGTAAACAATAGACTTTAATTCAAATTTCATATTGTATTCAATACGTAATATTGGTTAGCAGTAAAACCGTCGTAAGACGGTTGCCACACACGCATGCGCAACACTTCTCCACATCGTATAAACTATTAATGAATATTCACTTTAAATAATTAGCTATTGATGAGTTTTGATGACCGTGGCTAACGACCCCGGGTTGCAAATCTCGGGTCGCAGGTTCAAATCTAGGCAAAGTGTTCACTTGGATACTCGTCAGATATGGCCGTTTACAGATGTGGTCGTTTACAGATATGGTCTTTTACAGATATGGTCGTTTACAGATATGGTCGTTTACAGATATTATGGTCGTTTACAGATATGGTCTTTTACAGATATGGTCGTTTACAGATATGGTCGTTTACAGATATGGTCGTTTTACAGATATGGCCATTTACAGATGTGATCGTTTACAGTCTGACAGACTGAAGAAGAAGACTGACTGTTGTCTCATTCATCTGTTTACCGATGAAGTCAAATAGGTGACTTGTTTTTGGACATATGAGAATTCTGACACACGCCAACGCGATCCGCCTACGACTTACGGTGTTAATGATTTGTTGACTGTGGATTTCATCGATGTTTGCATATGATGTATGTTTAAGATGTGTGTATGTATATTTGACAAGCGTAGGCAGTGAGAGTGCTTACTGTGTCGGGGGTTGTGGGTTCGATTCCCGCCAGTAGTCAACAATATGTGGCGACGACGTCTGGATGTCAATTATATATTCTTATAAAGTATTTGTGTATGTATATGTAGTAGTATCAGTTAATTAGATTCCATAACACAAGCTTAGAGCTTACTTTGGGTCTAATTAACCATGTTTGAATTTGTCCGGGTATATTTATTCATTTAATTATTTATTTATGTATATAAAATGTGATTTTTATGAATTTTGGTTTAGGCAAAGAGAAAACACACCAGTGAGGTACAGCTAGTGATGATATAAATGATATGTAATGTAATACTGTAATGATAATGATATTTACCTGCACGAGGGCGAATAGTGCCGCTATACGCATGACAGCGGCTTCATGGGGCCCTGAAACAAACACACAAACACGTTAAATTCACATTAAACATCGCACTAATAAGATTATTGCCCAATATGACGCATTCATTTGTTTCGATTGCGTTGAGTTACGGTGCGACAGAAGTCGTTTGAAGATAGTATAAAGCTTGTCGTTAACATCAAGCACTCCTTATACTTAAGTACTAAATACTTAATTTTAAATAAAGAACACGACAGAGGGCGAAGATCGAGTGACAGCGGAGGTCACTAATACGATGGCGCTTGTGCAGTTTTGTGTGAAGACTTCAATCGTTGACCGAACTATTTAGAAACATGTTCGGTGATCGTTAGGCTAATGCAGTAGTATGATTGGGCTATAACGGCTTAAACTCTATAAAATTAAAACACACTTATACACATTTTAAACTATGTTTAAATATAGAATGTTCATTAATAAAATAGGAACAAGGATAACAAACTTCAAGCACAGACGTAGTACTACGTAATTCTCCTTTTATTGGCCAACAAAGTATTACCCATGTAGTTATTAGGTAATCTATGGTATTAGTTAATAACAATTAGCATATCTAGCCAATCCCACACTCTAGTTCCCTGTGATTTATCAGCCACGTCATTTATTAGCTGTGACTGACGTTACTATGTGTTTTGTACTGGGAATACGACGATAAAATATCTAGTTACGCAATAATGATCTTTATTGTTAACGCAAAAGGGTGTTTGATTTGAATATCCTGAAAGGTTTCGCTTGTAGTTACTATAAAGAAAAAAAATTAAGTCGGTTTTACACAATTATATTGATACGTCGTCGTATTACGTCGTATATTACGAGCTTATATATTTTTTCAATCATTTTCAGTACTAAAATGATCTCATATCCTTTCAAAACCTTACTACATCAGCAAAAAAGCTCTCAATATCAATCAACTATGTACTATACGTATAAAAATACCGTGAAACGCTTCCTAATTAGAAGTATGTAAATGGCAGTTCACGAGTAACAAGGCTGCCTCGCTCGTGAGGTCGCGGCTTGACCCGTGATCGGTTCCGCGTTTATAGAACACCAATTAAATGGATCCGTTTCATCATTTGAAGTACCTGAAAGTAGGACTAGCTGTCTAGACAATTTTTGTTCTATGACAATGACGGTGGTTTACAATAAGGTTTTTACTGAGCTAACGAAGCTACTGAGGTATATTCAGGCTACTGAGGTATAATAAGGTTACTGAGGCTACTGAGGTATAAAAAGGTAACTGAGGCTACTGAGGCTACTGATGCTTCTGAGGCCTATTGAGGTGATCCCGGGGTAAAGTGGAATAAAAAGGAATACAGTGGATTGAAGTGGAATAAAAAGCAATAATTTGTTCTACCCAAGGGGAATAATTTAAAAAAAGTACAAAAACTGAAATTAAGCTTAATTCTATGCAATGCCTCACTAATTAATTTTAAAGAAGTAAAGTTCACCAGTTACTTATTATATATTTTTTCAGTGTTATCAATGTTTTATATTGGATAAACCGACAATTACATTGAGCAAGACATAAACTATTTATAGAAATAATGGAATATGAGCTAACGTACATTGAAAATACATAAATTATTTCAATATTTGGCACCTTACCACAGAATAATAAGTACTACAAGTAGTACAGAAGCACCACTTCCCGTAACGATTCATAGAAATAGAGACTCTTGCCACTAAGCAACAAAGTTCAATTCAGCTCGCATAAGCGCTCAGTACCTAACGAGATATTCACCTAAATATTGCCGCTCTCTTCTAACGCGTAGCTCTGTCGCTGTCTGGCGCTGGGTGACGCGATACCTATGTCGCTTAAGGTTGTCGGCTTGCCGATGTTGATGCGTATGATTGATTACTCAGTCAATTAGGTAGATACTAAAACGAATTTTACAGTCTCTCATTTGTAATAAAAAAATGAAAACAAACCTTTACTCAACTCAAGTAGAAAGATACTCATTGAAATAAAAATAAGTTTTTTTGAAGTAGGGACTGTTTTTATTTAATTTACAAGATAAACACAGATAATAATACCTAATTAGTAGTCTGCGATTAGAAACTCGTAATTGTAGGGAATTTGAAGATAGTACAGTTAACAAAAAAAAAGAAAATAGTACAGTAAAATTTAAAAAGTAAATAATTTGGTAGACGCGCGAGCGACACCCGTCAGTCGGAGTGGTGCCGGCGCCTCGCGAATTTGTAGGCATTTATCGCTGTAGGTACGGCCGAGTGGTGGTGGCCTGACCTTACGTATTAATGTTTTGAAGTTAATTGAATTACGTATACATATATCAGCATATTCGACCCCATTGTATTTTAAGTACTTCTCAACAGGTTCTTAGTTTAGTAAAGAGGTTCTATGTGTGTCGGTTGAGAATGCAATTGTAGCAATATTAGTAGATTTAACCTTTTAGATTTGAACCTTCCTTTCTAACGACAGTTTTACGGTCGCCGGGTTAACTTAAAGTTTAGTGCTCGGTTGCAATCTTCGTTAGATTTTTTGTTGCTACACTATTTTTAGTGTAAATTTATTTTTCTATGCATTAAACTATTGTTTGTAGAGATGTTTTTAAAATAAAATGATGCGTGAGTGAAAAAAGATATTTGCATTATTTTATTTATTAAAGTTTGTCATATATAGGTAAACTTGTCTATGGACAATTATAAAGTGGTAATCATTGTGATACTTTCAAAATTATGTGTTTCATGACCAAATGCATTTTGATAGTAGATCAATATAGAATGTGATACGATTGTCGCGTAAAAAGGGTTAATGAACTAGGATCATTTAAGGGTTACACTTAAAATCGAATTCTATAAACTTAGCTTTCATTAATTTAGAGACTACAAATATGAATATTAAAGACAACATACCATAACACACATAATAACCACAAATGGCTGCACAATCAACCAAAACCTAACCAATTCTATTCAATACATAGAGACAAAAACTTCGTTGAATGAGCGCAAGAACCCAGTATCTATAGCCTGTGACACAGTGCCTGTTAATAATTATTATCTTAACAATACAAATATTAGGTAGTCTGCGACAATGCTACTGATATTTTCCCATGTTTTTACGTGAGGTGCCACATCTGTTTGTCAGGCGATGAATGAGCTCAATGGCGTGAGAGATGAGGTATCCAGCGGTACAGCTCATCTATAGGAGGTAGGGGTGTAAAAACTTAAGAGATGGGCGAACTTACACGCTGCAAGCCGGTTAGTTCAATAGAAAGCGATTGAGTAATTATGTGAGGCTCCCGTTCTATTCAATTCGTAAGCTCACAATTTGAAAACTCACTCAATTTAAAAGAAATCTAACAAAAATAAAAGCCCTCCTTTACTTTGAAAATAGCCTAGCCTTTTAACCCCTGTCATTTTAGTTAATATAATTTCAAATGCATGGAGCAATATTTCATAAAACGAACGATTTTTTTTCCAGAGCTTTAACTAACCTTTAACCAAACAAGTAATTTAATAGCTCAATTGTTTCTTAATCAAGCGAAGGTTTATAGGAAGGCTTCTACCAATTATACCGCTCAATTACCGAAGGTGAGTAACGAAAAGTTGGAAATAATCGCAGTAGGGCAAATATTTGAATGTGGAACAATCCGGCGAATCGAATACGGCAAATAAATCTTTATAAATTAGTTCTACACGATGCGGTTTGATTGTAATTGCGGTTACCGTGAGAAATCAGTGCTGGGTTCAAATTAACTGGTCATGTTCACACTTTATTACATGTATTTGGGCCATTTTTTTTGGGTTGTCCATTATGTTTGGGTGATCTTTCGGTTGCGTAATGTTGCACTGTCTTTTGTTTTGGTTTGTTAGTGAAGCAAATTTTTACCTAACTTCAAGAACCAAAGGAGGTTCTCAATTCGGTCGGTATTTGGTATTTATTTAAGTATTTATTTTTTTTGTTCAATAGTTAAAGTTTTTTAGATTGGACGAGTTGCGCAAGCTGTCGTGTAATTTAACTTATGTGACGCTGGTGTTCTCGCCTAGTCACAACTCACCAACTCGCTAATGGATTACCTCCTATATCTATTAGTATAATGGAACTGTACATATAAATATGACGCGAGTAAAAAACGTAAATAATTTGAGGGCAAATATTTACAACCCTAGCAAATGCAATCAGTGTCAATAGTGTTAACAATAGTATTGACCTTAAGTTCAAAGGTTAAGGTCGAGTTTAGTTTGATTTTTGATTAGCAGAGGTTAGAAAATTGCAATAGGCACGCTACGAATCCGGCAATAGTCCAGTTCCTTATTTACCCGACTTCATGCGAAGGGTTATTACATTTTCGTCAAGGATTTTATTAAATGTCAATTATTGGGCACTGCACCCATTAATTGAAAAACGCCTCGGTGGTCTAGTGGTGTGTGCACTCGCCTGCCAAGACTGAGGTCCTGGGTTCAATTCCCAGGTCGAGCGAAAACATGTTTTCTACTTTCAAACATGGCTCGGGTTTGAGATCACCAATCCGCATTAGGCAAGCGTGGTGATTACGCCTGAAACCTCCTCACTGTACTGATATCTTCAGTGAGATGAGAGGCCTTTGCCCAACAGTGGGACATTGCAGGCTAATACTTACTTATTGGGCACTGCAGTTTATAGAAAGCAAGCTTTGTTATACTATTTTTGTTAATATAAGCTTAAGATAATTTTGTCTAGCAGTCATACCATAGTTATAGAGTAAAATAATTAAAATAACCAATCACTCGTTTTTTTGGTATTTTGATCCATCTTTTATTGCTCAATTTAAATCTCAATATCGAACAATATTAAAAAATGATCATATTTTAATTTATTACTTAATTATGTATATCAATGTGAGGCCAGACGGATGTCTACTGTTGGTATTATTTTAGTATAGTTCACGGACTGTTATCTGCATAATATAATATTATAAACATATAATTATTATTAGTATTTTAACACAATAATAATATAGTTGATTTAAGTATGTTAAACAATGTACACAGTTACTTAACTTCTTGTAAATCAATCAATGCAATTTCACTTTTCAATTTAAGTTTTCAACGTACTGAAATTTTCATTGACGAGAATTTATAATAAGAGATAACGCCAAGAGTGGTTGCTAAACAAATTTCATTTGACTTTATTAATAGTTCATTCATTCATTCATTGTAATAGTTCAGTGGCGAACTCTGGTGGAGCTTTTAGACCTAAAGGTCTCCGACTTGATGGAGTTAAGAATGCTTGTGCAATCCGGCCCGAATCAAACACTTACCAATTAAGTAATTGATGTTATATTTCATACATTATTATGTCAAAATAACTCTTCAACCTGTCATATGAAATCATCTTCACATTCAAAAAAGCTTATTTTATTATTTTTAAATTCTTAAAATAAATAAGTGACACAGGCCCTTGAATACCAAAAAATATTACCGAAATTTAAATCTCGCAAAGATTAAAGTCCTCGTTCGCCCAAACTTATGAAACACTTCATTAAAAAGCTTACTCATCCCAACCGATGTCGCTTCATTACAATAATAAGTTTATAATTTAGCCGTACAATGTACATCTGTTTCATTCTTAGCCATGTGTGTCAGGGTTGAGTTACATCGTAAAGCCCTTAGACTTGTTTGCCGACCCTTTAGACAGGTTTTATCGATTAAATCGATGATGCATCTACAATCGATTACGTAAATCGATGCACAATTCGGGAATGGTGACATCTCAAAGGCATGTGAAATAAATACATAACTTATTTTGGATTCAAGTTTAAGTTGTCTTTTCACGCGATATTAGCGCTTATGTCGTTTGAATAAGCGATGTTATTTCATTGTTATTGTTAAGCAACGTGCAGCTCTGCCCCGACTTAGATAGGTGGCCGTTAGTGACATTTTTATCTGAGCGCTACTGTGCTTCGGAGGGCACGTTAAATTGTCGGGCCGGGAACGCGCTGGCAGGGTCGCCATGTAAGGAGTGAGGTGCGGGAGTTCAATCAAACACGAGGTGTTCGGTCAAAGCTTGATTATTTTATGCATAATATCAACTATCCCCACACATGCACACATACATACACTACAGTCGGTCCCGGTTATTTCAACCTATGTTGGACAATGTCAGAGGCCTTAAGGTGGTCTACAATACTCCGGCTCCAGGGTGGCCACTAACCTACTCGAATTTACTTTACTTTATTGATGATTGAACACCGTGAAATGTTTGAACATAAAATGTTTTAAATGAATTGCTTTTGTATGACAAAAACATTCAAACTTGTTTTCGTAAATTGTAATTTGCATCAATAATGCTTTTAGGTATTACATCAAATGATATTTTGATTTGATTACATTTTTATGTTAATCGTATTATTTTTTTTGTTCTAAAATTAATTAATTATCATCGGTTTATTAATCGATGTGTAACGAATGATGCATTTTATTTATTATAAAGGTTAAAAGATCTTCAAAGCAAGTCTGAAATTATGTTGCAATCCAATACGATTACGAATTGCATTATTATCGATTGTGTATTTTATCGATATATCGCAGTAAATCGAATTGATATAGATGCCATGGTGAAGGTTATGAAATTTAGTGGAATATATTCTTTACGGTTATTAAAAGAAGAACCAAGTTCAATTGTAGTGAATATTATAATAAGGTATTTATAATTTTGTTTGTATGTTCGTATTAATCTCCGAAATTACAAGTCCGATTTGAATAATTATTATTGCATTGAGTCGCTACATTCAAGACAAAGGATATTTTTAACCCAAAATTGCAACGGTAACGGGCACAACCCGGGTAAATACCGGGGCGCCACTAGTCTACTATAATCGTTACTTGATTACTCCAAATTGGAATCTTAAAGTTACATTATAAATCCAACCTTTGGCTACGTAATCGGTGATCACAATCACGGGCCGTTGGCATTTCATACAAGATACCGACCCTTAAACAACAATCATGATACATGCAATTAGCCTATTATAGCTGCGTTAACGAAACCTCTATGAGAATATGTTAGTTGATTAATTGCTTCATCTCTCGGTACATTACGAAGGCGTAGTTTAGTAGGACTGAGTTTACACGCTGTGAGCTTCAATTAAGCTGATAAGGAGAGTTGAATTTAGCCAACAGCTTAAAGCTATTTGCTAATTTGGTAAGGAAATGACAGAGTTATGAAGAAACATTAAAAAAATACAAATTATTTGAAAACCTTCAGATTATTCAAATCAGTGAAAAATTGAATATAGAATAGCTAAAGATACTATTTTTGAGATAGTAAATCATTAAAGCTATTTGAATGAAAGTATTTGACCATAATACGAACGTTATAATTTTGTTTAAACTTTTTATTGACTGAATGGGTTGTGTACGCTTAAACTTAAGAGACCAGTATTAAATTATACTAAATAACATGTCGGTGACAATCTCCAAATATAACTAATAAACATGTATAACATTTTCGTGAGCTGACGGTACTGAACCCAAAATTATAGACAAGTATTTGAAGTATTTGCATTGAAAATATCAACATCTTGATGTGTAGATATTAGAAGCTTTGAGCACGTATCAATTTGGTATGTTAGTGAATGGTAAGGAGGTGTGTACACTGGGTATTGAAGCAGAATACTTTAAATTGTGCTTTTGACGTTTAAAGCGTATAGTTTGGCGAAGGATCAAGTAACAACTAGTATGAGTTTTTAATTCGTAAGTCATAAAATCCCAATTAGTCGGATTACTTGTGAATTATTTTATTCTATTGGGTTGGGTCTACCTACCTACTAGAAAGGAATGAATGAAATTAAATGAATGAATGAACATTACTCGTATCTTTATAATAATTTAATTAAGTTACTTACATGTTATAAAACCTTTTATACATCTTAATCGCTGTGAAAATCGTCTTGTTATCCACAGTTAACAAGAATGAAGAAATTAAGCGCTCTCTTACATACAGCCACTAAATTACGCAATTTTGCTACAAGCAACTTTATCTACAATACGGCTTTTGATACCTAGTGTATATAAGATTAAGATAAATGATTTCTTTAGTCTTAGTATATCAATCTTGGAATTCAATAACTTAGTGCTTGCTTAGAGATAATTAAATTATAAATACACTTGACAAACACTAAATCATCTATTGTACAGTCCTCTTTATACCGCTGTTGAGAGAACGTGTGACATTTAGACGCATCATATATACTCGTACTACCCTATATATTTGTGTATGTAGGTTCAAATGCTGGGATCGAATCACGAGACTCATTTTATTGAGTAAGGTTATAGGTTATATAAGTTACAAGATATTGCCTACGTTTATTCATTGCGTTCGACAATTATTATTAAGTTTTGAACACGAGAAACTTTATGTAGTTATGGTCAGTTAAGATAATAATAATATAAGATATTCATTAATTTAAGTATGAGTTATATAGGCGGGAAAATACATAATTTTCAGGAAGTAAGTTCTTGTATGCTAGTGGCCATCACTGGTGTTGGAGTTTGTAGACCGCCATAAGGCTTTAAACATAGTCTGACGATTGAAACAACCGCGGCCGATAATTTTACTTAGTTGTAGCACGGTAGCGCTCGGATAAAAATGCAATAGTTATATAGTGTTTGTTTCCATGATTTAAATATACAGACGTCAACAATTCCGCAATTGAAGTAACAAATAGTTTCATAATAATTAATGAACAACTGTATAACAACAAAAATAATTACCATAACAAAATGAAGTCTTTTGTTCAAAAAACTAATTACAATTTGTCGTAATTCAATTGAAAATCGTGATTTAAAACTATTATTTCATTAATCAGGTACTCACATGTATTGCGTGTTAAATTAATTGTTTGCTGAATTGTTTTTCGTGAGAATTTGTTTGATTGGAGTTAATTAGTTTGCAAGATACAGACAGTTATACATTACCAAATTAATCTATGTTGGATTGAAGTTACGTAAAATCTTGTAATAGATTTTCGAAATTGTTTGTTAGATTTTTATGCGAAGAAATAATTAATTGATCTGTGGTTTTACCGACTCATTTGTTCGTGACTGTCAGACCAGCAACTACAATCAAGTGACGATCGCTTGGGAACTTTATGCAGTCCAAAAACTTTAGGTCATTTCTTATTCTTCTAATTGTCACTGACCTAGTTGCTATCTCTTGATTCTTTATACCGCCTTAACTTCCATTTAGGCATTCAATTAAAGCGAATTTCCAAGCATATTGTTATACTTGTCAAATTACTCGCCAAGTTCCTCGCGTTCTATTAGATTATTTAGGTAAGGGTGCGTTTCTATTGAAACAGAACGGTGCTGTGCAGAGATTCACCAATCACAGTGCACTGGGATTATCAAACAACGCATTGACATCGTCAAAATCTTTTCGCAATCGTGATTGGTCAGTTGAGCTTTACTCCGCTTCACTAGACATGCGCCCTAAAAGTTTCTTTGACGGATCAATGTAAGGAAGCTCTCATTCTAAAGCAAATACTCGAGGCCATATTCATAAGAGCTTACTAGCTAGCAGCATTTTAGCTATCAAATGGTTTGTCCCTTTCTGACATACGCTATTTTAAAAAGAGCAAAAGAGACAAAACACTCACTCACAGTGTTTTAGTTAGGGAGCGTTTATGAATAAGGCAGTAAAACACTGGTTTACCTTTACGTTTTTTGCCTTACTTCTCATTACATACACTGGACCTACGAAATCCGATTCCCATGCTCATCACGGTTCTTGCAACAACATTACACAACTTTTCGCCTCAATCGGGTGATGTATCTTACCTACCCCCTAATTAAACCTCTTCTGTACTTGGTGTATAATTTGTCTTGCGTAAGAAAAGATAAACAATAAATATAAAAATAATTTATGGTACTTCTCATTCATTAGGTGATCGATTCTTAAGTCGTATGTTTATTGGTCAATAATTATTTATGAAATGCGCGAGTAATTGTTATGTCCTTTGTAAATGAATTTAAATGGCTTTTTCTGTTTATAAATATGGCTTCTGTGTAGTGATTATTTTGTAGCTTTCGATAAAGTACCTACTTATAATAAAGGTGAAGAGTTTCTTCTTTTGGTTGAACACACTTAATTATTAAAGTACTTATAGAATTTGAAAAAATACTTTTTGTATTTTATATCCTTATTTATGAGAAATTCTACCTTTAACCCTGAAATTCCTTTGGGAAAAGGTATAATGCAGGTAAAACCGGGGGCGTTGCTAGTATATTAAAAATTATGTTGTATGTAGTCTCAGATTATGTAGTAATATTAATTACAAGATTACTTAGTCATTCTTTGGTAACGTACGAAAAACCAATTTAAATATCAAACAGAGGCGCAAATTACATCTACATTGCAACTCTTATATAAATATGACGGTGCGATTGTGTACTTAGACCAATAACGAGGTCATGAACTTTTGGTCATTTCGGCACATTAGGCAATGGGCCGTTAAGTTCTAGGGTTCCGTAACGACGAATTACAACGATGGAAGACCCAGATACTTAAGTTACTGTGTGAAATGTGAATGTGGGCGAAAACCCTTACAATTACATCTTATCTTTTGAACAAAGTGTACTGCTATACCACTTGATATGTGAAAATAACTTCTGTGATTGTATACGATTGTCATTTTGATGGTTTTTCAAAAATAATATCTCACTCCCAGGGATCATCTAACGAAGTAATCAACATTTGATGACACCGGCTTTTATATAAAATCCATCATACCTACTACTTCATACTTCATCATGCTTCATTGCTTCATATACAATTAAACAAATTGATAGTATATCGGAAACCTAAAGGCTGTGCGACTCACTCTTGACCATTTTTAGTACAATGTAAATTTATAATCATTAAGGGTTAATTCACACCGAGACGCGACGCGACGCGACGATACTCAAAGAGGCCAATGATTTCGCGCTACGCCGCGCGTCGTCGCGAGACGCATCGCAACGTCGCGAGGCGCATCTTAAAATCGTAGCAGGACGACGCCTCGCTGACCGGCGATGCACCGCTGCGTCACGATACGTCGCGCTACGCCGCGAGGCACCTCGAGGCGCAGTGCTGCGTGGTGCAACGTAATCTGAATTCTCACAATGTAATGTGTATCTTTTCGTGTAGTGAATAAAGTATATTCTGAGTCGCTCTATGAAAAATGTGCGCGCAGCGTCGCGCCGCGTCGCGTCTCGGTGTGAACTGACCCTTTTACTGATAAGAATGATAGGTTATTATCGTCAGTTAGTAATTAACAGTTAATCAATTAATTCATTAAATATAATGCCCAATTAAGTTCTCAAAATGTCAGCTAGTGTTGTATCATTGGGTGTGATTAGTTTGATTAATCTTTTAATTGCTACTTATGATTCCTCAATAATATTTTTTCTGTAAGTATGTACTCATATTATGTTGGTCAGTGTAATACTTTAACATAATTTTATTTTAAAGTATCGAGATGATTGTGTATTTGAATCGTATGTTATCTTTGTACAGTGTTTTAAGCTGTTTTGTCTCTTTCGCTCTTTGGCAAATAGCGTATGTCGGAAAGGGACAAACCAAATGTTTTGATTGATTAATTCAATGATATAAAAATGTACGACAAAATTAATGAATAAGATGTACTGTCAATAGGTGCCATATTTCATTAGCCACAATTTTTTTTTGTATTCTATATCGTTCGTAACACAATACATAGGTGCGATACTGTGAATCATATGGTATTTTATACATATACCTTAAATAAAGTAGCAAATAATCAATTACTAGAGTTTTAAGTGGAAACATACTCCTTCGCCATGTAAGGTATAATATATGTTTAGATCACTTGTTTACAATGTGCAGTAATTCTATGGATTATTTATGTGACTACATATAAGGTTCATACATGAGAATCAAGTACATCATAATTGATGTAATTTATACGAAAATATGCTATTCATTGATGATGGAACATAATATAGTCTGAGTATCTGAGAAAAGGATGAAATCATCGAATTGCTCTATATTTGGCACTAGCAGCGCCCCGCGGTTTTACCCGCGTTGTACCCGTTCCCTTAAGAATTTCAAGATGGAAAGTAGCTTATAATCTTCCCGTTGAATATGGCTATCTATTACAAAAAGAATTTTTCAAATCGGACCAGTAGTTCCTGAGATAAGCACTTTCAAACAAACAAACTTTGCAGCTTTATAATATTAAGTATAGATATCAGTCTTCTTCTTCTTATCGTACATTATGAAGTATTAAAAGAAGAGGTAACCTACATACTTACCAATGTAAAAGGAATAAATATACTTTTACAGTTTTCAACTGCTTATAAATAAGTGGAGTGAAGAGAATTGATATTTACCTGAAACAAGAAAAGAAAAATTAGTATTCAAATAATTCAAAATAGTGGTAGAAAAAGTTTTACAGCTAGTTAAAAAAATAGGGTTGTTTTTAATCATAAAAAACATATAAGGTTAAAAAAAACTATATTAAAAAAGGCTGCGTTACAGAAACATGGACGCGGCCTTACACTTTGTTAAATAATATAATAGTAAATTAAGTAATTTACGAGTAGCTTAATGGCCAACCCTGCCTTGGCCTTGGACATAGTCTAATGAATATATAGTATATACAGTATACGTAGTCTAGCAGAAAGGTGCGGAAATAGAGCAGAGATACTTTTGCCTAGCTGTGGGACACACCATGCCAAAAATGATAAACATGTTTTTTATTTATTATTTATTTATTTATTTATAAATAATTTAGGCATCATTCGATGATTTAGAAAAGGTAAGTGGCCAACCTACTTGTTGGAATTTTTAGACCGCCTAAAGGCCTCCGACGTGGTCTGACGATCAAAACAACCGGGATCGACTACTTAACGTGCCCTCCAAAGCCATACAAATGTATACTTAGTAATAAAACATATATATTGCTCACGCTACAATTAAAACATAAACATAGTATTTTAATGGTAATTCTTAGTCACGATCAGATAGTCTTGATTGATGTAAACAGCTGCGCTGAATATTTACAACGACAGCTATTAAAAGCTTCATTGTTATGTGCCATTGTGTGTCCAGCACATTATGTACTGACACTGTTCGGTAGGTTATTAACCTATATTTGTAGCATGTTAATTGATTGTTCATCATACCGACGAACTTAATGATTTCTGAAGAGAGGTCAATGAGTTATTTTGACATTTAATATATGAAAAATTTCGTCTCTGTGTACAACAGATAGTCTTTGTTGACAGCGGCTGCAAGAACGCTCGCAGAGCTCTATGGTTTTACCCGCGTTGTGCCCGTTTCCGTGGAAAAAAATTGCCTATACTATCTTATATATAAAATTCTCGTGTCACAATGTTCGTTCGCGTACTCCTCCGAAACGGCTTGACCGATTCTCATGAAATTTTGTGAGCATATTGAGTAGGTCTGAGAATCGGCCAACATCTATTTTTCATCCCGAAATTCCCGCGGGAACGGGTACAACGCGGGTGAAACCGCGGGGCGCAGCTAGTATCCATATAACTTTCCCGTTGAATGAGGTTATCCATTACAAGGTAGCTTCTGATATAAGCGGTAGTTCAAAATTCGTTCAAACAAAGGAAAAAACAAACAATCTAACTCAACTTTATTACATTAGTGTAGATAATACTGAAGTAAATCAATCATCCCAGTGCAGGGATTTTCTTTTAGCTTTTTAAGGTCGGTACAGTAAAGAGTATAAGGTAAGTAATACAACATCAAATGCTGTTTAAATGATTTTGACATGTAATGTATGAAAAATTACGTCAATTAGTTAAGCCTCTATTAACCCCTCGTATGCCGGAACGCGGATCCAAGCCAGACACAATTGATTTTCTATTGTGTTTCTAATGCCGGCATCTATGAGGTTAAAAGACGTCTCTGAGTCTGGCGGTAAAAGTTGATTCTAAATGAAAGCTTACTTCACCGCACGATGTCATCAGAACATACCCAACGTACCTATAACATCGAAGTATATCACAGGCCCTATAAGGTTCGCTCGACAGATCCACGCTCCTATATACTTGGGATTCTGCACACGTTTCTCAATACAGTTAGTATGCTACGAATTGATTTCCGTCTTGTGTAAGTATTGCTTACTTTGAGACGAGATGACTTCGGTTAGGTCACTGGACAAGTGGTAATATAAGAGCCTATCCAAAGCAAGAAAAGAGTATTTGAAATATAAGTATCCAAAGCCAGGGCAAAGTGTTAGACTTAGAAATGAATATGGTTATTTTTTATTTAATTAATTTGTATTAAATTACATCATTGGAATCTCATTAAGTACGTGTTTATAAAAAAGAGCACTTTAGGCTATTTTTCAATACCTATTCATTTACTTTTATGCAAGACAATATCGCATATTATACGAATTCGGTTATATTATAGTCTAGCATATAAACTTTTTCAACAACTTTGGTTAATGTTTAAATATCATTTTTAATGAACTGTGCGAAATGAGTTAAAGTCTACTCTTTTAATTAATCATAATCAATGCTCTGAATCTAATTAATATGATTCTCACATTTGATATTAAGGAATATACGTTTATAATAGTTTTCAAGGGCAGGTTAACAATGGACGTTGGGTAATGCGGTGAGTTCAGACGAAGCCTTGGACAAGAGTGAGTTCTCACATTACCACTGGAAATATTTTACGCAATACGGTTTTGTTGTGTTTTAACTAAAGTTTTAAATGTTTGGAAAAGAACTTCCTCCTTTATAGGCATTTTAAATTGTTACACTTTTTTATTTTTGAAAATAAGAGAATATTGTGAGTAAAACAAGTAACTTAAAAAAAAGTTCGTTTAAAAAATAAATGCTTGATTTAAATTAGACAAATAATTAAGAGTCAAATTATTTTTTCGAAATTCAAAACAAGTTACGAAAAGTTAGCTAATAATTTAACATCGGCATTTGTATTATTTGAGCGAAAAGAAAAAGTCATTTAATATAAAGAACGTTTTACATAACCATCTAAAATCTCTTCATCGAACGTTGGTAATTTTCTGTAGATCGAATCCAAGCGATCAAAACTCGACAGATTTCTTAGAAAACATTCAAATATATATTATAATTCTGTATTATTAAAATGTTAACTTTTATTAACCCGTTTACATCCTGTTTGGTTTTGAAAAGATCTTCTTTGTCTCTGTGCGATATTGGACCAGTTTTAAAAAAAAATAAGTTTGTTTTAAGATTGTTTTAGTTGAGATCGTTAAAAACACTTTGATTATAGAGATATCATTTTTTGTTGGCAAAAAGCTAAGACGGTTAGAAGCTGTCAGCGAATTAATGTCATAAAATGTAGTTCTTTTGGAAGGTAAAATAAATGAAATAATCTAATGTAGAAATGGGTAAGAGTAATAATAACGTGCTTTTTAAACTCACACGACTTTCGCTCATTATATTAAATTAAATGGGACTGTATCTCGTTAGAATATATAAAGTACATATATATTAAAATATATCCGTGGTTTCAAGTGGACTACACTACTCGTGGTCAACGGATTACTCATCCCTTATCATCTAATGATTAGTAGTTTTCAGACTAACTAAGAAAAAAGTAACTTTTACTTATAGTACGTTTCAATAAAACATTTCAGATTATGGAAAAATAAATGGAATGTGCTGTGGCAAACTGAACATTCATAAACAGCAGTAATGATTATAACCTATTAGATATTCGTAAAGTTTAAAAGTAATCACTATTATTAAAATAAGTACAGATGCAACAAAAGTGCGAAACGATCGGCTCTCAACATCGTAAGTATTCATTCAAACTTGATGTTTTTATTTCGTAATGTTAGTGTAAATGATGTTTTGATTTTGCAAGTGTATTATGCCTAGTGAAGTAGGTTGAAGGGCTTTGAAGGGCTCAAATGTATTGAGTAATTGAGTGCATACACACATTATGGACTTATAATTTCGAATGATTTGAATGGCAAAATATGAGCAGTGCTAGTTAAAAATAGTTTCATCTTGAATGTAGCTATCCAATACAAAAATAATGATTGTAATCAGACTGGTAGCTCCTGAGATAAGCGCGTTCAAACAGATAAATAAACTGAAATAAAACTTCAGCATTATTGGATTGGTAGAGATATGAGTCTGATTTAAACTTAACCTAAACCTATCTACCTCCTTGCTTGTCGTTCATTTGACGGTTTGCTCCGGACAGATTAGAAACTATTTAAAAAATATGTGAAAAACTAGCAGCGCCCCGCGGTTTTACCCGCGTTGTACCCGTTCCCGTAGGTATTTCGGGATGAAAAATAGCCTATAACCTTTCCGTTGAATGTGGCTATCTATTACAAAAAGAATTATTCAAATCGGTTCAGTAGTTTCTGAGATTAGCGCGTTTAAACAAACAAACAAACAAACAAACAAAACAAACTCTTCAGCTTTATAATATTAGTATAGATAAAATGCCTTATCTTTATTGCCTGTTTACAATCTATTTAAATATTAAATAAATACCTATCCACGGCTAGATAAAATAAGTGAAATAGCGAACGAAGTAACGAATAATAATAGTAATCTAACTAATAACCTGTTAAATCAATCAATTTTAACACATAAATGTAACTAATAAATATCAACAGAGTTCTTCAAGAATTAGCATAAAAAAAGTTATTTTATTTCGTAGACCTTGACATTTGTAACGAGTTTTAATAAATATTTATTATAATAATACAAAGTGGGGTCATATGTCGGTTTTTTGATTATTTACCGCCCACATATTAATATGTGGTGTGTCTATGATATAATTATTATGTAAGAAAATTTATTCGTGTCTGCAGCGAGTTGCGCTTTTTCTCTTATTGTCCTAGTTTCAGGGTAATGTCTGTTAAGGCTGATTTATACAAGGTTAGATTGATGCCGAATGCGAAACAAGTCAGCGCTGCCCTGAAAAAATCCAATGGAAATTGATCCTGCGCTGTCTTGTATAGTATACAACTTTTCGGGACAGCGCTGACTTGACGCTGAAGTCAGACATTGGCCTTGTGTAAATCAGCTTTTATTCCATAAGCTAGCTGATCCGCGCGGTGGTTCACCCAGGATCCAGTAGATGGCGATAGTGTGAAAATGTTGTACATCGCGCTTACGTTATCCCTGATGTCGTAAGGTCGCAAAATACTTACATTTTTGAGCAGAAAAAATATTTCTGTTCATAAAATTAGTATAGATTGAGATCATTACTATCTATGAGTCAAATAACATCCATTTCTAAACATAGTTTTAGGATTCAAAAATTTGAACAGCTAACATAATAATTAGACTTTTTTAAACTTACACGATTTGAACACATAGTTTAAACGTAGTCACACGGGTTTTTTACGGGAAATAAAAAGTAAGTTATTACTTGCTTTATTAACTTTCTAACACGAAAAAACCCGTGTGAGTACGTTTAAACTATAATAATTAGACTTTTGTTATTCTAACATGTAAATATTGTTCTATTTCTAGTTTCTAAATACACTTTTAAATATTCTACTAAAACAAATGCTAGACTTTCATTAATGTTTCTCACACTATACTCAAGTTTATATTTAATATTCGTACGCCGAACAATAGATGCATTCATAGTTCATTCATTCATAAAAATAAAATTAAATAAGTTATTTTTAGTAAACTGTAAAAATAACCAGGTGTGTTTTTATTCATATTGTTAAGATAAATCTTAAAGGTACCTTTATTTATTTCTCTTTTTAAATTAACAAATAAAGTACATATTATCACAATTCTGACATCATTTCTAAGAGAAGACTAATTAAGTATTTTATTTATTAGTGATGTTTACAGATCCGGTTTGACACGGGTTTGATAAAACTTTGTCGCTAAGGAGGTTTTATTACAAGAGACAACTTGCCCAGGATACGGGTTTTTACATGGTTTTAATTATTTTCACCAAATAAAGGTAAATTAATTACATTTTGTTTTATTTTATTAAAATTGTCATCGTAAATTGCTCGGTCTTTGTTTTTCGTCTACCACATGTTAATTTATTTAATACAATAATTTCGTTAAGATCTATATTATTCTTTTTTATAATTTTGGCCATCTTTGCGGCAAGTTTGTAAGTTTGTAAGGTTTATGTTTATTTTGGCCTTTTTGATGTAATATAACTTGATGGACATACGGTCAGGAAGTTCATAGGTATTAAACATAGTCCCTTGTCGACATCTTGAATTTTACTACCTAATAAAACTTTATTCTAAGGGCCGACACTGCATTAAGCATGCGCATGACGCGGTTCCATACAAAAGTGAACCGTCGCGTGCGCCCGTCGCGTGCGGTGACCGCCGCGTGCGCCCGCCGCATACGCTTAACGCAGTATTGACCCTAACCAATTGCCCAACAAACAGAAACCATATTTACATTAAACCATTAATATTTACCAGTTAAGTCTAATATAACCTAAAGTGACCTCGCCATTTGTAAAAACTGAATTTCTCACACTAATCAAAAAACATCTTCGCAGTATTACCACGCAGTCATAAACATTTAATATTACGACACTCGAGACCAAATGTTAGCCGCAAAGTGATTTAAACTGATTGCACTACGTTGCTTACTAAAAACTGTTTGTACAGACAACGTGGTTGCAAGATGACCCTTAGAGTAGCTAAAAACATTGCCTTATCTTTATTTATATAAAAAAACAGGTATCTTTAGACACAGGTATCAAAAATTCTAAAGTTTACCTGATTAGGTACTTTGTTCGATAAAACTGTGTGTGTTTGAATTTGAGTTTACTTCATCAGGTGGTTTGACTCAACCATACACCACAATCAGGTTTACTCGAAAGTTTTACCTGACAATTAAACGCGATAGGTTAAACCCAAATTCGTTTAACTTTTTACCTTTAGTCGATAATATCTTACACATTGCAAAGCTTAACTTACAGTGAGTTGGTAATCACGTTACTTTGTACAAGAAAATGTCACCCAAAAGTGGTTGACAGTCAACTTGGATAAAAGTACATACCTCAAAGGGCAAAGGTTACAGTGTGATTCACTAGTTTAATTAACCCACTACCGAGTTTCATTTTATGATGTTTTTAGATAATAATTAAGGTCTTGTTAAACTTTAGTTAATTAATTAATAAAGCCATTAAAAGCCTTATTGGAAAAGCTGGTTTGGTTCAGTTAATCATAAAATTTAAATCATCTTGTACTTGACATCATTAGGGTGACCATGGTATTTTTGCGAGTTACGTAAATAACCATAATCATTATGGTTTTATTGGGCTACTTATTCCAAAATAATGCAAAAACAAATTTCAACTCATTGAGAAATTTTTCCTTTTTAATTTATTAAATGTTAATCAATCAACGGTCTATTGTTATTGTAAAGCTTCAACTGCGGTACTTAGAACGTCAATTAAATCGATAATTAACTAATAGATGTACTCACGTTGCGTCAAAAGTCATTCATTAAACTCTATTGAGGAATCATTTAACGTCTCGGAGTACGGCATTACGAGTATATTGGTAAAATCGTAGTGTTCTTCATTTGAATCCATGCTAATATAATACAGCTAAAGAGTTTAACTTTTTGTTTGTTTGAACGCGCTAATCTCAGAAACTAGCGATTCGATTTTAATCATTATTAATGTAACAAATAGCCACATTCAACGGGAAGGTAATAGTATATATTTCACTCCGAAATTCTAACGAAAACGGACGCAACGTGGGTAAATCCGCGGGGCGCTCCGTGTGTGTATACCGTATTTTTACTGTAGAAACAAATGACTACCCATTTTACTTTAATCTTACCTCTTTAATGTTATAAACGTTTGAGTTATAAACCTCCTTTTAGAATTAACGTTAAATACTTTTTAAACTCACGATAAGCAGGTGAAAGTTTAAAAACAAGCTTATTACCCAACGTTGTACTTGGAATCTTTAGCAAATCTTCAATATTTTCACATACCTATCCATCAAACGGCTGAGCACAATGGCTACTTCCTATTGTATTGGAGTGAGGAGCTATCATCATATCGTGTACATCAACAGATTGCGTGTTCGATGGAAATGTCAGATTTGAAAGCTTGATTTCAGCTTGAATTACTACGTAGGTGTAGCTTGGATGTCTTAAAAGTAATAGTTGTTGAAATACACTCCCGTAATATTTTACATAGTTAAAAAATAAAGATATCATGCACTGATATCCTCGGAGGCCTTTGCCCACCATTGGGATATTATAGGCAGGACATTATTCGATCCTTTTTAAATGTATGTTAAAAAGCACTGGTGCGAAAAAAGTCTTATTGCCGCAATCATTAAATCGACACTTTAGTTAAGTGTAATTAACGTATTATTTTATACATAACATGTCAAAATCACCCATCAAACCTCTACTAAGGGTCTAGACAGACGGACTGCAATTCAACTGCAATCCGACTGCCAAATGGCAGTTCAGATGCAGTTTGAATGCAGTTGGCTCGACTGCAATCAAACTGCACGTGCAGTTGGATTGCAGTCTGAGTGCAGTTACAACGACTAACTGCACTCAGACTGCAATCCAACTGCACGCCAACTGCCCGTCGACGTGCAGTTTGATTGCAGTCGAGCCAACTGCATTCAAACTGCATCTGAACTGCCATTTGGCAGTCGGATTGCAGTTGAATTGCAGTCCGTCTGTCTAGACCCTAATGAAGAATTTGAAATCTCTGAGTACAGCCGTCAAAGTTGTAACCTTTCATCAATTATCTTTTTAACAAGTTGACTTTTTTACTTTATATAGTTAGAATTATTTAAGGTGTCTAAACAAATATTGACAAAGTATAAAGCAATGTTTGACTTGAAGTTGTTAAGTGGTTTGAAGTGGGTCAAGCTTTTCGTGCAATATTGATAATAAAATCAACTTAATGACAACATATTCGGTTATCAATTGGTAGTAATTTATTTGTTTACTATTCTGATTGACATAACTGTGCTTATTGTTTAGGTAAATAAAGCAATAAAATCTTATTTACTCATATTTGAAGTTGGGTAGCGTTTAGATAGGTGTGCCACAGTAAAGGAAAGGAAGCAAAATTGTGTTTTTTTAAACAACACAGAATTATCGAATAAGAGATACGTAATCTATGTTTTATTCGCAAATCATCGCTAGTCACCGTAATCGTTTCCACTATGGAATTCCACTCAAATAGGTCACCTACATAGTTTAACTTACAGCCACTTATCCAATTCGTTTCCTAACTGTTACTAACTTTCAAGACAAATTACCATAGCTGTCAACCTATATCACAAACAATATGACATTGATTGTGCGTATGCTGAGCCCATCAACTTGAAACCAACAATTATCAACGGGTATTTATAACAACAATATCATTGTAGCACGCAACCGCACACAATAGTTTTACAGCCATAAAATTATAAACAAATAGACGTTTTGAAACGCCTGTCATCGCACTCAATCAATGTCCTAATCTTTGCACAATGTCGTATGTACAAATTAGCTAATATTACACAAACAATAATTATTACATGATGTTACAGCGGTTGTGTAATACAAGGTTTGTGTTGGAAAATATTTGATTGTGATATTTTATACGAGCTTTTTATCTGTACGATTTGTAAGTGAGCTTTAAGTGTCGGCGACATTGGTAAGATCGGTCCATTTTGGGCAAATTCTAAATACAAATACAATTTGATATGTGTGTGTAAACTCGCTTAATTTATTGATGGTATAGTATACTCGTAGACTTTTTGACGCGTGATAAAATAATAATGATTCTGGAGATGACTTGAGTGGTCTTTAGGTAATTTTTAATGGTCTAACTCATTACGATAAGCAAAGATTGTATTAAGAAATATAATATATAGAAAATACCACAATATACTATTTCAATTAATTATGTATTCATACAAAAGACATCAACGCGCTTAAAAAGTCCGATCACTTTAAAATAAATTATTTCCCACAAATCTTTTTAAAAACCTGTTAAGCTGTTAATAATTCATTTAAAAACTTTATTGTTGACTACATTAAGCCCACGCGTGGACATTAATCATTGATATTTGTCTATAAAAGGATTGAATTGCACACGACGATACCTACTTAAACGTTTGACATTTCTTGTTAACTTCCCACGCATCAATGAATATTCAATAGATTTTCCTGCACAATTTTCTTAAAGTTGGTTAAAAATAATAGGTATATCATACCAATTTATACTGATATCTTAGAGAGGAGTAGAAATGGCAAAGTTCCTTGGAAATCTCTTTAAAAATTGAAGTTTAAGTTGAGGGCGTATCTTTCTAGTGTAAGATACTATGTCAGTATGTTGTGTACTTATATTAATTTAATCAATATTTTGTCTTTTTAGAATGTTGTACGCTACTGTAAAGATATGTCACTCAGAACATAATCTATATGCTTAAAGATATGTCACTCAGAACATTGTCTGTATGCTTAAATCTTTAAAATTACGCAACGGATTTTGATGCGGTTTTTTGTAATAGGTAGAGCGATTCAAGAGGATGGTTTTTATGTAAAAAATTCCCGAAATTCCCACGGGAACGGGCACAACGCGGGTAAAACCGCAGGGCGCTGCTAGTTAATCAATATTTTGTAATAAAAATATCTCTATATTTAATGAAAATAAATTTAGACGTATTAACTAGAATTAACGAAATAACTATCAATTAATGTGTAAAGCAAATCTCACGGAAATAAGTTCGCTATACGTTATTCAAACAAAATAATAGATGAAATGACAGAAGTAATGGATTATTATTACTCAATATTTAACATAAGGTTATTAATAAGTGTCATTATTGAAAATAAACAATACATAATGTGTCGCATTACCCGGACTTAGCGCATTGACCATGACTTAATCTTTGAATGAAGTAACGTAGAACGATGTAAAGTACAGACGGATTTGAAGCGTACTGTTTTTATTAGTTTTTTGTAGGAAACATAATATCTCAATATAAAATATATTTTTTCAAATTGTTTATTAAATATTTTAGAATTCTTAGATGAACAGCTAAGAAACTTTAGTGATCAATTGAAAAAGTCGCTTCCAACCCTGTTTCTGTACAACGGAGTATTTACGGAGAGCCATAACAGTGCGATAGAGGTGGCCAAATGTTAGTCCAGACACAATATATAACTATTATTAACCTTATTGTCTGAACAAGAATAAGAAGCTTAGCTTTATCAAAATATCTATAAAATCTGATAAGAATAGACCAAGTATGAGATTCTGTTAGAAAAAAAACGAAAAGTGAGGCAGTGGTATGGTATACGGAGTATGATATGCTCCGTCTATAATTTTAAACTATTCCTAACAAACACGTTACCGTAACTTAAATACCGATTATCTTCATTTGCTAACTTGACTCAGGGTCAAGTGTCACTAAAAATGACCAATTCAGTTAACGGACCTACACTAATTGTCGAATGACACTAAAAGGTTAAAATGTCACTAAATGTCATTCTGAAGACGACTATAATTATTGAATTGACCATGGATATTGTTTTTTGATAGAGTGCTTCAGATCGTAAATTATTTATGTTTGACACTTGTGGTTGTTATTTAAATGGTGATTATTAATTGGTACTATTAAATAGTAGCGTTGTCCGTGAAGCTGAGTTATTATGTAATTATTGAAAGAGTTCGATTATGAATTAGTAGTATAGCCACTATGCTAGTGACGGTGAATAGTGTTATTCTTAAAACAACATAGACCCTATTTTTTTAAAAGAACCTTACTCCTTTTTTCAGAGATGTCAAATACTTCCTTCGTAAAGATGAGTGATTTTGACATAATTTTTAAAAGAACCTAACGCCCGTATTTACGGATGTCACAGAGATATGTTTCGTTAGTAGAGATGAGGGATTTTGACAAATAATGTATGAATAATTACATCAATTAGTTAAGTTCAATTAAATTTTTGTTTGATAGCAATTAGTTAAGTGTCGATAGATTGGACGTTCTCTAAGTTGTGGTTGCAAGAGTAAACTAAAATTTCGTGTTTTTCTCAAAATGTTAAAGTCACTATAGCTGGCTATGCACCGTGACTCATAACTTTCAGAATAGAGTATTTTATCATTGCAAATGCATAAATCATACGAGTTTAAGTAAATATCATATATCGTCATGTTGGTTCAAAATATAAAACATGTAACATTTTCGCCACACAAATAAAGTGCACTAGTAAACAGTCTCACAATCTCTTCACACATATTTGACTTGTAAGAAATTTGTTAGCATTACATTTTGAAATTCAGTCTTAAAATGTTCTTGCAAAATGCAACAATGTATTTATTTTATGCGAGGATGGTATTAGAGAGATAGATATAGGATAGAGATAGGTAACAAAAATATGTGAAACGATATTTACTATCACTCTTTAAAATGTAATAACAAATTCAGGCACCGTAGTTTTACCCGGATTGTGTCTGTTCCCAAAGGAATTTCGGGAAAATCCCACTTTCTTCGACTTGCTTCAGTAACGGAAAAAATACAGATTATAAACTTATACTCAAATTATCTATCGATAGCAATTTTGTATTTTAATGACGAATTAAACTTTTTTTTTCAATAAAATCTTTTTTAATTAGTCCAGGTTTATGCTCCGATTCTAATAATTTATTTCATAACCAAAATATAACAAAACAATTATAAAAATAAGTAATAAATACGCACTATGGACTATTATATCGGTTATTGTTTATAAACTTAACAAACAGAATGTATCGAATAGCGTAAATAATTTTAGAATGGAATGCCTATTGAGAAGTATATTATGCATAAGTTTATGATGATGTGATGCAAAATTAATGACAGGTTTTGAAGAGGTTACTTTGTGAACAACAAAGGTTTGTGAACAGAAGCAAGAAGCTAATGGCTAGGTATGCGCCCATTTTGTTTCTGTTTTATGTAAACTGTTTTAATTTGGTAAGCTTGTGATATTACACTTAATGTTGTATACTTGTCTTTATATTGAAAAACAAAGTAGTTATGTAGGTTTTAAGTGAAAAGATTATGTATCAAACAAACACTACGAATATATCGCTTAATCTACTTAGTTACAGTTACTTAGTACAATTACCTAGTATCAAATAAATACTACTTGTCTTATTTATGTGTTCGGTAAAAAGGACAAAGAAAGAACATCTAATTTTTCATATTTTTTGAAAATCTGTTCAAACAAAAGTGAAATAGCTATATTTAATAACCAAAGATTTAGTGACGTCATATCTACGTTACTTTTACCGAATCGCGAAGTCGTAGTAAATATGCGTTTTTTACGGCAATAAAACGGTAATTATACTTTCGACTTTATGAATATTTATAGTTAATTTATATTTTATTGTGAGTGTTTGCTTTCGCTTCTATTCTAGCAATGGACCCTTTATAACATTGTTATGAGATCTGGTTGTGTTAAAGGTAACGTGAACTCTTGCATTACTTTTAATTAACTTATGTAACAAATGTTTTCATTGCTTAAGTACAATGAAGTTATTACGAGTTAATTATATCTGTTAAAATTATTTACAAGTAGTATGAAGTCCTACGAATATTATAAATGCGAAAGTTTGTGAGGTATGTTTGTTGCTCTATCACGCAAAAAACTACAAAACGGATTTGGATGCAACTTAACAGTAATATAGGTTATACATTAGAATAACACATAGGATACATTTTATCCCAAAATTCCCTCGGTAACGATTACAACGTGGGTGAAACCACGGGGTGCGGCTAGTATTTTATAATAGAGCATTTTCTAGCCAGTTTAAAAGCTGATAGTCAATTAGCAAAAATCTTTTGACTTTGCTAACTCATTTAGCAACTGGATTCACAATACATTTATCACGACCGCCGCCAAATGACACGAAAATTGCAAAAAAAACATTACCAAAGACCTTTAAACTAGATAGAAATGTCAAGATTCATGGAATGTGTACCTATCTTATTCATAGATCACAGGGAGAGGAGCCCACGTACGTGTATTTGAGTTTCGTAACAAAACGCGGAGGCATCTCATTGCCAATAACATTTGTTTACTTTAACCTGCTTAACATAAATTAATTTTATAATTAACCATTTACTGATTGATTAACAAATAAACTGAACAAGATATGATTAATCATTACTATGTTTAACTGAACATTGATTGATAGGATTTTAATGTTGGCTGATTAAATAATGGGTGTGTACTAATTATATTTACCGTTGTTGCGTTATGGTTATGATTATTCAATGGCGCCGAACTTTTTGTTTTATCAAATAGAAGATATAATTACAAACGTTTTGTGTCTATGAATATGTATGTTACTAACTATTAGGCGCTTAATGGTTTTGTATTTTTATCTGTGAACCCAAAAACAAGTATGTTATATAAGTTTTGTGTTGTTTCGAAATGATCATAAGGTTTAAAAGATTTAGCTCAATCAAGGCTTAAATTGAATAAAGAGTGAGAATTAATATTTATACCGTAATCATTATTTATCTGAAGAAACTTATTGCTGCACTCAGAAACGTTCATTAAGTCGTTACTTAACTAATTGACGTAATTTTTCATACATTACATGTCAAAATAATTCATTAAGCCCGTCACAGACTTAGCTATAATATATATTAATATTTTTATAGCTAGGCATATATATTTTCTATAATAATTTTTGCGTGACCGCACACTCAGCTATAATAAATATTTCTGTGACGTCACCAAGCGATACCGTAATATACATTATTGCTTATTACTATATACTAACACTAGGACGACCATCAATTAATGAAGGCAAAATATATATTTCTCAGTGTGTGGTAGCTTGCTATAATATATATTATAGTACGGTATATTCATATATATTATAGCTAAGTCTGTGACGGGCTTTAGATCTCTACTAAGGAAGCATTGATGTCTCAGAGTACAGTAGGTTATAATATAACTGAAACGGCAAATACTTCGTTGAAGAACGTAATGAGTGGGTTAATATGTGTTATGACAAAATGTCCGTTTTCTCTCGGTCAGTTTACGATTAAGAAGCCCACCCACGAGGACAGAAGCTTTTCGTACGTAAGAGTCAGTGTTGTGTTTACATTTGAAGTTAGTATCAATAATCATTTACTAAACACTCGTCTTTATATAAACAAACTAGCAGCGCCCCGTCGCTTTGCCCGCGTTGAACTCGTTCCCGTAGGAATTTTCGAAAATCCTTTCTTAGTGTACACTTACGTCACTTGAAGAACCTTCCTGCCAAATTTCATGTTTCTAGGTGTACCGGTTGAGGCTGTGCGTTGATTATCAGTCAGTCAGTCAGTCAGTCAGGACTTTGAATTTTATATATATAGATGGTAATCTTTTTCTTATTTAAATACAGTTAAAACTGGCTTAATAAATGTTTATTCAAAAAATTGTGAAATACAACAAGATGTTAAATTAACTACATAATGGTTTTGTATAAAACAAGAATTCCGATTTCATAATACGGAGTGAACCTTCAAATGAATTAGAGACATCAATTTATTATAATTAATTTCTGTACATTTATAACTTAATCATTTCTCATACTCGTTCCATGTTTCTTGTGTTCTATGGTAATTTATGAGCAGGTGAACACAACCTAAACAAGCGAACTAGGTACTTTGATGTATATACTTATTTAGTACTCTTGGATAGCTGGCTAATAGTGGCATTTCTATTTGACCACTACCGTGCTTTGTAAGGGTCGTAAAACTGTCGGTCACGCTGGTTAGTCCGCGTTAATCGTTAGACCACGGAGGCCTTTATGCGGCCACAAACTCTGATCTCCACAAACAAGGGTTGGCTTGTAAACTATTCAAACTTACTTAGTAAATACTGTATAGTAAATAATAGTAGTATTTTTAATGGGATTTTACTTTCAAAAACTGATTTTATTCATAGATATATATGAGCGTGAGACGATAACGATTTAACGATTTTATCAAACACAAACAAAATCCAAAGTATAATGTCAAGTGAATGTCTTATTACAAACAAGCGTAGCTGTGAAAAGTTCATTATTATCTGTGAATTTGATCACAATACAAATATCACAATCAAGATGAGACAGACGTTATGTAACCTTATTTTTGAGGTTTCGATATAACAATAGTGCAATGATTGTTAATATGTAATAGGTAATATTCCGTTACATAAAGAATCTATATATTAATAATATAGTATTAAGATTTTATCGAAAGGCCCCATCCTAACCAATTATGTCGTTAATTATCATAAGTTCATAGTTTGATAAAGAACAAATTTATATTGTTTTCAGACTTTATCATACATTTTATTACTAAAACCAGGGGAATAGTTAAAGCCCATCATATCTATTACATGTCAAAACAAACCACAATTCAATAGTTTCAGAGTACACAACTTCAAAACAATGAAGTGAAACAAACATTTCCACACTCAACTAAGGATTTCCTTAAAACTTTGCAATTTTACTATAACATTTGTATAGTGTTGTGAAAGATCGATTGTTCGACGCGACTTATGACTCCGCTAACATTGTTCAAACAAAGCATGTACCCGATTACGTGTATGCTAAATAAATATGCAACTATTATGAAAATGTGTCAAAAAATAAGTGCTTTCTTATGTATTTTGTAGTCGATAATACTTTGTGTATGTTATGTGCTGTGTTGATTCTTTGAACTATTTTGTTTAAGTTTGAAGGTGAAGCAGGATATTCTATTGTTAGTTTATTTCTATTGAATAAGTGGCGCTAACTGTTAAGATAGGTACATAATATTTCACAAGTTATTACATAAAACTTTCATAAATCGAACGACAGTTGAACGTTCTTTTTTAGACTTCTGTATCTCTGCATCTCGTCACGGTTTTCAATATTTTCTAAATCTATATTGTATCCGATTTTATACAATTGGTCAAGCATATCATTAAGTCATGCAAACAGCTAATCTACAAGCTTCGTATCGGCATAGAAAAGGAAAGCCATATCACGCGTCATACAAGTCTTTTTTCCTTTTCAAAACGTCAAAACATTTCAATTGTCATTAGAATTTACCAAAGATTTTATAATACGCGGATTTTACCGACTTTTATTTAAAACTAGCTGCGCCCCGCGGTTTCACCTGCGTTGTACCCGTTCACGCGGGAATTTCGGGATGAAAAATAGATATTGGCCGATTCTCAGACCTACTCAATATGCTCACAAAATTTCATGAGAATCGGTCAAGCCGTTTCGGAGGAGTACGCGAACGAACACTGTGACACGAGAATTTTATATATAAGATAGACTTTAGACAAAACAAAGCTTATAAAACCGTTTATTAAAATGATAATTCATTATCAGAGGACACTCAAATAACCAGTTGTTAACATTTAATATCATTAGAGACGCATTTATCCAACACGCATTAAACTAAATTATGTATTCAATACCTGCACCGCACGTGGTTTTACTTGCATTATATTTGTTCTTTTTAATAAAAAATAGCCTTTATCTTACCTCATGAATATAGCTATCTAACACAATAAGAATTATCCAAATCTGACTGGTAGTTTGTAAGATTAGCGCGTTCAAACAAACCAAAAACAATTATTCAGCTTTTTATATTATTATGGATTACGTCAGTTACATAAACATTAGTAACATTTGACCGCTAGTTTTGGCTATTTCAGTCTCAAGGTTGAGATGTGTTATTTTAATTACAAATTAGATTCATTCAATAAAAGGTCAGGTGGACTGACAACTTATGAGGAGCCTCTTCTCTTCCTAGTGTTTCGGGTGTGATTACGAGTATTATTTTATTTTTAAGGTCCAGTACTAAAAACAGTCTGACAAGCAAGCTTCAAGCTTCGCGTTACTGACACTTTTTTTAACCTTAAAGGTGCATTTCCTTTTAAGCTGAACGGGGTCCAATTGACCAATGACAACGCATTCGAATTTTGACAATGTAAATGCGTTGTTTGACAATTTCCTGCGTTGTGATTGGTCAATGAGACCCCTTCGCTCCGTTTCAATAAGCAAAGGGTTCCCTAAACATCTTTGACGCGGAGAAATGTCAGCCTTCTTATGTTTTGACCTGTCACATAATACTAAAATATAAATGTTCAATGTCTATATATTTGTTACAGTAATTTCAATCAATATTAAACATGAATAAAAAACATATGTAAATAGAGATTACTTTAACCGTTTTTTATAAGTTTTAGGTCCATCTTGATTTTGATATTGTACGGAACTCTTATTATATCTCGAACACTATACCGTTATTAAATTCTACGTATTTTTGTTATAACATTAGACAAAAAGTATTTATTCAAGAAAGTCAAGGACAACTTGATACATTGTTGATTTTCCTTTTACTTCCGTCAGTTTTAAATATTTAAATGTAAAAATAAATTATATAAATATATTCTTCTGAACAGGCGTTTAAGAACAGCCTAATATATCCGGAAATCATTTAACTCATTGTTCAATGAAAGACAACAATAACATTTGTCAGTTATCTTGTAAGTAGGTAAATTAACTTATTGTTATCTCACGGATAACAATGAGTTAGTTTAACTACATGTAGGTTTAACCAAACATTTACTAGCACTGTGGACTGCGTGAATAGGTGACTAAGATTGTTTTGTTGTACTAGGTGACTATGGTAGTACCGACTGTTAGATGAAGAGACTTAAGTACTCGTGTCATCATGTGGTAGGTGCTACGGTGGCGGCAAGTAACGATAGTCAACGAATATAAAAAAAAATAGACTTCGTTTCGGTACCAACATGGCACCCCAGTGAATTTCATGAAAATCTTTGGTAAAGCCCTGTAAAATAATGGCTTATTTCTATAGTAAAACTGTGCTGCTTTGCACAGTTTTCACGCCTGCGTAGTCGTTGTACAGTTTTATTGTTATCAACAAATCGTGGGATTGTTAAGAGGCCTTAATATAACGATACCGGTTGCTACACCCAAATCGTTAAATAGTGAAAAATAACGTAATTATTCACCGCCTATGATAGCCTTTGCAAATGTCAAATAATTGAGCAACGAAGTGAAAACCTGTCTGTCCTATAATTATGTATTCGTTTTTATTAATTGTATGGAATTAGATACATTTCATTAATTTAAAGATGTTTAGTTTTTATTGATTGTCATTTGTTTTATAGGTATATTTTGTCTGTATATAATAATATGAAATGGGAAATAATATCTTGATTTTTATAGATAAAATAGTTTTTATTTATGTAGTAGTGATGTATAATTTTTTATAAATACAATTGAGTTCATACAATATAAACTTGCCCTACTAAAAAGCACTAGAATATGGTTCTAGAAATGTAATTATTTGATTCGTAACTTTTTTTAACAAAAGATACGAGTAGTAAAAGTCCGTATGTTTTTTATAGTAGCCAACTCTGGTGAAGAAATATTTAATTGGATTTAATTAGTTTTGTTCATCATATAAGTGTTTTTTTAACTTTCACGGTCACTGCTAGGTATATACATATTATTTTATTTAACATAAGTAATAAACCACATCAAAACAAGTTTTAAGTTACATAAAAGTCGTAATTTCGCCTTGAAATCTCGCATTTTATGTTATACTTCGGGTAAGATGACACTTTATACGACTGTTATATCAAATATATGTATATTGTATACAATATATACATTGTAATATACATATATGTCAGATTTTATTTATAGTCGTAAGGTCAACGGGTACAGGTCAAGTATTGTACATTAATTGTTACATATTTATTAAAGAATTTATAATTAACTAGCATCATCTCGCGGTTTCACCCGAGTTGTGGAAAAACCACGAAATAGCGCAGTCAGTACTTCGGTCTCCTGTGATCAAAACCCATGATAATTATAGAGCTAGGAAATTGAATCACCTTCCATTTGAATATGGCTATCTAATACAAAAATAATTATTCAATTCGGACCGGTAGTTCATGAGATTAGCGCGTTCAAACAAACCAACAGCAAACTCTTCAGTTTTATTATAATACTAGCAGCGCCCCGCGGTTTTACCCACGTTGTGTCCATACCTGTGGGAATTTCGGGATGAAAAATAGCCTATGTTACTCGTGGATAATGTAGCTTTCGAATGGTGAAAGAATTTTTAAAAACGGTCCAGTAGTTTTTGAGCCTATTCATTACAACCAAACAAACAAAGTTTTCCTCTTTATAATATTAGTGTAGATTAGTATACGTATATGTATAAATTAATATTGTTCGATTTTCGTCTTATTTATTGACGAATTGTGATGTAATTTTAATTAAATGATCTTCTTCGTGTCGATGGCACATTTTTTTTTTTTATATTAAATGATTTTAGTTATTGAATATTTTTAATATTAATTAAGGAAGAAGACTGACTTATTATTTTAAAATAAACTGTTTACTTTTCCGTGTCTGAAGTATGCTTGCTATAGTCATTACTATATTTTCTACTAAGATAATACTAAGATGATGCAGCTTTTGATGAACCTACGTATAATATAATTAATATAAAACAATTATTGAAAAGTTGTATTTTAACATAGGTACCTATTTATGTGCTACAGATGGGTGGCCGATAGTGGCATTTCTGTCTGAGCGCTACCGTGTTTTAGAGGATAAGTAAAAGTATCGATCTCGGTTGTTTCAATCGGTAAACCATGTTGGAGGCCTTTAGGCGGTCTAAAAACTCCGACAACAGGGTTGACTACTAACCTACTCGAAATTAATGAATGATCTCGTTCGTAATTATTAGTTACTGTTTTTCTTATTCGTCGTTTCTCTTTTCTATATAATCTTCTCTCTCTCTCCCCCTCTTTTTATATGAAGAAAACAGATAAAAAATATTGTCATCGGTGTGCATCTTAACCGCACAGTACTATCAACAATAAGGTCACCAAAGGTCACTTTTGGTTCAAACCTTTAAATTAACACATAAACGGAAACAGTTTCATAATTCCAACACAATTTAAAATTAAAATTAAGCAATTTGCGTGTTCTTAAAGGGTAATGTTCGGACGTTTCTTCGCGTACATTGTGTTTAATTCTCACGGAAGATGAGACGGTACACTTACCTACATACTGTGTTACGATGATATCCATGTAGTTGAGATTTACAGATGTATTGCAATGTTGTTTTACGCGCGACTGTATTAACCTTATTTGAATATGGGTTTGCGTTTTATGTGGGTCATCCTCAGGAATTCGTAATGGTTTAGTATATTTATTTATGGTAAGAAATTTTTTGTATTGAATTTCTGAAAGAAAATTATCTCTGCATTTAAAGACGTATTGCTTGTCTATGGGTGTATTTGTGTTGAAAATTTTCTTTGCTCTACTGTTACGAGTACTAATAACATTACTATTAATACTTCGTTTTAAAAGTACAAACAATAAATCTAGGTCAAAAGTAGAGCTCAGTTTAAGATTCTATCAACAAAAACCAAATACAATTATACTCAACCAAATTACCGTATTTCAATGGGCGGAAATATCAAGTTACCATCATCATCAGCTGAGTTAAATCCTTCTTTTCGAAGTCGGTTAATCAAATTCATTTAGCTGTTTAAGTTATCAATGTACTGGCCGTTACTTCAAGGTGTATCCTGTCATTTGATATCTGTTCAATTAGATACCTTATGGAGAAATATTCTAGGTATCCACTGATAGTATCTTGATTCATTATAAGTATGTTCGAATGTGTTTGTGTACGAGTACATTGACAGAGAAGACAATTGGCTGTAGAGTTTAAGAATAAGTTGGAAGGAAATTGTATTGTAGTAGCAAAATGTTTGTTAATACTCAAAGATCCTCTTTTTAAGAACTTCGTAAATTCTGTAATAAAATGATGCATACTTGTAAAGTTACAACTTGTGAGATATTATTGGAAATCATAGTCTCATAGGTTTCCCTTTTTCAGTGTTTTACTTAAAGGAATATTGGGATATATTTTCTAATCCGATTTGTCTATACTAATATTATAAAGAGGAAAGGTTTGATTTTTTGTTTGTTTGTTTGTTTGTTTGTTTGTTTGTATCGAATAGGCTCTGAAACTACTGCACCGAATTAAAAAATTCTTTCACCATTCGAAAGCTACACTATCCCTGAGTGACATAGGCTATATTTATTCCCGAAATTCCCACGGGAACGGGCACAACGCGGGTATATGTTACCCAAGGTATGAAAAACATGCCTTAAAAATTGGTTATTGGCGTGCGCTACTAAATCTATTGATGATACACAAAAACAATGTTCTACACAATCAAAGTACATATCATTGCGAACAAATAAGCTCGCGAGGGCATATGTCTAACTATTATAGTTAAGCCACAATAACCGTTTTTAGTTAAAATTAATTAGTTAAAAAAGGAGTGTAATTTTAAGTTGATGATATTCATATGATGATATCTATACTTCTATACTAATATTATAAAGAGGAAAGGTTTGATTTTTTGTTTGTTTGTTTGTTTGTTTGTTTGTTTGTATCGAATAGGCTCTGAAACTACTGCACCGAATTAAAAAATTCTTTCACCATTCGAAAGCTACACTATCCCTGAGTGACATAGGCTATATTTATTCCCGAAATTCCCACGGGAACGGGCACAACGCGGGTATATGTAACCCAAGGTATGAAAAACATGCCTTAAAAATTGGTTATTGGCGTGCGCTACTAAATCTATTGATGATACACAAAAACAATGTTCTACACAATCAAAGTACATATCATTGCGAACAAATAAGCTCGCGAGGGCATATGTCTAACTATTATAGTTAAGCCACAATAACCGTTTTTAGTTAAAATTAATTAGTTAAAAAAGGAGTGTAATTTTAAGTTGATGATATTCATATGATGATATCAATCTACATCAAAATAAATGGCTCTACAATCAAGGTTAATTATGTTTCTTTGTATACCTCTTTAAATTATTAAAATCGGACAGTTAGTTTCAGAGTTATGATGAGAAATATCACTACATAGTATAAAATAAAGTCGTCTCTGTTTCGTGTCTGTTTGTCTGTATGCTTAAATCTTTAAAATTACGCAACGGATTTTGATGCGGTTTTTTTGTAATAGGTAGAGCGATTCAAGAGGAAGGTTTTTATGTAAAAAAAATCCCGAAATTCCCACGGGAACGGCCACAACGCGGGTAAAACCGCGGGGCGCTGCTTACAAAATAGTAATGCTCGATGGTGCGGTCAAAGCGCGCGGGGATATAGGTACCTACCTACGAACTACGAACGACGAAGACGTGCTATGTAGGTATTATCCCGAATTCTTCCTCACATGAAATCTTGATTGTGTATACATATATACTCGCGCGAGACATGTAATATTTTATCCCCAATTTCCCACTTGAAATTTTGATTGTGTATATTCCTGCGGGAGACACGCAATGTTTTATCCCGATTTTCCTACATGAAATCTTGATTACCCGAAGCGAAGCGAGGGCGGGTCGCTAGTATATTATATTTACGAAGATTAACTTGTTGAGACAAACAAATAAGAAACTCTTTATTTTATTTTATTTTATTTTTTTTATTTTATTTTATTTGGAAAATTTACAGCTAGGTACAAGATTATATATATGAAATAATGTTGAAGGCCAATTACAAATTTTCACTAATAGGTAAATAACACTTATAAGAAATACAATACTGTGGACGTTTTACAATAAAAGAAAAGATAATCTGAAATGACACAAAAGACTAACAAAAGAAAAATACCTACATTAAAATTACACTTTACACTTTAAAAAGAGAAAAAGTTATTACACATTACCTGCTTAAGCCTTTTCGTGGACGTATTGAACAAGTCAATATCGACGCCTTCGTTGATTAATGAGTTGAGTGAGTTGCTAGCTCTTAGTATGAAGGAGTTTTGTCTATAATTTGTTTTAACTACCGGAATGTTAAGTAATTGAGGGTTTCTTAAAGTATGTGCGTAAGTGCGCAGACCCAGCAGGGCCAAAAGTTCGGGGCAGTCCACCGAACCGTTCGCCACACCAAGTAGGAACCCAATATCTGCTATCTTTCGTCGCTCCGACAAGGGCAGAAAATGGAACTTAATGCACCTCGCGTTGTAGTCGGGCAAGTAAACTTTAGCTCGGTACTGCACGTAACGCAGAAACCTCTTCTGTATTTTCTCCAATCGTTGCTCGTACTCTTGATATCGAGGGTTCCAGACCGGTGATGCGTATTCAAGAAGACTGCGCACATATGAGCAATATAAGATTTTAATTGTTTTGACATTTTTGAAGTCGGTAGACATTCGCATTATAAACCCGAGTGCTCGTGAGGCTTTAGTCGCAATGTCATCAATATGCTTGTCGAATAGAAGTTTGCTATCGAATGTTACACCTAAATCTCTAATCATGTTCACCCTTGCCAACTGTGCACCGCCTATAGTGTAATTGTGCATGATAGAAACCGGCTTACGTGTAAAAGAGGATACATAACATTTAGCTACATTTAAGTCTAACTTATTTTGCAGACAATAGGCTTGAAACCTACACAGGTCCTCTTGTAGGTTTAATGCGTCAATAATTGAGCGTATTCTGCAAAGTATCTTCATATCATCAGCATAAAGGAGTATTTTAGAATATACAAAACACGAGGATATATCATTTACAAAGATAGCGAATATTAGAGGACTGAGAATTGATCCCTGTGGAATTCCCGAGGGAACCCACATAGGCTTAGAGGAGAAGCCATTAAGGACCACTGTCTGGCATCTATTCATAATCCAAGATATAAACCATCTGAGCAGATTACCCCTTATTCCAAGTCGTATTAATTTCATAATAAGAACTATATGATCTATGCGGTCAAAACACTTGCTATAGTCAGTGTATACTACATCTACTTGAGAGGGTTCGGACATGCAGCGTGTTAGATATTCCGCGCATACTATAAGATTGGACGTGGTGGACCTACCTTTTAAAAAGCCATGTTGATGCGGCGATAAGTCCTGTATAATGGCTGGATATAATTTACTAAAAATTATTTTCTCCAGTACCTTGGCAAAGATACATAATTTTGATATAGGCCTGTAGTTCTCTATATCTGAGCGCGGACCTTTCTTGTGCACCGGCGTGATCAGAGCAGCTTTCCAGATTGAAGGAACTAATCCCTCCTGCATCGAGCGTTCGTACAAGATTGCAAGCGGCACGGATAGGCTTTTTGCGCAATTAACAATAAAGCATGCGGGTATGTTGTCCGGACCCGCCGATTTATGGCGGTCCAAGCCCTTAAACAGTTTAAAAACCTCATCCTGGCAGATGTCAATCGTATGTATGTCTGTGTTGAAGATATGTGGGAGAGACGTATTAGCAGCGTTTAAGAAATCATCATGTGTGTAGTTGTTAACAATAAAATTAGAATGAAAATAAATCCCAAACATGTCACATATCTCCTCACCTTTGTCTGACGTCAAGGAGCCGTAATGCATGACTGAGGGGTATGCGTTGGACTTCTTTTTCATTTTTACAAATGACCAAAAAGCGCGAGGATTATCTTTGATGGCATTTTCTATATTTATCATAAACTCCTCATACATACTTGATTCCAGTACTTTTGCCCTGGCTCTTAACGTTGTGAAAGTGTTTTCATCATTTATGTTTCCATAATTCTTAAATTTATGATGGAATTTAGACTTTTCTTTTATTAATTTTATAAGAGGACGTTTATACCATGGCGGGAATTTATCAGATGGGGTAACTTTTTTGGAGGGGATATACGTATCACGCAATTTGTATAGACTATCATACAAGAACGCCACAGCGTCTTCCAACGAACTTGTAGATAGTTTCTCCCTCCAGTTCACCGCATCCAATTGTGCATTAATCGCTGAGTAATCGCCTTGTCCAAAATTGAATCTTGTGAAAGACAAGGGCTTTAGTGTGTGCAATTGGACGAATTCTGCATGGACCGACAAAGATGGATGATGTAGGTCCTCAGGCACTAGGGGACGAACACTTGCTTGCACAGATACTTCATTGTTAGAAAAAACCAGATCCAACATACGACCGCAACTGTCATTCACAAAAGAGTTATATTGTGACAAATTACAAGTAAGCAAAGTGTCATAAATGTCTACTTGAGGTCCTTGCAGGTTGCTGGGGGTAAACGACACTCCATCGTCGCACCGCGACCAAGTTATCAATGGCATATTAAAGTCACCTAATATAATAAATTTGTCTAACGGATTATTCTCAATTATATGGGAGAGGTTATCGATAAAATTAGATAACTGTACTTGCATCGAATTACCTAATTTTTCGTCGCATACGTAAACCGTACAAATATTTATTTTATAGACTGATTTACGGTGACGTACCGAGAGTGTGACCCATATGTCCTCCGCACCCGAATACCAGTCGCAACGACAGACGGCCGCCAGTTCCCGGCGCACAGCTATCAAAACACCGCCACCTTTGTTTTGTTTTGTACTATTGTAATTACGGTCGCGGCGAAAGACTATGTACCTGTCATCAAATAGTTCACTGTTTAGAATATTTTCGTTAAGCCAGGTTTCTACCAAACAAATTACGTCATAAGAACCTAAGCAGACATTCCTGTAAAATAGATTGGTTTTGGTTCTCAATCCTCTCACATTTTGATAAAATATATTAATACCAGACATTAAAAATATAAGAGACAGTTATTGAATAGTATTTGCGTAGAATGTCCGAGTTTAGAATAGTAATGATTGTGAACCAAATAAAATTAACAATTAAAAATAACACAAGTTCATGGAAATAAATAGTGGGTAAATAATATAATGATCTTAAATAATACAAATTAGCAAAATGTCTGTGAGTTAATATAATTAAAGATAAAAAGTTGTTTAAACCGTTCGCCGAACACAGGATCGCCAACAAAAACAGCTGATCGTGATATAATATCTGTATATTGTGCTGTGGCTGATAAACAAGAGAAGCGATAAAGTTCAAGCTCATTGCGGCACCGAATCCCATCCGATAACAAGTGCGGTTTACTAATTTGTAGTTGCGCAAGTGGAAGTGATAATAAATAATTACTAAACATTGTTGTAATAAATAGCGAAAACATAATCGTTACAAAGTTATAAATAGAGAAATGTGAATAGAAATAGAAAATAGCGGGTAGTTTATAAACCGTTATTGTTATTTCACGGTTCAGAGAGTAATTTAGACACAAAGATATATAAATTATGAATAGAAAAGATAACAACTTACTCACCTGATAAGAAAGCGATAAGCAGGCAATTGTGCAATTTATAAACAAAGCAGAAAAAAAGGGATAATACATCTTTATTACGAGTATATGAACGATTATAGTATTTATGTATAAAATTATAAAAGTTATTGAGAACCAGACACAATATAAAAATAAATAAATCTCAAGGAGATAAAAAGAAGGTAAGTAGTAAATGGGTACTAAAATATCAAAATCTTCAACACAACAGTGACTCAGTCCGATTAAAAAAGTGCTAGTAACAATAGTCGTATAAATAATCATTAATAACAATAACAGCTGATAATATATCCGTATACAAGAATGCGGGTGATATAGTAATATCTGCATAGCGACAGTGGGTGAGCTTACTGCAAACATAAATACCGTCCCATAACAAGAGCGGTCAGTAACTTGGTATTTATTTAGATGAGAATATCTGTAAATACAAAATAATATAGTAGGATAAAGCGTTATAATACCAAGATTGTAAATAACCAAATATAAATAGTAAAAGTAGGGTAGTAAAAAAGACGTTAATGTTTTGTTACGATTCATAAAATAGTTTAAGAAGATATATAGACAAATTAAGAAAAGCGGAAATAGCAACTCACTCACCTGATAAGAAAGTGATAAGCAGGCAATTGTGCAATTTATAAATAAAGCAGAAAAAAAACAATAATACATCTTTATCTTCGCTAAGACACCGACGCCCAATCGCGGGTCGCGGTTATTATGATGTTTGGAGATGTTAATTATAAAATATAAAATTATAACTTTTTTAAGTCCTCTTCCGACTTTATTAAAATAATAGGTGAAGTTGGGTTTTTCCGAACAAAAATCTTGCATCCCTTTACCCATGTGAATGTGTATCCGCGCTCCTTGGCCAAATCTTTAGTTTTGTTCAAGAGTAATTTATTCTGCAATGTGAGGTGCTCATTAATAAATATCCTATTAGTTCCCGATAGTCCTAGATGAGCTGGCGTTAACTTATATTTCTTCGCTGCGGCCACAAAGTCATCCTTGATGTATCTGCTGTGTATGGAGATTACGATGGACTTGTTGTTTTTATCATTCCGCATTGGAACTCTGGCAATGTAGTTGATCTGATCCTTAGGAATGGGGTGGCTTATATGCGAGCCGATTTTTTCCAATATATGAAATAAGTTTTCTGAGTTACCAACTGGAACACCCTTGATTTCTATATTATTTAGTCGCTGCCTCTGCTCATTATCTTGAAGAAGAACTTCTAAACCCTGGATCCGTTGCTTCAATTGAGCTACTTCTACCTTTGTCCCAAGAAGTGATTGAACTTCCCTTTCTAGATCTGTTATCTTAGCGGTTAGGTCCTCCATTTTTCCATTGACGAAGTTGATAGAGTTTTTTATGTCTGTTAACTCTGGCTTAAGTGACTTAAGCGACGTAAGCTCCATCTTTATTGCTTTAATACTCGCATCCAATTCTGGCAAGACTGCAACCTGAAGAGTCAATTTCTTCAGCTCCTTTAGCACTGTATCCAAGTCTGCAGGAGGTGCCGTTGTGACCACAATGGGAGGCTGCGGACTAGTGGGCACGATTTTCTTGCAGGTCGAACATTTCCAGGCAGACCTTTTGGATTCTCCCATGCGACGATATCCTATCTCAGTAATTCCCGCGCAGGAGAAATCGAACTGGCCTAAGCATATTGAGCATAGGACGCCATCATTGTAATCCAAGCTACAGCTCTTGCACTTGAACATTATTCGAATGTAATAACGTTATTTAAATAAAAAAGATGCGGGCCGCAAGATTGAGCGTGCTTGCTGTTACTGAGCTACGACAAAACCGGTACCACTAAGCGCGCGTGTGCAGTCAGTGACGTCCACAGAGCGTATTTAGCTACATATATTCGTATACATTTTTACATAAACACAACACATTAACAACTCCATTGTATTCCAATCTTTTCATAATGTAGGGCACGCACAAAGTTGTAAATAACTTTATAATCCACACACCATACATTTACGTTGACGTAACATACACATTCCATTCATAAAGTTCATCGTATTCGATGTTGTATTGAAGGAAGACGGGTGCTTCCAAATTATGCGTTTCGTGTCGGACCGCTGCGGTGCCGAAGCGGTGCGTTTGTCGTATTGTGAACGTACGATCGTGTGTTTTCATACAAAACGAGCAGTGCGGCAACGGTGCGTACTAAAATTATTTCGCGGTACCGACGCCGCACTGTTGCCGCACTGCTCGATTTGTATGAAAACACACGATCGTACGTTCACAATACGACAAACGCACCGCTTCGGCACCGCAGCGGTCCGACACGAAACGCATAATTTGAAAGCACCCTAACATACTACATATAGCAATTAGGTATTATGTTTTTTTTACATACTAGCTGTGCCCCGCGGTTTCACCCACAGCGCACCCGTTCCCGTAGGAAATACAGGATAAATAGTATCCTATATCCGTCTCCTGGTTCTATACTACCTCCCCACCAGTTTTCAGCCAAATCGGTGCAGCCGTTCTCGAGTTATAAATAGTGTAACTAACACGACTTTCTTTTATATATTAATAAAGATTATCAAATGTACTGACGGGTAAAGATGTGACGGGTGAATATATTTAGATAAGATCATTATTCCTTGGAAAAAACATTTAAAAATGAATTGGATTTAGTTTATAACTTATCCTAATACCTATGTATTTTTGAAAGAAACTCCATCGATAAGAGTCCAGCACTTAAGGTTAGGAAGAAAGGTATTGTATGGAACTTATGATATTTTCAGGTATTCTATGAAACGTAGAGTATTTTCAATTATCCTAACTAATTTTATAAATGCGAAAGTAACTCTGCCTATCTATCTGTCTGGCTGTCTGTTTGTCTGTCTGTCACGCTTTCACGCCGAAACTACGGTACAACGCGTGTGAAACCGCGGGGCGCTGCTAGTTTAACATAATTTTCAGTATAGATGCTTACACAACAAAATAAACCAACTTATTCAACAAAAAATGACATAACAACCAATAATTCGCATACAAAGCTACACAAAACCGGAAACAGGGCGGTTAAAATTCTGTGACAAGTTCACAATAACTTCTTTCATGAGATGACGATGTTAGTTAGTGTTATTGTGTCCGGTGCCTTACCGATGTACTGCGAGTATTCCGTGTCTAAAGTACTTTACGTAATCGACACGTTACGTCTATGCTTTCGCTGCTCCGACCCCTGACATTAGCAGAACGTAAAACACGACTCATCTTCACTGTTCTTACGAATGTGTTTAAAAACAGGATGTAATCTGTTTGCTGTAATTGTGATCTATAATTAAGTTTTAATTAGACCACGAATTGTTTAAAGTGAGGAATAATATGTTTAAAGTTCATGGAGCTAAGGTTTTTATTAAGTATAGATTTATCTTGTGGTTACAAAAACTATAAACGCAAATAAATGTATTTGAATTTGAGTTTCACCGTTCCCGTAGGAATTTTGAGATGACAAGCAGTCTATTAAATTGCCTTCATATTGTAGCTATCTGGGATAAAGTAAACTATTAGCCTATGATGTCCCACTGCTGGACAAAGCCATTTCACTGAAGCTATCAGTACAGTGAAGAGGATTAGGCATAATCACTAGAAGATACAGAGATTCGTTCGTGCGTTCAAACAACCCAATAAAAACTATTCTATTGAATGAATGCGTAATCGGCTGTCGCATAAAAAATGAAAGTATGCTATTAGTAGATCTCACTGCAGAGATATCAATACAGCTGTCAAAATACTGAATAATATCATTGGTTGAATTGAAACACTCGTTAAAGCACAAGACACACGTATTGCGGCTTCGGGCTGATGGCGGGTCGCGTGACGTTGAACTCCTTGTATTTGTATGAAAGGTGTCACACTGGCCCGCAACCGTACCATGTGTGCCTCGCGCTTAACGTATCATATATTCCTTCGTCACATACATTTCAAAACCTTTTCAATTATGGACATAAAGTATAGAGCTTAGAGAATATGTTTATATTATTACTAGCTGCGCCCCGCGGTTTCACCCGCGTTGTACCTGTTCCCGCGGGAATTTCGGGATGAATAAAATTATAGTTTAAAAAAACTAAAAAACACGCTTTTATTGCAAATTGAACTAAAAACTAGAAAATAATTTTTCACCTCAAATCAAAATTATAATAAAATTAAAGTTATTAACACAATGATTCAATTCAGAGTAAAAAGCGTGGGGTGCTTAATATTTTTTTTTAATATTACAATCATCATTGGTATCTATGAGAGGATAGTTATGAACTACAGTAAAATGCACCCCACGCTTTTTTACTCTGAATTGAATCATTGTGTTAATAACTTAAATTTTATTATAATTTTGATTTGAGGTGAAAAATTATTTTCTAGTTTTTAGTTCAATTTGCAATAAAAGCGTGTTTTTTAGTTTTTTTAAACTATAATTTTATTTTTTATTTTTTAGTAAATCTGGCAAATCCATATAACATTATATGCAACTTTTCATCCCGTAATTCCCACGGGAACGAGCCCATCACGGGACGCTGTTAGTGTCTAGTACCATTTAGTAAAATAAAACAGAACTCCCGTTCCGTCCCACAGCGAGTGCCCGTTGATGTCTTTTATATGAAGTAATATTTTTTTAGTAAATCTGGCAAATCCATTAAGGATAATGGGAAACTGTTATTAAATTATTGCATTGTCATCGGTCCTTGATACGTATGCAATGTTTCAAATTAATCAGACTTCTGGAAGTTGGTGAAAATGATGTTCAAAGATTCCATTACATACGTTCGTACCTACGTACGTACACACAGGCCAAGCTAATAAAAGCGTGTTAATAATAGGAAACTGTTATTAAATTATTGCATTGTCATCGGTCCTTGATACGTATGCAAAGTTTCAAATTAATCAGACTTCTGGAAGTTGGTGAAAATGATGTTCAAAGATTTCATTACATACGTACATACATACATACATACATACATACAGGCCAAGCTAATAAAAGCGTGTTAAAAATAGATGTTGTCCGATTCTCAGACCTACCCGATATGCACACAAAATTTCATGAGAATCGGTCGAGCCGTTTCAGAGGAGTTAAACCACGCACCCCGTGACACGAGAATTTTATATATTAGATCTATCATTTGAAGTTGTAACAATAACAAAATCGCATTTTAATAGAACAAGTTGTATTCATAATTTATTTTTAGACATAAAATTAATAGGTGTATGCAAATATGTAATTTGTAGCTTATTTATTGACACGCTGGGACTAATTTATGACCTAAATGTTTTTTTTGTTATACCTTAGTCTTATCTATACTAATATTATAAAGCTGAAGAGTTTGTTTTGTTTGTTTGTTTGTTTGTTTGTTTGTTTGTTTGTTTGTTTGTTTAAACGCGCTAATCTCAGAAACTACTGAACCGATTTGAATAATTCTTTCACTGTTAGATAGTCTATTTATCGAGGAAGGCTATAGGCTACATTTTATCCCGAAATTCCCACGGGAACGGGCACAACGCGGGTAAAACCGCGGGGCGCTGCTAGTTTTTATATAAAACGATAAAAAACCTTAATCGATTTTAAATTCTCATTCACTGAAATAGGTATATAGAAAATATGTAATTCTTAAGCCACATTTAGAACAAAACCGGTATTTAAAGGATATTTAATTAAGATTAAGAATTTTTTTGATAGCTATTTTATAGGACATATTACATTCCAAAGTAATTCACACATTTGAATGGATTAATAATATAATTTATGCAACAACGTTTTTATACCTATTGTACCTACATTATGGAAAGTTTTACAAATTCTTAGTTTATGTATATTTTGAATAGCACAATATTTTTAAATATAAGACACGGTCGAAAAACCGATTCTAAATTTAATGTATGTCAAAAAGGGTATCGTTTTAAAATCGTAGTTTCTACTGTACGATCCAATTAGGAATATTTTCGAATCTGAAACAACACCGGATCGACCAGTAGATTAGTACACTAGACTAGGGGTAAGTAACTCATATCATATTGGTGAGTGTCCAACCTTAGTGTCGGAAGTTTTAGACCGCATATAGTCTCCCGACATAATATACCCCAGAAAGTACATAATTATACAGTTAATTACAGTAAATATCCGAATTTTTCTGCTTCTTTACAAGTTGATTGGTCAAAGGGACACTTGACTCACAAGCACATAGTCTCGTCCAAAAGTTATAACTTAAAATAAGTTATATAACACTGTCTAGAGGTCACGAGGGTCGTAAAAATGTCCCAACAAGTCGGTCCGCAATGATTTATGTGAATTAAGCGCATTCGTCGAGTTTTGAAACCGCGGATAATGCAGCTTTTTGCTTTTTCGGCTCGTTAAAAGGAAAAATGAGTATTTAATGTTAATTGTTTCTTGGTAGGTTATAATTTGTTGATATTTACCTTCTTTGGCTTTCTGTCTGTAATATTAATTCTTAAGTTAACCTATATTACTGTTATGCTTTTCCAAAGGTACTTCTAGTTCTGCACACAGACTATGTAAAAAAAGACACATTTTCCAAAAGTCTATCATTTATATTCATTATTTAATTATTAAAATAATACGTCTTTTTTCAGCCCGTAATATTTATAATATTACAGTTTAACAAATTCTCTTCGTAAAAATTATCTATGACAAAAAAGTCTTCACTCAGATTCTTACTTTAATGCTACACTTCTGACTATCGCATTAAGCTTACATTAAGTATATTTGTACAACTTGTGGATATAAAGCTTGACCGGGCGCCGTGCAGTCTGAGCGTTATGATAAGTCACGGTTAATACAAAATGCTTTTGACTTCTTATTAAATTACCTTTACAAAGTTTTACGCTTTAATTACTCTCTTTACTCGTCTACTTAGTTAGTGTACAGGATCTTTGACTAGTGGCAATCGATTTACATTCTATTTAGTTGTCTACGTTGTCTCCTATCAAAATTATTTATTTCAGCCTTGCCCCGCGGTTTTACCTGCATTGTGCCCGTTTTTGTGGGAATTTCGGGAAAAACGTAAAACGGTTTCGTAGTTTCCAAGATTAGCCGGAAGATCAAATTTTTTTTAACAAATTTTGCTTTTTTATATTATTAGTATTAGTATAAATTGGTTAACTGTCATTACTTTGACTATGTGACTATCTTGTGACATTTATAATATATATTTTTGAACACCAAATAGAATGCGAACCGTATGTCATTTGTCTAGAAGGCTGATACTTGAGCGTAGAGTGGTTTTAAAACTATACATATTGCCTAAGAGAAATTGATTTTTGACTTCAGGTGCTGTTACCAACACCTACTTATTATGTTGTGTTTACACGTAAGGCAATAGTGATGTTTCTTTGAATAACAATTACAGCTGTCTATATGATTCCGTGAGCCTCCGGCTATACGTGAACATGTTGCTTTCAATTATTATTATTATACTTTGTGATGGTTTAATATTATGTAAACGTGGGTCTCCCGTTATTGCAAAGATAGTTTTATAGATGTTACGAATGTCATAAAATATATGTTTAGGATACAAATATATATACAAATATATATTAGATTTATAGAAATGAAATATGATGAAAGATGTTCAGTTTAAAACATAACGATATGCGTAACGCATTATAAACAAAAACGTTACGCTTTTATTTTTACAGTCAAAAACAATTGAAACTAACAAAATAACCCTTCTTTTGTTTTGCTCTTCCAAAAGTATTTTTTATTCTTTTTCTACATAATTTACTGTCAAAAACAAAGTGTATGCTCACTCACACACTATTAGGTTGCAAAACTTAACAAAGTCAAAAGTAACGCTCAGAAAATGCAAATACATACTTAGTAATTAGCAATTTAAATTAGTTTTTACTTTCGTTCATGTGAATATTATTCCTAAGATGAGATTATCTGGTTATAGTAAGCTTGTTGGAAAGTATATTGGATTTAGAGTATATCAATGACATTCGTTCGTGCAACACAACTTTTTTTCAAAACTTATCTACATTATTTCGCTCACCAAACTTCGGTACTTCGGTCACCGACGTCATTCCGCATTAGACAGTTCGCGGACTGTAAATATCTAATTAGGTGATAACTGTTGTCGCTCGTCGAATGCAGTTAACTACCCTATTTATTAACTGTTGCGGTCACCGCATGATGCATGCGCAAAATATTTTTTGGTAGAAAAAATTGGCCTTTATTTAATTAGTTAAGATTTAAAGAGCATATTGCACAAGAATTCTTAAACTATTAAGTACCTAAATATGTTTAAATAACAAGAGCTGTTCGTTCAACATTTTATTTTATTTTGTTTGTACCAAATAGAACACAATTTAAAACGAACGTTCATTTGTTTTTAAACATATTTAGGCGACATGTCTTATTAGTTTTTGTGCAAGCCTTCAGTCTTTTAAAAAGAAATTCACTATATGCCTTAGCCACAGTATACCTTATAGTCACTACGAGTGGATCTCAAGGAAAGTGGTTTTGCAAGTTTCCAACTACTAAGGTCAAGGGTGGATTCTATGTTAGTCTGTGAAACTTATAATATATTCCTGTATCATATAATACTTTCTTTGAGGTTTTGTTTGAATAAACCACCATGTAAATGATTAAAAAAGAAAAAGTTTTGAAATTATTACACTTGAAAAGAAACAAATAAAATCTTCTTTTGACGTTTCAAGACTTGGGTATAAATCCGTGAATTATGATGAAATTTTAAAAGTCGAATATATCCCGAAGTGGTACCTAATTTATCGAAATTGGTTATTATTTTGAAGGAAAAGGCGCCATATTTTTTAAGGATTATCATACTAAAGATTATTTTATAGGTAACCTATTCATGATAAGAATTGTCCTTATTGGCAAAAGCATACGATGAACGCATGGCATTGTTAAATTCAGCCTCATTACTATTAAAATCCTTTGTTATTATTTAACTTTATATGCACACATTGAATGGCGAATCATTCGAGCAAAGTTTGCGGTTCTAGTAAAGTCAATCTAAAGTCAGACTGCTCTATAAACCTATAACAGGTCTTAGATATGTCTCGTCTAATGTGCAATCTTCATAAATTTCTATACATCACTAGTAAGTCCAAATAATATTGTCTGTACTCGTCTTAAAATAACCAATAAGTCTCTGTTATGTGAATAATGTATGAAAACAATAATTACATGTCAATATAATTTGACCTTTTATCAAAATTCATCGTGTAATATTGAAACATATCTTGCTAAAGCTTTGCAACCTCTACACATTATACCTAACATCAGTATACAACAAAGACCACATTGAACATTACAATATAATTTAATTTGACATTTCGTACAAAACAACTACTTTTTCACGATAATATTGGAGCTGATTTAATAAAAATACCTAAAATACTCAAAAAATAACCCAATAACAATACAAATATATTAAAAATCATTAAAATTGGGGACAATGTATCGTGACCAAAAAAAGGACAATTTTTTTCGTTATATTATTTTTCCAAATTAAACGTCAAAATAGCAAACTCCTTTTTGTTACAAAAAGTTTGTGAAATCAATCAAGTAGGTACGTTTAACGTATAGTGAAGTCGCAGCTTTACGTTGTAATATATGGCTTCGTCTGACACCATTCGTCTTACAAAATCTATCTTTAAGCATCAGAATCTTCTTTGAGTTGCACTTTAGGGTCAACTCAATTATGATCATATAATATTTGTATGAAGTAATTGAATTATTATTGAGTTTGATGTAATTTGATGTGGACAGCCTCCTTAAAAGTTTCTTTTGGTTATTTGATTACGAAATTGCTGGTAATTAAGGCTTTCGTTAGGTGTTTATTTGGGCAAATGTTGTGAGTATGCTTAATCCTCTTCACTCGAAATTAATGAATGTATTATCTGTGGTATTATCTTCAGGAAGCGTAGAAACATTTGGCCTGTAGTAGGACATTACAGGCTTAAGGCTTTTTTCATGTGCTTAAGTAAGGTTAGTCGCCAACCCTGGTTGCGGAGGTTTTATACTATTTTAGTTTCATACATGTAATAAGTTAACATGTTTTACTCATCAATGTGTTTATAATTTTAAAAGAAATACCGATAAAACTATTTAATTATAAGTTTAATATAAATTATGGCAATATACATTTCCTATAAAAATATACATTTAACAACATAGAATGTGATTTAGAAGGAATCTTTGCTCTGTAAAGATAAATACTGAGATCGGGGAGCGCGTTGATGTCTTTTTAATGCGAATACGGTGTGGTTTGCGGATACGTATAATATCTTCGTTAAGTTAGTTCGAGTAGGTTAGTGGTTAGTGGCCAACACTGTCTAAGTTTTTAGATCACCTAAAGGCCTCCGACATGGTCTATCGATTGAACCGAGCGGAACCACAGTTTAACGTGGCCTCGGAAGCAGGGTAGCGCTCAGATAAAAAATAATCGTTGATCGTACTGATTTTTATTTTTAACCTATTTTATTAGGACTAGCTTTGTAATAATCAATTTCAGTTTATTTCAGTGACTTTTCCCGAATTCCAGTATTTAAGAAAAACTTGATTTGGATTAGAGATCACAAACTGGCAGTTGGCTACTGGTGAAAACGTCCTAATCCGCTTCACTCTACTGATATCTTCAGTGAGATGAGAGGCTTTTGCCCAGCAGTGGGACATGGTTAATATTTTATATGATTTTTCATTCTACTAAAATAAATCGGTGTTGTTCCCAAAATTAATTCCTCACTAAAAAGTCTAGACAGTAAATAGTGTTTTAATTATAAAATGTATATAATTATATTCGCATCTAATTATAATATTCATACCTTGAGCTGATTTTGTTTTATCTTGCATCTTAGAGGAAGTGTATCCGAATTAGTAGATTATTTAATTCTATTATGTCTGTTGGATGGCTATCTTTATATAAATGCATAGTAAATGCAGTTTTAGTTGATATTGTAGGATTCTAGACTCCTCTCTCTCTTTTAGATATAGGGAGGAAGATAATCTATCATCTTACTAGATAGTTCTATACTAATTTTATTGATAAATAGCCGTTTTCTATTCCAAGTCGGTTCTTAATATTAGCGTAATTGATTGTTTAAAACAACAGGACATCCTGAAAAAACTGTCCTCAATTATCCTATTCCCAACTGTAGTTTTTCAAATCTTCTTTTATTTATTTATTTTCTTCTTCTTTCGAGTCAATGGCGCAAAATAATTTTTAGTATTTATATTTTCCCGGACCAGTAAAAAATATTTTTTGATTATTATTTTTTACGATTATAAAAACATTGAAAAAATACTGTAATTTTTCATTTTCAAGCGTTAACATGGAAAAATATAATAAATATTCAACCCTTTAAATACATAAACAACATTCGATATCAACTCACCTGGCACAAAGAAAAAATATAACAACACTCGTCACACAGAACAATTAAAAAAAAAATATTTGTCTATGACCGTTTCTCGCCGCGGCTCAGGTCAGAGTGCGCGACTCATCCCACACTTGTGTGCGCCGGCGCAGTGAAAGTGTTTATATAGCCTATGAGTGCACCGTGCTCATCAATGACGTCACCGACCCAACGTGCTCGATGGATGCATTAGGGTAGCGTGACCTTGACGTGTGACCTAGTTGAGAGATTAAGAGGTTAGGTTAGGTTTGGGACTTTTTATAGGTGGGGTCATATCTGGTGATAAACAGTTTGAAGCATAGGACTGAGTGAAAAGGTTTATGTCTGTGGTTTGAAGAAGTTATTTGAAAACTATCAGCGATCCGCGCTTTTCCCGTGATGTGCTTTCCTGTGAGAATTTCAGGATAGTTTATAATCTAGCATAAATTATATTAACCTACTCTGTAATGTGGCTCTCTTTCTCCCTTCCTCCTCTTAAATCTTGAATGTGGCGGCAAAAAAAAATGTTCGGCTTTACTATATTAGTTAATTCGTACTAAACAAACACTTTAAAGTTAAAATGCGGGAATCAAACCTTCATTTTCGCTTTCGGTGAATCTATCGATAATGCAAGTTATTTAGCTTACATACTATTATTAAAGGAACATCAAGATGTGTAAATTATCAGTCGTCAGCTTTTTAACCCAAATTTTACACCGTCTGAAATACCATAAAATCAAAATACACTCCAGTAAAACCCTATATGTATGTCAAACTAGCAGCGTCCCGTGGTTTTATCCACGTTGTGCCCGTTCCCGTAAGAGTTTTTGAATGAAAAAATCCTTTAACATTCTTGTTGAATGTTGCTATCCATTACAAAGAGAATTATTCAAATCGGATTGGTAGCTTCTGAGATTAGAGCGTTCAAACAAATAAAAATAAAATATCATACTCTTCAGCTTAATTATATTTGAATAGATGCAGATAAATTTATTTCGCCTTTTTTATTATTGGAAGCTTCTTTTTAACATAAGCAACTAAAAAGAAATTAGATTTTTACGAACTGCTTAATTTTAATAACTTTTTGCACTACATATAAATGTTCTATAACAATCACAATTAAACATCGTAATGCGTATTCTTAAAATGTACCACGTATTAATTATTAAGAATGTATATTCTCACCGTTTAAGGAATGTTATGTTGGCATATAAAGCTAACATTTATGTCTCATGCGTTAGTAAGTATCTTCATTTGTTATGTTGGTATTATGGACAAATTATTTATATGTCGGAGCGTGGCATCAGTGGCGCCACACCAGATAGCGGTTTATAACGTCACTACATTATTTTAGTCTGTAGAAGTTTAAGAGTAGTTTGTAAATTCAGTTGACTGATGGAATCGGTAGTGTTGTTATTCCGTGACGTGAGTTCTATCTTCGTGGTGTAGTCTGTGGTATGAGAATAGACTATGTTAAGTCTGTGGTGTTACGCACTATGACAGATGACAGTTGTTCGATAGAGGGATGTGAGCTTGTTTGGTAGTCTGTGGCAGTGAGTGAGGGAGTGAGTCGAGGATATGAAAAGATGGCGTACATTAGAGTTTTGGAGGGAAATGGAGACGGTTGTATTGGGATCGGATGGGAAAGGTAGATTGGAAGGATGAGGTGTTGACGACATCACGATCGTATTGCGAATCGAGTATAGAATAGGGAAAAGATATTCTATGGCGTGGACAGGACGACTAATGGGGTGAAGGGAGGTCGTTTAGGTTCCATCAATTAATTGAATCTAGACGTATCCTAACTGTAATCTGTAATCCATGATGATCGTGTGTAAAATACAAGCAATGTCATTGTAATGAAGCCCTGTGAGTTATTATTTCAAGATCAAGACCTAGGAATCCTAAGATATCTGATGTTGTATTGGCGGTATAATGCTCGTGCTTATCCTGATGTGACATGTCCCCGATATGGGATAAATATCGCTGTTTCCCCGACATCAGAAGTGGGATTAAGATCGCTATTGCCCACCGAGCGTCCAACAGAGAAGGATAAGGATCGCTATTGCCCACTGAGCTTCCAGCAGAGAATGATAAATTTCACCATAGCACCAATCTCTCAGGTGCTGAATATCATCGCCATGTTCAACCACGGAGCTAGGTTTATGATAAGATGAAAGAATATTGAAAGCTGCAAGCTGAGCTCGTTAGTGCATATTATCGACGACGACGGCGACGACGACGACGGGATTGAAATTCATGTACCTTCCACTGGATTATGAAGCTCGTGGTATTCAGAGATATGTCTGAACCATCATCCCAATGACTATGGTGCTTTACGTAATGTTTATTTTGCAATTGGTTATAAAACTTGGAATGTTTTGTGAGTATAGTTAGTTAGTTTTCTACTCTATTGTGGAGTTAAGAAGGTAAATATGAGCTTCCGAAAGATTCAAGTGTAATCTTGTTATGTAATGTGATATGTTCTAATATGTTTTCTTATTTTCATGTTGGATCAATGCTGGTAATTATTGTGAGTATTGATAAACCTCGTCCGGAGTAGAACGTGGTTCTCTTCTCAATCCTGTAACCTGAGGAATATGAGGGATTGCGGTATTCCAAATTATTCAAGAATCTATCACGACAAATTCACATTGGATGTTAAATTGGTGATGTATTGCGGTAATGATTGGTTTGTTGGGAAATATCCGGTGAGCTATTTTGTGATATTTGAGTCAGTTAACATTGAGAGTTTTGTAGTGAATCTTCGTACCACTTGATAAAGTAGAAAGCTTATTGAAAGTATTTTGGATGTTTATCCCGTTGTAAAATATGAGAGTATGAGTAAGGGTTTCATGTGACTATGTGACTTAATGAGTTCAATGTTCGAACTCGGCCATGGTCGTGGTCTGGATTGACCGTACTGTGGAGTGGTCTGCTGAGACCGTGTGTTGTTGAGCAATGTGATTGCTCGTCGGCTGGTTGCCGTGACTAGACGTGACTAGACAAGCTTAATGTTACTTACTCATGGCTCATATTGTAATGTGCATTTGAGATTAATAGTCTATTGAAGTTAAAGTTGAAAATGACGTGGTACCTAGTATTCATGTGTTACATAGCATTGAAGATTCCCGATTGATAATAATTGAAATTAACTTTTGATTGAAATCAAGAATTTAAGGAAGAACAAGCTTCTTAATAGTCAGGTTGACCGAGCGAGTGCAAATTACTGTGGCCGCGAGGTTTAGAGGAGAACGAGTACACAATATAGTGTCATTGACTGGTATAGGAAAATGTCTGAAGGGCAAGTACCCATTGTTAGTAATTCTGAGCCTTGTGATGATGAACTGTAGTCACTTTTGACTGTGTGGTATAGTTGTGCGTGTCCTCTTGAGTCTGGGATGATCACGGGAGTGACTGATCACAGGGATGATCAGGGTTATGGGTGATCACTGGGATGATCACGGGAGTGACTGATCACAGGGATGATCAGGTTTATGGGTGATCACTGGGATGATCACAGCTAGTCACAGGGATGACTGCGTATTAGGGCTACGGGGATAGCCGGACAATGGAGACACACACACTTTACTTTTACTTTGATTTTGAGATTAATTTGATTTTTAATGGGTACTTGTGCCTGACGATGTTCTAGTATTATGTTGAGATAAGCAATGTGATTATGAATATTGAGATAGTTAAAATTGTTGATTGGAAAAGAATAATAGTTTGAGCTTTACTAAGTCTTTTGTTGAAGTAGAGTTATTTAGGTCAGGAGTGAGCGAACGATGGTGATCGTTACACGTTGAAAAGCTTTGAACTCTAAACGTACTTACAAGTATGCACATGATCGCGTTAGGAAGATGCCTGTGGGGCGGGTAACAGCTGACTCAGACGAAGGTGGAGACAGTGAGGTTGATTAAGTTATTGATTGTTACTGGGTTTTTATGTCGGTGGGTCAGTCTGAGACCGCACCAGGGTGCCGTAGCTGTAGCCCGTTAGAAATCGGTGTCTACTACTTGTAGTAGTCCGTGGGTAGGCAGTAGGCGGTAGCCCTGGGTAGTGTGGTCGGGTCTTGCCTGGTAGCGAAGACCGTAGAGTCATGGGACGACTCGGCATTCCGAAATGGAAGTGCATAAAGGGCAAATGCGTTTGCTAAATCTTGTGTTGTGACCACGAACAAAGACTCAGTAGTAAATCAATTGTGATTAAATTGTTAATTGTGTGTGAATAATGAACCAGAGTCTGTCACTGTTACTGGCCTCAGGGTTTTGGTAGATGAAACTTTATCATAATTTACTTCGTGATTTCTTACGCAAGATGCCAGTAGGTCATGTACCAGTCGAAGTTGATGTTAATAGTGATTCTGATGAGAATGAGTAAACTTGTTTTGGTGAAAACTCGAGTAAGTACTCTATCGGCCGTATTGTGTTCGACCGTACCAGTAGCTATTACGTAGTCGTAGCCCGGTAGAAATCGGTGTCTCTTGGGGTAACTCAAGTAGTCCGTGGGTGCGCGGTGCGCGTTTAGCTCTGGCGGAGGTCGGGTCTGGTAGAGACCATAGATTCCGAGGGAATCGGCATTCGTGGAATGCAAGGAAACGAACATGAGGTTCGATGGAGGGGCTTAGTGAAAAGCCACAGGCCACGAATAAGATTCCTGCTGTATGCTCAAGGATCACTGGGTTGCTTTAATGATTGTAAATAGTGGATGAAAGTGGTACTTTGCTGCTCTAGCATTTTTTTCGGTTAGTGTAACTCCTTTCAAGTGTAAGTCTTTCAAGTCAAAATAAAACAATAGTTTTGCCGAGAAGTTTATTTCAATTTACTTTCTCAAGGTTGAGTTAGTACTAAAGTTGGGTGTCAGGAGTAGCCGAACGGTATGTACTGTGCTATGTTTTTATCTGTTACAGAATAACACACGAGGACGTGTGCTAGCAGGATGGCCGTGTCGGAGCGTGGCATCAGTGGCGCCACACCAGATAGCGGTTTATAACGTCACTACATTATTTTAGTCTGTAGAAGTTTAAGAGTAGTTTGTAAATTCAGTTGACTGATGGAATCGGTAGTGTTGTTATTCCGTGACGTGAGTTCTATCTTCGTGGTGTAGTCTGTGGTATGAGAATAGACTATGTTAAGTCTGTGGTGTTACGCACTATGACAGATGACAGTTGTTCGATAGAGGGATGTGAGCTTGTTTGGTAGTCTGTGGCAGTGAGTGAGGGAGTGAGTCGAGGATATGAAAAGATGGCGTACATTAGAGTTTTGGAGGGAAATGGAGACGGTTGTATTGGGATCGGATGGGAAAGGTAGATTGGAAGGATGAGGTGTTGACGACATCACGATCGTATTGCGAATCGAGTATAGAATAGGGAAAAGATATTCTATGGCGTGGACAGGACGACTAATGGGGTGAAGGGAGGTCGTTTAGGTTCCATCAATTAATTGAATCTAGACGTATCCTAACTGTAATCTGTAATCCATGATGATCGTGTGTAAAATACAAGCAATGTCATTGTAATGAAGCCCTGTGAGTTATTATTTCAAGATCAAGACCTAGGAATCCTAAGATATCTGATGTTGTATTGGCGGTATAATGCTCGTGCTTATCCTGATGTGACATGTCCCCGATATGGGATAAATATCGCTGTTTCCCCGACATATATTAATTAAAATAAAAAATATAAGTAAATAAACATTACACAATAAGACCATGTTTTCTTTATACGTGTCGTTTCTTTGTATCGTATGTGTTTTATTAATTGATATAGATTGAAAAGAATGTAGTAATTATTTTTTAAAAAATGTTGTGTGCTGGCTTTTTAACGAAGGGGATAAGAATGGCATGTATCACTAAAATCACCTATAGACCATCCGTAACACTATAGTGCTCAGATATACATAAGTTCTACTGTTGGCTACCCATCCAAGTAGTGACCGAGCTGCACGTTGCTTAACACATTGATTCAAGTTGAGTACATTAAGCAAAATTGACCAGTTTCTTAAGTTTAAGCAAACACTACTCTTTTATAATTGAAACTCTATTTACAGTACTACAGTCTTCTGTGTGTGTTCCAGTAAAGGAGCCGAAACTTCAATAAAAAATAATATATATAATAATAATATAATATATCTTTATTTCACCAATAAGTATACAAGTACATAATTATGTTCCAGTAATGAGTACAATTGTTTACATGAGATTGAGTCCCTGACCTCTAAACTAGGAGAACCTGTATCTTAGAAGTCAGTGAGTCTGGCTACTATTGAATACAGCGTTGTACATCAATTTACTATGATTATTGAACTAAAGATAAATATTGATTTGAAACAAAATATAAAGGAAAAGGAAATTATAATAACAAAAAATTTCTTATCAAAAATATAAAAATTATAGAACAGAACTATACTAAAAAGACAATAATGCAAATGAGGGTGAATGTGTGTGTTTGTGTGTGTGTGTGTGTGTGTGTGTGTGTGTGTGTGTGTGTGTGTGTGTGTGTGTGAATGTGTGTGTGTGTGAGAGAGAGAGTGTGTGTGTGTGTGTGTGTGTGTGTGTGTGCGCGCGCGTGTGTGTGTGTGTGTTTTGTGTCCGGCTGTTGTTGAAAAAAAACAAAAAAAAATTGTAAAATAAAAGCGACGTATATCTGTAAAAGTTGTTTCAGGTCAAAAAAATTACAAGGTTGATTGAATATAGTGTTGCCTGAAAAGTCACTGTAAACTTTACTGTTAGTAGATATTAACGACCACATTTTAATAAACCTCATCGACATTTATACGAGCGATCCATCGACAAACCTGCCCATGCATCATCCAAGAGCTATTTCCTTTACTCACTCAGTTACACAACACAACCCGTTTATGCGAAGTCGGCTATAGAATACATCTTAAACATTTTATTGCTTTATGAAATAAAACAATTAAAGATATTTTGTTATAGACAAAATGACATTAATAAAAGACCAACGCTGTTTACTACCTATATTCATATTAAGGCCAGGATATCCCAGCCATTTCGGTCACTGTCTCTCTGGGTAGAAAAGAGCGAGAAACACTACGGCGCGGAAATGGTGGTGGTAGAATTTTGCGACTCATTTTTAAGAATTACCACCTTTCGTTGGATTGAATCGAAATTTTACTCCAACAGTATTCAGTCATAGTTTATTTTACATCACTCAAATTAATTTTAGAAATATGCGTTATAAATTGTTTAACAAACTAAGTGTGAAAGTAAGGTATAAAAGACCCATCTTTGTGATTTTTTTCTATCGAGGAAATTAATAGTCAACGTGTTTCAGAAACAGTAGTATGATTAAACATATGATCAAGATTAAAAACAAACAAAAATTGTTCTTGTAACGTTAAGACTTTTGGCTAAAAAATTGTTTATAGTAGCCCGTTTTAGGAACTCATAGGCCCTTAAGTCATTCATCATTAATTCATTTCGAGTAGATTAGTGGGCAACAATGGTGTCAGTGTTTTTAAACCACCGAAAGGCCTCCAATGGTCTAACAATTGAAACAAACGGGATCAACTACTTAACGTGGTAGAACGTGGTAGAACACGGTAGTGTTCAGGTAAAAATGTTATGTTTTGAAAATCATGAGCAATATTCATACTCGAAGGAAAATCCATGAGAATAATAAAGTAAAAACGACCTATTTCAAAGGAAATTCCATCATTAATGGTCCCTTCAATGACTTACAAGGTTATCCCACAAACATGTGCCATCTATTGGATCGTGGATGGTAACAAACAGCTAGTAATTCATAATTTTAGAGAACGAGATTATTTTCTTCTTGAACTGAAGGTTTTTGCCCTAAGTGGACGTTATCTGTGTCAAAAATACTTGACTGTTATTGAGCGTTGACTGTTATTGTAATTATCTATGGTTAATTGTACTTACAACATGATCATAAAGTCGCAAAATTAATTAAAATGTTACGCATCTATAATTTTAAGTTCGTGTATTTTCGCCGTGAGCCGCTTGTATATATTTTACGAGTAGCATTTTGACCTGCGTTTGACTATATTAGTAAGATTACAATCTATGAAATGTCAAAAAGCTAATTAAAGAAGACATTTGATTATCTGTCTGTAAGTAGATTTATTTTTACTTTTTAGTCACTGACCTCTATATACACTGGACTGGCTGCGGTCCTAATAATTTTGTGACTATTTGAGTGTCGCCATTTTGGCGCTGAAGGCCACTGTAGGTAGATACGAAAGTCCATGGAACTAAAATTAGTTATGTCATGTCGACTGTGTACCCCTATTTGCTTGCAGTGAACGTCAGAATTAGTTCTTGGGACACTCGCAGAGGCGCTGCAAATTGCCACACAAAATTAGCTGTCATTTGTATGGTAACAGCCAGTCCAGTGTATATAGAGGTCAGTGGTTTTAGTAGATTTATTTTTACGTTTTAGTAGATTTAGTTTTTACTTTTTAGTAGATTTAGTTTTACTTTTTAGTAGATTTATTTTTACTTTTTAGTAGATTTACTTTATTAAAATAATTTATTTGGTAGTGTGAGGATTTACCTACGTTATACCCGTCCCCGTGGGATATGTTAGATGAAAATTAGCCAATCGGTATCATTCTTCTTGAATACGGTAGTCATATACAGAATGATTATTTGAAATCATTACTTACGGTAGTTCAAAATATTAATGCGATAAAATATTTTAAGAAAATTGACAACACTGGTAGCGAACAAACAAACAAAAACACATTCTTCGCTTTTATTATATGAGTATAAATGATGATATTATCATAACTGTTATTATTAGAAATATAAGTTGTTAGCCTTGTTTCACTGAAGATTATACTCGACATTTTAATAGTTTGGTCTGACGATTGAAGCAACCGGAACCGACTTTTTACGAGGGCATGGTTGCGTTCAGATAGAAATGCCACTATCGGCCACCCATCCAAGTACGTACCTGAGCTGCACGTTGCTTAATGAACTAAATCGCTTAGTAAAAGTACGCCACGAGTGCTACACTAAATTAACAAACAAAATCTGTAATATAAAAATGAATCGCTGAATCTGTTGGTAAGCGCATAACTTCAGAACGACTGCACCAAATTGGATGATTCTTTTTTTAATGTGTTCCTTATTGTCAGGACAAGGTTTTTATACATATAAGAAAAATAAGGAATAAAAATCTCAAAATTCTCACGGGAACGGGGACGCTGCGGGTGAAACCGCGGGGCGCTGCTAGTACAATATAAATATCAAATAACAATAAAATATCATGTTCATGTAGTTCCAAATTGAATTAATATCAAAAACATCATTCAGAACTCAATCTCTATTATCCATTCAAGAAATCCTTCATTAATTTAAGACAAGTTTTTTAAATATCACGTCCAATCACAAAGGCATTTGAAATAATATCCGATTCCGATGATTAATCGGCAGATTGTGATGTATCTGACACGTGATATGTATGAATGTGGTATGAATTATGTAATTAAAGTTTAAGACAATAGATAAACCTACATATATTCGCTTTTGTTTTGAACAGTTTTGAACGAGCAATTGTTCGCTCTTGCAGTAATTAAAACACTTTAGCGAGCGAACTTATTCGTTCAGTGATTATGGGCTGGGACTGTCCGTTTCTTTATTAAACTTGTGTTTTCTGTTTGTAACGAATATTAACAGAACAGCAAACATTTGCTGCAAACAAAGTGTTTTATCAGCACACTAAGCAAAAAATTAAAATATACACCCCCTACGCAAAAACGGATGGACCGATATTTACCCAACATAGCTAAGAACCACCGCAAGGAAACTGACCTGCAAATGAAATAAAAACCGCATTGAAATCGGTCCACACATTTAAAAGCTACGGTGCCATACACATAGTCACACACCTCTCTTGCAACTTTTTACAAAATTATCGGATTGTTATTAATAAAAAACAGGCCCTTGGTTCATCGTATACATCTTTAACCACCTAGAAAGGTAGAATAATATTAGTTTGTAATGTCCTTTGCCCAGCAGTGGGACAGCGAGGTTACGTAAAAAAAATGTCCCACGGCTGGGCGAATGCCTCTCAACTCTGTAAATATAATAACTAAGTACGGTGAGGAAGATACCTAGAAATAATGTTAAATACCTAACCCGTCTCGTAATAACCTCATAATGACTTTATAAACGAAATCTTTTTTGGTAACAAAACGTTAACCGCAGAAGTTCATAAGAAGTGTAGTTTGTACATTGACCCTGAATTTTGAGTTATTTTAATTGATTTTGAATGCTGTAAAATTAAACGGTTGTTTTTAAAGGGCTTGGTTTTTGGGTTTGTATAAATGGGGTCAATGAACAGGTATTATGTAGGTATTTATTACATAAGTTGGATAATACATGTTGGTTTAATAAGTGTGGATAATTGGTGTTGGGGTTTTGGTAGCTAGTTTCCAGACAGCAAATTTTGAAGATTTTGAATTGAAACTACGTTTACGGATACACTTCGCTTTTATTTAACACTAGCAGCGCCCCGCGGTTTTACCCGCGTTGTACCCGTTCCCGTGGGAATTTCGGGATGAAAAATAGCCTATAACCTTCCCGTTGAATGTGGCTATCTATTACAAAAAGAATTATTCAAATCGGTTCAGTAGTTTCTGAGATTAGCGCGTTTAAACAAACAAACAAACAAACAAAACAAACTCTTCAGCTTTATAATATTATAGTATAGATTTGTATCTGACGTTTCGGCCCCTTTACTGGACCCGTGGTCACAGAAGTCTAAAAGCGAAGTGTATCCGTAAGCGTAGTTTCAATTCAAAATGAGTAGTATTCGCTTAAGAAATCAGTAAATTTTGAAGATGTTACATTGAAACCGATTGACGGTTGCTTTTTATTGAATTCTGCAGTATGTAGCTTAAACTCTTCCAATGTTAAGGTACATTTCCTTTGTAGCGAAGCGGAGCTGTGCAGAGTGCAATTACCCAATCACATTGAGACACACATTAACGCATTGGAATTGTCAAACAACGCATTGATCTTTTCGTAATGCATTGCAATTGGTCAGTGCGTCAGTGTGATTAAGCTCCGCATAGCTCCGCAGTACTTCAAAGGAAACGTACCCTTTACAAAGTAATTATTCGGTTTTGTACTTTAATTTTTTTTTCATACCTTCCCAGTCATATTTTAAGAGCTTTTTTCCATAAAGTATGTAGTTATTTTCCATTCCCCATACGTAACAAACAGGACAGAGACAAATTTAAAGATCACCATCGACAAGAGTTATATAGACAAGAGTTATACGTAAGTAAAATTGCATTCTCTCATTAGAACTATAAAAGAGAATGCAAGTTGACTTAAGTTGTAATAGATCACTAATCGGCAATGTAACAGACAGTTAAATATCACAGATAATAACATTTTATTGATGACACACTATCATAATAACAGGGCATAGATAGATGTATGTAAACCTAGCCGTAAATGGTACACAAAGTAATCGCACTAGAACTGACCTATGAAGTAATTTGATTGTAACTTAAGTAACCGCTAAGTTATTATTTAAGTTGCAAGCTTTTTTCGACGATTCGATTTTACCGTGGGTATTATAATGTTATAATATGAACTAGTTTTGTTGAGGTAAAGCAGTTAAACTTGTTTTAGCTATTTTTGGGTATTCTTGGTTAAAAAAGCAATACTAATATTTTTTTGGTGTATGACAACGAAAACACTAACTGATGTACTCAGAGTTGTGAAATAACTATTATCACTAATCGACGATAACTAATTGATGTAATTTTCTTAAAATGATGTTAAAAATCACTCATTGACTACTGAAGGAATGATTAGCAACTCTGAGTGCGGTTGTTCGTCGTTAATCGTCAAAAATCAAACTGTTTTTCGAGCGACAGCAGTTATAACATAGTGTGAAGACGTGTATTTTGAAATAAATTTCACATTGGGACGACTTAATATCATAATTCGTTCATTCCTTAAACCTCAACCTCAAAGAAACTTTGGGAACAAAGACAAAAATTGACGAACAAATAATGGTAATCATGGAAAAAAGAGTCCTACGAATTGAGAACTTCCACTTACGCATTTCAGTTTTTTTTTGTTTCAAAAATGAGTTAACATTGTCTCCCATAATGATACTTCATTATTCAAGGGAACCATTCAACCTCGTAACTTTTCAAAGCATACCGCAATCTTCAATGAAGATTCATTTGTTCAATTTGGAATAAACGCGTGTAAATTGTGTCTATAAAATGCATTAAATTAACACAGTTGTTTTCGTACACATTGTTTGGAAACCGACCGCAGTGCCGCGAGTGTTAGCGGGCGAACGATAATTGAAAACATATTCACATTCGATGTAGTATTAAAAACAACACGATATGGTACTCACTTACTTCAGTGATTCTAATAAGCTGAGTCTATGGGCACACTTGTTTTGGAATTTGTGTTTTCGTTAGCAACAGTATTAGCCGGTCAAGTTGAGTATCTAGTTTAAACTAAAACTTTTTGTTAGGTATATCATTTTTGACTGACAGAAATTAGGAATCTCTTATCTGATTGCGTGGTTTAAATTGAGCTAATTGGCGAAAAACGAGTTGACAAGTGTTATAGAAGAGCAGTAATTTGACATGTGTGGCGTATATTTTCTATAAATCACTAGTGAAACCAAACTGGCATCACACTCAATGTGTTGTATGAGCTTAAATGTGTACGATGATAGAGTCCAAATTTTGTTCCTAATACATATATGTAAGTACCGTATCCCCTTCATTTTTTAACTATCATCGTTCACATTGATGGTTATCTTCTACAGAAATATGTTGCGTAGCTTGTGAATTGTTTATTATGCATAATTTTATTGTTACCAAAACAATCTTAGTGGCCAATCTTCGTAATTTTTTCGAGATTTTGGGTTTGGAGAAGTTTTCTGGCTATAAGTATATTTTTCTTAAATATATTACTGTTAACCTATTTTTCTTTGAAGGCAGTTAAAACAGAGAGTTTATTGACATTGAATTACAAGGCATACATAGTCCGGTTGCGGGCCAGGTGCGGGTCGCGTGGCGTTGTATTCCATGTATTCGTATGAGAGGCGTCACTGGCCCTCAGCGGATTCGCTTGCACTTTGCTATCCACTTATTTTAAGTAAGTTGGTTCAGGTAGTTAAGGATTAGAATTGGCAATAAAAAATAATGATAAAATGAAATAGCTCTACTAATTCATAAAAATAGTCCTTACTCTAAACTTCGCCAAGCAATCATTGAACCAATACCTTGAACCAACTCATAAGGAACCACTAAGACCACTACGAACCGGTCCATTATATTAAAATTGGCAATAATTGCAACCAAACATCTATTAGTACGAACACATTATTATTCCGAACGTGCGTTTAATTCTATTATTGATATCGATATACATTTGCTAGATGGCTATCTTATTTAGTGCTTAAGTATACTTGAAATAAAGATTATTAAGTCAAATTGATCGTATCATAATGTTGTTATTTACCTTAATAATTAGCTTCAGTGGCGGATCAAGTGCCAACATGGCCGAATGGCAACTCCACCCACTGTATCAAAAATCAGTACAACGATAGCAAATAATAATAAATATACCCTACCCGGACAAATTCACACACGGTTATAGTTAGAGCCAAACTAAGCTCTAAGCTTGTACTATGGAATTTTAACTGATACTAATACTTAGACATACAAAAATACTTTATACGAATATATAATTGACATCCAGACGTCAACAACTATATCTGCATGCACATATTGTTGACTCTGGACAGGAATCGAACCCGCAACCCTCTCACATGAACATAACAATTTTAGAAAACAACGCTTGCTAAATATCAGTAGATCGAACCCAAAAGTAGTCAACAATATATTTTTACCTACTCGTCTGTTATTAGTCAATACCGCCTGTTGTTACCGTCTTTGCTTGCATTATTAAACTGGAATGCAGCTTTGTTTCATTCACAAAAGGACATTAGATTCATATCACTCGGAATTCCATTAAATTCATTTTTCTAGACTTGTTTCAAACGGAGCGTGACTTTGTTTTTGCCTTTATAGACTGCAGTTCATTTATTTTTGTATAAAGATTGCAAATAGTAGGTGATGCAGTTTTATTTTTATTAATTATTTTACTTAATTAACCTAATTTATGTGTATTATGAGTCTCCATGTGTGTGTGAGGTTGATTTCACAATACACATATTTTCTATTAATTAAAAATATAGGTATTGTATATTTTTATTATGTGTCATACCTATATCATATTATCATACCCATCTATCATACCCTATATGTAATATCATACCCATATCTATACTAATATTATAAGGAGGTAAAATTTGTATGTTTGTATGTTCGAGCTAATCTCGGGAATTACCTGTCCTATTTGAATAATTCATAGGCTATTTTTCCACGATCGCAACGCTTGCTATTACAAGAAGTAGATTATGAATATTACTTGAAATACTTACAAACACCCATATGTTACAAACAACCGGGAATTGAACCAGAGACCTCAGGTTTGCAAGTAGGTAGGTACTGCCACTACGCTGTTGAGGCGATGAGAAACTCAACTCAGTGTAAGATGATCTTCATATCACGCCTCTTAATATAATCTAATCAACTTAATCGCGATACAAAATGGAATGGATGGATATCTTAATGCAATTTATTCCTAAATGTTAATCGCGTAAAATTGTGTAATACCGAAAACAACGTCATTAAAAAACAATATGAAAAACAGAATTATTATAAAAACGTGACTGTTTAATCACGATTAGTGTGTTTAACCGATCTCGTGGTGTGTTATTGTAATTTATTTCACACTAGCCGTTACCACTGTCCTAGAGATGGGTACTGGTGGGATGAAAAGTATAAATTTAAGTACCTTTCTTTTTTATATAAAATAATATACTATTCGGACTTTAAAAGTGATCTATTCATATTTAACCTTTAACTATGGACACTATTTTTTTGTAACACTACTATGGACAAGCGGTCTGACAGACCGCAATGAGTTTCGATGTAAAATAAATTAAAATAATTAAGTTATTGATATCCTATCATTTTTATTTTTATGTATATATATTAAATTAAAACATTTTATATGTTTGATAAAAATATTTATTTCTTTTCTCACATATTTATAGTTTCAAAACAATTAAAGGCACTTTTTAGTCTTAATTAACTTGAGATCAGTTTTAGGACTAAAACTTATAATTAACTAAACTTTTTTGAAAAATTAACATTCTTATCTATAAATCTAATATATGTACTAAATAAAAATCAACTAGAAAACTTATAAACATAAAATATAAAAATTTTGACAGTATGTCAATATGGGTGAAATTATTGGCATTCCTTGCAGAGGTTTCGAACACTGAAGGCATATATATGACCTATATAAATATAAATCTATATAAATCTAAACACTCAGTATCTTCTTCATTATCTTCGTCGTCACTCAAATGATTTCTTATAAAAACACCAAGCATTCCTCAGAATGATTGGACGCTAAAAGTGCTTCAGACCTCGTTTTCAAAAGATGGGCTTTCGACACGTAATATTTTGTTAGCACGCTGTTGCACCGGTGACCTTGATATTCGTTTTGAAGTACTGGCGCTCTCGATGTTATTTATCGACATTTTGAAGCAAAAAACCTAAAAAAAACAATACGCCAAAAATTATTATATGTATGAAAAACATGGACACGCGGTCTCACAGACCGCAGTTAAAGTTTAAAGTAAAATAACTCACCCAATTTGGACCCGGCGACACAACCTCACACTTCAACACTCGTTTTGTCACTAAAACTGAAGCTACTGAGCGTCACAGACTCGGGGAGTAAGGGGAAGGGGGTAAATTCGAAAATTAAAAACCGTTAGCGGTCTGTGAGACCGCGCGTCCACAGTTAAAGGTTAAGAATTGGAAGGAGGGTAAGTGAGTCTAGTGAGAACTGTACGGTTGTACCCAATGTCCAATGTTAACAAATAACTCCAATTTGACGTGCCCTCCGTTACACGATCTGTAAAGTAGATTTTTTGCTTATGATATTAGAAAATTCTGTTCTGTTTTTCTACTTTCCCCAAAACCGTAAAATTTTAAAACATCTACACTGTTTGTAACGCAATAAATATTTTGATGAAAAAATATGTTATTTATTTAAACGGGAACTTACGTACGACGGAGACTACTGTCGAGAGTTCCTCAACACGAAAAAATATGATCGATTTTTTGAATTTTCTGTTCACTAACTTATTTTTAATGAGCATGAGCAGTATTCTGTATATTTTATATGTTGCACTTGTGTATTTGACTGTACTTTTCATTAAGTACCCATTGATCTTTAATGTACGGGAAGAAGATACGATACATACATTATACGCTCACAATATAATACAAGTATTTAAAAAATCCTTATAAATAACGTACAAAAAATATACTAACTTTTTTTTATACATAATTAACTAGGTAACATTAGATAAGTCAGACAAACAAACAGATTTTTTCGTATTTTGACGAATACGGATGCAATATCAATAAAGAAATAAATATACAATTCGGTCGTCGATGTACAAAGAATGTTCGGTTATATTGAGATTGTCTACAAACATTGAAGAGATATTTTTAATTGAAACTAATGTTTACGGATACACTTCGCCTTTATTTTACACTAGCAGCGTCGCGCGGTTTTACTCGCGTTGTCCCTATTCCCGTGGTAATTTCGGTATGAAAAATAGCTATAGCCTTCCTTGATAAGTGGACTATCCAACACTGAAATAATTTTCCAAATTGGACCAGTAGTTTCTGAGATTAGCACGTTCAAACAAACTCTGCAGCTTTATTTTATTAGTATAGATTTTTATTTGACGTTTCGGCCCCTTTACAGGAACCGCGATCACAGAAGACTCACCTAAACTTAAGAAACCAGTATTTTAGAGACACTTCATCAGAGTCGTATCGGTTATCGGTTAAATTTAGTGAGTTGGCAAGATCAAAATCCCAAACTTTACGTTATTCTAACTCTCATAGATCAAAATTATATACTCTATTCTTCGTATATAATACCGGCGAATCACATTAGCTGTATTGACTTCATGTTATTGTTTTGATTCTAACACACCAATGAGTGTATTCGATTTAAGATAGTCCAAGACGGATTCACACATTGGGGTGTTAGTACCAAAACAACTTGTAGCCAATACGGCTAATGTGAAGCGCCGGCATAAACCGAAATAACCAATGATGGACAAGCGTTTTAAATCAAACCTCTTGACATATATTCTTTTTTTAAATTTTGACAGATGATTAGGTACTTTGGTACTTGCCTTGCCTTCGGTATGCCTTATCAACGGTTTTCAACGTCAACTAGCCATCATCAGCCCATGACAGATGTCATTAGTAAAATATATACATTTTTTTCGATTATTTGAACATTAATCTCAGGAACTACCAATCGGATTTTTTGGTAATCAATAAACATTAGACGGGAAGGCTATACGCTAACCCAAAATTCCAACAGTAACAGGCACAACTCGGGTAAAACCGCGGGGCACTGCTAGTAATAAAGAAATAGGCCTATTTCATTTTAGTCCACATTTCAACAGAATCTAGGGTAACACGCTATAGATTGCCCTTCTCAACGCACACTAGGCCGATGAATAGTATTATAAATAAGGCATATTCCCACACAATGATGCCTTGAATGGTACATGTCAAGTTTGTGAGGATGATCGCGGTGTCGAAAGGGCACATGTGAAGGTCGCGGGCTGACCGCATCCGCTTACTTTAGTGAGGGGAATCGGTCGACATAGTTGTCGACAGATCGAAAAATGTATAACTCTTTAATATACAAACTAGCCGCGACACGCGGTTTTACTCACATTGTGCTCGTTACATTGAGAGATTCAGGATGAAATATAACTTATAACCTTCCTGTTGAATGCGTCTATCCGTTGCAGAAAGAATTATTCAAATCGGTTCGGTAGTTTCAGAGATTAGCCCTACATACAAACAAACAAAATTACAATACCGCTTCATAATATGGGACAAATGATTCTCTTTCCATTTAATTATTCAATAATCTTATACTCGTATTAAAAATAAGTTAATCTGGCTGAACTTTAATTTATTTTATCTACACTAATGTTGTAACATTCTACTTATGTTTCCAATACTTGACTTATAATTACTACTGTTATAGCGCAGACAACTAAAACACTCAATTTAAGCAATTGCACATGATGTTATAATATCCACATCGATATCGTAAAATCTCATTATAACATCGCGCCCTGCGCGGCGCGCGCCCTGCGGCCCTGCGCGCGCAGCTGCGCTCTCATTGGTTAGATTTTAATGGCGGCAAGTTCACTGTGACAATACACGTACGCGTGAATTTAATGTTTCGCAATGTTTTTTGTTTTTAAAATTTTGTTTGATTAATTGCATTAGTGAAGATAAAGTAGTGTATGCAACTGCATATAACACGGGTATTAAAACACTCGTTACTATTATGAAACTCGCTGCGCTCGTTTCATAAACTCACACTCGTGTTTTAATACCCTTCCTTATATGACAGTTGCATAAACTACTATTACTACACATCTATTTACCTATATATTTGTTATATAGGGTATGTTGTGTTTAAAACGTAGATAATGTTTTCATCTATAAACCGTTGACATTAAAATGAAATTATTCAAGAGAATCTAAACAGCCTGTAACATTCCATTACAGGATAAAGGCGTACTGTACGCTCGCAGATAACGCACGTTAAAAAACGATAACGCACGTTAAAACGAAAATAATAAACCTTGTCAAAAATATTATATTATTTGTAAGTGTTAATTTATGTTAAATTCTGATTTAATATCATGCAATATGTTATTTGATATTTAATAATATAATTCAATTTGTTATAAAAGAGGTCAGAGGTCAAGTTGGGTAACAATTGATAAAATAATGGTTCGATGTCGCAAATATTTATAATTTGTAGAAAAATATTTAAATTTTTATATTAATTGTTATAATATGGATATAAGATTTAAATGAGTGCATTTTTGGAGACAGGCGCCTTTAACATAGAGTTTAAATTAAACTACATGTATGTAGGTAAATCACTAGTAGCGCCCCGCAGTTTTACTCGCGTTGTACCCGTTCCCGTAGGAATTTCAGGATGAAAAGTAGCCCATAACCTTCCCGTTCAATGTGGCTATCCATTACAAAAAATAATTTTTCAAATCGGACCAGTAGTTCCTGAGATTAGCGCGTTCAAACAAACAAACTCCGCAGCTTTATAATATTTATTAGTAGATTTACCAACCCTGGTGTTGGAGATTTTTGACCGCCTAAAGGTTGACATGCTTATAGAATTGAAACAGACAGGACCGACTGCTCAACGTGCGATACTATCGATATTTGTAGGCCAATCTCTATCAACTTTATGGAAATGCCATATTGCTAATGGATCCTATTGAATAAATTAAAAGTTTGTACTAGTAATAACAGAATTAGTTTTTTTTAACTATTTTAGTAACTGTAGACACTTTTGCTTTTTGTAGTTGCTATGTGGTTAGTATACTGATACTAATAATTTCAATTGTTTCAGCAAAAATCAATCTTTTATGTCCTTCCATCATATTTATATCTTTATTCCATATAAATTAGAATATACATCACTACTCACTACATAATAATATTATAAAACAAAGTCCCCGGCCGCGTCTATCTGTTCGCGATAAACTCAAATACTACTGCACGGCTTTTGAAACGGTTTTTTTAAATAGATAGAGTAATTCAAGAGGAAGGTTTATATGTTTAAAAATTCCCGAAATTGCCACGGGAACGGGCACAACGCGGGTAAAACCGCGGGGCGCTGCTAGTATAATACATGCTATTGTTTCTCCTCGGAGTCCAGTCTTTTTGAGAGGCTTGCGAGGGATCCACTCGTAGAAGACCTTTGGAGATGTTTAATGTAAAGTATTACAACTGCAGGGCTACCACTTCCGACCACATCAGTACAACATGTCCCGGAAATATTATTTTTATTATGAAATATGTTCAAATTATTCGAATATTAAGGCCATTTAAAAGATCGTTCGAATGTACTCGTATCATTAGTTTTCGCCTACCACTAGTGGTATCATTGTACCACTAGTGGTATCATTGTACCACTAGTGGTATCATTAATATAGTTTGTTCTTTATCAAATAGGACAATTAAAAAAATTCTACGAGTTTGCAGAAGATTTCCGGAAACAGGCAAAAATGCTCAAAGGGGCCATAAAATGTGCATTAAATAAATTAATTAATAAAGAAGATCACTTTAATAAAACCACTTGATGAAAATTTAAATGAATCAAAGTCTTGTGAAGTTTGCCGCAACGTTTAATATTTGACTAATTTAACAAAATATTTAATTATAACTTTATGTGTTCTTTGATTTATGTTTATCTGTGTCCATCAAACTATAATTTATATCTATATTTGATTTGACGGGAGGTGTTTGAATGTCAATTTGAATAATTAATTTGACATAACAGTTAGGACTACTGTATTGAGATTATGAGGTGGCATTATGTATAAGTAAACTAATATAAGTACTATACAAATAGTAATACCTAACTAAAGAGGTTTTTTTTGAACACGTTTATCTCAGAAACTACCAATCCAATTTGAATAATTCGTTTTCAATGGATAGCCTAATTTGACGGAAAGGTTATTATTATTTTCCATGCCGAAGTTTCTAAGGTACAACGTAGGTAAAACCGCGGAGCACTCCTAGTGTTATTATAACAGTTTTATTATTTAGTTTTATAGCGGCAATATAAAAACATCAGAAACCCTTAATTAATGCTGTAATTAGTCTTATCGTAACACCATGGTCGCATGGGTGTCGCCACTGGTGTCACCACGAAAGTCGCCACATTTTCGAGAAGCGACATCACAATTTTGGAAACATAATATGACAGGTACAGAACTAAATGAATACCCATTGAACATCCAACTTTTTAAAACATTTGTGCCTCATGATCACAATAACAATAAATTAAGATAATGGGGCTTTTGAAAAAAAAAAAAAAAATTTTTTTTAATGTATTTTAAAACTTTATTATTAATAATATTGATATTTAATGTAAAAAACTTAAAAAAATATTTTTTCAATTAATTATAAACAATTAAAAATTGATGAAATTTCAATAAAAATCACGTGACTATAAACGCGCCATGATTGGTCACCGTAGTTGTGACGTAATTATGTTAAACCATAAGTACGTACTGCGTTTACAATCAAGATTCCCGCCCTTTTATTCTCTTTCCCTCCAAAAGTTTGCGATGTAACCGAACGTCTTTTCATAAACATAGGTATAAAAAGTTTGCGATGTAACCGAACCTCTTTTCATAAACATATAAACCTTCCTTTACAACGAGTGAAAACTCAGTGGTGAAATCTAACCAGTGAAACTACATAACATAATTACGTCACACGTTTGTTCGGGAGTTGTCGGAGTGTTTTCGGTACTGGATTCAAAAATTAATTTTTATTTTGAAATAACTTTTGAATTATTGCGAAAAAAATAAAATAAAAATAGTTTTGTTATAAAACTAATACATAATCTTTCCATTTATCACAAAAAATTTTTTTTTTCAAAAGCCCCATTATGAGAGTAATAAATTAATCCAAACAAAGTGTTCCAAACTCACACACAAAAAATCGCATAATACAGTCAACAAGCAAAAATGTTGCTCAATATTTGTATCAAGCGACAGTGCATATCTTACTTATTAGTACTCACTTAGCTCTCATTGTAGTGCTCAAACAAAAGCCTAGACTTTCGCAACGGCTAGCACGTCTTCAGCACGACTCAATCGACCCCGAGTTATTATAAACCTTTGACCCCACATTTGGTAATGCATGAACTTCTGTGACATGAATTTTGAACGAGATTGTTGATCCATTTGTGTATTACTGTTGTTTTTTTGGTAGAATATTATTTGTTTAATTAGTTGCTAAAGTTCTCCACGGGAAAGGATGTGTCCTAGTGTGGAGATCTCTGTGAATCAAATGTGGTTATGGTCAACCCTGGTGACGGAGTTTTTAGACCGCCTAAAGCATTCATCGAGCATTCATTCATACCTTGTAAAATATCGATTGTATAAGTTCGTTGTAATAAAAAACTTTTGTAAAATAAATAATTCGGACTTTTATAAAAAGTTTCTGTATTCGATCCCTGTTTGTCAGTTTGTTTGTCCATAAGTTTTTCGAATGCAATAGCAAATTAGCAATTGCCAAGAGTCTCTATTACGTGTCTCTAGCCCATATTTTGGTGGCTATTTGGTATCTGTAATATTGTATTAGACTAGCAGTGCCCCGCGGCTTTGCCCGCGTTGAGCCCGTTCCCGTAGGAATTTTCGAAATTCCTTTCTTAGTGTGCACTTACGTCACTTGAAGAACCTTCCTGCCCAATTTAATGTTTCTAGGTGTAGCGGTTGAGGTTGTGCGTTGATTATCAGTCAGTCAGTCAGGACTTTGAATTATATAATAGGTATATAGATTAGTTTAACCTGTTAGGTTTTTCCTTATCAGGCGTGTTACTGGGCCAAGTCCAGTGTTTGTAACGGCTGAAATAATCCATTGCCAATAAGCCGGAAACAGCCCACCTTAAGTAGAATTCAGTGCACAGTGGGCAGTTTCAACGAAAACTTTTAACCAGTTATTCAAATAACGAAACTACAGATATAACGTTACGAAACTCGATGGAGAAGGTCGTAACATTGACATTATGATAGACTGTTGTTTAGCCTACATCGATTAGCGCGAACAATAAAAATTATATGAATTATTATCACATTTGCGTGAATTAAGATGAGTGAAGTTATTTGGACATAAGTACTGTCTGATTACTAACATTTTTAGACTAGTAGCATTTTAGAATAAATCATTTAGGGCCGACACTGCGTTAAGCGTGCGCACGCCGCGGTTCCATACAAAAGTGAACCGTCGCGGGCGCCCGCAGCGTGCGCACTCCGTGTGAGCACGCCGCGTAAGCGTGCCGCGTGCGCCCGCCGCGTGTGGCTTCATACAAAAAGAACCGCTTGTGCGCACGCTTAACGCAGTGTTGACCCATAAGGCTAACTTAAATAAGGTTTATCTTTGAAAATATGTAGTAACGAAAGTACCTAAATCTATAATTTGGGAAAAAATATTAGTTATTAATCAAACCAAATGATTACGAAAATAAATATATACTTAAGTGAAATAATGAGCGTCGTTATTATGTGTTATATAAACCCCTACAAACAATCTAAACCTTAACCCTTAACATCTGCCTAATCCAAATTCTTTTCCGCATAACAAAATTATGTTAAAATGCCAACAGTAATCATAATCATCTTTATATCATATTTATAATCAATACTATTGATAGGAAGTTCGAGAGGCCACGGCCGAATACACTTTGTAACCTACCTTAATACGTGTGAACAGAATACTTAAATACTTAATTTTATCAACAGTTTACCTTATTTGAAGATGTTGCGAAGAGTATGTCAAACTTGATTGAAAACAGTGTTTTAATGAATTTGATACGCCTGTTTAGAGGAATGATTGATCAATCAATATGTTTGTTTAGGACTCACGAGGTTATTGCAATGATCAGTGGAATCTTTGCTAACAAAGAATTTTCTTGGAGTATTTTCGTTAACTTAAACTTAACTCCTCGCTGTGTTTTTGGTGGGATGAGTTTGGCCATAGGTGGGACGTTATTTGCTTCTACTATTTTGATAAAGGAATTTGTAATGACGCTGAAGACTTTTGCTTTTGCCGTAACCATCAAATCTAACTGAGAATTGCAATAATTTGGGCATAGTTAAAGGTTCCCTTTAACATCCTGCAAGCGTCCGTGTCGTGGCACAAATATTCCAATCCTTAGAAGAAGAAAGCTTAGCAGAGTTAACAATCTTAGCAAAGTCTAACTTCATGCCAACTAAGTAATCATCACAAACTATCAATTAAAGTCGCCTTTACTAACAGGCATAGCAAAGTTCTATTATATTTCACCTTTATTTCATGTATAGTAGAGCAGTGCGGTTTGCATTATACTCGTTCCCGTGGGAATTTCAGGATTGGCCACTAACTTAGTATAAGTACCGCTGGGTTGTCCGTGTCAACTAGGACATGACATGAGCCATACCCTTAAATTGCCCTGTCAACTGAGACATGACATGGTAGCCACGGACGAAGTAGTCTTGTATTTTTGTTAAATACATCGGTCCTTGCTTGCTAATTGTTTGTTCGAACTATTCTAATAAGATCTGTGTAAAATTGTCTATGCAATGAATGCAAAACATTACTCTGTGGCATTTAAATATTGAACGAAAGAATATGTTGAAGTTGTCAATGTCGCGAAGTTTTGTTTGCGTCAGCTGCGGGTGACATTGTGACTTTTCATTTCAATAATTTTAATACTGTCGGTGGTTAGATTTACGTAGTGTTTTGTTATTTAATAAGTTAAATTCAGTGACTAATACATAGAAACAAAGGTTTCAGCGTTAAACACAAAATTTAGCCTTTTCTAAACCATATACATTTTGAAGTACATGTTGGTGTTTACTTTGCTCGGTGACTAATTTTAATCTCATTTTTTTTATATATTTTGGCTGTTTTATGATACCAAGTGCGATTAATATGTTAGATCAATGTAATCTCCAAACGGGATGGTAAAAACATGAAGCCTAACAGTGGTATTTGTGCATCAGTGATATGTTAAAAAAGTTGAGCGACGCCGACGGCTGCCATTTTGGCCCGCGCCGCCCGAGTTTTGTGCCGAATTAAATAGCTGTAAGTACATTATTTTGTATGGGCAGGTGTATGGTTTTATGTTTTATCCTAATCTATTTAAAATAAACATTGTAATTTAAAATAAAAAACCATATGTCATCGATTTAATTTTTGAGATATTATCGTCTAAACACAAGTCGCGCTTGAATTCGAGAGCTATATTTGTGTTCAGCGACTCGTAATTCTACACCGTAGTTGAATACTAATAAACAAAATACATAAATAAACAGCTTCATTCATACTTAATATAAAAAACATAACACTTATAGTGTTTTAGTTACAAATTGAGCCACAATTAATGTTTTTGTGAAACCCGAGCCGCGCGGGGCAACGGGGCGGTAACTACAATTCAAAACGGGACATAGTGATTAGCAACAAAATGGCGGCCGGGGCAACCGAGCGGATAGTAGAGCAGTGCGGTTTGCATTATACTCGTTCCCGTGGGAATTTCAGGATTGGCCACTAACTTAGTATAAGTAATAATTAAAAAGTAAAGTATTAGCCTGTAATGTCCCACGGCTGGGCAAAGGCCAAAGTGAATATCAGTACTGTAAGGAGGATTTATTACTTGCGTAATGCGGGTTGGTGATCCCAAACTCGAGCCACATTTGAAAAGTAATAAAGTAAAAATAATTTAAATTATCCCATAGTTGGTACAACTCAAGTGAAACCTCAAAGAAATGCTAGTTATACCTAATTGTACAAATTATGTCAATGCAATTCAACATTTGAATTTTTAGTTTACGAGACAAGATGACATGTAAGGCCTTTCAAGACATAATTTATGTTTAATTTTAGTATATTTAATGCAAATTGTTTTAACAATACGTCGACCTTCACCACATTTGCAAAATGTACCATAAAATTAATAAAAAATCGGTTTTTATTTTAACTTTTATGCATCATGTATGACGTCAGTTAAGAACGTCAGTTGTGTTTCGATGTCATTAAGATAAAGTGTTTGCATGAGAGGCTTTTCTGAGCTTTGATGCCTTACGTAAGAAGTGGCGATCTTATCTTGTATGACGGAGGCATCCGATAAGAAAGGATTTCCGAAATTCTACCCTCAAAACAAATGAAAGGGGATGAAATAAATGACATTGTTGTATGGGAAAATGTCATTCCTTGGTTGGATCTACTTCAAATTTTCATAAACATACAATTCAATGCCAGATAGCATACATACTTTTAAAGCTCACTTGATTTGTTTTCATAGTGTGCGTATTAAATATTGCTATCATAAAACAAACAGGCATTAAAATTAAATGCATTTGGTAGAAAACAAAACAGTTTAATTCGCGTAGTTTCATATTATTATGTGATGGCTTGCTTTGCCCCTTTACAGGAACCATGGTCACAGAAGACGGTTCCTGTAAAAGGGCCGAAACGTCAGATAAAATGTAAAATAAAAGCGAAGTGTATCCGTAAATGTACCTAGTTTCAATTCAAAATTAGTAGTGTTCGCTTAATAAACCTAAGAAACCGGCTTGCTTTATGTTTTTCATTTATTTCTTCCCTCACTTTATTTCAATTAACTAAATTTTTCATTTATTAAAAATGAAATAGAAGATACGTGGTCGTGAATAATTTTAAAAACTCTCCAACACTTGTTTTGTGCGCCTAGTGATTTTTAAATAGCACGTTCGGAAATCGTGTAAATATTATAAAGATTTATCACTAGCTGCGCCCCGCGATTATACTCGCGTTGTTACTGTTCCCGTGGGAATTTCGGGAATTTTTATACATATATACCTTCCACTCGCATCACTCCATCTATTCCACTCGCATCACTCTATCAATATATATCTATTGATAGAGTGATGCGAGTGGAAGGTGACGCGGAATACCGCGTCAAAATCCGTTTAGTAGTTTTAAACATCTAAGCATACTTAGGGACAGACAGACAGCAGACAGCGGAAAGCGACTTTGTTTATACTATGTAGTGATTAACGTTATGTCCACAGGATGATACACACATTCCTAAGTCACATATTAATATGAGATTCTATGTAGAAATGCTTATCTAGAATATCGTGACTTATTGATATTAGGTAAATAAATATTCAATAAGTATTATTAGATTGTACATTTTTATTAATCTTTTTCCTTAAAATTATATATTTTTTGACAAGCCCGTTGGCACAGTGGCAGTGAGAGCGCTTACTGTGTCGGTTGCGGGTTCGAATCTTGCTGGAGTCAACAATATGTGAGGATATAGTTGTTGGCAACGTTTGGGTGTCAATTATATAATTGTTTTAAAGTATTTATGTATGTATATGTAGTAGTATCAGTGAGTTAAATTCCATAACAAATGCTTAGAGCTACTTACTTTGGGTCTAATTATTCGTGTGTGAATTTGTTCGGGTATATTCATTTCAGTTACTTATATGTATTAATGTTAGTACATATAATTCAATATGGGTATATTATTATAAAGATTTCCTCTTCGGACAAACATGATTAACATGATACAATATCTTTTTTAGCCTAAACAGCAAACAACAAAAATTACCTATATTTTAGTTTTTTACGAGAGATAAAATTCAATTCATTATTACTGATATTTCTATCAAAGACAATTAACTTCTTCCATTGAGAAAAATTGGTTCACCGATGGTGTAAGATTGGAATGACATCCCTAAACCATTTTCCTTTTCAGACTGAAGCGTCTTCGGCTGGAAAATCGACCACATCAGTTCACATGGTAACTCTGGACATGAACATGAAACGCCTTTGCCCAGCAATGGGACATGAAACGCCTTTGCCCAGCAATGGGACAATACAGGCTTACTTCCTTACTATTTAAGAATTTGTGACCCTTTTGAGTAACTTATTCTTCTTCAAAATTACCCTCCGGAATTTCCAATATTGTCTACTTCGGTGAGACAAGATTGGAAATTCCGGAGTACCATACGGTACTTTACTTACATTATTTGCTCCCGATAGTGAATAATTTATCAATATTTAAATGACATAAACGCCAAGGTCTATACATAAAGGCCCAAATACACTACTACGTTCGCCTTATGCGATCTTGTTTTAATTTTCGGTCGTTTCACGTCATCTTGACAAAAGGTTGACCGCCGAATGCACAAACCTCATTACTTGACAGCTCCGGTCGTAAACAAATACTACGAGTATATTCTTTTTACTATAGATGCTCTTTCGGCGAAGGGAAATATCGTGTGGAAACCCGTGGCTTAGTTGGGATCACACTTATTGACCATGTCTAAGGCCTTCTACGCTAAGATGGCAAACATAATACCAAATAACCATGCTCATGTAGGCTTTCATCCAGCTTTTAGCATTAAGTTGCATGACCTGTGTCTATCAATTAACCCTGCGGTTGGACACGTGATGAGCCCATTTCCGTGGGAATTTCAGGATGAAAAGTAACCTTTAACCTTCGCGTTAAATGCGGCTATCCATTACAAAAAGAATTACAAATCAAGCCGGTATTTCCTGAGATTAGCACGTTCAAACAAACAAACAAAAATAAAGTCTTGAGCTTTATTATATTAGTATAGATATAAATGGAATAGACCCCATTTTAACTTTTCGAGTTACTTCATCTTGTAAGCGGCGAACGACTTACTGTAACTGCGTCTTAACAGTCAGGAAACCCTAACAATTATAAGACATGATAATATTTTACAAATCGGTATTCCCCGGAGTATTTGTCCAGTGGGATAACTTGAGCCCTCCCTTTATATTTGTTAAACGGTCTAAGGTCACCATAGATAACAGATTCTTAAGAAAAATAAACATAATCTTATCACTTTGAAGTTAATATTTATTTTAATTACTAACTTATAAAATAAAGCTTATCTTATTAATTGTAAAACATATATTATATTGAATTGAATTCTCCGTTTAATTAAAATATATGTATAATCTATAGGTACATACTAATCTCGGGAGTTACCAGTCCGATTTGAATAATTCTTTTTGAAATAGATCGCCATATTCAACGCAAACGTTATAGGCTATTTTTCATTGCCATGGGAACGAAAAGAAAATGTTACATTACACTTGAGAAGAAAATGTTGATTACACATGACTACATTACACTATACTACACAATTTTAGCGGTGGATAGAATGTCAACAGACTTTCAAATTCGTAAAAAACACCCTTGAAGTTACTGGATTTGAATTGACATGGTATCTTATTCTGACCGTTTTTGGGGTGGGGGATGACCGCGCGGATGTTTAAAATTTAAACGTTTTGTCAACCTGTGAGCAACCTTGAAAAGCAAAAAAAATCGGAAGCATTTTATACTGATATCGCAAAAAGTACACATTGATTATAAAACATACTTAAATACAGTGGCAAGTGGCGATTTGTCGCATTATCTGTTGTGCGCTTGTCGTGGTATATCACCGGCCAAAATGTTAAAAAAATCGATTATTTTTGTGCTCTGCGTTCAACACTTTATGAACGTGTATGGTGCAGTAGACAAAACTAGTATAGTGTTTGTTATCGATGCAACATTTTCTATGCACGACGATATAGCACAAGTGAAATTTGCTGCCGATAGGATATTCGAAAGAGCAGTGAAATCTACTTCCAAAATACAGAATTTTGTTCTCGTTACTTTTGATGGTAAGTCCTATTTGTTTAAATAGTTACGACCGTACTCGTACCCGAAATGCTTCCTTAGTAGAAAGATGAGTGATTTTGACATGTCAATTATGAACCATTACTTTATTTAGTAAAGTGTTGATTTAATGAACGTCTCTGAGTGCAGTAATCTTCTTCTTCTTCATCGAGTGGATGGTCAACCTGACCAATCCTGGTGTCAGAGTTATTGAGCCGCCGAAGGCCTCTGACAGGCTCATGTAACGACTACTATCCGCAGAAAGTAACCGATACCGATGGCTTAACGTGCACGGTAGTTAGTTTTGTTGATCTCATGAGCCATGTTTGAAAGTACGGAACATGTTTTGTTTGGCAGGCGAGTGCACATACCACTACACCACTGAAGCATTCATTAACAATTATTAAAACCGTTTTTTTATTTGATTGCAGATCGATTTTCCCACATGCCTGTAGAACTTGTAGACAACTGGCCCAGCTGTTGTAAGTAGTATAAAAAAGTATAGCCTGTAATGTCCCACTGCTGGGCAAAGGCCTCTCGAAAAGATAATCTTCTTCTTATCGAGTGGATGGCCAACCTGATCAATCCTGGTGTCAGAGTTATTGAGCCGCCAAAGGCCTCTGACATGGCTCATGTAACGACTACTATCCGTAGAAAGTAACCGGGACCGACGGCTTAACGTGCCCTCCGAAGCACGGAATCATCTTACTTTTCGGGCAATCAGGTGATTCAGCCTGCAATGCCCTAACCAAACTGAGGACAGTCTCACAAAGTGATTTTTGTGAGATATCCCCACCGGGAATCGAACCCGGAACCGATAATATTTACTTACGAGTATTCATATGATGAACTATTTTAGGTTCCAAAGTGCTCACATCTACAAATGTTAGCAGTACATTCAAAGATGCCTTAACGTCCATAACCCTTGAAGGGAACAGGGATTGTCCTGAGTTTTGCATGGCTGGTATAAAGAAAGGCCTGGAGCAAGCTTTACCAGGATCTTATCTGTACGTGTTTACGGACGCGTCAGCTAAGGACTACCAAAAGTTTGACGAAGTAAAACAGCTAGCTAATAAAAAACAAGTTCAGGTCAGTATCATGAAACGGACATTGCAGACATCTAGACTAGACTTCTGGTCTATGATTGTTTTGTCTCTTTTGCTCTTTGGAAAATAGCGTATGCCAGAAAGGGATAAACCATTTGATAGCTAAAATGCGATTATAAATAAGGCCTTTATTTTTATTTATTTACGAAGTTATTTTTGTCCATTATTGCTTAATCGAGTTGATAGACGAATACAGAGAGATCACTGTGTCGAACAAGACTGTGATGGTGCTTAGTTACTAGATAGGTAGGTTAGTAATAATCTGTTGAAGCAACGTCTACAATAATACTTATCTATTGAGCAAAACAACTATTGAACAATATAACGGGGAGTCCCATTGGTAATATAATATTGTGCCCATATAGCAGTTATTTGACACCGGCAAAAGTTGCGATGGTAGGAATATAATAAGTACCATGTAAAAGAAGTTTTGCATATTGGAAAATATAATATCTTTATCTATGTTTATAAAAGAAAGTCGTGTTAGGTACACTATTTATAACTTGAGAAAAGCTGCACCGATTTTAATGATTCTTTTTTGTTTTAGTCATTATTTTTCACTTTGATATCTTATTTATCTTAGCCAGGAATACGTTAATAAGTGATAAAATCCCAAAATTCCTACGGGACCGGGTTAAACCGGGGGGCACAGCTAGAATTTAATAAATACTGACTATTGACACGCAGTTCCGCCTAAACTGAAAAACGATAATTTAATATGTGTTTATATCAAATAAAAATTATGATTTTTTAGATCGACTTTGTTTTAACTGGCCGCTGTAACCCTAGTGATGGACTCGAAAAATTTGAGGTTTACAAGAAACTAGCTACGGAGAGAGGAGGAGTTGTCATAGATATGTACAAGGACGATATCAACCATGTAAGTGATTCTATTTCTATACAAATTATAAAACGAAGTCGACAAAAGCTGTCTGTATATTATCAATTTTCTCAAAAACTACTCAGCAGATTATCATGCGGTTTCCACTATTATACAGAGTAATTCAAGAGGAAGGTTTGTGTGTACTTTTTATGCCTAAATGTCCACAGTAACGGACACAACGCGGGTAAATCCGCGGGACGCTAATTGTATTCTAAAAATAAAGCAATCTTGGACTGTGTAGTGAAAACGCTATTTATAGAACACTAGGATATTTTCTTTTGTGAACAATAGTAAATCATTATTCAATATTTTTTTAGTTTTTGAATTACGTAGCAAGCACGGTCGAGAGCAGTGGTACTCATGTGGCCTCTAAACATTGTGACACTGGGAACTGTACGTTCAATGTAAGTCCTACTATCTATACCAATATAATAAATATCAAGATTTGATTTCTGTTATTTTGTTTGTAAGTTATAGTAATTTCAAAAATAATAAAAGAGCACAAGAGATTTGAGATTAGAGGATTATTTAAATAAAGTTTGCCTAACTTTTTAAATTGCTATATTTCAGTACACATCAGATTCCAAGATGAAGGATGAAATTTTCATAGCAACTGGATCAAACCCCAACATCAGACTTGAGACACCCAATGGAACCGAGATACCAACTAAAACATTGACAAAACTCGATAAAGTTATGGTAAGTTCGAGTAGGTAGGCCAACCCTGGTGTCGGAGTTTTTAGACCGCCTAAAGGCCTCCGACATAGTCTACCGATTGAAACAACTGGACAATTTAACATGCCCCTCCAAAGCACGGTAGCGCTCAGATAGAAATGCCACTATCGGCCACCCATCCAAGTAGGGGTCGAGCTGCACGTTCAACAATCGCAATGAACTAACATCGCTTATTCAAACTACGCAAGGAGCACTACATAACTGGTAATTAACTCATTCTATTAACAGTCTTAGCGTTGTTTAAATTAAACTTGTCACATCTCAGATGTCTTTAGAATGACATGATCATCGTAATTGAGGTTTTCTAAACTTTTTCTGCGACCAGTGGGCGCTTCATAGGTGTGGATTTAATATATAAAGTCCTTGGCGTTAGGTCAGGGCCAAACAGCTGTCAAATAGTCCCGATTGTATTTGAAATTCTATTGTATTTTAAAGTGTTATTGATTCTCATACATAAATAATATCATGGAAGGAAAACGAGGTAGGGAAGGCCTAGAATCAGTTACATGAGCCAGATTAAAGAAAAAGTGTCTGTCAGGTCGTATAGAGATGTGAAGGAGCTTGCACTGAACAGGAATAGATGGAGAAGTCTGCATCGTACTCACCGACAAGAGACGAGCTCTTAAATTTATGATGATTAATTCTAATAAAAATAAAATATTGAAAAATGCAAATTTTTAATAATAATATGATTTGTCTCACAGATTATACAAAAGACAGGATCAGAACCTGAGCATAATATCACAATTCGGCTCAACAGTGACGGGAAATCAGATCTCAAAATCATAGGGGACTCGTCAGTTCAGTTCAAGTTCGGATTTTCATATGAAGCTCCTTCAACTTTTGCTGACGTGTTTACCACTCCGTTACCAGGTAAGATCGTAAGCCGTTAATAACTGAGTTTCGAAAAAGTTGCTCTTCAATGCATGATAGAGCTAAACATAGAAATTACACTGTCGGCCACCCATCTTCAAACGGCTTAACTTTGAGTTAACATCGCTCAGTTAATAGACTTTCGGCAAATCTTCAAATTCCTTACCAAAAACTGGATGAAATACATCATGATTATCACAAGGAATTTCTACAAATTGAAGAGAAAAGCAAGATTAAAACTGCCTCTGTCTGTATATAAGGACAACTTGGTCAATAGCTCACCCTGGGATTCGTTTTAGTTTGTTGAAGATTATAATATATACTCAATTATTTATTTGTCTTCTTTTCAGATGAACGCAATCGCATTAGCATTCAGTTAACGGCTGGAGACTTACAACTATCAACTATAGCTTTTTTTGATATGAATGATACCCAAATCAGTGATGAAATCCCATTGGGGGTGATAAATGTTACGGATAAATTGTATGCTACAGATTTAATAATGGTACCGAAGGAAACTTTTCGTATCATGGTAAGTCAACTAAAATCTCCGCCATTTGCCGGTTTGACACGTGCTCTGTAAAATAAGTAATACAGTGTCTGTTTTACTAGATCTTCGGGACCGATCCTGTGACCATGGAGAATATTGGGCGATTGAGCTCTCCTATAGATCCCAAAATCAGTAAGTAAAGCACGGAATTAATATTCAAAATGCCTTTTTTTAAAAGCTTATTAACACTGTGCCAACTTCCTTTATGTTTGACGAAACAGATTGGGATACCGTTCCAAAGAAAGCTCCTAATGTTACGGTGGTTAACGGACCGACATTGAGCGCTGAATATAATAAGCCACTAACGTTAAACTGTGTAGTTAATGCACATCCCAAACCTAGCATAACATGGATAGAACTAGAAACTAAAACCACTATATCACCCAAGGTAAGTAAACCTTTTTTATGGTAAAGAGTAGCTTTAATGAATATAATAATCTACAAAGCATTTTTTGAATGGAATGCTCTATTTAAAGCTTGCCATATCTTGTAGTTGTTTGACAGTCAAAAATGAATAAGAAAAGAATCTCACACATAATATAATTCTTAGTACTATTTTGTGATGATATCAATGAATAAGATTTTGATGATGTTAGTACCTTTATTGGAATCAACACACCAAATATTTTTGTATAACTTACATTTGCTTTTAAGGTTCACATGAAAGAAGCACCGGATACATACATGAGCTCTATCCGTATTGATAATGTGGTGAACAACTCCACGTACAAATGTTCCGCGTCGAACGAACTAGGCTCGGACTCCAGCGTAGCCTCTGTGGAGATCACCACTATGCCGTATATTGAAGCTGTTGAAGTATCTAACAGTAAGTATAAGAAGCTTAGCTTCGCTTTCATTCGTCAGAATCCTCCCATCAATCCTCCAATCCTCTCAGTTCAGCAAAACGAATAAATTGAAAGAATGATATCTATTAGTATCCTAATTTAATAAAGAGGAAGATTTTGTATTGCTCAACTAAATGTATAAGCACGACCCCACATAGTCTGGGAAAATCACGCCAAGACTCCACAAAATCTGGGGAAATAATGAAAATACTACCTACAATTTGCAACTAGCGCCATGTCGCGGCGAATAGCAGAAAATTTGTTAAATATTTGAAATTCGAATATAGCAAACCTCCGCCACTATGGATCGAATCAATAACTACGCCAGTTTAGTAGCTCACGAGTATAAACAATATCAAAACATGAGATTAAAATGGAACTTAGTGGTAAAGTTACAAGAAAGGGAGGAATAGTTAGACACAAGTTGTTGGGCTGAAAATTAATGATACATATTATTTAATTTTTACAGATGTCACAATCAAATTAGGTAAAACAGGCCACGTACTGTGTAAAATAGAATCATATCCCAAAGCAAATATCACGTGGTACAGAAACAATAGAATAATAACAAGCAATGATGATTTTGATATATCATCTGATGGATCAGAGTTGACAGTAAAAAATATGAAATTTGCTTACGAAGGCAAATATTCTTGCGAAGTAAAGAATGGTTTTGTGAATATGACATTCCTGACTGATGTGTCCTCAGACGCTGGTAAGTAATCAATCATCATATTTAGATATATTTACGAATCATATTACTCATTGTTTTATGTGCCTCTTGTGTTATTACAGAAGCCCCGGTAATTGACAAACGTATAACAAGGGTGTTAGTGAATAAAAGTCACGATGCCATATTGACCTGCAAGTAAGAACTGATTTATCAATTAGGTAGTTAAACCAAGTTGTGAGCCCAACGAGATACTATGGACTTGTGCGCTGTCTCGATGATCCCCGGGTTTTGAATCTTCATTAACATAATGTCAGCCTACGAAATCACTCCGATTCGTTAGCGATGAAATTTCAATAGCTACTATGGTCTATACTATGGACCATAGCGGTGTCTGCAATGTTTGTGTCTCGTTGGGAATTCAACTTGGATTCATAGACAGACTTGACAGTCAAGTCAAGGCCAGTCAATCTAAAGACTACTTTCTGGAATAAGGTCTGCGCTATATTGTGTATGGATAATGTTCTCCAAGACCTTGTGGAAAATGTTCTCTGGAGGATCATTTGTAAAGATTTGACTATTTACATTGCAGAATTCTCAAAGGTTTCCCTAAACCAGAAATTGAATGGTCCTTCTCAAATACTGAATATTCCTCCGAAGTAGAATATAATATTATATCTGATTGGAGAAATTTACAAGAAGTTGTTATACATAATGTTGATATTGAACACGAAGGTGTTTACAAATGTAAAGCAAAAAATGATGCGAATGAAGATAGCCACGAGACTTCAATACAAGTACAATGTACGTATCTGCTGATCATTCATTAATTTCGAGTAAGTTACCGAGTAAGTTAAACCGCCTAAAGGCCTCCAACATAGTCTTACGATTGAAACAACCGGGACCGACTGCTTAACGAAGCACGGTAGAGCTCAGATAGAAAAGCCATTATCGTCCAATCATTCAAAGGGTCGAGCTGCACGTTGCTTAACAATCGCAATGAACTAACATCGCTAAGTCAAGCTATTACGAACTACTGATTATTTTGTAATTTCACCAATTACTTTTTAACCAATTTCAAAGGAGGCTTATAATCGACGGTATGTTTGTAACCTGATATCACCGCCGTTTATGAATCGATTTCGATTTTATTTCGGTATATGAAAAAGTAAAGATTATAAAAAGGGTGGTTCTCACAAAAACTTAGTTTCCAGTCGGTTACTCGTTTGAAAAAGTTATCTGAACATATTGAAACCTTGACAATGCAGCGGAGATCAAATTCTCTTCAAAGTCTTCACTTTTGAGTCACGACGGCTGTACAGCTTGTTCATTATATATTTTTCATACACAGATGCACCTGAAGTTGTAATATACAATGTTATCAATAAAGTGCCAGTGGATGGACGTATTCACATTGGCTGTACTGCAAAAAGCTATCCATCGGTTCATATTTCTTGGCACAAAGACGGGTTTCCAGTCGTCACAAATAACAACGTGCATATTCTCCGGAGCTCCGAAACAAGTATTCTAATGTATGTTGTGCATAGAATTTTATTTTGATATAAAGTATTCCGCGTGTAATCAGACACTATCGTCCATACATACACCCAAACAAACTTCCGCATTTATAATAATAATAAAAGTTATTATCTGTATTTATTAATAATGAACAAACTGTAAAACTTATTCATGGTTCTTACAGAATACCTCATGCACAAATGAAAGATACCGGTAATTACACATGTACAGCCACGAACACTATTGGGTCTTCATCACAATCAATTTCCCTAAAAGTGTATTGTAAGTATTTCTGTAATAATATTAATAAACTAGCAGGGCCCCGCGGTTTTACCCGCGTTGTGTCCATTCCTGTGGGAATTTCGGGATGAAAAATAGCCTATGTTACTAGTGGATAATGTAGCTTTCGAATGGTGAAAGAATTAATAAAAACGGTCCAGTAGTTTTTGAGCCTATTCATTACAACCAAACAAACAAAGTTTTCCTCTTTATAATATTAGTGAAGATTAATTTTAGAAATGACACTTTGTTTAATAACTAGCTGCGGCCCGCGGTTATCCCGCGTTGTGCGCAATCCATTAAGAATTTCGAGATAAAAATAACTATAATCTTCCTCCATGTAGCCATCAGATACAAACATAATTATTGGAATCGGATTGGACGTTCCTGAGATTAGCCCAAACATACAAAAAAAATTAAAAAAAATTGTATAAAATAAAAAAATATATTATTGAGACATTGATGTTTTTTATTGAAATACATCTATACTAATATTATAAAGAGGAAAGGTTTGATTTTTTGTTTGTTTGTTTCGAATAGGCTCTGAAACTACTGCACCGAATTAAAAAATTCTTTCACCATTCGAAAGCTACACTATCCCTGAGTGACATAGGCTATATTTATTCCCGAAATTCCCACGGGAACGGGCACAACGCGGGTATATGTAACCCAAGGTATGAAAAACATGCCTAAAAAAATTGGTTATTGGCGTGCGCTACTAAATCTATTGATGATACACAAAAACAATGTTCTACACAATCAAAGTACATATCATTGCGAACAAATAAGTTCGCGAGGGCATATGTCTAACTATTATAGTTAAGACACAATAACCGTTTTAAGTTAAAATTAATTAGTTAAAAAAGGAGTGTAATTTTAAGTTGATGATATTCATATGATGATATGAATCTACATCAAAATAAATGGCTCTACAATCAAGGTTAATTATGTTTCTTTGTGTATCTCTTTAAATTATTAAAATCGGACAGTTAGTTTCAGAGTTATGATGAGAAATATCACTACATAGTATAAAATAAAGTCGTCTCTGTTTCGTGTCTGTTTGTCTGTATGCTTAAATCTTTAAAATTACGCAACGGATTTTGATGCGGTTTTTTTGTAATAGGTAGAGTGATTCAAGAGGAAGGTTTTAAGCTAGGTATTGCATAGCTTCTATCGCGGGCCTTGAGCGCGGGGACCGAATCCAAAAATTCCGTAACGAAAAAACCTCACGCTCCCCACTCCGACGGGCAAGGAGGTGTGGCTTGAAGGCCGTGCATCGTCTAACGTCGTTTCAGTTCGGCAGTCTTCGACACGGCGTTGTGTGCGATTGTGCGTTGGGGGTGAGAGAGAGAGATGAGACGGGGGGTGAGAGAGGGGGGTGAGAGAGAGGGGTGAGAGAGAGGGGTGAGAGAGAGGGGTGGGAGAGATAGTGGGAGAGAGGGGTGAGAGAGGGGTGAGAGGGAGGGTTGAGAGAGAGGGGTGAGAGAGCGGGGTGAGAGAGGGGGGTGAGAGAGGGGAGAGAGAGAGATATGAGACGGGGGGTGAGAGAGGGGGGTGAGGGAGAGGGGTGAGAGAGAGGGTTTAGAGAGAGGGGTTAGAGAGAGGGGTGAGAGAGAGGAGTGAGAGAGAGGGGTGAGAGAGAGGGGTGAGAGAGGGGGTGAGAGAGGGGTGAGAGATGAGACGGGGGGAGAGAGAGGGGGGTGAGAGAGGGGGGAGAGAGAGAGGGGTGAGAGAGAGGGGTAAGTGAGAGGGGTGAGAGAGAGGGGTGAGAGAGAGGGGTGAGAGAGAGGGGTGAGAGAGGGGGGTGAGAGAGAGAGGAGGCGGGAGGGGTGAGAGAGAGAGAGAGGAGTGGGGAGGGGTGAGTGAGAGAGAGAGGAGTCGGGAGGGGTGAGAAAGAGAGGAGGCGGGAGGGGTGAGAGAGAGGAGGCGGGAGGGGTGAGAGAGAGGAGGCGGGTGGGGTGAGAGAGAAGAGATATCAAATATATCAAATATAATTGCATAAGTTGATACAAAATGCTATGCAATAGCTTCACCGCGGCAGTCCCCGAGTGCCACACGTCTTTTTTTATGTAAAAAAATTCCCGAAATTCCCACGGGAACGGCCACAACGGGGGTAAAACCGCGGGGCGCTGCTTACAAAATAGTAATGCTCGATGGCGGGTCTCTTATGGCTACTTACTGTTTCGTGCGGTCAAAGCGCGCGGGGATATACCTACCTACGAACTACGAACGACGAAGACGTGCTATGTAGGTATTATCCCGAATTCTTCCTCACATGAAATCTTGATTGTGTATACATATATACTCGCGCGAGACATGTAATATTTTATCCCCAATTTCCCACTTGAAATTTTGATTGTGTATATTCCTGCGGGAGACACGCAATGTTTTATCCCGATTTTCCTACATGAAATCTTGATTACCCGAAGCGAAGCGAGGGCGGGTCGCTAGTAGACTATATTGCAGAAATATTTAAGAGGCCCATATTTAACTTTATGTATTATTGCAGTTCCCGTAACTATTACCGAGTCATCGCCAACGAATAGGAGCGAGTTCGTGGGCAGACACGTCACACTACCATGTCAAGTTAAAGGCGATCCAAAACCTGAAGTCAAATGGACCTTCAAAAAATTTGGAACTCATGAGGTTATTCAGAAAAAAAGGTAGGACGTTTTAAATTACTTATTAACTAATAACATTAAGGGCCAACACTGCGTTAAGCGTGCGCACGCGGCGGGCGCACGCGGCAGTTCACTTTTGTATAACACCGCACGCGACAGTTCGCTTTTGTACAACAACACAGTAGAAAGTCAACAAGTTAAATTAAAAATATAAAAAACCGGCTGCACCGATTTTTACCAAACATAATCTAGAACTACTGCAAGAAAACTGGGTTTCAAATGACAAAACCGCATTGAAATCCTGAGGGTCCAACCATTTAAGAGCTACGGTGCCAAACACACACGCTATGTGTGTACACGGTGAGATACATCGACGTTTAACTATAGCACCCCTCTATCGCGGCGGGGGTTAAAAACCAGAAAAAGCGATAGTATATTTTTTTTTATAGTTTTTTTTCTAAATTATTTTAGCTCCAGCCCGACATCAGAATTACTTCTGAAATTTATAGAAGTAAGTGACGAAGGATACTATACTTGTGAGGCCAGAAATGGTTTTGGCAGTCCTCAAAGCTTGACATATGAAGTCCATGTTAAAGGTAATATTCAAAGGAGGTATTACACTATTTAAACTATCACGATATGAACACATTGTAAACACTAATCTAGACGGGACTTAATCGCGAATAAAACATTTAATGTATACCTCAACGTTTCGGTCGTGTAGCAACGGCCGTGTTCACGAGGGTACCCTCGTAGTGTTTACAAAGGAGGTTTAGAATCAATATAAGAATAGTAGCAGACCCTGTTGATGAAAATTGATATTATCACGCATCAAATCATATATTTACAAAATCTCAAACTGACGAAAAACCAAAGGCTCTCAATTCGACTGAATGCAGTTTGCTTTGTATGTTTGCTACCTGTTATCTCCGACGTTTAAGAACCGATTTTGGAAATTCTTTCGGTATATGAAAGGGTATGCTTACAGACAAGTCCCGTTTAAAGAAAATATTAGATAAACGCACGTACTCAGAGACGTCAAATGCTTCTTTAAAAGTAATGAGAATTTTGACAAGTAATATATGAAAAACGACGTCAATCAGTTAGGTATTGATTTAATGGACGACTCTTAAGTGCGGCAGTTAGATGTTTCCATCAAAACTTGGTTTGGAGTCGGTTTTGCAGTTATTGAGTTAATTTTTAATGCGTTTGTTATAGTTGCTCCGTCTATTGAAAATAAATACATTGATAAAACATTCACTACGATGGAGGATGATTTGGATCTGATGATTAACTGCAGCGCAATTGGGAATCCAAAACCCGTAATTCAGTGGCAGAAGAACGGAAAATCCCTTGATGGTAAGTAATAACATTGACAAATTGTGGCCCGGACAAGTCATATATTTTAAAGTGCAGGACACACATAGTGCGAGTGCGGATGTATAAAAGGTCCTGGCCCGAAGCGGGCTCCGCAATGCCGCTTGCAAGTACTAAGGAATACAACGTCACGCGACTTGCAACCGACCCGCACCTGCCCTTTGTGTCTTGAGCTTATATGACTGAATAATCGCTGAGACCGACTTTTATGTACATATTTAGCTTTGAAGCAACTGCACTCTACGCTCGACTCGCACACCTTTAAACTTGAAATGGGACTCAAAAAGAATGGACAATTTTTTCTGTTATAGATGAAAATTATGCTGTAGTTGATGGTAATCTTATTATCAAAGTAATTTCTGAAGGCGATGCCGGCGCTTACACTTGTGTAGCAAGAAATGAATACGGAGAAGCCAGAGAATATTATGAGGTGGAAGTTTTAGGTACATACAATATTTATTATTTTTTTAGTTTTATAATTTTAGAACGTACACTTTTTTATTATTTTTAATTAACACATTTTTTTGACGTCAGTGATGAAAATATTGAGTAATTAATTGTTGAAACCATTAATTTAGTCAGGCTGAGAGAACGTTTCCATTTAAGCGAAGAGGAGCTGTGCGGCACTCAACTGACCAATCACAATGTGTTGCAAAAAGATTTTGACACTGTCAATGCGTTGTTTAACATTTCCGATGCGCTGTGATTGGTGAATCTCAGCACCACTCCGCTCCGCTTCTATGGCAACGCTACCTAACTGTCAATCGACGTTCGCTTAACGTTTTTATTTTTATTTTAGAGTCCCCCCCTCCTGGCCATCGTCGTCCTACAAGTATGTTTATAAAAAAAGGCAAATCTACCGACATCAAATGTCCACTACAATATGAATCTGATGAAAATCTGAGATGGTATCGGGTAAGGAACATTGTTCATATTACATTCATATAAAAATAATAGCCCTAAAAGTCCCACTGAGCAAATATGCCTCGACCCAGCGGGCCTGTTGCGGTCTGATTCGTGAGCAACGCCCTGCCGCACCCGGCCCGCACCCACAGTGCCCTTAATTATATCATTAGGTGGATACCCACTAGAGGCAGCCTCGGGTCGAGCACTTGAGGCAAACAGCCTCAATAGGTAACTACCAAATACACATCATGTGTCTGTGAGCTTTAGGTTGAGGCAGTATCTCCACGCAACCTCGGAGCGAGGAAGTCCGCTCAACCCAAGGCTGCCTCTAGTGGATATACAGCTTAATGCCAAAGATTCCTAATAGTTTGAAACATTAATTTCAGAACGGATACAGATTTGATGATGGAGAGCTTTACCTCTGGGACGTCTCCAGTTATGATTCAGGAGACTACATCTGCAGAGTGAGCGAGCGCTACAAGACTACGACAGCAACTGTGAGAATTGTCGTTTATTAATACTTCCGACTTTATAACAGTGAAACCTCAGTCAAGAATGGGCGTAGCTATTACTTTTTTGAAAGGGGGGATAAACCCTCAGTCACTTTGGTGGTGTTTGTCGAAAGGGAAAAAGATAAAAAATTGTATTATTTTTAATGGGGTGTAACGTCAAAACCCTAGTTATAGAATACGCCCTTACAATGAAGTATTAATTAACAATATTATATGCAACAGGATGTATCTTGAAATTTTGATGTTGTATTATCTATAAGAAGCAAGAGCAGGTTGTGATCAAGACTACTGCTAGAACACATTTTAATAAGTAAGGCCTCTTTCAATTTAAGCCTAGTCGTCCGGCTTCGCGCCGCCGTAGTGCGCTGCACGGATATTGTTTTGTTTTTCATAAAAATGCACTCACCAGGATGACTGGAAACGCTTCAACAGAAAGTGCCGTTAATATTTTAGTTTTATAATTAAATACTTATAATTACTAGTAAAAGCTACTTACGTATAAGCTTACTTTGTATTCTTCTACTTCTTCATCGAGTGGATGGTCAACCTGACCAATCCTGGTGTCAGAGTTATTGAGCCGCCAAAAACCTCTGACATGGCTCATGTAACGACTACTATCCGTACCGGGACCGACAGCTTAACGTGACCTCCAAAGCTCGGAATCTTAATTGTATTGCTTATTACATAATTATATAAAAAGTACTTAATTATTTTATTTGTAAATTTAAAAAGTGTATGTAATATGCACGTGTCACGGTAAGGTACTGCTGTTTGTGAGAATAATTAATTTTAAGTAAACTAATGAAATAAAGTTGAAAAGTTTATCTTTTTTGTTTGATCATCAACTACCGAATCTACTCTACCGATCCGAATAATTATTTGGCTATTTCGTTCCAGCATGAATTAGGGATAGAACATCTTTTTCACATTTATAATATTAGTAGGAAAATAGGGATAAACCATAAAGACGTTAGGTAGCTTACTTTTTTATTTTGATTAACTTTAAGACTTAATATAGTATAAAGAATATTATTATACAGCTTTTTAGTTGCATTGTATCTATCTTCTGTTATATCTAGTGTTTTATGATCTAAGAGTAGTATTATTAGAGAAGTATTAGCCTGTAATGTCCCACTGCTGGGCAAAGACCTCTGTCGCCTCTGATCTAAGGACATTAAATATCTATAGCATTTTCAACCGATACTTGATCCTATCTGTATCAATTTCATTTTCTGCGATACATAAATACATTCCTTCGTCGTTTCGTGACATTTTTGTTATTTGCAAAGGATTGGTAGATCCGCCCCTGTAATGTTAAAATATATAGTTAGGCCACGATCGCACAGGCCCTTTAGACATCTATACTAATATTATAAAGAGGTACAATTTGTAAGTTTGTTTGTTTGTATGTTCGAGCTAATCTCGGGAATTATCAGTCCGATTTGAATAATTCTTTTTGTAATAGATAGCCACATTCAACGGGAAGGTTATAGGATATTTTTCATCCCGAAATTCCCATGGGAATGGGCACAACGCGGGTAAAACCGCGGAGCTCTGCTAGTCTTTAATAATGATGTTCATAAATCTTTAGACCTTTAATAATTATATTCATTCACATAGCTCTTATCCAAGTAAAATAAGATTATTAAGATAATAGAAGTACAGGTATTTTTTGAGTCTGCCTGCGCAGACTCAAAAAGATTTAAAAAGGTTTAGATTAGACTAAGGTCTGCGACCTTAGTCTAATCTAAACAGTCTACTGGCGTTAAAACCTATGAATGAACGCAAGAGAAAAAACGTCTAAAATACTTTTGTGTATCAGAGACTTTAAAAGAGTTTACAAATCAAAGAGGCTTGGCTTGAGATTAAATATTATACTGTTGACAGTACAGTTTAAAACAGACTTGGTTTTTTTAGTCTGCCTTGAGGGCCGACACTGCGTTAAGCGTGCGCACGCCGCGGTTTCATACAAAAGTGAACCTACGCGACGGGCGACGGGCGCACGCTTAACGCAGTATTGGCCCTTATATTTTGTGATTAATCAATTGTATCAGCAAACACTGTCAAAACTAGAATATAATACAATACTTTTATTTAAATGTACTTAAAAACCATTAAGTTAATAATAGTTGAAAAAGTAGGACCAAACACTTAGATTGCTTTTAATAATATGCTTTCGATTGAACCTCACCTTTGAAAGAATCTTGATCCAGAATTGGTCCTAGTGAACTTCCATACAGTGGTTGGCGTCGGGTTCCCATAAAGGACATTACAAGGTAAATCAACAGTAGACCCTTTAGGTACCTCGATCAATTCAGAATGAGGAGGCTCTATGTATGGAGGGACTGTGAGAAAAAACGAAATATGTCAGTATAGTGTAATATTAGTCTTAGTAAATTCTAGTAGGTTAGTGGCCAAAACTGGTGTCGAAGTTTCCAGCCAGGTCTGTCGACTTAAATAACCGGGACCGATAATTTAACGTGCCTCCCGAAGCCGGTAACGCTTAGATAGAAATTCCACTACTTAGTATTACGAGTATTTTTTTTTATTTTTTTTTTCCTTAACCTATATCGTCCCACTACTGGGCAAAGGTCTCCCCCAAACTCTTCCATCTCTCCCTGTCCTTCGCTTTCTCCCACCACTCGCTGTCGAAAGAGACAATGTCGTCCCTCCAGCGTTTCCTTGGCCGCCCGCGGCGCCGCGCTCCTCCCGGGACCCGTATTAGTCCAGTTAATTTTGTGTGTCAGTAATGTATACACAGACAGTTTTATTCGCGTCGAACAAATTATTCTGGAGAATATGGTGAGGAAACTCTTAGTTAAAATATGAAAAGCTTTAAGCTTATTATAGGTTTTTTGTACGAAAGCAAACCATCGGAGGACTTACCCAAAACATTGACATACACAGTCTTCTCTGCTTTGCCGACATTGTTTTCAGCAATGCATTGGTAATACCCGGAGTCGTTGTGAAGGGCTGTGAAGCTGGAATAATTACGAATATATTGATATTATATAATACGTTAGTATTTATATTCTTCTTCATCGAGTGGATGGTCAACCTGACCAATCCTGGTGTCAGAGTTATTGAGCCGCCAAAAGCCTCTGACATGGCTCATGTAACGACTACTATCCGTAGAAAGTAACCGGGACCGACAGCTTAACGTGCCCTCCGAAGCACGGAATCATCTTACTTTCGGGGCAATCAGGTGATTCAGCCTGCAATGCCCTAACTAAACTGAAGGCAGTCTCACAAAGACATTTTTGTGAGATATTGTCCGCACCGGGAATCGAACCCTGAACCTCCGGATCGTGAGCCGAGCGCTCAAACCACAAGACAACGGAGGCTGTTAGTATTTATATTTCTGAACATCTTCTCAAGTTCTTCAAAATTAAGGTTGTTAGTCGTCCTGCTATGCGTGCAGCGCTATGTAGGAAAACAAAAGAACGTCCGTGCCTTGTGACATTTGTGAGTACATTTGCGAGTACTGACAGGTACTGACAATGTATTATGAAGAGATTGCGCTACTCATGGTTCTGGGCAAACTCAAGCCCGAATTGCAGGGAGCGCGTTCACATTGTGACAGTTTTACATAGACTTTTGGATAACACTATCGCATACTCACTGATGTGTATGTTTCTCGTCGGTGGTATGCCTGTCATCCAGTGGGACCTCTCCATCATTCTTTGTGTACCTCCATTGCACTGACGCTTCGGGTACGGAGTCCACTTCACATAACAACATGACTTCTCTACCCTCTCTTACTATTAGCGATTCTTGAGCATTCTCATTTATTATAGGAGCATCTGAAAATTTAGATGTTTTTCTTGGAACACTTATTGCCACTCTCAGCAACGTCCATTAAATCGATACTTAACTAATTAACGTAATTTGTCCAAATTTCAAAATCATACTAAGCCACGAATGCTATTTGAGCATCAAACAGAACATACTTACATTGAATTTTCAATACCACATCTCCACTGTCTTCGCCAATAGCATTAGTAGCGGTACATCTGTACACACCACTGTGGCTTTTAACGACCGCATCGATTTTCAAGTTTCCATTGTAATCCACCACACCCTCAGGAAGATCACTAAATTCATCAGCTTTCAAAGGCTTGTACTTCCATATTGCCGTCGGGGTTGGTACCCCTGATGTCCTGTTGGTATTAACATGTATTTATTAAAGAATTAGAGTCCCTAATAAGGATAAGAGCTTATTTAAACTGCGACTATTTTGAGCACTAAATTGGGAAGTGCCGCCGTCAGCACTTCGTTTTTCCGTAATATATCCGTCTTACCTGCATTCAACTTCCTTAAAATCTCCTGGTTTAATAATTACTTCCGATTCATCGAATCTTACTTTTGGAGTCTCTGAAAAGATGAATATTTCATGATTTACAAGAAAAAATACGTTTTGAAAATCCGCTAAGAAGTGTTTACATTTTGAGTTTATTTACACACTTACAGACATACAGCGAGGCTAAAAAACCAATTTTATTAAAAATTAGCTAGTAATCATATCTTACCAAGTCCACCAATTTCGACGTGTGCTTCAAACCGCCTTTCAGTTACTTCATTCGTTATTCTACATTCATATAGCCCAACATCGTCCAGTCCAAAATTACTAACGGTTAAAGAAAATTCTTCCTTATTTATTTTAATCTTTGTTGAAGATGCGTAAGATGCATCACTGCCATTTATATACCAAGATATTGTGGCTTCGGGATATGCATTCACTTCACAGAAGAGTATTAGTTCTTCATCGTAATTTATGGTTTTACCTGAAAAATATTACAGTAGTTAATTGAAGTTTAAGATAGATTGTTTTTACATCAAAAGAAGAACCAATCATTACTAAGTGTTAAATCGGGAACTTGCGTACCACGGAGGTTACTATTTTGCGTTCCTTAACACGTGATGTTAGTTATTTTGTTAAGGCTTGAACGTACGTTTCAATTTATCTACACTATTATACTCGTATAGAGAGGTAAAATTTGTAAGTTTGTTTGTTTGTATGTTCGAGGTAATCTCAGGAATTATCAGTCCGATTTGAATAATTATTTTTGTTATAGATAGCTACATTCCACGGGAAGGTTATAGGCTATTTATCATCCCGAAATTCCCGCGGGAACGGGCACAACGCGGGTAAAACCGCGGGGCGCTGCTAGTAGTAAATAAAAACAATTCATCAACTCACTTTCAGGATACTGAATGACTTCGAAACTGTTGGTTCTATTGACAAAGAGGTCAACACTTCGCTCATCAGACCCCAGAGCGTTGTTGCACTTGCAGTAGATTGTGGAGTTTTTAGACAATCTCGTCAGATTCATATAGCTTAGATGTACGTGTGGAATCTCCAAGAGAACATCCTGTAATTGGTAAGTCCAACCTTAATATAGGCATACTCCTAAAAGAGTGTGACACCTGTCATACGAATGAATTGTCACACTCATCCGTTGCGGCCCGCGATCCGCAACCGGCCCGCACCTGGCCTGCACCCGTTTTAATAAGAGTATAGCTTCCCGTTTCCGCGGAAAAAACATAAACTTTTGAATTTATTTTAACATTAAAAAAACAAAAATTAACATTGACCTTATTAGTTACCTAACTACATCAACTTATATTAAAATTTCATACCTGAGACACCAAAGGTAGGCCACCTTCATCTTCCCAATAGATGTTAGGCTTAGGATATCCAGTTACTTTGCAAACCAACGTCACATTGAATTCGTAATCAAAAAGATTCGAGTCTAGATGTTGTAGTTCTACGCGTGGTTGACTCCATGTAGCGTTGGATACTGTGATAAAATATAACAATGTAAATAATAAATACTAATTGCTACGAAATTGAACCTGGCACTACAGTAGGCAAATACGATATCACTTCACTGCAGAATATTAAAAGAATAGAATTGTGTATAGAAATATATCTTTACCTGGCTCTTGGGAAGAAATTACTTTTGTTGATACTTTGATCTCTTGTAACGTCACTTTATCTCTTCCTATTACCTGCAAGCAATACTGACTTTAAAAAGTCCTTTACATGTTTTTGTAGACCAGAAAACCTTTTACCTGCAGTCTTTAGTACATTATGCACAGTTTGTCATAATTTTTCACTTATATCGCTACTTACCCAAAATTTAAACGTCTTTCCTGGATAAATAAATGTATTAGTACACAAATACCATCCTGGTTTTATTTCTTCCAAATATAAAATATTCTTTTCATTGTCGTTGTAGGAAAACCATTCTATTGAATTCAATTGTATGGAAGAGTCCATTTTGATTAGAATATAGTTTGTCCAGCCTGGAAATAAAATCAAGTATTTATAGTCAACTTATAGTCATTAAAAATATAGTTAAAAGTAGTTATCGGCCAGTTCAAGATGTTCCATAGTAGTTTGACGAGCCCGATGACACAGTGGCTTGTGAGAGCGCTTGCTATGTTGCGGGGGTTGCGGGTTCGATTCTTGCCCGGAGTCAAAAATGTGCAGACATTGTTGGTTACGTCTGAGTGCCAATTATATATTCATATAAAGATTTGTGTATGTAATAAATATCAGTTAGTTAGATTCCATAATACACGCGTAGAGCTTACTTTTGGTCTAAATAACCTTTTTATGTTTACTTAATTTTTATATGAATTTTAATTTCATTGATTCTATACACGACGTAAAATACACAAGTGGTAATAAATAGCAACTCCAGTAGGTACCTGCTATAGGCCTTCCACTAGTTTCCCACAAGCTATTTGGGCGAGTAGTCGAAAACCCATATTGGAATTTGATATCATTTTTCGTGTAAAATGTAGCTGATATCACGCCGTTAGCTCTGATACTAACAGTGTAATGTCCTGCTGATGGCTGTAGCACTCGAATCACCTTGAAAGTAAACCAAATTCAACCCTGGTTGAGACTAGGAGCTAACCCGGTGTCGGTGTTTTTAATTCTGCTAAAATAAACTCAAGCATGGCTTAAACTCCCAAATCTGATAAATTCAAATTTGGAGCAACTATTTAAATTGCCCTTCAAGGCAGGCAGATAATAATGCTACTGCTACTGCTAGTAGCATTATTCAGTGATGGATCAGTATCAGGGCCAGGGCCTGAAGCCCCAAAAAATCTGTGCTGTCCCAAAACTTTCCCTTGATAATATTCATCTTCACCAATTGTGGCATTGCTATCTGAGCGCTATCGTGCTTTGAAGGGTACGTTAAATAGTCGGTCCCGGTTGTTGCAAACGTTAAACCATGTTGGAGGCCTTTGGGCGGTCTAAAAACTCTGACACCAGGGTTGCCCTACTAACCTACTTAAACTTACTTACTCCACCAATGACAAGCTCTCTGAACCAAAATCCATTACGCGCACCAGGATCATCAGGACCCCTTATTCAAAACTAGCAGCGCCCCGCGGTTTTACCCACGTTGTGCCCGTTCCCGTGGGAATTTCGGGATAAAATGTAGCCTATAGCCTTCCTCGATAAATAGACTATCTAACAGTGAAAGAATTATTCAAATCGGTTCAGTAGTTTCTGAGATTAGCGCGTTTAAACAAACAAACAAACAAACAAACAAAACAAACTCTTCAGCTTTATAATATTAGTATAGATAATGGATGTGCCACTGATCAGCATAAAGAGCAGTGGGCAAAGTTGTATAGAGCATGGTCAAAAAGCCTTCACAGATGAGCCCAATTGATTCATACAAACAATAAAATACACTCTCACCTTTATAATAAAGTAGCAGCGCCCCGCGGTTTTACCCGCGTTGTCCTGTTTCCGCAGGAATTTCGGGATAAAATGTATTCCATATGTTATTCTGATGTATAACCTACATTACTGTAAAGTTTCATTTAAATTCGTTCAGTAGTTTTTGCGTGAAAGAGCAATAAACATACATCCATACATACATCCATCCTCACAAACTTTCGCATTTGTAATATTAGTAGAATAACATACCAAAGAATGTCTTGTTTCCAAAAGTTTTTTCACAATTTGTATTTCGTTAGAATTATAGACGTCGACTAACACGTAGTCCCCGGATATGACGATTATGAAATCTGTCGTGAATGGATCGATTGTGTGCTGAAATTTTAGTCAGATCAAAAATAAATCTCAAAGACGTGATACTAATATTGGTAAATATTGGGTCGAGCAGACGTAGCCAGTGATTTGAAGCAAATAGCCTTCAATTGTACAAAATATACATTTTGTATACAAACGCCTCGGTGGTGTTTTGGTATGCGCACTCGCCTGCCAAGACTGAAGTCCCGGGTTCGACTCCTGGGTCAAGCAAAAAACATGTTTCCTACTTTTCAAACGTAGCTCGCGTTTGAGATCACCAACACGCATTTGGCAAGCGTATGGTGATCATGCCTAATCCTCCTCACTGTACTGATATCTTCAGTGAGATGAGAGGCCTTTGTCCAGCAGTGGGACATTACAGGCTAATAATACTTTTACTACTACTATAGATTGTTTTGAATAAAATATTGACATAATAATTTGACTCACAGTAAATTGTTTGTACTGACTGTACTTGTCTGTCACCATTATATCCGTCCACTGCACACCTGCTATCGCTTTCATGAGCTCGAAAGCCTGAAACCAATTTATTATCAGTATATCTATATATATAAAAATGAAACCCGTTTTTTGTTGTCGTCGCATCACGCGTGAATGGCTGGACCGATTTCCACGGTTTTGCATTCGTTGGAAAGGTCTCGGGCTCCGTGAGGTTTATAGGGAATAAAAATCTCAAAATTCCCACGGGAACGGGGGCGCTGCGGGTGAAACCGCAGGGCACAGCTAGTATTATTATGAAAATGAGAGACATGAATTAATGTTTGGACCAATTATTAAACTTTTTTGTTAAAGTTAAACAATATACTACAATAAGTACCAATTTCATCATATTAAAAGTCCCAAAACGCTGAAATAAACAAGTGGTTCGTAGTATTAAAACACCGCTACCAACTTACATAATAATATTAACGGCGGGTGTAGCTTGTGTAAAGTTACCTCTACATACACTGGTGAACATTTCATCAAATACTTCGTGTACTTACTTGTCTCAACTCAACAGGGTCGAAAGACAGAAAGGTCCCGGAGCAAGCTTTAGCCACGTCATAATACACGTCCATGTTGCCAACATTCCTCGTTTCAGAAGGCAGGCAGTACCCGCTTAAGAATATTATCACCTGTAAATTGAGTATTGAAGAACAGGAACATTAGATGTCATGTTCGTATTTCAAGCCAAACTGAATAAATGTTTCAATATAAAGTCCTTGTAATACATACAATTTGACAATGAGTTGTCAAAATAGGATGAAAGTCCTGAATTGTCATTTGAGTAATAGGGAGTTAACTAATTTAAAAAGATTAGCCGTGGAAAAGTAAGAAGAGTGATCAAAAATCAGAACTTATACAGCATTTTATCTATCAAATGTTTTGTCCATGTTTTGTCTCTTTCCGACATTCGCTATTTTTCAAAGAGGAAAAGAGACTAAAGTCCCGTTAGCCGAATCATCGCTTCCATCGAGATAGATGAAATAGGCTAGAATTGGCTCGCTATGGGTGCCGAAGGGAGTGAGGCGTAGAGGCTGACTCCTAAAGAAATGGCGAGACGATCTATATCTCTATCACTTCGACAGGGATTGGCTTTATTTAGCTCAGGACAGGGACGCTTGGAAGATGTTGAGGGAGACCTTTGCTTAGAAGTTTATAACTACCTGACTTCGCCTATCGTTGCATAAATCCCGAACGGTCAAAAAATGATTGTAATCATTAGCATAAGCGTCGGTGAAGACGAATATCTTGGACTCCTTTTCACTCAACATGAGAGCCGTTTCGATGCCCGACAGAGAGTTCTCGGGACAATCGAGACCTCCACTCGGGGTTATAGCGTTGATGTAAGCAACGTAATCATTTCGATTTTTTGTTATGAACGCTGGTTCAATCACTGCGAAAAATAGTCAATTATTAACGCTCGCACGTCACGTTATTCCTTATGATTTCGTTAGATTTAAGGTGGCCATATACGCTACGAGAAATCGCTACGATCAGACTGTACAGTTCGAACGGTACCGATAAATCGCTACATGTATGTTATAAAACTGTACAGTTTCGTCCGATTTTTGCTTGTACCTATGCCATTTACGATAAACTGTACCGTTCGAACTGTACAGTCTGATCGTAGCGATTTCTCGGAGCATATATGGCCCCCATAAATGACTGATTTTGACTTGTATGGAAAATAAAGTCAGTTAGTTTAGTGTTGAGTGGACGTCTGTGAGTGCGTCAGTAAGAGTACTAGTTTGATTAAGGGATCTTAACAGATTGCGATTGTGAAGCAACGTGCACCTCGGCCCCTAATCGGTCGCTGATGGTGCAATTTTTCACTACTGTGGCACTTTAAATTGTTAAATTGTTTGTGAGGCTGGATGTATGTACGTTTGTTACTCTTTCATGAAAAACTGGACGGATTTGGATAAAAATTTACAGTAATATAGGTTATACATCAAAATAACACATGGAATAGGTATATTTCATCCCGAAATTCCAGCGGGAACGGGTACAGTCAGCCAAAAATGTGGTCTACCACCCTACGGTTGAGATTCATTTGAACGTCATGAAACAACAAGGTCAATTTTTATAATAGAGGTCAAACTAAGACACCCAATGATGTCAAATTTCAGGCATCTCAGATAACAGACAAAACGTCATAACATAATTGTGCATAGAAAAGTCAACCTTAGCGATCGTTACATCTCGCAGAAACTTTTGTCAAAAGTGGTAGACCAGTTTCTTGGCCGACTGTACAACGCGGGTAACACCGCGGAGTGCGGCTAGTAATAGTTATAAAAACTTACCAGTATCCCGAAATGGAACAAGGATGTAATTTTCGTAAGTTTTATTTCCCGAACTAACTACGGACCGTATATGTGCTTTTATTTGATTGATTTCCTCACGCATAGACTTTGTCATGTCTAAGACTAGAGTAAAACTAGTGTCGGCAACTAAAGGAGTTATTAGGTTGAGCAAGAGAAGGATAGCCGCGTGTCGCCACATTGTGAGGGTTTGAATAGAATGACGAGGAACGGGTGCGATGAATGATCTTGTGTGCTAATTTTATCTTTAGGTGCATAATTGTGTACGCGTTAAGGGTAGATGTTTCGATACTAGAGAATTCTACTATTGAAATATTGCTAAGTGCGTCAAAAATAGGTTCTCACTTCTGATTAATGGTACCTGAATAAACTTTGTTGGCCTACTACACTATTACTGGACAAAGACCTCTCATCTCACTGAAGATATCAGTACAGTAAGGAGGATAAGGCGCAATCGCCACGCTTGCCTAATACAGGTTGGTGATCTCAAACCCGAGCCATGTTTGAAAAGTAAATAACATATTTTCGCTTGGCCCGGAAATCAAACTCAGCACCTCAGTTAGCAGGCGAGGGAACCTGCCACTAGACCACCGAGGCTTCTGGTACTTACTATCTATATATAAGTACCAGAAGATAATTCTGCAATTTCTGCATTAGTTCTTAATCTGTATTTTTTTTTTCAAGTATTGTAAGTACCTACCTTACATATGTATGTATTTTAAGTTTTGTCAAAAAAGGAATTACGTCAAATGTGGTGATAAAGAGGCAAATTACCACAAATGTATGTTAAAAATCCATGACCAGAAATCCATGTATTCATTCAAAGAGTAGGCACCACTTAGTAAAGTAGTAGAGTAGGTCCAGGACCTACCGAATTCGATAGGTACACACTGGAATGTCAACGAGTTAATCATTATTATAAATAAAACATTAAGTATTCATTATTAAAAATATATAAATATATAAGAATACTCCTACCCTTATGAGAACGCAATTTTGTTGCAAGTATGATAACATTTGACCACTACATTAGTAGTTATAAATTAAGTATAATACTTTGTTGTGAATCAATCAACTGAGAATGTAGATAGTAATAACCGTGTCAAGTGTTTTTTCAGAAAACGGAAATTGTGAATGTGGTGCATCCTGAATATGAACCATCTACTACAATGCCCTATCTTCCCCATCTCTTGCACTATGGAGTACTAGCCTACAATTTGCGATATCAAGTAGTTAAATGTTTGCATTCTACATAATCTACCTACCTACATTAACCAATCATTAGGTCAATTTATTATCAAGTTTAGGGATAAAACTTTAATTAGTAAAATTCATTGCACCTAAGAATTGATTGATAGGCAACGAACAGCTCGCCTACTATTTAGGTGCGGTACGTAGATATAGTGCGGGAAAATCAAAGTACTTAGGTACAATGGTGTCATGGTTCCTGCGGAAATATACTTATTCGTGGTGTCAGACTTGCTCATAGTGATATTACTTAGAATTTAAAATACCGCCCTGTTAGTACCTATAGCACGAATTCTATTATAAAGTTTATAAAGCTTTCATTATTAGAAAATGTTCTGGGGAAGGATGTGTAGCTAGCTGCAATGAATGACTGTTTGATAATAATGTAATACCTACCTAGGTAACTATTTAGTTTATATTGTTGATTTAGGTACCTACACAACTAGCACCTACTTACAATGTTGAATTAGTTACCTGCCTAGATTTGTTGTTACATTAAGTTTATTTTTATTAGTATCGATAGTGTTTGCAAAAACTAAAAATTAACTGTTTAATAAAAATGTAAACTATAATATCATGTGAACTGGTCAATCACTATAATAATATATTGGCCACGCAAAAGGCAATGACAAAGTTTATCTAATTTTATTTCATTCCATTTTCTTTCATAATCCTCTCCTTATTGGTGTTAAATGTTGCCCTAATTAAATCATTAGATTTTTTTTACAAGTGATAAAAAAAAGATGCATTTCTTAACTGTCCCGAATTTCAATATCTGTTAATGTCAAATTGTCGCATATCTGTTAATGTCAAAGGTATTAAAATATCAATGATTAGTGATGGAAGTAACAATATCACTAAATAACTAGTCGCGAAATAATCATTGATGTATGCTACACGGAAGATAATTATAATACAGCGTTTTAATTCTAAAAAATCCCGAATGATGTTATAACAAGATGTAAAAAATAAAACAGGTATTAAGGAATTGGAATTCTTATGATACTGGATTGTCATTAAGATAAATTAAATGTGATCTAATGATATAAAAGTATCAGTCTGTCATGCCCCACTCTGCCATAAAATCAAATAATATTATGCAATAAAGACACAGTATCAATACAAATATCAAACTTTACTTTGCGGTTTATTTGTTGATTAAGAGTTTTTTAGCAAACCTATTTTCGATTTGTTTTTGCCATTAACATGCATTGTCATCCAGATCAAACTTGTATGCAAATTTAACTTATAAGATAATTATTATTATTATAATTATTATAGACAAACATCGGACATTTGTAAAAAAAATCAATTCAATCGCTTCTTAAAAAAATAACGATAATGTAACAAATACAAAGGTTATTTTTCCCATGCCTAGTACACTAGTGTCAGTCAAATTGTCAAATAAATGTCATTGAACCTTGTCAAAGTTGACTGGAACTTCGATTGAAGAAGTCGATGTGATTGTGATTTTTTACAAAGAAATCTATATTTAATTATTGAAAATTGTAAATTAAAAATGCTAGCCTGAACCATGTCCGAGTGTAAGCCACCTCCTTACGTCTTGTTGGAACTCCCAGACATAACCGAATCGATAAACTATCCAATACAAAATGTTCGACGAATAAAGGTAGGTTAACTTTTTATTTTGGCTTCGTTTCAAGTTTCCAGTTTGTACAGCGCAGTACTGTTCAGAGTTTTGGTAACTCTTCAACATTGTCCACGATTCCTGTGAAATTCTGTGAAATATTTTTCGATTCTAAAGAGGTTTTTGTACATTTTTATATAGCCATTAAACCAATATACTAGTCCAAAGTTGAGCTTAGATTTTAGATAAAGATCTCATTGTTACTTACCTTATTGCAATTGTGACAACCGCTTTATTATTTGGTGAATACATAATTGATATGATTTCCTTGGCCTTGTTTCAGTACACATGCTTTGATGTATCAAAGTGTCTCATTGTATTTGGAGCCGTGAGCGGTGGTGTTTATGTATTTAATCGTAATCCATGCGAATTTGTTCAGCTTATACCGAATAAGGTAAGTTTATTAGTAAGTAAATAATAATCATTGTAGTATGAACCCTATTCAATGTATAATGTATCTTATAACTTCCATTAATTTGTTCTTTTTGTACTTACCTATAATGTTATTTCTGTTGTTAGTCTTTAATTTAAGATAAACATATACTAAGGATGTCTTATCTTGTAAGTAAATAATTTCAAATTTCTTAAACTTACACAACTGAAAGTTTTTCGTAAACATAGAAAAGATATTTAACCACCCAAAAAACAAAGTGAAACCTTCTTTACATTTCAATTTTCATGGCTTGGAAGTTAGAGTTTTAAAACCATAAGGTTTTCTATCTTTTGTACTAGTCAATTTAAACAAATACTGAGAAAAAATAAGAGTAAGACTCTATGAAAGAAACTAACAAAAACAAACATGTCAACATCTAGATTCTTATTAATAAACGCATATTAAGAACATTTTAGCTATCAAATGTTTTGTCACTTTCTGACATACTCAATTTTCCGAAGAGCAAAAGAGACAAAACACAGTGTAACCGAGTTTTAGTTACACTGCGTTTATTAATAAAGCGGCTAATGTTTATTCTAAAAAATTAAATTTTTCTCAAACATAACTTATCCCACATCATTCCAGGATGGAGCAATCACCCGACTAGCCATATCTCATAATGAAAAGCACATTGCATTTGCCAACGGGAGGGGCACGGTGACAGTCACGGAATGCAACCAGTCACTCAGTGGAGGTCATTCCTCCGTGACCTCGAAGGACCATCAAGGGAATGAGGTCACGGCCATGGTGTGGAGTTTCAGCAACATGTTGTTCTCGGGTGATGACGTGGGTAAAGTTTCGGTGTTGCAATTGCAGAATTTTATTGTAAGTATACCTTAAATAATTATAATATGAAATGTACAGGACAAATTCACAAATGTTTAATGAGACCCGACTTAGCTCTAAATTTACTAAAAGATATTTATACCATACCAAACCTATCTCCTAGAGATCATGTGTAACATCAAAATATGTGTATACTATAGTATTTCTTAAACTTATGCAATTTGAAAAGTAAGTCTTAAACATTTAGTCCACCTGCGACCACAAGTGCAATCCACTTGCAATGTCAAAAAATAAATTCTTACTTGCTTTAAAACTTTTTATCATGAATAATCTTGTGTGATTATGTTTACTATGTGTATACTGTGTCAACGAAAAAGATCAAGCTCATTATAATAAAATACAAATATTATGAATTCCTATCCCTTACACTTTGAGATTGTTCTTTTATAAAAGGTTACTTTTCTACAATTTCAGGCAAAAACATTTCAAAACTCATCACAAATAATCATGAGTTTGGATTCGAGGATATGTCAAATTGACACACGATCGTGCATGTTGTTAGTGTCAACATTAACGAGATGTTATGTTTGTGACACATCTCAGGAACAGTACAGACAGATAGGACAGAAACTAAGGGATGGAGAATTTGGAGCCTGCTTCGTTAACAAAGAGAAAACTACTGAAATATCACTTAGTAAAATAAATACAGATATCACAGAAGTAAAGAAATATAACATGGTCAATGATGAACTTAAATTTGCCATAGGGAAAGATCTGGAAAATACATTTATTTTCTCCGCTCGACCTTCTTCTAGAATTTGGGAAGCTACTGTAGATGGTACAGTCAAAAGAACACACCAATTTAAACAAGTGTTAGCCAAAGAACCTTTGAGAATTGTTACCAATCAATTGTATGATGCAGAGGATGTATTACTGAAAAATTTAGCTGTACAGAAAGAAGGAAAATCTATAAACTTTTCCAAAATCTATGCAATGAACAGTGCCATATTTTGTTTTAGGAAAGATGCGTTATATTTTTTGAATATAGATAATGTTGATGACACAATTTGGTTTGAATATAAAGATGTGGTAGACTGTAAAGTCTACCATGATATGCTTTACATTTGGCTAAACAACGGCTCTCTAAGAAACTACAGATTTTTGAGAATAGATAAATTCATACTTAAGAGTTATTTGGATGAAAAGTATACTTTATGTGCCAACATGTGTGCCTTTTACAAGGATTTTCTTTTGAATGCCGATTTGCCGCATAAAATGTACATTGTAGCCGGTTTAAAAGATAAAGTTGACGAAACAATGATTGCCGAAATTGGTCCAGTGTTCGATAAGCTAGAATCATTAAAAACGAACGCTACACAAACCAAATCAGGTATCTACGTTGTTGATAACACATTTAACGCACAAACGTCGCTGAGAGATGATGAAGAAAATTATATAGATGATTACACATTTTCATCACTCGGACCGGAAGCCATGCAAACATTTAATAAACTTAGCGAAACTGTGTCGGACAAGCTGAATACCAGTAAAAAGTTATTAAAAGAAAAATGGGAAGGCTTTGAAGATAAAATGAAGCATATTGGAGAGAAATCTGGTAACAATGTTGCTAACACACCAAGAGATGTGGGAAAAGAAACAAAAGTTATCGAAGATACTATAGAACCAGAAAAATCAATTGAAAATGATATAGTATATAAAGAATCTAGTCAAATCGCCATTGAAACTGACATTACAATTCCCGACGAAGATAGTATAAGCAAAGAGTTGTATCAATATTTTAGACTTAGTTTAGGTAAAGAATCGAATTTAATTTCCATTATCGAATCAAACGCCTGTGATATTAGACAGATCTACGAACTAATGTTAAATTTAAAGCAATATTGTGTTGATATTGGATCTTTGGATGAATCGAAATACGTACCCAACAACTTATTTCTTTGTTACTTAAACATGTCGAAGAAAAGCGACGAGTATTTGGCTGAAGTCATCAAAAATGAGGAACTTTATAAGTATTTTGTAGATTCATGCATTTCAGCTAATATGAAAACGCAGAAACTAAACGATGTTGGTTGTGAGTGTGGTTTCCCCTTACCGTACGCCAGAACGAACAAAACACCAGAATTCTCCGACCTTATTGACAAATTCATAGAAATCCAATGGACAAGTGACACTGACCAATGCTATGACATATGCAAAAGAATGCCATATCTCTGGCGTAAAATTCTGTACTTAAGACGCAACGAAGATTTGATGAACTTACTACGAATAATTCTACAAATATTGGACGAAAGTCTGCTTCATTCATTTCTACCCCAATTTACTTTAGACATATGGAATAAGGCAGTGCAACTTTATGCGACACTACACGCGAACATATGTCTGAACTGTGCGAAGAAGTTTGATCATATTTCAGTTAAAGATATGCTCAGTTGGGACGACTTGGGCGCGTTGATGATCAAATCGATTGGAAGCAAAGAATCGATTAAAATACTCAATGATAATGCCAATTTAATCGATACTGGGGGATTGACGATGAAGTTCTATCATTCGTGTTTGATCGCGAAGATGTTTGAAATGTTCGATAAAACGTTGACTTCTCAGCTTGTTGATACATTGTATCATGCGTGGGATGAAGAGTCCAAGAGTGAGGTAAATATGATTCTTATAATAATAGTATTAGAGTCCATTTATAATGATAATTAAGAATAATGACACTTAGTACTAACCCTGAAACTGGTGGCTATTTTTATATCCTGACACCAGGATTGGTCAGGTTGACCATCCACTCGATGATGAAGAAGATGTACATCGTTTAATGAAATAATATTAATGGTTTACTGAAACATACAGAAAAGCGCTTCAAATCGCTTTAAATAATATCTGTCACTTTTTGTACCTAAAATAGTTACGTGACAGTTCAAATCTCAACGCCTATCTAATCAATGCTTATAAATTTTCAGATCTGCAAGCTACTGAGAAAAACAAACGGAAAAATAAACAATACAGCTTTACCCTTAACCGTGGCAGCTAAATCATCCCATTGGGGGTTGAAACCACCGACAATAACTATAGAAAACAACGAAACTACAATATCTAAAGTCAAGTATACCAACCATAGAGAAATTGTACATAATCTGTTCGAAATTTCAAACGGTGCCACAGATTGCGTTCTCTGTGGGCTGCCATTACAAAATGAGGTTTTAATTCAAGATGGCGGACTATGGGTTTTTAAGTGTGGCCACACTTTTCATGGTGCGTGTTTAGAATTGAATAAAATTAGGTTGTGTCCTTCTTGTTCAGCTATTAAATGATAGTTAACCGACTTTAAAAGGAAGGTTCTCAGTTGGTATATTTTTAGTAACAAATAAGCACTGTGTGAAAAGCCAATGTAACAAAAGTTGAATTAATAGTGATATTTTTATAGTCTGTTCAATAATAAAATCGGAATTTGATAATGTTTGATTTTTATACGTAGACTAAAATTACTTACATTTTTCTTTGTGTGTAAAATAAAAACGTAAAAAGTAGTTCGTAAATACGCGATAGACGGTATTTTTCCTGAACAAACGATATTTTTAATACTTTTAAATAACAGACACAATGTTTTTTTAGTGACATTATGAAAAAGCTTTGAATTTGTAAGACTAATGGCTCCTACACACAGTGCCGGCGGCAGGGCCGCCGGGTAAGCCACCGGCCAAGCCGCCGTGCACCCGGCGGCATGCAAAGCCGCCGGCTTTGCCGCACAAAGGAGCCGCCGGCATGGCCGCCGAACCGGAATGATGCCGGCGGCATAGTCGTTCATGCCGGCGGCATAGCCGCTCGGCATGAACCCGGCGGCATTGCCGCCGGCATGTGTGTAGTAGCCTTTACACAAACGTAAAATCACATTAGGTAATATTAAAAACAATATAATATTTTTATACGTAATGTACTTACTAATATATTCGTGTACTTCGCTCTAAAATGTTGATTACATCTCTCTTAAATGTAATGTGATTAATTCACGTCTCACGTCACTCGTCACGTCACGTCACGTCGACATCTTATGCGTAATGTTAAACAACGTGCAATTCGGACACTAATTGGATCGGTGGCCGATAGCGCTTCGGAAGACACGTTAAATTGTCAGTCCCGGTTGTTGTAATCGTTAGACCACCTTGGAGGCCTTTAGGCGGTCTGACTGAAACACCAGTGGTGCTCTGATGCAAGTCATAGACAACATCTCTTCTATATGTTTTCTCTTCTTTTCAAGAAATAGGAAGAGAGAGAGGTCTTTATAAAAGAGTAGGACGGAGATAAATCCTTTATAGCCCTTTTGACCCTTAACCTTTATGTAATCATATTTTTGGCGCCAAGTATTATTAATTGTCTTTGCTTTTTGTGTCTATGATAGATAAAAAAATGGGAATCTCTTTTGTAAGCGATAAACCTAGAAAATGTGCTTTTTGGACTTTGTATTAGTTTCTGTTTGAACCTTTCACACTCGCACATATTTTAGATTATTGTGACATATGTGATTGTTAATCACAGATTAAAGTTGATTAAGGAATCTGGATGATAACTATTGTAAAAATCTGCGTTCAAAGTTATTGTTTGAGGGTAGTTCTATTATTAATTTAAATTGATTAATCCTTACTGTCCCATCTGAAAGAAGTATTATTGAAGTTATTTTATTTATTAAAATAATTTAATATAGAAAAGGCCGATACACTTACTCAGCTTAAGAGGATTAAGGCTCTTTCAAATTACGCATTTTGAGACGTCTTGCTAAGTGTGTTATGTATGAAAAACAATAGAACGTCCGCGCGCGCTGACAACTCCGCACTACTACTGCACGTAGTCGGACGACTAGAAACCCTTAAATTGAAAGATGCATATCACAATAATTTCCTTGCCAATATAGTCCTAAATCCTACTAAAATTATAAATGCGAAAGTTCGTGAGGATGGATGTTTATATGTATCTTTGATACTCTTTCACGAAAAAACTACCGAACGGATTTGGATGAAACTTTACAGTAACATCAGAAAAAAATATGGGATACATTTTATCCCGAAATTCCTGCGGGAACAACGCAGGTAACATTGCGGGTGCGGCTAGTTTTAAATATTCATAAATTGATTTACAAACAACATTATGCCATTTTTGACACAATTATGTATTAAATGCTTAGGACATTTATTTTTATGTTTAAATGTTTCATTATGCCATATGTTATTAGATATTAAACTATGAATTAACACTTAATTTATTAACGTTTTGATTGGTTAAAAATATATGTCATTAAAATACTTGCTTCCTATTGGTTGCAACAGTGTTGTTATATTTGTGCTTATTATTGTGTTGCCTTTGTAATAAATGTATAATGAATTATGCAAAATGTATATTTTTATAGTAAGATCGTATATTTGTAGTTATTGTATGTACGTACCAAATGCGTGTTTGTAATGAATATACCTGTAATGTAATCTGCAAAATAATGTTTCTATTCCCAATTTCACCTCTCACACTTTGTTTCTTGCGACTAACCCGTTTTCCTTCTATAAATAATAAATGTATCTCGAAAACAAAATTTTAAATGTAATTTTTGCTTAGTCTCCTAAGTATTTATTTTATATTATCTACTTTTCGAGATAATGCAATTTTTAGGTTCTTGGTGTGTATAGATTAAGACAGTATAACATTTTCCACATCGTAATAATGTACTTACATTAAGTACCAGGCAAGCAGATGTCACCAAGAGACGATATTATCTTATTATCACTACCTGTGCCTGTGGTATTCCCTTAGCGTATCTGATCCCGTGGAATGTTTCATAAAATAATTAAAGTGAAAGGTGTCAATAGTAAATAAAACAAAACATTTTTTTCAGTATTTATTTTTAATATACTTTTGGGTTTTGGCACAATTTATAAATAATGTGTCCTGGTTTAATCTAGGTATTTAAACCTAAGTTCTACCTACTTATACATTTGAATAGTTTCAATTTAATAAGGGCTCAAAGTTTAACATAAAAACTTGTAAGAGCAATGAAAGAAACTCATCACTGGGTTATGACAAAAGGGTACTACTGTAAAAATGGGTTCAACAGAAAAAAAATGGGTTCAACAGAAAAAAATGGGTACCATAGAGAAAATAGGGTTCAATTAAAAACAGTGACAATTACACCTACAAGTAAAACAATGTATGGCATTTTAAATTATGGCAAGATAAAGATTAACGGAAATAAATAAAAGTAAAAAAAAAACATTGGAGATCCTACATAAACTACAAAATTAAGTATCTCTCATGTAACCACAATCACTCTTACATAAAAAAAAACTGTTTATTTACACGAATCAACATAAAAATAAATAATTTAACATCTAACCCCTATACATTTACTAATAATACAAGCTAAGTGTAATCATAGCTTACAGAGAATTCAATCTAAGAAATCATTTAATTCCTAATTCTAGTAATTTCTACTACGTTTACTGGCATTATAACTTAGAAGATAAGAGAAAAAAACGAGTTTATTAGAAAAATAAATAACAAAAAAGGCATAGAGTAGCCATGAAACATTTTTGTTTTCAAAGTGATTCTATACATAGAAATTGTATTATGCATCATCTACATTCTACTTACTACTTTTTAAATTGCACAATAAGCGATTATGATATATATTTATAATAGGTATATGTGTTATATAATTACAATCTCAAAGACTAAGGTTATATTTAAGTAAAAAATTGGAATAAATTATTTTCATGTTGCTTGCATGCCGGATTTAACCATGCAAGGTACTGGAAATTGTTACTTGCATGATCACATTTTTATAATGATAAAATCCAACCATGGTTGTAGATTATAAATTATTTGTACCTGCAAATATTTCTTGGTTTGGATTTATATTATGTACAAAGATAAATTGACAGCAACGAAATTGACAATAATTATTTTTGACAAATTTTAAATTTTTCATACAAGATCTAGGCGATTATCTTATTTAATTATGGCTTCCAATAATTAGGTACCTACTTAATGTACATGTGTGTACTAAAATGTATCTATGTCATGCTAATATAGAATAGTCCGCTTAGTTTCCATTCTAATTTTAATATTATGCGTTATAATAATGTAGTAGCAATTATTTAAGTCTATGAGTATTATTTATTACTGTTATGTTCAAAATTATGGATTTAATAAAAACAAAACAGTCATTTTGTGTTCAAAACACTTAAATTTTCAAGCATTTCGCTTTAAATTTTTGGCTTGATACATTTATTTTCTTATACACTAAATTTATCTATATTTAATATACATGGCCACAAAAAGTCTACAATAACCCCGAATTCTATAACGATTAATACTAAAACGCTATCGAAATTTACGCTAAACTAGTACAATCTCGAATATATCTACAAAATATAACTATTTACAAAAAGCAAGTGGGCATCTTAATAGTAACTAGGTACTTTAACTGTGTTTGTGAAATATTTACATTTTCGTTTCATTCAGAATGTGTTTGGCACGAGCTTACATATTGAAAAATTTGTTCAACAAAAAATCATCCTTCTTTAGCCACAACTAAGTTATGTTAATACATTATACAATGTGAGAGACGTTCTTAATTCACTAATGGAATAATCTCATTAATAATTAGGGCTTAGAGAGATCCAATACGAGACACTGGCATAAAAAACTACTTATAGTAAGTATAGAGGGGCCCCCTCATTTTATATATTTACAAATTAGTGCAAAAGATTTCATATCCATCTACACACAATATGTCAATCCGTATCTAATATCAATAACCTTCTTTCAATAAGTCGGTTATAAACACAAGTCACACTAGAAACTTGATTACATAAATCTTTGCACAGTAAAACAATTACTTGCATTTTTTACGTAATGCAAGCGTTAGTTCGCTTGCATCACAATAATCCAATGCAACTTGCATTAACTCACTAACTTGCATTGTACCTTTAAAGTTCAAAAATGACTAGTCGCTTGCATGAGTTCGATAGTCACTTGCATCGGTCACTGGCATAGGTCACTTGCATAGGTCACTGGTATTCCTCTTGGAAATGTCTAATGTCAAATGTCAAATTTACCAGGGATGGTGTGAGTGGGGCATTGAGAGGGGCGCGGCGTGCGGGTAAGGCCAGCCGCGCGCCGTACCTCAATCATCCTCTCTGGGCGATAGTGGGGGCGAAAACGACCCCATTTGAGAGTAACTGCCCCCATTAGGTGGGGGGGATGAATTGGAAGGTCCAGGGGATGAAAGAGAGGGAAGGAATCCCAACTCGCTGCCTCCGTCGCGGCACCACAGCTGCCTCATCTCCTGTCGGCGAGATCGCATCAAGTTCTTGTATTCGGATATCCGCATCTTCTTGCCGTCGACTATGCAAGTCCTTTTCGGTCTTGGTCGGTACCTGGAAATTTCAATTTAGTTATGTTATTATTTTATCTAAAGCATGTGCTAAATGTTTTTAATAATGAAGCTTGCTTTTAAGAAATCAATAACGCAATTACACTAAACTTTCCAAGATTTTATTAGGCAAGCCGCGTGCGCACGCTGCGGGCGCCCGCGACCGTTCACTTTCTATGCAACCGCGGTGTGCGCACGCTTAACGCAGTGTCGACCTTCAAGATTTCATGTTTCTGGGGTCCAGATCTCAGTCCAGACTCCAGAGGCACTTCATCTAAATGGATTTTTTTGTATTCGTCTTATACTTATTTGTATTGTAAAAGACCCTTACCTGTAATCCGGATGCTTCTCCATATGGAGCTTAGAAAGCCTGGACTGTTCCTCATAGTACGGCTGCTTCTCAGCATTTGACATGGCCTTCCACCTAGCTCCTAAGATCTTGGAGATGTTGGAGTTGTGCATATCAGGGCACGCTTTGAGGATCTTTCTGCGCTCATCTTTGGCCCAAACCATGAAAGCATTCATAGGACGCTTTATATGAGGCTTGCCGGCTTCGTCGCGTTTCGGCTGACGGACCAGCTTGGCTTTCTCAGACTCTTCGGGTGGTGACTGGTTCCACGAGGAAGCTGGAATGGAGAAGAGTTTTTTAGAGTTTTGATGAATGTGCGTTGCTTAAGACTTTGTGGCTACATTTAGAAGTAGGTAGTAACCCACCTTTGGTGTACTATGTATTAGTACTTTGAGTAAACGCAAGCATTTTATTTTATTGGGGCTACAAAAACAAACAGAGAAGTTACGTAGTAAGTACTGTGGCTATAACGAAGTATTTCACCTAAACTTTTTCAATCGTTTTCTGAAACGAGGAGGGGGCTCCCAATTCATTTGTTGTCATATTTTTTGGCGATTGTATTCCTTTGTTTTGACTATTGAAGCAGCGAACTGCAATATATAGGTAGGTTGTATTTTAGTTGTTAATAAGTATTAAAATAGGTGAGCTTACAATGTTGTATCTAACTATCTATGTAACAAATAGGTACTTATACAACTGTCACCAACCAACATCCACGATCCACCACAATTACCTACCTCGATTAACTCATACACACTAATCTAACCCGAAACCCCTCAAACAAAATAATCCAACACTATAATTATTTGAATTAATATCTCAGTACGAATTCAACATTTCAACATTTTGCAAACATCGGCCAGAAATCTTAGAGATATAAACAACTAGGTCAGATCTAACGTAAAGTGACGAATCTTTAGACAAGTGTCTTCGCGATTAATATAGCGAGCCTCGGGAATCGTTTCTCGTATTAATTTGACACGGTGTTAGATAATTTATAACATCCTAGTCGATTTGAAGATTCTTGTATTGTTGTGAGCGAAAGTGGTTTGTTGAAAGTTGTCGTAGTAAAGTTGTGTGGTTAATTACTCAGCTTTTGTTATGGTTTTTGTATGAGAAAATGTTTCTATGAGTGTAAAATATTAAATACATTATTTATATAAATTTAGTAGGTGCCTACCCGTATGCTGTTAACATACTTAGCTTAGGTACTCCTTATCGCTAAGGTATTATATAACTTGACAAAATAAATAAGTTACTAAAATTAAGTATGTCACTTTTGCATACAACTATGTTAAAAATCAACATTTATTTCCCCAAAGCACGCCCATAAAACAACAGCAATCACAAAACGATTGCTATTCAAAGAATTCAGGCGTTGAGTTTAAATTTAACATAACTGTCAAATCTGTCACTTTTGTGCTCGAGTGTACAGCGGAAGCGGGCGTCCAAAGCGCCCTCTGTAATATTTCATGCGATCCTCTTGTTTTAGAGGAAACGAATCTTAGATGAGATTTTGTAACCATTTCGGATTGGTAGGGAGCCAACTATTTGACTTTTGTTTTATTATTTCGAACTTAGTGTAGAATGTACGTCAGTGTACTTACATTTTTAGGGCTTTTATTAATGGTTTTTGAATAAAAACTAATTGTATTAATATTCTAATAGACGCGATAGAAGAATGAGAAACAAATCTACATTTAATAATAAAACTAAAAACCTCATCACAAAAACTACTTACTTTTATACTTACACTAGCAGCGCCCCGCGGTTTTACCCGCGGTTTTACCCGCGTTGGGCCCGTTTCCGTGGGAATTTCGGGATTTTTTTTACATAAAAGCCTTTCTCTTGAATCACTCTACCTTATACAAAAAACCGCATCAAAATCCGTTGCGTAATTTTAAAGATTTAAGCATACAGACAAACAGACAAACACACGAAATAGAGACGACTTTATTTTATGTAGTGACTATGTAGTGATCCTTATTAAACAAAAAACTAAGTCAAGACCTATTAGCTTATAGTGTCCCACGACATACAAAGGCCTCAACAAGCCAAATTAATTAAAATTGACATTAAAACTCTAACAAGAAAACATTAACAAAAACCCACATTACACACTTCTACAAAGACTTTTAAAAGTACCCTTGTTTCGAACAAGCCAATTCCTAGATCTAGAGCAAACATTACATCACAAACCAAATACATAATTATCCAAACAAGTGTAAACAAACGACTAATAAAGATTTTAAAAGCCTAAGTTTATTTCACAATTATATCCTGTTTGCATTGGTTTGCCTAGATACTTGTCCGTAACAGATTTACCGCGACATGCCTAGATCTTGCAACATCAACACATCTAGCCATCTTATCTTATTCCAAGTTACCACATTTCCTACAAAATACGAGTTTATTAATTGTTCAAATTACGTAGTTTTATTAACTCTTCACATAATTATATACTAATTTACATCTATCTATACCAATATCCTACTAATCCTACTTCCTACTAATACCTATTATAAATGCGAAATTTTGTGAAGATGGATGTATGTATGAATGTTTGTTGCTCTTTCTCGAAAAAACTACAGAATGGATTAGGATGAAAGTTTACAGTAATATAGGCGATACATCAGAATAACACATCGAATACATTTTATCCCGAAATTCCCGCGGGAACGGGTACAGCGCGGGTAACACCGCAGGGCACGGCTAGTGTATAATAAAACTGAAGAGTTTGATTTGTGTTTGTTTGAACGCGCTAATCTCAGAAACTACCAATCTCAGTCGAATAATTATTTTTGAAACCGCTAGCCACATTCAACAGGAAAATTATAGGCTATTTTTCATGCCAAAATTCTCAATGGAACGGGCACTAGGCGGGTAAAACCGCGAGGCAATGCTTGTTAAAATAAAGGTTCGTTGTGCATTGAGGAAGAAGAGTGGATCGGACCTTAGATTAGCGAGGTCAAACAAACAAACAAAGCTACAGAGCTTTATAATTTTAGTACAGTTTTCCTAAATTAGTTTCAGTAAATATTACCCCACCTTAGACCCATTCTCGCTTGAAATAAGCAATAATCGCACAAATAACACACTGGACAAACATATTAATTATATTTTCGCAATTAAACGTGAACATCTGAATGTCTGGCCACTGCTCCTGATTCGCGCTATCGTGTTATTAATAATGCTGAAATTTATTTAACACATTTCTTGTTTATTTCAGTATCTGTTTTGTAATCACAATTTGTGGTGCCTTACTGAAATTGTTACAAGAAGAAGTTGCGTTTTGATATCATATAGGTATTTGCTTTCTATCTATTCTGCTTTTTGATACTAAATATTTATCTACAACGAAGATATTGGGGAATTGAGAATGACCTGAATGCTTCGATAAAGGATAGTACGGCTGCGCCACTGTTTGCTTGCCTTGTCCGCAGATTTGCTATTTACATGGTCTATAATATATTATAAACCGATTGGTTAAAGATAGTATCTTAGCTCTGGTCAAATGGCACTTTAAAGCCTCTTTCAGTTCAGGCGTGATTAATCATCCAGCTACGCACCGCAGTGCGCACTCGTCATTGGTCCGCGCACACGGATGTTCTTTTGTTTTTCACAAAACGCTACGAAGCTAACGCTGAAAAACGCATAATTTTAAAGACCCTAACTATAACTTCATATCAAAATGTGATCTCTACACAAGATCGTTGATAATCTTTTATTTACCCACTAAGGTTATCAATTCCCAAGCGACTTGAAATGATTTTCAACAAATTATTTTCTCCATTTCTATTAAGCATACACCTGCTTATTATAACAACGTAATTACCATACTCCTCTTGTCACATCAATAAATTAAATTTATGATCGTATTTTGTAAGTTAACAAGTTTTTAATACTTATATTAATGTTAATCATTATTAATTTTATGTGGGAAAAACGGACGCCGCTGATTTTGAACACGAATGGATTTTAACTGTTATAATTTGACATTTAAAGTGATGTATAGCTTTATTAGGAGACTGTATTTTGTTTCCGAGGATTTGATTTCTAGTCGTAAATATTTTGATTTGTGTTTGTGTAAAATATGAGTCTAACATAGCTAAAAAGATTCGTAGGTAAATAAAATGGATGACGTAAGTGTCAACTTAAAAAAACTACATTTCATTTGAGTATCATTACAATAATTTAAGTATGTAGGTAATTTTAATTTAGATGTCCGATGAAATAATTTGTACACATGCATAAAATCTTATTGTTAAATATTTTTTTTCGTTAAACAAATTGATCATTAAATATCACTACTTCAAATCTGCTGTAGCTAATTAAACAATAGAACAGTTGAACACTCTTCTTCAAAAAATCTTAATTTTTAACACTTTTTTTTGACATTACACAACATGACACAATTAATCGCATCTGTCCTAATGACACCTATTCCCGCCGCTAGATTTTAACAAAAACGATTTACCTAGACATAGACAGTCGTATATTTCGATATTTTTAGACGATATGACGTACATTTTACGTTTAATTACGTCAAACGTTAACTGAATCATTGGAAATGTGTGATTTTGTTTTAGATTCAACTGTTATAGGGTTATTAATGTGATTCAAATGTTGTTTTTTATTATGTTGGATTGTACGCTGTGGTTGACTCATGTGCCGTCGGTGGAGATACATTAGTTTAATTATTTTATCGTATTGAGATGTTTTACATGGTATTACATTACAGTTAACAAGCGTCATTTTATAGAGTTTTAAAATGACGCTTGCTAAGGGCAACAGTGCGGCGTCGGTACCGCGAAATAATTTTAGTACGCACTGTTGCCGCACGGCTCGTTTTGTATGAAAACACACGATCGTACGTTCACAATACGACAAACGCACCGCTTCGGCACCGCAGCGGTCCGACACGAAACGCATAATTTGAAAGCACCCTAACTGTTATTATAAATGAAGTTCGATCAGGTTAGTGGCCAACCCTGCTGTCAGTTTTTGGAATGCGTAAAGGTGTAATGTGTAGTCCATTAATGGTCGCCCATCGTAGTTATGCCCAAGTTGCCCGTTGCTTTGCAATTATAACTCAACCATACGCTTTTCATAGTAAAGTAGCAATACTGTCACTAACAGGACATCCTTACTAATATTATAAATGCGAAAGTAAAGCTTTCTGTCTGTCTGTCTGTTACGCTTTGACGCCAAAACTACTGAACCGATTTGAATGAAATATGGTACATAGTTAGTCCAGAGCTTGAGAAAGGACATAGGCTACTTTTTATCGCGAAATTCCCGCGGGAACGGGTACAACGCGGGTAAAACCGCGGGACGCGCCGAGTAGGTTACAAACGTAGAACCGCCGGTTTTACGGCACACGGTTCTTTAAGCCAAAATACTTTGATTTTCCTACTCTTTAGTTATACCATAGTTAATAATGTGTCAAAATCTCAAACATTTTCAAAGTAATACCAAAAGATACTCACTATTACAAGCACCGCTATAATCTTCATCCTTCTGCATGGAATACTGGTTATCCTCCATCGGGGGGTATGGCACGAATCTTGACATCATCATGGGTTGAGCCGGTGAGGGGGACCGCTGCTTGCTCAGGTTGAGAGGGGTGTCGGGGTCGGGGGGCGGGGGCGAGCGGGCTGTGGCGGTGAGCTGTGCCAGCTGGGCGGTAGCCGGCCAAGACCCTTGGGGAACCTGGAAAGATAAGCATTCTTACTTACTTCTTTATCAAGCGAAAACCGACTTTTTATATAAGGTATTTCAAAAAAGCGACTTATTTAATGTATGATAAGCCGAATTTATAAAAAGTGTTAAACCGTTTTTTTTAATCAGAATAACCATATTTCTTTAATTGGTTTTAAAAACGGGACCAATCTGTAAGCTTAACCTTCTATATACTGAAAGAAATTAATATATAACTTCATTTATATATGATAATATTAGTAGGACTACTAGCGCCACGCAGGAATTTCGGGATAAAATGTATCCCATGTGTTATTCTGATGTATAACTTAAGTATAAGATTGTAAAATTTAATTTAAATCTGTTCGGTAGTTTTTGCATGAAAGAGTAACAAACATACATTCTCACAAACATTCGCATTTATAATACCTATTAGTTGAATTAAAAAATAACTTCAATTAAAATATTAATTACCCGAAAACTGTTTCATTTATCGTTAAACCAGCCCACGTTACACTAACATTTAAAAGTGCGCAACAAAACCTCATGACGTAACAAAGTTTCTCAAACCGCAGGAAACGAAGTCAATTAATGTGAAACATCAAAACATGTTCATATCGAGTCGATGATAAATGGCGTCTTCATAAACGTATTCTTATTTATAATTATGATTTTACATAACTAACGTGTTGTCTACACTTTCCTTTTTGGACTGATTTGTGATAGAACTGTGTACAATACATTGAAATACTTTTAGCTTTAGACTCTATTTTTTTTGGATTGGCACAAAATGTGGACCAATGTCGTAAATTTTCCAGCCGACGACGATTGCTCCTGAAGAGGAAAAAGGTTTAGTGATTTTTTTTCATTCTTACCCTATCTCTAAACCTTTTTCTTCTTCAAAAGCAATCGTTTTCGGCTGGAAAATTGACGACATTTTTGTGCCAATCCAAAAAAAATACTTAGATTATACGATTTTGGATGAAAACGATGTTTGACGTTAGAAGGATTTTTATCTTCAAAACTGACAATTCGATTTTGTAAGATTTTATCACAAAAGATTCTAAGATTAATCTAAGATTTTTATCGAAAATATTTGCAGTTGTGTCCAACTTTAATGTTCTTTTTAAGCAATATTTTGGGAACTGTTTTAACTGAATCAGTAATATCGTATGCAAAAATCTATGAGTAAATAAATAAATGAGTGATTATTGACATAATGCCATTTTGACAAATTATGTCAAATTGTAATTCAATTAATTAAAAATTAATAAATTAAAAAGTCAATTAACTTCCCATGTTATTGACGTCTCTGAGTACGTCAGTAAAGCTTCTATTAAAACTAGGTAATACCTAACACAAATGACTTGTATTAAGATAACCCAACATCAACAAGTAAAGTAGTAAAACCGAAAATACAGATTGAACATTTGATTACAGCAATCGTAGTCAAAGTAAACATAATGTCAATGGATTCGAGCAGGATATTAGCTAACGTGTATATCGATGTCTGGCGTGAACAAAAACAATATGGCGTCTAGCCCCTACCATGTGCCTCTCTCGTATAACTATAGTTATCGTAATATTTACGAGAAGTAAGTTCGCAACGTCTAGTGGCATATGCACTGCTCTGCCAAGACTGACGTCCCAAGTTCAGTTTATCAAGATTCCCGGTTCTTTCCGAACCTGTACTATATTTCCAATACTACCAACCTCTTTACTTTTTTCTGAAAGCAATAGTTAGACGATAAAACTGATGTTAGGGGCTCTGTTATTGTTATTCATATAGACCAGTCTTTATTTTGTCTGTTTGTTTGGTAAGTCAGTTTGAAAAACAATAGTCGATGTGCGAGTAAAAACACACAAGACGCACACGTGTCAATCTTGTTTTATTTATATTTAAAATATACGTTTATAAGTAAACCTATACCTTTATTTTTATCTTCTAGATAGTTAATTTAGGTGTAGATTAGCCTATAGCTTCAACAGAGAGTAAACTAATGTAATGTGTGAGTGGGTAGATACTTTCCATACGTGAAGTTTTTCCAGCGAACTATAAAAGTTATTTATTATAATAAAGAGTAATTGCTATGATTATTGTCTTAAATTTTCAGTGAGCATGCAGATTTGTGCGCACTGGACCTTAGACATTGTTAATCCTATCCAAAAAACTATTAATTGCATACAATTTAAACATTGCAATAACATAGATCAGAATAACACATGAAAATTTTATCGCGAAATTTCTGTGGCGATGATACAACAGGGGTAAAAATGTAAGGCATTCCTAGTCCAATTAATTTAATCCAAGGAAACTCACATTAGACTGCTGTTGCTGCTGTGGTCTCATTTGCTCCAGCAGTGGGAGTAGGGCCAGCGGTGGGCCGGGGTACATGCCATGTTGCCCACGCCTGACCATCTCCTGCCGTCTCAGCTGTTCCTGTTGCAGTCTTTGAAGTTCCAACTCGGCTGTCACGTTACCTATACTCTGTAACAAGGGAGGTTTAGTTAGATTAAGCTTTTTTTCTGATTGTCGTAAGAAAAAAGAAGTATATTTTGGGAAAATGTGTTTGGAATACCATTTTCAGGTTCGTTTGAGATTTTTTTTTGTAAAGGTCGACAGATTATTGGACTACCCCAAAAGCCTATTAGCTACTTATTAGCTAGTTTAGGAAGGGGTACATTGTGAATAAACCGCAAGTTGCTAGTATAGTTATAGTACTATAATATAAATACTTAAATAAAATACCCCGGAAAAAATCACACACGGTTATTTGTATTAAAAGAAAGATGTGATTTACTTTATTGCGATGGTAAGATAAAACAAGCCCAATAAAACTTGAAAGCAACCCGGGCCCATTACCAACAACTCTTGTTATAATTTAAAACAATCAAAATATTTACCCAAAAAGTTTCAACAGGTTTTAAAGCCGTTGAAATTTTGGCAACCATAATGAGATACCATTCGGCACCAAGATCGTTTCCTTCAATATATTGCACTCTTAAGCACAACGACAAAGAATACACTTAAATGCGGTCACAAATCAACAGAAAGACGGTCCATAAATCTTTAGGACCATAAAACAAATAACGAAAAAAGGACCGAAATTAATTGCTAGGGAGCCGTGACGAATCACACAAATACACATTTTATCGAGTGTTCATTAAACCGGCATTGAATTGTTAATAGCCGCCCCGAATGAGACATTACAGGGCGATGAAATCGAAATCGCCCAGCGCTTCCTACCGGACGCACTTTTCAAGAGAATATGAAAAGAAATTGCTCTCAAAAGTCACCGCTTCTTTCAAAGTGATTCAGCCCGATAAAAAAGGACAACCGCTAATGGAAGACAAAAGCAGACTCATAAATAAAGGTGACATAATCGCATGTGTAAAAAGCCGCTAACGGCAGCCATGGGCCTTCGATACGCGAATCCCGGTCGGTAATCGACCAACTTTTTCCATCGGCGTGACAAATTGCCGTCATAACCGAACGGATTAAACTTTTTATTAAAAACAACAAACCGAGCATAATGTATGGACGTAATCGGCAAGGGACAGATGCTCCCGAAAACGTATGCGATTTATCTAATGTAAAAAGACTTTTATTTAATAGCTCTGCGGAGATGTCCTAGCAATTGACGGTTATATTTTACGCTGAACCGTCGTTTTGGCGTTTGGAATACGTTTTGATAGCGTTATTAATGTTAGAGATGATATAAAAATGTGATTTTTGATTGAGGGTAGCAGGTGTGGGTGACAATTTATTGTGATAATATCGCAGGTGGGATGACGGCGGGTCATGGTGTTTGGAGACGAGGAACACGGAAGATGAAGCGATAACATTATTCTAGTAAAGACAATTGCTGGTCGTGCCAATAGAATATGTGGGCGTGATTTGGCGTGGCCTACTCGACGCGCTTAGCTAACGTCGCTATATCATATTATCATACAACAGTGACATATTATGTTATGTCGTATGCAGTCCTTGATGGACAAGAATAGCTTTTTTCTATTAATAGTTTTCAAGAGCGTTTTAAAAATAAATTGTATCGCAGAATTATACGATTCGTATGTGTGGGTATTTATAATAACACAGATGTTTGGTGAATAAAAATTGATTACATTTCTGGTACAGATTTTGTGGCTTTATTACAAATAGGATTTACAATATTTACTAGTTCGAGGACATTTATGTCAATCTTTCGTTTCAATTTAAATTTAAATTTAGAAATAGTAGAATTCACTTGTTTTTATAAATAGAGGAATGCAAGTTAATTCAAAATAAACAGTAAATAACAACGCAAGTGCATACAAACATATCCACCCATTTATCTAAAACAAAAAAGAATTCTCCACAATTCTTACATCAAAACAAATACGTAAGATCAAACCGTAGATTAGTAAACCTCATCAAATTAGATTTACGTATTATGGAACTTAATCTTAACTAAATCAAATATGTCTGCCGGACATACCGAAACATATTTTATACTCTTTTTTTTAAATAACCCGGCCGCTGTTCAAAATAGTACAAATTTTTATCAATATTCAAGCATTCGAATTTGATTTCTATATCTAAGGTAGTGAGTTCAATTTGGGTTGTTTTGTAGATTATTTTGTAATGAACTAACGTCACATTGACGCAAAGATGCAAGATCTAGGGTGAAATCATGTTCACTGTCACTGGTGCAAATTCTAGACTAGCTATTTTGGACTAGAATATTTTGGACTAGTGACGCCCTGCTACTTTACATAGTATTTCTTGGTCATTGTTTAGATAAATCTAAATAAACTAATCTCGTAAGTACTAACCTACATATATAAGTTACAAGAATTAGCCGGTAATGTCTCATTGCTGGGCAAAAGCCTCTTGTCCCCCCGAAGATGTCAACCTAGATGAAAATTATTTGTTTCTTACCCTGATTAAAACCTAGTGTTGGAGACTTGTGTACTAGACACATAACAATATGTTGCTAATATGGTTCAACATTTCTGTCATAATATTGTCATTAAATGCTCGTATTAATTACATAACTTTCTTGCTGTATACATATATGTATGTACCTCATACATAAGTATAAGCTTTATTTTGCCCCAAACTTCTATTCAAGCTTTACTTAGTTTGGGTCTGATTAACCGTGTGTGAATTTGTCCGGGTATATTATATGATTACTAGCTGTGCCCTGCGGTTTCACTCGCATTAATTCAGTTAATGCTTACCGTTTAAATCTTCCCTGGACTTTCATGAATATTTCAAGACCAAAATTAGCCAAATCGGTTCAGCCGTTCTCGAGTTTTAAGCAGACTAACAAACAGCAATTCTTTTTTATTTATGTAGATAGATAATTACCTACTTAGTGTGTTCTAAGGATACTAGTAAAATTAAATTGAAATTCATAGATAAGGTGTAGTTTAAAGTCACTTGGAGACAAACGGAACGCAGATTTGCACTTTTTATATATGTGTGTCTATGAATTGATATGTTTTGTCTATTTCGTTATATGAACGTTTAATGGATTTACATCATTTAATATCAAATAAATATTTCATAAATATAATGTGGTCTCAAATATAATAAAAGTATTTTTATTATTTCATATTTTTGTCTTACATCAAAACAATTCTGGAGGAATTTCAACAAACTCTGCCATTAGGAATGAATGAAATGTAAAATAATAATGTTAATAAAAATTCAGTGTTATGACACTGCTTATGAAAGTACAAGTAGATTCATAATTATTTAAATTTTAAACAATCATTAAAACTTATAGACTACTAATAGTGCCCCGCAGTGTTACCCGCGTTGTATCCGTTCCTGCGGGAATTTTGTGATAAACGTATCCCATGTGTTATTATGATTTATAACCTATATTACTGTAAAGTTTCATAAAAATCCGTTCAGTAGTTTATTACTTGTCAAAACCACTCATTAAATCTGTACTAAGGAAGCGTTTGACGTTTCTTAGTACGAGCGTAAGTGAGTATCAAATTATTCATCGCTACATAGTATAAAACAAAGTCGCGTCTGTTTGTCTTCTGTTTGTCTGTTTGTCTGTATGCTTAAATCTTTAAAATTACGCAACGGATTTTGATGCGGTTTCTTGTAATAGGTAGAGTGATTCAAGAGGAAGGTTTTTATGTAAAAAAAATCCCGAAATTCCCACGGGAACGGGCACAACGCGGGTAAAACCGCGGTGCGCTGCTAGTAATAAATAAATAATATCTAGATATAATTAATCCATTGACACGGTAACAAAAAGTCTTACATAACCCAACAACTATCCCATAATTTGACATCTCAAACTATCATCAAACTCTTTTTAATCCCGCCAAAAGTAGCAAAAACAACAGACAATCGTACTTATAAAAAAACCGCGCCCCAGTTTAAGTTTTATCGCTCAATCTAAATCTATTAATGGTTGTAATTTGCGCACACAGACGTACACTCATGTTTTCGTTATTATATTTAAATAAAAAGGGTCGCAGGGCGTCGCTGTGGGCCCACAAGCGCATTACCGTGCAAGCGATGACATATCAAAATGAATCGTTAATGTATGGGATGGAACATTGGAAGGCGTGGAGACGACTTCGTTGTAGAAAAAAACTATAGAATTTGTTTATAATATAAGTAAGTATTATTGCCAGTTGTAAGTCGAATTTATTTATTTATATAAGGACAACCAGTGAGAGTTACATTAAATCTATAAATAAAACTTAGCACTAAATTAAACATCTAAATGCACTCTCTATAGGTAATTAAGTTAATAATTTTATCTGCCGCGCTCAGAGACGTCCATTAGATCGATACTTAACTAATTGACGTTTATTTTCATACATTACACGACAAAGTTACTCATTATATCCCTACTAAGGAAGTTAATGCATTTCCGAAATAAACAGGCAGTACAGAACCAGCTTCCTAACGAAAGTATGAATAATTTATATTAACAAAAATTACAAATATTTTAGAATTTTATAATAAAACCAAACACTACTCCACTCATTCCGCTGTCAAAACGCATTTTAATGCCGACAACAGATTGTACAATAACGTTGCGAATTAATTATTTCTGAGTTGAGATCATGACGAGGTTGAAGAGATTGAGCTCTGATAACCGAAGAATTGTTGCAAGTATATTGTCTTACAACGTACTTTGTTTAAAATATATCATTACTAGCAGCACCCTGCGGTTTCACCCGCGTTGTATCCGTTCCCGTGTGAATTTCGGGATGAAAAATAGCCTATAACCTTCCCGTTGAATGTTGCTATCTATTACAAAAATAATTATTCAAATCGGACTGAGATTACCTCGAACATACAAACAAACAAACATAAACATTTTACCTCTTTATAATATTAGTATAGATTATTTAAATATTATAGTAGTTATTAAATAAGCTTTTCCGAGAACTGTATGGGTTAAGTTTCGAGACATTATCAAGCATTTAAGGGTACGTTCTATTGAAGCAGAGCGGAGCTACGCGGAGCTGTACGGAGCTCACTTGACCAATGACAACGCATTGCGAAAATCTTTTGACAATGTCTTGTTTGACAATTTCAATACTTTGTGATCTACCGGCGTCTTTCCTGCTGTTTTAATCCCCGACGCAAAAAGACGGGTGTTATACTTATAAGTTTGACGTATCTGTTTGTGTGTCTTTTTAAAGGTAACATAGTTTTTGGTGTCGGGGGCTTTTTAAATTTAATTTTTATCCTACATTTTGTAGCGACAATTTGTGGCGTGTGGCGGCTACAGGCGTCAATCTTATAGAATAACTACAGGTTCTATCAAAAACAGTATTGCAACGTTCTGTAGGGAATTAAGTAAACTTAACAGTGTTTTAAAAACGGAACCCTAATGAAACATCTCCCGTGGGTCCTGTACATCTGTTTATCATGTTTTACAAAAGGTATTTGTTAGATGTCTGAGTCCAATCGCAGTGATTGTATCTAAGGCGGGGTGATGATGCAGTTTTCAATGCATTTGCAATAAAAGATAGATAGATTGTGGGGTGCTGTTTTGTTTTTAATCTTTTATCTTTCATTGTGTTGTTGAAGAGTTTTGCATGGTTAGAATTAAAACTTTTTATTATTTTTTTAACTAAAGAGACATCTTAGTTTTTTTTTGTAAAATTATCCGTAGTAAGTGATTAATAAAATTACAATTTAAAAACTTCCTCTTACTCAAAAACGGCTGGACCGATTTTTACCAAACATAGCTAAGAACTATTTCAAGAAAACCGGCTTTCTAATGATAATAACCGTATCAAAATCGGTCCATCCGTTTGACAGTTAGGCTTCGTTCACACGGCATTGTCCTGCACGTTTTTTTGCAGTATACGTCTAACGTGTAAATAGTGACCATACAACGTACATAGATCCATTCACACGTCGATTGTACTGCAAAAAAACGTGTACCGCTTATTCGTTTAAACGCATACTCAACGGACTTGTCAAGCAAATCGAATGAACTTTGACGTATTCGGATCGCAGTGGCATATAGTATAGCTTTATCTCCTTCACACGACACGATGTCATACGTTTTTTATCGAATAGCAACCGAAGACCGTTGGCGCCTTCGATACCAATATAAAAGTACAACCAAGCGTGGATCCATCAGTGACGTCTACTCACTGTGACAACTGTGTGGAAACTGCGGCTATTCGTTTTTACACGAATGAAAATTTACCATATGAACACCCGGTTGACAATACGTTAAAAAAACGATTACAAAAAAACGTGCAGGACAATGCCGTGTGAACGAAGCCTTACGATGCCACAGCCGGACACATCCACACACAGCCACCGATGTCAAACTTAGATCAACCTTTTTTTGCGTCACGTGTTAAATAAAAAAAATTATAAGTACATTAAATACTTACATGAGTAAAAATAAGTGTACTTATGCAATTTTTATTCCATTTTGAAAAAAACCCAACTTCTACCCCACAAACCAAAATCCATAAACACGTAATAAAATGGTTGTTTGATCACTGTCAAGTGTGATCCCCGCGGTTCTTAAATTAGTGTCCCGTTGGTGTCGCACGTGTCATGCGCAGTGTCACGAGTGTCACAACCGCTACCTTCCGAGGGGGACACAAAAAGTCCGATGAGATGCTTAATAGATCGTGTGCTTTGATAGTTGATAGGAAAACCTATTATGTCTACTTGAAAAGACATTTTTCCATTATTATATATCATAGATAGGTATAATTTGTATTCCTAATTTGATTTTTTAGGGGAATTGGCATTGATTTATATTCATCTCGAACGAAATTAATACTATATGAGCATATTTTATATGCATATCAGTAGGTCTGAGAGATCTTTTTCATACCCCTAAATGGTCCACCCCTTAATTAAAAAAAATAATGTACCTATATGGCTAAACAACGTTTGTCGGGTCAGCTATACATAAAAAAATAATATGTCCTAAGCCCATTTGATATCACGATCATAAAAATAGTTAAGAGCCCTAGTTAAAAAAACAGTAGCTTATTAATAAAATAAAATAAAATACAACACAATAAAACCTATTTTAATCTTCTCTTTAAAACTGTCATTATATTTAATTTCAATTAATTGCTTTTTAATAATTCGTTTTACAGCAGTCTTTGGTCAAACGTTTCACCCGACTCTTTTACTAAGCATTTACGATCAAATAAAAAATCTATTAGGTAACAATTAAAAGCATAAGTATTCATTAAGTTGGTAATGTATTGTAAAGTTTTAGATCTACTTTTACTGTTCTTGTTTGCATCATAAAAGTGTTTAAGAAAATATTACTAACTAGCTGTGCCCCGCGGTTTCACCCGCAGCTCCCCCGTTCCCGTGGGAATTTTGAGATTTTTATTCCTTATTTTTCTTATATAAAAACCTTGTCCTGACAATAAGGAACACATTAAAAAAAGAATCATCCAATTTGGTGCAGTCGTTCTGAAGTTATGCGCTTAGCAACAGATTCAGTGATTAATTTTTTCTATACCTAGTATAGATTATTTTTCAAAAACATAACAATAGGTACCGCTGTAAAAATGAAATGTATTTTACGAAAAATTTACTTAAGCAATTCGATTAATAAATAATAGATCTTAGAACACGAATCAAAATTCCAAAAAAATGCTTTTATGCAGAAGTAAAAGGTCTTAGGTAAATAGCTAACAATATAATGCAATACCTAAGTTAAAACCTTTTTTGTAATTATACTTAACATAACTATTTCACTACCAACCAAAAAGATTTATATATACCTCATACCAACTCAATAAATAGGTCAACAAACACTTTAAACCTTCTTTGTCATAAAAAAAACTCAAATTAAATTTACATCCAACCTCTTCGTAGGACCATTCAAAAAAAGAACCACTTGACGTAACAGAAACAGACTATACGAGCGTAAAATAAAACGGAGATAAACAAAGGAACCTAAACCGAGGATCGACCCGTTGGTCCCTTGAGGTTCACTCAAACAGAACCAACCCCCCTACCCCCTCTTTTCCTCTCTTCCCCCTCTTGTCTTGCTCTCTATTCCTGGTTGCTCGTCCCACTTGAAGTTTTCTTTTATTCCTCGCCTACTTATGTTTATTTTTGTTTTCCGTTAGCCAGTGGAAATAATGACGTTGGGTTAATGTGGATACGCCTTTTGAGTTTGTTTGGTGGTGGAAATGTGTTGGTTGTGACTTGTGACGTGTAGGTAAGGTATAGGTTCTTTTAAATTTTACCAAAGTGTTTTCATAAAATCAGATATTACCATTATTGTATTTTTTAGTTAGTTACTATTAGTAACTTGTATAATTGTTACATACATCTGTAGAAATCGTCCTGCAAAGATATGTAAGATAAACAATATGTTTGTATATATAATACATAATTTGTCTATGTTTTCCGTAATTTAATGCTGAAACTGTTTGTGTTGTTAGCCGTACATGTAATTATTGAATGTTGTCATAAAATATTATGTCAGTTAATAGCTGACGTGAAACAAGTCACATCCACAGCAGTCTCTCGTTTTCCCAAGATGACCTTTTGTAGGCGCTAGACTCTGTGGAGTGGCTTCATTATTTCTGCTTTGCATTCAATTTCATTATTACCATATTTTCAAAAAGCTGCGCTATAAATGAAGAATCTTATTTTTATATTATTTTTGAATTACTGAGAACGAGTGTCCGTAATGAAACATTTCTATTAGGAATTCAAAAATGGAATAAGTTTTTCTTTTTTCAACTCAGTTATATAGTTTAGTTAAGACCATAGAAAAAACGTTGTGTCTTTAAGGTTGTATACATATCTAATCCCCACTGTTCTCATATCGTTTGTGAGCTGTGTATACTGCAGGCCTTTAAGCTAATATGTTATATTACATTTAATTCAGTAGATGGCGCTAGTGTAAAGATGTTGTAGTTTTTAGTGGAGTCACCCCATATTTTTTGTTGAACAGGAAAAAAACTGTTCTTTATTAAATTTATATACTTAGATAAAAAATTAGTACAGATTCACTTAATAAAAATACTTGTCAGTACAGTCATAAGGAAACGCTACATACTTATTTATATAAGTAATACAAAAATGAAAATATTTCTCAATAAAACCTTGTCAAGAGGGGATTACTAAAGCTTTGTCCACATCAATGGGTGATTCCACAAAAGTGGCGAAACCTCATCGTTGACTGAAAAAGAAAAGATTAATAAAGCTTAGCGTACACTCAACACCTGTCTTTTGTCGCTAATGGACGCCAGCCTAATCTCAAGGGAAATAGTGCGGTAAAAATAGAAAATTGTGTGTAGTTTCTTTAACGTTGAAAGAATAAGTTTTATGTCAAATTGAGGTGTAGTCGGAGTGTTAAGACGTCTTTGACGGCGTTATCTGGGATGAGATTTTAAGACAAATGAAATTATAGTATTAAGTGTATGTGTGTGTGTGTGTGTTTATGAAAGATGCCGATTAAAATCAGTTATCATACATACAGGATCAGTTCTCGCTTCTGATTTAAGACTTAACCAAAACCTAACTTTATTCGATTTTTAATTTGTTTTAGCTCATGTCACTGGCTGCATTTTAAATGTCAGTTTTGACACTAAGTTGAGCCTATATTAACGTGGTTTTAATTCGCTTGTGTTGAATGTGTGTGAGTACTCAAGGATGATTATATCAACGCCCGAATTATCCATTTCTTTCAAATCCTTACTTCGGGATTAAGAATAATATGTGTTTGCACAGAAAATCTAGTACGACGATTTATTCTACCAAAACCAGCTAACCCGAAAACATTTAATAGGACCCCCTCAAACTTTGCTTCCAAAGTATTCAAAAAATTAAAAAGTTGCAGTTGCCAGTTGCATCCAGTTCTATCCAGTTGGATCCGGTTTCAACTGGAAATAATTGAAGGAGATCTCTGGCAACTCTAGCTAACCGGGTGGACGGGTGTAACAAGCAAGTTATCCGGTTAAAAAGCCCGGTTATCCGGATAACGAGAGAACCAAGCCGAGCATTCCCTCAAGATGTCTGCCTTTGTGTTCCTCCTTCCTCTGTAGATATCGCACGGTTTATTTATCCTGTTTTGTGGATTCGTTACTGGTAACGTTATTTCGAAGAACGGTATGAAAGTTTTTGGTTATTTATCTGGAAAATGCAACAATTTTTTTTGCAAAAAAAAATTACTTTATGTTTTAAGGTTTTGATTTTATGGTTTACCAACTTCATGTTTTTAAGATTTTATAAAAATATTTTGCAAGCAACTGGTGAACTTATTTTTGACCTATATTATGTTTTCAACCAAGCGAACGATAAATATTCGTTTTTTTAAGACTTACATTTACAATATTTGAACATCAAACTTCGAATACGAATATTTTAAATCATTCTAAACCAAAATTATATTAATCTATGGTAAAAGTAAATAAAGTTACTCAGATATAAGATATTTCGTTCGTTCCATCTTTAAAAATTGACAGTTGGCTCAAAAATGACGTAGGTTGTCAATTTTATCATCGTGCGAAGTTCAGTGTGAAGCACAAAATGACAATTCAATAGCAGTCGAAATAAATAAGCATTAAAACTGTCATCACCAGTCATACAAATATAAAGTCATAATCCATGCACAATGAACTGGAAACATTCACACAAATACACTAACGGCGGTCTTGTACACATAAATACACACAATTCTTGTCACTCCTACCGTTGAAATTCATACATTTTCAATTTACGTCAGTGGTTTCATAAATTGTACGATGCACAGGGAAAAAAATATGTGAAGGATTTTTAATAATTTCAAATTCTGTAGTCAGTAGTGAATGATTGAATGAGAATACATAATATGAAGCTACAGAGTATTACAAAAAGGGCCCATTAAATACTTTATTTATTATTAAAGGAGTTACGAGTACATCTGAACTAATATGGGTATAGCCAATTTCCTCACCAAAGACAATACCTTTTTTAGAGGAAAATGATTCAGTGGTACGCAAGAGTAAAATGAAATCTCTAACTAGTATTCCTATAAAGAAGAATTTGTCTCTGGTTAGTATAGGCCTCAGAAGTTTAGATTTAAAAAAAGAACTCGCTTAAAGAACTTCTTAGACAAGACACTTTTAAAAAGATAAGAAGTGTTCGTCCTTGACTGTACCTGAGAATTCAATCAAAAATAGACGAGTATTTTGGAAACTTTTGAATAAACACGTCTTTGTAATCCATTACAATAAATGATCAGCTTATTCTAACACTTAGAGGAATAACAAACATTGGTGTGTGTTTAGTGTTACGTCAAAGTAATGTTTTCTTTCGTACAACAGCGGCCGTTGTCTATCCAACGACTATGGGCCGTTTTATAGACATTGATCTGGTCAATTTACAATTGCTGGGAGTTTTATGTTGGTTATGGTTTGGGGTTTCATTCGTTCATTTTTTTAAAGTAGGCAAGTTTCGTACCCGATAAGCCGTTTTTAGTTTCGTTTAAAATATGCATTTTCAAAAATATCTTTTTCAATAAATACAAAGATTTTAATTTGTAAAATTACACTCGCGTAATTAAAACAAAACACCATTCTCTTTGCAAAGGAAAGATGAAAAATAATATTGTTTTAATTCTGGGATTTTCTTTTCATTACCATTCTGATCATGATTTTCAATATACAAAACCCTTTGATGAAGCCTGTTATTGGAATAGCGATCTTATTCCTTATGCATTAGAGAAAGTAAATATTGTATCTTAGGATCTTATGATAAGGATTTCAAGTTTGAAATTGGAAAATTGAGAGGAATAATGATTGAAGAATAAAAACAAAAGACGATATCAAGATGTAAAAAGTTTGCCACTTCTGTTAAACCGACTAGATGCGTTAGATCTAAGTAGTCGACAATAACAATAATCAAAAACATTAATAAACACATCACATCCTAAATTAATCACATAATAGAGTTTCCGTCCCAAACCCATAAAGAAATTTAAATATAAAATATCAAAGACAAATAATATCATTACCTCGAACATGGAAGATCAAAGGAATCGTCGATACAAAACTGTCTTTATACTCTGTGGTAAAATCTGTGGTTAAAAAAAATCTATTACAACTTTTGAAAAGAGAATCAGTTTGAATTTGGAAACGCAGCTTTTATTAAGTTCCGTTTTCGACCACCGTTCTCGTATCAACAAACGTATTATGTTGTTCTAAAAACAAATTAATTTTTCCCCGATTTCCTTCACAAAAGATGGACCCCAATAATTTATGCAAGTGGACACTGAATAGGAAGACCCTTTTTAATCATAATTATGTACGGAGAGTTTGAATGAGATTTCCTATTAAGTGCAAGACATTTCGTAAGCAATCTTCTTAATGTATATTCTCAATCTTTCTATTTCGATCAATGATGTTCGTGCAAATATTTGTGGAAATACAATCTTATGTACAACAGTAGCACCCCGGTTTTACGCACATTGTGTCCGTTCCCGTTGGAATTTCGGGATGAAAAATAGCCTATAACGTAGCCGTTGAATGTAGCTATCCATTACAAAAAGAATATTCAAATTGGATATGTCGTTTTTGAAAAACTCGCGTTAAACAAACTTCAGCTCTGTTATATTGGTACAGATACTAACGGCCGATGTCAATAATCGATTTCAATTGTCAATTTAAGAAAGCTTATTAAAGTTTTGATACTATTTTCAACCGACAAACATTTTCCATACAATTAATTATTTCACTATACAGTCCATACAACCTGTGTTTTCCATTTCCATCAAACAAAAAAACTCCTATCTCTCAACAGAATCGAGTTAAATGTACAACACTATTTTGGTGTCTGTTTACATTCACTGATAGTTATTCGGGAGAGTATTTTAATCTAATTCCGTATCAAACACTAAAGAATTGCCATCAACGGGAACATTACTGGGCCATCTATATTGTTTAAAAAGTGTTTCTAACTGATGATTGATTCTAGTCAATCTTAGTTGTTTACGTTCGTCAAATGTTTTGTAAAGATACTGAGATTAGCTTAGTTGTTTCGTGTTCAGTGGTAGAAGTGGTAGAGTTAGTAGTTTTTCTACCAATGTAATCTACACTAGTAGAATAAAGAAGTGTTTTATTTGTCTTCGTTGTAGAGGTAGTATTTTTCTACCAATGTAATGTACCAATGTATACTAGTATAATAATAAAAATTCACCATTTTAGGGCAAAGAAACTCTTATACACTTAAAATATCAGTAGAGTAAGAAGTAAAAAACCATAAGCTATTAATGTCCCACTCCCAAACAAATCTCTCATCTCACTGAAGATATCAGTACAGTAAGGAGGATTACGTAATCACCAAGCTTACCACAGTAGTAATTTTTCTAAAAAATCTAATTCTGACTTAACATTATTTTTAAAGACGGTTGGTTGGTGAATTAGTTTTTCATTACAGTTTTTTATAATAAAAAGTTTCATGAAAAAATGTTTATTATTCCTACTCCAACCTTGTTTAACATCTGTAATTATTATGATTAATTATCATTTGCATGAAAAATGTTTCAGTGAGATACTTTTCATGGAATTGACAAAGTAGGACATTGTTAGTTTTTATGATCCGTGACAAGTTGTGAGAGAAAATTATATTTTTAATATTTTTTTCTCGGTAATTTGTTTTCAGTAGAAATAGTAGGGTCATATTAATATTACAATATATAAATATATCGATTTATATAAAAAGCCTTTGTTTTACCTGTAATATGTCTATTATTAAAATTAGATGTTCTAAAACGCTCGTTTATATATTTATATCATTTTTACTACATATTTTAATTAATTGTATAGTAAACAAAAGGGTTTTAGGGATATTCGGATGTACGATCAAAATAATATTAAGCCACTTAATATAATATGAAATTCCTTTTCGAACTATAAAAACAAAAGAGAGTTGACTGTATCAGACACTCACCTACTCTCAATAAATGAATGAATGACTCAACCAACCACAGACATGTATTTTTTCTATTCTCTATGACACATGACATTTCGATTCCCGCGCAATTCGAACGTGTTCCATTATGTACTGTTTCCACTTCCGCGATTACGCAAATTGAAAGAATTGGCAGCAAACAAAACAGGGCCTTTGAGTCGCAAATGTAATCAGTTTTGTTAATTTTCAACGAGACGTTTGTCGGTGTTTTTCATCTAAACTCTCAGATTGGGAAGGATAACTTGTTTGCAGAGAATGATTACTCGGCGTTTGTTTTATGTAAATGCGAAGGAAATCGGGTTGTTTGGGCCTGTTTAGTACGGTGGGTGCGGTGGTAGGATGGAAATGTAGGTGTAGGTTTATTATGATGACAAAGTATAAGGTTTTATATGGGTTAGGTAAAAATAAATAAACAAGGTCTTCAGTTCGAGGGTTTTTTAGTTTTTTTTCTTTCTATAGAGCATCATTGTCTATGGATTATCTAATTATCTATGATCGGAATAATTGAAATTCTTTATTTGGCTTACCTATTTAGGGTATGGGCGTGAAAATATAAAAAAACTAATTCATGGTGTAGTATTTTTTTAATTGCGTACCCAGTTTCTATACTACCTCTTTAGTATAATTAGATACAAAAGTGTTTCAAAGCCCCCGATTCAATCTTGATACGAACTCACAATAACTCATCGAACGTACAATTCATCACAAAACTTCGTTCCTAATTAGGGTCGTATCCCTAAATAAATGTCTCTCATTATGATGACGACTGTACATTAAGCCATTATGTATCAAGGGACGGCTTATTTGAATAAGCACGAAATTGTCAAAGAGATTATTATCTGTTTAAATAAACAAAGAATTTCCTTCTGTTGGCTTTTGCCCCTGCCGGGGTCCCTATTTAATAGGATCGACTAATACTCTTGATGATGCCTACAAATTTCACCCCCTTATATTATAAACAATCTCCGTCTTAATTCTGAGAGTGAGATAGATGGATGGGTGTATGCATTAACAGATAGGGAGAGCAGATAATGAATTGTGTGGTAGAATTAACGTTGATCAGCTTATTTTGATTGTGTTATTTTGGATGGATTTGTGTCATATTGTTTTATTTGTAGTGGTTATGTGGTTAACCGAGATAATGAATGACAAATATAAAGTTCTATGCACAGCAGAGGACATTACAGGCTCATACATAATTCTTACTTAATTAATAGAAAGTAAAATGGATGATTCAAATGTATGGTGTATGTTGTGTTATAAGCTTTAGTCTAATTCCAATGTCTAACGAGAAACCTTTTCTCTATGAATAGAAAACGTTAAAAAATCTGTAAGATGTTTTGTCTGTAAGATTAACTAATTCAGGAAAACTATAGAGTAAAAGTCTGTTGTTTTTAGTCTGTGCTTGTGTTATTATTTTCTACGTAAAAGTATTTTAAATAAATGATATCTATCAATAAAAGAAGCGGAAGTAAACAAACAAATCCCTAAAATTACGAATGGAAAAGAGTAATCAATTTTATAACAAATAATAGAGTAAAAATGGCCGTAAAGATGCAATAAACAAACAAACAGAAGATACTCGAATTAGAGAGACTACTACATCACTAATGAGCTTTCTCGTTAGAACCGAAACGAATTTATAGTGGGCCCTATCAAAAACAACTTGAATCAGTAGAGAACAATCATCAATCCCAATTAAAGACCTATCAGAGGCCCCCAACGTGAGAAAAATCAAACAAAACACCAACCAATAACCATTCAACAGAGATTGGCCTCAAAACATCCCCCTCTATGAAAAAAAAACAAGCATTTTTGTCTCTGCGTCACCATGACACGAGATATCACACTTTTACGTCATTAAGTAAACGCAACGTCATCCCGACACGATTTGTCTGTGGTTATCTTTTTCCAAACGTTAGGCCTATCGCACACGCACAATATGCGCAATTTTTTCCGACCAAGCTAATGTGTTGCCAACTTAGGAGATAAGCGGGAAAAGAAAATTTTGCCAATTTTAAAAATGATAAAATTACAGCCTTAGTTCGTTAATGAGAATTTGTGCTAAAAAAATAATATAAAAATTCAACAATCCGTGAAAGTAGAAAGGTCTATAAAAATAAAAAATAACCCTTTGGTAAATAAAAATATGACTTTCAAACAATCATTTGGGAAGTTTTCTGAGTATGAGGGGTAAACACGGGCACTAAAAGGCACAAGTGGTCTCCATTCGGCACGCGTCGGGGGCCGCAACAAACGAACGCGGCCTCATACACGACAATCGGAATAATTTTAATTAGAGAAAAATTGCTATGAAATGCGCAAGCTTCGGTACGGATGGGAAAATAAGCTGATGATAGCTAGAACAATTTTATCGATACTAAAATTTTGGAAGTCTTTTTTTTGTATATTAATCACATTTTTGTAAATATATACAAATTCGTTATTTTTAAGTTGTACACGATATAAATGTCAGCCAAACATGCAGTTCTGAGATTAAAACTCAAAACTGATGCCTGAATAAAATATACACGAATAAGTTAATTAAAGTGCATTATAAAATTGTTTTTTTCTTTCACAATATAGCTTCATCTCGGTAAACGATACTCAACCCTCTTCAATAGAACAAAATTGTCTTTGGTTCTTAGACTCGCATAAAGAAATAGATAGTAGAGTAGCTAAGTAAAGTAATTATCAAATTATTTCGCAATTGAGCTATACTATACTAAATCTGACTCTTCTGCAAACCATAAAAACCGTACAAAACAATCGTGCAACAACCCTTTGCGCAAACAATTAGCGTCAAGAGGCACTCACAACAACAGCGGGCTCTCGTTCAACATCACTGAAAACCAGCCAGTTGCTTTACAGGAATGCCGCCATTTCATGTCGTTTGAATTTAGAACGCTGATCATAGTCAACATAGTCTTTAAATTGTCTATGTAAACATATGAAGAAGCATGGAAGAAGTGTACACTACAGATACGATGTGTTCTGACTGGAGGGTTCGAAATTCGAAAAAGATTTCAGAGACGTCTAACAGACATTTTCATCTGTTAACTAAATACTGCAAGACTGGATATAGACATATTTGATTGTACAAAACAAGCTGTCTACGACGACTGTTCTAGTATCTATAGGTAGGTGATATGCCATTGGCCTAAAGTAGGGCGCTACAAGCTAGAATTAAACCTATAACGTGAAGAGTATTTATTCTTTTATTTTATCCCAACGCCTCGGTGGTCTAGTGGTATGTACGCTCGCCTGCCAAGACTGAGGTCCCGGGTTTAATTCCTGTCGAGCGAAAACATGTTTCCTTTTCAAACATGGCTCGAGTTTGAGATCACCAACCCGCATTTGGCAAGCGTGGTGATTATGCCTAATCCTCCTCACTGTACTGATAACTTCAGTGAGATGAGAGCCCTTTGCCTAGCAGTGGGACATTACTGGTACTTACTTACTTACTTTTATCCCATACATTTACTTAACCCATTACACCTAATACTTGGAATTACATAATACCTCATTACATTAATCTCATGATAAACAATCTTCCCGTAATGTTGTAAGTGTTACTTAAACCGGGTTCAAATCCGACCTGTTACCAGAATAAAACAATTAAAAAGTCTTACACCGAGCCCAGATAATTACGTACGGGACAAAACAACGCATTTATAACATTAAAAGTGTCTAATAACAAAACGCGTTTACCTTAAATTAATGACAGACAAACGTAATGTCCAATTAAAAGTCCAACTTTAAAATAATGTAATCTGATTCTTAGAACTTCTTGTATTATCTCTTGCTAATGTAACAACTGAAACCTCATAACTTTGTCTAACTTATGGACATTGACTGACCAATTTTCTATGACCTCTGATCCCGTCTGTTTGTGGTACAACCAGAGCTTTTCCCGCCTGGCCACCATTGTTGTCAGAGGAATATCAGGAATTCCGTTTGTATATGAAATACGTTATCAAGCGGTGATCATCGAATACACTAATTACTCCACATTTCTCTGTGTTACCTGCGTGTAACCCGATACGCCTCATAATTAATGTTACTCTCAAATGGCACAGGATTTATGTTCAAAGATAACGTTAAAAGCTGAATTCGAGATACTTTATGGCCCTCTTGTATTACAAAGAAGTGAATTATAATAAGTAGTTGTAATAATTAATTCATAGTAAGTTTAAACCTTTGTACATTGTAATTATTGAATGAAAGTTACGTGGCTGAATGATAAATGAGGTAGAGAAGCTTTATTGTTCCGCCATTGAAAGAGCTTTTGTCTATGGGTCGAGACAAAAACGTTCGTTCGTTGTCTATGGGCCGCTTGCTCATTCTTTTGTCGAACGCCGGAGCGCATTGTCGTTGCGTCAGCGGAATCATTATATTTCAAAAAGAGAACAATCAAATACTTTGCAAACATGGCGGAATTCACACGGGGTCGAAGAAGTTTAATATTTTCTAATAAATTTTAATCTAAATTGATGTAAATTAATAATTATATTTGCATAATTTTTGCATTTGCGGTGGCATATTTGTATTTTTAAATAGATTTGTTTAATTAATTGTGATGGCGGTATATTGGATCGCTAATTCTGACTAGATATTAGTTTACCAGTATTGGTTTATTATACAAAACAAATATGATACTTATGTACCTAGAACTCGTCCAGTTCATAATTATAATATTAATTCGTTGATAATTTATTCATTTCCTTTGTTTAATTGACATCTGTTTGAGAAAGTTTTGCTTCATGTAATAGATACGAAGATTTTTATAGCGAAAGGATGTTTTTTATTGTTTATAGTAAAGTATTAGCCTCTAATGTCCCACTGCTGGGCAAAGGCCTCTTATCTCACTGAAGTTATCAGTACAGTGAGGAGGGAAACAAAAAATAATTAAAGTCAAAATCTTAGTGCCTGGTCATATTCGAACTACTATTAATACCTATAAGTATTCAATACGAATAAAAATGATAAAGTGATCTAGTACTAAATAAGTGCTCAAGCATTCTCATACTCTGACTGTACACGAGACATACAGACTTATACTAGGTATCTATACTATACAAGAGACTTTGCTCAAACCTCAATTAGCAAAAAGAGGAATTTTCAAACACAATAAAGAGGATACTAAGAAAGGTAAAACAATACGAGGTCATCGCAATTTCAAAAGGCTTGCGCATACGCATATGAAACGTGTATTGTGCGCCCATATGGGAAAATATGGCTTGTTTTGTCATCTCTATTGTACGTGACAGACAGACAGACACGTGAAAAGACATTCAATGCTTATGTAAGTTGAATGGTAAGCTTTAGTCATGAGATTATGGAAGTTTCAGTTTGTTTGTTCAAGTTTAGCTATTGTTTGTGCGATGAATAATAAATGAAGGATTTCAATGTGTTTGGTTTGTAAAGGCGTTTGTGTGTTTGAGACTAACACTAATATTATATTGTTCTATTATTTTTTAATTTAAATAAATAATCACAAATAAATAAAACTAGCAGCGCCCCACGGTTTTACCCGCTTTATGCTTTATTCCCATGGAAATTTCGGGATGAAAAATAGCCTATAACCTTTATGTTGTATGAGACTATCTATTACAAAAAGAATTATTCAAATCGGACCGGTAATTTTAGAGGTTAAGCCACATACAAACAAACTAACTAACTTACAAATTTTACCTCTTTGTAATGTTAGTATTGATAAAGTATTCCGCTATGGCGTGTCACCACACGAATAAAGCATAATATTTAGTTTTTTGGGTACCTAATATCTGGCACAGATGCAGAATTCAATCAAATCTTTGGTTCAAGACAAAATTTAAAAAACTGAAACAATTTTGATAACGTTTTCTTTATTAGACAGAATGATCCGTGAAGGGTTTGGCAAGGCAATTCTTTCCCGAAATTCTAATACGATACAAAGTAATATTTTGATTTTTTCATTAAGTTTCTTCCTTGTATCAAAATAATTAATTAATACAAAATCTGTATTAAAAGATACAAATCTAAGCAATTAAAATGCTGAGTCGAAATTGATATGAATTATATTATTTGTTTTAATGATGTTGGTTAACTTGTTAATTAAATTACGATGGGCGAGATTTTATCAAAAGCAGTTCAGTAGTAAAATTATTAAGAGTTTATGTTTTGATGGGATTTGTATGATTAATAAATTGATTATCAAGTTTCACTCTTTGTAAAGGAATGATTTTATTTTTAGTTTATGACTCTGAGTGAGAGTTAGAATATAGCCAAGAATATTGTTTTTAGCTTATTTCATGAAATTACTTTTTAATGTACAAGTAAACCTATTTTCAGTAAGTATTTTTTTGTCCTAACAATAATTGTTCAAAGATGTTCTTTTTATAGTTACTTATCTCAAAACCTGTCATTATGATAGCACATTTCATTAAACTCAAATCAAGTGGGCTATGAATCCAACAGCGTGGGACAAGAAAATGGTGTGAACTAAAAATTATCATTACTTATATTTTATCTGAATATTTAATTGAACACTCCATCCCAAATACAATAGAAAACCATCTCTAACTTCCCAAAATAAAGTCTAAAATCAATTACACTTTATAAATAGTAATCTCAGTGTATCTTTTATGAGTTGTCACTGAAGTAGGTATAACATTACAATATAGGACTGTGTCGCATTAAAAACGCTTACAAATTGAGTGTAAATAGTTATTAAGAGAATTAAATTAAATGTGAAAAGGTTGTATATCGTTACGGTAGTTTAAGTTAGTTTTTATTGGTGTATAAATATTGCGTTTTGGGTAACAGATTTAATAAAAAATATATTAATATGTAACTGATACCGTGAAAATTGTATTAGTATTTAAATATCGATTATTTTTTCAATAAATATTTGTTTTATAGATGACGTGCGGTGTAGTTAACAGACGAAACACCCGTTTTTGAGCATTTCGTAGTATAATTTATTAGCAACGCTCCGGGTTTTACCTCTGTTGTGTCCGTTCCCGTGGGAATTTCGGGATGAAAAATAGCTTATAACCATCCTGTTGAATGTGGCTATTCATTACAAAAATAATTATTCGAATCGGACGGGTAATTATCGAGATTAGTTCGAACAACAAAATTACAAATTTTACCTCATTTTAATATTACAGGGATAGGTTAAGTCGAATAGGTTATATCGTTATCGTTATATCGAACAGTACATTATACTTTTAATGTGAATACATAGTTTTATAAATCATAATGTGACGTCATAAGCGTGTGTAATAAAACGTCATTGTTAATTACTTGTCGTACATTTAGAGATGACTATTAAATGGATTTAAGTTCAAGTCTAGTGGCCATGTTTGTGTTGTGTACTGTAAAGGAACAAAATGATAAGTCGTGTGATGACCATTTCTCTGTACTCATTGTATTTAAATCTACGGTGCGAGCCTTTTGTCCTGCAATGATTTATATATAGGTCAATATTTTACTATAAAATTACTGCAAATTACATTCAATTAATGAACAAGTTAAAGCTTACTACGATATCGATAAAATAAATACATAGTAGTTTATGAAAGATAGTTAAAATTGAAGGTTATTAACTTAGTTTTATTTTATTTACGTACCTAATAGATCTACCGTACTTCGTCCAGCCTTACCCGCTCTCCGTTATTTAACCATCCGTATTAAGTTTACTGTTTTACAATCGGTCAGTAAAGCTCCGCTATGAAACACTATTTAAGGCTCTTACAGTACATTTTGTGGGAACTTTCTGTATTAATTACTGTTTAACGTTTACTGTTTAACGGTCGACGCACTCGAGTTTGAGCTAAACATTATCTTATCCAGTTTTTATAGTCCCTTTAAATACAGGGCGGTACAGAGATAACTGGCAAAGAGCGAGCCGGACTCACGCATGAGGGTTCCGTAACATGATTAATGAAAAAACGTCAAAAACATAAGTTTTTTGTTTAGAAGCTCTACCTAGGTAAATATTTATTTTGTTTTCTAATTTTTTTGCCCAGCAGTGTCTTTTTTACTGTTTTAAGTTTTGATTACTAACTTTTATTATTTTTGTTATAGCGGCAACAAAAATACATCATCTGTGAAAATGTCAACTGTCCAGCTATCTTGGTTTAAGAGATGTACACCTGATGACAGACAGTCTTAGTAATAGGGTCCCGTATTTATCTTTTCAGTAAGGAACCCTAAAAACTATGTACTTGAACTATTAAGGTATAATAGCTTAACTGGCGGCTTAGATGACATAAAAAATAATTTATTTACTGAGATAAAAGAGTAAAAGTATTAGTCTGTAGTGTCCTTTAGGCGGGTTTGGTTAGGCAACTATTTCTCTTACTGAAAAGTCAATTGAGATACTTTTAAAGCACTGAGCGAAATCATTTTGTATTGATCTTGAGTATCTACTAAATGCCTACAATTACTAAAGATCAATTCAGATTATTTTATTTTATTGAGCGAATTGTAAATAAGATTATGAAAATTCTCAATTGAGAAAACGGGTTTTTTTTTGGAAAAATCTGGAAAAAGTTTGAGTCCTTGTTTGGAAACAAAATAGTGATTTATAAATAGACCTAACTTAAAATAAACTTAACAGACGTTACCATCACTTACCGATAAACCTTGGGGTGACCATGTCTCCAAGAATTCGTTTATTAAATGAAAAGTATTTACCTGTAAAAAAAATTACATTAGTTAGTTTCAATCATCTTATTCCTTAGTTACATAATTAAACTACCAGCATCCCGATGTTTTACCCGCATTATGCCCGTTCCCGGGGGATTTTCGGGATGAAAAATACCAATAACCTTCCTGTTGAATGCGGCTATCGAATACAAAAAGAATTATTCAAATCGGACTGATAGTACTTAAGATTGGCCCGGTCAAACAAACGAAAAATCTCTTCAGCTGCACTATATTAGTACCGAGAAGAGTAAAAAAAATAGTAAAATTATAAAAAGCTTTATTATATTAGTACTAGCAGCGCCCCGTAGGAATTTTTGAAAATCCTTTCTTAGTGTGCACTTCGTCACTTGAAGAACCTTCCTGCCAAATTTCATGTTTCTAGGTGTAGCGGTTGAGGCTGTGCGTTGATTATCAGTCAGTCAGTCAGTCAGGACTTTGAATTTTATATATATAGATAGATTGAAGAGTCAACAAAATAGTAAAATAATGAAAAGAAATTATAAAATAATAACGTAAAGGCATAATAAAGAGTTGACTTACGCCCACTAATGAGTAATATTCACAATATTGTGCGGCTCAAAAGACCTGTTAGGTGCACAGGGTGTCGTAAGGAGCGGCACTATTAAATTGTGATGCTGTGGTTTAAGTATCAAACTAATGACGTTTTACGATGGTATACATCTTTATACATATAATACTGTATGTCACTGAACTCTTCCTAAACCAAGGCACCAAGGATGGTTTAGACTTTAGATTCACACTAGCGACATCTATTGGGTCGCTGGTGAAACCACCGCGCGGGACAGCTCGATAATATATAAAAATAAAAAGGAATACGCAACAAATAAAAGTACCAAAAGCGCAAATTGATATGAAAACTAGAAATGATTGAGAAAAATGTAGTTGCAGAAATAAAACATACTATATTCGGTGCAAATAAGTTAAATAAGTTATGAATCTATTACATTTATACTAGTAAACACCTGGAACCCTAGTACTACTGGTTTCTGGTAAAGGTTCCAATACCATTCCCTACATAGATTAAGAATGTGTAAGAAGTTGTCATATGCAATCTCTTTGCACACACTCTACTCTTGTTTAATCGCTACTCGCTCACAGTTTGTACCGCACAGTGTTCGCGTATTTCTCCTCAAAAGGCTCACATGTTGCCCTTTGAATGCACAAAGCAGAATAATAATCATAAGGCGGTCCGCAATTAAAAAATTTAAGGCACTTTGTCGCACTGCCCTTAGAGGTCTCTAAACTCACACACTCGTTTTTATTAAAAAACACATTTTTACTTAGTTTCTGTAAACGTTAAATACAAAGTTGGAAACATAAATCACAATTTTAATGATGCCACCGCCATCTTAAATCGTCACACTTATTACATATTTTTATTTGACACATTATATTTTAACACGTTCAAGTGAACAATAAATTTAAAGTACAATTATTTTTAGTATAAAATGTAGTGAATTCCTCGAATGTTTGTCTTGTAATATATGAATTTCTGCGTTTCGTAATAAATTTTCAGGTTTTCTTGATTAACTCGTTTCAATACCGATCGTGATTAATGGCTATAATTCACCGGTTGCGTTCCGGAGACGTTTTAATGTTCGCCCTTCGCTCCGTTTCACAGTTTATCGCTTGTCCGATTGTTGACAAATAAAATGGCCGCCGCCATACGGTTTATAGGACACCCTGTAGACAGATTTGTGTGCACACCTATTTAAGTGACATGCCTATCGGTGTTCGCGACTCTAACAATAAAATTTTATATCTTATTTTTGTGAGTTATAAACGCTTTTTTATTAAAACCGATGAGGTACGCCCAACTGAAATAATGCTGTAATGCGACGATAAAAGTAATCGTAAATAACCCACCTAGCCCCATATTTTAAACGGACCGTTAAAATTGACAATTAATTAAAGCTAAAATATAGTGTTGTAAACAACGATATTTTAGGGACAAGTGAATAAAAAGACAAATAAAATTATAATAAAAAAATGTGACGACAAAAATATTTAAATTTCGATCGTTCGAAATTCGTATTTCAAAGTTCGGTTATTAAACTAGATCAAATAAACATAGATTAATAAACACAAACAGAAGTGTCAGTTCGCGGAAACTTGTGAGAATAAAGCGATCCGATTTCGCAACGGATAGCGTAATACTGAGAATTGCTTTACTATCTAACAGATAGACGGATGTATCCCTCTCTCTTTATTATTCCAATAACAATCCGTAATGAGTGCTCTGGTCAAACGTAAATAGCAACTTCATACAATTTGAATGATGCTAACGTAAACTCTGTTCTATGTGCTACTCTTTGGTGCTCTAGGGCTGTTGCTTATCATAGATTGTAAAGGATTTTAGTTTACTTTTAAACGTTTAGTTTTTTATTTAAATGGTTTATGAATACTTATATATATAAGTCAAATTCCTTTGAGTATGATTATTTATTTCGATACTTGTTAGATAAGAGTACAGATAGGTAGGGGCAGGCCTAAAAGGGTGTTAAAGAAATTTTCTTAAAAACACATAGTTGAAAAATATGTCGTGATATTTACATGTGTGTCTATTATTTTTTATGGTAAAATTTTCAACCTTTTTCCAACTAAAATTTTTCAGGAAAAACATACAAAATCTTACCAAAAAGAAACTGCCCTCGTACCAACCCTACGCCCGCTCGGCGAGATCAAAGCGCGCACCTATCTCGCGTACACATTGTAAGCACACACTACGCGTGTTTACAACACGTCACACATCACTATGACGTGTCAAAAAATCAATTATTACTCTCTGAGTCATTGAAGAAGCTATACAGACTAACTACAGTGAAAAGAAGGCGAATAATTGATTTGCATTTTTTGAAAAAAGAAAATTATAGCGAAGAAGACTAGCAGTTGTTTGAAAAAAGAACATTGAATATTCTTAGTTCGTCACACTAACATTGTGTTCTTTTAAAAAGAAATTATGACTAGTAAGTTTTTGAAAAAAGAACATTAGCTCTTACACTTAGTGTTCTATTTTTTTAATATCGATAATTGACTTTCACCATTTTTGCATCAACGCATCTTTCAGATTAAGATCCCGAACACACTTTTCTATAATTATATAGTCATTATTATAGGCTATTTTGTTTGAAACGAACTCTCTTATGTAAACTTGCTCAATGGTAACAATACAAATGTTGTTTTGCTAATATATAAAAAAATACAACAGGCAAAAGCTATACGTTAACACTAAAAAAATATATCTCGTAGGCGTTGTGTTATATTACAATAACTATATTATAATAATAGCAATGTTTGAGCTTTGATCTGTCTGTCATAAAACGTATATGACAGGATATTTAAATTCAAACATCTTGATGACATTTTGACATTTTTCGTGTGATTAAAAATGATTGAATGTAACATTAGTTCAGAATACTTGTTAAGAGATTGATGGAGTCTCCTAGATTTTTATTTGTATTTTTATATTTTACAGGACTGATAAATTCTTGGAATTTGAAATATTGTGTCGAAATGTTGTAATTTCCGACTGAAAAAATGTTCATTCACTTTTTTCATAGTTTTTTTTGTTTTTTGTTTTGTTCTAGACTCTTCAAAACATGTTCATGAGGTTATAGAATGCGAGACAGATACACTAACTTCATCTTTATAATCTCGCTCAATCTGAATAAAACATTCGATTCAACAAAAGCTTAGAATAATTAAGTTTGTACTTAATTACAGTATTTTTAATATTTCGTGGTAAGGAAAAAAATTAACGGCCTTAAGTAAATTAAAGTCCTTATTAACCACTAAAACTTTAAATACGTCTTGTGTATTCAGCGAGTTTACAAGCCGTGAGTTTAATAGAATGCGAGCGAAAGAGAATCTTGATAGATGTGGTTATTGAACTCGCCAACTAGCAACACAGAAACTAGCTCACTACACTCAATAAACGAAATTACCTTTCCTTCTGAAATCAGTTAATAAATGAACGCAATCCAAAAATAACAAAACTCGAGTAAAAATAAAAATAAACGGTAATTTATTTCCTAATCGTTCAGGAGCGGTTGTTTCAGTGAAATTAAAGAAAAGCCATTACGTTGTGATAGTAAACTTTATTTACTGAAAAAAAACCTTTTTTGATCGAATTCGTAACAACAGTAATTGAAGAAGGTAACGTTATATCTTACTTTAATGTTTCGTTTTGAATTTGAAAAACAAAATTAAGTAACGTTTTGGAAAAAAAAGGTATAAAATTTCATTTTACCGGAGAAGAGCTGTCCGGAGCGGAGCTGTCTGAACTGACCAATCACAATGCGTTACGAAATGATTTTGATAATGTCAATGCGCTGTCATTGGTGAGCTCCGTACCGCTCCACTCCGCTTCAATAGAATAACAATCTAACATTAATTTGAGCTATTTTAAATTAGATCACTCTATTAAAAAATATATATATATATTTAAAATAACCGACTGTTAGGTATACACGTTTAGTATTTTATTATTTTTATAAAAACCAAACAAAAAATAGTAAAAACGTTTTAATTAGTTGAAAAACTATTCTACGACAAAATATTTTTATAGGTATTACTGAGTAAAAAACGATTGAAACATTCCCTATATAAAATACTAGTAAAATATTTATTTGTAAACCAAATTCCATCTCATTAAACAGCCGACATAAGCGTCCGTTTAAATTCTAACAAAAAATATATAATCAAAAAGAATTACACATAATAACAATAAAAGCCAGACAAATTAAATTTCAAACAAAAACCGAAATTATTTAAATAATAAAAACAAAAGAGCAAAAAGGAATAATAAAATTTTAATCACAATAGAGGAGGTTGATATAAATCTGTCAAAGATTGCTGTATTAAATTCTATGATGCTGTGATGTTTTGATATATAAATAAATGGCGCCGATGAGAGACAAATATCTTATTATCTCGAGAAAGATATGAGAAAACAACTCAATTTTGTTACAGGTATTTTATTTATAACATCAATAAGAAGTTTTAAAATAGGCACAAAGTTACCTTTTTGAATGACTCCCTCATATAAAAAAGACCTTTTAAATATGTTATTTTTTTTTTGGGAATATATTTTTTTGTTTTATTTTTTAGTTAGATATATTTACGGTATGAAAACTGACGTTTATTTTTAATTTTACTAGTATTTCCTCTTTTACAAAAAAAATACACGAAGATTACAAAAACATAAAAAGAAAAACAAAATGGCGTCACATTATAACCTGCCATTACAGAAGGTGAATTCCGCCACAAATCTCTGGAGATGCAACCGTAGCATAATGTCAATAGTGGCCATTGTGAAACGTTGATCGTTTCAGATGAAAGACGAACGATATTAGCTGAAACTGAAATTATGTTTGGTCCAAAGGGAACGTTTAAGCGGTTTTGCGACTTATTTTTCTATATATAACGTTGTATTCTATTTGCGTCTAGTTTCGTCGTTGGTTTATGCACAAGTTACTAATATCCGAAGGCATAAAAAAAAAACCCAGAAAGTCTTTACACAACAACGAAAAATCTCTGTAAGAACAGATAAAATACTATTTTGACTTCAATTTTATTAAATGATATTGGAATAATAATTATGACATCTGTCTTAAAGTACGTATACTAATTTATTTGACTTTCTGTGTTTTTTTAAACATTTTTTATAAACCGGAACTTTAGTCGGAAGATTTATTTATTTCAGTCTTTAAGGTCGGCCGCAGACTTGTGTCTTTGCGAAGGTTTTAGCCCTGTTCAATGTTGATTAAAACTTTGTTTCTTCATCTTACAACTTGTACCACATTTCGTTTTACATTTTCTTTTGTGCCAGCTCCATTGCGACATGTTTATATCTTAGAAAAAAAACTTCAATCGCTAGAGTTGCCAAAGTAATTGTTTTAAAAATATGAAAATTTATACAAAATGTAATATTATTGTTGTTGTGTTAACAAAATTATTGTCTTGAATTTTATTTGAGTGTGTAGAACATCATCTGATTAAATATTTATTGGTGACTGAGTTTTTTATAACTACGTCACTTTTAATTAACATGATTTCAACCTACTTTTTCAGAAGCTTACGTATCTTATCCATAAGACTGAAAAAAGTAATTATAGTTTTTTTTTCGACAAGGACCACCCATTTCAATGAGACTAATTAATAAAAACTTAAAATTGGAATGTGGAATATATTTCAAAAAAAGAATAAATCCAATCCTACCTCCATGTTCGAATTACTTCGAACGCGTCACAAATTACTTTAAATCTCGAAACATCTCTTCGGATCACGTTCCACGCATTATTTTGATGAACAAGATTTTTGAACGCACGTTCCTTTTGTTTTCCTTTTTTAATTTGAATCACCTTTCAAGTGATTGCCATAAATAACAATAACAATCGAACAATGGGTTCTATTTACAAAAGATAACTCATATGAATATGATGCCAGTATATTTTATAACGAAAAATCGTAATGTCAATAAAAATATTAAATTATCAATAGCTTCCCCAAACAAAACCGTGCAACTTGAAATTCCATTCATTAGCAAGCTATTCATAAAATAGCTACTGTCACAAAAGGAACAAAATACTCGAAACCAGTGTTACCTTTTAATAAATAAAATACAAAAAAGAAAAGTCCGATTCATCCGGCACTCGGAGCGGGAGGCTCTATTCAGAAACAACTTATTAAATAAATTAACCGCAAGTTTGTGGAAAAGGAAAAACTAAGCGGTACACTCATTTGCCGACGGACAAAGCGGGTAATTCCTTAAAACCCGACAGTATTCTGTGGTATTATGTACTGAATGAGAGCCGCTGCTCGCGAAGAAAGCCCGCAAAAATAATTGGAAAGTGACGGAACAACTGAGAGTAGTGATGTGCATCGATTTTAAGAGGGGTTCGATGTTTCGGACAATTGACTCGTATCGTATTGAGGATGTTTTTTTAATGTAATTTATGTCTTAACTACATGTATTTTTATGTGTCATACCTTTATAAAAAAAACATCGATTGTATCTCTTTGAATGACACATAACGTTACCGTTAACCTAAATACTTCTCCCAAACACCATCAATCCTTCCAACTCCACAAAACCTTCAACTTTTCACAACTAGTCATGTTCGTAATAAACGTTCCGCACACATATCCAAACCGGTCTATTAACACAGATCCGGCGCATCCCTAGCGGGCCCAAGCGCGGCCCAGATTTCCAACTTTTCATCGCTCTCCTTGCCTTCCCAGCGGCATTGTGTCCGTGGGAACCTTTATTGCCCCCATAGAAAACTGTGAAAGCGCCCAAGAAAAGCATTTGTGTGCCCTCGCTTGAAAGAGGGACAAAAGAGCTTGTTTCAGTGTTGATTCCTCGCATTCACGTTTCAGAATCCTTTCATGGCGTATTTTCCGATTGGGCCAGCCCTATTGATGCGGTCTTGTTTTGTATCGGTAAATGAGTTTCGTTCTCTCGCTAAATGTACTGAACAGTTTTATATTGTGGAACCCTGTTGAAAATAACGGTTGGTACAACACTATTTCTTTTCGGATTTAGAAAACTAGTATTACAACAAACTAGTAGGTACAGTCTAGATAAGAATGGACGGGGCTTTAAGCTGTGTCAAGCTCAATAAAAAATAAGCGAACGAATGAGATATCTGACATGTATAACATGTAGACTCGCGTTGTATTAGATTTGCTCGCTTGGTAAGTTGCTGTCTAGAATATATGTATTTATTAATATTTTATAGATATACCTACATATTTATTAAATTTTTTTAGATCTGAAAGGCGCATGGCAAATTAAATAAATATCTATACTATGAAATAAATATCAGTCGTAGAGTAACATGTATCAATCTTCTAATATATAAAATTCTCGTGTCACGGGGTGCGTAATTGAACTCCTCTGAAACGGCTTGACCGATTCTCATGAAATTTTGCGTACATATCGGGTAGGCCTGAGATTCGGACAACGTCTATTTTTCATCCTGAAATTCCCGCGGCAACGGGTACAACGCGGGTGAAACCGCGGGGCGCAGCTATTTTCATTATAAAAAGACAAAATTGAAAAATACATTCGTAATAATAATTATAACCATGTAATACAAACACAAACTCTTCAGATCTAATTCATACCATCCTTTCAGGAATATATTCAAAACAGCTTTTACATACAAATGTATTAATGGTTAAGGACGAATATAAAATAGCACTCTTGATAGGTGGTCAGAGATTAATGGCGCCATTAAAGTTGCGCTACCGAGCGACAAAGGATCGCGCGATATAAATGGAGGCAGATTACTGTGAGATTTTATAATGTGGACTAGTATTGGAAACTTCTTTTACATATTATTATACTAACCACGCCTGGCAGTATTACCCGCGATGTATCCGTTCCCGCCGGAATTTCGGGATATAATGTATTCCATGTGTTATTCTGATGTATAACCTATATTACTGTAAAGTTTTATCCATATCTGTCAAGTACTTGTTTCGTGTAAGACTAACAAACATAGACATATCTACATCCATCCTCACAAACGATCGCATTTATAATATTAGTAGGACTAGCCATGTCCCGCGGGTTTGCGCGTGTTGTAACCGCTTTCGAGGGAATTTAGGATTAAACATCATAACCAGCTTCTTGAATAAGGCTTTCTAATACAGAAATAATTATTCAAATTGGACCGGTAGTACCTGAGATAAGTGCGTTCAAACAAACAAACAAAAAGACAAATTCGGTGGTTCTACGTTACGTTACGTTAGTGTGAAAATATTCTAGATTACCTACTTTATTTTCTATGGGCCGCACAGAACGAACGCCTAATTTAAAAAAAAGTCTAGTTATTTAGAACAAAACACATGTAAATCCAATACTTCGCTAACTAAAACAAAATTAATCATTGTAACAATTTTTCACAACACTATTACAAAACACTCTTGAAGACTTGACACAGTTCCTCGAATCGATTCCCTGATTCATCGATTACTTTACTGACAGCACTATTAGTACACCACTATTGGCGTTTGACCGACATACTATTTTCAGTATTCCTTGCTTTGGTACACGTCAAATTGTCGGTCCCGGTGTGGTGTCTACTGTAAAATGTCGTTAAATTGTCAGTCCCGGTGGTTTCAATCGTTTAATTTTTAGACCTTAGACACTAGGGTTGGTCACTATTAGAATTAACTTGAACACGGCTATACCGTGTTCAAGGTACATCACTAGGCGTGAACTAGTGATGTACCTATGTACATCACTAGTTCACGCCTAGTGATGTCCAGACCGTCACTAGTTCACGCCTAGTCATGCATAGATACCCCACTAGTTCACGCCTAGTGATATACGAGTATATGGTGTAAATTAAAATCACGATTTTATGATATCTTTGCTATATTGAATACCGTTCGCGAACGTAATCACTAAACGATTTGTTTCGTGATTTTTTGTAACATGTTCTGCGATGTTATAATTGGAGAATAATTGAAATTTCACTCACGACTCCGAGGTACACGCGTGTGCTTAATATTACGGTTACTTTGACCTATTGAATAAGATTCCATGTATGAAATGAATGTTATCTTTTGGGGGTGCCATATTGAAAATACGAATAGCAACTTTTTCGAAAAACGTTCACTAAATTATATAGTCGAAGAGATAATAGAGATAAAATCGCTATTCGCCTCGCTATTGTCGCCGCTATATTCTCGCCCTTGGTAGTGTATATAACAATATGTCCTGAAAATTTAAGTAAGTACATTACATTCAGTGAAAGGCCTGTACCCTGCTGTGCGAATTTATGAGCTTTGCTTTCACTACAACTATTTGTTGAAAACTTAGTTGTAAATCATTCAAATTAAGAACGTTTAATTCGAAATATAAAAATAAAGATTGATAATAAATGAATTCATAATTTAAATGATTAATAAATCCAAAGACAATACAGAGTAAACAAAACCATAAATACAAATTCCATATTTGAATCAAGACATGCGCAGTTTACAAGATAAAATGGAAATCAACGGACGAATAGAGGAAAATCTTTGCCACAAAGGCGTGCCTATTTCCACCGATCATTGTGTTAGAACAGTACAGTTATACACCTATCTCCCTCCGATATACACGTTTGCACGATGGGCAAAAGAGATAGGAAACACAATAGACAATTGTTATCCCTACCATTTCAGAAATGCTCTAGAATACAACGATTTTAGATATCGAACTTATTTGGTAGGCGGCAAGGAGTATTATCGCGTGCCAGGATTTTGGCGTGACGCAGCCAATAATTTGATTCGTGTATTATCATTGGGAAAACAATGGGTTGAGTGATGTAGGTATTTATAGATGTTTATGGTCCCGACCGGAAGTCTATTGGTGTCTTTACGTCGGTAGGCGTGTGTTTACGACCTCTTTAATGGTAGAAATAAAAAAAATAAAAGTATGAAATACGACTGGAAAACTGTTGGCTAAGTGATATATGTAGCCGATTTCGAAATTAGAATGTAAGTTTAAAAATATTTTTATTTTGAATCAGAATCGTGACTCATTAGGCTATCCTTATAAGATTCTTAATTTAAAAATTTGTCTACGACTCATCTCAGCCAATCAGACAAAATGCTGGATAAAAAATAATTACCTAACCAATTTAGAAACACTAGGCAATATAAAGTCATTAGCTTTAAGTGCCGGAACTTTGTGTAATCGAAATTTAATAATCATAAACTGGAACAATAAATCGATTTTTGTTTTCACATCACTAATTGAGCAATATTACGTTGTAGAGCGTTGATTTTCATAATTGTAAAGGTTGGAGGTAAAAAGGGCGTGTTTATATAATGAGAGTGCAAGTTAGCGCATCTATTTATCACTTTAAACATTTTTAATCAAAAAACTTGTCAACACATGTCCGTCAGTCCTCTACATTTCTTTCACTAACTAATTGGTCTGACACCGCGTATGACATGCCCCTGACATGTCAAAACAGTATTTTTTAAATTGAATTTTTTAATTCCTCTACTTATACAGAAAAAATGTTGACTTCTGCAATTTTTTGTGACAGTCCCGCGTTTTATTTTTCCGTTTTAACGTACGCCGCATTCAATTAAAAAGCAAAGACTTGTTCTCAATTTGAATTCTTTAAGAACACGAAAAAGGTTGTTGAAACTGTTCCTTTTTCAAACAATGTTTGAAACATGATCGTTGAGCTAATTTATTTATTTTTAATTTTTAAAAATAGAACCAGGAAGCGGACCAATGAGACGCGTCCCTCGCCTGATTGTCAATTAGTGACATCAAACGGGCTTTTTGCGAATTAAGCGCTCGTTTGTGTTCATTTTTTGTCCGACTGTCGGGGGAGGGTGTTTGATGCGTTTTTCCGTTTCGACGTTTCATTTTCATATTTCCGTTTGTCTGTCCCGATGGGGGGAGTTTACAATACAGCCGGTTTGTATATTGATATAGAATGGCGAGCGAATGTTTATTTGCTATTGATGACTGTGTTTTTAGATGAATCAGTGATTCTGATTGATGCGTTACATTAAACTGTTTTATGGGTATGTAGATGATATCATACACAATCGTGTAGGCTTAATATTGTGTTAAGAAGTACTTACTATTATGTAGTACTTACTTAACTTTACTTTTTTGTAGATATTGAGTTTATGAAGTAACAATTAGAGAGCAATATGGTCAATGATGTAACTTCTAAGAAATGTATCTAAGTGATTTATCTGTCATTGATGAGAATAATTTAATACCTAATTAATAATTTTAATAATTTAATTTAAGACGTAGGTATCATTAAATTTTATATCTCATATTGCAACCTAATAAAGCCTTGTATGGAGGTACACGGGCTTACAGGTAACCTTTTTAATGAATTCTTATTTCAAACAAAGTCCTCACATTCGAATAAAACCACAAAAAGTGATAAAAGCATACAAATCCGGCAGTATGAAAACAGTGCGTTCGAAACACAAACCTGAAAAAAAGCAAATCGAACCATCTAGTATCGAACCTATTCGGAATGCATCCGGTACGGAGTCAACAAAGGGACGTTCTGTATTTGAAATAAAAAGCGCGCGAACGTGGGCCGCCATTAGCCGTTCCCATTTGCAGCGAATCTATAGACGGCAGGCCTCTTCAATCTATACCGTACACAATAACAGGGTTGCCATGTACAGCTCAAATATTACCCCATATTTGTAAAATTACAATTAAAAAAAACATTAATCTAAGTTTTGAATTTAACAAGAGCTTTGGAATTAAAAATGGCGACTGCATTTCTGTTCATTACACACTCGATGACAGATCACGATAATAACGACCAGAATTTAAAGACATTCAGTTCAAAAAGACATTGAGTCATTAGTAATACAACACCATCCCTCGAAAAACCCAATTAGCTCAAATTCCGGAACGAAAACAAAAACGAGCACCCCTGTTTGAACCCATGTGATCCAGTGTTGTACAAGTTTTTATCGCTGATTCATTAGTATGAGTGTCTTTGTGAGCCATTGGCGCCCGACTCACAATAACCATTCAATGTGAAAATTGATTCAACATGAAACGATTCTCAGTGTATTGTAGCGGTGGATAATTAAAAACGTAATCCAACATAATGGCGCCTTTGATAGGGACAAAAGATCTGCTTCATTAACGTTTTATATGAAATATTTGCGGTTTCATAAGAGGATTGTTGTTTCAATTTGATAACGGGGATGGCGCCGTTTAGGGCTTACTGTTTTGGGTTGAACTGAAGTCTTTTATGCTCTTATTATTCCTACTACTTCGTGGGTTTGAAGTTTTGGCAAACGCTAAACATTCCACACACTTTTTTACATATACTTCGGTAGATGATAGATTCTACTTCTATACCTGCAGGCACTTAATTACGATAGTTATTGTACCTCGCCGAATGCAGTCGACTACCGTATTCTTAACACTGTTGCAGTCACCGCATGTTGACTGCAGTCGCGACAGTGCTTATTCTGATATAACTACGTTCAGGTGTAATTCCCTTATTAGTCAGATTGACATTTTTGTTTGTTTTAATGAGGTTTATTCTAAATTGGTTCTATATAAATTTCATTGATGATGGTGAGCACATTTCTAATATACTTTACCTTAATGTACCTAAGTAAGAGGTGACAATTGAGAACGAACCCAACTAGTTTCTACCAAACCTCAACCACAAAACCAAAACAATCGAATTATAAATAACAATTACCAACAAAATCGAAGCAAACAGTAATAAAAACATCAACCTACAAACAGAGACAAAGATAGATATTTCTAAACAAATGTCAAGTCCATAGATGGAGAAAAATGGAACAATAAGTAGCCGTTGTGGTGAGAACTGTAAAATACCGAAAGGGGAATCGGGGTCTATTGGATCGTGACCCGGCATGCAAAGTGTTCGAGGGGAGACTGGGCACAAAGTGACTCTCAGACGCTCAGATTCTAATTGGATGTTTCAGTTCGAAAGAAAAAGGATTTCTTTGAGTGTCTCTGGGGAGGATATTGATTTGTGTTTGTTTCTTTTCTTAATGTTTGAAAAGAGTTCGGTTCAATTGTTTTTGGGTACTTGACACGATTCTGCAAGTATTTTACTCTGATTAATCTGGACTGTTGTCATTCGTATGTAAGACGTTCTAGCCATCAATCGGGTACCATGGTGTGACGGCGATGTCAATAAGCGAATTTTACAAACATTGAATAGCTCTTAGAATATAGTGTTATTTTTCCAAACACCGTTCGCGGCACTATGCGTATTAATTTACAAAAAAGTATTTTTTTTGTAGTTGTAACTTCTTTCCTGTACTGATATCTTCAGTGTCATGAGAGGCCTTTGCCCAGTAGTGGAACACTACAGGCTAATACTTTAACTTTTTACGCATAGTTAAAAAAAGGTTTTTTTACAAAATTCTGCTTACTATATATTACTTAATTAGGTACATGACTAAAAATACTGCCAACGTATGGAAAAATACACTCCACCTCACATTGAACGATGGTCGGCCCCAATACTTTGTAGTCTCCCGGAATATACCACAAAAGTAATAAATGACTGTAGCTATTTGTAAACCTATTAATTTCCCATAAAACAGTAAATATCTGGTGGTAATCCTCAATATATTTAGTTCTGAAGACGCTAATCCTGGTAACCTCACAACATCAACTTGGCAACTACATTCGATTCTTTTTAATATTTTAGAAATATGTATAGATTTTGGACAGCTTTTCATAGACTAGATAAAAATCTAGACTCAAGTGTTAGCAGTCAAGTGAAGCTGGTTCTGTAAACACTTTTTTGCAGTAGCATGTGACATTAATGTCTTAAGTCAAAGTTACCAAATTGATATTTAATTTGATTGGTTGTGTCAGACGTGAGGAGTATGGATAAGTCACACATAGATTTCACCACTACATTTGATTTTTGAGAGTATTTTGTGATTCGTTATACTTCAAAAGGTAAACAAATAAGATAAATCAATTTTAGCCACGTTTTCCCTAAATATTTTGAATAGTTCCAAACGTATTGCTTGCTCGCTCTTTCATTCCACTATAGAGCAAGAAAACAAATGCATAGAAATGTTTAAGAAAACATTAAACCTTATTTGAAAAGACTTGGACCTACCTTAGCATGCTCCTGCTGCGCCAACAACTGTTCCCTCACCATCTGCAGTTGAAGAATCATCTCTGACAGTTGCCGTTCCTTCTCCAAGACGCTTTCACCAGCCAGGGCTTGCAGAGCCGCCGCGTCTAGGACGCCTCGTCGATCACTGGGGGCAAGATATACTGGTTATTATATGTTTGATGGTTATGTTAGTACTAATAATTGGAGGTTAGTATAAAAAAGTGGTATCACGTCATAATTAGAATGGTTAGTAAGAGTAAGTTTTGAAGATGTTGTGTTAATGATATTAAGAATAGTTTTGCTAGAGGACTTTAAAATTAATAGTAACTGGATTTTTGAAATGGAAAAATGGACTGGAAACTATATAAAAATAAATGGTAATCTGTCATGATCACGTAATTTTAAATTAAATAATGACACTGACACATTTACAAAACAAGTAATACATATAATACTAATAAACTTTGGTACGAAAATGTCACACAAAAAAGAGCAAAGGATAAAGCTCACAATGTTTATCGTAAGTTTGTATAAAGTCGTAGTAAGAAGCAAGATGAAGCGATGTAAATAATTCATGACAAGTGAGTCGATGGTCCTATCATCGAGAACCATTCGAGAGACAATCGAGGGACTACTACTACTATTGGAACTCAAATAGATTGTGAATTTGTAGATGATGTTAGGGTACCATGTCAATAATTATTGTAGTAAAAAAAGATGGGTGTATAGTAAGGGTATCAGACGAATTATACTCGTAGAAAATTGTTAAGGACAGCTTAGGTGTCTATCTACACTAATATTATAAAAAAACTTTGTTTGTTTGGTTGTAATGAATAGGCTCAAAAACTACTGGACCGTTTTTAAAAATTCTTTCACCATTTGAAAGCTACATTATCCACAAGTAAGATAGGCTATTTTTCATCCCGAAATGCCCACAGGAATGGACACAACGCGGGTAAAACCGCGGGGCGCTGGTAGTGTTTAATAAAAATGAACTAGACTGAGCTAATATACTAGCTGCGAATTTGCGAGTTCATAAGAACTCACGTGCCATTAAACTTTCCATGCATATGTGTAATGGCAAATGTCAACTCTGTCTTTTTAGTTACTTTATGTATGTAGTAAGTAGTATCATGAGTATCCTGTTCCTACTTTCTATTCAATACCATCTTTACAAACAAAGATCGCCTAAGTATTATTCCTGCTGGGTACAAATTGTAATGCACTCTGAGCCACATACAGCGGCGGACGGATCTGAATTATTAATGCTCTCCTAGGATTGAAATAGCACTCAAAATATATCTACTGGTTCCTGTTCCCTTGCTTTTGTTTGTTTGCTTTTTATATTGAGATTAATAGTTAGTAGAGGTTATGTGCAGTTTATGTTTTATAGTGACTTTATTGCTGGCTAGAGTGCTATGCTTGGTTTCAGAAAACCATTTTCCAAATGTATCATAGTAAATGTTAACAAGCCGTATCCATAACATTTTTTGAACGTACCATAGAATAGCTTTGTTGGAAAAGAAGTCTAGATTCAAATGCTTGGAGACAATTCTTTGGTACAGTGTCAAGTTTTTAAAGCGAACTCAAGAAGAAGGAAAACTTACAAAAAAGAAAGTCAACAAAGTAATCAGCGTTGTTGAATTCGAAACCCGAATCGTAAGCGTCCGAAAATTATATTCCGTTTCGGGTGTCGTATTTGTAGCCATAGCTCAGCTTACAAAAATGGACAATAATTGCAACAATAAACAGCCAAATCAAGCAACGTTTGAAGTGACCGAATTAGTTCCAAAGAAAAAGTTTTAATACGAAACAATGTCGGAATGGAAATCACAAGATGGCGGACGAGATAACCGTTAACAAAAACACCGAGAATAATTCGAACGGTGGCCCTTACTTAATTGAGAAACTGTTGTCTTTCGGCTGTCACTCATTCGCAACATTTATTATTTTCGCCGACACAAAAGACCTGAACTACTTTCTCGTGCTTATTGTATAACCAGTTCCGCGAAAAAAATCACATTAATGAGACCTAATTAAATTTTTTGTTACGCTATTTTCAATGGAAATTCTCTTCCTTGTTTTCGAAATCGATTTTGCAAATATCGAACTGCGTATTTCGCGGCTTTCATATTTAACGTCCAACAGTACGTATTTATTAGTCGACTCACTGGAGTTGCCCCTATAGACAAGTGACAATCGCTTGGCATTTGCTGCACTCTATCAAAATTTATGAGAATGTCATAACCACACGTTACTATTAAGTGACTTTCCTATACATTTTGATAGTGGCGAAGCCAAGCTATAGCCGTCTGTCTAAAGGCGCAGATTAATACAAGATGATTGGCCAAACCCCAAAGACAAGCCAGTTAAGCCAAGTCAAGTCACTTAAGAAAATTATAATGATCAGTTACAGTTTTAGGTCCGCGCAAAAAACTGTTCCATCGTTTTCGTTACTCATCGAATCAACATCACTACAACACACTTCTATAATCATAAAATCGATACTCACAGATGAAGCTTGCTTATTTACAATAGAAACATATCCGTATCGATTTCATAACTCGATTCCTGTCTCGATTCAAAGAAACATGTTTCATTTTCCTGTTCAATGATAATGCCACTTGTATTTTATTTGATTGGTTTACTTTTAGTTAGTGTACGAGGTAACGATTCTCTGTAAATACATGATTTACTGTTATTATTGTACAAATAGTTTGTTTTATTTTGAGTTTAAGACGTTCTGGATGGTGAAAAATAATCGATTATTGTTGTAATGTTTTTGTTTCGTGGTATATTTAAACATACTTTTGATAAGTACTTTAAGACTGCTATACATCCTACTAAATCAAAAACTTCTTTCTGTTCTAATACTAGTATTATCTAGAGCCAAACGAAAAAGAAACGTAATATCTCTAAGCGACTACACAAAAATGTAGCTCATAGAAAATAAAACAAAATAACATAAAATTTAACCAATCACTCATTTAACTTACCACCTACAAACTAAAAAGTCCCCAAAACAAATAAATTAACTCGAAAACTACATTACACTAAGGGACCCTCAAACTAGGGTGAACTAATAGACCAATCGAATACCACTTGAATGTTACGTTTCGGGAATCGATTCGATTATTCCGATTCAAAGAACAAACAACACTAATTCGCATAGATTGTGAGGATAGGGACATTGTCGTTACTGCTTTATTAGTATTTCAATGTGTCAATAATTAACAATTACAATCTTCTCAAAATATCTTTTATGATCTGAAAATATCTTATATCTCCTTTTATGATCACGAAGCTTCTAAAGATGGATGGATGTTGGTCTTCCACAGGTAAATGGCACGATAAATTGGAATATAAATAAATTGGTGCAAAATTCGTTTTTGAACAGGGATCTTAATTAGATGTTCGGCTAAATTGAGTGAGTTAGCAAGCCCGAAGAGTTCTAAGAGTAAGTATGTGAATATGTGACACAACCGGCGAGTATAACAGGACGGTAGTTGTATTGATTAAGGGTCCGTTTTCATTGAAGCGCAGCGAGGCTGGAGGAATGCATTGAAGTTGTCAAATGAGGTATTGACATTGTCAAAATCTTTTCGTAATGCGTTGTGATTGGTTGATTTTCTTCCGCATATATCCTGCCTTCTTCAGTGGAAACGCACTCTAATCCATCTTCTAAACTCGCTTAATCTGAACGACCTAAGTAGGATTTTATACTACTAACTAGCTACTCATAAAGTCATTGAAAGAAAATCTATAGAATACACGAGTCATCATAGTGAAGTCATACATTTTACTAATACCTAGTATTCTTGTAACATAAAACTGAGTCTAGTCATTATTAACATTGACCCATAAAGCAAAGGAATTAACGGTAATGACAGAAAATATCTACCAAGAAGCCAAACGAGTCACTACCACAATGAAGAATTGAAGATATTAATTTAAAACTTAATCACGATGAAAAATGGACCCCACGAAATAATTTGAACGACATTAATACGCTATCAATAGGAAATTACCCGACAATTAATGAGGGAAAGATCGAATAAACGTCATAATACGGTGAAAAAAGCCTCGGAAATAATGCCAAAGTAATTATCTTCTCATTCGCCTATTCCTTTTGATCGGGACGCAAATTTGATCGAAATCGTATCAGGGAGAAAAATCAAAGAAAAGTTTTTAAAAGAATGAAGTTGTGTTGAAGACATTATATTTTCCGATTATGATATCGGCAGGTGGGCGAGGCAGCGAATTGACTTTTAAACATTTTATAATGGAATTTGTTATTACGATTTTTGATGTTGGACTTGAATGACGATGTTTTTTCCTCGTGTACTTGGTTTGTTAAGCTTCTGTAGAGATACGTAGGTAGCTTTTATAATGTAGAATTTCAGTAATTGACGTCTTTAGACAAGAAGTTAAATTTGCTATTCAAAGTTATCTTTTGAAAGCTTCTCACTAGTGATGTGATAATAATGGACGAGAAAAGACAGTTGAATTTGAAGCTTCTTTTGTAAAAAATTAGAAAAACGTTAAGGCGCCGAACGAATAGGCAAGCGGCTTGCTTGTCGTCTAGAGTCTAAGATTAAGTTAACAAAAAGCTAACACCTGGATCCTAGTGTTTGGATTCTAGGTAAAAAACTAGCTAGGCTTTAAGCCCACAGTGCAGCCGGTCTCAAACACTAGCAAACGTTCGTTTTACCTAGATGACTTGCTAGGCTCCAGGCGCATGCGTACGTAGTCTAACGAAAACAGACTCATAAAAAACAAAAGACACTTGAAAAGATGAAACTATGGGTATAAAACAGAAATGACCAAACATGTCGCAGTGCACACATCATTTGAATGGCATAAAGAATGCAACAGGGGTGCGCGACGATACAATTTGTGGCGAACAATAAAAAATCCCTTAACGCGAAACAACGGCTAGGGTTATCCGTCTTGTGCGACCCTTGTGGCGGTGACGAAGGAAATACACAGACATGTTCCAGAGAAACTGAATTTTAATTTAAAATTTTTATCAGAAAAAGCGTTTTTGAACGCGGAAGTCAAAACTGTGATAGTGTTCCTAACTTACTGCCACAATCAGAGACGTTAATTAAAACGTTTCATACATTTCATGTCAAAATAATCAATTAATTCTATAATTAGGAAGTATTTGACGTCTCTCAGTACTGGCGTTCAGAAGTAGTTAAGTGTTTTCGTTTGATTCAATTTGTGCTACCTATAATTAAAAACATAAATCTGATATTTTAATTTACATAATCTGACCAGCTCGTTGAAGTTTTATTTATTATTTGTTGTACTGTACGCTTAAAATACAAACAGACACTCAGTACTCCATTTTTCATAACGTAGTCAACACACATAAAAACAATGTTTAAATATGGTCATGTCCACATTACTTCTATTCTTTTACTTCACAATGCACTCATTACTTTTTCATGGCAAGTCTCCGTCGTTCGTCATACGTTTCTGTTACAGCCACATTTTGAACCTTATCTTCTCGACTATAGGATTCATTTTATTATCCTTGAGCCGGTTTTTTTGCATTTTTATTATGATCTTTATTTGCTAGGAAATAAAGCGCATATGTGAGCATTGAAGGATAGAAAAAAGGGGACAGAGGACTGATAGCATTTTAAATCAGGTTAAGGTCAACAGGAACCTGTTTTCCGCCTTCAAATTGAACAGGATTGCTGGCTGAATAAGTTTTTATAGAACTTTGCAATGCGGCAAACGGAAAATATACACATTTCGCAATAATGTTCCAAATATTATAATATATTTGAATAAAAAATGTAATAACGACAAAAATAAGTAAGTTAAGTAATAAAACCAGTCATGATAAAAGTTTATCAAAATAAACGCTAAAATAACAACACTCGTCGCTGAGTGCGGGCCGAGCTAGATATACCTACGGACTCCCAGTAAATATTGCCTCAATAAATAAAATGGACCTGTCCAATTCACTGTGATCAATAAAAATACATCCCAAATGTAAACGGGATCGGTGCATGAATACTTCATTTGAAATTGTATGGCTGTCCATGTTAGGGCATTATCATTTTTAGTGCTCGCCACACTGGTATATTCAGATGGAATTTTTGATGCACTGGCGACACAGGCGTGCTGCGATTGGTTTCTCTGAATATTGTATGAACCAATCACCGAGTTGCGCTTAACGTTGCATTCCAATTTCAAATCGGCGAAGGCGGGAAACCGCCTGTGACAAAGTTAACCACTTTTGCAATGTAATGGTATTGCAATAGGCATAATTTGTTGTTACACAATCAAATTGGTTATCGGCTGGACAGGTATGTGGGGAGTATGTTGGTACTGCTATCCTGCGGTTAAGATAATTGCAGGAATGACCGGTAGGACACGAACTAGAAAGAATTGCTAGTTGCCTTCTCTTTACCGCGTCTTACTATGTTTTGTGCCCATAGGTGAATGACACGGGAGAAAAATGATGTGAAACTGCATTTGTGGTGAATGTAACAGGCTCATCACTGTTTGATTGGAGCTTGCTAATGGCAAGTGGACCGGTTCATTGCGGGTTTAAATGGAACAACGTGAACTTTAAGAGGAAATAACCTAACAGGTCTTTTTCTCAACAAAGTTATCGACAAACGCACGAGTGGGTACTACAAACAACTGCGAATGAAAGTGGAGCAAAACTTGCCTGCGCAGGTTTTACTCGCTTTTGCATAATGAGGACTTCTTTTTTGCGTTTATCCTGATTTTTCCTTTTGAATAACTGTTGCAGTTAACAGAAAAGGTAATAATTAATGGGCATTATCTTTGCACATGTTTAAGGACTGTTGCGACAGTCTTGTCACGTTTAAAAGTTAGCTAGCAGATAAAATAGTCAAATAGTTACTTTTATACATTACTATGATACAATTTGAATTTCTGATCAGTATATCTAATCTCATATTCACGGTTAACACTGTGGCAGCAACATGTTGAAACGTTGCTGGCAACAGATTCCTTGGATTGTATGTTCTTCTTCGACAAAGATTGTTGCCGAGGTGATGTTGTTAAAATTTACGAACATACCTTCTTTTATATTTTTTTCTTCAGCAAAAGTTGCGCAACAAATGTTTACAAAAATCTTTAAGTAATCTTTTCCAGACGTTCAATAACGGTCAGATATCGAGTACATATAAATAGAATAGTATCACAATGCACTCACTAATTGTTAGATTATCTTAGAGGTCCCAACATCGTCTCCGAACAGCCGATAACCTTTACCACTACCGAAATTATTGTTCCTACAGTTTGTTTGTCAGTTGCTATCTACAATGTTTTGTCATAGTTATTATTTGGGCCAATTTCTGTGCAAATAATAAGTCATTGTGTTATTTTTAGCTCAGTTTTTTATCGGACATGGAAAGCAATTGAACACCTTTGGACTGAGTGATGTTGACATTTGTTTTTGTATTCTAGTGTCTTCTGTTTGTGGAAAATCTTTTGACATTAAGATATAATATCTACATGTATAAACAAGTAATTGTTTATTGAATTATATTAGGTAAGGCAACGCAACAACAAATTCTGGATAGCAACAAAGTTATTATCTCATCGGATGTAAATGGCAGGTACCAAAACATCAGTCATACCACTTTTGGAATTCGATAACGATAGTTTTTCCTATCTCACTATTCTATAACTACAAAAACCTTTAATATAAATTTCAAACGCTTCGCTTCGCTATAGAAAAATCAATAGCAAAAAAACTATAGAAAATTCACTTGATAGTCATTTGAGACTAACACATTCCCATACATTCTGATACCAGCGCCAACAAATCCGAAACAATCTCAACTTGTCTACCATTGATAAACAACCGTGACTTGTCTCATACACCATTCGCAATAAAGTGAATCAAGGTGATACCGTCACGTTGCTGATCATTAGTTAACGTCAGTGATTACAATGGACTATGTGTTAATTAGCAACCGATAACCTTAACAACTTGATTGCTGGACTAATGTTTACCGTTTCTAGTTTGTTTAGTTCGCACCTAACTGTGTAATGGAGGCGGCATGTTAAGATGACTAGTAGAGTTTTGCAGTTTTACCTCCGATGTACCTGTAGCTTAGGGTATTTCAGGATAGTCACTAGCCTATAGCACTTGAATGTGGTTATGATATGCAAAAAAATGTTCTAGAGAAACCGATTAAATTTAAAAAAATTACAACTTTGCCTTTTCTATTAGATACAAGCAGTGCCCCGCGGTTTTACCAGCGTTGTGCCCGTTGCCGTAGGAATTCCGAGATGACACTTAAACACCCTATAACCTTCCCGTTGAATGCGGCTATCCATTACACAAAGAGTTATTCAAATCGGATTGGTAGTTTCTGAGATTAGCGCGTACAAACAAACTAAAAACAAAATATCTAACTCTTTTTAGATTTATTACATTAGTGCAGATTGCGTGTTAAGTGTGATCGATCATGGCGCTCACATAATGTAGATTGATGCAGCAATTATCAAGAAATCAACCCGATTTTTTCCCAAATTCCTATATACCTAACTATCGTAAATTTTATCCTAGAATCATAAACATTATTTTAAAAAATAACCAGCAAAATTTCTTGCCCATTCTTCTCAGCCGATATTCTTTCAAATGTGTAGTAGGTACGTTCAATAGAGCCTCTTTGGGGACAAAACTGAATAAAAATATTTGACATTGACTATGACTTTGATGTTAACATTATAAAGAAAATATTCAAATAAGCTTGTACTGTCCGCTACCTGTGAGGTAAATCTACGCAGAATGGTACTTTGTCATCGTCTATAAAGACTGTCTGTGCCATACAAAGACGCCATTGTTTTAGGACCTTGTCAATTGTCCGCAGTTGACAAGTCTTATTGTCCGACCACTAGGTGTGTTCTTGCCAATCTATTTCTAAATAATCTATTGTAAGATTTATTGCTAGTAAATGTTCAATAAGTTTATTCAATAATGTTTTAAATTGCTTTTAACTTTGTTGTTTTATTTGTTCTTTTAAGGGCAAGAGACTAAGGGTCAACACTGCGTTAAGCCAGCGCACGCTGCGGGTGCACGCGACGGTTCACTTTTGTATGAAACCGCGGCGTGCGCACGCTTAACGCAGTGTCGGCCCTTATAGTGCGGATGCGGGTTGCGGGTCCCGTGATCTTGTATTTGTATGAAAAGTGTCACACTGAACCGATGTGTGTCTTGTGCTTTAGGCTGGAAGTTTCTCCTGCAATAATTTCTTTCAAAGATTCTTTTGCACTACAACTTACAGGTTATATATTATTTTTCTAACGCTCATATTTGTAATGATTGTAGATATGTAATCACTTATTTAAGATTCGTTTCTATTGAGCAAGCTTCCAATAAAATAAAATAAAATAAATACGAGAGCTGGCGAGCTCAATAGGATGAGAGCGTCTTTCACACTTTATCGGCTCGCAACTTGTAAACTCGCTCTCAAAGATACTTTAGACGATTATTTAAAATTGAAGTTGCAAGTGCGAAATTATTGCTTAAGTGTTGTCATTATGCAAATTTTATTAAAAAAAGATTTGTAAAAACATGTTTCTTTTCCCTTTTAATGTTTATTACCAACCTCACTATTAACTTTGCATCTGTATCACAATCGGTCACAATCATATTTCATGTCCTTTAGCAATAATATTAACAAGTACAAAACTATCATTAGTGTCTCTTATTTTAACATTTATATTAGAGTAATATCTGTTTTTTGTTTAACATAAATTGCTCTAATTGGTTGAAATAAAACGAGTATAGAAATTAAGTCGTTATTATAATGTTGGCCAGCCTACAGATTAATATTGTTGAAGTGACTCATGGGCTCGTATTAACCGAGTTTAGAGGCCCTTTTAAAAGGTAGACCGCGTTGTGTGCTTTTAAAATATATATCATTGTACAAATTACACTTATGACTATTGTTGTGGTTTCTTGGGTTTGGTGCAAAGAGTAAGGTAGAAGCGGTTTGATGAGAACAGCTTTTTACGAAGATCCAATATGATGTACAAATACAAAATAGATATTTTCTTTAAGCAGCCTTATATAGAAATGGTATGAAGATATTTTTTATTTCAAGATTATTTGACTTTTAAACCGACTTCCAAAGGTGGAGGTTATCCATTCGTTGCAATTTATAGATTTTTCTTGAGATACTTCAGAGATAGTATTTGTTTTAATAATTTAAAACACTGCTAATCGAGAATTAGAAGTAAACTTCCGGTTGTCCTGTTAACATATATTAATAGTTCTTATAACAAGTCGCTGCCTCTCACCCTCCACACCACACACAACACCAGCCAACCACATCATCCATAAAAGAGATGAATTGTTGTGCATTATGTGTTCACGTCTTAATCCCAACTCTTGGCGATTAGAGCTCTGTTAATTAGGAGCACGCCTAGACAATGGCTGACATTTATCTTAATATAATTTCAAATTGTTCCATTTTATTGTTCAACGACTTAATTTAGAATGTTCTAGTATTGTAGTTCTGTTATTATTTCATTTGCTTTTGTTTGGTAGGCGGTTGTGTTTTGTTTTTTGTTCGGATGCTATTGTTGGTAGTGTAATTATCAATTGCTTATTTTGTTCGGTTTTGTATTGTCTTGTGTAGTAGTTGTTTTTGAAGTGATGAGCTTTTTATGTCGGCAAAGTCAGTGTGTAAGTATTTAGGCTATTTTATCTGGATGTTATTTTATTCATTACAACCTGTTATAATGTCTCAGTGTTTTGGTGGTGTATGCACTCGCCTGCTAAGGTTGAGGTCCCAGATTCAATACCCAGGTCGAACGGAAACCATGTTTCCTATTTTCAGACATGGCGCGAGTTTAAGATCACCAACCCGCATTAGCCAAGCGTGGTGATTACACCTAATCCTCCTCACTGATATCTTCGATGAGATAAGAGGCCTTTAGCCAGTAGTGGGACATTACAGGCTAACAATTACTTAATTTTCTTTTTCAAAAACTGTATTTTAAATACCCCATAACCAAACAAAATACATCTAACATTGTAATACTTAGCAACTAACAAACACATCCGCGAATACAATTGCATCCGTTATCACTGGTTGATAACAGGCGGGTTATAAATATTGACATAGATCGGATTTGACATCTCCTTAACCTATGCGACTATTATCACCATTATTAAACAATTATTGTAATAATCTTTACTTGCCAGTACCTATGTACTTAGTTTTTTTATAGACAAACAACGAACTTAACCTTGAAGTACTGTTCGTTAAGGTATCTTAATTTAAAGCCTTCATTCAACGGGTCATACATGTAATGTCCTACACCCTATTTTTTCTATCTACTCCTGAAATGGTTATACTCTGTAAAAAATTTACATACATTTAATCTCAAACGATTTTCACTTATTATACTAAATGAAACGGGACTGTATCGAATAAGAATATATTTAATAACATATTTATTAAAATACGTACCCGACGTTTCGAGCGAATTACACCAGTGGTGGTCACGGAATTTTTCTCTTATTTTTATGATTTCAATCTTGTTATTACAGTAGTTCTCATACGCCAGATTTAGGATGAAATATTTTTTCCATTTAAAGGAAGAAATCTTCAAATTTCAATAATATTTTGGGTATTGAAATTTAAAAAAAAAATAAATGGTTATTCTTTTTATAAGAACAATTTCAATCAACGAATGATGTTTTTTGAGTCAAACTTTATTTTTATTTTAGTAGCCGACTTCGACAACAGTGAGTGAAATTAAAAAACGAACCATCAAAAAGAATCAAGCTGCAATCAAACCACAAAAATAGTTATAGTAGCAATCGGAAACAACAAAAGACGCCGGCGACCCGAATTAAAATCAAAAACGGTCCGGACAACAAAACCCATAAACTATAGGTTGTAAATACTAATTAACATCAAAACAATTATTGGGAAAGATCAATAAAAGAACTAGTTTTCTATTCGTTATCTTCAATCACTCAAATCTTAAAGGAACGTATTCACGACGCGTCTGCCGCGTAACATAAAATGTGTCATAGGTATACCTATGTAAATTTATGGCAGACTAATCCAATTGACTACTTTTCAGCAAAGTATTTATGTTATAAGGCTATGAGGAAATTGGGAAAATCCGTGCGTCGGAAGGCACATTAAATGTCGGCCCCGCTAGTTTCAATCATTAGACCATTTGGAGGCCTTTAGCGTGCCTTTACACTCTGTAAACTTACTTTCTTAATTTAATGGCGAAAATGGAAAAAATACAATATATTAATAGATAAGCCCTAGGAACTCAACTCAAATTGTCGTAGCAATGTCAGTCTGTTTTCAAAAATATAATCTTACATTGTAACGAAAATTCTAGCCGTGAATACGCAGCTTAATTTAGAATAATAAAATCGTATATTACTTTGTGTTGCGCTAAATTGTATCTCGGGTCAACGACTTCACTCTAATTAAATGCTTTATAAAAAAACTATTCTAAATATTTGAATTTTGATTGGTCCTAGGAAATAAAATTGATCCAATCAGCGTGAATTGTTTTTGGAGTGTTTAGAAACGCTTGTTAGCACTGGCGGGGTTTACAATTAGTCGGTATTTTTAAAAGTGGTAGGAAACTGGTCAGTTAGTAATAACCTTTACGATTCCTGTACAGGACAAAAGAATATTACACTGAAAATATCAGTATATCGGGAAACATAGCTATGTACTTCGTAAAAATATATACGTGAACAAGAGATAGCCACTTCTTAAAACTTTTGGGACAAATTATTATACAGCCTGTTATGTCAATAATATGATTCATTGTAGTTTCCCTGTTTTTTTTACCAATAATAACACAGAGATAATAACTAAGGGTTTTTTAAACGGTAACGTTGACTGGTGCGTGAAAGTAAGCTGAAACCGCTCGCCCCTAAAGGGTAATGTTGTAATTATAAATGACATTAGTGAAACTGACTTTCATAGACACATTAGTTATTGTATTTGCGTGTCCTTATGTAAGGTGAGTTAGTTATATATAAAATTTTCTAACCCATAAAAAACAATGTTTAATATTCTTAAAAGCATTAAATACTGTAAGTAAATGGTACTTTAATCTTATTCTCTTTTAAGTTGAACGGTGGCGAAAAGCTTTGGATAAAATTTCTAATATTATCAACCGTTTATTAATACTTTATAGCAGCTAAAACATTAACATTATTGGCTGTAAATAAAACCAACATGGGTACTTAAAATTACGTTAAATATAATAGCCTATGAGCTAATGGATACAGTTATGGGTTAATAAATCGCGAATGAACCTTTTATGATTGTCGAGGTACCTAAATTAGTAAGGATGTAAACAAGTGAATGCGCAACCACAAGATTGAAAAATCATATCTTTACAAGCCAGACTATCCAAATATAAAGTCAGAAAATTCAACCGAACATTTTGAGGTTTAAAAGGTAATGCCCCACTGCTGAGCAAAGACTTCTCATCTCACCGAAGATATCAGAACAGTGAGGAGGATAGAAAATTTATCTAGATACGAGCTGTGGCCCATGGCTTTATCTGCAGTGCACCCGTTCCGATAGAAATTTCGGGATTTTTATTACTTATTATTCTATTCCTGATCAAGATAAATAAAATAAAAAAAATGATTAAAATCGGTGCAGCCGTTCTCGAGATAAATGGTGTAACTAACATAACTTAGTTAACTTTCTTTTTTATACATAGATTTTTCAGTAAAATCTTTCATTTTAAGCGGATTCTAAAGATATTATATAAAGTTTTCTTTGAGTTTCAGTTTAGTTCAATTTCAATGACGCTTAATCAAATTAGTCTTACAAATACTTAAGCCTTTATCCCATACTTTAAATTTTTGTTCAAAGTTAAAGTTGAGACGACCATATATTTATTTTACGATTCACATGACAGTCTTAAACAAAACGGTTATACAGTATGTACTCATATGAAGAACGTTAACTGTACACGGTGGTCTCACAACATTGTTTTTAATGAGCTATATAATCACCAATTAAATTCTGGTTTAAGGAGTCTGACGGGGATAGGCGGGTGCCACCGTTTTATACTGTTTTAAGTATAGTATAATTTACTATTATAGTAAACGTCTTGTGTTTGCTATTTTTTTCAATAGGGTAAAAGTTCGTGTGGCCAACCTGATGTCGGAGTTTTTAGACCGCCCAAAGGCGTCACGTGGTCTAACGATTGAAACAACGCGGACCGACTTTTACACTACAAAGCAAGTATCGATAAATATATTGGACACAACAATCACTACATAGTATAAAACAAAGTCGCGTCTGGTTGTCTTCTGTTTGTCTGTTTGTCTGTATGCTTAAATCTTTAAAATTACGCAACGGATTTTGATGCGGTTTTTTGTAATAGGTAGAGTGATCCAAGAGGAAGGTTTTTATGTAAAAAAATTCCCGAAATTCCCACGGGAACGGGGGCGCTGCGGGTGAAACCGCGGGGCACAGCTAGTAAACAATAAAAGTATAAAATTATCCAAATTTATAATTAACAGCTATTCATCAGTATAATATTCCTGGTACAGTATAATTTGGTATAATTAACGTAAGCTATAAATAATGAAGTCATAATTGTGACAGTGACAATGCTACTGAAATGACATAATTATTCAGCGAAATGCTAGTTTAATTAGTGTGACGTAGTTGTCATTATAATTAATCTCGTACACAATTTTGGTTTCTATGAATATCCTGATTTTGATAACGATAGTTATGTGAAAACTAAACTCTTTTGCGCGGTATGTGTATTGAAATAATATTTTCAGAAATTTGATTCATAATCACTACATATTATAAAACAAAGTCCCCGGCCGCGTCTGTCTGTCTGTTCGCGCTAAACTCAAATACTACTGCACACGGATTTTGACGGGAGTTTTTAAAATAGATAGATTGATTTAAGAGGAATGTTTATATGCATAAAAATTCCCGAAATTCCCACGGGAACGGGCACAACGCGGGTAAAACCGCAGGGCGCTGCTAGTATTTAAAAAAATAGGAAACGTTCTTGCTTAGATAAATTGTGTGCTTAAAGTTTAACAAGTCTATCTAGAAAAAATTGCGTGAAAAAGGAAAACGATACGACTACTATTATCATTAACTTTCGTAGTAATGAAATTACTTAATATGATATTCCAGACCTACCGCCTTCACATACCTAACATCATTCAAGTTAAGCTGTCAAAGACAACTTAATTAATCATTAATCTCATCCAGACGCCATTTAGTTACAATAATAAAGTAAATAACAATCATTATGTGACTTACATAAATAGAAATGTTGTTAGATTATTGTTATCACTACATAGTATAAAACAAAGTCGCTTTCCGCTGTCTGTCTGTCCCTATGTACATATGCTTAGATCTTTAATACTACGCGACGGATTTTGACGCGGTTTTTTAATCGATAGAGTGATTCAAGAGGAAGGTTTATAAGAATAAAAATTCCCGAAATTCTCTCGGTTACGGGCACAACACGGGTAAAACCGCGGGGCGCTGCTGGTCACGAATAATAACTGTTATCGCTTGTACTCGTAATAACAATTTCCGTATCAATGTAAACAGAGAAGAAAACATAATAATTATTATGATTTGGAATCGGATACAGCCAATAATAGAAAGGTGATGAGGATTAATTAGGATTGTAGTATCTGATTTAACTGTATTAATGCTACGAGGTAAAATTTCTTGATCAAAATGGTTGAGCATACTCTGGCTAAAACTACTATGATAACAAAAAAAACTTATGACAAAGTTGTCACTTATAAATTATTTAACTGTGATGGCACTTTTGCCCCGATATCATCAGATGATGATCTACAAAATATTGTAGTTTAGTGTAGATGTTAATGATAAAAGTTTAAGGCAAAATTACAAGCCAAGACAAAGGTTTTGACTTCGCTTGTCTTTTCTATAAAGACATTTCTATCGTTCTATTTCTATGCGAAGAAAAGAGATAAATAGAAAAGATATTGTCTTTAGTGTGCATCTCTAGCTCTCTGGTTATATAAAGCTAAACTGTGAATGTATTAATACAAATATCCACTTACTTGTTTTGTTTCACAGGCGTAGTAGACGGAGTTGGTCTTTTCTCTTCCTTTATAGTGCTGTTATTCATCTTCGAAGTCAGCCGTTTGAGGACGTCGTCCATAGACCGCTTGTGGGGCGGTCCCAATGACAGCGCACTGTTGTGGTTCAACAAAGAGTTGTTGTTGTTGCACAGGCCAAGAACTTTCGCTTCGGCTCCTGGACTACTGCATTCCGAAGACCCTCGCCTTCTCGATTGAAGGTCATTCACTTGATGCAGACTGAGGAAAGATGATGGGACTAAGAGATTGTTTGTCATCTCTAATGATTGTTCGAATCTTTGCTTCTTTGGGGGCCGTTCGTCTTCGAAGGTGTCTTCTTCGCTGATGGAGGATCTAGTGGAAGTACTCGGGGAGAACTTGTAGAAGTTCTGTTGGTCGATGTCGTCTGACTCCTGGTGGTCGAAGTCCTGGGCGGCGCCTGGCTCGGTCTTCACGGGGTCGGCAGCACCTTCTTGTAATTTCGACGGTGGTGACTTTCGTTTAGATGACATGTTTCTGTGGACAATAAATTGAAGTTAGTAAAGATTTAGATAGCTTGTGGTGTGGAGTGATGCAACTAACGGTGACTGGCGAATTTCAAAAAAGAACATTGACCATTAGTTGTTACAATATAGTTCGTGTTCTTTTTTCAAAAAAAGGTCACCCGGTTGCATTACAGTTACAGGCGTTACAGCAGACAAATAAAGGAGACGACTTATACGACGTATTGGTACTCTAATGAGTGAAACACATAATCAAATTATTCTAAAAGCAGACAGGAAATCCTCTAAATCAAAGGCAACACCTTCTCAGATGTCCAAAACTTTCAAGCAGATTGATTTGAAACAAAACAAACAAAGTCGGTTTAAACACTGTTGATCGAAATCTCGGGTCAAACCAAACGTATTTGTCACCCGAACACCCGACTAGTTAGTTACTAAGCTCGCTTCGTTAAAGCACCTAATTGGGCTCTACTAATTGTACTAATTGCTGTTACTGCCTCCTTTGGACTTAAGGTGTCATGCCAACCAGTTTATCTAGAGCTGTAAGCAAACCTTACGTTTCAAACAAGCAAACCTTGTGTTTAACTAGTTTTGCAATGATGGTGTAAATTCCATGGTTCTGCATTATTTGGTGTCCATTAGATTCATTGTCGATTTCAGTGGTGTTATTATAATCAAGAGTGATGTAAGTATTCTGATTGTGGAATGTTGTATTGGAACACGAATGGCGAAGAAATTAAGAAATATAGTAATGTTCTGATTCGGAACAGTCCACTTTCATAAAGTAAATACAAATTACTCAAAGTCTCAGCGTAGTTAAGTCCAATGGACTTTTTTGTCAGAATGAAAAAGACTCTAAAAACATTAAAGAGTCCACACGAAGAACTAGTTTACGTCAAACGTGAACATTATATTCGAGGGCTTTCGTCTCCTAAGGACAAAAATCTGGTGGAGTATAAAGATTGAAAAATAACGAGTAAGAGCGATCTTAAAAACGCTTAACACATTAAAAGAATGACAGTATTTTGGATTAAAACTACTTTTACGGATACACTTCTGATCTGACGTTTCAGCCCGTGGTCACAGAAGTACCTGTAACGTCAGATAAAAATAGAAGTGTATTCGTAAACATACTTTCAGTTAGAATTCGAAATTCGTTTAATTCGAAATGAGAAACCAGATAGATACAGCTTCAACATGGTTTCTTTGTCTCATCTTCACTAAGTGTTGATGCTACAGTACCCTCACATAAGTCTACGCTACATCGCAGTGGATCGTCTGTCGATACATTAATCTCGTCCCAAGCCGGCACAACTTCATTGATTGTGCTAACAAACAAATTTCCTACGTCTGAGAACCCACTTTGATGTGTATTTGCATTTTAACATACGCGTCTCATTATTCCCATATTTACACATCAATATCGACTTTCTTACTGATTGAATGTTTTAAAATAAATCCGTTACAATTTGCTTCGACTCCGTTTGTCTTTATAATAAGTTTTGCGTCTCAAAAGTTCAGATAGTCTAAAGTAAATGAAATATAAATATAAAGTTTAAGTCTTTCGTTGGTTTGTTTCAATATTAATTTAAAATTGTTTTTTTAGCTCAGATATTTTGTTTGAACTGATTTATTTATGCTAATGAATAAGTTTTGATTAACTTAGAATATAAATTGGGCTTGATTTTTCATTTAACTTCACTTAGACTTTTATAATTTTCTTTTTAGAGACTTATAGGTCTACTTTTTAGGGTTCCGTAGCCAAATGGCAAAAACGGAACCCTTATAGATTCGTCATGTCTGTCTGTCTGTCTGTCCGTCCGTCTGTCTGTCTGTCTGTCCGTATGTCACAGCCTTTTTTCTCCGAAACTATAAGAGCTATGTTGTTGAAACTTAGTGTGTAGATGTATTCTGTGAACCGCATTAATATTTTCACACTAAAATAGAAAAAAAATAAAATTTTAGGGGGGTCTCCCATACTTAGAAATGAAAAAAATATTTTTTTTTTCATCAAACCCATACGTGTGGGGTATCTATGGATAGGTCTTCAAAAATGGTATTGAGGTTTCTAATATCATTTTTTTCTAAACTGAATAGTTTGCGCGAGAGACTCTTCCAAAGTGGTAAAATGTGTGTCCCCCCCCCCTGTAACTTCTAAAATAAGAGAATGATAAAACTAAAAAAAATATATGATGTACATAACAATGTAATCTAACACCGAAAATTGGTTTGAACGAGGTCTAGTTAGTAGTTTTTTTTTTACGACATAAATCGTAAACCGCAAAAAAATACTGATTATTCATTCAATAACTCAAATGTAAATAAAAAAACATTTATTTCAAGAACTTCTTTATTATGTTACTCGCTGCTACGGAACCCTTCATGGGCGAGTCCGACTCGCACTTGGCCGCTTTTTTGTTTTGTACAGTTTATTGATTTTAAGTGTTTGTAGGTTATTCAGTTTCTGTGTCACTTTCAGGGTGGAAATCGTCTGGAAACAATTGGTTTTGTCTACAACGGATGCAAGGAACTTGAATAAGAACAAATGGATGTGCCTTCTGAAGTAATAGATTATTGATTCGGTTTTATTTTGGCATACATTGTATTATTTATTCGTTAGAACATTACTGAAATTCACGTCAAGAAGATCTAGAAGTAAATATGTCAAGTCACCGTTATTTGCTTTTTAAAAACTGCTGAAAAAATAATCTTATTGCATATTAATAAAGTAGAAATTACGGATACACCAAATGAGAATTGGCAAATTGTAACTATTAATTTCCTTTTCATTACTGCCACAATGACGTCATACGATGGCGCGAACAATATGGCCGTTTGGCGGGAAATTTGACAGGTCGATATATTATTAGATATTATTTATACAAAGCCATTTATAATTTACTAGTGACTGGCCGGTCAAGATTGCGTTAGATTTTCGGGATTAAGAATAGATAGTTAAAACCTATCCTTCAAGAATCAATCTATAGGAGAAAACCTATACAAGTAATTAATTATCTCTAGTGTAGTTGGGCATTAGTCTCAACCATGGTGTACTGTCTCAATAATGTTCTGTGACATCATGATTAAAACCTCCTAAGAAATTCATAAAGTAACTCATCTTAATCTGACAGTAACGTGACGTGACATACAGACCTATCATTGTTTCAAGCGTCAAAACCTCCTTAATGCGAGGCGTTAAATGGGGCACAGTTTTCAATTTATATTTTAGGGGACCAAACACAATGAGCTAACCAAATTGGGTGCAAATTGTTTTCTCTGGCTCGCACTTCCCCTCAGCAACGAATGTAATTGTTTTAGAACGTTTCAATGACAGATGTCAAAAATGATGTGTCAATTTTGACAATCAGTAGAGTTGGTATTTGAATATGGAATGGAATTGTTTTGTTTAAAAAGAAATGCGAGATGTAAAATTCTGCAGTAGTGATTTTAGGAAGCTTGTTACTTGTATTCTTTCGAGTGGATCTGTGGCCAAACTTGGTGGCGGAGTTTTTAGACCGCCTAAAGGCCTCCAACATAGTCTGACGATTGAAATAACCGGTAATATCATTCGAACTAGATAGTTTGTAATCTATGTAGTAAGACAGTGAACATATCCTATCAGATAATACATTATCAATCGCATCTAACTGTAATTACATTTCAATTCATTCTAATTAACTAAAAATAATCCTTATCAATGCTAACTAAATCTAGGGAATCTAATTCTAACTTGAGACGCTAGATTTACATCCGTCCATAAATTAATCAATGACGGACAGACGGTACGGGTAATCGTTACGAATGCCTTCCAATCTATTAGTTGAAGGAAATTGCCGACGCCCCGTCTTAGATAAGCCTAAGGTTTCTAAGCTTGACTTCAATATGTATTAAAATGTCATCTGGACGGTCCAATTGCGATAGGTTAGGGCTGACTAACATTATTAGTGGGATCGAAGATATGTAAGAGATAGGTTTAGAATTAGTGTTGCATCGTTTCGATTGAGCTAGTTTACGGGTGCGCGAGTGAGAGAGTGAAGTAAACGCTGCGAGCAAAAAAATTACATACTTGTCATTTTGACATTACCTGTGACATTCGCGCGGATTATTTAAGTAACCGGGTCTTAACTTTGAACTTAAATCTGAAGTACGACTTCGAATATGTACTAAGAAGAAAAATAGTTCAACTTATTGCTTAGAATACAGACACCATTATTACCACTACCGACTTCATTATGGTACTTTGCTATAGGCTATCCAGCTTTCCCAGTCCGTAATAATACCTACTATTTGTTTAATAAAGGATGTAGTAAATAAATAAAAATGAGAAGCAAACAAAACAGGGCTGACAAAAAATAAGAAATAAGGTAATCAGCATTTTATTAGAAAAATATTACTTAATCCAATAAATTTACGTCAGAATGGCGAGAATTCCTAACAGAGCGAGAAAACGTACACAATGAAAAAATAAAAATTTAATAGAAATATCGCGAGACGTCCGTGATTCAATAAAGTGCAGAATGCTTTTTTATCATTTTCTCTCGAGGAAAAATGTAAGACTTTACATTTTCTTCGCTGGTAACGAAATTATATGTATTCAATAATGGGTGAGTTTATTTACAATGCGATTCAACGTTGGAAGAATATAGAAGAGTTCTGCGATTGTGTTTTGGTATGAATCTTAGCTAAGGTATTGTTAATTATATTTCTAAATGATTTGGGATGAAGTGCAATAAACCTATATTTTACACTAGGCTTTGCCCGCGTTGAGCCCGTTCACGTAGAAATTTTCGAATATCCTTTCTTAGTGTGCATTTACGTCACTTGAAGAACCTTCCTGCCAAATGTCATGTTTCTAGGTGTAGCGGTTGAGGCTGTGCATTGATTATCAGTCTGTCAGTCAGTCAGGACTTTGAATTTTATATATATATATAGATTATCTTCTTATTTGGGTGTACATGAATCTTACAAAATCTTGAACAATAAAAATCACCTCATAATTGTGAATCGAAGTCGTACCAAGAAATACACACATCTCCAAATTTACCCATATTTAACTTCCACAGCTCCAACAAATAATCCAATAACATACATTTTTCACCCACGAATCAAAGAAACACGTCACAAACGATGCATTTACACAATTGCCTTCATTCAGGACCCCGAGGGAGCCAAATTATCAAAGAAGAATTATGAGAAAACTACGCTCACAAAAATACAGCCATACAAACGTAATTACACAAAGATTACGAAGAAATGGAGGTGACATTTCTTATAAAAAAAATAACGTGATCTCACTAGAAGACGTTCCAAATTCAAATAAATAATTTCATTAAAATTCAGGCATTTATTTTGTAAATTTAATATTATAAACATTTTTGTGTCTGTCAAAACATTGGTAAGTTTTGTAAAATGTATGGGAGAGTAATTTGTCACGGCTAACGTACGGGCCGTGGTGTCTATAATGTGCAAACCACTTACAAGATATCTTTTGATCTCAAAACCATTCTATTTCAATTATCATATAAGTTTATTGGTTTTCTTTTTTAACCGGACGTTCGTTTTATATATAGATGTCGAGTAACATATAAAGAGTTCGGGAAGACACACTGTGAATCGAATAAAATGTGTCAATACTATTTCTACATTCTAATTCGAAACTTTATTAAGGTGTGAAGCGGTGAAACCACCGCGTGAGTTCAAACAAATGATTTACTAACTTTGTTGTACCTGATTTTAATTAAGTACAATAAGAATTTGATTTGACGAAATTAATGAGTAAATTCGCGACGAGTAGATGGGATAAGGAATGAAATTTAAGATATTTATTAACAAATATGAAAAGTACTTAAATTGTATATTTCCGTCGAAACAGTGCGTCGTATAGTTTTCAAGATTTAAGGCACACCAACAGAAATAAATAAGATTACTGGTTTCTTATATGACCACGGTTCCTGTAAAGGGGCCGAAACGCTAGATACAAATGTAAAATAAAAACGAAGTGTGTCCGTAAACGTAGTTTCAATTCAAAATGTGAAAAAATCTACTTTTATCTAGTTATTTTAATAACTTTCATTCAGTTAATCGAAGGTGCTTCCTTTTAAAAGGCAGTCAAACAAAAATCGACTTAAATGATGCAATGAAATATCGCCAGGGTGCAAGTCAAGAGACGCTTCCAGTTAATTAAGTCTACACAGAGCATTTTCTTGTGACTGACAATAGGGGAAATTACCCGTTGGGAGACGACAGCGCGGCGGCTGCCGAAGTATGAAACAAACTTCGGGACAGAATATTATATAAATACTTTGAAATAATGAACAATAATAAATAAATGGAAAAAGACGAATTGTAAATTTTTGCTTGAGGTAATTTTCCCTATAAATGAAAGAAGAGCGCTTTTGTTAAGACGTTATAGTTATTGTATAACGTAAAATATGTTTCTGTAAATGAAATGTTTTAAAATTTATCTACAACGCTTAAATTTACAAAACATTTACAAATCCGCTAATGCGAATGACTAATTGATTGATCTTGAAATTACTTAAGAACCTTAAAATCAAAGACAAAATTAACTATCACAATTCACAAATCACTAAAGAAATACCTTCCATAAAAAAAATTACAGCTACGAAATACCTTCTCATCAACAAGCCACATCCATGTAATCGAACCCCTACGCCGCCAACCCTCTAAAACGAGACATTATGATTACGTTCCAAACAATGCTTAAAACGGCGTGAACAATGTTCCAATCACCGAGGAAGCTATTGTTCCTTTTATGACCCCAAGTTTGAGATCCGGAGATTATGAAGACTTCTGTGGATTATGCGGCAGTTTGAGGGTTTAGGATTTGGACATTGAAGTTTGTCTAGGTGTCTTGCTTGGTTGTGTCGTGTCGTGATTACTCTGACACTTGTTTTGACAATTGTCAATCATGTTTAATTTTAAACAAGTCCGATTTCAAAAATGTTTCCGCCTTCATTTCCAGGTCCTAATCTATCTATGCCAAATATCATCGAATTTGCTACAGTAGCTATTTTACTTTCACTATTTTACTTAATGCCTATAGCAATAGGATTTTTTCCATGCCAGTGAGCCAGTAAGTACATTTTTATTCATAACCGTATTAAACAAAAACTTTTTCCAAAACACTCCGTTACGACAGACTCCTAATAATGCTCAATTTGTTCGTTTTCCCCGATTCACTCTGACCTAAGGACGTGTTCACAATGAAGATACTCATCAGCCTCGCTTGTTTAGGGAACTTTACAAAATATCGCATGTTTACTAATGTTTGTGCATAATTTAAAGTTACTTTTTACGGAGCATATTATTATATAGAGTAATTTCAACAATAAGAGAGATAGATGGTTTATATGTAGGATAATATTAGTGAGTTTTATGAAACACTACGATGTGATATTATGTTATTGTATTCTTATGTATAGGTATACAGTAAGATATCTGACCAAAAAGTTAAATCAAAGAATGACTCTTACATTCGGATAATTAGTCTGTCCTGGTTAAGATCGTTAGACCATGTCGGCAGCCTTTAGGCGGTCTAAAAACCCCGACACCAGGGTTGGCCACTGAATTACTCGAAATTAATTAATGATAAAGGCCTGTAATTGGACATTGTGTTTCGTTTTCGTTTTGCGTTCTATTATCCGTCTCGCAGCTTGTAAACTCGCTCAACAAAACAACAAAGAGATACTAATCAAAACAAAAAACCGATTCACTTCGCAAACTAATGAATTCGTCACAATATTTGTATTAAGACAAATCCCTCCCCTTTTGTCACAACACAAACAAGTGAACATCCTTTGACGGCTCCACAAACAATTGTCCAAATCATAAACAATGGTTTACATTGCAAACATTATCTCTACACTGCTCAAAGTATCCCCACGCATAATGAACCATTCATACAGTCCAAACAGACTCCAACCAACCATATGCAATAATTCCATACAGACCCAGTTCAATTCGGAAACGCAGTAACCCCCTATCAAGTTACAAAGGAATCTATAACAAAAATAGATACCAATAAAACTGAGAATCAAATCGACGCAGTAATAGATGTAAATCCTTGGGCAACTGACAAAGAACAGAAGCGATTTCACGACTTCAAAGTGGAACACGACATATTACGCTTTAAAATAAATATACATCGGCATGTTTGTTCCTAAATATTCGGCAATGGGGTGATCATATTCTAAATTATCTGTTAAACATAGGGTAGTTTCGCAAACCCTTTTGATGCCGGGATTAATACAGTATTTGCTGTATTAACATTTGTCTGTGAACATGGTTTAGTAATTAATAAGGTTGTAATGAGTTGTGGTAGCTGAATACTGTGTGAAATTCTAATAAGTATGATAGAATGAGCTTCGATGAATCATGATAGCTATAATCTTTCAAACGTGATTATCATGCGAATGTAAAGTTGAGTATACAAAACAACAGACAAAAACCTAATAAGTGTGTCATAAAACAAAAACTTTACTTCAACCTAACAAACCTAACGAACTCGAATTGTAGAAGCATCTCAAACCCGAACGATTTAAAAACGGTAGCCTATAATTTGCACATAAAATCCTGCCTAATTTCCACCGTACGTGATCACTTATTCGAGCTCCCAACAAAGAGTACATCTTCATCTGAAAGCGTCCTCTCATTTAAATACATTATTTTAGTAATAACACCGTCGCCGGACGAAGGGCCCGCCATTCAAATCGTAGAATACATTATTTTAATTCATACCTCTTTGTGACCCTATAGAATTAATGGATCCAAATCCCGCTTTTCCGTTCTACAAAGAATAATTTGCTAAGTAAATGAACTCGCAGACAATCCTGTTACGTTTTGTTTCGATGCAAGATTAAAGTGTTGTGAAATCAGTCAAAGGGGGCACCTTTCAAACTGGGCTTTGTGAATGTTATCAGCTTTAATTCAGAAAGGTCGATTTGTAAAATACACAATCCTCTTCATTATTCTTTGATTTTGGTATTTGTATTTATCTCTTTGTGAATTTATGAAGCATCTCTTTGTATTAGATAATGAAGTATTTTAATTATACAATTGCATTCATCGACAGTTTAGTTGTAAAGATAACATTCTTCAGTTCTTTATTACTGTAGTTTGTTCTTGCGATGACGTCGTACGTTATTTTTGTAACAAAACAATTTTAGTTATAAGTAAACACGGTATTTGCAATGAATCATTAAATCATTTCATCAAAACGATATCAAAGTAAAACCAAATTCAAACAGTACACTTAACATCTAGTTTAGATATTGCATTTCCAAACGCAATAATCTAAATTGAAATAGGTTGAAGGCAAAATGTAGAATGCTTGAATTCAGTATTCATTGATATCGTTGTGGCGGTCGCTGCCGGGAATTATTGTCAAATCTCTTGGGTGATCCCGGTTTACACTACAGAAGGGCTGTGGCTATGTTTGATTAACAGCTATATTTATTTTTGGAAGTATTTCTCTAACTGCTTCACTCTCATCTCTTTGCCTATCGTTATTGTATTATTTTTATCATACACTTCATAATTTTTTACCTTGAAACTTGGACAAAGGAGAATACGTAAAATCTCGTCAAAAAATTCAAAAATATACTTATTTCTTTCAGACTGCATAAACAAACAAGCTTGACTCCGGAATCCAAGAATTTCCGTAACTTAAAAGACAGTAGTGGGTTCCGTTAACTCAATTTTCCAATTCGCAAACCTTTAGCAACCCTATTCCGGGGGAAATGAAGACAGAGGTCCCCTAGGGTTTGGTCACTTATTGTTACATCAGCAGTGTCTGGGCGTCTTAGTTCTCGATAAGATGGATGACTACTAGTTCACTTACTTACTTGTTTATTGTACCCTTGCCCTTATTTTCAATGTTTACTTAATCACGAAGAAAGGCCATCTCAGATATAGATTTTTTCGATATTTTAAAATGTCAATGATTTTGGTTCAATATTCTTAAAAAAAGAAAAGCAAATGGTAATTCTAGCTGAAGAAATCGTCCCGAAAATTTTACAAAAACATTCAATAGATATATGAGAAAACATAAAACTGGTATATCGAATAATATCGAATGATTTATATATTATTCATGAAGTCGGTACGGGTGAGCCAACTACACCTTTGTGAATAATTTAGACTTCAGACACATATTATTTTTGAAGGGGCAGCGGTCTACCCAGCGTTTGTCCTATAAAATATCATTTGAACACATAAAAGGGGATGAATCCTTGAAGTTAATTCATGTACCCTACGGAAGTTTACGCTTTACGACATATTGGTCAACTTTGAAGGGTTTTTATACTTGCTCCTGTGAATCTAAAATTATAATTATGAGTTGTTGTTTTTTCTTTACTTATAAATATTGGGGCATTTGGTCAAATGATAATACGATCATCATCATAAATTTAAGAGCAAGGCTCTTGTCGGTGAGTCCGATGCAGACTTCTCCATCTATTCCTATTCAGTGCAAGTTCCTTCACATCTCGATAATACGATACCTACCAATAATAATGTAATAAAAACTCTTATTAATCAAAATGATATAAGTTATGGGCAACAATAAATTCTACGCAAATTGCTACCGAAATAAACAGTACTAAATACCAAACCTATAATTACAATCCATATCAGACAAAACACGATACTAAATCACCCGCACACTACACCAAACATTGACTAACACCGAATTGAATTTCTCCATTATCAAATTCTAGAATTGTTCCTTCAATCAACACACTATTTAGCTTCCATTTTCTTCTAACTATTAAAAATAAAAAAATAAAATAAAAAATAAAATAAAAATAGCCTTTATTTTCTACTACTTAATACTAATATTACAGTAAACTTAAACTTATCTAAAACTTTTTTCTTTTTTTACATAATAAATACAATATATTTTTAATAATTACAGTAGGTAGTAGTCGCCTCTGCGGCGAAGGCCTCTCCTAACCCTTTCCACACATCTCTCTCTCGCGCTAGTTGCATCCAGTGGGGTCCACATCTTTGGTTAAAGATATCTCTCCATCTTTTATACGGTCTTCCTTGTTTTCTCTTTCCGTCTCTTGGTATCCATTCTGTTAATCGTTTTGTCCACCTATTGTTATTCATTCTACAGATGTGGCCTGCCCATTGCCATTTCAGTTTTCTAATTATTTTCTTTATATCTACTAGTTTAGTTCTACTTCGTATCTCGTTGATTCCGATTTTATCTGATAATTTTATTCCGAGCATGCTTCTTTCCATTTTACGTTGGCATATAGCGATTTTTTCTTCATCTTCTTTCCTTAATGACCACGTCTGGCATCCATATGTTAAACATGGGAGTATAGTTGATTCATATAGTTTTTTCTTTATTTTTATATCTATCGTATTGTTTTTCATTACTTCTTTTAAATTCCAATATTTCTTCCAGGCTAATGTTATCCTACGTTGTATTTCTTTCCCAGTGTTGTTTTTAAAGGATACCAGCTGTCCTAGATATATGTATTCACTGACATATTCAATTTTGTCTTTTCCTACTGTAATATCTGAAGGTTCTCCATTAGTTAGTATCTTTGTTTTGGATGTATTTAGCAATAGGCCCACTTTTTCACTTTCCACAGTTAGTTGATTTACCATTTGTTCTAGCTGTGCCGCATCTTCCGCAAACACTGCGATATCGTCCGCGAATCGTAAATGGCTCAATCGTTCTCCATCGATTATTATTCCCTTATCTTCCCACTTCAAGGCTCTGAAGATCCATTCGAGAACCGCTGCAAATATTTTCGGAGACAGTGGATCTCCCTGCCTTACTCCTCTCTTTATGGGAAATTCGGTACCTTCGCGCTCTAGTCTTACTTTCGCACAACATTTTAAGTATATACTTTTAAGTATGTTTTTATACTTTGGATCAACTCCCTGTTGTATTAATACTATCCATATAACTTCGAAGTATAACGAATCAAATGCTTTCATGAAGTCTATAAAACAAATATATAGCAATTTGTTATATTCCTTTGATTTCTCTATTAACTGCGTTATAACTTGAATGTGATCCGTAGTGGAAAATGTCTTGCGAAAACCCGCTTGTTCTCGTGGTTGGTTTTCTTCTAGGGTGTTAGTTATCCTATTTAAGATGATTTTTGAAAATATTTTATATATATTTGATGTCAGGCTAATTGGTCTGTAGTTCGCTAGATCACTTCGGTTGCCCTTTTTGTGTAGTAATATAATTGTAGACTGCGACCATTGTTCTGGAGTGACTTCAGTTGTAAGAATGTTATTGAAAAGTATTTGAAGTGGTTCGAGAAGTGTGTTGGATAATGATTTAAGTACTTCGTTGGTAATGTTGTCTCTACCTGGAGCTTTGTCACTTTTCTGGGACTTAATGGCATGTTCAATTTCTGATTTGAGAATGCTCATTATTGTCGAGTTGTTATTACTAGTGTCGAGTTGCTCCGTTTCCCTCTCATTAGAATGAAGTGAAGGATATTTGTTGGTTTCAGCGCTATACAGCTCTGTATAAAATTTTGTAGCTTCTTTTATAATATCGGGGCGTTTGTATTGCATGGATCCCTGTTTGTTTTTTAATGCAATGGTCCATTGTGTCTTATCACTTAGCTCTCTATATGCTTTACGTATAGCTCCCGATTTCCCAATGAATTTTTCTATAGTGCGTTGACGTTTTATTTTTCTTTGTTGTGTTATATTTCTGTTAATGGTTTTGCTAATTGTTGTTATTTCGTTTTTTATTTGTCTAGTTCTTTTCATTTTATATAAAGTTTCCCTACGTTCTAGGAGGCTTTTTGTTTCCTCGTTTATATAGTTGTGTCTTTGTTTCTTTTTTCTTGGTAACTTCTTCAAAAACAGTTGTAATGCATTTTCTAAATTATTATATTGGTATTGTACTTCAGTAGATTCATTGACAGCTTGCGTAAATTTATTTTGCCAATATTTGGCGTCATCTTCTGGTATTACAGGAAGATCTCTGGAGTATTCGAAAGATGTTAGAATTTTCCTTCTCTTCGGTTTTAAGTCTATAGTGAGCTGGCATCTTATCATCCTATGGTCTGTATTGAAATTGAGGTTTTTAATAATATCAAATTTGTTTATGTACTTTGGTTGGTTGGTTAGTATGTAATCAATTTCATTAAAATACTGACCATTTGGCGATCTCCATGTCCATCTTTTCCTTGGTTTGCACGGAAACATGCTATTTATAAAACATAGGTTATTTTCCAAAGCCAATTCAACCAGTTTCTGGCCATGAGGGCTTCTTGTACCGTATGCGTGTTTTCCTATGCACTTTTCTTCGTGTTTTTGAGGTTTTCCAATACGTGCGTTAAAATCTCCTAGTAAAACTCTGTTTTTAGTGGGGGTGGAGTCCAAGGCCGATTGAATTGACTCGTAGAAAACACCCATCTCTTCTTCTGTGTACGCTTCTGTTGGAGCATAGACTTGGATAAAGGACCATGTCGAGTTGTAAGGTGTTATAAGTTCTAGTATTGCAATACGATCCGAGATGCTTCTTATACTAATTATATTGGGTTTTAATTGCTTTTTTATTAAGAATCCAACTCCATTCTTTCCGCTAGTTCCAGGTGAATGATATAGGATAAATTCTTCATATTCTTCTATTGTCTCATTTTCTCTTCTTGTTTCACATAAGCCAATTATGTCCCATTTTATTTTCTTAAGTGCGTATTTCAATTCTTCGATCCTGCTGTCTGACATTAAGGTTCTGACGTTAATACTTGCTATATAGAGATTCTGTGGTTTTCTTCTTTTGCTTTCTAAATAGTAATTATTTTCCTGATTATGGATTAAGAGGTTGCGGTCTAACTTCTCCACGGTGACCAGCCGGCTTGGAGAAGGTGGTGGTTGGGAGGCGCTTACTAGTTTTTTTTATTATACTCGTCGCTGCTTTGCACAGTTGAAGGCCGTGGTGAAGGGTTTCCCGACGTGTACGATCGCAGAAAAGTTGTTATATTATTACTCTGAGGTTTATTTTTCTTTGTAGGTTGTTTTTCGCGACTATCAACATTCTTTACTGAAGTTTCGCCTTGTTCTGGTGAAGCAGACAAAAATCTCTTGTTTGTATTTGTGCTATGATTATATTTCCTTGTGTCTTGTGTTCCGATAGTTACTATTTTATCGTAGCGTAATATTACGTTATGACCTGCTTCTTTTTCCTTTTTGAGCTGTTCTTGTAGTTCTTTCCTTTTTTGCAATACATGAGGAGGAAAGTCTTCCATTATGTGTATGCCTGTATTATTGAGAGTTTTCTTGGCTTTCAGTAATTCGATTTTCTTCCCTAGTGTTGTGAAAGTAACTATGACAGGTCTGGTTTTATCTGATTTTCTGCCTTTCCTGATCACTGACTCTATCTCCCATTTATGACAGGTTATCTTCATTTTGTTGTGTATTATATCCAAGACTAGTGTTGTTAAATGATCGTAGTTTCTTTCTACTTCTTGAATCCCGAAGAACACCAGGTTTTTTTCCGCAATTGTCTATCAAAATAGTTTATTGATTTTTGCTGTTGCTCAATCTTCGATTCCAACAGATCTGTTCTATTTCCCAGCTGAATGAATTTTTCGTTAATATTTTTGTTAATAGACTTTGTTATATTTTCTTCCATACTTTTTAGTTCCTGTTTTTGTTCCTTTATATCAGTTTGTAAACTCATCAAAGCTTTCATTATTTCTTCCATTGTTTACCTACTAGTGCTGCCACCGGGTGTAGGTTTTATGAACTGCTTGTAGTATTGACCTTGATATTGATGTTTCTTGGAACCGTCGCTAGATGGCGTTGAAAACGATTATTTGAATATCAATCTGTCAATTTTGTCCGTTAGTGATTTTTACTATTATAGTTTTATAATATCTTTCTTTAGGTATTATCTTTCTTCTAACTATTAATCAAGCTTTAATACAACTAAACAATCTAACAAATGAATTGTCACATGACACAGTTCCGTACTATGGCTACAAATGAGATGAAATATATTAGTTCTAAAACCGAATACCTTGAGGAAATACGTTTGGGTGGTACAATAGTCCAATCTACACAAGAGCCGCGCTTTCTAACTGAATTATGCCGATGTTGTGGTGTGATTAAGATTGCGAAGATACGGGAGATATTTTGTAAGTTCATATCATATCAGAATCAATGCACAAAAAATATTGTCAATCTTAGAGAATGGTTTTTACACACGAAAAGTCTTTACCAAATTAGTTACTTATTATACTCTATTTTTTTGCAAACTTATCTCTTTGCTAATGTACGTTGAGTTCTACGAGTATATTATAAAGGACAATAAAAAAATAAAACAAATCATAATGTGTTAAATACGGATGAAATCGCTCTTCGCCCCCGCCGCTACTAAAAGCAAGCCCGGCCTAAACACAATCTCACGCCATTATTAACCCTTTCAAGGAGTCACAATCTCAATTTGCGGTTATTTGTCAACCGTTCTTAACCTAAACATTACATTTAACGGCTTGTTTTAAAATTTCGACTTAATACTGTAACGTTTCTTGGCGTTTAAGAATTTGTGGTTAGTTTATTACCGTAATTCACTTGTGAAACTTGCTGTTTGAGGCTTTTTACAATACAGTTAACGATGGTGTAAATGAGATTTGATGAGATTAAACTCTCACGGGGCAGGGAACAATTACAGTGATCATTATCGTTATAGCCAGTGTAGTTTGAAGGCTGTTGTCAATCGCGGCGAGATCAATTGATGTGACATTATTGTTTGATGTACATTTGCGTTTAGAATTCAACTTGATTTGTGCTTTGATAACGGTGAAATGCAATGGATGTTGTGCAATAGTACCTTAGGGTTTTGATGGATTTCTGGTTTGAAAAGAGTTTTGAATGCGGCACCTTTTTAATTGCTTGCTGTTGGTTTATTTGTTGGCTTGTCAACGACTTTGAACCTGATCATTAAAGAGTTTATTGGCTACAATTTTTTGTTCTATGACTTGGATTTGAGTTTTCAATATCCTTAGAAATACTTTTCAATGCAGTTTGTGACGGATTTTTAAATCCCACTGCAGAGATATAATCTTTCTCTTAATAATGTTATTGATAAAACTAAAAAAACTAACCCTTCTTCTGTCTAAGAAAAAAATATCCAATAATGGAAATAAAAGCAAAAACATTGTATTTTCACGCCCAATTCCAACAATCAAGACAAAAACTGAACACTCATCGATGAAAGCAACTTATTTGAAACTAATAAGTGTGAGACGAACTGGAATAATCGATTCGACAAACAAGAGGGCTCCGTCTCGATACACTGATACATTATTTGATACAGACGTTCGAATTAGAATCGATTTCCTTGATGTGTTCAATGTCTCAATTCTGATGTGATGGAACAAAGATGCTGTGTGGTGGTGAGAATAAAGGACCACACATTGGGTGGTTTCTGGTTTGTGATATAGTTAGAAGACATTTGGGAATTCCACGGTACGATAAGCGATGGCGAATGACTAGCGAAATGTAAATTAAAGATAAGCTCTCAAGGTGCGTTTCGTTCGAAACGGAGCGGAGCTGTGCGGAGCTCAACTGGCCAATCACAATGCATTACGAAAAGATTTTGACAATGTCAATGTGTTGTTTGACAATCCCAATTCGCTGTAATTAGTGACTCGGGCCCTCATCGCTTCGCTCCACTTCAATGGAAACACACCCTTCGACTATAATATTATGTTATTTTTTTTAAAAGTCAAAAGATCCCGCTGCGCCTTACCAACCCTCTAATATTTTTTTTCCCTTTTGATATGACTTAACTTGATTGTAATTAGTATTAAAAGATGTATCACCTCTGACTTCATTTTAACATAACTAACCGGAATCACTTGAAATACCTTAGACAATGTAGTAATAGATGGTGATCTTCAATTCATTATCCACCAGTCACGACCATCGTAACAACTATTATTATCCTCAGAATAATACAATCTACATCACGGATGTCAATACATATTATACCGTTCCTTTAATCTAACATCATTATGACTCCAATCACATTTCCACTGAAGAACCATAAATACAATAACGTCTATTTCTCAACAAATATCAGGAAAACTTGTTCGAGAACATCAAAAGATCGAATGTTTTCATCAGCGGTCATTGATTAAGTTCCCTTGTCACATCAAAGAGCCGACCCACTATTGTGGAACCTTCAATATTTTCATCAATTTTTCTTATAGAAACTACAAATAATAAACCTGAATACTCTATTCATGATTGTTCACCTCTTACTACTGACAGACCATGATTGACAAAAGATAAATTATCAAATTTTCTACATTACTCTCTTGTTAATTCTGATCAGTCATCAACGCAATCACCAAGAAAAAGACGATGACAAATGATGTAGTTGTTAAACATACACGTTAAAGTATAAAATTGAATAGCCAATACAGTTTCAACAGTACCCATTTTCGTGTCATTGACAATAATAATTTTAATGTAATTGCGAACACGGATGATTTCGAAGAAAGTATTATTGGGACGTTCGGTGTTTTAAACAAATTTTATGTTTTGAAAGATCAAAGTGATTTGATATGCGAGTGCAATAATTGGTCAATGTTAGGACGCAACGACGCATAACGGACGCAGTGCCAAATTGAAATTGGAAAGAAAACACATTGTTTATGTGGGGGCTTATTAACGAATGATTTATAGTTGACGTTTCATTTTTAAACGATATTTTCTGTTGTTTCAGACGGACTCTTGTATTAACTGTGGGATTCATTTTGAGAATCGTTAATGTGATAGCTGTGACGTGGAGATAAAGGAGAAAAGGGAATGTCAGAAACGTATACGAGTATTTATTGTCATAGATTCATTTCTTTTTCAATATACTTAATTAAACATCAGTGTATCACGTTAAAGAAAATCGTGAGCAACATAATTTTTTCATTGTTTTTTTTAGCAGTATCCAAAAAAAGTCGTATCTAAAATCTCGTTATTTTGAACGAATATTGATTGTACTAAAAACGCAGATTCAAAAGAAATTAAGTGCACCGTCACAATATTCTCTTCCACTACTTATAATTGAAATCAAGCAATTTTTCTTAGCGATTAATTTAGCGGTAACAATAAATCAGAGGAAATATTCGTTTACAAATAGATTGTTGGCACCGCTAGTGCAGAACAAAGGGGAGAGATAAAATTATGAAGATCAGTAGACATTGTGACATTTTCGGTGACTTTGTAGTTTAATGGCTACCATGTGACGTGTGATAATACGGTATTGTCATAGTTTGTTGCAAATGTTTAGGTGCGATTAGTGGGTAAGGCGTTATTTAAATTGAGCGAGTTTTCAAAATAATATTTTCATACTAGCTACGCCCCGCGGTTTACCCGTTTCCGCGAGAATTTCGGGATGAAAAATAGATGTTGTCCGATTTTCAGGCCTACCCGATATGTACACAAAATTTCATGAGAATCGGTCGAGCCGTTTCAGAGGAGTTCAATTACGCACCCCGTGACACGAGAATTTTATATATAAGATATTCTATATATGAAAATATTATTTTCAGCAGTTAGGTACATCACAAGTCTCAAATTTCATACTCTCAAATTAGAAAAATTGCGCTTTCATTGAATCGTAGCGGAGCTCAACTGACCAATCACGACGCATTACAAAAAGATTTTGACAATGTCAATGCATTATTTGACAATCCTACCTTTAAAGTTCCTTTAATTGTGAAATGTTTTAATGTCGAAAGTTTATTCAAGAATAAAAATAAAATTACAATAATTCGTAATTTTCAAATTAGTACAACAATTAGAATGATATGCGATAGTTTAATTCGTGACTGAAGCATGTTTCTGACACAAGGTTTTGTTAAGAAAAACAAACGCTTTTCATTGCTGTAGGAAACGGATGTTGATACTTTTACTTCATTTTGTCTGGTTTCTGTTAGATTTTGTGATATTAAAAGATTCTAGTTAGCTTACCATTCTTTTTAGTCTTTTATATTTTTTGATTACTCATACATTTGTGCTATTTTTAAAATTGGACTTCTGAAGTTATCAATATGATACTGATGCTAATATTTTCAGATTGCTTAATCCGATAATAAGTGATTAATAATAAACAAATGATTCGTTTCATACAATAATTAATCACAATTTCAATCAAAACATATAATTCAATAAAAAACATAAGTATTATTTAACGAACTAAATGATTCAATTTCATCAACATTCACTGAACAACAATGACAATCATATTATAAGAACGACACAAAAAATCGATAACCTCCACAATGAATACTATTGTCATAACACTGTAATTACAATTTTACTTTGAATTAGATAATATTCATTCTATCACAGTTACTATAATACCATACCTAATATTTTTTAAATTGGAATAATTACTGGACTGTACTGATATCTTCAGTGAGACGAGAGGCCTTTGACCAACAGTGGGACATTACAGGCTAATACTTTACTTTACTTTACTGGATAAATTCAACCACGGTTAATTAGACCCAAACTAAGCTCTAAGCTTGTATTATAGAATCTAACTAACTGATACTATTACATACACAGATACTTTATCATGAATTTATAATTGATACCCAGTCGTCGTCGCCAACAACTATGTTACACATATTGTTGACTGCGTTGAATCGAACCCGCAACCCCCGACACAATAAGCGCTCTTACAAAACCAATGTGCCTACGAGCTTGTCAACTAATCTCCCTAAAAATAAAATAATCTCTTTCATTATAAATATCAATACTACTTCCTATAACTTCAATGAGAAAGTTTGTGAGGATGTATGGATGTTTGTTTTCCTCTCACGCTGAAACTACTGATCGTGCTTTAATTAAAATTAGCACAAATATAGATAAAAGCCTGGAATAATAAGAATATTATTAAACTATTTTTATTTACATATTCTCACGAAAACGGATACAAAACGAGTGAAACCGCAGGCGATGCTAGTTTTGAATTTATGCATTAGTATGAGATTAGTTCTGCTGTGGTGATTACACCTGTACTAGTAGTGTTAAGAGAATATGATAACGTATCTAGTGCATTATGCATTAAAAACTAGACTCTACGCTTATTGCAAGACATTTCATTTTGCTCTACCACGTGTTTTTATGGTAGTTTTATTTTGAGTCTTATGCAATCAAAATTAACTATAAATGTTCTGATATTACTTTATTGACTGATACAGAGGTCTACGCCCCAAATCTAGTCATCTCATACAAAGTAGATTAATTTCTTAACACCGAATAGTTATTAACTGCATTCATATCAGAAATAACCTAAATTGAGCGTCAATTCAACTGATAACAACACAGAATTGGAAACAATAAAGTTTATTTACAAAAACTTCGACTATTATCGACGGTTCATTGGTTGTCTGACCTATTTAATAGTTGTATTAAATAAGCAAAAAAATATTATCACTCCATTTCAGATTATCACGCGGAAAGCATCGAATATATGTAACTGACCCATAAATCTGTCGGGTAGTAACGTTTATCTGAATTAATTTATTTTTCTCCGTCCGTCTGTCCAAGACTTATAAGAATAAGTAATTCCTTCTGTTACCGACGTATTGTAAAGAAGATGTAGCATTACCCTTTGTGATTGAAAGCACGTGTGACTCGACATCCGAAGAATCCTATACAGGACCATTATTTGCATACCAACTGGTTCTTATACGATATTAATCAAAGGTTTTATTAGTGAACATCAAAGAGTGTATACAATGCTGAGATCTCTTATGAGGTACCCTCAATACTATTGTTACTTTTGTCGGAGCTTGATTTATGAGCGGCCACTGTTGTTGGGCCACTAGTATTGTGTTGGCTGGTTTTGTTTGGCCCTCGCCGACATTGTGTGCTACCCTTCGCTCTGACCAGCTCGCATGCCTTTATACTCGAACATGTTGATCTCACTTTGATGGTTAGATGCTCTCACAATGCCCTCTGAGGTTGCGTCTCTCTTTACATTTAGGTATTTGCATACATTAACGTTGAAGTTTCAAGGTCTTATTTATTAAATAACAATGAAGTTATCTTGTTTTTTTACTGTATCTTATTATTTTTATTTTTATTAAGAGTTAAGTTATGTCTGGTGCGTAAATAATAATTAAGATAGATAAGGGAGATACGAGGAAAACTATTTAGTGGACTTTCTAATATAATCACAAAAACTAATTGTCAAATACTACAATTAAAAAATTACAATTGGAGTTTTAAGTAAAGAAGCATATAAAGCAAGTACTGCGCATGGCATTAAACCAAGACCCACCAAATTCAATTTGCCATACAACTCTAGAAACTTCAACAAAAAATCTTTTAACCTCTAGTGTCAAAACACATTCATCTCATCAACCCTTTGCCCTCCATCAAGTCCTTGACCATTGTTAAGGTACAAAAGACCCGACGTCGATTCAACTTTGTAATGTTCATGCCTTGCTTCCACACACACACTTGCTTCCAAATCATTACCTCCTTTTCCTTTGTATTTTCCTACGGTAACTTCTTCGTCTCTTTCAACGCTAACATTTTGTCCAGCACTGTAAACTACCAAAACTTGATTGGCTTCTATATTTTTTTCATCTGTTGTAATGTTTGCGTCATCAATACTAATGATTGCAACCGGTAGCACAATGGTTATTGTTGAGATGTGTTTTTTATTTGCTTTGTTGTTAGTTTCGACAGTCATTATATTTAGTTGGCGTTTTGTAAGTAAAGTTTAATGACAATAAAATATTTTGGGAGTCGTATTTGATTTGTTTTTTATTGTCCAACTTGAGTGATAATCGATTTGGTTTGAGCAACGTTTTTAAGCTTTTAAATCCTTAATTGTTAAAGCATTAAATCTCATGTTTTGCTAAACATTTTATTCTATCAAACTTTTTGAACTCACCTTCACATTTTACATTAAATATAAAAAAATAACGACGTACCTATTCAAATATTGTTAAATTTGTTTTTCTTAATTTTACCAAATTACATCAATTGCATCTATCTGCAATACATAGTAAAAACTAATTGAAAAGTAAACCACTATTTCTGTTGGCACAAAATCTTAAATTACATAAATCCCAGACAAATAAAGCAATAAACTCTGAACTTTCAATCAGACATAACCTCAATGATTTTGCAACATATTTCTATTCCCATCAAATTCGGTAGTATGTATTGTATGAGTAATAAAAGTTTCATTCATCAAAGATAGCTGAACAGTAGGATGAGCAATCTCGTTTATAAAGGAGCTTATATACCTACATGCATGTAATGATCGTCAATCAAACTTGTAAAAAAATCGAGTTTCACGAAAATGGTCAATTACTTATAGAGAAATTAGGCAAATAATAAAGGATTTATCTATACTAATATTATAAAGCTGAAGAGTTTGTTTTGTTTGTTTGTTTGTTTGTTTGTTTGTTTAAACGCGCTAATCTCAGAAACTACTGAACCGATTTGAATAATTCTTTTTGTAATAGATAGCCACATTCAACGGGAAGGTTATAGGCTATTTTTCATCCCGAAATTCCTACGGGAACGGGTACAACGCGGGTAAAACCGCGGGGCGCTCCTAGTAATAAATAAAGAATTAAAAAAAGGAAGAAAGGAGAGGAGAAAAGTGGGATTTATCTCCGAGTGCTACACGTTAACACTTCGGAGGGCACGTTAAATTGTCGGTCACGACTGTCTTGAGGCGGCCTAAGTACTCCGACACCAGGGTTGTCCACTAACCGACACGAACTTATTTACTTTACTTAGTTTATATAGGTAATTTAAGGCCGTTGTCACTCATTACTAATTTACTCATAAAAACTGATATTTACCAACGCAAAAGAACGGATCCGAACTAGCAAGTGAACACCCGCCTTAACATTCTATATCCGTACACAATCCAGTCATAAAATATGGCTGCAACAATAAAACTGAAGTGCGTGCTACTTCAACAGTAGGAAACCGAACAGCGCACCAGATAACTGCGCCACCGGCCAATTTCAGAACTAATTGAAACGAGAACAACACATTTGTCTAGCTCGTTTCACTTTACTTGCACTTAATTATGAGCTGTTGTGATGTATTCTCCATTGAAGAGTTAACTGGAGTCATTGGATTTTAGAGACAAAGTTTGAAAATTGATATGTGTACACTCGCTTTAACTCGCTGGTTCATAGCTTGTAAACTCGCTTAATGGAAAGGATAATTCTACTAATATTATAAACTAGCAGCGCCCCGCGGTATTACCCGCGTTGTTCCCGTTCCCGTGGGAATTTCGGGATAAAATGTAAATGGCCTATAGCCTTCCTCGATAAATAGACTATCTAACAGTGAAAGAATTATTCAAATCGGTTCAGTAGTTTCTGAGATTAGCGCGTTTAAACAAACAAACAAACAAACAAACAAAACAAACTCTTCAGCTTTATAATATTAGTATAGATGCGAAAGTTTTTGAGGATGTACCTATGTATGTATGTTTGGTAAACTTCCACGAAAAAACTACTGGACAGATTTGGATCAAACTATACAGTAATATAGGTTATAGGTACATCAGAATAATAGTTAGAGGATTGTCTAGTCTACGAGTATCTTCTGATACGTAGATAACTTTTTATGAATTTTAGCGATTACAAATGTATTGCCTCTGAGTTAGTCATGTAACGTTTGGTATATCAATATTTTACGCAAAGACTTATTAATGTATTGTTTTCACGTAGTTGATATTTGATTCGGCAATTTAAATTTAAACAATTAGATTGACAAACAAAAGTAAACTCTGTTATTAGATCCCGAAGGTCACTTTTCGTCACTACGTGTAGTCATTTGTTTTTTTTATCACCGACTACCAATACCTTGACCAAATCTCTAAAAACTCCCAATAAATCATACCTATTTACCCATTGTGTAAAATTATTACAAAATACCAAGTCAATAAATTACCAAAAAATAGCAAAATGACTATCAAAAATGATAGAGTAGTCATTTATTTTGATTCACGAGCCCAAGACAATACAGAAACGAATTTTACAGCTCATAGTACAAGCTAATCAGAGGTGATCAACATTTGAGACAAATGAATAACGAGACAAGGAAGAACAAAAGTTGGAGACAAATAAATCAGAACTACAATGTCTTACGAGACAAAATTACCCCTTTATTATTATTTTTTATGAATTATTGTTCGCATCTGATCTTTTTCCTTTGAAACGGGTCCGGTAACCATCCATCATAGCGTTATTGTCTGAACATTTGGTATGTGAGAATATCACATTAGTCACTGGATTGTGTTTTGTTTCTTTCTTATATGGATTAAGTATTCTTTTCAGGGGGGTAACCACGATCGTGAAGTTGATCGCTCGCAAGTTGCTTCTAAGGAATCGAAAATTTGGTACCATGACGCCTTCTAATTAGTGTCAAATTAAAAGCGCAGCCATGTTTTAAAAAATACAATGCCACGCAATTATAAACCCTATTACAATGAAAAAAAATGTAAACAAAGCACATAGTACCTTTTCGAATACAACGAGTTGTCAAATTGCAGTAAGTCATTAGAGTGTCTATGATGCCGTCAGTAGTTAGGATACGTTCCAAATAAATATAAGTAAATTAATGTCAGGGCTTTATATTTATTATTTCCTCAAAACAGTTGAGAGTTATAATTTGAAAAAATACACTTAAAGTACTAAATTAATCATTGTTTATATTATTTCTTGATTGATTGAATTACTTGATGCTTTAAATGATTCACGTCTGCGGTCATGGACGCATAAAAAAGGTCTTTGCGTGAAAATATATTTTTGAACGCATCTGTTACAACCGATGAGACGGACTGACAAGACAATACAAATAAATAAATATTCATTACAGGGATTCACACATGGTTTAAAATACTTAGTTTAAATATTTTAGATAAGAAATTAAAATGTAACGACTTCTATATCATTACGGATAAACTACGCTTGTGCTCAAGAAAACCTGCCTAATTGGTGAAAAAACACAATGAATGGTTGTCTAAATGATAGCCACAAATACCGACCTGTGTGAAACTTCCCGAAATATATAGAATACCTAAAATACATAAGTACGTACTCTAAACCAAATCTATTCTCCAACTAATAGATTGGCGCAACATGTGGCAAGAAATTTTTGTCATTTTCTGTGTAAACCAACATAGAGAAATTCTTGAATAACTTGACTTTTCATCACCATCCAAGTCAGCTACGTGGGCCAGTCACTGTTTTAGAGAGCACAATATCAAGTGCAATATTCCTTTGGATTATACTGGTATCTTTGAGATTGGCTGTGATTGAGAACTCTCCTCTATTGGTCAAACGAAGCGGAGTCCAGGGACCAGTGCGATGAGGAACACAAACCATAGCTGATGTCAAACAGCGACGTAATTTGAAAACGTTAGTCCATACTTTGGATAAGCACAGTCATCACCTCAGATTTGATGAATCCCAAATGAATTAATTTAAAATATAACAAAAGTGTATCCGTAATCTGGTAGTTTTAATTTCTAATAGCTTATTTAATAGCTTTTATCAATATAGATGTTAAACATTTAAAACTACATCTCCACTTAGTGTTTTCCAATTTTAACCAGTATTTCTTAACCCTGTATTTGCTTTAATAGAAAACACAAGTTTCCATTAAATGGATAAAGAACCAGCCTATCATTAATGAACGAACATGCGTTATGATTTATTTCATTAAGCAGCGATTTGTAACTCTGAACTATTCAAAAAATTAAGGAGAATGATGAAGTAAGGATGTTTGTATGTGAAGTTTCACACCTGAAATGTCTATCAATATATCAGTTCAGTGAAGAGGATCAATCACCAGGTGATTACGCCAAATCCTCAAACCCGATCTGTGATGTCAAACCTGAGACATGTTTTTAAAGAAGGAAACATGTTTTCGCCCGACCTGGGAATTGAACCCGGAATCTCAGTCTTATTAGGCGAGTGCACATACCACTAGACCACCGAGGCGTTAAGGGAATGAATGAAATGAAAAAACCTCTATAATTTGAAAAATATTTATTAAGTTTTATGGCACTGAGGTCCATTATTTAGTTCACTTTTAATCATTTAATTACAGAAGTGTGTAAGGGACTTTGTTGTCCATGGCTTGATTACCACAAACCCATGTTTTTCAGACTGTTGGTACCTATACCAACAGTCTGCACTGTCAAGATAGGATTAAAGTTCTTATTAAGAAACATTTCTTTCTTTCGAATTATCTATCTATTATTGCGTTACAAATGATGCACTATTACGTTTCTGTTCCATTTATGTACATCCCACATTATATATAATGTGCTAGAATATAAAAATTAAGGTGCTGTAGGATCACTGAAATATATATTTTTTCTTTTTTTTTTCTTCAACCTGTATCATCCCACTGCTGGGCAAAGGTCTGCTCCAAACGCTTCCAACCTTCTCTATCCTTTGCGGTTTCCCACCACTCGCTGTCGAAGGAGTTAAGGTCATCCCGCCAGCGTTTCCTCGGCCGTCCTCGGCGCTGCGCTCCGCTCGGGGCCCACTGGGTGTTGATGTGGGCCCATCTCTCGGGGGCCATCCGCGACACGTGCCCCGCCCACTCCCACTTCAGCCGGGCGGTTTTGGTACCAACATCGGTGATGCCGGTAAGTGAACGCAGCGTGGTGTTCGCACTCGGTCGACTCGTTTGAGTCCAAGGATGCTGCGTTCCATCGCCCTCTGGCAGATCTTGAGCTTGGACTTCTGGAGCTCTGTTAAGGACCATGTCTGTGCACCGTAGGTTAGGACGGGCAGGATACACATATATATAAAGGTAGAAAAGTCCTGAGATATTAATCATGCATACCAATGACATGATTTTTTGGTTTCAATATTAATATAGGTAACTCATCGATCTTCATCTGATATCAACAATTCAGAGTCTGATTTTTGCACATGCCTCCATGTGGAGGAAACCCGCCGGTGGAACCCTGGAATGAGATTAAGCCAAGCTAAATAGGTTGCAAAATAAAATAAACAAGGCATGGGGTAAAAATGGAGACGTGATCACCTAAGCGGGAACATCAAGACACGAGGCTATAAAAATATTAAAACTGCAAATAATTAGGTTTAATGCAAGGCTTAGGTTTAGTGCATTGTGCAAAGGCTAGCCGGTGATGGATGAAGTGAATATTAAAGGCCTAAGCGTCCCGTAAAGGAACCATGATACGCACACGCGGCACACACACATGTGGTTACCCGGCGTGGTTCCGCAATTCACTTCCCATCCAGAATAAGCACAAGATGGATTGATAAATGGCACTGAAATACTAGTAAATTCACAACACTGATTAGTTTTAAAGGGAATCTAAACGGGGCGAAAATGACACAACTCTTACCAGTAAGACTGGGTTCCAAAAAGGCGAGCGAGTAAAAAAAGAGATGATATTATCTTTATGTATGTATGTAGTGCTTCTATTAATTGTTGTTCGAAGATTCAATTCAATTACATTTTATTCTACCAACTTCATTAGCAATAGCAATTAATAACAAACTGACATTACAACTGTCAAGTAACTTTGACGTTTTTATAAATAGTGAAACAGATTATATAATTAAATGAAAGCTGTGTCGACGGTTGCTATATAGGTACTACAAATAGTGTCCGCGCACTACAAAATGAATACCTTCATACATTTTGGCGGGAAACAAAAAACATGGCGGCCACATGATTTGAGTGACAGATCCCGCAAGTTCCTTAAAAGTTACTCCCTATTGCTAATAACACGATAGGTACGTGACGTCAGCATAATGCGACCAAGTTTGAAGGTTGATATGGTGTTATAGATCTAATTGTGGTTTTTTAATTTAGGCGTATTATATTATTGATGAAAGTATCTGTCAAACAATGTCCGCGCAACAGAGTGCAGTACAAAATTTCACGTTTTGGCGGTGGATCGGTAAGGGAATGACAGGCCGGTGAATCGACCGGTCAACGATTTCGATCGTGCTTGTAGTAAGGCCCCGTGTTCATTAGGAAAGATTCTTTGGTTCAAACAATTGAAGGAGTATTTATAATCAAAACTTGTACAGGCCAACTTTGGCACACTCTTTAGATCGCCTAAAGCCCTAGGCTTTCAGATTAGTCGAAACAATAAGGGCAATAGACAAGAGGCAATCGGTTCGCATTTAAATAATGTCTAATACCAAAATGTATATTATATACCATGGTCATAGGACTATAACGTAATATTCCTAGTATTAATTTTGATACTAGAAAACCAAATAGAATGTGAAACAATCACCATTGGTTACTGACAGGACCGACAAATCATCATGATTATATTCTTAAACTAACCTTCCTTTTAAATGAAGCTATCCAACACAAAAATAATTGTTTGAATGGTACTGGTAGTTCCTAAGACTTTTCAGCTTTATTTTTAGTATAGATTGCAATTTAAGATACTTCCGAAAGTACTATTGCACTCAAATGCCACTATCGGTCACCCATCTGAATAGAGTCCCACTTGAACGTAGCTTAACATGCCTTAAGCACTACCGTTAACACTGTAATGTGTAAAATGTTTTTCTTGAATGCGTCATGCCTTAAAACAAATCGTAACGAATAAAAAAGTAAAACATGTAATTATAATCACAGAATAATACAAAAAAGGTTTTTGTTCATGCTATATCTAATGAAAAAACAAACAATTTCATGTAACTATTTATAATATACACTAATAAGTCAAGTACTAAAAATGCCAATGTTAACTTTTTACACAAACGAAGATTAGCAATTAAAATGTCTACAGCACTCATCAATGTAACAAGAAAAAATATGTCAGTTGTAAATAAAATTACAAATTCAATTAGCAAGATTATAATTCAAGTAATGTAATAGATATTAAATGATGTAACAACAATTATAAAGGCAATCGTGGTTTCAACAAGAGGTGGGTAAGTTACAACACTATTTCGAAGACTATAAAATAGTGTTAATAGCTGTAAAAGTGGTTGTTAACTCGAAACTAACTAAGGCAAACTATTCATTATTCTCAAATAACAATCACAACGGATATATAATAAACCACAAGTCTCATAGTCTTCATGAATGAACGTTATTCCTATAATATTCGCGTTCGAAAATAAACTAAAAGCTGAACGGAAATGGCCGCTATATTATTAGACACGACAATTCTATTATTTTTATTCGAACATCTCTGAGATTTGCTCATAAATCTGTGACGGTTCTACCTAGCGGAGGTGCGGTTCTTGGAATTAGTGCCCCTAATATAACACTCACTCGAGAATCACCCTAATGAGACTAGTCTAATTGAGAATCTTCAGCAGATAGTTTCAATCTCAAATGAATAAGTTTTATATTGTTCAAAAAATTCCGAGTAACATTAAAAATCAATTTATTACAAAGACTAATTTATCAACGGAAGCCACATGTTCAAATTCATATTTCAGTGGTCAGCTACCATTATGTCTGGTGGCATCATTCATCGAAGCGGCCCATTACTTACACGAAAAACCATTCTGTTCATTGTTTCATAATAAAACATTAATTTTGTCAACGCACGGTCGAGCCGCGACATTATTAGGACTTCCGTTCCTTATTTTACAACAGAAATCTTTCAGTTCCTATAAATCTAATTCGCCAGTTGTCCGTAACATTATTTAACAGACAGGAAGCCTGAATTCAAAACAACGTCGTGATAAACGAATCTTCAGAACACATGCAAATCTTGATAGCGCAAAAACAAAAAGCACTCCAAGACGAGGGTTTGTACAAAAAAATAAAACTACACGTGCAACTAAAATGGAAGCAAAAAAGGTCAACAATATGCCTAATCTACAATCCATGTCACAGGGTAAAGGTTATGGAAGGTTGTACAAAAAATCAACACAAAACGTCTTGTGTTCGAAGGAAATAGTCCGTAATGCCCTTTTGATTCAACGTAAAATACATCCAATAATTCTCAATTTAGAGTTCAAATTAATGAAGCCGTCAGAAGGGATCTATAGGCGGCATTGTTCGTACCTTAGGGAGTAGTGACAACAGATTTTTGTCTTTTTTTCTTATTTCACATGTGGCATCGCAATCCTGGACGATATGTGACACATGTGTTGGTTTTCGGTTACTCCACAATAACGACTGACTCTTCAGTTTCTCATGTCTTCGACGATTCATCTTTTATCCTGTTTATTCTAATTTTTGGTGTTAATGCTCTTTTGATCTTTACCTTCGGACTCTTTTTAGCGGAACTCGATATCCCAGGTGACTCTTGTTCATGTTTAACGTACAAATCGGGACAGGTGTCTAAAAATACCCCAGCATAACTTTATATAGCATTATCATCGTATAGTTTTACGACGACCCAAACAAAACCTATAAATCTCGCTGGCACTGCATTTGAGTAAGTAATCCTAAACCGTAACGCTACTGAAACGTATCTGGTCAATAAATTGAGTTCAGCCATAAATAGAACTATAAAAAATATATTACGATATATGAGTGCGATGTGTGGGTACATTAAGACAATGTTTTAAGCGTATATCACAATGGATACATTATGAGCTAATTGATTCAGCCACAATGGCCTTTATGCTGCCATTCGCTGCTACAAAGATATTATTGTCTATGGCAGAGCAGACGTCTGGTAACACTTGACCAGAGACAAAATGCCTTTGTAGTGTTTCGTTGCGAGGCGCCACCAGTAATCCAATACGGATAATTAACTATATTTGATTTTATGCCGATTAACTTTGTGTTTTTAGGTTTTCAGTAACTTTAGGTTTTCGTTCTTTTTACAACTACCACTTACTAAATTCATGATAGTAAGTTTTTCACTGGTCTTTCTTACCTGAAACCAAAAATAAAATGAAATGAAAATAAGCATAAAAACAAGATTAAATCGAATAAACCTTTATTGGAACTGTAGTCCAATTTAATTAGGTGTATCAACTTAATTATTACGTCACAACTGCATAATATAATACCATTATTAGCAAACATAAAAGGAATGATTTGAGAAATCGGATATTTTTATTTGATCAAGACCGCCCAGATGCACTAATGGCACCCATGTGTTTATGTATTATCTTTCCTTTCAGTACAATAAAGTGAGTCAGTCGAACCATTTTATTGTTCATTGAATTTCAGGATCGGATGTATCGTATTTTTGTATCAAAAGAGCAGAGTAACGTTAATAATTTCAGAAGTGTTGAAGGGGATAATTGTGATGTTAATTATTTTTATTTCTTCAAGTTTTACTTGCTTTTTTGCGGGGTTTATCACTGACTATAATTTATGATGCTTTTGTTTCAGACTTAATACCTCGTTGACATTGAACGAGCTTAATTTGTGAGTCAGCAAATATCAAAAAATAAAAATGTACGACGCTTGTGTTCTATCAAACTCGCCGCTTTGCAGCTTGTGAAATCGCTCAAATTTAAAGAGTTTTTAAACATTGGAATGCATTGGGCAAGCAAGTTAAGTTATTTTTTCACGTTACACAGCTAATTCCAAAGACGTCAGTTAACTAGATCGTTAAGTTGCTGAAGAAGATATCCCAAACAATAGTTTAAGTGTCTGTAAAACGAAACTGATTGTGAAGGAAAGGAACCACCATAAAATTAAATCTGTCATTGGAGCAATAAAAGAAGCGACTAAACTAAATATACGACAGTTCCACTAATTTATTACGCAAACTTGAAATTTAATTACGAATGAAATGGCTCTCTAAATTGACCCTAGAATTTTAACATTCATTAAATTTTAAACATTTAGTTAACATTAATCAGTGCAAGTAATTGCGTATCAAAATATGTAGGTAAATCTGAACGCCAAGCGATAAACGTTCGTAATGTCACATTTACGGCGGCGGTCAATGGAAATTTCGTAACTGATAATATTAATAATAAAATGAGCATAAAACGCGGACAATGAGAACCGCCGTTAAAACGTAATCAAAACGTATTTTTAACTTGTCCACCGAGGGATTTCATAAACATGAATGAACACCGAACTCTGTGAATGGAACCAAAAATTTACGACAAGACTGATATGAAAGCAAACAAAATTTCGAACAATAAAGCTACGTACGACCATCCTGTATACCGTTCGATACATAAACTCATAAAATACTTTATTATGAATATAAAAGGGATCTAAATTTATGGATAAAATGTTATAAAAATAATCAACGTTCGTTGTCTTAGCGCATCCGCTCGGTCAAAATGTGCATATGAAATTTCAGTTTCCTCTTTTTGATTTGTCGTTTCTATCATTTTATTATGACGTGTTGAATTTTATAAAGACGTTGTCTTAACATGTAAAAGGGATGTTGCTTGTCAATATTCGTCTATATTTGTGATAGTGAAGAGAAATTTACGCAGTTATTTATATTTGTGGTTTTGGATTTCCTTTTCCCTTGATTTTTCATCTTTGACTGATCAAGATAAGTTAAAAAATAAATTTAATTGTAAGTCATCAAAGCAGAGCCAATTTATGAATCAATTATTTATGTTTTCCAATTCCAAATCAATTGACTTTTAATGACCAAAATAGAAAACTATGTGAGTCGAGGATGTTACCCTCAACTCACATAGTCTTCTATAAAAAAACCTTATTAACCAGCTATAAAAAATCTGACGCGTGACTTCGTGAAAGGCAAATAAAGCGAGCAGTCCGAACAGAATTTAGTCCATCCATTCTATAGATTGTAAATGGGACCTCTACTTGGATTGTAGACTATAAACCTACAAAAAGGAGTCACCGTCAGAAACTATATTTTTTCTTAGTTTGTGTTATAGTGTCAACAAGCCTTAAGGGTGAGTTTCCATTGAAACGGAGCAGAACGGAGTCAAATTGACCAATCACAACGCATTACGAAGATATTTTGACAAATTCAACGCGCTGTGATTGGTCAATTGGACTCAGCACCGCTTCAACAGAAACGCCTTTAACGGGTTCTTTCCAAACCCTACCAAAAATCTAAAACAGCATTACAACTATATCGCCATACTATTCACAATCTTCATCATCGTCTGTCAAATCTTTATCATGTAAGTGCCTTCTATCATTCCAACCCCATAACCTTTAATATCAAAATCACAATAAAATCCTTTCTCACAGAGAACAACACGTAATTTGAGCACGTGTTTTTGTATTGTATTGTACATGTGTATCACAATACTCATTTCCTTCGAGCAGGACAATCGACACAGGAAATTCTTTATTTTCGATCCATGCATGAGAGTTGATGGCACGTAGAATACCTATGGAGGTATTGAGCGTTTTATTATTAGCATTTTCTATATGTTGTACTCAGTTTAGCGATATAAAGATGTAGATCATGAGTTGATTATATGTTCAGAGTTAGTGTCATTTTTGCACATTTATTGATTCACAAAAGTAAAAAAATCTGGTCTTCTACATCATCATTCTCAAAATAATTACTTCCTACCTGTTACTTGTTACTTCGTAATAGCCGCAATTCTGATATAGAAACAGCGGTAATTTTGATAATATTTTTTACAAAATACGTATTTTATCACACACAATATTACAAAACCTAACCCATTAAATCAATTAAACCTACACGTTTGTTTTATAGCTCAAAATACTAAATTTACGAGTACCAATTCAATTTTAAAATGATATTACTTCATTAGAAATGGCTGACCTCATATGTAATTAGAAAAACCAGAATGCATAATTTATCTAGCATCTTGCTTGGGACAGGTTTGCATCGACGGCGTTTCCCACGGTTCTTGTTGGCTGTTTAAGATAACTGGTGTCTTTTATAGCAGAGATTATGCTGCTACTGGGTCAGAGAAGAAAAATCGATTATACAAAAGTGAAATTAAAATGGTTTATGTTGCGTATGGTGATTGGAGAGAAAATGTTCTGGAGTTATGTGTTGTACTGCGGTAGAAATAAATTGTGATGAGTTTCGGATTGGATATTGAAATTGTATCGTCGGAAATTTGGTGTAAAGCTAACGATTAACATTTTGTTGATTATCTAATCTAGTACAATTTTTTAAATTTATCTACGTGCTATCGCAAATTATCTATTAAATATAGACTAATCAAATCAAATAAAATCTAATGGAAACTAATACCTATATTTAATGCGTCACCCTTTTTACCGAAACCCGAAAGCTAACTTCACCGAACACTCTTCGCCAAACCATCAAATGATTTGATACCTATACCTTTATTTACCGATATTTCATATGCCCGACGCAAAGTTAAATTTACATAAGTTTGACCGAAAAACATTTTCACAGACGAACGCAATAATCATGGCTGTTGTAGAAAACATATTTTATTTACTTCAGTAGCAATAAAATTGAAAAAAGCAAAAAATACTCCCAAAAACCCAACCTCTTAAAAAAGTGAAATTTTCTTAACGTCCTAACAACATTTGTGTTGTACAATGAAACACGTGCTAAAGAAGGGTACTTTATAACAATAGGGACAATGGCACCTACAGGAAGGGTTCGACTGTTTAATTGAATGTAGTTCAGTGTAGGTGAATGATTTACTTACGGCTGAGTAAGTTCAATAGAGCTCCAAGGTATGAATTAGTTTTTAGCTTCCGACGATAATACTGCTACTGGCATTTTTGTCTGAGCTACACCATGCTTAGGTATGTTATATTGTCATTGAACCCCAGGATTGTTTTAATCATTGATCCCCAGCATGGTCTAACGTTGGGAAAAACTGCGACTAACAATTTTGTGCTTGAGAAGGCAAGGTAGCGGCAGTACCTAAGTACTTCGCTTTTCCGTGGTCAACTCAGCGACACCTTTCTTTACGAATGTATACTTTTCATAATAATATATTAAATTGAATAAAACTAGGTACCTACTAGGTATATTTATCAAAATTAGGTACTCTTTCATGTGTTTTTAGCATTTAATCAACGCTAAAAACACAGTTTGAAATAACGTAATACCTAACCAGCACCCAGGACAAAAATAACAGTTTGACAATGCTCTTCAATTCAACAAGACACTTCGTAACAAAACTTTTAACGTATTCCCTGTAATTGCAGTCTTGACATTCAAATGAAGACGATTCACAAATACCTGAATTTATTCTACCTCTCAAACGAGTAGTATTTCAGTTCAAAATCTATCAAAAGAACGGAAGACAGTAATTTGAAAACAAATTAAAGGGTTCGAAGTTGTAGGGCACTGTTGTAATCACAATGAACTTGATTTAGCATAAAAATCTTTACAAATCCACTGGGAGGGTGCTAATTCTATTTTGAGTTCTGTTGTTAACATTTTCAGGTTGGTGACTGGTAGATTCTTACTTTAGGCCCATCGCAGACGACAGACTATCCGTGACGCACTTTTTAGTCTGTGAAAATAGAACCTATGTAATTATATGCAGTAACGCACACGACGCGCAAAAATTCTCGACCTAATTTTTGTGCGCCGCAGACTCGATCGCACAAAAAGTCTGTCGTCTGCGATGGGCCTTAGTGTCACTTTGTTAATCGATAAAAAGGAGACACTTGGGATATTCTTTAATCTATGATTATTTGTAGGCGTTATTAGTTTGAGCGAGTTGGCGAGTGACGAGTGACGTCAATTGACATTTGTCAAATCGACTGTCATAAAAAGTTTCATTTTGACAACCAAAAAATTAAATTATAAGTATTAAGACTGATAATTTTATTCGAACAAAAGCATACCCAAATACCCAGTCTGCGCAAATCCAATCTAAACTCAACATCAAATAAATCAAATTCACACATCGCACAGTGGATCGAAATCAACAAAACGTAGGACAAATACGAAGCAGTATTCAAAGAAAAAGGCGTATTTCTATTACATACGTATTCACAATGGGACGAACAAAGACGAACGCTCTTTGCTCAGACGTGTTGGGAATTATTACAAAAAATCGGGGGCAAATGTGGGGAGAGATAATACTACCAAGTTACATGATGTCTATGTGACAATTGTAGCGGAGTACGTGATCAACCTTCTTGATTTGGTCGCGTTAACTCGAGATTTGTCTACGGAATTAGGGGGGCGGGGTGTCAAAGATTGATAATAAGTGTTCATATTTCCTTTTCGATTTTGCTGTCATTTGCATGTCATCTAGGGGAATACAAATTGTTGTGGATCAAACCCTTCAGATAATATTGATACTTACTTTTTTCAACTGTGGCTTTATCAATGAAATAAATAAATATTCTAATAAGCTTTTAAGCAGTAATTTATACATGTTGTAATTAGTTTATATACAATAAAACCAATAAATATAATATAAAATAGACTAATATAAGAAGTTTTTAAAACATTTTATTCAAATTAACTCCAAAATTATGCGTAATTAAAACAACGTATACAATAAATCAAATACTAAATATCTTGCAATTATTACTGTTAGTGTATAAAAATTGCAACACACTGGCCTCATCATAAACCTACATACGATAGGTGAGATGGTAAGTTGCCGAGCAAGGTCGCTTCACTCCAATAAAGTATGGAAGCATAAATATTTCATTAAGCATTGCTTCACTTGTAACATAAATAATATTTAAAAATCGATCAGCACCGCAACCATCGGCCTGGTATCAAGATCTTAAGAATCAACCACATCCTATAGATTTGTTAGTAATAAATCAGTTACATCAAATTAACCGCATCCATACATTAACGAGTGTACTGTAAGTTTTGAAGTTCCTATTTAGTTTATAAAGTCGGTTAAATAGTAACATTTTTTTAATATTCATCGCATCCGGTTAGCTAAGGTTTATATTCGATTGGATTTACGACTGTTTTCATTGCGGGCACTGTTTTATATAAATACGTGGACTGTTTCCTGTTGGTTTGTTACTAAAATAATATTTCTAATACAATTGGACGGAGAGCCTTGGCTTCTGTGAACATCATCTGGAATAATAGTCTGTTCTTACATGTTCCACAAACCATGAATCCTTATAATAATTTCTTTCGGAGTTCAAAATCACTTAAAAAAAATATGGGGTAAGTACATGAGTATTTTAATAACATAAATAAAATAATGTCCTTATTTTTAAAAACATATTTGTGTCATATCGCGTTAACTAATCTTGTGACAATCTGGATTCGCAACTTCTGCGCTAAATACATGTAACTAAATCATAATACTGAATCTCTAATTGATGAGCACGCCTGCAAAGTTCAGGCGGTGATACGCTTCGCATTTGACAACTGACAAACTGCGAATTTCCCATACAGAAATCCACTACAAACTAAAATAGCTCAGAAACCGCATTCCATTTGCTCATTATCCTCAAAATCTTACACAACGATGTCACATTTTATATCCGCCATCTCTTTCACTCATACGTAATTTTATTTCAGTTTTTACTTTCGACCAATTAAAGTTCATTCCAAATACAATTTTATTTGACACATCGTCCGTGTCTCACCAATCGTATGTTGGACCTTTAAATCGTTAAGTAATTGACACGTTTTTATTACTTCAACTTTTGGATCATTAAACCGTAAGAAACCACAGAACAAATAGGTACGCAGGGTGCGTTAAAACAATTGATCGAGGATACAATTTAATCTACCAGTTGCATGATTTAAAATTTAAATCGGAGTAATTTGGTTGTCATTTCACTTTGAAAATGCTGTGTCTTTAAATATTTACGGTTCGACGTTCAACCGGTTGAAAATGAGATGGTAATTAGCGATTGTCACCTGTTCGAAATTGTATTGTCAGTGAATCGGGAAACGGGCCTGTAATTTAAATCGGCTTGTTAAAACTTTTTGGTTGTATTGTATAGCGTTACGATATTAGTCCTTCAAAGTATTAAGTTCCTACTGTATTTTTTGCCGGTGATAAAATCATAAATGTTGATTCGCGGATTGCTAAAAAAATTTGCTTTGAAAGCGATTGCGACTTAATTTAATATGAAATCCTTTTATACCTACTTTGGTACTTATTTAATGGTGCCTAATTTCAGTCCATATGACATTTTATGACGTAAAAAAACTGTCATTTTGGTGAGAGAATTCCAAAAGCATAATAAATTTCGAATGAAATAATAACTGAGACACTGCCTTAAGAGGACTTTAGAAACCTAAGAATGAACAATAACTCTACAAGCTATAATATTAAGCTTTTGGTAATACATGGAAATGCGAAAGTTAGGTTATAATAGGTATATCGTATTGTAAAACCTTCTCAAAAAGAGGAAACATAGGTATAAAATAGTGATGTTTTTTCTAGAATTCAGAGGGGATTCAATTGCAAAGTGCTTAATATAGATACTTAATACCTCATATTAAATATCTACTATTGAACAGCAAAGGTCTCGCAACTCAAAGAAAATATCTGCAGTGAGGAAAAATTGACGTGATTATGCCTAATTCTATAGAGAAAATTAGGCGTAGGTAGCAAAATGTATTTTAATACTAATAGGTATTCTACGTTTTTAAAGTCATAAATGCTATTTTAGTGCCAGTAAAATGTTCGTAAAAATTTATAAAATACGATCATCAACTTGAGTACCTAAGCTTTAAGTAGGCGAAATAAAATAAATTGTGATTTAGCAATGTAGGTATATTTAATTTGCATAACTATGTATTAGAATTAGTCTAGAAAAGCATTCTAAGCACTCGTCCTGTTTAAATGACAGGTACGCAATAAAAATATATAATATCTGTAAAATACATAATCTTTTGATATAGAAAATATTATCGTAAGTAGGTACTTAATTAAAATACCAAGAGCAAGTAATAATTAAATATAGGTCCTATTTTAAGGTCCTTGATAAATTTGTACTGAAAAAAGTACTTGAAATTCAACCGTAATTAAGTATCGTACTTAATTTAAATTGTTTGACTCAAGCTTTACGTACGTTATCCACTGTGCAGTAGGTACGTAGGTATTTGTGGCATCAAATACTTAAAATACGCCACATTAATAAGTACTGTATTTTTTTTCTATCATAAGAATATTTAATAATTTTGTATTGTAATTTAATAAAACCTTTTTCAAAATTAAAGAAATTATAGGTATCTATGTTTGTTTTGAGCTGAATACTTAAGGCTCCGTTACAACGGATTGAAAACTGAAAAGCTATCTTAGGGACTTGCTGAAAGTCACTATTAGAATCAAAAGACATAAGTAATAAAGATTGATTTTAGTATATTTTTTGAAAATACCTATAGTAATTTTAAACCCTTTTAACACCAAATGAAACACAGGAATCTTAAAGATTTAGAAATATTCACGAAGTAATGATCATATTAATTTGAATACACTTACCTTCACATGCATTATTGTTGCTCCTCTCGCCTTTTGAGACATCAGAAATAATATTTGTCCAAAAAAACAATAAAGTACAAAATTAAAACTAAAACTTAAACAGAACCAAACACGCTAAACTGTTCGATCACACCGATTCTTTGGCATTATTTGATCACGATTAATTCCAGTTTGATAACAGTCCAAGAAAAAATACAAGGTAATAAAAACACACAATAAAAAAATAACTAACACAAAAATCAAACAACAGTTCCACACAAAACAGGATAAACAAAATAGTTCGTGCAAAAATAACAGTTCGTGTAACGTATCGCGATATGCGACTCCGGGAGGGTCTGTGCGCGCGGGTACACGTCTGGTGAACGAGCGCGGCCGACACACAATGCTAGCAGATCGAAGCTGGCCGACAATACGCGCGCGCTACAATAACCACCGCCCCCCGCCCCGCGCGCCACGTGCGACAAGGACGCACCGAACTAATGTCACTGCCCTGCGAACAATGCCGTCCTTCGAGCCTTCATACCGACACAAATTGAATCAAACCTAACAAACAGACTTTAAAATTCGCATCTAAACACAATTTCCCATCGATTAGCATAAAAACATACGTGGGTTGTATTGAAGAGTTCATTTACAATCAATTGTCTATGCGGAATAACAGCTTTCATCCCGCGGAATCTATACAAAGCGGCGTAGCCCATCCTTTTCTAGCGAGCGATGTGTGCGTGGAGTGCTCGCGCTCGCTCCCGCTCGCGCGCATTCTTCACGGCTAGGCGCGGTTTTGTCTCTCTCTAGGCCCCGCCCAGTCGGCGTCTTTGCGAGAATCCACTGCAGTGTGTGTACAGAATAGACCGCATTGTGAAACGATTTTCGCACACCACAATGCTCAGGTGGGTGTGTGCCCGATCTATGAGGGCGTTTAAAAAGTCAATACAATCTCTTACATTTGTATTCGTGGAGAAAATTTTCTTTCTTCAGCCCGTTGTTCGACTGGGCGTGTTGGGACCATTGTGTAGCGAGGCGTGGCCTCACAAAAAAGTTTCTATTGTGTACAGCACCGATTGTGATTGGCGAGTTCTATTGTTGTCTGCCACTCGGTACGAATCTCGGGACAACGTAGTGTCGTGACAGAGCAACAATTTCACACGACCCACATGTCATGTATCTATCCATTAATGTATTCGTTTTGACACTTTATAAACGTTTGTAAAATATAACAGATAGCATAGAAATCGGTTGCTCTTTCCAATTATAGAAAACATATGACTGGAAAAGTCGCTTCAATGAATATTAATTTGTCGTTAAGCCCTCAGGGTTTGATTGACTGTTTATTACGACGGATCTCCATTTTATGATGCCTTTAAACTGGCCTTACAATGTCAAAGCTATCTCACTTGCCATATTCTTATGAGATGTAGATTAGATGGTAGGGCCTACCCTTAAGACATTTTTATCCACAAGAAGTCAGCTGATCTATCGTGGGACTAAAGACATTTCAACTTGGAATATAAAATTTTAATACTTATTTAACTAATAAATACTAAATCATGAGATAAAAGAAGCTACTAATAAGCCATTAAAGTTTTAAGTTCGTATTTGATACAACTTTTCACGGCAACATTTTATCTTTGAATTTAATTACGATTTTATTGCCGATGAACTTTTTATTCAAGTTACCATTTGGATGGTTTGAAAAGATGATTTTGTTTATGTCATATGTTTATTAGCGGTGTGAACATCATATTTAAATAATATTGAATTTTTAGTGATCGTTAACGAGTTATCAGAAGTTATGAGTGCTTCGGTGAGCTACGGATAGGCGAAGTAACTAATTATAAATATGTTTTAAGATACACATATCTTAATACTGTAATAAAATTAGTAAAAACATGATTATAAAACGAAAATCACTTTGTTTTTGTCTAGAGGCCTCGCTAATTGATCCACTGTGCAGACACGCTTACTTTAACATGCTTATTTTGACATAAGCGAAAACGAATACCGTTACTCACACTATTCCTATCCCCTAGTTACGAGTATATGTAAGTAAAATTCCTATTTCAAAATCGTTACACAAAAAGAGTACCTACCTACATGCTACATGATTAATAACCTCCTTGCGCTGTAACGTAAAATAACGTTATCTCTGTCACAACGGAACGGTTATGGAAGCAAGGCATCGGGGCTCCTTTCAACAAGGACAATATGACCTATATTGGGGCGCAGGCGTATAAGAATGTAGGGGGTAGGGGGCGCCCCCACCCCATATGTGGGGGCCGGGGAGCATTATCTATACGGGTACGCCTTGGCAGTGTTCCAAGCATTTATTGCACAGTTTTGGGAGGAAATTTATTATTGTTGATTTGAGATATGATAGTAGAATTTTTATGTTTGGGTCGGCGTTTTTTGGGATCTAAGGTTGGGTTCGATATTTTGTATTGTGATGCGGTTATTTTCTGAAAAGCTACTTGGATAAGATATTGAAATAGTTTTGGTGGGGAATATTAAATTAAATGGACGTAAGCGTTTAACACGTACCTTGATACCTTGGGTACTAGGTAATAGGTACCTTGATACCTTGGGTACTAGGTTATAGGCACCTATTAAGGGAAAATGGGAAACAGGATCTGTATTGCAGCGTTTTTAAAAGAATGTCTTTTCCTTCGTTACGAACTTCTAAAGAATTAGGTATTTATTAAACAATTCCGTTATTATTCTGGTAGATTTGAGATCTACCAGAATTTTCACCATAATTTTTCAATACTCCACCAAACTTTAAAACCTTAACCAACCCAAAACAATATTGTGACATAAAATTACCCCAAATAAAAGGTAATTTCCCCAAGACAGCAACACAGAGAAACTCCTTCGTACTTTTGTCCTGGTAATGAAGATTATCGACCCACTGGGGTACGGCAATTACTTGATTGGTTTTTGGTGTTTTGTTACGATATTGAAAATGTACAGATGGTTAGAAAAGTAAGTAAATATTGTAAAGGTTCATTTTATTTGCTGTTATTGTAATAGTTATAAATACAGGTTTGAAAATGTTTGACTCATGGGTACAATTGTATCGATCGGTTAAATCATTAACCCTTTTATGTAATCTAGGCAGATATTTATCTTCTAAGCTACCTGTAAGTAAAACCTAATCATATTTGGTCCACCACGCTTGCCTTCTGCGGTTTGGTGATTTCAAACACTAAATATGTACTTATAGAATAGTTGTTAATCAAAATCTACCGGTCTGGGCAGCAAACTTTTGAACCAAAGCATATCAATATAACAAAAAGAATACATTAAACTTTATAATATCGTAGGTACTATAAGTATTTATGTCGCTGACTGTACCTGTACCGCTTGTCAGTAGGTACATTATGTACTTCAGTAGACGATACCAGAAACCTTTGTAGAGTTTCCTATTTCAAAGAAGAGATTTCGAACACCGATATTACCGTTTCTCCAACTTTGTATACGTCTTTTGTTTTCTATTTTCTTAGATTTGTTTTGCCTTGAATGTACATTAAAACTCATTTTCTTCGGTAGAATGTAAAATTGGAATAATAATTTTGTTCCTTTATTTTCCTTGTGATATAAGGTTACTGACATGTATACTGAATTCATTTAGACGATATTGTTTGTTTAATTAGGTCTCGTATTAAATCATTTCATTTTTGTAGGTTGAAGATATTTTTGAAGGTCATTGTACTTACACTTTACAGTTCTTTATATTTATAGATAGAATGCTTTTTTACTTGATTGTATGTAGGGCATTGAACAAAGTACCTACCTTACATATAAATTTTTGGAATTTAATCCGGAAGTAGGACATACCAACATACTTAACTTAAAGCTAAGTTTATTTCATAAAATCATCATCAAACTTTGCTGTTTATACCTCCAAGATCACAAACACCGTAAGACAAACCATTACAAACATTCCACCCCTTTTCACCCCTCCATCAAACCACATGAGGTGGAAGGCACATCATAAAGAGCAAAGTTCTGTATTAAGCAAGTTTACTTAGTCTTTACCAACGGAAGTCGAAACAGGGGTGAAAATCAACCCGTTGCGCGGAAAATAGGGTTCATCATGAAGGGTTAAATAGTAAAGTAATACAGGGGATTAGTTGAAGGGTTAACATTTTGATGCACTTAAAATGAAATTCGATTACGATTATGTTTACGAGTTCGTAACACGTACGGTGGAGTTTGGGATTGGTTTGAGTTGTAAGTACTTTATCTAAGTACCTATTACATAGTTGCTGGCGACGACGTCTGGGTGTCAATTGTAGGTACTTATATATTCTTATAAAGTATTTGTGTATGTATATGTTGTATTAGTAAAATTCCATAATACAAGCTTAGAGCTTAGTCTTATTTAACCGTGAGTGAATTTGTTCGGGTATATTTATTTTATTACTGGAGGAGGGAATTGTAAGCTTCAGGTACGTCATCAGTTAGATGAAGCTAAAGGATTGTTTCTCACGGTATAAACGTTAGATAAAGGCAACTGTTTGGTACTCAATATCGAACACTAGTTAACTCCAAAGACATAAGACCTCATTCAATTTAAGCGCGTTTGGTCGTCCGGTTACGCACCGCGGTATTGCGCAGTTGTCGCACCGATGTTTTTTTGTTTTTCATACACAACGCACGACTGAAAACTTCTTATTTGAAAGAGTAAAGAGCAAGTATCGTTTACACTGAGCGAACTTACAAGCTACAAGCTAACGATTTCTTAAGACAATTTGAAAGACATTTGAAGTTAACTTCCTATAAAACTCGCAACTTCTATCGAATTAACCCTTCAATGTTAACGCAACTTAATCAAGTAACATCACTTAAAGTAACCCTTACCAATTAAGTAAAAATAAACGCTATCAATCTATAAACATATCCATTCCAATTAGCAACATTCTCACATCAATTCAATACTCATTCACAACTCAGCAACATTAATTCGCTATTGAAAATGAAAGCGCACAATGTAAGTAAACCTATTTCTAGGAAGATCTTTTTAAATAGACATGGCTACAGTTAGTGTCAAACGAAGTAAGCTGGTCTAATTGACGTCGCTAACCTGTCTTAAGGTTTAGATAGGCAGAACTATAGATAGGAGTGGATAGGTGTAGATGAAGAGTATGTATGTACTATAGTTAAGTAGGTATAGGTAGATAGCAGGTACTATGTTATACCCAAATAGATAGGTAAGGTGAGCCTGTATTGTAGATACCTAAGTAAATCAGATTAGCTTAAAATAGAACAAGCTTAGTAGGAAGATATCTAGAGAGAGATAGCTAGAGATGCTAAATGTACGGATTAATCGAATGCAAAAATGGTGGAAGGCTGTACTTAATAAAACTATACTAATCTAGGTATGTAAGCAAAATTATTTAGATACCTAAGTACTATGAAATAATTACTTCTATTTGATTAATTTGTGAATTAACTTGTTAACCTTTAAGTCTTTTTTTATTGAAAAATCGTCCGTATTGGTCAATTAAATAAATTTTTAGTTTTATCCAAAACCCTCCACCCAATTTAATTTTGAAAGAGCGATAAACATCCATCCATCTTCACTCCTATAATAGATGAAACACTTAACAATTAAAAGCCTAACCGCTTAAAAGCGTCTATAAAGCTATGAATACAACATAACAAAATCCCTGTTTTCCCCAAAAATAGATAAATAATAGTAAAAATACCCAAACATCATTAAGGCGCACTAATGTCCATTTGTAGCTACCCTCACATTATTACACGAATAGATATTTGCCTCCAGATGATCTCACTTAGTTTTTAAACGTTGCTTTTACGGAAAACATAAGTAGCCATTTCCATTCGGCAGCGTTTTAAGTGGAAGCAATTTTTTTACAGTAAAAAGAAATTTATTACCAGTTTACGCTGATCTAATGCGTTCTCGTTGGCTTTTAAAATATCGCTTTCCATTACTTATTGGATTTTGTTCGTTAGACATTTTTGATATTTCGCTTTATTAATGACTTATACCTACTGCTGAACGTTCATTAAGTTCCTGTTAATGAGTAGTTAAGGGTACCTAAATATCAACTTATTAAAATGGTAAAATCTTTAGGTGTTTATTACGATTTACGATGAACGAGTATATTTTAAAATTAACAACAAATAACTAAGTACATTAATTAGCCAATAGTTTCATTGAAAAATCATAGCACATATTATTATTAAGTACTAAGATTTACCTTTACATATATACTAATCTCACAAACAAAATAATACGCATATCAAAATACCTACTCCATCAAAACCCCGAACTCAACAAAATGTTTCAGCTAACACAATTGTATTGTGTAAACTGTAGGCATATTTTTTCAGCAATACTGGGCGGCGCGTAGCCTACTACAATAGGGTATTGTGATGTGGGCGGCAGCCATTGTTATGTTTCGACCAATCAGAGCGCAGCATTCAACAATAGCTCGCCGAATTGGGCACCGGCGTCTTTCTATTGTCGGATTGGCGTCGCTTTGTGTACACTTCGCCTTAATTGTTTGATTGTAGGTAGATAAATAAATTGGGTGATGTTTTTTAATTGGTGGAGATACAAGGAATATAGTAGGTATGGATTGGGCTAAAGGTATTTTGTATGAGTATGAAAATGTTTATTGAAAAGAAAATTCATCGTATCCTACTTAGGTATATGTTAGTGTATATAAGGTAGGTACCTATTTGTATTTAAGTATGTATTATTATCAGTTAGTAAGATTTCATATTACAAGGTTACCGTATGTTAGTTTTATAGATAAATTATGTGATTATTTTTTTACCTACCCAGCTAGATACTGTAAGAAAAAAATGTGCGTAGCTAAGTACATACCTAACTTTTGTAGTAGGTAAAATAAGAGTTTCGGTCAGTGATACCAAAATAATCTTATGAATGTGTTACGGCTAATACCCGAAGTGCGGCTACACCTAGTTTTAGCCGGTTAGAACTAGGTGCATATATATGTCATTTTAATGAAAAGAGAGAGTTTAAACATGAAAAAAAAAATAACCCTAACTTACCGAATAGTAAGTAATTCGGTAGGTTAGGGTTTTTTTTTTTCATGTTTAAAATCTCTCTTTTCAGTAAAATGACATACGGCTAATAGGTACCCGAAGTGCGGCTACACCTAGTTTTAGCCGGTTAGAACTAGGTGTAGCCGCACTTCGGGTATTAGCCGTAACATATGTTTAAAGAGATGCTTACTTAAGTACCACTAAAACTATTAGCTAAGTTACATCTAACAAGTACTCAAATATAACCGGACTAGAATACCCATTCCTGTCACATATGACACCTAAATCTCCACGCGAATAGAATATCTAATAATAACATCCTCCAACGTAACTTTATGCGTTGTATCTTTGCCTGGAAAATACTTATACTTAGGTAGTTAGTTAAATGTTGGGTAGGTATGTATTTGTATATATTTTTATGTGAAATTATAACAAATCCATGTTCTTATCTATTGGACATTTTTGGTTTAATATCAACAACAAAGTGATAATTTATTTAGAAAAGACACAAGACATAGCAAAAAATGTACATATAGGTACGTCCTTGACACGGAAAAATAAACAAAATAATGTCTCTTGTAAGTCCCACAGCTGGACAAAAACCTCTACTCTCACTGAAGATATCAGTTCAGTCTGGATTAAAGTGTGCAAATACCTACTCAAGTAATTTGTCCAACTTAAAGCAAAAAAGTTACAAAAATCTCTACCAAAACCATTTTCTTCCTCTATCAAAGATATACCTAGTATCTACCTACATAAAGTCTAGTCTAGAAAGAACCTATAGTCTGGAGTATTTGAAACTTCGTTAGGATATTGTGACCGGATGTTGGGATTGCACTGGACAGGTGCCGACCCCGTACCAAGAACCGTTCGATATCGCCGTTCTGTCGTTTAGATTACCCTGTACTATGATCGTGTATTTTTGTGTATAGATTTGTCTTGGTATTCGTAGATTTCAGTGTCATTGCCTGTAAAGTAAGTAAGTAAGTTAAGTAAGTAAGTAGTAAGTAAGGTTAGTAGCCAATCCTGGTGCCGGAGTTTACAGACCGCTTGAAGGCGTCCACCTTGATCTGATTGACTACCGGGCTATTTGATTAAAGTGTGTTGGGAATTTGTTCAAACTTCTCGTCAGTAGCATGTGACAGAGATCATCTTAGTTCAAAGGATTGCCTTAGTCCAGGAATGACAATGGTGGATGTTTAATAAACTTCGTAGGTACATATTATAAAAGAAAGTCCTCAAAAGCTGTCTGTACGTGATTGGTTTTCTTAAAAACCACTGAACGGCGGTTGCCATGTTCACCAACATGCAAAGTGATTTAAGAGAAACGTGTAACTACTATTGTATGCCTAAACTATCACAGTACAGCTACAACGCGGGTAAAACCGCGGGGTACTACTAGTTAGTACTGTAAAGGAAACGGAAAATATGCACAGTAGTAAAAACAAAAATAAAGGAATTAATAACAAGTATTAATAAACAAATTAACAAAATAAACAATATTAAGTCAACAAAGAACAAAATAACTAAAAGCACCCTCATTTCCTTGAACAAACATTCAGGGCGTTTCCATTATCGAAACATTTCGTATTTCACCTTTTAACATTGAAAAAGCTTTTCAAACATGACAAAATATCATTCAAGTCTTTCACAAAGGAAGACCTATCTGGTTCACATAAAGCAGAGAAGAAACCGAACAAAACACCTACTTATATAGAAAACGTTTCCAAGACGCTGCTGTAGGGTGGTGAATGGTATGAGAAGGAGAAACCCCATCTACCAAAGTACTCCACAATCAACCCTATTATCTACACAATAAGGTTGACAAACACTGCACAATATAAGCAAGTTAAAATGTAACATTGTCCATTCACAAAAGAACCGTAAAAATGCACAGGGTCGCTCCCATTTCGCCTTGTTTGTGGGAATATGGAAGAGGGTTGGGGGACCAAGTTTTACTGGTTGGTAGATGTATAGAATACTCGTTTAGTTGAAATGAATCAAACTGATGCTGCGGAAATAAGAACAAGTAGATATCTTTTATCGATGCGCTGTTTTATTCTTTAGCTGAAAGGAAATTGAAATTTTCAGTAGAAGCTAATAGCTATGATTGTTAGGGAGTACTAATCACTCTATTGAAATAAAAGCTTCTATTAAACACACCGACTCAGCTTGTTCACCAATTCAATGTCAGTTTAATTACTTACCATCATCCTTAGAGTAATATAAAGTGTTAACCTATAATGTCCCACTACTGGGCAAAAGCTTCTTATCTCACTTAAGATATGATAGTTCCGCCTCACTGTAACTATTTAATAATCTGTGTCACTGTACTGATTTTGTTACTAATTTAATATGTAATTATTTCTTACTGAACAACAAAATTTAAAAGGAAGCCTATAGTTTTCTTTTATCCCATAATTCCCACGGTATCGGATAAAACCGCGAGGCCCATTTAGTACTTAATACAAGTACAGGTAAAAACGGCCTGTACTTTTCATCCTGTAGGCCAACTTTAACTTGTAAATAGAGTGTAAACATGAATATGAATAATAAAACAACGCGAGTCGCATTGCCGGACAGGGCGGGGGTAGCGCGACCGAAAAGTAAAAAGTAGAACGAAGTACGGAGGAAAGAGCAGCCAGACCTTTGTGCCACCCTCTTGGGGGAGCGATAGCATGCGCAGACATTTATAATAATTTTTGTGTAACGCGTAACACTCCTTACTGTACTGTGATATCTTCAGTGAGGCCTTTGTTCAGATTAGCAAACTGGCTAAAGGCAAATTTAAATTAAAAGTTTAAATGTTTTTAATAAGTCACTCGACCCGCATCCGGCCTATACCTGCACTATGTGCGTATTGCGCTTTACCTAATAGAACTACCTATATAGTAGAAAACAAAACAAAAACTGAAGCAAATTATACCCATGAATTATTTCCAATGACATAATTTCTATGACCTGCTCTGCTAACTCTCCTTACATAAGTAGATACAACTTTGCAAAGCTCGTCTGCGGGGGAGGCGAAATTAAGAGACACTTTGTGTACATTCATAAAGGAATATACGTACAAACATACGTACACACATTACTATAGCACGGCTTGTTAAGTAAACATCTTGCAAACTAATATAAACTTTGATCAAGGCTATGGTTTGTCTTTGATAACCTTTATAACAACTTGGAAGATTTCATCCCTATTTGTGTACCTACATCTATAGTTTCTTCAGCAGAAGAAAGCTTTCTGGTAAATTAATTGAAAATGGAAATATTTTCAGGAGTTGACAAGGTGCCTTTTCTGCTACTGAAACTCGTATTCTAATAGATGGTTTACTAGTTGTAAAAAAAGTAATTTCGAGTAGGTTAGTGGTCTATTGTAAAAAGTATGAGAAGTGAACTGACAATATAAAGGTATTTTGAATTGAAACTATGTTTACGGATGCGCTTCGCTTTTATTTTAAGTACATTAAACTTAAGAAACCAGTAAATATGTAGGTACTTATGAGAAACTTGTGGGAATGCGTTTAATTTTAATTTTTCTTTTCTTTAATGAAATACTTATTGTCTCTGTGTTGATTACTGTAGCTATCATTTGTATATTTCTTGTTTTTGAAAAGACTACTGAATTTTTTTCCGTGTATAGATGTTTGTTTGTGACTGTTTCACGAGAAGCGAATTTAGAAACAAATATCAATAACGACTATTTTCAACCACTATTTCGACCAAAATATTCTCATAATGCAAGTAAACCCACAGGACACTGCAAACACATTACCTTCTTTTAATACACGTCTAATTAAAACACAATTTAATTTCCGGCAGCCATCTTGAATTATGACAATACTCGTGATTGATGCTAGTGTCCCACTTCGACTAATGCGAGCTACGTTTATAGATAGCTACGTCATAATAACATTGGCAAGTGCACTTACAGCGGACATAATCTATTGTTACTGACAGTACTGATGTGTACAGGATAAGGGTAAAAAGTAGACGGATGTTTGTCTTTGGCGGGAAATTATAAGACAGTGAACTAAATTATTATTTTTCACAATATGCATTCAATGAGGGTTTTCTAAAACGACACCCACTAGGCGGCAGCACTGAGACGTGAGGTCTAGAAATCTATCAAAAGTGTAATTTTCGTGAAAACCCTCATTGAAATCAATCACAAACTTTGCAGAACAGTCTACTTAGTATCAGTCATTTTGAAAAATTATGATAACGTAACCTACTCCTAATTAAGTCCGTCTAAAACTTTATCTTAGCCTGCACCAAATAACATAACGCAATATTAATTATGATAGAAAACAAAAGTGTCCATTCCAAAACGTGCGTTCAGAAATAACAAGAAACAATACAACATTAAGTTATTAGTTTAATAGTGGTTCATTTTCATTAATAACTATTTATTACTTTGGTCTTTGTTTGGTTTATGAATAGCTTTGGACAGAATTATGGTTATGGTTATGATTGTTGTGGTTATGAACATGTCTATTCTAATTCCGTCTGTTTTTTTCTGGGGTCCCGGGTTCGATTCCCAGGTCGACAGATTTCAATTTTCTTTTCAAGCTCGGCAATTTCGTCTTTTTATCTACTTACATTATTCGTTTGTTGTGAGTATCGGAGAATCTTGTCATTTTTCGTTTTTAATTTTGATGTTGTTATAACTACTCTCAAGTAAGTTAGTAGCCAAACCTGGTGTTGTAGTTTTTAGACCGCGTTAAGACCGCCAACATAGTCCAATAATTAAAATTCCTGGTACCTACCAATTCGCTTATAGCATAGCTAATATGAAATATCTTGACAAATAGTTGAGTAATAAGACTTTGAGTTCTTTCAGTCAGATGCCACAAAATGTTTGTTTATCCATATCAAAATATTCTTTTTATTTATTCACAAATGCTACTTTTCATCTACAAATAAAATAAGCTCATAACACACGATTTCTACGGTACTCGTAAAGCTACCTGATCATAAATCAACAGGATCACATATTTTCATTTTTAACTCTTTAAATGTCTGATAATCATATCCAGTGGGCACTTAACCGTGCCGGGGTGGGCAGAGGAGCAAATTATAATAATTTACGACCAATTAGGTAGAGCAGAGCAGAGCCACTGAACGCGAGGTGTCGGGTGCTAATGGCATTTGTTTTGGATACTAGATGAAGACATTTATTTACATTCTTTTATTAATAACTAGCATCACCCCGCGGTTTTACCCACGTTGTGCCGGTTCCCATGGGAATTGCGGGATGTAAAATAGCCTATAATCTGCCCGTTGAATGTGGTTATCTATTACAAAAAGAATTAATCAAATTGTATTGGTAATTCTCGAGATTAACTCTAATATACAAATAATTAAATAATGTGGTCTCCGTGGTTTAACTCTCAGCATGCTTATTCCTGTGGGAATTTTGGGATTATCAGAAGCTGTCGTTTTCTTCCTACAAATTTAATTTGTGGAATATCTTTCTAAGAAATTATGTACACATTACACATTACATACACATTGTAAATTAGTTGAAGTGTATTTGAAGTACCTACTTAATATCTATTTAATAATTTAATAAGAAATAATAATCATTAGGCAAGCGTGGTGATTACGCCTAATCCTCCTCACTGTACTGATATCTTCAGTGAGATGAGAGGCCTTTTCCCAGCAGCGAGACATTACAAGCTAATACTTAAACTATTTTTATCGTTAATTGAAACGTACGTTGATGTCATTATTATTTGTTAAAACGGGAACTTTTGTACGGCGGAGGTCACTGTTGAGTGTCCCTCAACACGTTTCGGTCACATACGGTGACCTTCATCAGGAGGTGGGTGAAGCGCTCGCGACAGCAGCGTCTCTCCCCGGGAGTTCCCGTTTGATCAAATAATATTTTTAACGTTTTCTTTAATATTAATTAATCAATAAAACAAAACCTAACACACCACTACAAATATAGAAATACCATCTGCCCTAGTCTCTCGGAACGAAACCATCATTAAAATTAATACGAAGCAGTTGACAATGTAACCTGACTTTGACAAGAGCATCCGTTTAATGTCTGACTTATGGACGCGAAGTCAATTGTATGAGTTAAATCTGGCCTGAAATAAGGCAAATATTTTAATGGATATGCCGCAGTGATGGAGCGACGCGACGAGAGATATACAATGCGATTTGTGAGTTCATTATTTGGTATATTATTAACTCGTTATGCCATTAGCTTTGGACGTGGTGTTTTGAATTGGTCGTCATTTGTTATATTGGTAACGTGAAGGTGATTTTGTAGTGGCCAAATTATTTATTTGACGTCAATTATTTTTATGAACCTGTTACTGCCTAAACAATGCATTTATGGTAGTTACCCGCTTAAGGGTGACATCAGCTGTCAGCTAGTTAGGGGGCGCAGTGGTCAACTGTTGTCGGAGGTTTTAGCCCGCCTAAAGGCCTCCGACATGGTCTATCGATCGAAATAAACACGGTAGCGCTCAGAAATTCCACTATTACCCATCCAACAAAAAGCTAAATAAATTATATCTGCCAGTGGAAGTTAAGCCTTTCCCGAAGATAAAAAGGGCTTAGTTCAAGGTAGTCCAAGTGTCGTATATAACGAGAGACACATTGTTGTTTTACTTTGACACATGTCAGTGGGAAGTGCTCTTTAGATATTTATTATTCTCTATATTTTAAGAAAACAAAGTGAAGAAACAAATGTAAAGGTACTTGTATACTTACCTATATTGTGTTGGGTTTGAGTGGTGTTTGTGTTTCGATGACGGAACTAGGTTTTTGAATGTAATTTTTTGTGCGATGTTGACAAATTGGAGGTATAAATTATTTATTGATTAGATTTTAGGAATAATTCGCAGTTCATACTTTAACGTCCGCACTCAGAGACGACAAATAGATATTTCTTAGTAGATAATTAATTAGTGATTTTGACAAGTAATGTTCCTATGAAAAATTACGTCAATTATTTAAGTGTTGATTTAATGAATGTCTCTGAGTGTGGCAGTAATTTTCATTAAATTAAGTTTAATAGTAAAGTAAAGTATTACCCTGTAACGTCCCACATGTGGGCAAAGACCTCTCATCTCACTGAAGATATCAGTACATTGGAGATCTCAAACTCAAGCCATGTTTAAAAATAGGAAACATGATCTAGAACAATCTGACATAATTGCTAATCCAATTTAATCGTCTGCGAAGTGCAAAAGCTTATTAAAGAAATCACATTCTTAATTATAATTTGGTATAAAATACATTATAAATCCTCTTATAATTATTTAACAGACTAACATAGAAACATGTACCAATATACCCAACAAGAATCTTCCAAGGAAACTCACTGCCGACACGAAGTCTCAAATAAGACAAGATTCCTAGAACGTTGAACACAAAGCACGAGACAATACAAGTCTTGTTGAAACATCTTCCAGCATTTTACTACTACAGCTAAGAGAACTCCATTCATGGTATCCAGGAATTAGAAGATTCAAAGAAAATGTCTTCAGGTTTATGGTTATTGTTTTTGAGCTATTTTTGGAAAATATAATGGTAATTTAGCTTTTCAAACCTGGGTTGAATTGTTACTTAGTTAGGGGCCTTAGGGAAAAAACTGAATCTTACAGATTCGCCATGCTTGTCCGTCCGTATATTATACTCAATTTTAAGTAAACTAAGAGTCCCACAGGTGGTAAAAGGTGGGCGACATTTGCCCAGATGTGGCCCAGTTGTGTATCCAGTTGTGGGACGCATGTAGGACACACGATATTTTTTTCCATCTCTTTTGTAAGTACATACAAACATACCTAGTTAGTGTGAATAAATGCCATCAATGATATTATCAGTTTTTAATTAAACCTGACGAGTTGTAAGTTGTAGGGCAGATCAAGATAAAGAAGTACGGTATTTTTGCTTTCATTTGCAATCCTTTGCAACACCCGACACAAGAAGAGACGTATAATATGTTTCACTTTGAGATATATTATGTTTGTGTCTGTCTAGTTGTGTCAAAATTACAAAACATGATATATGTTTATTTTATTAACAACTAGCAGCGCCCCGCGGTTTTACCCGTGTTGTGACCATTCCTGTGGGAATTTTGGGATAAAAAATAGCCTATGTTACTCGTTGATAATGTAGCTTTCGAATGGTGAAAGAATTTTTAAAAACAGTCCAGTAGTTTTTGAGTTTGAAATTTTGACTATTAGTGTATGTATAGTGTAGAAGTGTAGATTAGTGTAGATGTAGATGTAGATTTTCGTCACAGTGACATAAAGATATGCATTGTACCTAGCTCCCAAACGAATAAACCGTTTTACTAAAACAGTTCACTGGCAAAATCACGCATCAAAATTTTTACTATTTCAGAATTCCCGCAGTTCCAAAATGAACTCAATATAAACGATGCCTAACGCAACGCCAAAAACATCAACAAAAGCTTACAAAATAAAGTAGTTAAAGCAAACACAATTTATCCCAAGTGCATTATTATGTGCGCCTGGGCATAACGGTTATGAATTATTGTATTCTATTCTAAGACTGGCTCGCTTAAGAATGGACATCGCGCATGCAACCGCACTTGTTGTGTTACATTGTTTTGTGTATGTGTTTGGTGTCCTGTTTGTATGTGTGTGTGACTAGGAAGAAGAACTATTTTCGTAATAAATTCTGATATTGTTCTGTTAGTCGATAAATTAAGGAACTTTTAATAGAATTGCAGTGTCCCGTGGCTTCATCCGTGTTGTGCCCGTTCCCGTGGTCAAGTGTGCTCGTAGCTTGTGTTTCGTAGCTTGTAAACTCACTTATGTCACCTACGCTTTAGATATCATAGCATAGATATGCATATTTTGATTTGTGGTGAAATTTGATACTAGTCTCAGATTCTTCTAAGACTCTTAAATTTAGAGAAAACACCAAAAACTCATTAATTTTATTGTGATGGTTGTTGCGCAACTTCTAAAATGCATCTCCTCTTTTTGATTAAACTAAAACATTATTATAACGTCTCTCACACAGTAGTAACTACCATAAATCGCATTCAATTTACATACCCAAACACATTAAAAAGACAATATTCTCGCAAAAATATTGTTTGCAGACATGGAATTTTAATTTTAATCAAGTGGGTATAATTCATCGATTTATCACGCAGCGGTGATAATATTTCTTTAGCGGTAATGGCGTGCGTTTTGGCGGGAAAATGTCGTCGTATCCGGCGCGGTGGCACTCGCGCGCACAATCGGCGTATCCGGTGCGCCCGCGCATCTCGTTAAGACACGTTCATAATTTTGATGTGTGAAATTATTTATTAAGAGTACGATATGTGCTTTATTTGGGTGTGAAATGTATTGGGGTTTGTTTTATGGTACTGAGTAACATGTAATGAGATAATTTTGGTACTAGATAAAATATTTTTTTTGGTTTAACATATTATAATGCAATGTCGAAGCGAAGCGTCTATTGGTTGGACAAACAGAAGTATGACAGAGACAAAGGATTCTATTATTTAATAGAAACTAGACTAAGAATAAAAAAATATCCTCCACAATAAAAAAACATCATCTACTCATACTAATAAAGCTGAAGAGTTAAACTCTGTTTGTTGGAACATGCTCAGGAGTTGCTTATCCTTTTTGAGGGAAAATTTGAAGAGTTATTATCCCACAATTCCTACGGGAACATGTCAACAATTCGTGTAAAACCGCAGGCGGTAAATATTGTCAGCTTAATAAAATTATTATTATTAAAGCCGTAAGTGTCCCATTGTTGGGCAAAGACCTCCCCCCATTTCTTCCATTCAGCTCTGTCAAGAGCTTCCTGACACCAACCGGACCAGTACATGTCAAGCTCGTCTCACCATCTCCTAAATAAAATAATGGGTCAAATATGTTTGTGCCTCCAGTGTGCCATCAGCTTTACACCATACATACATTTTCTTTTACAAATATTTGTATTTTATTTTTATTTTATACGGCTGTCTTTTATCACTTGTTATTATTAATTACGTTTGCACCTTATTATTTATTTTTTGCACTTAATGTGGCAGAAACTGATTTTCTTGCGATATTTTTTTACTGACGGTTTTTAAGGAAGTTGAAAGTAAAAATTGATGATGTTTTGTGAAATTTAATCCAGATTTTGGATAAATAATGATGATTGTACTCACTTACGGGGTGCCAGGTACAGGAAACAGCGATAGCGAATACATTAAAAAAGATCAGTGAGTTTTACACATTATAATAAATATGTCTTTTCAAAAGTCTCTCTCTAGTCTCCGTCACTCGCCAGCACCGTGGTACCTCTTTTAGCTTCTCTCATCATATTGTATGGGTTATTCTTAGAAATACCAAATAATAGAGAGGTGTACTCCCATGAATTTTGGGAAATCGTTGTAATATCGAAGAACATTTTCGTAGGTCAAGATATTTTCGAAACGGGTCTAAGTTATTCAAATACAAATCGTCCGTAATGTTAATGTCGACAAGTTGTTTAGTGTTATCAAATGAACCCCTATTCTATTGGTAAGAAGACAAATGTTTACCAGTTTCACCCCTGTTGGGGTTGTATTGTTGGGTTGTTATAGGGTTGCCTCTTACGAAACATTTTATTGTTTAAATATCTATTTAAAATCAAGGTCATCTTTTAATTATATAGGTAACCAGAATCGTCTTATAGATCGTTATTGTTAAGCAACATGCAGCTTGAACATTACTTTGATGGGTGGACCATGTCGGAAGTCTGTAGTCGGTTTCCAAAATTCAACACCAGCCACGAACCAGCAAACCCACAAATTTTGCTTTTCTTCCCGGTTTTCCTTAGGGATGATTTTATTTAATATCGTTCCGTTCCGTTTCAACGTTTCGTTCTGATAACATTACGTGATTTAAGAAACAAAATAAAATCTTCTACAGCACTTTTTTATAAAATACCTACTTGATACTCATAGCTAAGTGACAACCCTAATAACAAACGGTAGTGCATAACCCACATTCACTTGTTGCTCCCCTAACAATGAATTGATATCAATTTGACGTGATCACGGCTGTTACGGGCTCGTATCACGAGATGGTTTGGAGTCAGGAGTCAGGACTGGTGGACTGTACCTGTAACAAAGATAAATGGTATTGGTTTAAAGGTTTTGATAGTTTCATGAAATGTGGTTAGTAATAAATGATATTATATGGACAATTTTAGTTTGAACGCGCTAATCTCAGGAACTACTTGTCAGATTTTAAAAATTATTTCAGTGTTGGATAGTTCACTTATCGAGGAAGGCTATAGGTTATTTTTCATCTCAAAAATTCTACGGGAACGGGCACAACGCGGGTAAAAGCGCGGGGCACGCCTAGTTTATTCTAAAATATAATGTTATTAACAACATCCCAGTGGTGTCACTTGTCTTTCGGTCCTATCCTAACATGACACATCAACCACGAACATCATAAACCACAAACACAGTAATGTTATTTAACATTTAACCAACATAGGGGTACAAAATCGATGCCCACAACTTTACGATCACTTGGTGCGAGAACAACACGCGACAACCAATTGAGATGTTCCACCCACGGTCGAACGGACTATGATCGTATTGACACTATGTCTCAAGGATTTATCGAGTGTATAACCTGTGATTACATTTGCGGAAAACAATACGATGAAGTTAGTTGTATGTAGATGTATGAAAGCACCCTTTTGAGTCATGTGTGTGAAATAATGATTGTATGTAATGATTTTTATATCCTACTAATCTTACTACTTGTAATGCGAAAGCGTGTGTGTTTGTTATTCTTTCAAACAACAACCTCTAAACTGATTTTGATGAGACTTTAAAATATAGAATACATGTTGTCTGTAATTCTTGAAAAATAGGAACGATAGCAAAATGATACGTTTTGACTAACCTGTTGGCATAGTGGCATGTGGGAGCGCAAACTTTGTCGGGGGTTGTTGTTAGAACCCGCAACCCCCCACACAGTAAATGCTCTTACTGCCACTGTGCCAACGGGCTTGTCAAAAATAGGCTATAGGAATAAAGTTAGATGGACTAGAAATGGGTTACTATTAATATTAACCTTTAACCATGCCTAATTGCCATTAACCATGATTCTTATCGATTAGATACCTACTATCAACCATTACCAAACACTTCACAAACACCACTCCATAATATTCGTATACACATAAATATTCCATAATTTACGACGCACAGTGTAACTGACAATGTAACTCACGCTGTAATTGAATGAATGTAAAACATGAAACTCTCGTTACAAATATAGACAAAACAAACATTTAAACCATAGAGTTTGTAGAGTCAAACGTGGGAAATGCAACGGTGTATAAGGTTGATCGTCTGTTAGTAGAGATAGCTGTAACAGTGTCGAGATATGAGGTAGAGACGAGATATTAAGGTTTTATAGATTGTGTCATGTTTAGTAGTAATGGTAATGTAATATTTTTCCCACAGTTTTGGTGGTTATAGTTTGTCTATCTGAATGGATCTTTACATGTTGTTAAGTACTATCAATATTTGGAGAAATTGTAACTTCTTATTGAAATACTTACGTAGTTTAAAAAGAGGATTTCCCTGCTCAATAAAATGTATTGGGGTAAACCCACTTATTAAATCTGGGGAAATAACGTTAGCGTGATCTACAAATTTTCATACTAGCGCCATCTATTTTCGGTTGGTTAAACCGGGCAAATCAGATAGTCATTTTTTAAAAGGTTACACGTTATAAAATAGCGATATCACAGCCAAACAATACCCTCAAAGTCAAAGTCAAGTCAAATATTTTTATTAAGTTTTGACCCCATAGAGGCTCTTTTGAACGTACCACCCTACACCAAACTCATAAAACCTCACTTTTAACATCAAGTAAAGCCGCAAACGGATTCCTATGAACCCTCCTAACTCAGTCACTGCCTAAAACTTCCATTACATCGCATTCGCTGGTGTAAACTTAAAGTTACAACGCATAATAGGTTAATAAAGTAAAACACGCGTAACACCGTCTAAGGAGCGTTTCTCTAATATTGTTTGTTTGTTTATGTGTTAGCTTGTCCGTATGTCTGCACCACAAGCCCTTTAATAGCTATCGTAACGCCTAGTTTGTATTCGATTGTTAAATCTCGAGTTTTATGAATGTATAATGTTTATTATTCTGGTATTTTTGATGTGGTTATTATTTTCTTGTTTGGGTTTTGTGGTTGCTGTTGTTTTAACATGTGGTTATGTTGTAAACATGGGGATAATCGGTGTGTGATTTATATAGTGTTGTGGACAGTAAATTATATCTGCGCATTTATAGGCTATATCATATCTTGTGCGTGTCATCTTATAAGGAGAGAGATGGTAGAGTGTTTGGACAAAAATTAAAATTCTATGATACTTTCTCAGTCAAAATAATGTCAAATTTAATCTAAGATTGAAGACAAATTGTAAGATTTTTTTTGTGAATCTTTAAGCACTTTTAAAGGTAATATTTATTTCTTCTTATATTATATCACTTTAGGACATAAACGTCATTATAAGATCCTATATTAAATGACAAACATCGCTTAACTCACTTTCCTACCCAAAATTTACTGCTGCACTCATAGATGTCCATTAAATCAACGCTTGACTAATTGACGTAATTTTCACACACGTCAAAATCTCTCATTAAATCTCTACTAAACAAGCATTTGACGTCTCTGCATACAGGCGTCAGTACAAAGAAACAGTACGTAAATTACAACACATTACTTCATTTCCAACTTACTCAATTTATTCTAACGGAACTCGCTTTCAATCCAAAAGTGAAACTCAATATAGCTTCTAACAAAACAGGCGTAACGTAGTCCAGAGATCTGATTGCAATGCCAGAGTTATTGTTATAGGCCGTGATTGTTCAGCGAGTCTGAATGAAATGCACTTTCATTGATGGTGATCCAGAAATACGATGGAGCTTACCGCTGGGCTACTGAGCGAGGAGTTAGGAACGTGGAGAGGTGGCAGGCGTAAAAGTTAGTTTGGACAGTGTCTGAATATTGTAGTACTAGCCGCGCTCCGCGGTGTTACCCGTCCCTGCGGGAACTTTGGGATAAAGTGTATCCCATGTGTTATTCCGATATAATAAGCTTTATTACTGTAAAGTTTCATCCAAATCCGTCCAGTAGTTTTTCTTGAAAGCGTAACAAACCTACATACATCCATTCTCACAAACTTTCTTATTAATAATATTAAGTAGGATTCGTAGGTTAAGAAAATAATTATTCAAATCGGACTGATAGTTATTATATTTGCAAATATTATTTATTTTAGGCACTTTACCTGTCTAACCATTCTTAAATCTACGTCCGGAGATGAAGCGCACAGATTATCCAGGGGCATTTCCTATCGTCTTATTATTCTTGTAACAACAATACGGACCGACAATGATCATTATTTTATATGTGAATCTAAATTAACCGTGGAATGTATTTCCACTTCTGAGTCATGCCACCAACACTGTATGATGTAGGTAACTTTGTTTTCGCGGCTCTATGCCTTGCACATAAGAGTTATTTTTCAATTAGCAGATTCTTGATAAATAAAGGATTGCGCCAATTGTCATGTGTGACAATAATACGAGGATATTTGGACTTTCTCTGCTTTGCCTTGGTTGGTTAGTTGGTTTTACTCAAGAAAAAAACTAAAGCAACGAACAAAAATGAAATGAGAACTTATGAAGACTAACTCACCCTAATTGAAGACATTTGCACTAATTTGCAGTATACCAAAAGTAATAATGTTCGTAGATTGAAACGTTCAAATAGTTGTCCAATCAACTATACTTACAAACGCAGGATGCAACACTACGTTCACCGAATCAAATATCCTCTCCATCATGATATAAACCCTCATTAGCACATACCCTAAGACTGACAAAATTATTTCCACTCACTCGTTGGGTCGAGTCATATCGGTATTACAAAACGATGAAAAGATCCTTTCATTCAGAGAATTCTGTTAGAAGAAACGGGACGGACTATTGGAAAAGATTCACGCTAGAAAAGGACAGGAGATGTCCTCAACTTTCTTGGCAATTGTCCACCGGAAAGCGGCTTTTAGCAAAAAGATGTGTTTGAATATGAAACTGAAGTACAGGATCGTTCATTCAGTAGTTGAGGATGGAACGTAATTGGCATTGGGAGGTCATTTCATTAAGCGAAGTATTATCACTGAACAGGAATTTTACTTCAATAGTAAACATATAAATAAGTAGTATTATCGATGCAGGTTTTCTAATTAGCCTGTAATGTCCCACTGCTGGGGAAACTCTCACCTTACTGATAATAACAATACAAGGTATCATAGATTTAGCAAAAAATTCTATACTCGCTTTTCCAAAATCTATTTACCTACCGATAGCACCTGATCGATGTATCTTAACTGCCGCTCTCAAAAACGTCTATTAAATCACCACTTAACTAATTGACGTAACTTTTCATACATTGTATGTCAAAATCATTCATTGAACATCTACTAAGGAAGTATTTCACGTTTCTGAGTAATAGGGTCATTTTGCAGAAACACAGCTAGGAAATTCGCTTTAAAACCGATTTCATTATTTAGGAACTGATAGGTTCAGCAAGAAACTACTAAAACAAGATTATAATGACTGTCGATAGTCCTTTTGATCGCTTTACTAAACACATTGGAGAGAACACAATCAATCAAGCTTTGTCCAATCTCTACCATACATTTTAAAATTGGATTCCTGTTAACAATACAAGGATTAACGCGTTTGTACTCTGTCAGATCTTGTACTAAGTCTACTAAATCTATATTTTCAACATCTGCTCTACCAAATACTTCAACATCCATTACTTATTTTGTGTGTGTAGTATAATCAATAGGGCTTACTGAACCAGTATTGGTTGTCTCCGACCGTTGATTGTCGTTCGTTTTAAAATCATATGGTACAATGTATTGTATTCTAAATTGTCGATAGTTAGTTTCAATGACGTTAGGATTATATGTTATTTATGAGGATTTACGAAAATGCTCGGCTGTTGAAGAAACCAGTTGAGGAATGCGGTGAATGATTTTGACGACAGACAGTTATATAGAAATTTAAATTTTGATCTAAATTTTTGACAATAATAACTAAATCACTTGGATGGTGTTGTTATTTTCTTTTATTGGTAGCGGTTTCTACAATTTCTTAGTGTATTTATGAGTTATGAATTTCATTTTGTTTGGCCTAGATAGGCGTAATATTTTTTAAATACCCGTTTCCCTTAATGAAGTATTTTTTTATACTTTTCTCTTTTACTTTTACATGTTTCCTACTTTTCAAACATGGCTCGGGTTTGAGATCACCAACCCGCATTGGACAAGCGTGGTAATTAAGCCTAATCACTGAACTGTAAGTGATATCTTCAGTGAGATGAGAGGCCTTTTCTCAGCAGTAGGACATTTCAGGCTAAATCTTGCCTGTCTGTCTGTTTACTCCGGCTAATCTTTGAATTGGCTGGACCGATTTTGACAGGACGTTCACTGGCAGATAACTGATGTAACTAAGGCTACTTTTATCCTCAAATTCCCGCTGGAACGAGAACAACGCGGGTGACACCGCGAGGCACGGCTAGTCCGTTATAATACTCAATACACATAGTAAAACAATATAAAACAGAAGCAGAAAGAACAAGTTAGTTCGACATGGTACCAAAGGATATAGTAAAATATTACGATGTTCATAAAAACGATCACAATAAGTTACAAACCACTCCGTTCGATTATCCCTCGTGTTTGTCTGTGTTTTATAGCGGTACTACTCACGGTTTTATGGGCTTTCGATATTATTTCGCGTATTTTTTGCGATGTACTACTATTGGTGTGTTTGGTGTTAGTAAAGGTGTGTGTGGATATGACCTGAATACTTTTTGATGAGGTTTTGTACCATGTTTTTGAGGTGCAGTAATTAATGTTTGGGCTACACAAAAAAGAAAGTTAATGTTTCCGATACTTAAAAAACAAACAAAACTAATATTTGTAAGAAAAGTTATCATTTTTTGTAGACATAACATTCGCCCAATCACGCCCAAAGCACTGAAATATCGATAAAGGCAAAAACACGGATCTAACGGCATTCCAAAATATATATAAAACAATAGATGTAACTAAAACTCAAAACTCAGAAAACCATTACGAAAATAACGTATTAACTTAACACCAAACTATCTGTTATAGTTTGGTGTTAAGTTAATACGTTATTTTTGTTAATACGTTATAACGCTTACGTACAAGCAATAGTTAAATGCACAACAAAAACCGTCTTATCCCCTCATTTCCAACGTAGCTACGCAATGTCCTCTACAATATACCACTTGAGCATATCGGGGCATTTGGAATAAAAAAAATGTAAAATCATCCCTTAGTCCGTCGAGGGCTGTAAACTGGGCATCGCGGCATCGCCAATTAAATATGAATGCATCGCCCACTTTCATTACTACGTACGAATTTTAAGAGCGAGGAAACCCCTGGCTTTTTGTTTATATTTATTGTTGGAATGGATAGGTCAGTGTTTGAATTATTTAGTACTCGGTTTGAGGGGTTTAAAGTTTTTTTTTTGGGAATTTGTATTGTAATGTAGTATTGTATCGGAAAGTAGTCGTTACATGAGCCATGTCAGAGGCCTTTGGCGGCTCAATAACTCTGACACCAGGATTGGTCACGTTGACCATCCACTCGATGAAGAAGAAGAATTGTAATGTGCTTTTGTAAGTTCAAGTATACGTGTGTGGATTGTAAGTTAGTAATTAAGTTCGTCTAGGTGGGCAACTTTGTTGTTGGAGTTTTTAGATCGCCTAAACGCTTAAAGACTTTGCCCATCGATTGAAACATACGGGGCCGACAATGTCACCAGCCCGTGACCAATGGATTGTGCAAACGCAAGGATATGGGTTCAGTTAAAACTAAAACTTAAATGACAGTCTGTTAGGGTCAACACTGCGTTAAGCGTGAACACATCGCGTGCGCCCGTCGCATGCGCCCGCGACGGTTCACTTTAGTATGGAACCGCGGCGTGCGCACGCTTAACGCAGTGCCGACCCTTAAAGTTATTCGGAAGGACAGAAGAAAGCCACAATTTTTCTTTTTTTTTTGCTTAGTATGTGCCACATAACCGACAAACAGACCATAAGAGACACAAACAAGCACAAAACATTACAAATAACGATATTTTTAATTTACTGCAAATTTATAATACAAAGAAACCACAAAAATAATAACCTTTTGAAACTAACAATCGATACAATAACACAAAACACTCTTTTATTAACAAGAAAATTGTCACAAAACTGAAATAATTGTCACAACAGATATTATTTGTTATTACACATTTAATTAAGCAGTTGTGACGCCCTAAGATAAAAAGAAATGAACGACAAAATTTTCTTTCCAAAAATCATTGGAATTTCGACTCAATGGTCTTTGTAATAAAGTGCGATAAAGTGGAAAGTGTAAAATTGTAGATAAATTAAGGGGTGTTATAATTGCGAGGTGAGACAAAGTCGCTTCAGAAGTATTGTGGTTGTTGTGTAAAGGTCTTTACAGATACTTAACAGTCTGAGTTGACAAGCAAGCTTTTGTGGATCGTAATTATACAGGGTGTCCTCAATGGGACGAGGCACAATGATTCTTCAAAAGCAGAAATTAATGAGGGTTGGTTTTCTTATGTGTTCTGTTTGTAACTACATGTTTTGTTTTTTTTTTGTAATTAAATAATTTATTTACTTGTTTTGGTAACTATCATCGTGTATGTTCTTTAGAATTGTATAAATCAACGCAGGGTGGTTGTCCTAAAAAGGAACATTTAATTTTTCGAATATCCCATATATCCCATTTTTTCCATTTTGTTATCATTCAATTTCTAGTGATTTTTCATTGAGTGAGATAACAGTCATTAATATCAATAAAATTTAAACATTTCAAAATATTCGCTCACTTGCTTACATTCTATTGAACTTCTACACTCGCTCAATCTTAACAACTAGCGCAACTTAAAACTTCATCTAATACCGACCCACACTATATAAACAAAGTCTTAATATCCACACAGACATCGTCTTGCACATTCAAAGGCCCAATTGTGTAATTATCTAATCTCCATTGAGATATCTGAACCCCCTTCTATTCAATAAGAGGGGGGTTGAAACCCCTAGGTCGGTGAAGTCAGTGAGAATGATTAATGTGGTATCACATTACACACCCTTTGAGGTTGGGGAAGTGACATGGGATCTGGAGTGAAAACTTGTTACTATAAATAGGTATGTCTGTAGTAATTTGACGTGTATTTAAAAATGAAGGTTTGATTAAAAACTAGCCTCGTCCCGCGGTTTTACCAGCGTTGAGCGTGTTTCCGTGGGATTTTAGATATAAAAATTGCCTATAATTATAATCTTTAAACTATGCACCTGTCTAATACAAAAAATATAGAATCAATTTAGGGTGCTTTCAAATTATGCGTTTCATGTCGGACCGCTGCGGTGCCATACTAAAATTATTTCGCGGTACCGACGCCGCACTGTTGCCGCACGGCTCGATTTGTATGAAAACACACGATCGTACGTTCACAATACGACAAACGCACCGCTTCGGCACCGCAGCGGTCCGACACGAAACGCATAATTTGAAAGCACCCTTAGAGTAATTATTGACCTAATTTTTCATCCTTTAAATGTTAAAATTCACTCATTAACTTGTCCTAAGGAATCATTTGACGTCTCTAAGTAGCCCTTGCATTTTATTTCACAACGAAAGATGGATTAATTTGGGTATTTTTCTTAAGAAAACCAATATTACAAGCAAAGTAACAAATTTGTATTGAATCAAAATCACAAATTATTGTTAATATACTGACGAACGGTATTCAACAAAAGCGAATAAAAAGGGACAAGGGGCAAAATAAATTAGCATAATTTTAGTATCTCGTGTTACGCGGTGTATTTTAATCCAATATACATTAGCCAAATGTCTGGATGGGATATTGGGATTGTTTTTAAAGTGGCATATTGGTTTCGTTTTTATTTTCTGAATATATTTAGGTTATCTCGCTTTATTCAGTAAGTGTTTTGTTTATTTAAGTATATTATGCGACTTGATAATTTTGGAATGTTTTGGGTTTTGGGATCATTAAGGTTACAACGTTGAAAAATGTTTTTAGTATGTTTTTTTATTATATATTTATTATATGTAGTAATAATTATTGTTTTTCGTAATTTTTTTGTTTCTTATTTGATATAGAATGCAGACAAATAAGGCAGATTTTCGAACCAAAGACAATACTTCCTCTAGACTAGAGCAACAGGATGAGAAAAGATTGATATCATAAAACCTTTTTCCTCTATAGAATAAATTGTCTTTGGTAAAAAAAATAGGCCCCTTTTTGTACCATCGATTAAGAAAAACGTTCTAATATAAATTTTGAATTGTATCTTACGTCTATGGTTACACTTCGCTGTTATTTTACATTTAATCTGACTGACTGAATTCAAATGAGTATTGTTTGCTTGAACCTAAGAAATCAGTACGTTCTATAAATTTATTTATTCAGTAAATAAGCTATAGTTTTTCTTTAAACCATCGAGATTTTTGACATAACCGTTTTTTAACGTTTAAAGTAACTTATCGGACTATTAACTCATAACCCTTTTATCAAACTAATAAATGAACTAAATCTCAAGAAAAACTATTAAATATTAATAAAATAACTAAAAATAATTCTTTAAACAAAATATAGAGTCACAAAATGGACACTTTGTCATAAAGAATGTCATATGGAGATTTACATCTAATGCTTCTAAATGAATTATTGAATAACTACGTGACTTTGGTCGAATATTTCTTCTTTATTTATGTAAGTTTATTATTACGTATGATAATACTTAATATTAGTATAATTTATTGGTATCAAGGTGTGTAAGTCGAAAGATATGTTATTATAATGTTTAATTGTTGGACTTTCAACAGTTTGTGTGAATACAATGTGTGAAAACTAACGGGTGTTTTTTGTACTATCTTGATTAATGTGTTTTGTATATATTCTTGTTAAAAAACCTATAACTTACCTTATTACACTTGTCAGGTCTTAAGTGCCAAAATACAACTTTACTTAGACCTAAGTTAGACCACGTCGGAGGCCTTTAGGCGGTCTAAAAACTCCGACACCAGGGTTGGCTACTGACCTGCTCGAAATGAATGAATGAATGTCAAAATCACTCATTAAATGTCTACTATGGAAGCATTTGACGACTTTTACGGGCTTTAACCCTTAACTGCCTACCTCCAATTTTAAGCATGAGTATAACAATCAAAGTCTACCATACCCACAATATAAACTGTAACTAGTTTATATGTAGCTGATGTAAGCTGTTTATGGTTTATAGCATAGCGTCAAGTGTTCTATTTTACTCACTTCCACAAACATCAATTTGCATGCTAATTTAGTTGGTAATTAATTGGTTCGAGAAATTGATTACTGTGAAAAACATAAAAGTTCGTTCTTACTTATCGTCTATTGGGTTAAAATAAACAAGTGAAATTTCAAAAACCCCCGACGTAAAACCGCTGTAAAGATTTTTACCAGATTTAAACCCGCAAAAAAACAACACTAAATTAAAAAAAAAAACACATCAGGATCGGTCCGTCCAATTGAGAGTTACGATGCCACAGACACACACTCACATCCACACGCAGATTCTGAAGGTTAAACTGGCCTTTGCAACCCAGATTTTAGTTCCTACTTACATTTAGGTACGTAGTAAGTAAGTTCGAATATGTATACGTAGTGGTAAAATAGTACGCTCATGCCAATAAAACCGTTTACTCGATATATTAATTAAAATAACCTAGCTGTATGTCGAATGCAAACTACTAGTCAACTTCAAAGACCTTTCTACAAACGCAGACTCGATAGAATTCGCAGATCCAAAACAAAAGAAATTCGATCACGTACCATCCCAGCTAACGTATTTCAACGATAGTACACAATTAATTCTAGATGTCATTATAAATTAAGCACTCTAGTGTTCCTAATTAACCCTTAAACGCTCACGTTGGTATAAATCTAACCCGTTAATCTTGGGGTAACATCGACCGAGCCTTTTTAATTGTCTGTAATTCTCTATTCAATTTAAGACTTCAATAAAGCTATTGTAAATGTTTAAGCGTCTTGTTTAAGACGAATGCGTAATCGCTGGTATTGATTGAACATAGAGTGAGAAGGTAATATAAGTAAAGAACCTCGATCAGATATATATTATTATGCCTTAGCAGTTATAGTGTGTTTTGAATTGAAACTACGTTTATCTACACTAATGTTGTAACATGCTACTTATGTTTCCAATACTTGACTTATAATTACTACTGTTATAGCGCAGACAACAAAACAATCAATTTAAGCAATTTCACATGATGGTATAATATCCTAAAACATCGATATCGATATCGTAAAAGCTCATTATAACATCAATAAAACGCGACCAATTAACCTGGCGAGCCTTATGTCAAAATCCTCATACAAGTTGTATCAAATTTTGATATTAGGCTGGCTTTTGAAAACAGGTTATACGTGAAAACTTCGTCGAAACTACATACACAAAACTCTTTGGTAAGATCTCGCTCGCTCCTGATTGGCCCTACGCGCAGCTGCGCTCTCATTGGTTAGATTTTAATGGCGGCAAGTTCACTGTGACAATACACGTACGCGTGAAAAACTATTGTCAGCTTTTACTCTTGTTATTTGATTAATTGCATTAGTGAAGATAAAGTAGTGTATGCAACTGCATATAACACGGGTATTAAAACACTCGTTACTATTATGAAACTCGCTGCGCTCGTTTCATAAACTCACACTCGTGTTTTAATACCCTTCCTTATATGACAGTTGCATAAACTACTATTACGGATACACTTCGCTTTTATTTTACATTTTTATCCAGAACCGTGGTCACAGAAGAGTCTGAGTGAGTGTTTGACTTTGACCACGGTCCTGTAAAGGGGCCAAAATGTCAGATAAAAATGTAAAATAAAAGCGAAGTGTATCCGTAAATGTAGTCGTAGTTTCAATTCAAAATGAATAGTGTTCGCTTAAAATTAAGAAACCAGTAGTTATAGTGTGTTTCCACAAAAGCGGAGTGGTGCGCAGCTCAATTGACCAATCATAATGCGTTACAAAGAGATTTTGACAAATTCAATGTCTTGTCATTGGTCGATGAGCACCGTATTTCTCCGCTCCATTTCTGTGGAAACGCAACTAAACAGTCCAGAGTAACCGCGTAGCTTGACCTCTACTTTGATGGGTAGCCGATTGTGGCATTTCTATATGAATGCTACCGTGCATCGCAGGGCACATAAAATTGTAGCTTCCGGTTATTTTGATCGCTAGCCCATGTCTAAAACCTTTAGGCGGTCTAAAAATCTTCATCACCAGTTAGTTACTAACTTATTCAAACTTGCTTGTTTGACGTACTAAAAACGTTTAGTACCTACTAAGTATCGCAACGACGTTGGTGGGTTAAAAAAGTGCAAATAAAAAAAAGCAAACAAAGTTTTTGAACTTGTAATTGTTGCTCATACAAGTGGATGATTTGCAAAAAAACTAAGAATCCATTTTGAAGGTAACTTTCAAAGCTTTCGACACTTAACCCTTTTCTTGTCGGTTTGTTCAAATAAGTAAACAATTGATTGATGAGGTCGTTAGTTGATGAGTCATAGTTCCGTTAGTGATCCAATGAGTAGACAAGTGGTGAAGAATTGTATCTAGGTTAGTGTCGAGTTTGGTGTCGTGGTGACAGCATTGCGCAGTTGGAGGTAAAAGGGTTAAGGGTTTAATTCTTGTTGTGGCGGTACTTAAAAAGAGGAGTGTTATAATTTCGACGTATCTATGTGACTTTCTGTGGTATTGTAAAGATTAAATTAATGGGCCTATTTTTTGTAGTATTTTTCTATAGAAAGATGCATAGTGATGCATATTCATACCGAATCATAAGTCTCTTACGTGTACACATATTTCAAATACTGAAGGTTTTTCTAAACACAGTTTCTTATTATCTTTAACGATTACTTAATAACTTTAATACCTTACATATTTTAAGTTATTCCGCTTAATCTGACTGTTGTCATTCAAGTTTTATTTTACTATCTTACTCACTAAACAAAATACTTACCATTAGAGTCCATACAATAAAAAGTTTATAACCAAAAACCGACATTTATTTTATAATTAAACCAAATCTAAATTATTTGTTGGTGGACCATTTTTATCATTATTATCTTAATTAAATTATGAGGTTTATGACAGGCCAATGATGGCTATAGCAGTTAAAAAAACTATTTTGAAGATAATCTTTTGGGTTACTTGATAACAGTAGCCGTTTCGAGTCTCCAGTGCTATAAATAAAGAAAAAGTCCACTTAATTTTATGACTGGTGACATTGTATCTTCTCTATGGGTGGGCCGATTGTCTATTTTTGTCTATGGCTGACAAAACTCACCATAAATATCTAGTTTTCGGACAATTAATTTTGGAAACTGTGGCTTTGTTATACAATATTGTTTTTTGTTATTTTTGGGATGTTTTCAGTTGTGTAATATGCAGTTAGTTAACTGTAACATGAACTAAACTTTAGTAATGTTGTATCCTTTGACTGATTTTTTAAATCATTTATCATAGAGCTAATAATACGCCCGATGAAAACGCCTTAAAATTGTAAACTGTATAATATAAGCTACAACTCATGCCACAGAAAGATACACTGTTATTTCAAACTCTTTTTGCATATGAATTCAGAGATTACAGTCGAAATGAGTACTTACAAAGCGAGAGAAACCGGAAGCCACAGTCAGTTTACCAATAACAAACTTCAAAACTAAGAATAATGACTGCACCCGTTTTGATGTGACACTTTCAAAAGCATATTTCCTAAATAATTTAACATAGTTAATGGATCGAATATATCATAATAAGTTTAGCAGTAAAATAGGAAAGAGCGGTGTTTGTAACAAATCGAATTAGTGAAATTAATAGTAACATTTCCTCCTGCGAAACATTATTATTAATCTTATGTTGGTAATGTTGATATTTGTCTATAAAATTGGGTGAGTTTGATAATGCAAAAGCTTATGACTACTCGCATATATCATTTGTGTAGGAATCTTTAGGCTGCCGCAGACTACAGTCTCAACACTGATTTTGATGTTCCTCTATCAATTCGAGAAGGAAAAGGTCTATTAAAACATATAGTTGTGCGCATACTAAAAACAAGACGTCATACGGAAATTTTCGAAGATATTATAAACTTTTATCTTTTTAGTACTAGGTTTATTTATCTATTGTAAAAATCTTTAGGTATGCCAAATTCTGTTACTTACGGTTTAAGCACACATACACATAATAATATGTTCTTAATACACGTATGTAATAATTGCAGTAAATATAGCAAGTTACACACCAAATATATGAGTTTATCTGAGTTTTGGCTGGGACATACTCGGCTATAGAAGAGCTACATTTGTAGTCAAACTATTGTCCGTCTCGAAGCTTCTTTAATCAATTCATTTGTAAAACTCAGTATGTAGATTCCTACGTAGGTACACAGAATACCTGTCAATACCATCAGTGTGTCGCAAAAAAGCGTTTATAATTTAGAACACATTTCGACATAGTGTATGTGACACCTTTACAAGAGAAACAAAATGTTGTGAAACTAATAAATTCGCTGAGCGCGTTTACTTTCATTGAAACTATTACTAATGGGCATTAAACTGGATTAATAACATCCGATTCTATTCGCGGAGATAAATTATACTGCATTTAATATTTGCAAGCTAAATTATTTTGTTGTTCTAAATACTTTGGTTAGGTAACTGATATAATTTAGTTTCATTTTTAGCTTAAGAGCCTTGCAGATAGACAGTAATTTAAAAAAAAAAATTTTTTTTATTGAAATAATATTTTTTTACGGATCAGTGGTCCAGTGGTAACGCATTCGCCTGCCAAAACTGAGATACTGGGTTCAATTGTCGGGTCGAGTGAAAAAGATTTCCGATTTACTTTTCCAACATGGCTAGGGTTTGAAATCACCAACCCACATTAGGTAAGCGTGGTGATTGCGTCTTGTTTTCCTCAGTGTACTGATATCTTCAGCGAAATAAGAAGCCATTGCTCAGCTGTGGGACATTACAGGCAATGCTTTATTTGCAATAGCTGAACGCGATTGAATCTGTCTTCAGCCTTTTTGCTACTATCAAACCGTTTGGAATTATATACCATGATCAGTGAATCACGTTCCATTCCTACATTAAAGACTAATTTCTGACAACCCATATCACCACCCCAATAAAAAAACGCCAGAAAAATCAACAAAATTACTCAAAGAAAAATCTCTGAAAAATGCAACAAAATCTATCAAACTCACAATATTTAGAAGCGGAATCTTCGAAAATAGTCCAGTTTCCGTCATTTCATTCATCAATGGAAATGATAATAGTTTTGTCAGTAATCTCTGGTGGAGATGTATTGTGTGTCCAATTAGTTCGGGACACAGTAGGCGTTATTTTTAACTGAACATAAAAACACTCTGTAACCATTTGTCACTGCTTGCCCTGTATTTATCAAGATACCGCGGAGTCTATTAATACAGGGTGTTTTGGTTAATGTGACGATGTTTATAATTTGAAGTTGTTGATTTTTATTTTTGGTTTGGAAAAAAAAAACTTAGTTTTTTATGTTAGCAGGGAGGTAAACTTATCTCTGTACCGGTTAAGAAGTTTACATGCTGCGCAAATTGAAAAGAAAGAGATTGAAACTTGACATGTGTGAAGCATAGAATCTCGCAGCTTAAAGCACTATCTAAATTCTTACCTAAAATTTAATTTTCAAGGACCCAACAATAATACCTCCTAAAAACTAAGTAATTTCGAGTAGATTAGTGTTCTACCCGTCCTACCTATGTTGGAGTTTTTGACCGCCTACAGGCGAATAATCGGTACCAGAGCCCTCTGAAGCACGAAAGCGCTCAGACAGAAATACCACTATCTACCACCCACTCTTATCCAAGTATCCGAGCCTCTTAACAATCGGGATGTTACAATTGCTAAGTCAAACTTCGCTACGATTAAGTTCTAAAACTACTCAGCGAACGCACCAAGAAAATATATTAAAAACCAAAGAAAGATTTAGTGACATCCGTATAAGCTCCGTGGCCATAGAAATAAACACGGTTAACATTCTTATAAACAAGATTGTCAGCTCCCGCCATAGATCGCGGTCGTTGATGCGCCCGCGCAACAATTAGTGACGGTTTATGGTGAAAATGTGACAAAAAACGTGACCATTTTTAGACGCATTGTGTTTTTAATAACCATTTCACTAATTAAGAACACGGTGTGGTGTGGTTTTATTAATATTTATGTTTTTGTTTGTTTCGTGTTATCTGAAATGACGTAAAATTGTTTTTTTGTTCAGTTTTGGTTCGTCTTTGGAAATCTCTTAAAGTGATACCTATTCACGTACTCGCGTAGACTTTTAATTAAAACATGCTGTGTTTACGCGTGAGTAAAAAAAACTATTAATTAATTTGGTACGTATTTGAATATGGACTTTTCTCAGTAAGTTCGTTTTTCATTTTAACTATTGTATGAGTCATTCTTAAAACAAGCACATAAAATTATAGGTATTTTCAAATAAAACCACAAAACGTTAAACAAAAATTTGGAACAAAAACATTATAAAACAAAACACAATCACAGAAATGAAAATTATGATCGGATTATCTTTATTAATGTAACTAGTAAAATTCCGTGGGTTTACTTGAAAATTGGAGACAAATAAAATGATTATTATAAGACCTATTCAAATAAAATCGTGGTAGTTTTTTAGGTTTAAACAAACACTAAGTATACCTTGTGAATTGAAATTACGTTTTATTAACAAAAATACTTTTATGAGTATATTTACATTTTTTATCTGTTGTTTATGAATTCTGTCACAGAAGACTGATTAAAAAATCCCTGAACTTATCTTTTTTTTTATGAAACTTTATGGAAAAACTGTAGTAAAGACAAAGCTTTTGGTCTTTGAAATGCAAAAAGTGTATGAGATATCTTGTCTCTGGTATTATCACCTTTATGTATTTTCTTTCCATAGAGTAAAAGTCTGTCTTTAAGTAAGACGGTAGTGACTTTAGTGTAGAGCCGCCTTTAGTTGTAGAAGAGGACAAATACACAAACAAACTATTCTTTTTAAATTATATTAGAGTATGATGACAATTGTAAGCATAATAATTTAGTTTTAATAGCTTTTTTATAGCGAATTGTTATGTTTACGTTTTAAAATGTTCTTATGTTTACGAGATTTATGAAAATCTCTATTAAAATTATATTTTATTGTTTTCTGTGTTATATTAAATCTATTTTCCACTTTAATTATCATGTTATTGTTTGACATTTACTAATTGAAAATTATCTACATTTAATTCTTAGTACTGATATCTTCAGTGAGATGAGAGGCCGTTGCCCAGCTGTGAGACCTTAGGGCTAATACTTTACTTTACTTTTACTTAGTAAGTCTCTTATATATCATTATAAATAAATACCACACCCATACCTACCTAATTAAATGACTACACAGTATAAAACAAAGTCGCTTTCCGCTGTCTGTCTGTCCCTATGTATGCTTAGATCTTTAAAACTACGCAACGGATTTGGTGCGGTTTTTTAAATAGATAGAGTGGTTCAAGAGGAAGGTTTATATGTATAAAAATTCCCGAAATTCTCTCGAGAACGGGCACAACGCAGGTAAAACCGCGGGGCGCTGCTAGTTCAGAATACAACAATTGAATATCAAAATAGAATGTTTTTAAACGAATTTAAATACTGAACGATTGCATCGATTTTATCCGCGTCTCTATAGAAAATAACAGTAAAAATTAAGCAACAAATAATATGAAAGAATCACTGGCCTGGATATCAAGTGTTTGTCTTCACTTCTTTTCATTCTCAGTTCTTGTTTGACGTATATTTTTCAACGTACTTCAATATTTTTGTGCGGCTATTTCGGTTGCAAGACCGCCTTCTTAGTTTAGATATAGACTATTTATATTTTTGGATACAGATGGTATGCTCGATTGAATTCAGATTGGAATACCTATATATTCGACTATAAATAGTTTGTAGTTTATTTTTTTAACAACAAATTATATTTTTTTGTAATTTAATGATATTTTAAAAATTTGATCATTGCAATTTTAGCATTTCGTAGGGCAACATTGAAATCTTATTGAGAAGGAAAATTGGCATATCTACATCAACTAAGTTGCATTACATCGAGTTCAATATGACACAAGCTCCATTGTTCACCATCTCCATTTAGTACCTAGGTACAGTCAATTACAAGTGTAATTATTGTATTGAGTATTCAGCTTTTTTGTAATATTGAATGGGCCCTCCACTTTTGCAGTTGACTTTACATGCACACATAGGTATATGGGTACTAAATAAAGTAAGTTCTTGTGGTTAATTGCCAACCCTGGTGTGGGAGGTTTGAGGCCGCCTAAAGGTCTCCGACTTGGTCTATCAATTCAAATAATCGGGACCGACAAGTTTAAGTAAACTCCGTAGCACAGTAGCGTTCAGATATACCTGTTACGGCAACCCATCCAAATATCCGAGCTGCACGTTAGTTTCGGTACGTAGATGCATTGTGATCAGTTGGTATATTACCTACCAAATACTGTTTCAACTTCCCCTTCTGTTCGTCATGAATAATCTATATTTTCCCACGTCACTGCAGCATCGTTCCGTGGTCCATCCCATCGGTTTATTGTCTCTGCCATTGTTTATTAAAACAATAACTCCTAGTTTACGATGCCGACATTTTTATATTTTAGATACGACTGACGTTCTGTCACTCGGTCTGTATTCAATAAATAAACATTATATACTGTTATATTGTTTTAAAAACGTGATTCGTGGTTATCTTGTTCTATAAATTAACTGTTTAGTGCTATTGTAGTTTGTTTTTTATATCTTTTCGTGATATTATAAATAGGTGGTATTTGATATTGTTTTTTTACGTGAAGTGTTTTGTTTAATGATTGAGGAGGAATTTTTATTTCGCATTCTAGTTTTTTTTCATTTGAAATAATATTTATGAGTGCAATAATTTTAAATTTGTACTTCAGAAACTGTGTCAGAGTTGAAAATTGTTGTAACCCATTGTTGTTAAGCTTTCTAAAGTTAGGTTAAACTTTAATTACTCTACATTGGCAGAGTAATGGTAGAGTCATACTCTGCTAACTTCAACTTCGTTGACAATGAAAACTAACTGCGTTCCCATTATAAATACACATACTAGCAAACTGTGGACACTCCATTTCAGATATAAGGGCGTACTAAATCGATACGCCGTAAAATCAGTCGGCTGCTAACAGTTTGCCTACTGTGGACACAGCCTAAAACTAACATTGCTTCACATTAGTAGTTTAATGGTAGAATTATTACTCTGCTTTACTCTGCCACTGTACTAATGAAGACTATAATACTAAAGTGACAAGTTAATCCAGTCTGCCCCCACCCAACGAATACACCACAAATTCCAAAAATTATGAAAATATTTCACAAAATTTATGTAAATTTTCACCAATATATAAAAATGTAACAAGATAAATATCACAAAGGAATTTGATTTACAATCATACCGACCGAACATAATGTTGTAAGATATTATAAAAAATGACAAAAGAACGTCGTTAAATACGTATTTTACATGAATATTTAAATAGTTTGTGGTTTTCAAACTGAAAGGAGTTATGTGTTTTGAGTTATGGCGACTGGGAACAATATATTCGCTTCGTTTAATAGCTTAATATTTGAATATGATTTCTTTTTAAACAATAGACGGTTTATAGCTTAAATCATCATTATTTGTTATATTTTATCGCTTGGCTAAATATCATGGTTTTTATTTTGTCCATAATTTACAGCGAAATATATAATAACAGATTTTTGAAGCAAAATTTAAGCGGATTTATTGTTGCTTAGAAAGCGAGGAATGGTAAGCTAGGTATCTATAGACTTTCTTGTCTTGAATAGCTTTATCATGATCATTTTCTTGACTATATTTTTTTTCAAAAATGTAAACAAAATATTTTCCACAGACAAAGACAATGCATCACCATAACAAATAGACACATTAAAAACTAAAACCGTCATAAATTCTAGTTCAACGTAAAATTCAAATACTCTAAATACCGAATCAATTTGTGAAAACAATAAAAGCTCACGTACAACATAAAATTTAAATTAATTGATAGTTAAAATCCGCATAATGGACATGCAAATATTCGTACTGAAATAAGCAGCGGCCATTAAAAAGCGAACAGCAGTGATTTCTTCTATTTAACCTTTTTATTTTGACGGCTTACTCTATTCTGGTATTCGTGGAATCACTAACAAATCAACACCTGTCAACTCGGTTACAAAACACACTGAAATACACAAACTATTGTTTCTCGAGACAATTCAATCTTCACGTTAAAAAAACATTCTATTTTGGTTACCGGTTTAATGGGCCGTCAAATATTTTAGTGAGAAACTTTTGTTTGTTCTACCAAATTGTACTCTGTTTTCTATGTGATAGAATATAGTTTCGAATGTGGTTAGTTTGTGGTAAAATTCTTATTGGAAGCATTGTGGTCGTTGACAATAGTATAGCAAGTGTTGACAGCTGATTATGGTGCATTCGTTAACGAAGACATGTCGCGTATTGTTACTTACTAAATGACTGACAAATTAGTTGACACGCACTGTTCCGATATTTCTTGGCTCATTGTCATATTACCCCAATATTTTCACTTTATCTCTTCTCGTTAATATAAGTGATATGAATTATGATATTATTACAATGTAATTTGTATTAACGATGAGTTAATGTGACTTTTTATATCGTTATTTACTGCTTTTGTTTACTGAAAATCTCTATATTTGTTCTTTTCTGAAATTAAAAAGAGTTTTGGTCTCATATTTTTTATTAAATCAAAATATTTATTTTAATGTCGAATGTTTTTGGGTTATTTAATGTTGTTTTATGAATTCAGACTGTTGATGACTCTTAAATAAGGAAATAATTGGGTTATCAAACTGATTATTATTTACTTTTGTACTTCAATGTACTGTGACAAGACAATATAAGTGACAGAGGAATTTGCACGGTAACATTATAATTTCTTCTTTATAAACATTGTAATTGTAAACAATTGCATCCTGCCCTGAAAAATGCTTGAGCAAGACCCCACAATACCTAATAAAATAACGATAGCGTGTTCTAACCTTATCGTGGCAATCGTATTGATCGCGCGTCTAAATGTGGAACACCGCTAGTTAAGTTCATAAAAATACAACCTAAACCTTACAGGCATTTTAGGTAGGTACCTAGTATAACATAGAAACTGCAAAATTGTTTGAAGATAATAATACCTACGACTTAAAAAAAACAGTTTTTGGCGTGAATATTTTAATAACTCATTACACGCGTCAATTATAAAATGTCAAATCTCATTTGGTCTAACAATCCCAACCATTTAAAATACGCCAATTAATCATTGCCAAACTATACTAATTCAAAAGTTTCAAGAAAAACAGCTCAGACAATGACTTATTGGTATATTCAGGAGAAATGACATAAAAGATTCGGATAGTTAATCTGTTAGATTATCTTATCTGGCGTATTTGACACAATGACAGTTGGTAGAGGCGGTCTTCTTTTGTTTACATTCTTGTCCGTTTGTTTTTGAAGTGATGTTTAAAAATGGAATTTTGGAACGACTTTTAAAAATGATTCTGTTTTTCCTAAAAATATGTTTGTACTATTGGTACGATAGTATACTTGAAATAATGGTCACACGAGTGACACATGACATGATGGTAAATCATGCTTTACACATTTGAGCAAAAGCAAAACAAGTCACTTACAAAAAATGGAAAACATAAGCGAAGTGCGACCCGTTTCATTTAGTATACTAAGCGAAGTGTATCCGTAAACGTAGTTTCAATTCAAAAATGCTCCTCATTTCGAATGGCAACCACGCTTAAACCTGTATAAATTCTAACAAACAGTAACACATTTGGTAGCTAGCAATAAAAACACCATATTTTCATTGAAAATTTATATCAAAACAAAAAACTTGTCCGACATTATAAACAAGCGATTAATCGTTTCCTACAAGCAATTAGTTTCAGAATATAATCCTATTTTTATTTTGTAACTATTTTTTACAATCTTGACGTCACGATACGCCATTTTGTTTCATTATTCCACAGATAATAAATCACTAGTAATCTGACTTGTTGATTTGTGGTGAAAATTAATGAATTATACGATATTTGAACTATGTTTTGTGATAACACTATATATTTTATGTGAATACAAATAAATAATATCATTGTTGAATGGAAAATATTTGTATAAGTTTTGAAAAAATGTTACCAAGTTTTTGTCTACTATGGAAAAAAGGGAACTAGCTAGATAACCACGTGGAGACACTTCTACAGGAGCTGTTATGAAGAACATCACTAAAAATCATTTTCAACATTTGCGTTTTTTTTGTAAGAAAATTCCCTCCATCTTTGTATTCCAAGTTCTTGCATTAATGATAAAGTTAAGAGTCGAGTTGAGTTTCTCATTAAAACCTCTTTTTTATCATTAAAGTCTAAGTTATCTGTTTCATAATAATTGTTAAGTATTTTTATATCCAATATAATATTTTCAGCTTGCATTGAAACACCGTTTCCCAGCAGTAAAGGAAGTTGTTCAAAATAATGTCTGCTATCAATATGAAATCCAATACAAATAAAAATAAAAATATAATATACAAACAATATCAATAGAGTAGCGACTTATGTTGAATAAGGACAATAACTCTATGGTCAATAGATATTAAGACATTACACAAATCACGAAAGAGTAATAAAACTATTATCTTTATAAAAGAAACATTATCAAAAGAAAGGGAAGAATTATTCCAATGACACGTGCCCACCCAAAACATTCAATTTGAATGAAGGAATTTATCTTTTTGAAAAGAAAAAATGTAAAGCCATTTTCATAAGAAACAACTCTATTGACTATATTGGCTCTATTGACTCTATTGACTCTTATGACAAATACGAAATTATTGGAACATCTAAATAAAGATTATGGTAGCACATTACAACTGACAATAGTTCCGAATGTTCCAAATTTTTTATGTTCTCATAACATTTTATTCGTAGCTATTGTTCGCGTTGTGTACAACTATTTAGGCAATAAAACTGAATGGTTTTATAAATATTTATCCGAGTTTAGCATTTTTCACGTATAATATAACACTGCGGTTCCATTCTTTGCATACCAACACTTAGACGAACGATGTAGGAACTATGGCTGCATTTTTTTCTATAACTTATGTTTGGTCGACATTCTACTTGTTGCATTTTTAACTGATTTGGAATATATTATGTGGAACTTACTGATTTTGTAAGTTATTTTTTAAAACAATGGTGTTAACTATTAACCAGAAAAGCGTATTTGATAGTAAGCGAGTTTAGAAGCTCCGAACCGTTTTTAACTCCATTCAATCTTAGTGGAGATGCTAACACTATATGTAAGTGGCCAACTCATGACAACGATTAAAACAACCGGGTCTGTAATATTTTCGAAATTTTATTTTGGGGGTTCGGTAGCGCTCGGAAAGAAATGCCACTAAAGACCACCCATCTAGGGACCGAACTGCACATTTCTAAACAATAGCAATGAACTAACATCGCAAGCTACGCCCCGAGCGCTTTGCAGTAGTTCACTCTTCTATGATGATGATTACTTCCCATTGAACTGACAGCTCGCAGCTTGTGGACTCACTGTATCCACCTTACAATTCGCAACCGCGAATCCTTATAAAAACAATGATCCATAATATAACGCAATTTAGTGAAGCCATCAATAATCCTAGCAATCCAACCCACACCCTATTTCCGACAAATTACTCCGGGGTTTGTCAAGTATGACGCAATTATTGCCGCGATCCATCATCTGACTGACACACAACACAACTAAATAATTTACGGGTTAAACATTTAATTTTAGGGGTTGAAACAGTGAGGGAATTAAGCCTTAGGAACGGTGCACACTTGTCGGAAAATACGGCGGGTGTGGTCAAGTTAGTGCGGTCAAACGTGTCACATGGTTAGACCGTAAGATCATTTTATGAACTAAGTACGCAGCGCCTTTTTTTGAGGGGTTTTTTAAACTTTTTATCCTATCCCTGGTATCAAGATAAATAATGTGTCACGACACATACCTACACATGACTATCACAAATGACATTCTGATCCCAAAATCAAAATGGCCACTTGTCTATAACATGCATATTCTCTATCTTTCCTTACATTAGTAAGAAAACACTTTTCACAACATAACTCCAATCCCAAAACACTTAAACCGTTGACACCCACTCAGAACCGATCACAAACACTCAGACACCTCCGCCAACATTATTACAAAACTCATTGAAAGTACCAAAAACAAATTACCGTACTATACAATAGGCTTTTCTTTAATAACCCCGCGAACAAAGTGTAAGGGGCGCAATCCCTATTGAAGTTGGGGGCAATCTGTCAAGAGATGGCGCCACAATAGGGGATTAGCTGTCGTTATTACGTCACCTTTGTGGTCCCACTCGGCTATGATCGAGAGCCGAAAATATTAAGGATTATGACATCTCCCCCTTTCTTCTCGATGCGGTTTTGTGTCGTTTTTCATTAAATAGGCAAGTTTGTTTTGGGTTTAGGATGTGTGGTGATATTTTTAAGGAATGGCCCAGTTTAGTTAATCTTAAAATTCTAGAATTTTCAATCTTTTTGTAATAAAGTACCTAACACATTTGTAGAGTTTTTTTTTTAGATGTTTTTTACTATGAAAAATGAATGAAAATTGTACCATTTATTTATCAGACAGAAAAGATAAATAGAATATAGAATAATGTCAAGTTAGGTAGGTATGTAATTTGTAACTATAATAATAAGTAAAAATAGGTATACAAATATGTATGGTTATTTTTAAATTCACGAAGCCCTGACTAGTTTGTTTGTACAGAATTTGAAGCCATTTGAGTTAGGTATATGGGATAATTATTTTAGCAAAATATTGAAAACAGTAATGAAAAGTGACATTAAGTCAACTGAACAAAAATATTTCATAACAACCACTTGATGCCTATCAAACAACATATTAAAAATTTAACGAGCTCAATGAAAACCTAAAATTACTCAAAAATATATGATAAAAACATAAAAATATGTATAAAGCCACTAAAACTCATGTTATGTAAATATCTGTGTTCTCTCCTTTGCATCCGACAAAATTATATTATTTATTATTTATGGTAACTTCTGAAATTTTGTTTATAATATTGTCAGGGGCGATATTATGAGTGTATTATTTATTGGACTGGTTAGAACAACAATCGTATTTAAGCCAATAAAACGTGTCACCGACAAAATAATTGGGGCGGGAAGATATTATAATAATATAAATAGTTTAGAGTCTGTATATAATTTTATGCTGTGTATTATAAAGGCAGACCGCGGCTATAATTCATATTTTGTACTGCGCTCGCATTGTGTTGGTACTTGCGGTTCCGATTCGACAAACTTCGACTACGTTCTACGATTACTACTTACTAATTGTCGATCCCAGTTGTATCAATCGTAAGACCATGTCAGAGGCCCTTAGGCGGTCTAAAAACTCCAAACATCAAGGTTGGTCACTGACTTACTCGAACTTATGTATTTACAAAGCCTAGCGATACGTATGTACCTAATGTCGTAATATTAGTTAGTTTTACGTATAAAATCAAATCTCTAACTCATAAATAAATAAAATAATAATTCTTACGCGTACCCCATTTTAGTGCCGATTAATTAATAACAATAAAACGGATCCCAAATCACACTTCAATAATTAATTTGCTGATATAAATATTTTACAAGAAATCACTTAAAAAAATATTGGAAATAAACATAAATGTATTCAAAAGATGACAATAAGATAAATCAGCGTACAGTTTTTAAAGATTTATGAGTCGATGACATCATCGGATTACTAACTCGATTCGGAAAATACCGCTATTTAAAAAAAAGTGTAATAAAAATACGCATTACTATACTAATAATATGGATACTGGTTTCTTAAGTTTAATAGAACACACTCATTTTGAATTGAAACTACGTTTACGAATACACTTCTCTTCTGTGACAACGGTTCCTGTAAAGGGCCGAAACGTCAGATAAAAATGTAAAATAAAAGCGAAGTGTATCCGTAAAAGTATTTTCAATTCAAATTATATGGATTATTTAAATTAACAATAACAGCATTCAACAACACAGTTACTTTTAATGTTATTAGTTGTCATACTTACCATTTTTAGTCATCACATTGTGTAAATAATGTAAGTAAGTCGGCCTGAAAGTTCTTTAGCATATAAGTACAAAAAAAGGATACTATAATTACCATGCTTGCAAAGTGCGAGTTGGTGTTCTCAATCTTCCATGTTGAACAGTGAAAGCATGTTCCAAAGTATCAATACACTGTGCACCGCATACAACACCGACAAAGATTTTATTGTATTCAATGGCAAAATAAAAAGTCGTTGTTTATTTTAGTACTTCCAAATCTACACGCCACAAACTGCAATAACTTGATAGTTTTATAGTTTTTCTCCGCGAAGAAAATATTAAGGAAAGGCGGGAACAGACGACGATTTATAGTATTATCTTATATTATGTTTCCGACTGCCATAAATTAAAAGATAATAAAATAAAAAAAGTTTACTAACGTAACATTCTTTGATGTCATTCTTTTAAATCTGGAGTGTTAATCTATAAAATTATATAGAAATTATACAGTTAGATATTAATTACTAATGTATTAGGCGAACAGCTGAAAAACTGAAAATTATCGTTTTTTATTCTGTTGGCTAACGAAAACAGGATACAGGGCATTCAGTTAATGTTAATTGGGCATGACAAAAGGAAAAGTGAAATTTAAAATAAAAAATGTGCTTAATAAAATATTGTTTGTGATTTGTTCGTTTCGTTTGTTAGATTTAAAGACGGTTGAATGAGTAATATCGCTTCGCACTCGCAATGATTTGTTAGCGTGTAAATTATGACTTTTGTCACCTCATGCCTTATTTTAGGTAAAAAATAACTGCAATATGCGTTAAGATCAATTTCTACCTAAGAAAAAATGGTTTATTTCCGATTTATTATAAAAAAATAATACTTGTCCCCGATTTCACTGTACTTAATGGTTATCTGTCAAACCGTGTTAGACAAAACTGCTACTAACCATTTATTGGAATGACTTTTTTAAATAATGTTACATGAAATAAGCAAACCATGTTCCCTAATAGGTGTACCTGTGATTTCCGACTTAATTCATAGTATAATGTAAACCATGGAAACAACAAAACTCATGATCTCATGAATATACTCGTAATATAAGCCATCGAAACAACAGAACTCATCATAAACTCATCAGTTAACAGAAGTCGGGAGCATCCAATCAAAAACTTCAATTTGAGCTAATCAGTTGTGTGTACTTTACCTATAAGTAATCTTCCGGTGTCTTGGCTGATATCTCGCCAGGATTATGTTGGCAATCCAATCAAAGTTGGACAGTCACCGCCAAACATGTAAGGTGAACAACAAGTAATGTGATGGACAAAAGTTTGAAACGGAAAAGTGGAAGCCGATTTTGATACAGGGTAAGCAGCAATGTCGTAGAATAAATTGTAATGATTAGTGCTATGAAAAAGAATTCGCTGTTTTTTAAAGAATTAATTAATAATGTTAGATTTCAGTGAAATAAAATTTCAGTAAAGATTCAGTTCCCGTATGAATTTCGGGAATTTTTATACATTATAAAACTTCCTCTTGAATCACTCTATCTATTTAAAAAATCGCATTAAAATCCGTTGAGTAGTTTTAAAGATCTAAGCATACACAGGGACAGACAGTGGAAAGCGACTTTGTTTTATACTATGTAGTGAAGTAGCATAAAGTGAAATTGTAATTAAACTTTTTAGTATGCTCATATATTTCCTTAATATTCTCTCACCTTACACTTTTATTATCGATTGTACCACATATTAAGATATGGCTACTTTCTTATTGTGTCGGATTATGTGTTGCCTATTTTGAGGATTACAGCGAGAACAAAGTAGCGAGCAATTATCGTTGTAGCAACTTTGTTGAGGGGCGATAGTTGTGATGCATAAGGATCATAATCGAATAAGAATTATTACTTTGTAGCTATAAATTCTGGATTTTTAGGGATAATGTTAATCACAATAAATCTGGAATTTTATGAAATTACTTTGCAAAACCACATCTATACTAATATTATAAAGCTGAAGAGTTTGTTTTGTTTGTTTGTTTGTTTGTTTAAACGCGCTAATCTCAGAAACTACTGAAACGGTTTGAATAATTCTTTCACTGTTAGATAGTCTATTTATCGAGGAAGGCTATAGGCTACATTTTATCCCGAAATTCCCACGGGAACGGGCACAACGCGGGTAAACCGCGGGGCGCTGCTAGTACTTAGATACACTTGGGAGCCTGGGACTTATACTTGTATCAAAATACTTGACTCAAGAAAGCATAGTAAAGGTAAGTAAGTAAGTTCAAGTAGATTAGTAGCCAACCCTGGTGTCGGAGTTTTTAGACCGCCTTAAGGCCTCCGACATGGTCTAACGATTGAAACAACCGGAACCGACAAATTAACGTGCCCTCCGAAGCACGATAGCGCTCAGATAGAAATGCCACTATCGGCCACCCATCCAGGTAGGGGTCGAGCTGCACGTTGCTTAACAATCGCAATGAACTAACAACGCTTAGTCAAACTACGCCACGAGCGGTACAAAGGTGTAAAAGTATGAAAAAAATCTTGAATAAACCTGAGACATTCACTTTTATTAAAAAGATTGGCCCAAGAAAGAATCTAAAGTTTATGTATAATGAAAAAAAATTACAAAATGTAAAAAATGCTTTTTACCAGTAGCCAAAACTCTTCCCTCCACAAAGCTATTTTTAAAAAGCTCTCATTATAATAAACTGTAAAGCAACACCAAAAACTCCCTTGAGGCTTTGAACCCTTTTGAAATCACAAAAATAAAGTTCGTAAAATTCAAATTAGCATCCCTTAGTCTTCAGAGGGCATTTAAATTCATAAATAAACTCTCTGGTATGGCAACATTATAAAAAAACTCCCTAACAATTAACAAATTGGTTGAGGGTTAATTTTAACTCTTTCCTGTTGTAACATTAGACTTCTTTTTTATAGACCTACCTTGATGTGGCTGATTTAGATTTAAAACAATAAATGTCGGTAAATTATTGTCTTTGTCTGTTTGTTTGAGTTTAGGAAGTAACTTAAAGTTATTTAGGAGCTGAGTAGTTGTGTGACTTAACGCCGAAGCATACTGCAAGAGTGGACATGATTTTTATCATCTATACTAATATTATAAAGAGGTAAAATTTGTAAGTTTGTTTGTTTGTATGTTCGAGGTAATCTCAGGAATTATCAGTCCGATTTGAATAATTATTTTTGTAATAGATAGCCAGATTCAACGGAAAGGTTATATAGGCTATTTTTCATTCCGAAATTCCCACGGAAACGGGTACAACGCGGGTGAAACCGCGGGGCGCTGCTAGTTAGAAATAGTATAGTTATATAGTATTGTCTATGATGTCTTACTGCTGGGTAAAGACCTCCCACCTCACCGAAATATTAGTACAGTGAGGAGGATTAGGCGGTATCACCACGCTTGGCTGATTGAAGCCACGTGCCACTCTGCTACGGTTGGTAATCTCAAGCCTGAGCCATGGACTAAACTATTTTTTCTTTTAAAGTAATTTGGCAGATTTTCAACCAAAGTCAATGCCTTATAGAGGAAGAGGATTGAGTGTGAAGAGATTGAATCATTAATTTCCATAGTAACTGTTAACTTAACTGCGACAAAAGTATTGGTTTTTCACGGAATATTGTTTTTATTCTATGGCCTTGTGTATGTCATCATATATAACGGGGCGGCTCGTGGCGGTATTTTGCGACCACACTAGGAAAATAAACAATATACAAACTATTCTAGGAAACTATTAATTACCATTGCAGTAAATAAATGATAATACTATTAGCTTTGGCGAAAGCTAAAAATGAAAAAAAAAACAACGTTTTTTTCAATTTTACAGTCGGATCAGGCTTTATTTTAATACCTACTTAATAATATGACTACGGTAATCAATGAATAACATTAAAGTGATATAGCCTTTTCCAATTGATGATTAGTTTTATAAGACATCTAGGTATGTGTGATTTTTTGTTTTAAAAAAAAGCAATGGAGGGTTTATATTTTATCTTATCATAATAACGCCATCTTTTGCGTAATTAAAAACGACGCTTTTTTCATCCTTTTTTAACCCCACATCTGTTTGTTGTATTCTATTTCCGAAACCCTTACCGTCATTGCAGCTCAATTATCTAATACATTTCCGTCCTAACGATCAAATATTTCAATCATAACATGCACTTTTTGTCCTAATTATACTTCTAATTGATTAATTTATTGGTATTTCGTAATGTTACCTCACTATTTCGATGGCTCCTACGTAAATAATCGTATTTGCAAAAAGCCAATTTTACACCAGAGCGATTTAAAGACATTTTCATTCATAATTTCTTTAATATTAAAGCTTTAGCTTTGAAATTTTTGTAATGTCTACATATTGGATGGTGCGTTAGTATGGTTCTGGAAGAAATTCTGAAATTTGTTTAGTTTTTGAAATATTGTAGTTACATTTATTTACATCGGTAGTTAATTATGTATAAAATCTTAAGTGGTACTAACGACAGTTTACGTTGAATTAAAATTTCAGAAAATATCGTAAGTGTCGCATACGATTTTTTACGTTGATACTCTGTAAATGCATTTACACGCAAGTGGCATATACCATGTTTAACTATGTATATAAAAAATAATTCATATTGTATGTTATGGTTAGTTAATAAATATAACGTATTATAAATTATGTTTGTAAAAGAAATCGTTTAAATATTTTTTCTTACAAAGTACTTTTATCTTTTTTTTTATCCAATTTCATGAAACTTGACCAAATTAATAATAATATACTAAAATTTTATTATAATATTAACGTAGGTAGCAAATAAAACTACAAAAACATATTTTTATTATATGAATGAACGTAATTGAAAGAAAAAACTAACCATATACTTATACAATAATTAAGAATGGAATTTCTCACGGGAAATCCTGGATAACAAGTCTTAAAGACAACACCGGAAAAAAGCACCAGAGCCGCGAGAAAATTCTCGAAATTTGCACCGACTTCTACAGCCAACTGTACTCCGACCCAGGTAAAACCGATAAAACACCCAATTTCCACCGTGCTGACGATATTCCTCCAATAACTGGCCAAGAAATTCAATGCGCACTTCGTAAAATGAAGTATAGTAGAACACCAGGAGACAGGAGATGACGGTATTAGTACGGAGGCTTTAAAACTAGGCGCACCCACAATCCTTCCTCATTTAACTAAGCTCTTTAATAGTATCTTAGATTCAGGGAAATTTCCAAAACAGTTTTGTCACTCTCATATTATTCTTCTCCATAAAAAAGGCGACAAGTCCGACATTAATAACTATAGGCCCATAAGTCTTGTATCCCACGTGTACAAGGCTTTCATTAAAGTAATCGAAACACGGATTACACGCCAACTTGATTCCGAACAATCTCCCGAACAGGCAGGATTCCGCTCCGGCCTCTCCACCACAGACCACCTCCACACCATAAACCAACTGTTAGAGAAGCACCAAGAATGTAATATGCCTCTGTACATGGCATATGTGGACTTCCGTAGGGCGTTGGATAGCATATATCATACATCAATCTTTCAAGCTCTTCTAAAACAAAATATCCACCCAACTTACATACATCGACCTTCTCAAACTTATCTACCTAAATAGTACAGCATCCATAAAGTTACAGTCCTCCGGTAAACATTTCCAAATAGAAAAGGGGGTCAAACAAGGTGACCCTCTATCTCCCAAACTTTTCACGGCTACACTAGAGGAGGTGTTCAGAAAGCTAGCGGCGGGCTGGCAAAACAGAGGCATTGATGTCGGCGGAATGAGGCTGACAAGCCTACGCTTCGCCGACGACATTGTCCTCTTTGCCAATACAGCCCAAGAACTACAGACCATGCTCGAAGAACTGAGCAACGCAATCCTTGAGGTTGGACTACAGATGAACATGTCAAAGACCAAAGTCATGACAAACAGCTCAGCCTACCGTATCACGGTAAACGGCGAAGTGATGCACTATGTCCATGAATACATCTATCTCGGCCAATTAGTTTCCCTCCAGGCAGGCAGACAAGACAAAGAAGTCGCGAGACGCACTGAGAGCGCCTGGAGGAGCTATTGGTCGATGAAGGAGCTGATGAAGGGCAACCTTCCGATAGCGTTTAAGCGCAAACTCATGGACATGTGCATCCTTCCCGTTCTCACCTATGGCTCACAGACTTGGTCTTTGTCAAACATCCAATAGTCCAAACTCAAGGTTTGCCAGAGGGCGATGGAGCGCAGGATTCTTGGAGTCAAGCGAACCGACCGCATTCGTAATACAATACTGCGCTCCCGAACTAAAATCGCCGATATAGGAGAAAAGGCCGCTAAGCTCAAATGAGATTGGGCTGGTCACGTCTGCCGCATGCCGGACACGCTGTGGGCCAAAATTTCCACTGTGTGGCGCCCGGAGACAGCGAGACGGAGTCGCGGCAGATCACGTAGGCGGTGGCGGAATGAACTGGACCTACAAGAGGGACTGGCAACTGGTGGCTTCAAATCGAGAAGAGTGGCGGAAATGGGGGGAGGCCTTTGCCCAACAGTGGGATGATACAGGCTAACAGTAACAGTTAAAAATAAAATTTACCATTTAGAGAAGTCGAAAATGTTGGAGGTGTTTCGGAAAAACTGTTCCCTAAAAGTTCCGAAAGCGCTGAAATTTCTACTAAATCGGCCCCAGGGGGTAGTGGAGATACTGAAAAAAAAGATAAGATTGCACTTTTTCCCGTTACTGCAACGTATACTATCTTATTTGTAGTTACAATAGAACGTTTCGCAAAGTAAACAATTCTATGTGTCAAATCCGATATTAGACACATTGTATTCGACAATGTAATTAATCGTATGTGGTACAAACGAATAGTATAAAATTCACTAAACGAAGTAAAAAATCGTATTTGGTACATACGATATTTTTTCAGTACAATTAACAACGTACACAATCGTACCTACCGCATACCATAGTCTAATGTAACTTTGTAGAAAAATTTATCTCTCATTATTGAAAACGTGCCACTTCTGCTAAAAATACGAACAAAATCAAACTTCGCCTAAATGAGTGGACGCGCGCGACCTGCCCGCGTATACTCCCGCCAGTGTCGATACGATCATTTACGCGGCATGCAATTATTACTTACTATTTTATACGTGCAAAAAAAACCTTATTTTTTAAGTTTTTTAATTTTTGTATTTTGGAATCGATAGTAAATAATTATTTCGTTTCAAATCCCTTAAAACATGAAAATCGTCAAAATGTTAGTTACGATTATTTACGTAGGAGCCATCGATTTATGGTACAGTCGCGACTAGAATGTTAATATTAATGCGAATTTTTATCTTGATTTGGTGCGAAGCGATGACGTTATTATTGAATTTATTATGTCACTAACATGACAGATTTTTGTATTAAATTATATTTTTGTAAATATTACTGTTTAGTAAATTCTAGGAATTATAATTAAGGAATGTGGTTTCTATAGACGTATGTTTTAAAAAGTAAAAAGTTATACGGTTTTGTTTAAAAATTGACATAATTGACATAACGTATAACAAATTAAAATACTTATTCTTATTCTTATAACAATAAATTAGAATAATTAAATGTTAATACAACTGTCAAATTAACTATTTGTTTAAATAATAGATTTTATTAAATTATAGACATCTATATATATAAAATTCAAAGTCCTGACTGAATGACTGATAATCAACGCACAGCCTCAACCGCTACACCTAGAAACGTGAAATTTGGCAGGAAGGTTCTTCAAGTGACGTAAGTGTACACTTAGAAAGGATTTTCGAAAATTCCTACGCGAACGGGCTCAACGCGGGCCGCGGGGCGCTACTAGTTGGATATAAATTGTAACACAATGATTTTGTTTCCATTACGCTAAAACCAAAAATTATATTCCTTTCCTATTTTTTTAAACAGATCTTAAACAAATGGATCATTTTCTAAAACGTAATAATACCTACAAAATATGAGCTTTGAAAAAAACATATTTTAAACGGTTTTTTAAAGATAAAAGATAATATTCTCTTTTGATGAAGTCGATATCATCTCCCGACCTACTTCGGACTCAATCGCAGGCTACTTACACAGGGATTTGAAGCTGTGCCGTTTACATGAAAGCTTTATGAACTTCTTTTCAACTTTCAAGAGTTCAATCTTTGGAATTATTATTTTTGCTCATAATTACTTCTAAATACTCAAACGCCCATTAAATAAGGTTGTAGAAGTAAGTGTCATAGTGGCCAACCCTGGTGACGGAGCTTTTAGACCGCTGTAAGGCCTCAGACATGGTCTATAGATTGAAAAACCGCGACTGACAATCTAACGTTATTTTCTAAATTAACTTCATACGTTATTAATAATTGATATTTTTTTATAATTGATAAAATGATAGCTGTCATGTTTAACCGACTTTAAGAAGGAGGAGGTTCTCAATTCGATTGAAGTATTTAAAATCTTTCATTGAACATAAAACCTAGAAGATGTAGTTTCTAACTTCTTTCATTGGTAGAACATTGTATAAAAGGACATATATAGATTTTAAAAATAAAACACAAGTGTGAAACTTATTTTTTCAAAGCCCAAAGTAATATTAAAGGTAGTCCAATAAAACAAGCGATGCCATTCACTTGTCACCCAGTGTGGGGTGACAAACAAGGCAAAATATGGTTATTGTCATATTATGTTGTATGACAGAACGTTTTAATAACGCACGGAAATAGACTGAAAGAGAGGAACAGCTGTTATGGGGGAGCAAGCTCGTGATGCATTGAGAGCAATGCCGTAAGAAAAATCACAGTTTTTTATTTAGACGAAGCTAGTTTACAAGCTGTAAGCACGATAGAGCGCAAGTGTCAATGTCAAGTTTCTCACTCGCTTACTAATGCGGGCCATACACGATCAAGTTCACCGTCAAGTCTGCAGTGGACTTGATGCGGTGTCCCGTAAACTTGACATGTATGTAGACTTGTCATGCACACCGATAGCCATACCTACAACGGCAAGTTAAATGGACGCAGCACCGTCACCGTCACCGTCAAGCTTGCAAGTCCGCTGCAAGCTTGACGGTGACTTTATCGTGTATGGCCCGCATCACGCGCGTGATATCATATAATTCAATTGAATTTTCCTTCATTGACTTTTGATTGCAAGCAATAACTTAATTGACTATAAGATATATAAAGTCTTGATCATGAAATAAAAAATATGTGTTTTTAATATTTAAAAATGTAATCAAAATCAAAAGTAATTAAAGTTCAAAACCATGATCTGAAGGCGTACCCCTTAATGTAGTTTCGATTCAAAATGAAGTAGTATTGGCATAAACCTAAGAATCCATTATATAAACCGATGTTTTTCTCGGTGTACCACAAGCCTATATTTTGAGCTTCCTCTGCAAATATGGCTCACTTTTATGACAATACTTAACTGACTTTTGTGAACGAAAGAGTTATGTTGCTCGAATGGATAGTTTTATTTATATTCGGGGAGATGCTACCGTAAATTATATCTAATCTTTGCTTTAGTTTGTGTTACAAGTTAAAAGTTGCTAGTTATTTTAAAAGCGTAGTAACATCTTTAGTGAGCTGAGAAGTCTTTGCACTGTACTGAGACTTTACAGGCTCTTGTTTTTGGTTAGATCGAAGGAAATATACATTAATCAGGTACCTAGTTACTATTAGATTGTTGACGATACCAACAGTCGTAAAATATAGGTGCAATAGAATTGGTTTTAGAGAGAAAGTATCTATATTATAACACTTATATTATAATAACACTTGGATCATAATCTAATAAAATAAAGCGATATTTTTGTTTATATAAATGCGCTAATCGCAGAAACTACCCATCTGATTTGAATAATTATTTTTGTAAATGATAGCCACATTCAGCGGGAAGATTAAAGGCTATTTTCTATCCTGAAATCGTTCCCACGGGAATGATCACAATGCGGGTAAAACCGCAGGGCGCTGCTAGTTTTAAATAACTAGAAAATGACATAAATTCTTCGATTCTTGCGTTCTATTAAAAAGCTTTCATAAGCTCGCTTTTCTATACTACTAGCGCCATCTCTGAACGTTAGGATACACTAACGTGTATGTTTCAGCGAAGTGTTTCAGCTGTGAGGTTTCAGAACTTAATGTGCTTAGTAAAATAATTACTACACCTTTACAAATTTTAGTAATTAATAATTTATTTAAGTGATGATATAGTCCTGCATTGTCCATACAATCTCAGCTGTTGTTCTAGATGAAATAAGAACTTTAACCACATTATATGGTATTGAGATGACAAGAAAGAATTCATATTACATATTTAATTAACTAAAATTAAAGAATCATTCGGCTGACTACACAGCTTAATATATAGAATAGGTATATAAAAATTATATTGAACTTCCAAAAAAATACTATTAAAAATTTTTATACACCAGAAGACAGTTTAACCTAACTACAGTATGTCTATTAAAGCACCTATACCTCACCAAAATCAACTAAACTCTATTCCCAACAATAGTAAACAAACAATATCCAAGCCAGGCCCATACGGAGATGCGAGCATATCTCAGGGTGGTAATGCACGCGGTAGGCCCGGGGCCCATCAGATCGGGCTAACGAGACCGAACAATGTCTCTATTAGGGAGCTTATTCTGGACCTTAGAGGGAATAGGGAGAGGTGTGGAGTCGGTATGAGGAGATTTTGTGATGGGAAATTGAGATTGTAAAAGAAATCAACATACTAAAAACTTACTTAATCAATATACTAAAATATTTGACGGTTTATAGTTTTCGTTTGTACTCTTGAAATACCTCTCTACCATATTATGTATAAGCATGCATTCGACTACAATTTCTGTAATTAGGCCGATAGTAGTAAATGTGAAAGCGGAATATAATTTTTAAAAAAAACAGGGACTTCCCCAGTCAATTTTAATATAAAGTTTTTTAAATTAAATAAATGGAGGTAATTTTAACTGTTTGTAATTTTGAATTTTATTACAATTTGTAATTTTAGCTATAATAACAGATGATTTTAAATAGTAAAGTATAAGTAAACTTTCAACGAAATTATTTAAAATTATATAAATTAATTAATAACACAAGACCATATCTCCACGTATTCCTCTGTCCCAATCGAACGTGAAGCGATTCCCTTACTGCACTATGCAAATAAAGTTAGTAGCAAAAACAAAGAGCAACACGGTAATTACACTTGGTGGAAAATTAACTGACATAGATACCGCGAACATGCTCCATAGCCACGGCATTGCACGGTAGGGACGTAATGAGTCGAGATATCGCTGTTTTAGTGCACGCCACTGTACTAACTATACGTTTTAACTTTTATGTTTATGATGCACGAATTGATGTGTCTTTAAGTGTGCTCAATGTTTTGATCGGCAGTGTACTGTGGGTAAGGTTTTAGGTATGGGGGTTTGAAAGTTTTTGAAGATGGATGGATAATTTATAAAAATAAAGAAACACGATCTTTTCTGCATGTGGCAAGCAACTTGGACTGAAGAACGGCACATAAATCTGCGCCGAAAGGGTTGTAAATCCAACACCCCTCGAAATCAAGTGATCTACTACCACCAACATAAGTTGAGCTCGCCCCCAACTTAAATATAAGTGAAGTTGTGAACAAAGTACGAGATCGAATAGAGGTCGAGAGGTCAATCAGAAGTGGACACTTGTATAAATACGAATGAAATTTTCAGGGAGAGCTCTTAAAGGAATGCTTGGTTGTACCCTTTCTAGTCCACTTTGTAAATGGATATTGGTTTTTGGTGTCATTCATCTTTTGGAATTGTTAAATTTTAATTTTGTTTCTTTAATAATTGACCGGGTTTTGGGGTCAATGAAAAATGGGGTTTTTGGGTACTTATTCTTGGTTTGGGCATCCAGATGTAATCTCTTTATTATATTTTGTGAGGATGAATGTACTATACCTATTGCTTTTCTACGGCAAGTATTTTCAAAAAATTAGAAATAGTTATTTCATTTTGCCTCTTTATAGTATAGATTTATCCACGAGCGCCTCTGGGCCATACCTGTAGTTGTAAGAAAGAGCATATATACGGTCGAATTGAGCAACCTCCTTCTATTTTTGAAGTTGGTTAAATATATAGAACACTTGTCACGCGTCTATGTGTGCGTACCGGTACCGCTGTCAAGATGTCGTTATTTCAAAGACAATTTTGACGCGGACGAATAAGACAATGTTCATTTACTTACTCAAATATAGCCTAGTGGCACTCGTAAGGATAAAACTACTAGGTATAACTAGTGAACATGTTTTCGCTCGACCCGGGAATTGAACCCGAGACCTCAGTCTTGGCAGAGGTGTGCACATACCACTAGACCACCGAGGCGTCTGAACCTAGTAAAAAGATTTTTTTTACAGAAATCCTCTACAAGCGATCTATAAATAAACAGAAAGTCTACTTCCAATCACTATAGCTATTTCCCTTGCCACACTTTTTTCACATTTTAGGGTTACGCAGGTGAAAACATTACGTACCATTAAGATATTGAGTCGGCATCGAGAGTCCGGAACCCGCAATAATTCACAAAGGCCTACTGCCAATACTGAAGTAGTGTTTACATAGAGTACGATGTTAGGTACTTTTTGAAATAGGTACAAATACTTTTTCTGAAATAATATTGAATTAAGCTCAAAACCTTCAAAGTATAGACGTCTTTGCGCATAGATTATAATGTATATATGTTCCTAGAAAAACCTATGACTGTTGTAATACAATACAAGCTGAAAGAACTTCGAAATTCAAAATCGTTCCATTTGTTTAGGCCAAACATAGACTGCAACCTTTTAACACCCCTTTTATAAGCAGGTGGATAAAATACAGCAATACTAACCAACCAACCATACCAATAACTTAACAAAGTTAATTCAGAACATTTTAATTATTTCATAGTTTTTTGGTACCTTCACCTATATTACAAACGTCCAACTTAGAACTTATAAAGTACCAAAAGAGTGCGCATTTTCTAAACTGTCCTGTTAGATGCACTGTATCCGATCTCAACAACTACACCACAACTAACAGCTACAGATGATGCAGTCACCCTGGCCAAGTTCTGGACTAGTTCAATTTAGTGCCAGTGACACGTAAATAAGACCTTAAAGTTAGAACTTAGTTCTAGTTCTACTAGCCCCTCAGCTGTGATATGCAAAATGGCCGATCTGTCGCGTCTGTGGCGCCCTGAGCGGGTTTCGCCACAGGCAGAGGTTTCTAGACGCCCAGCATACACTAAAACTGCAATTTCTTGTTCCTTGGTCATGCAGAAGCCCTTATAAGGATCTGAATCATTTTGAAATTAAATTTTCTACCTAGAAAATAGTACTTTTGTAATATATTTGTCGGTAATAAAGTTATACGGCTAGCATAATTACTGGGGTACCTAAATGTTCAGTAGATTTTGGGTCATATTTTAATAATAAACCACTATTTAGTGAACCAAAAGTATTTATTTATAATCTTATAATACTATTCACAAAATAATATCACACAAGTCATGACTCTCATACAATTATTTTTCATAAACAAAGTTTTAAGTACAGAACAAAGTGCCTTGGTCTCGACGCGGCCGTTATTTTACTGGCCGTTTCGCGGTCATTCCTTCTTTACCGAGAACTCAAACGACGCTTGCTATCTGTCTTGCTCTACATAAACGCGTTTTTAATATGATAGACTAAGCCAAAAGTAGTTTTATCGCTGTGTTTGCACATTAAACATGTGTGCGTAGACAGCGCCCCTGAAAGGGTCGCACCACAGAAGCGGACTTTTGACGTGCGACCCGTTGCGGGGTTGGCCACAGTTGAGGGGCTAGCTAGATACTGGTTTTTTAAGTTTAAGCGAACACTACTAATTTTGAATTGAAACTACGTTTACGGATACACTTCGCTTTCATTTTAAATTTTTATCTGACGTTTCGGCCCCTTACAGGAACCGTGGTCACAGAAGACTGAGATGTTATCCCCTCAGCTGTGATATGCAAAATGGCCGATCTGTCGTGTCTGTGGCGCCCTGAGCGGGTTTCGCCACAGGCAGAGGTTTCTAGACGCCCAGCATACACTAAAACTGCAATTTCTTGTTCCTTGGTCATGCAGAAGCCCATATAAGGATCTGAATCATTTTGAAATTAAATTTTCTACCTAGAAAATAGTACTTTTGTAATATATTTGTCGGTAATAAAGTTATACGGCTAGCATAATTACTGGGGTACCTAAATGTTCAGTAGATTTTGGGTCATATTTTAATAATAAACCACTATTTAGTGAACCAAAAGTATTTATTTATAATCTTATAATACTATTCACAAAATAATATCACACAAGTCATGACTCTCATACAATTATTTTTCATAAACAAAGTTTTAAGTACAGAACAAAGTGCCTTGGTCTCGACGCGGCCGTTATTTTACTGGCCGTTTCGCGGTCATTCCTTCTTTACCGAGAACTCAAACGACGCTTGCTATCTGTCTTGCTCTACTATAAACGCGTTTTAATATGATAGACTAAGCCAAAAGTAGTTTTATCGCTGTGTTTGCACATTAAACATGTGTGCGTAGACAGCGCCCCTGAAAGGGTCGCACCACAGACGCGGACTTTTGACGTGCGACCCGTTGCGGGGTTGGCCACAGTTGAGGGGTTAAGCGTCTATACAAGGAAAAGTTAAGGAAAAATATCAGTCTTCGTCAGATAAAAATGGATAATAAAAGCGAAGTGTATCCATAAATGTAGTTTCAATCCCCAGCTATAGTTTGTTTACTCTACCTAACCCAACCCTTCTGTCTCCCTCTTACTCTATGGCTATGTATTATTTCAAAGGTGCCGCCGGTGATATAATTCACGCGAAGGGTTACCTGTTCATGGGTCTTGATATTTAGAACCTTATTTGTTTTAGACTATTATTAGTTCCATTCGAATTTCATGTTTGGTTCTATTTATAGATTACAACTTTGACATTTAGTAGGACATAATTAAAGTAGGTACTTATGTGTATTGAAGTCGATCAAAGTATCTATGGTGACATATTTGTACCTTTACCAAGAGTTAGCTTAGTAAGATTCCCGCAGACACTGCAGTTAAAAACTATATGAAATCTCGAACAGCGCCTCTAGCGGATAGTTCAAGTACTAACATTGCTATTATGAGTCGCTATAGTCAAAAAAGTATTAGCCTGCCTGTAAATAAATAGTAACGTCTAGTTAAATTATACCATGATAACTGTAGATTGGCTTTGTTTGTTCATTCTTTATATACTGACCGTGCTTCGAAGGGTACTTTAAATTGTCGGTCTCAATACGACATTGAATTGTTATGCTATCACTTAGGCGGTCTAAAAACTTTGAACCCTATAAAGCCTCTTACCTACAAGAACTTACTTACCTTAGTACTTTTAGTTACTTAAGTTTGAAAACATATTTTTTTCATGCAAATCCGAATAAAAAATCCACTCTAAAATAAATGATTGAGAAACAAGATTAAGTATTCTCCCGTAGTGTCAATCGACAGACCAAAAACCTCTCATCACTTTTCTAAGAACAGATTTAGAGACTACCTTATTTAAGATTTTTGTTAAATTATAATTATCTTTGACATGACCAATAAAAAGCTCAAAATTATTAAAACTCAAGTCAGTAACATGATATCAAACAATTTATTCGAACAGTAGGCGTAACATAACTATAAAGTTGATGTGTCATCAACAAAATGTACATCTACTTAATAAACTTTACATAAAATGTATATTTAACTTTAACTTTAGTTGTTATAGCCAAATTTTAATACTTGAGTAACATTAGAGGTTATTGCAGACGCCATAATGATTGAATAATGCCGTTATTTTTTAATGTAATAGTTTAGATTTATTTTTTATTGAATTATTTAATTGAAAATTACTATTTTTAGTGTTAGCTGTGTGTAGTGTCCTGAGGTTTTTTCCGAGATGAAAACATTTTCCCAGTAATTTAAATCTATACTAATATTATAAAGCTGAAGAGTTTGTTTTGTTTGTTTGTTTGTTTGTTTAAACGCGCTAATCTCAGAAACTACTGAACCGATTTGAATAATTCTTTTTGTAATAGATAGCCACATTCAACGGGAAGGTTATAGGCTATTTTTCATCCCGAAATTCCTACGGGAACGGGTACAACGCGGGTAAAACCGCGGGGCGCTGCTAGTAAGGCTAGTAATATTATAAAGCTGCAGAGTTTGTTTGTTTGAACGCGCTAATCTCAGGAACGACTGGTCAGATTTTAAATATTTTTGTAATGGATAGCCACATTCAATGGAAAGGTTATAGGCTACTTTTTATTCTAAAATTCCCACGGGAACAGGTACAACGTGGGTAAAACCGCGGGCGCTGCTAGTAAGGCTATAAAAACGGTGTTGGCTACACACAAACACACATAATTATATCAAATCAACTAATCGGAGTACCGCATGCTTTTATTATTCCTATATACCTAGAACTTCTGTGCGAAATGTTATTGAATAACATTTCCGGAATACTTTAATTTAGAGTACTTTTACGCCCGTACTCAGAGGCATCTAATGCTCCCGAACTGCCTCACCCAGATATCTCTATTAAATCGACACTTAGCTAATAGACGATTTTTTTTATGCATTTCAAAATCATTATATCTCTACTGAAGAAGCATTTAACGTCTCTGAGTGCGGGCGTTAAAAAGCAAAATACCTTATAGGTCTTCTAGCAGCGCCCCGCGGTTTTACCCGCGTTGTGCCCGTTCCCGTGGGAATTTCGGGAATTTTTTTACATAAAAACCTTCCTCTTGAATCACTCTACCTATTACAAAAAACCGCATCAAAATCCGTTGCGTAATTTTAAAGATTTAAGCATACAGACAAACAAACAGACAAAAATAGCGACTTTGTTTTATACTATGTAGTGATAACATCTTTATCTCAGAAACATCGGTTTCTCTCATTTTATCTGTACAGAGTTCCGCATTTATCTTATTAGTTGGAAGCATGAATAAATCCTATTTCCTCACGAAACTAATATACACTTTGTACTCATATAAAACAGCAGGGCGCAACTAGTTTCTCAAAAAGATTGATCGTCAAAAAATACTTTATTATGATATATTTTGGTTCACAATACCGGAAATTAGATAGCTTAAACAAAATGGTAAGTATTAATCATATTGATTTAACGGACTGTTTAATTTAATGGCATTAAGTAAAATCGGGGTTTTAGACTGATATTAATTGTTTATAGATATACTAGCAGCTTCCCGCGGTTTTACCCGCATTGTGCCCGTTTCTGTGGGAATTTCAGGATTTTTTATACATATAAACCTTCCGGAAGAATCATTCTATCGATTGGTGAAAACTGCTTAAAAATCCGTGCAGTAGTATTTGAGTTTATCGCGAACAGACAGACAGACGCGGCCGGGGAATTTGTTTTATACTATGTAGTGATATTATTTGTTAGTTTTCATAATTAGTAACGTTTTATCATCAGCATCATTTAATTATACTATGATACCTCTAAAGTGTAGTGTAGCACTGATCTATCAAAAACCGAAATCCGGGTTTTAATCCAGGATTGAATGAAGAAAGATTGCAATTTGTTTCTGAAACATTACTTGGAGGTGAAGAACCATAAGGGAAGCGTATCGCAGTTGGCTTAGCTTGTGCGATGGCTATCATGGTAGCTATTAATACCTACCTCTAGTGTTCAATGTAATTTTATTATATAAAATCGCTGAACGGCGCCATTGCGTCACTGTGGCATCCCCTTAAAATGTGGCTATCTATTAAAAAAATATTTTTTCAAATCAGTTTGGTAGTTTGAGAATAGCGAAAAAAAAATCAATCTCCTAAGCTTTATATATTAGTATAGATAGATAAATAAAAAACAAATAAGAATTTAAAAACCAACACTAAAAGATATGCATAATAAAACAAAAAGATAAAAATCGAACAAAAACGCATTTAACTAAATAATTATTTAAATCTCTACAGCTTTTCCCAAGCTCAAAATTAAAATCAAATTATGCTAATACTCAACACATTCCGATTTTTCCGTTCTATCGAAGGTCGATAGGCGACGTGTAGTCTGTCGTGTCATCGACCTACCGACCAAAAATCAGGTGTGCGAACTCGTACCAATAAATTATCGAATGGTAAAAGTTTTATCATAAACCGTCTAGGACAGGTTACTTTTTATCTATTGTTAATTGGAATGGTTGTGCATAATAAACATTTCTCAAATGTAAATCTGCTGTTGAATTTTGAGGTGATGAAATGATGGTGTGAGAACTTTTTGAAATTGATTTGGTAGATATTTTGGGATTATAAAATGAGCAGTGACCGGGTAATGTTTAGAATTTATGGTAAAAATGTAAATGAATTTACTTCTTATCTGTTTATTTTTCTTTAATCAAAGATGAAATCGGATGAAGACATAGATGTTTAAATGTACGTTCTAGATTGATTAATGAAATTCAATAGTTTTATTAGTTAAGTACTATGTAGTAGTTAAGTATAGTACTATTATACTGGTTTCTCAGGTTTAAGCAAACACTTCTCATTTTGACTTGAAACTACGTTAACGGATACACTTCGCTTTTATTTTATCGTGGGAGCCGAAACGTAAGATAAATATGTAGAAAACGTAAGAGCCAAGTGTATCCGTAATCGTAATTTCAATTCATAATAATACAAATAGACAATAATAGCGGCTAGTAGGTGTCAATAGTTCGGTTTACGAGGATCTTGGAGCAAGGTATGGAAGCCTGAAGCCTGAAGCTTTACAGTGCCTGTAGGAGTTGCGTATAATATATCTTAGTAAACAAACAGGCTTGAACGAAAAAGAACGTCTTACACCACTTTAAAGTTCTAAATTCAAATAAAATATTTTTAACATATACCACAATATGTTGTAGTGTAGTATGATACTTCAAACATATGTTATTAAGTCTTACCAAGAGGCCCCGTTTCGTTCCAAACATGAAAGCCACGTAATCCTTCAAAAAGGAACCACGCGAACTACACAAGAAAAGGAAAACACAAAAATTGAACCACGAGTGGTATCGAAAACCTATCTTTCACCATTTACTAATTAGAGAGTACCACTAAACTTTGCTTGCGGGGAAAACTGGAACCAATCTATTGGGGAACAAATTCGAACTTTATCCGAGCTTTTGGTTGTCAATTTGCAACAGTGGCGACATCAGCTGTTGGCAAAGTTAGTGGGAACTTGTTCGATGCATCCAGTCTTTGTGGTGTTCACAGGGTATGGGAACACGATGGTTTTTCGGTTTTCTTTTAATGTTCCTGTGATCTTTATGATAGCTCACTGATATATTGATGACGTATTTGTAAAGGTTTTGGTAGCAAGTAATGAATGAAACCTATACACTATACAGCGTGTAATTTATTTCTTTATTGAAAGACGTGATAGTAATTATAATGAATTGCTAGATCCCAGTTCAGCCAGCAGATTTTTTTAGGTAGCTAATCATTTTTGGTTTGACCGAGTTTTCCTAACCGATAACAAGAATTTATTTACACTTGGCTATAATATGGCCAGAGTTGCCCAGAATGTTTTTTATTGGACCATCAACCCGGTTACTATAAATACAACCTGCAAAAACAATTTTTAACACCCGTACTCAGAGGCTTCAAATGCTTCCTTAGTGGAGATTTTAATGAGTGATTTTCAATATACTTAATGTACGAAAAATTACGTCAGTTAGTTAAGTGTCAATTTAACGTATCTCTGAGTGCGACAGTTAGTCATAATCCACTCTTTAATAGCTACTTTTCATTCATTTCTTGTAGGTTATTGGCCAACCCTGGTGTCGGATATTCTAGACCACCTAAAGGCCTCCGACACGGTCTGACGATTGCAACAACTGAGACCGACTGCTTAACGTGCCCTCCGAAGCACGGTAGCGCTAAGATAGAAATGCCACTATCGGCCACCCATTCAAGTGGCCGAATTGCAACTAAAAAGTATCTACGGCAAGTTTTTTAAATATTTTTGGCCCAAAATCAACAATAAGGTTTCTTCAGCTTATCTCCGGTCTCGAAGTGACGAAACGCGACATTACCTGCAACAAGAAACAAACAAAATAAAGTATCTCGATCAGAAAACAAATCAAGAACGTTTAAAAACACCGAAAACCGGCAAAAGTCCGTCCTTATTTAATCTCCTCGTATAAATCTAAAAAAAAGCTTCTCAATCATTCAGTTATCCTTTGAGCTTTACCGTGCGCATGCTGATCGGGCTTAACAAATGTCGCAATCGATTCTAAAAGTTGGATAATTTTAAAAGTGTCCAGTTAAAAATGTGAAGAACAAAGGCACCGCGAATGATGAAATTTCACTGATTTACCGACAAAACAGCGACCTATGTGCGCGTACGCAGCGAGGGGAAGTTTTTATTTAATCATTTTTAATTTTACTAATCATTGAGGTGCTTTGGAGTTGTTAATGGAGGCTTGATGAAATTGTAATTGTGGTCATTGAGAGGAATTGGTCTAATGAAGGCTTTGTTGGAGAAAAACGTTCGCTTGCTTTTTTCTTTGATGACACTTCTGACTTCACTTTGGTGTAGATTTCAGATAAGTGAAATTGCTTGCAGTAATGTTTGTGCTTAAATATTATGGGCTTATTCATAAAATTACGGTAATTAACAGCATTTCAGTTAATGGTTTATCTCTTTCTAACTTACGCTAATGTCTAAAGAGCGAAAGAGACAAAACACTCTTTAACAGTATTTTAGTTAAAAAGCGTTTGTGAATAAAGATAATACAAGTTAGAGGAGTGCCACGGTGCAAAGGCGACGGTTACCAGCAACCTTAGGTCACCTATTATTATTCTCATTACTTTTTGAATAGCTTTAGATAGGATACTATGTAACTGAAATTTCTTCAGAAAGTACAAAAAGTATGTATATTATATATATATAATATACCTATGCCTTTGTATAAATTATATGTTTTACGATGAAACTTTTGCTAAATAAATGATGAATTTAAGTAAATCACTTAATTCCGCCTATAGTAACAAGTAGAGATGCCAAATGAATGCCTTCGAAAGTATTTACGAAAGCGATTTGTCTGAAATGCAAACAGATTTCACGCTAATGAAATTGAATAATTAAAAATATTTTACTTTAAAGGTCGGATTTTGAACAATTTTTCTTAATTAAAAGAATTGGGTGTGATGATTTCTATATGTGTTGGATTCTTACGTGCTTATTTGATAATTTAATAGAATCTGTACAGCCGAAGTAATATAATTCAGTCGAAGAACTTGATTAATTTTTTGTTTGTTTGAACGCGCTAATCTCAGAAACTACCAATGCGATTAGAATAATTATTTTTGTAATCATTAGCCACATTCAACGGGAAGGTTATGGGCTATTTTTTATCCCGGAATTTTGTCAGAAACGGGTATAATTCGGGTAAAACTCGGGACAATGTTAGTGAATAATAATTTAGAGAAGGTTACAGTGGTGATTGCGTCTAACCTCACTGTACTGATATCTATACTAATATTATAAAGCTGAAGAGTTTGTTTTGTTTGTTTGTTTGTTTGTTTGTTTGTTTGTTTGTTTGTTTAAACGCGCTAATCTCAGAAACTACTGAACCGATTTGAAAAATTCTTTTTGTAATGGATAGCCACATTCAACGGGAAGGTTATAGGCTACTTTTCATTCCGAAATTCCCACGGGAACGGGAACAACGCGGGTAATACCGCGGGGCGCTGCTAGTCCTCAATGAGATGAGAGGCCTTTGCTGTGCAGCGGGAGATAATAGGATAATACTACAAGAGAGTGGTAGGACTTTCTCATTCTATGATACCTAACCGACAGACTATATACATATGACTACAGTAACAAAGTTGACACTCGTACTCAGAGACGTCAAATGATTCCATAGTAGAGATTTAGGGCCTTGATCATAAACTCTTAGTAACAGCACTTTAGCTATCAAATTGTTTGTCCCTCTCCGACATACGCTATTTGCCAAAGAGCGAAAGGGACAAAACACTTTAAAACACTGTTTTAGTTAAATATCGTTTATGAATCGGTTTATGACTTTTTTGACATGTACGAGTATGAAAATGTACGTCAAATAGATAAGTGTCCATTCAATGAACGTATGGGTTAAGATATTACATAATGTATAAATGCTATGAAAATCTTAACTCTTGTCAAAGTACTCATTTCTACTCTATCGTAAGTGGAACACTAAACTAGGCATAAACTTTAATCACGCGCAACAATGTCAAAAGATAATCATATCTCATTTTAATCGGTTAAAAGGTAACAATTAATAAGAGATGCGGTGTACGCGACAGTGTCGAGATCAAAGAGCCCGCCGGCGATTGTCTCTGCATTGTACACTCACTCGTTAACCAACCATTATTGTACAAAGATTTATTTTAATGATTATTTTCAAGGTGTAAGGTGTAAGCGTAAGCGATTGAAGTAACTTCTGAGTAAGTTAAAAGTTAAGATAATTGAAACGGCGGTTTTGAATTTTAGGGCCGACAATGCGTTAAGCGTGCGCACGCCGCGGTTCCACATAAAAGTGAACCGACGCGTGCACCCACCGCGTGCGCACGCGGCGGGCGCACGCGACGGGCGCACGCTTAACGCAGTGTTGACCCTTACTAGTTGCTAAAAGTAAATAGCCTGTATTGTCTCACTACTAAGTAAAGGCGAGATTAGCTAGTAGTCGGATTTCACTGAGAATATCAGTACAGAGAAGAGGGTTAGGCGTAATCGCCACTAATGAAACTGCATCATATATTTTTTTATTTCTACTAAACGTAGACCTTGCACAAACGACCATTTAAATCGCTATTCTCCTATAACTTAAACCCGACATAATTTGAACGATTAACGCGTATAAACCGAGTGGTTAGGCTACAATCGCAGGCACCTCCACAATTATAGAGCTTAGCATTGTTTCAAACAAACAATACACATACTTTAACTCAACTCGAATGCAAACAATTTCCTAACTCGATTCATGTGATTGACTCACCGCCGAATGAGACGTGACTGAGAATTAGTTACTTTTTTGACTTTTGGATGAGCTGGATTAGATTAGTAGCGATCAAAGCGTAGTTTGGCTTAGCAATGTTGATTAATTGCGATTGTTAAGCAACGCGCCGCTCGGCCTGAACTAATGGTTGGCCGATTGGTATTTCTATCAAAGCGCTACCGTACTTCGGTAATCACGTTAAATCGTCGGTCCCGGTTGTTTAATTGTTGGAATATGTCGGAGGAATTAAGGTGGGTTTGTTCTCCAATCATCAGATCATGATTCAATCATCAGGCCTTTAGGCGGTCTAAAAACCCCAACACCAGATTGGCCACTAATTTTTTCTACATAAAAGTTGTGCGAAGAAGATGGCGAAGATTATTTAAATTAAATATAAGTAACAGGAAAGAAATACAGGGTGAATCAATCTTTTAAATAAAATAAAACATTTTCGAACACACTTTGTTTTTAGATAACTACAGTTTGTCAACCTATTTCTAAGTACATTTTAATAAACAAGACAAGTCATATATTTTACTTTAGATAAAATTGAAATTGGATATTTCACTACATAACTAACACTGCACTTACCATACGAAATCAATTTAATAAATAAAATTCAAATAATATTACACTACATTAAATATTATCATAAAGGTAGGTACACAATATCTTTCTCACATAAATTCTATAACTGATCATTGAAAGTGTGATTTCTTTTACAATTTAACACGTTATTATAGACTTTTGCCTTCGGCATCGCACGTGTGAGTTACGCTTAACTTTTTATGTTAAAAGTAAATTGAAATTAATAAGTTACGGAAGGCTGAACGTAATAAAGATTATTTTTTATTGCTTTGTAAATGTTCTGATCATGTTATGGAGGATTGTGTATTAGAAAGTTGGAAGTGCTTTGATGGTGTGTACTTAGCTTTACTATCGGCATTCTGCTTACTTTTGGTAGCTAATAGAAATCATATAGAATATTATTTAAAAATAAACATTAGTTGTGACATAAAATTATTTCTCACCCCTAATTTTTCCATGCCAATTTTTTATCAATATTGAAAAGCAATAACCAGGGTGGATATACCCTTAGAAGCATCTTACTGCCGCACTCATTATCTTACATTAAAAGTCAAAGTTACTCATTAAATCTCTACTAAGGGAGCATATGACGTCTCTGAGTATGGGCTAGTATGGTCTCTGAGTAACAGTATTTCAAGTTATATGTATGTAGTTCCAAAAATACAAGTATGACATGCAGAGTTGACTGTAACTCCTACCACAATATTAAAAAAATTGCCACAAAACTTTCAAAACGAACATGTTTAACCGTCTCCAATAAAATTCAAGAAAACATGGTATTTAGTTAAATGAAGCCATAAACGTTCAAGGTAATATCCACAACGTCAATTAAAAGACTCATTAACAAATATTACATTCACAACTTGTGCTTTGTTTACTTTAACGATGAACAAAAGTATTTCTTTTGACTTTATATGTAGAAACTATTCAGTCTTGACGGGACCACGTAGGTATAACTATAATAAAATTTTACAATTCTTTTAACCTAAATAACTTTTAAAATTTATAAGTCGATGTTATACAGGGTGGAGACGCACTAAGTATTTTTACATAGTCAAATCTTGGTATCAGCAAAGGTTCTTATCCCAATGAAGATATCAGCACAGTAAGGAGGATTAGGCGTAATCATAATGCCTAATACGGGTTGGTGATCTCAAACTCGAGCCATGTTTAAACACGGGACCTCAGTCTTAGTAGGCGAGTACAAACCACTAGACCACCGAGGCGTTGAGTTGTACAAAAAACCTTTAAATACATAAATACATCGCGCGCGACGTTTCAAACAATATTCGTGTCACAAGAATACTGGTCACAAAAAGACATGACACGTATCACTCTGTTGTTATCAAGTAATTAATTGATACACCCTGTATAGTTATGGAATATGCGAAATATTTGATGATAAGTTAAATAAAGACATAGCTTTTTTTTCTTGTTAATGTGAAGTGATTATATTGTTGTATATGTTCTTTCTATAATAACAACTTTTTTCTATAATTCTCACTTGTCAAGTTTGTGCCATTCAATGATTGCCACAAAATACCAAACACTAAACGTATGTCATAAAACCGAATTTATAATACATCAACAAATAATCAATTTGAAGAAATGTTCAATAAATTATCACCTCAAATTAGTTTCACGTTATTTTGTAACGCACGCCGCTGGGAAAATTATTTAATTAAAAGACCCCTACTGTCACTATTTAATGAACATTTAAACTTAGATTAACAGAAAAGCTTTTTTATCTTGAGCTTTCATTGTAAGCTTTGCTGGATTTCTATTTAACACGATAGAATTTAATCATAATCGAAATCAGATAAAGATAGTGACAAAACTGGCATTTAAAAATACATAAGTAGATTATGATTGAGCTGGTGGATTAAATTGATCAAATTGGTGTTCTGAAATGGTCTTTTAGTTAAGCAAGTTAGAAGGAAGCCACGGGAGAGGCGAAAGAAATGATGTACTAGCTTTTTAATTAAAGTAAAAACATTAGGTGATTATAGTGTTGTATTCTTGCTTTTTATACTCACGTAATTTGCACTAATTTTAAATAAATTAACCGGGACTGTATCTCGTAAAAATGTGACGGTACCCAAAGTCTCGAAAGGATTAGACCACTCATGGTCACGGAATGACTAGATTTCCTTTAATAATCGTGGTTAATCAGCCTGAACATGTGCTTCAATTGTTTTTTTCCAATGACAGATTACTCATATGCAACACACGCCAAATGAATTGTTCCCTTGTTCGTGTTCTATTCAACTCGAGAGTTTGTAGCTTCTAAACTCGCTCAATCTTAATAATTCTATAGTCTTTTGAAAGGTGTCTTCATAAAGTGGTTAATCAAAACACACTCAAATTCCCATATTTGTTTCTCTTCTCACAATACGTGTTAGACCAACGGGTGGTTGAAATAAAATTATGTAAATAAAATACATCCAACTGTTTCAAATTAAGGCACTTTAATAGATTTTAATATTTTTACGATCAATAAAACGTATTTAATTGATATTTTTCTGTTAATTACTTGAGATTTTTGTTAATTTGAACTGTAACGATGTAATTAAGATAGCTGTTTAGGAAATATCGTTATTTATTTCTTGTTCTTCTAAGTTGCGGTTTTGAACGACTTTGTGTGACAAAATATTATAATTATGAATAATAATTAATGACAAACTGATAAGAAGGCGTCATGTTGGTATTAAAGAAGCTTACAAACGATGAATCGTCAAATTTTAGGGTGCGTTTCCATTGAAACGGAGCGGAGCTATGCGGAGCTCAACTGACCAATCACAACGCCATGTGAATCACAATTAGCGATACTTTGATAAAGCTAAGAAGTAACGGGAGGCGGTTAATGTATTATATTAATGATTATAATATTTTAAAGGATTTTTGTTCAACCTTTGCCCAGCAGTGGGAAAATACAAACTAAACACCAAAAAAAATTACTTAAAAATAATCATAATTTTCTCATTCAATGTGTTACTAATGATTAATCATTTGCCAATATTGTCTTTTCCACTTATTCCGATCTATTACATAACTTAAAATAAAATACATATATGTATCTAATATATAAAATTCTCGTGTCACGGGGTGCGTAATTGAACTCCTCTGAAACGGCTCGACCGATTCTCATGAAATTTTGTGTACATATCGGGTAGGCCTGAAAATCGGACATCTATTTTTCATCCCGAAATTCCCGCGGGAACGAGTACTACGCGGGTGAAACCGTGGGGCGCAACTAGTATTCATATATATTATTTAAAGTTTGCATTTTATTTATTTATGAACTAGCAGCGCCCCGTGGTTTTACCCGCGTTGTGCCCGTTCCCGTGGGAATATCGGGAATTTTTATACATAAAAACCTTCCTCTTGAATCACTCTACCTATTACAAAAAACCGCATCAAAATCCGTTGCGTAATTTTAAATATTTAAGCATACAGACAATCAGACAAACAAACAGACAAATATAGCGACTTTGTTTTATACTATGTAGTGATATAACAACGAATTAAAATTCCAACATCATCATTAAGACAACAGAAAATCTTTTGTTTGTCACAATGAATACCCACAGCTGTTACCTAACCTTACATCACGATAATATATTAATTTACACAAAAAAATCTCAAAACGGACACCACATCAAAACACGTACAATGAACGATAAATTACAAAGTTTATTATAAAAAAAAGATACGAAAATCAATTTCTCCAGTTCATTTGAGCTAAAGGTCACATTCTATGCATAAATGTATTTATTTATCACCCAAATTCTTTAACCTTTGTCTAGATGCAAATAAAGTCGAAATTAGCCTTACTCACTGTTAGATTAAAGTCCAAATTAATTTTACTACAATTTGTTATACTTAAGTATGCTGTCAGCGACTGTACTTTATAACAATAGGGTTAAAGTTTAATTTGTATCTAAAATTCCGAATAAAACTTAGAATATAATCAATGTATCTTGTTTTTTAAATTATGCCTTATTTGTCGATGATTTTGGGTTTATTTTTGAGTAACAGGGTTAGGTAGACAGAACGGCGCAGAAATTAGCTGGTGAATATTTCAGAACACAATCTCAAGTTGTTGTTGGACGCCAAAGTTGCTATTGTTATCAAACCCGATGACTTTATTGAAAGATGCTCTACTTTATTTGAAAATATCAGAGCTGGGATATTCTTTGTGTTATATAATGCTGGACACTTGAAAATTCTCATTGTCAAAGAAGTGACATGAAAAATTAGTCTTTAAAATATAAAAGTTGTTTTTCATCAACAAATTACACTAACGTTATCAAAATTTTAAGCAGAACCGTTCAACCTAAGTTAATTTTCATAATTATGTAAGTACCTATATCTCTACTGACTATTATTATTAAAGGGGTAAAATTTCTAACTTTGTTTGTAAAGGCTAATCTCAGAAACTACCAATCCGATTTCAATAATTCTTTATATAACAGATAGCCACATTCAACGGGAAGGTTATAGGCTATGTTTCATTCCGAAATTCTCACGGAACGGGCACAACGGGGGTAAAACCGCGGGGCACTGCTAGTAAATTTTAACATCAATACCTTTACTACAAATAAGTACCTATCTACATAAGCTTAAAATATACGAAAGAAGTGTAACAAAAACTCTATCGCCAACCGGTATAAGTGCACATACATAGAGTCAACTCATTATTGGTAGAGCTATCCATTTTTGTAACACCACCTGATCTCGATAAATGACATTAAAATTTATGTATTCTTCAACCGCAATTTAACAGTTATCAATAGTTGTGGGTCTAGGATAAGAGGGATTAGGTAGAAGGATTCGAATTATCCTACTAATGTTATAAATGCGAAAGTTTGTGAGGATGTGTGTATGTATTTCAACTATATGAACACGTTGTAAACACTAGAAAAATCTAGACGGGACTTAATCGGGAAAAAAAATTGTATGTCTGCGCTTTATTCGCGATTAAGTCCCGTCAAGATTAGTGTTTACAGTATGTATGTATGTTTGTTACACGAAAAAACTACTGGACGGATTTGGATGCAACTTAACAACATAGGTTATACATCAGTATAAATCATGGGATATATTTTATCCCGAAATTCTCGCGGGAACGGGTACAGAGCGGGTAACACCGTGGGGTACGGCTAGTAATTTATATACCTATGTGAGATGCACTACGATTTTATTGTAACGACTAGCAGCGCCCCGCGGTATTACCCGCGTTGTTCCCGTTCCCGTGGGAATTTCGGAATGAAAAGTAGCCTATAACCTTCCCGTTGAATGTGGCTATCCATTACAAAAAGAATTTTTCAAATCGGTTCAGTAGTTTCTGAGATTAGCGCGTTTAAACAAACAAACAAACAAACAAACAAAACAAACTCTTCAGCTTTATAATATTAGTATAGATAGCAACACTATTAAAACTAAAATATAATTTTGGTGACATAACATTATTACGAGCATCAGTTCACCTTTTACAATTTAATTTAACAGTCTCCTAGAGTTGTCTGTCCTATTGAAAGTACTCTATAATAATATATTAATGCTAGGAATGATTAGATCTAAGCCAACTTCCAAATCAAGCAGATCATGTTTATATAAACTACCTATTGACAGACTGCAGTACTGGATCAGTTTTATCAGTAATCTAGATTCTAGATTATTGACTTAACAGCTTCTCTTAATACGGAACTATGTTGGTATTCACGTTATAAATATTATGAAGTATATAATATCCTATATCCTTTAATATTATAAATGCGAAAGTTTGCGAGGATGGATGTACTCGTATGGATGTAGGTTTGTTTGTTACTCTTTCACGAAAAGACTACTGGACGGACTTGGATTAAACTTAACAGTAATTTAAGTCATACATCATAATATCACATTTTATCACGAAATTCCCGCGGGGACGGGTACATCGCGGGTTACTTCATGGGGCGCAGCTATTAATAAATTAACGAATACTCATTAGTTACCGCTTTGCAAAGTTTTTGCTTAAACCTATTTTCTTGACGTGTTACGCGTCTCTGAGTCATTAACCTAAGGAATCATTTGACGTCTCAGAGTACGACGGTAGAGTAATTTAACTATAATAATGAAATAGAGCAACATGTTTCAATCCCCTCGAGAACAAGTCAACAAGTTGTCACTATAACGTTTGTGGTCCGCTAAAAACAAACAATAGTCTCCATACAATATCCTTTGTCAACCTTTTTATCGGCTTTTGGACAGGGAAATACATGGGGACGAATCTATTGATAAAATATTTTTTTTCCAAATTAACTTAAATGTGTCAAAGTTCGTTGTAGATGAGCTTGTTTACTAGCCACGAGCCATTATAACAGAATTTTTAAAAAAAAGTTTTTTTATTCGCCAAATCGTAGCTTGAAAAAATCGCTAAATCTAAAAAAAATGCTTTAGATATTTTTAGTTTCACTTTTTTCGTCATACATATTTGTATTTATTTTGATGTTATCTTTAAATAATATAATACCTATAAAATATATTTCAATTACATAATATGCTCTTTATATACATACATACAGTATGAATATGTTTCACATTGACAGCTTTGTAGTTGAATAGAAGTGAAGCCAATGATTTACAAAACGTGTGAGTTGGAATGAATTTGCTCTTTTGTTTAAAGTACGCCTAGTATGACAAGATAGACACCCTTCATCAGATAGAAAGTTTTATATACACATTAAACGCTTGCATTAAGAGCGTAGACACTATGTAGTAGACAGTTTTCTGGTATATGATAGACACGACGTAATAGACAGTTTTCTGGTCTATGAAAACATTGGAGGAGACAATAGAGGGAAGACGTCTAAGGATGCTAGTTTAATAAAACTGACCAATCAGAACGCATTATAAAAAGTTTTTGACAATGTCGATGCGTTGTTTGACAATTTTAATGTGTTTTGAATGAATGACTGTCGGTAGACTGCAAAAATACAGTTTTTTTCGAGTCAGTCTTTAGACCATGACGATGTGACTAAACTAGACTTAGGTATTAAGTTTGATACCCATTAGATGACTCTTTTATGTAGCTATTTACACAGTAACACAAGCTTGCAACATAGAACGTGATAAGATATTCAATACAATGTTGTAATGTTTACATTGTATTAAGGATTACTTTGTTTTTGCTAAGTAGCTATAAGTTACAGTAGAAGTATCTTGCCTTATACATTAATGTTCAATAAGTAACTGTTATAAATTTTACCATATTATCTATACTAATATTATAAGAGGTAAAATTTGTTTGTTTGTATATTCGAGCTAAACTCGGGAATTACCAGCCCGATTGAAATAATTCTTTTTACAATGGATAGTCATATTCAACGGGAAGGTAATAGGCTATTTTTCATGCCGAAATTCCCAGGGGAAAGGGCACACCGCGGGTAAAACCGCGGGGCACTGCTAGTTAACTATACTTTTCTAACTTTGCATTCTTCTACAAGCCACTGCCAACGATGACAAGATACTTCCCGCTAGCATAATGATTATACAAACTCATAAAATATTAAATGTTCAACAACTGCATATCAACATCAATATCAGAAATCAAATAACCCACATCAATCCGAAACGTATTAAACACGCGTGAAATCTTAATTCAAAAGGTACATCTTAAAATTGTTAGTTTATACGACTCCGTGGGAAATAGACACTTTGAACCGTTTGACCATTTGTCAAATGACTCTATCTATATGCTTTAGATAGTACTATCAGTAATCTGTGTAATAAATTTCGATATAAAAACTTTCAATGTAAACCTACAAATTATTTCATTGATAATGTATTTATGGAAAGCTTGGTTTAGTTCGGATTGCTTGGTATTATGAATAAGTATGGTGTTAATTGTAATGCGGACAAATTGGGAATGTAGGTTCTTAGTTGGGTTATAGGGAAGTGTTTTTTATAAAGTTTGAGGTCATTAACAAAAAAATCTTTAAAACCCTGTAGATGCTGCTCTACAACATCTTTCAGATTCGTATAAAAATGCTTATTTTTCAGCATTTTACCCAAACACGACTCTTCACCTTCACAAACCCTGTATCTGACGCAAGCATTCAGACATTGCAAGTGTACCGAAGTGCATATTGTTCAAAACTTTACAGCAAAGTTCACTACAACCCACCACACTGTCCACAGGCATAAATGCACCTTATTATTAGGTTGCTAAAGTTGAATTTGCCTGTTCAAGATTGATGGAGATATGTCGTTTTTGACGGCATTGTAAGCTATTGTTGCGAAAAATTGATTTACTTACTACATCTGTTAGGTAGTATGTTTAAGATTTAATATGGGGAACATTGTTCGCTTGTAGCTATGTAGGCTTCACAGGTGTCTGGCTTAGAGACTTGATTTTGTATTTTATGACGCTGTTCGATGCAATTTACATGTGCATGTGAAAGATTTATTTTGATACGATTAAATTTTAATGATAGATTAATGGGAATTGATATCGGTTTAATTATTTCACTTGATTTATGTTGGTATTTGTTGGTAATGGAGATTGATGTGGTCACGTGTGTTCGAGATTCCGCAGGGACAGTAGAAAAGTAGGAAATGGACAAAGAGGCAAAGTCGGCTACTATATGGCATCGTCATAACCGTAGTAGAGTGACAAACTTAGGTGACGGGAGCGGAGCTTAGTGGAGTTCAATTGACCAATCACGAATCGATTTTAACAATTTCGATGCGTTGTGATTGGTCGATTCAGAGCTCCACTCCGCTTCAATGGAGACGCACCCTTTAGTTTGTCTCCGAGCTATGAAAACCGCCCTAACACCGGTATAGAGTGAAGAATCACCGTTCTACAAAACCGGAATGCCATATCCCTTCAAAAGTTGATAATTTAAATTAACCTTTGGTTGAAACTCACTTTGCCGAACACGATTCATCAATGTATCAAACGGACGATTCCTTATAACAACATACTACTCGTATACTCAACTCTACCTCTTAATTATAACAACAACATTATCCATAACATTTTAATAGTAAAACAAAAACAATTATAAAAGCCGACAATAGATGTTAGCGGTGTTGCTTGATTAATTATATCGATGTATCGATGTAGGATCGAGTTTGAGGCGACAAGTGATCGATCATCCAGTGAATCGAGGCGCCTTACTGATCGATTGAACTTGGTTTGTGAATAAATTAATAAGGGATTGTTATCAAGCAACGGTAAGATTAATTGTTTTATAAGTTTTTTGTTTGATCGACTACAAAGTGTAATCGAGTTCAGTTAAAGTCTCGGGTTCTTGATCGTTGGTATTGTAATTATGGTATCTGTTCATGTATATACAGATGCAATGCTGATTGGTCATAGTTAAGACCGCCTAAAGGGCTCTGACATGGTCTTCAGTCAAGATCATGTCAGAAGCCTTTACGCGGTCTAAAAATCCGACACCAGGATGACCACTAACCTACTCGAAAAGAATTAACAAGTTGCATTGCGCCCTGCAATAAGGACCTTCAAAACAAAATTAGGCTTCGCAAGCCACATCCGAGCCCATGAGCCTAAGCCCAAGGCTCGCCATTGACGGACAGGCACGTCACTAAGGATAATAATAATAAGCAAAGCGAACAACATAATTATACCTAATTGTCGTTGAAATTAGACGAGTTTAAAAATAGCTAAAGCGATTATAAAAGCGAGCGTCACGTTATGTTAAATTTCCTTCTCAGTTTTAAGAATTGAGGTTAGTAAACTCACTTAACATCAACGAAACTAAATAAACAAACATCTAAGTAATTCAGTTTTGAAAGTCGGCTAAACTTAATGAAACCAAACACATTAAAAAACAAGTGACATTAAAATGTAATACATAATTACAACTAAATCAGCAAAGATTTCATAACAAAATATTTATAAGCTACGGAAAGGCATGTCACATAAATAAATTGTTCATAGACCGAATACCGAATTCGCAATCGATTACGTTCATAATCGAGATATTCTATACAATTATAATCGTTTCTCAATCGCGCGTCGTTGGCTATTCAATTCTCACAGTAAATTATTTTAGTAATACGTGTAGTAGAGCTACTTTTCTTGCGTTCGCCACTTGTTTTATACGTCGTGTTTTGAAATAGTTTCAAGTATTTAATGTTTTAAATACATAACAAGATAGGAGAATATTTTATTATGCGTAATAATTTACTATTTATTATATGTTTGTTTAAGTATATGAGGATATTAAAGTAGCAGTAGATATTTATTTATGCATTTAAGTTTCTAATGAAGTAGTAAGTCCGAGTATTAGTCTAGGCTAACGCCGGCATCGGTGTTTTTAGACCGTCTAGACACCTTCGACACTCGATTGAATTAACCGGGGCCGACAATTTAACGTGCCTTCCGAGGCTCAAATCGATAGAAATGTCCACGATGCTTAACAATAGGTAAATATTTGTAAACGTTTTAGCTTCTTTAAATATAAGTATAATCTGTAATGTTTCAGTGTCATTCAAGAACCGCACAGTAAGGAGATTATAATGAAAAGCTGGATTAGCTTAGACTTGATACATAATACAAATGCATTGTCAACGTAAAGAAAACACAAGAACGTTACCGTTAACCAATCACAGTTTAATTTACATAAACAAAATAGAAAACTAAATTTTTAACCAGAATTTTAACAAGCCGGATTCAGTAAGTCATTTTGGAATGTTAACATGAACATCGAAACTAAGGCATCTCCAATCACTTTCGTTTTTCGTTGATTCTGGAAAATGGTTCGGTTAAGGCATAATTTATCTATTATCGAAATGGATATGAAAGATGTATGTATAATTTTGTTCTTTATGCATGTAAATGTATATGATAGTAGATGCAATGGAGTTAATCTATGCTTAACTTATGAAAGTGTGTTGGTTTGTTTGTTTGGACTCTCTGGAACTTACAGTGATGTTAGAAAAATGGATCTGAAACTACGTTACTGAGGAAAGTTATGGACTATTTTTCATGATACAATTCTCCATGCAATGAGAATCTTCTTCTTCATCGAGTGGATGGTCCACCTGACCAGTCCTGGTGTCAGAGTTATTGAGCCGCCAAAGGCCTCTGACATGGCTCATGTAACGACTACTAACCGTAGAAAGTAACCGGGACCGACGGCTTAACGTGCCCTCCGAAGCACGGAATCGTCTTACTTTTCGGGCAATCAGGTGATTTAGCCTGCAATGCCCTAACCAAACTGAGGACAGTCTTACAAAGAGATTTTTGTGAGATATTGTCCCCACCGGGTATCGAACCCGGAACTTCCGGATCGTGAGACGAGCGCTCAGACCATAAGACCACAGAGGCTGTTGCATGGAGAATGGGGAGAGGCAGTCTCTATTTCATCGAACTAGTTAGTCCATCAAGAAAGTGTACTTTAATTAATCTTATTTATGTATACATATCCATTACTTAGTACTCTATATGTATATAATAATCAATTGTTTTAACACACCGTGTTACAGGTACTCGCCCACACCTCTCAATCAAGAAAGCGTATGTTACGCAACCTCTAACAATCGGGTGTTGCGAACCTCTTAGATAACTCGTTTTTTGTCTAATCAACGCAGAGCTCACGTTATTTAGACGCGGCCTTTAATATTATTTATAGAAATAACGACAGGTGATATGTTTATGATAATAACATGTTATATTTCGTTATTAGTGTTGATTAACGATATTGTGTTCTAGATATGTTTGAGTTGAAATGCGTAGTGTTGTTCCGTCGTTTTTTTTTGTTTATAGTTGACGTTTGTCCGTTTTCGTTTTGTTATGAAGCTTTCGTTACCTGTAACAATAATAATTGTGATTAATAAATATAGTTTTAGTACTTCTCAGTAAAGATTTAAAACTGCCAAGTTACATTAAACTTGTGGTATTATATGGAAAAATTACAACCTACATCAATAAGGTTCTTGTATTCAATTATATGTATTCTATCACACATACATATTTAAAACATTGATTAAAGCCACAAGAAGTCGCAGATGTGTTATAATGTAAGATTAGATACTAATGTCGGCTTGTGCCTAAATAAAAATCTATGAAATGTATTTCAAAGGCTATTATTAAAGTCTTAAACATTTGAGAAACTATACTACTAATTAATTAATTAATAATTAATTACATAATTATAAATGCGAAAGTTTCTGAGGATGGATGTACGTATGGATGTATAGATGTTTGGATGTATTTTTGTTGCTCTTTCACGCAAAAACTACTGAACGGATTTGGAAGAAACTTTACAGTAATATAGGTTATACATCAGAATAACACATGGCATACATTTTATGACAAAATTCCCGCGGGAACAGGTACAACGTAGGTGAAACCGCGGGGCGCGGCTAGTAAAACTATAAAACACTTAAAGAATATAGCTTAATAACCAGATCATATTCACAGTGCCTTGTCTGTCCGTAATGAGGTCTACACCCAATCCGAAAGTGTACCACGGCAATCCACAGCAATCTTCTTAATTGATTGTTATGATTACAATATTTATTGGTCTAGCATTAGATATATAGATGTAATCTTAATACACTGACAATCAACATTTATAATATAATACGTGGCTATTCTTTTGTGGGCCAATGGAACTTGATTTTGTTACGTTTCTCACCGTTGATAGTTGTATGGAAAGAATTAGATACATTTTTCATGGAATTTTAAGTAGAATGTTGTTGATATCATTTTTATAAGTAAACTTTTTAAATTGAATGACATGTATAACTTTGTGTACTTACATACTTTTTACTATTGTATCTAATTAGTTGCAAGTTGGCTAAATCTAAGTAAGCCTAAGTTAGCTTAAAGCTTGTTATAAGTTTAGGACGCTCACGTTAGATTACATCAAACCAACTCGCAGCGAGTAAACAAGCATTCACTCTTAACTAACTAGCAACATGTAAATCTCAAGCTAACCAAAAGTTTGAATTACATCAGAATATACTCCCATTATAATACATACTTTATAACAGTGTACAGGTATACATAAAACTGTGATTAGTTAAGTGGGTCTGTGTTGATTGAAGGTTTGGCAACTTGAGCGAGCCTCGAAAGTATGTTGTCAATGATAGTTAAATACGATTTTATTGTTACAAGTACTTTTTTATCAGATATGTTATGATTTGACGGCAGGTGATCGGAGTGTTTGGAGAGGTGTGATGTCATATTTATTTGAAGAACGGCAGTTTTAACTATCGTTATAAGGTTTTGGGTTAAGATAGGCCTCTGTACGCTATTTTTAAAGATTGTGTAACACCTCGGTGGTCTAGTGGTATGTGCTCTCGCCTGCCAAGACTGACGTCTCGGGTTCAATTCCCGGGTCGAGCGAAAACATGTTTCCTACTTTTCAAACATGGCTCGAGTTTGAGATCACCAACCCGCACGTAGTGATTATGCCTAATCCTCCTCACTGTACTGATAACTTCAGTGAGATGAGAGGCCTTTGCCCAGCAGTGGGACATTACAGGCTAATACTTTTTTTTTCTGTGTATTCATGTATTGTAATGAGATATTATGTGCGATCCAGTCTTTCTAGTAAATTCGCATAATATAAAAAAACTAACGCCCATACTCAGAGACAGAAAACGATTCCTTAGTAGAGATTTAATTAGTAATTTAGACACTAAAACATAAATTGAAAAACTTATCGTATCTGAGTGCGTATCGGCGTATCTGAGTGCGGCAGTAAAAGAGGATCACTAAATTGTCGATCCTGGTTGTTTTAAATCGTTAGAACATATCGAGACATATAGACGGTCTAAAAACTCCGATACCACAGTTGGTGGTCACTAACCTATTCGAACTTACTATACTATACCATGATTCATACTACACAAGTTCTCGTCTTAAAATGACAATCTTTAGTTTTATATCAATGTCATGATGACTTTTGAATGGAAAACTAATAAAAATCTGCAAATTTAAATTAAATAACATGTTTTCCCAATCTATGTCGCCTATAGTCTAGTTCGTTACGTTAATTCATCAAATTATTCTATTTGAATCAACAGAAACTTTTTACTTCAAATGTGACGTCATCATTTGACGTCACGAGTAACGGGAGTTACACTATTTGAATAAGTTGACCAATTTTGATGGTGCGTTACTGGTTGATCAGTTATAATATCGCTAGTAGCGCCCCGCGGTGTTACCCGTTCCCGCGGGAATTTCGGGATAAAATGTACCTATCTCATGTGTCATTCTGGTGCTTGTTACATTGATGTATATCTACATCACTATAAAGTTCCATAAAATTCGTTCAGTAGTTATTATTTGTTGAAACGGGAACTTACGTACGCGGAGGTTACTGTTGAGTTGTCCCTCAACACGTTTCGGCCACATACGGTGGCCTTCATCAGGAGGTGGGTGAAGCGCTCGCGACAGCGTCTCTCCCCGCACAGAAACGTGTTGAGGGACAACTCAACAGTAACCTCCGCGTACGTAAGTTCCCGTTTCAACAAATAATAATGACATCAACGTACGTTTCAATTAATAGTAAAATCGTTCAGTAGTTTTTGCGTGAACGAGTATCAAACATACATCCATCCATGCTCACAAACTTGCGCATTTATAGTACAATACAAGTAATTCTATTTGTGTGTTATGCAATCACGCCAAAAGTACTGAATCGATTTCAATGAAATTTTGTAGAGATAGTGTAGACTTCATGTAAAGACATAGGCTACTTTTTATCCCAAAATTCCCACAAGAAAGTGTACGCTGCGGGCGCAACCGCGGGGAACAGCGAGTGATTAATATAGGAGATTAAATTGAGTCATCGTTTGTCAATTGTTAAAGTATCAATCGGCTTCTGAATCGGATGCTTTGATCTTTATCTCGAGGTTATTGTTTCGTTGTGTTATTAATGATATTGTAGTAGCTCGATTGAAATTGGTTTCATTTAAACAGGTTGATGCAAGTGAAATTGAGTGTCTGTTTTATGAGTGGTTCAGAATTTAATAGAAGTTTAGATTTTTAGTAAGGTCTCGTTTTATTAATCTTACTCAATCTAAGGAATCACTACATAGTATAAAACAAAGTCGCGTCTGTTTGTCTGTTTGTCTGTATGCTTAAATCTTTAAAATTACGCAACGGATTTTGATGCGGTTTTTTGTAATAGGTAGAGTGATACAAGAGGAAGGTTTTTATGTAAAAAAAATCCCGAAATTCCCACGGGAACGGGCACAACGCGGGTAAAACCGCGGGGCGCTGCTAATGCTTCAATAATATGCACAATTTTTCGTAAATTCTTTACATTCAATCTACTTTACAAACATGGCTCGGGTTTGAAATCACTACCCCGCATTAGGCAAGCGTGGTGATTACGCGTAATCCTCCTCACTGTACTGATAACTTCAGTGAGAGGAGAGGCTTTTGCCCAGCAGTAGGACATAACAGGCTATAATTACTTTGTTTAAGCACAATTTGCCTAGAGCACTTAGTCGACGCACAATACTTTTAAGCTAGGTAGGTATTTTAGTATTCTAACTATTTTAGGTCACAAAGGTTAGACCCAAGACTCTAGACCTAAATCAACGAACAAATAAGTCTGAAATCAGCGCATAGACTCTTCAGTTTTTTCAAAATTATTCGAACAGCTCTTGAGTTTTTTTCGAAATATGTACAAAAGCAATTGACGCAGAGTTTTTGTAAAAAGCCATCACTTGACCTCAACAAAGTAACCATTATTATTTCTGTGACCCGAGTGTTACTTCGGAGTACTTGAGAAACTTGGCCTAGACTTTAAAATACAAAAAACAAGCAACTTGAATAAGTTATGACAGATATTTATTTTAGAAATTGTTGGAAAAAATATTTGCGACTGAAAAAGTTTAAAATTTATACATAGTTTGGAAAATTTTAAAATAAATTAAGTGATTATATTAACACTTGAAAAATTAAAAATTAAGTAAAGGTCTATAAGAGTTAGTTACAACATTTATAAATCAACGTCGTTAGTACAACAGTCAACAGTAGAACGGCAACACCAATTTTAATGATAATTTGTATTTAATTTATTTTAATAGATAATAGGATAATAAAATAAGAAATAAAAATCCCGATATTCCCACGGGAATGTGCGCGCTACGGGTAAAACCAAGAGGCACAGATAATCTTAAATATATTAACCGTGTGCGATCATTCGCGTCAGTAAGTTGCTTATAAATAAATAAATAAATATACCCGGACAAATTCACTCACGATTACTTAGACCCAAACTAATTTCTAAGCTTGTAATATGGAATCTAACTACATATACATACACAAATACTTTATAAGAATAAATAATAGGCACCCAGACGTCGCGGTTGTCGCCAACAACTATGTCTTCAAATATTGTTGACTACGGGCGGGAATCGAACCCGCACTGCCACTGTCAAGTTGCTTAGTACCTACGTCCGGGTTTACCAATGACGACATAATGGTCGAATACGGTAAATGCACGTGGGTATTGATGAAAAGTAAAACTACTAACCGTATATTAGGCAAAGTAGGTAAACTTGACAATGTTGGGAGTCAGTACTCAGCGATCAGTCTCAATTACGAAACTCAATGGACGGGCTTGGAGAGAACGGTGACGTGCGAAGAATGGATATGGTATATTGATTAGAATAGAAGGATTAACTGACATCCATAAAATGTTTCTGCTCAATTCATTAGTTAAACAATTATGTAGTTACAAACTGATAAATAATTGGAAATATTTGTCATCGTACTTTAGCATTCACATTTATTTATAAGTCACAGTCATTGAAATGAACATTTATTTTTGACCGACTTCAAAAGTAAGGTTCTTTAAATTTTGACTCGTATGTTAGTATGTATGTATGTAATTTGTTCATCCATATTTTTCAGCTATTGCAACAAGATAACATTGTAAAACAACTTATTTTTTAGTCAGAAGTCAAATTATAATAAATTGTCTTAAAACAGAAAGGTTTTTTGCCATAAGACATTATCTTTGATATTTTTTAAAGCAAATTGTTTGATATGTAGCAATACCAGTTAAAATCACGTTGTTAAATTAAACAATACCGCATCAAATACTTCCTAACCCAACGTCACCACACGTCTACAGTTTACCAGTTCTTAGGGTAAACAACACAAAGTTGGACGCTAATTAAACAAGAATACACGCAGTGTGTGTCCAACGTTACGGTGGTCCGGCAATTGAGTATTTTACCTTGTATTGTCGAGGGTCTTTTGTTTAAGCAACTTTCACAATTAACTTTGGGACGCGAAATCGACGGACTGAGATTCGTGAGCGATTCAAGTTTGAATCGTTGTTAGGATCTTTAGGTAAGAAAGAGTTAAGCTTTATCTTAAAATTGATATTAATGTCTGTTGTGACCACGGTTCCTGTAAAGGGGCCGAAACGTCAGATAAACAATCGCTGAATGGATGTATGTACGTTTGTTACTCTTTCACGAGAACACTACCAGACGGATTTAGATGAAACTTTACAGTAATATACCTAGGTTATACATCAGAATAACATTTGTGATAGATTTTATCCCGAAATTTCCGCGGCAACAGGTAGAACACGGGTAACACCGCGGGGCGTGGCTAGTAATATCTAAACGTATAGAATAATCAAGATATTTTCTCACGGTATCAACAAACATTAGGACACAACCTCTTAATTTTCAAGTAGGTAGGTACTTTTTAAGCTTTTATAAGCTCAATTAAAAGCTTCTCAATGACACTTGACTCCCGTAACATTGTCTTAACGTGTTTACTATTAAACCTTTGTATACATACCACTTAAGACCATCAAATTATTGAAACATTGTATCCATTTAGCAACCTTGTCATATTCGAACACTTTCACAATTCTTTATAAAGAAAGGATGATGTTTATTTATCTTAATTTGAAAAGGTACTGAACAGACAATAGGTTTGTTTTCCATAAGTTTGAGTTTGATGTCTTGTTAGAGAAGTATTGTTAATTAATTCAAGTACACTTGCTTATAAAAGTGCTTGATTGAAAAATCTTTTTGGATATTCAATAGGTTAGTAATTGGAATGGGATTTATTAAGGTTCAGTAATTTTTGAAAAAAATATTATCGTACCTTCATAATTAGGCATATAATGAAGTAATACATTCAATACCTTTTTGGATCGAGTTTTGTTTTATTTTGCTAACACGACGGAATTTAAAATAAATCAATGTTTTGTTAAAACTGTTAAAATCACAGTCAAGAATCTTTCCCCCTTTAGGCACTGAGCCTGATGAAAATTCGTTCTATAGATTTTGAGATTGGCAAAAAGAAACACATAGAAAAACGCGGAGGGTGTGCCTATTTTACACAATCTATACTCCATACTCATCTAAATTTGTTTAACTATTTTGAATAACATTGCAAAATAATTAAAATATATTTATATTATTTTGTTTATTTATTCAACGAACCATAATGATCGATTAAAAGCGAGCCACGACTAACAATGTTATTAAAAATACATACTTTAATCAAAGTAATTGACAATGCAACGGAAATTATATTTTGTTTTCTTTATAAAACATTAAAAACTATGAGGTCAGATGGTAGTTAAAAAGTTAGACTATGCAAACTTATTTAGACGGAAAGTTTCAATCAATCATTTTAGTCATCAACGGGTGGTTTTATAAACCTTGTACTAGAATTAGGATGTTAAACTTTGTAATTTGTCTTAGTCTGAAGACAATAAGATTTTAAAGAGAAAGGTTTTTTAATCTGAAATTTTAAACATTACTTTATCTATGTGCTTCATCGGACATAAGTTTATTGTAGTTAGATATTAGACTGTCATTTTTTTAAAATCTTTTCACGAATTAGAAGTCTTATGTATTTAAGTAGCACTGCGTTTAAAGTTATTGAGTTTTAAGGTTATTGAACGTTATCCATTATTATGAATATTTATGTTCTATGAGTATATTCAAAACCAGCGCTACACCGAGTCACCATTTCGACCATTACTTTACTTAGTTCCGTCTACTAACTTGTGCTTATTCTTCGTTGTAACAGAATGTAAGACACTCGTGATGAAAAATAAATATGCAAGTCAACAGCACTCAAAGTTTCAAGCCGAGGTCACCGGCTATTGTTTGACCGCACACAAAAAATAGCCGGTCAAGTTAGTGGCGGAGTTAACTGCGGGTTCGGTGCAATATGTTTAATATGGTGTTATTCCTTCGGACTGTTGTATCTCCTTGTCTACTTGTCTCCTTGTCTATCATTCTCCTTGTCTTTGTTTCTCCTTGGTCTGTCAATTCTTGCGAGGACACAAAGGTCTACTAAATTCAAAGAGCTCTTTTTTAAATGCTTAATTCAATATTGTTTGGCATACTTTTCGAAAATATTGAAATACAAAATTAAATCAGTTACAATCAGAGCAATGAGTTGAGTTTTCAAAAGTCATTGATGGTTTGTTTAATCTCTATCTTAAATAAAAAATATGCGAATTAAGGTAATTTACTGTTCAAATGTTTGGTGGGTTTCGAAGAGTTTGGTTTAAAAGAGTTTACTGAAGTTAATGCGTTTAAAGAAAAAAAGGTTATTTTGTCCCCCACGGTACCCTAATACCGTCCACTCATCGTCCAATATACACGGATCTCTCGTTACAACAGATTCAATACGTAATTTGATTAATTGTTAGCAAATTTTAGTTAAAAAAATTATTTTGGTGTTTTGATTAATGACATAATTAAGTTCTTTGATTATAACATCATTTTTTGAAAATAGAAGTTTGTTTTGCTGAATTCAATTTTACGTCATATTGTACAACACTAGACCGTAGTTTAACTGAGTGATGTTAGCTAATTGTAAATGTTAAGCAACGTACAGCTCGGCCACAACTCGGATTGGTGGCCGAATGTCACAAGAATTCTTAATCTATTAGTATCTAAATATGTTAAAGAAGCAAAAGTTGTTCTTTCAAAATTGCATTTTATTTTTCACTAGCACCGCCCCGCGGTGTTACCCGCGTTGTATCAGTTCCCGCGGGAATTTCGGGATAAAATGTGTCCCATGTGTTATTCTGATGTATAAATATATATATTACTGTAAAGTTTCATCCAAATCCGTCCAGTAGTTTTTACGTGTGAAAGCAACAAACATACATCCATAGGTATATCCATCCTCACAATCTTTCGCATTTATAACATTAGTAGATTAATTTGAACACAAATTAAAACGAACGTCATATGATTCTAAAACACAATTAGGCGCTAAATAAAATTAAGAATGTGCAGTTCTTAGGGCCATATTAATAAACGCTTATTAGGAACATTTTAGCTATCAAATGGTTTGTCACTTTCTGACATACACAATTTTCCGTAGACTAAGGGTGCTCTCAAATTATGCGTTTCGTGTCGGACCGCTGCGGTGCCGAAGCGGTGCGTTTGTCGTATTGTGAACGTACGATCGTGTGTTTTCATACAAATTGAGCAGTGCGGCAACAGTGCGTACTAAAATTATTTCGCGGTACCGACGCCGCACTGATGCCGCACTGCTCGATTTGTATGAAAACACACGATCGTACGTTCACAATACGACAAACGCACGGCTTCGGCACTGCAGGCGGTCCGACACGAAACGCATAATTTGAAAGCACCCTAAAAGAGACAAAACCCTTTATAACAGTATTTTAGGTTCAGAGTGTTTATTAATAAGGTGGATAAAGTCCTAACAATACAAATATCAAATCGAAGTCTCATCCGTTCCCACGGCGAACTTAAATCATAAATATAACTAAGCTTCTTGAACAGAACACAAAAGATGCTAGTTATACCAGCGGAGTGAAATTTTAAAACATAAGCCAAAGGTTAAGCATTATCGTATGTTAATGCATAGTCCGTCGGTGTAAATCAATTATGTGTTTTGACCCGTAAAGGTCGCCAGTTCGATTCCCGGCCAGAGCTTTTACTATAGATTAGGTAATGGACGGTTGTTCCATTTGTTTTGTTGTGTGAATGTGATAGATTGGTATATATATTATTTTTATGTTCAATGGCGGAAGATTTAGTACATTGTAAATATGTTATTTGACAATAAAAGTGTTTGAGGTAACGTCATCTGTTAATTTAGAGGATTGTTGTGATTTGATTTATAGTTAGATTTAACAAATGTTTTTGTAATGATTCCTGTTTGTAACGAAAAAGTTTAAATAAAAAAATATTTTTCTTTTAAATCCTCCTCACTGTACTGATATCTTCAGTGAGATAAGAAGCCTTTGAACAGCAGTGGGACATTACAGGCTTAATACTTTTAGTTTTAAAAGTTTTCAATACATTTGTCATGGTCGAATTTCAAATCAAAAGTTGGCAGCATATTGCGTATCTATACTCATTATAATAAATAATAAATAAGGTTTAATAAAAAAGGACTTGATTTAAATTACAAAGTTAATAAACAGTTCGATATTCAAAAACTTTTAACCGAATAAGTTAGTTAAAAAAACTTCTGTCTTTGGTTCTGTCATAGAATTAAGTGCATATTAAAATATTGATACAAAAATGTTTACCTACTCAATTAAAGCTATTTAAAGCATTGAATAAACCCGAAGGCGTTAGCTACTACTAATTATATGAAATAAAAAATGAAATACAGTACACTACATATCATTAGAATACCGCTCGCAAATTACTCATTATCAAATCGCTTGACTTTTGAAAGCTGTCAAAATTTAACGCTCACCTGATTCTTCTCTGTCATAATAAATTGTGGTGATGATAAAAGTAAGGTTCGTACATATGGCTGTGTTTTTTTTCAATTTCTAATTTATTGGTCGATAAATTAGTTAGTATAAACTTATCTATACTAATATTATAAAGAGGTAAAGGTAAGTTTGTTTTTTTGTTTGTATGTTCGAGCTAATCTCAGAAACTACCAATCCGATTCGGAAAATTCTTTTTGTAATGGATAGACACATTCAACGGGAGGGTTATAGACTATTTTTCATTCCGAAATTTCTGCAGGGTCGGGCATAACGCGGGTAAAACCGCGGGGCGCTGCTAGTCTACTATAAGTAAAGATCTAGCTGTAACTTTGGCGTAGATGAGTCTGTCTGAGAGTGCGTTTCCTTTAAAGCAGAGCGGTGCTGTGCATTACGAACGCATTCGAAAAGATTTTGACAGATGACATTGTCAAAATGCCTTGTTTGACAATTCAATGCGTTATGATGGCTCCGCATAGTTTCACTCCGTTACAATGGAAACTGACCCTTAAGAAGTTATTGCGAACTTTAATTGCCATTAAAATATTTCATGAATATAAAAGTTTTCCTATGCTTAATTCACGCGTATTAAGAACATTTTAGCTATCAAATGGTTTGTCACTTTCTGACATACGCAATTTTCCGAAGAGCAAAAGAGACAAAACACAGTGTAACATTATTTTAGTTACACCGCGTTTATTAATAAAACGGAAAGAGTAAAGTAATAAGGTAAGTCTACCTACAAAGTAACATTTCAAGCAATACCTATCAAATACAAAAACTCATTACGCAAACCTTATTCTTTAGAACCTACCTCTTGTTCTAGAAAATTAATAAGTACTTAAGTTAAATCCATCTAGGTATTAAAATGAGTTCACTAGTCCAATCTCCTAAGAAGCTTCCGAATCAATTCTCTTTCGTTTCTACAATGTAACCATGACTGGCATTACTCAATGATCGTCTAATTGTACGATTGTGTTGTATTTGAGAAAGTAGTCGATAGAAACAGAAATTGATATTATATTATTAGATCTTGTTATTATGTTCTGTTTTTGATTGTTATGAACGTGTTAAGAATTTGGTTCGTAAGGTTGTAATTTTGTTTTGTTGGTATTGAGTTTACTTACGTAAGTTTGTAATATGATTTCTATGTATATGAAAAGCCAACCTGACTGACTGACTTATATGTCAACGAACAGGTGAAGTTACTGTATCTAGAAACTTGAAATTTGGCTCAGGGGTTCATGATTCAAATGAAGTACTACTAAAAAATGATTTCGCGCAACTCAAACCTTACCAGGGGGTAGCTATTTCACCCAAAGCGAAGCGAGGGTGGCCGCTAGGTCTTGTGTATAAATATATTTGGCTACAAAAAGATGGTTCGTAAAGAATTCGAAAAAGATAATATTTACACTTTTTTTAAATTGCTTTGTCTTAAGTTTTTAAAATATTTCACATTGTACTGATACCTTCAGTGATCGTTTAATTTGCCCAAGTGAATAACCAACTTAATTCAACAAGTATTTTTTATTAATTTCATTCTTCAATCAATTTAAAAAGTAATTTCAAAATACGTACAAGACATTCTTTGATCGGAATTGAAAGACTTCTAACGGTACATTTCATTGAAGAAAATCTTTAGTTAAACCTATTAAAGCTTCGCGGCCATAACGTTCATTAAATGAAGCAGTTAGTTCATTTTTTGTTCAACTTATCGTGGGCAGAACACTGTTATCTTACTAAAGCGTAAGACACACATAGTGCGACTTAGAGCATAGTGCGACTTAGAGCATAGTGCGACTTAGAGCATAGTGCGACTTAGAGCATAGTGCGACTTAGAGCATAGTGCGACTTAGAACATAGTGCGACTTAGAGCATAGTGCGACTTAGAGCATAGTGCGACTTAGAGCATAGTGCGACTTGCAGCCCGCTGCGGTCCACCAAATATAGTGTTCTATTCGTGTAGGTTAGTGGTCAATCCTGGTGTCGGACTTTTTAGCCCGCCTAAAGGCCTCCGACAAGATCTAGGTATTGACAATTTTACGTACCGACCGCTATCATTGACGGACACTCCCGACTTATCCAAGTTAGGGCCGAGCTGTACGTTGCTTAACAATTGCAATGAGGTAACATTGCTTAGTTAATCTGCGAGCTTCGGCCCGCATTCGGCCCGCACTCAGCTCGCACTTGACCCGCACCCGGCCCGCACTATGTGTGTGTTGCGCCTAAAGCTATTCTCATTTCACCTGCCTACGTAATAATACAGTAATTATGTTTTATTGATCGACAAAGTTTTAAAACTATGCTATTATCACACCTTAATGACACCTACGTTAGTTTTTGTGTAAATTTGTATTGAGCTTATTATATTTTTTGGTGTCTACAAATACTTAGTGTCAATCAGATCGAGATCGTATCGGCATTGTCGGAGTTGTAGGTATATTAGTTATGGTTTTATCATAGAGCTTAAGCCCACTTAATACAAGACTATTTATCTTGATACACGATATGTAATACACTAGCAGCGCCCCACGGTTTTACCCGCGTTGTGCCTGTTCCCGTGAGAAATTTCGGGAATTTTTATACGTACAAACCTTCCTCTTGAATCACCGCGTCAGAATTCGTTACGTAGTTTTAAAGATCTAAGCATACCTACATAGGGACATACCAGACAGCGGAAACCGACTTTGTTTTATACTAGGTATGTATGTAGTGAAGATTGTAGGTAGGTATAGGTAATTTTAGTTTTAAATTAAATCGACAAATCTAAGGTCGAAGTCACAACGTTGCTAATCAAAATGGCATGCAAAAATATGGTTGCAAAAACAAATAATTCGAGAGGAAATGCTAATCATATGTCAAGACTTATGACAGATAAGCAGTCTTAAAGATAACAATCGAATGGCAGATATTGCATGCAAACTTATTTCATGGACTGCATCAAAACCTTAGCATACCTACTGTAGTCTAATACTGTAGTTCGATATTTTTGTGGTCTATGAAAACTTAGGTCATAAAATCTTTTAGACTTTTTGGTCTGCCATAGATTTGTTTTCTATGACAGACTTTTTTTGTGACACAGACTTAGAAGACAGACTTTTTTCTTTTTTATTATTAATTGAAACGTACTTTAATGTCATTATTATTTGTTTAAACGGGAACTTACGAACTACGGAGGCTGTGCGGGGAGTGTGCGCTGTCGCGAGCGCTTCACCCACCTCCTGATGAAGGTCACCGGACGTGACCAAAACGTGTTGAGGAACTCTCAACAGTAGCCTCCGTCGTACGTAAGTTCCCGTTTAAACAGACTTTTTTCTTTGTCACAGACCCTTTAATTGGCAGCAAGCCATTGGTGGCTTGTCGCTGGGAGGTACGTTAAAGTGTCTAGAAAATTGGTTTTAATCATCAAAATTGTCTCATGCCACAGACAAATAGCTATATTACGGTTTGTCTAACTCACAAAATGATTACGATTAATGACGTTTGGTTGCTCTACCTTATCATCTTTATCATACTGCACTAGCATTGAAACTATTCTTAGTATGTATATTGCAATGACCATAACCCGCTGTTCCCTCTTAACTTGTACCACTTAACCCGTCAGATGGTCACTAGTACCAACCACGCATCAATCATTTTGAACAATCGCCTCTAAGGTCACTTGTTCTACGTCTGCGACGACAGATTGTCTATGCCCATGACTTATTGCTTGAAATAACATTATACGGTGTTTTTCCTGTGGTTTATTGTAAACTAGCGACCCGCCCTCGCTTCGCTTCGGGTAATCAAGATTTCATGTAGGAAAATCGGGATAAAACATTGCGTGTCTCCCGCAGGAATATACACAATCAAAATTTCAAGTGGGAAATTGGGGATAAAATATTACATGTCTCCCGCGAGTATATATGTATACACAATCAAGGTTTCATGTGAGGAAGAATTCGGGATAATACCTACATAGCACGTCTTCGTCGTTCGTAGTTCGTAGGTAGGTACCTATATCCCCGCGCGCTTTGACCGTACGAAACAGTAAGTAGCCTTAAGAGACCCGCCATCGAGCATTACTATTTTGTAAGCAGCGCCCCGCGGTTTTACCCGCGTTGTGGCCGTTCCCGTGGGAATTTCGGGAATTTTTTTACATAAAAACCTTCCTCTTGAATCACTCTACCTATTACAAAAAAACCGCATCAAAATCCGTTGCGTAATTTTAAAGATTTAAGCATACAGACAAACAGACACGAAACAGAGACGACTTTATTTTATACTATGTAGTGATATTTCTCATCATAACTCTGAAACTAACTGTCCGATTTTAATAATTTAAAGAGGTACACAAAGAAACATGAAATCGGGATAAAACATTGCGTGTCTCCCGCAGGAATATACACAATCAAAATTTCAAGTGGGAAATTGGGGATAAAATATTACATGTCTCGCGCGAGTATATACACAATCAAGATTTCATGTGAGGAAGAATTCGGGATAATACCTACATAGCACGTCTTCGTCGTTCGTAGTTCGTAGGTAGGTACCTATATCCCCGCGCGCTTTGACCGCACGAAACAGTAAGTAGCCATAAGAGACCCGCCATCGAGCATTACTATTTTGTAAGCAGCGCCCCGCGGTTTTACCCGCGTTGTGGTCGTTCCGGTGGGAATTTTGGGAATTTTTTTACATAAAAACCTTCCTCTTGAATCACTCTACCTATTACAAAAAAACCGCATCAAAATCCGTTGCGTAATTTTAAAGATTTAAGCATACAGACAAACAGACACGAAACAGAGACGACTTTATTTTATATTTCTCATCATAACTCTGAAACTAACTGTCCGATTTTAATAATTTAAAGAGGTACACAAAGAAACATAATTAACCTTGATTGTAGAGCCATTTATTTTGATGTAGATTCATATCATCATATGAATATCATCAACTTAAAATTACACTCCTTTTTTAACTAATTAATTTTAACTTAAAACGGTTATTGTGTCTTAACTATAATAGTTAGACATATGCCCTCGCGAACTTATTTGTTCGCAATGATATGTACTTTGATTGTGTAGAACATTGTTTTTGTGTATCATCAATAGATTTAGTAGCGCACGCCAATAACCAATTTTTTTAGGCATGTTTTTCATACCTTGGGTTACATATACCCGCGTTGTGCCCGTTCCCGTGGGAATTTCGGGAATAAATATAGCCTATGTCACTCAGGGATAGTGTAGCTTTCGAATGGTGAAAGAATTTTTTAATTCGGTGCAGTAGTTTCAGAGCCTATTCGAAACAAACAAACAAACAAACAAACAAACAAAAAATCAAACCTTTCCTCTTTATAATATTAGTATAGAAGTATAGATGATATAACCTGGCGAAGATTGTTTTGTATGTGGTTGTGTGGTTTTTTCGTAAAAAAGTCTTTTATTGGCATAATATTAATCAATTTTTAAGTTAACTTTTTCAGCTTACTTCAGAACAATTAAATACCCCATTATAATCGCTAGTTTCAATAGTTAGACTAAGTTGAAGGCCTATAGGCGGTCTAAAAACTAAGACACCAAAGTTAGGCACTAACTTAGTGAATTAATTAAAATGTGCATACCAAGAAATACCTTTTGACTTTAACACATAACATATTATTATGTATACATGTAGCTTATAACTTAGACATATTATTATTCTTTTCTCTTCTTTCTCTCCCTCCCTCTATATACCTACTAACGAAATAAATGAACTGCAGAGATACGACCAGTGATTTAAGATACGTCACCACGCTTGACGACAATCCATTTAGCCAAAAATTCTTTTTGATCCGTGACTCAAGCACTTTACACATGAGTCAACTTAATTCTCAAAACTGGATGTGGCAATTAATAAGAAAAATAACAGCATTGTCCACTTAGTTTTTAGTCTCTGTTTTTACAAATGTAGGCAGATATTCAGTTATTACCTACATTTTGTGCAGTTAGATGGCATTAATCAAATAAATATATGAGTCTACAAAGTTTTGTGTCACTGGAAATTCGAGACAAAGATTTAAAAAAAGGTATATCCTTTTTTTGAAGAAATAGTTGAAAATAGTAAATAAAGAAACAAAGTTAGAGTATACGTCATATAGTAGCATATTAAGTATTTTTTTTGATAATTTGGACTTTGAAAGATACACTCAGTGATGTTCGAAGATAGACCGTTTTTGGCGTTTCAACTATTTAGTTCGTGTAAAATTGTCCGGGAGTTTCCATAAACTGACCAATTAAAAGAGGTTTAAAGGAGATTTAAAAATTTGTTAGCATAATTAATCACTGTCCACGCAAACAGTAACAAAAACGAGAACGAAACCACACTAATTTTCCTATTCATAGAAAATGTCACCAAAACTAGTCAGTTTCCATCTAAACTGATTATACATTAATAATGATAAACATTAATCAATTCCATTAAATTGTGTAACTTTTCCTTGAGAAGGTCGTCTCAAAAAAATATAACAATAAATTACAGAAAAAAAGCAATAAAATTGAAATTAAAATTATAATATTATCGATTTGTTCGTTCCAAACGTATGGGTATAAAATTTTATGGGCGACACTTTCCAATTTATATTATATTTTCTAATTGACTAAATCGGCAAACTTATACATAATGACGAAATATATTGTGGCCATTAGCTGCACAGTGGTCCGTTTTAACAGGTGGGCCAGATCCGGAAACCGACCTCGCCCGACCCGGGGTCAAGGCCGAAAAGAAATGACAATTTAAAATTCAAATTAAACAATATTTATGTATTGCATAGAAAATATTTGGAAAAAACTGTATTTTATATGGTTCCGACGATTTAATTATGAGTGTTGTCTCTAATATTGTTAAGAAACTCGTTTTGGAAACAATACTAAAATTTAATGTTGTTTGGTTTAAACACCTGCAAATCATGTGGAATCGAAATGTAATTAATTTTATTATTTTTTATGCTTTTTTCTTGTTTTAATTGAAGTACTTTTTAACAAATCTTTTAAAATTACATTATTCAGCGGTAAACAGATTCAAAAGGGTCGAATGTTACTTATCAAAATGTAACGAGTTCGATTCCCGGGTAGAGCAAAGCATGTTCCAAAATCTTTAAAACATGCCTCGGGTTCTAGATCATCTACAATAGGCAAACGTACTAATTACATCTCACTTCACTGATATATTCAGTGAGGTGCAAAGCTTTCGCGCATCAATGGGACATTATAGTAACATTAGTTTTTTTAGCAGTTTTAAAACTCCAGCCTCCGTCACTAACCTGCTCAAACAAATTAATTAATCATTAAAAACAAATCGCCCTACAACCCACAATAAAAATGTATACATATAAAACTATTCACATATAAAACAGTCAGTGAAAATGGTTGTAAATTATAAGCGAAGACGGATAGTCAGACCGGACTTGTAAAAATTATGTAGAAAGTTGTAACGCGGGATTAGACCATGAGAATAGATGTTTATAGTTAAACCACTTATATACCTATGAAGGTAATTATGGGTAAAGATGGAAAGTGTGTACTAAAAAGTTTGCTTTTAATTGGAACTAGATTTGTGAAGAATAATGCTTTTGTGGGTGAGTTTTATTAGATAGCATAGCGTAAGCTAATACAATTATTTGTTTGGATAATAATGTCTCGAACCACATTGTTCAGTAACGTGCAGCTCGGCCCCTAATTGGATGGGAGGCCGATAGTAGAGTTTACCGGTTCGTACTGTATGCGGCGATCGACTTGTGATGGCTTCTTAGGGGTTGGTTCTAACTATGAATTTACAGTTTGAAAGGCTAATTATATAATACTAGCGGCGCCCCGCGGTTTTACCCGCGCTGTGCCCGTTCCCGTGGGAATTTCGGGATAAAAAAATAGCCTATAACCTTCCCGTTGAATGTAGTTATCCATTACAAAAAGAATTATTCAAATCGGTTCAGTAGTTTCTGAGATTAGCGCGTTTAAACAAACAAACAAACAAACAAACAAACAAACAAACAAAACAAACAAACTCTTCAGCTTTATAATATTAGTATAGATACCCGGACAAATTCAACCAAACTTTACCAGACCCAAAGTAATTTCTGAGCTTGTATTATGGAATCTAAACTCACTGATACTACTACATATAGATTTAAAATTGACATCCAGACGTCGTCGCCAACAACTATGTCAGCACATATTGTTGGCTCCAACAGGAATCGCATCTGCACCTCCGACACAGTAAGCGCTCTCACTTCCTGTGCCTGTGCCTGTGCCAACTGGCTTGCCGAAATAAAATAATTATAAGAAAAAACAAAAGAATAAATATTACTAGGCATTCTAAATTTGAACTTACATAATATAATTCTTTTTATCAAAGTTGTCACATAAAACCTTAAAAATAAACATGTTCGTATTTATTTAAATCGATTATTTAAATAACATAATTATTTATTAATATTATTAGCTATTATTCTGTTTTCGTAACTCATTAACCATGTTTGGCAAGCGTGGTTGCTTTTAGCTCTATCAGCGATCTCTTGATCTAATCGGGTCGATAAGTTATCTTGAAAAATAACCACTATTAAGATATGTTTGAACTTATTGACTGACTAGCAGCGCCCCACGGTTTTACCCGCGTTGTACCCGTTCCCCTGGGAATTTCGGGATGAAAATTAGCCTATAATCTTCCCGTTGAATGTGGCTATCTATTACAAAAAGAATTATTCAAATCGGACTGATAATTCCTGAGATTACCTCGAACATACAAACATATAAACTTACAAATTTTACCTCTTTATAATATTAGTATAGATGGAATCGGGATATCTGTATTAGTATTAAGTTACCTAATACGGTTGTAGAGTTGGATTTGAAATATAACACCTATACTGTACTTTTTGTATAATTTTTTGTAAAATATCGTTTAAAAGTTGCGAGATAGGATTTAGGCATTTTTGCCCGGGTGGCAACTAAAAAAAATGTTTTTGCAAAATAAACACGTTTGCAACCATAAATATTTTTGCATAGACTAAAGAATTTAGAATATTCTGTAGTTACAACCACAGGAATTAAAAAACTAGATTATTTATGTGTTCTCTATAAAAAAGTACTAGTAAAAATATACTAGATGTCGCTGTATCAATAATCTCAAAACCAAAACACACCTGTAACGGCTTAGCAACTAATTTCCGAATCAATAACCGATAATTTAGTTTTATTTGCGCCAATCGATATATCCAGTTAAGATTTAAGATAATCAGCACAGTTATGAAGATTAAACACCGGCTAAGAGCGAATCGAACACTCGCCTTGGGTTCCGAACACAATTTGATCATAATTATAAAACAAAATCCCCAAAAGCTGTATGTCTGTATGTGATTGATTTTCTCAAAAACTAATGAACGGATTGCCATGTTTTACATGTTTTGAATTGATACGTTTCGCTTTTATTTTACATTTTTATATAACGTTTCTATATTATTATACATAGGTATATTATACTAGCAGCGCCCCGCGGCTTTGCCCGCGTTGAGCCCGTACCCGTAGGAATTTTCAAAAATCCTTTCTTAGTGTGCACTTACGTCACTTGAAGAACCTTCCTGCCAAATTTCATGGTTCTAGGTGTAGCGGTTAAGACTGTGCGTTGATTATCAGTCAGTCAGTCAGGACTTTGAATTTTATATATATAGGTAGATGAAGCACAGAAGACTGCGAGCCTACTGTGGCCACGGTATATGCCACGGTTCCTGTAGAGGGAAGTGTATCCGTAAACGTAGTTTCAATTCAAAATGAGTAGTGTTCGATTAAACTTAAAAATCCAGTATAATATTAAATGTCAAATTAACTCATTATGTTCCCCTAAGGAACCCCAAAAACCTACGAAGGCACAGTAACTAATTCAACCCATAATAGGCCGAGTCCGACCTGGACTATAAAATATAATAAATCAATATCTCATTTTAATTGAATCATTCTGTATAATAGTGCTTTCTATACGTTTGACAGCCGAGCCATTAGTAAAACGATAGAGATGTTTTGAAAATCACTTCATTAGGGTGCGTTTACATTGAAGCGAAGCGGAGCTGTGCGGAGCTCAACTGGCCAATCACAATTATTATTATTATTGTTTATTTATTTACCCATAAATGTCTCACTGCAGGGCTCTCCCTGCCCTCCTCCTCCTCCTCCCTACCCTCCTTCCATTGATCTCTATCCTGAGATATTGTAGACCAGTTATTACTGTTTGGGTCTAGTTCGTCCTGCCATTGCTAGCAGGATCTTGTAGGTCAAAATTTTCAAAATGTATAACGACAGTATTTTGACAATGTCAATGCGTTGTTTGACAAACCCTATGCGCTGTGATTGGTGAATCGGGTTCCGCACCGATCCGCTTCTCTACAATAGAATCGCACCCTTATGATTCGTAACGTTACTTTATGGGAATCACATTTGTTGAGGTTACTTGATGCTTTTTTGTTTATATTTAAACAATCAAAACATTATAATCTTTTTTCTTTTGCTTATTAGTTCAGTGACAGAGACTTTTCCCTCTGTGTTTCTCTCCTGAATATTTTTGTATTTCTTACTGTGTACTTTTACAAATTGCAAGCCGACTTCACTACATAGTATAAAACAAAGTAGCTTTCCGCTGTCTGTCCCTATGTATACTTAGATCGTTAAAACTACGCAACGGATTTTTTAATGCGGTTTTTTTAAATAGATTGAGTGATTCAATAGGAAGGTATATAAGTATAAAAATTCCCGAAATTCTTACAGGAACAGGCACAACGCGGGTAAAACCGCGGGACGCTGCTAGTGTTCAATAAAATATGAGTCAAGAACAAAATCTCATTTTAAATCATATATCAGTGTTCTTCATATTCATTCATTCATTTCAAATAGGTCAGTGGTCAGCCCTGGTGATATTGAAACTTATTGAAATTGCCAGTTTATTTTTAATTTCGCGTCAAATTATTAATCTCCAGCTATTTACCATCCTACTTATTAAACTCATAATGAATAACAGCACTAATTACAATAACCACTACACAATCTTTCACTCAATCGAGTTTCAAAACGAATGTAAGTGGCGATTCTAAGATATTTATCTTAGGACAAATCGTGTACAGTTGCGTACACACACATCGGCGTGGTGAGAACTGAACGCACCTGTACCAGTTGTTATGCCGGTTCTAGTGATGGGGTAAAAGTCGAAAATCGATACATCGATGTCGATAAAAATATTTTGTTTTTAACTGTTAGTAAATTTTTGATAATATAAAGTAAATATTAGCATATTAGATAATATACTCGGATATACTTAATTAATATAATATTGTTTAGATTTAGCCTGCTTGGGTCAAATTGGAACTCATATTTAATAAACATGTCAAAAAATACTAGAGAGATACGCTTCTGTTGCATCCAAGGTATCACTGAAAAAAGCAACATAAGTAAATGTATATTTCAATTTATATGTTAATTGTATATTAATCTTACTCTACTAACTTAGCTACAGGTACCCTAAAATACAATATTTCTTTAACAATATATTCACTAAGTTATTTACAAAGCAACCTCAAACATCATTAAACAATAACAATCATATCTGTATTCTAAGTTTTCCACATTTCCACTTTTTATAAAACGTAACTCTCAAAACTATCAACCAACATTTTATCGACACATCCTCATAACATCGATTCATATACATTGATTCCCATCACTAGATCTCACGCAGAGCTGTCCGGGTCCATCGCGGCTAGCTCGGAGTCACATAATAAATCACAGACTAATAGCCAGTAAACTCACTCGCTAATACGAATCAAACAAGCGCGGTTTGACTGCGCAGGCGCATCTTGGACGCACTACTTATACGTAGTTTAGTGGCTTGACTTTATAGATAATACCTCTTTTAGCCGACTTCGAAATACAATCATTTTATTAATGATTTAATAGATTGTAATGAATATCTCTAATATTTTTAGTAACTTTGAAACTGACGTTTTTAAAACTGCATTATGCATTTTGTTAGGTCATTGTACATATTAAAAAACCCTTATTCTAATAACTACCTTTAATGCTTTAATGCGGTCACCGCACTTGTCAGAGGCCTTCGGCGGCTCAATAACTGACACCAGGATTGGTCAGGTTGACCATCCAGTCGATGAAGAAGACCGCACTTGTGTCAATCTACTTTGGTCGTCGGAGGCCTTTAAGCGGTCTAAAAACACTAAACTCGAAATTAATTAATGAAGGTTTGGTCCTCGAATATCGTTGTCAGGTTATTAGGTTGTCGGCCGTCTAGGATTTCAGATGAGTATCAAATGCGAACGACTACCATATTCTTTACCCTGCTGCACTATTGCAAGTTATTGCAAACTTAACAGTTACATTACTGTTTAACCCACAGAAGAGCGAAGTTTGAACCGCGCACTTCTCTTTTTCATGGTTTTACGTACTTTAAAAACTTAATTATAAACTTTAGATAAAACAGATAATTTTCTTTTTTACATCTATCGTTTCAAAGTTGAAATAAGCTTTTTATTTTTTTATAATACATTTGTTTATAAACTTATCTCTATGTTATAAAATACGCATTTACTTAACTTACCTACTTGTATATTGTATAAACCAGGTAGATATGTAATCGCATTGATAGGAATCTTACTCTGCGATGGAAAGCTGTAACTACCCGATCTTTAGTAGATGATAGATTAGCGTGTATCTATGTATAGTAATCTATTGTATCGCTAACTGGTCGATGCGTCGGGAATAGAGGTTTGCATCTCTCTTTATATTTTAATTTGTAGTAGCATTTGTAGTAAATATTTCCAATAAATAAGTATTCGCTAAGAAATATTTTGAAAAAGTTAACCCAAAAAGATGCATGATTCCTATTAACTTTATCAGAAATGGCTCGTGTTTTGAGATCACCAACCTGCAATAAGCAAGCCTATCGCGCCTATAACGCCTAATCCTCCTCACTGTACTGATATTATCAGTGCAATGAGAGGCCTTCAGTTGGACATTACATTACAAGTAAATACTTTCCTTTTTCTTAGAAATAACGGATTACTATCAACAAAGCATCTAATTAATTCCTCGTTACTACTATAATCTTTTCTTATTTTTTCTATAATAATATTATAAAGAGGTAAAACTCCTAACTGTTTGTTTGATTGTAATCTCAGGAACTACCGATCCGATTTGAATAATTATTTTTGTAATACATACAACCACACATTCAACGGGAAGGTTATAGGCTATTTTCCATCCCGATTTTCCCACAGGAAAGAGCACAATGCGGGTAAAACCGCGAGGCGCTGCTAGTAATTAGTAATATTAATCCATTTCTGAACTAACCGGTCGCTGTGTAGGACGTTTTATCTCTCCTACTAAGATACTGTCATTTGCGCTAGTCTGCCTGTAATAATATACAAAGCTAGATATTATCTAGGTAGTGGAAATGTTAAAAGTAATTGTAGGAATGGAGACTGGATTGATAGGTAAGATTAGGTTTCTATGCAGCGGAATATCGTATTGATTGTGCTGGGAAAATTATTGTATAAGGTCCATAGAGTATGCTCGTAGATAGTATTTGATTGTACTACGATATATTGATATGACAGATTCTACTAGTTAGTATGTAAGAATGGAAGGAATATGTAAGCAAGCAATTTTTTCTAACTTTTTGGACTATTTCCTATACAATAATTGTACCACTTGATAATATAACTAGCAGCGCCTGGTTTTACCCGCGTTGTACCCGTTCCCGTGGGAATTTCGGGATGAAAAATAGCCTATAACCTTCCCGTTGAACGTGGCTTACTCAGGATAATTACGAGTATCTGATTTTCTTCAATATTCCTACAGGAACAAAAGTCTAATCCAATAACATTCAGTTCCCACGCCAATAACTCTATTAAAACTTAAAATACAGTTCCAATGATAGTAAATACCACGACATTATAAAAGAAAACTAGTATTCAATAGAAAACTATGATCGCATAGTTTATTGCAGCATCTCAGTGATTTAAGATCGATTCCCGACCAATGGCTTGTACTGATCGATGGATGACTTATTAAATGATTTCCTGAAGAATATAATCTATTTGGAATTGTAAAATGGTGGTAGAAAAACAATTTTATACTTATTGGCTTGGGACAGTTTTTATAGGAGTTTGTGAGAAAGCTGTGTTGTTAGAGATTTTGTAGTTGATTAGGTGTTTCGTATTCGAGAAAAACGTGTTTCCTACTTTTTTTACTATTAACTAGCAGCGCCCCGCGGTTTTACCCGCGTTGTGCCCGTTCCCGAGGGAATTTCGGGATTTTTTTTACATGAAAACCTTTCTCTTGAATCACTCTACCTATTACAAAAAACCGCATCAAAATCCGTTGCGTAATTTTAAAGATTTAAGCATACAGACAGACAAACAGAAGACAAACAGACGCGACTTTGTTTTATACTATGTAGTGATTGAAACGTACGTTAATTAAACGGGAACAGTGCGGGGAGAGACGCTGTCGCTCTCGCTTCATTCACTTCCTGATGAAGGTCACCGTAATATGTGACCGATACGTAATGAGGAACTCTCAACAGTAGCCTCCGTCGTACGTAAGTTCCCGTTTAAATAAATTATGGTGTTTCCTACTTTTCAAACATGACTCGGGTTTGAGATCACCAACCCGCATTTGGCAAGAGTAGTAATTATGCGTAAACCTTCTCACTGTACTGATATCTTCAGTGAGACGAGAAGCCCTTGCCCAGCTGTGAGTAATTACATAGGTACATTTTTTTAAAATTATTTTTTTGTTGTTGGCGTTGAGCGAATTTAAAAGCGGCTAGTTAGTACACTCGCGATCCAGTTTTGCTGGCCCACAATTATTAAATGTAAATTACGGTTCATGGATAAAAAAATCTAGTTAAATTTAATTTAAATGCAGTTGTATTCAAAATTAGATAACCATCATAATATAAGGTAGTATTTGAAAGGTTAATATAATTGTTTTTTCTTTATTGCATTAAAAATATTGCGAACAAAGATAATAATTTTTTTATACAATAATAAACAATTATAGTTAATAATTATAATAAAAATCAAACCCAATTCCATATACATCAAACAAAACTAAATAAAGCAATTAGAAAATGCAAATTCGGGACAATTATAAAAAAAAAAACGATTGCTTTTTTCCACAATCAGACACGCTCATTTAACAAATGGACATATTCTATAATTTGTACTAAAACCTATAAAACTACTTTTTAATAACATACGCTTTCGTTCTCATCTCCTTTGTTTCAAATTTCTATTAAAGTATTTTGCAATTTGACATAGATCATTAATAGTTAACGTAACTATAGAGTAATTAATAGTTTTTACAACAAAACATAGTTAATTGGACAATCAATTGATTTTTTTGTTGATTGTATTGTAGTTCATTCATAATTTGATAATTTGCATGAAAAGGGGGTCTTTTGTATTATGGAACTTTCGATCAACAATACACAACTAGATATCGGGTCACGTACAGTATCAAAGCTAAATACTGTCCGCGTGGATGACGTAGGACAGCTTATTTTGTTTACTACCGAACTGAAACAAAAGTTAAACAGTTCGAAGTTCAACCTAATTACAACCATAACACCTAGCAATAAAGTAGCAAATCTTATGAATAAAATAAGAGCTCACTTTTCAAATGAGGCCTTATTCACCGAGACGTATTTTTTGCGCCGACCCGACATCTATTTGTGTATTGTTGATGAAAGTATGGAACCTTCAATTTTTTTCTTATAAACTCTACCTTAAGTCTGTACTCAGAGACGTCAAATACTTCCTTAGTAGAGATTTAATGACTGATTTTGACATAATTGTACTGTATTGAGAATTATGTCAATTGTTTAAACGATTTAATGAAGGGCTCATAGTGCGGCAATTAGTTGATTATAAGGGTCAATCAACTTTTAAGTGTACATCATTGAAAAACTTTAGTTTTTTAAAGCGCCATTTACATGATGCAAGTTTCTTGCCTGTTTGCATACAATAAAATTGAAGCAATTATTTTCTTGCATGGTCTAAACAGTACGTAACATTTTGATCTTTTGCGCAAGTTTTGCTTGCCAAAATTGTCTTGGTGTAAACAGCACATACAACAATTTCTTAGGCGATTCTTGCATACAATTTTCTCTTCATTTGCCAACATGAGTGCAGTAAGTGAAGGTGTGTTAATCGTTGCTGCTCTTCTGAGACAAGAAATATTGAGAAATCGTCGTAAAAAGAGGTGTTGGATCAAAAAATGGATAGCAAGAAGAGGAGTTCTTGGAGCGTCTAACAATCTTTGTGTAGAATTACAAATAGAAAATGAAGATGACTTTAAGAACATGTTTCGTGTCAACAGAATCCAGTTTTATTATTTATTAGATAAAATTGGTTCTTCTATACAAAGGCAAAATACAACAATGCGTAATGCTATTCCTGCTCGAACAAAACTAGAAATAGCATTAAAATATTTGGCAACTGGAGATTCGTTTGGTACACTGTCACAATTATTTAGAGTACCTAGGTGTACTATAAGTACATTCTTGGTCGAAGTTCTTGAAGCTATTTACTCTGTATTAGAAGATTTTAATAAATAAATAATAAATAAAAATAAAAAATCATTTATTGCTTTTTAAATAAATCAAACACAGAATCACAATTTTAATAACATTTAGCAAAAGGCGATGGCTCAGCTTTTGCTGCCCAGGGCGAGACACCCCGGGCAGCGCTGATTTTCAGCCACCCCTGTTCCCTAAGGTGTTGTGCGGGAACTGGGAGTTAGGGTGCTACGTCTTAAACTAAAAAAAACTTACAATCTAATATAATAAAACTCTTAAAATAAAAAATAATTAAACAATGACAATTAAGGGGATTAAACATATTAATTAGTTATAATAAACATTTATTATTAAGGTGATTTATTAAGGTTATTATATTTTATAAAGGTGAGTTCCAAATAAAACAGTTTTTATAATAGAATCATATATTTTCAGCGAAATATTTAGAAATTGTTAATTACTTGTTGGGGACGTGTCACATCAGGATAAGCACGAGCATTATACTGTCAATACAACATCAGATATCTTAGGATTCCTCGGTCTTGATCTTGAAATAATAACTCACAGAACTTCATTACACTGACATAATGTCAGTAAAATACAAGCAATGTCAGTGACATTGCTTGTATTTTACACACGATCATCATGGATTACAGATTACAGGATACGTCTAGATTCAATTAATTGATGGGACCTAAACGACCTCCCTTCACCCCATAGTCGTCCTGTCCACGCCATAGAATATCTTTTCCTAAATCTTTAATCGATTCGCAATACAACTGTCATAGTCCGTAACACCACAGACTTAACATAGTCTATTCTCATACCACAGACTACACCATGAAGGTAGAATTCACGTCACGGAATAACAACACTACAGATTCCATCAGCTGAATTTACAAACTACTCTTATACTTCTATGGCTTGATTAAATTGAAAATAATGTAGTGACGTAATAAACCGCTATCTGGTGTGGCGCCACTGATGCCACTCTCCGACATATGACATGCTCAGAACGAAAAATAAACAATATTTATTTATTATCAGAATATAAACTACGGAATCAGATATTTAATTAAAATAGAAAAAAATTACACGTTCAACCATGTGTCTTCGCTGCCTTGTTTCGAATACGGGGATTCTGGTATTGGAGTAGAGTTTTGTCGTTCTTTTTCTCTAAGATCTTGCAGTTTATATTTTGATAATATTGCTTGTATTTCGTCCTGAGCATGTATGCTATTTTCGGTATTCAAAATTCGCAATGAAGACGCAACATATTTTCCGAAATTGTCCAAATCATCGTCTTTTTTTTCAAGTCTTGCTCTTTTTTCAATATTGTCCAGTTTATTTAAGGCCGTTTCTATGTAACCTGCTCTTTTAGTTGTTTTTTTAGGCATTGGAAACGGAAGCACATCATCGACGACTTGTATATTTGAATCTAGGATATTTTCAATATTTTCCGTATTTTCATTTTCAAAATATTCAACAACTATTTCTTGTGATGCCAGGGACGTATCATTCTGAAAACATACATTTATTTCATTATTTTACAGGTGCCAAGATCTGAAGAGGAATGGAATCAAATAATAAGGGGCTTTTTTATAAGATGGAATTTTCCCAACTGCGTTGGTGCCATTGATGGAAAGCATATAAACGTAAAATGTCCCCCTGGCACAGGATCAGACTTTTTTAATTATAAAAGTACATTTAGTATTGTGTTACTAGCTTGTGTTGATCACGACTATTGTTTCACATACATTGACGTGGGAGCAAAAGGTAGAAACTCTGATGGTGGAATATTTAATAATTGTACTTTAAAGAAGGCTATTGAAGAGAATACCATTAATTTGCCAAGTAATGCAGTACTTGTCGGAGATGAAGCGTTTCCTTTAAAACCTTATTTGATGAAACCATATCCTCGCCGTAACGATTTAAGTAGAGAACAAAAAATCTATAACTATAGATTGTGCAGATGTAGGAGAATCGTTGAAAATGCTTTCGGAGTTTTAACATCCCGATTTCGAATTTTCGAAAAGCCAATCACTACAAGTATAGACAAGGTAGATGTGATAGTGAAAACATCATGTGCTTTACACAACTGGCTTAGGAAAACTTCACCTGCGTCTTACACCCCACCAGGTTTTATAGACGAAGAATGTCAAAGAAGTGGTCTTCGTCTTGGTACTTGGAGACAAAATGCTTCAGGCGGAGCTTTTGAAAATATAACATCACAGAACAACAGGAATAGTACAAGGGAAGCAATAAGAATCCGTGATAATTATTGTCATTACTTTAACAATGATGGTGCTGTACCTTGGCAAGACAGTGCCATTTTTTAATGAAAAAAAAGTTTCACATTTATAATATTACTAGCTGACCCGGCGCGGCGCGTTTTTTTAAATATGCAAAATTAAATATATATTTTTCATAATAAATACTTACCATATTTGATGTTGTTTCTCTGTGTTCGGAAGGTTTCCTTAAAAAAGAATCTATTAAATTGTACCAAGAGAGTTTGGACTTATAAATATCAGCAGTACCGGAACCAGTGCTCATGGAATCTTTGATCTTTTTCCTTTCCGCATGATACTGCGTTCTTAAGTTTTTTATTTTGTTAGTGATTTCCTTAGGTCCCAAACCGTCGACTCCAAATTCTTGGGCAAATGCTACAAGTGCAGCATTACGTGCATCTCGATTCTTGTAGTTTACATTTTCAGTGTCCCACAAACACTCATGGCTGCGGTAAATCTCTATAAACTTTAATAAGTCAGCAGAACCAAATTTTAATACTTTTTGACTCATATTTTTTAGTAAACAGACTCTGCAAAACCTCCCAACACTTGAATGAAAAATTTGACAACGCAAATACGTGCAATACTTGAAGCAACCCGTCAATGAAATGGTACACGCACATACAACTCTCTGTTTAGACAAGTCAAAACTTGAAAGCAATAATCTCCTAAACATTATTGTATTGGTCTAAACAGAGGACATTTGCAACTATTTTCAGTCAAGACTTGCATTCAATAATTGCGTTCAATTTTTTTAATTGTATCCTCGTGTAAACAGTTGCGTACAATTCTTGAAGGGCAATTATCGCACTTCATTTATTGCATTCAATAATTGCACTTGAATGTACAAGAAAATTGTATCGTCTAAATCAGGCTTAATTTTATTCGTTTTTTTAAATATTTTAACTTTTATGCTGTAGATAATTTTATATATTTTAAGAATTCACATAGAGCAGAACGGTTTATTTAAATAAAATAGTAAATTTGACTCCGAAACCTACATGACTCTAGTTAAGATAGTCCCTTGGACAACCAACTAAATAGACTTCTAAACCATTTGAAATTCAGTCAAATTGTAAACCGTCACTTTATTCTCACTTAATATAGGATGGATTTTAATTTGTCATCCATAAATAAATGACGCGACTTTTAATTTATGAGTTATTCCCAATAATATTGTCTCCTGGACAACGACAACTTTAAATGTAACGAACTTTTCATTTAACTTGTAAAATAATAAATAATACGTGATATAAAACTCTTTATGAATTTACTTTTAATTGTTACATTCATATTTGAAAAATGTGTAAACCTTACTGTTTTTTTAAAGAGTAAAAATGACGATAATGTGTCTTTAGGAGACAGGGACAAAATGGTTGTCCAGTGGACATAAACGGTTGTCCATAGGACATACTCGGGATTCCAAAGGAGATACTAGGATTGAAATCGCCTGTATTTTTGTTTTTATGTAAAAAAAAAACAACCAGTCCTGGAAACAACAGTTACATACCGGTGGCCTAGTGTTGAGTGTTGCAAAAACCCAGTTCCTGACTTTTAAAGACCTAGATCCAAGTAACAATAGTCCAATTTCCATCGAAGGATAAATAGTCACAAGGTGCGACGAATACAAGTATCTGGGAAGTACGATGCACAATTCTGGGAATGTGGAATCTAACATTCAGCACCGCATAGCTGCAGCGTGGCTAAAATGGCGAGAAGTAACTGGAGTGACATGCGACAAAAAGATGCCGATCAAACTGAAAGGTTTGATTTACAAGACCATCATCAGATGTCTGATGTAACAATTTAATAAATAAATCAGACCAGTCCTGATGTACGGCAGTGAGACGTGGGCGGTCACTGAGAAAAACGTCCATGCCATCCAAGTGGCCGAGATGAAGAAGCTGAGGTGGATGTGCGGTGTCACCAGGCTCGACAAGATCCACAACGAGTACGTGCGAGGCAGTCTGGGCGTTCGCGACATCGCCGACAAACTGCAAGAGAGTAGGCTGAGGTGGTATGGCCACGTGAAGAGAAGACCGCCGGACTACGTGGGGAACCTGGCGCTACAACTCTCCATCCCCGGTCGAAGATCCAGAGGCAGACCCAAGACAAGGTGGACGGATGGTAGTGTCCAAGGATATGGCTGAGTGCAAGATTTCCGATGAGTACGTCGACGAAAGAGCGAAGTGGAGGAGTGAAATAAGGAAGGCTGACCCCACCACCATGTGGGACACATAGCCAGGAAGAGAGAAAGTCTCAGGGTCCGGAGGTCCCTGGTTCGATTCTCGGGAAAGGAACACATAAAGTTAATATTTTTCAATTTATCACTTTGTAAGATTGTACCCAGTTTGGTTAGGACATAGTAAGCTAAACCACCTGATTGTTCATAACAAAGATGGTTACGTGCTTCGGAGGCCATGTTAAGCCGTTGGTCCCGGTTGCTATGATTACTTAGATAGCAGTCGTTACACAACCACGTCAGAGGCATGATCATCGGATCGTTCCTCGACTCGATGTTCCACACGTCAAGAAGTAGAAAGTTGAAATATCAATCTCAGTTATTTTAAACAATAATAAATGCTCTAGCCCTTGTAAGAGGCTATTTAGTGACTAATTATTGAAAGAAAAAGTATTGTTTTATGCTGATTCTATCAATATTGTCCTATGGACAACCAAAATGTCCCACGGACAACGGTTTTTGGTTGTCCAAGTGACTGGTTGTCCTAGTGACATTTATCAGTCTTTGCGCTTCCTGGTTTAAATAATGATATTTTGAATTAGGTCTTACGCGCAGTGAATAATATAGATTAAATAGAATATATTTCACTTTAATTTACTACGATATATCCAATATTTACGTTTTTGTGTTGGTTGTCCGGTAGAAACACATTAAAGCCACCCACTTTCTCAGAACGCACTCGGCCGACTGACGCCGCGGCAAAGATGAAATGAAAATAGCGGCTGGATGAGTGTTGTCACCAAATAAATCGACTTGTTCTCAAGGCACTGATCACTCCATCTATGTTTTGATTTCGGCACTTTTTTACCGTTGTCCGGTGGAAGTCAAGATTATAAAATATTTTAGGGACCAAAATGAACATGCAAAAACTCGTTAAAATTATGAAGCTAACAAAAATCTATATGCTAGCATCATAGTAGACATTGTATTGAATAATTATGTACAAGCGTAATTAATTGCCATTATAGAAATTTTTTGTATAAAGTAATGTTACATTGTACTAAGCTGCTGGGGGACAAACAAAAAAACACTACATCAGATGTTTTGTCACCGGGACAACCATTAAAATTCCAGTTTAATAGTGATTTATTTAAAATAATTTACTCGTATGTTTGCTTAATATTAAGATAAATGCGACATATGCCAAAAAACCGCTTAATTTTCTTTAGAACTGCGATTATTGGTCAGGGACCAATCAGAGTACTGACAGGACAAATAAAAGTTGATTGACCCATAAACGGAATTCCATTTTTAAATTTAAAATATCTTCCTAAATATTATAAATGCGAAAGTTTGTGAGGATGGATGTATGGATAATTTGATATTATGTTTGTTGCTCTTTCACGTTAAAACTACTGGACCGATTTGGACGAAACTTTACAGTAATATATGTTATACATCAGAATAACACATGGGATACATTAAATCCCGAAATTCCCGCGATAATCGATACAACGCAGGTAACACCGCGGGGCGCGGCTAGTATTTCATATTACTTTTCCAGAATTCCATTTTTAAATTCAAAGGATGGAACGTACTTTCATCTTTTCTTTTTACCTTAACAAGAAATCTATGCAACCTCTTTCTTATATACTAAAGGTGCTCATAAAGAAACAGTGAAACCTATTCGTAATATTTCAAGTTGGTCTTAAAATATGTTACTTCTATGCCGTATAACAATGTAGCAGTATTTGTTTGAAAGGCTAACATTTGCCTAACGAATAGGTAGTTTAAACAAAGCTCTACATAGATCTATATTGAATGGAACAGATTTATTAGACATTTTTAAGTTTAAAGATTTTTACAGACTGTTTTGATTAGGTGACTTTAGGCTAAGGGTGCGTTATACCAAGGGTGTGCTCAACCAAAATGGAGCTGAGCGAAGATCAATTGAGCAATCATAATGCGAAGAGATTTCAAGCAGCCTCAGTGGAAACGCATTCTAATTCGTAGTGTATCAATAAGTATATAAGAGGCATATATATAATTCATCACAAATCGTAATATACTCGTAATATAGGAACGTTCTTTTCCCAAAAAACTACCAATCCGGTTTGAATACTTAATTATTTTTGTATTGGAAATTCATATCAACGGGAAGGTTTTTCATCTTTAGAATCCCTCGAAAACGGGCACTTAACTAATAAAAGCTGCAATTGTCTGCCACATTCACCAGCTTTATCTCCAAGTGCTTGTTCCATAGTAACTGTTGAACGACCTGTGGCTCGTTGTGTAAGAAGTGACATCACTCCTTTGTCCAGCTCTAGTGGGTAGACAAAAGCTTGTGTGCTAACTCTCGTTAGTTCACATATTATTGTGTTCACTTGCTTATTGCCAAATGGATGGACGAATGTTTTGATGTGGTATTCTTAGAAATTTGCTGTCGTTCTTACTTACTTAGTATATTAAGTGTTTGTATTTAAAAGTCTTTTTTCATGATTAAAGTAGGTATTTGTATCAGAATGGTCGTTTCCGTTATAGGTATTTAAAGTACTTGTACGGCGTTTAGATAGAACAGGTTTGCAAGTTCGTAGGCGAGTTCAATAGAGAACCAGTGTCAAGAAACATTTTTATTAATTAGATCAAAAGTTTTATAGATCAAGGCCAAAACATTTTACTTTTTGCCTGTACTAAATAAACTATACTATATTAAAAATCATTATTATTTGGAAAAACTTTATTAAACCTACCCATCGATACCACATCCAAATGACCGCACACAAACATTACGACCTCCATGTAAATCTGAGTATTACCACTAGGAACTCAAATACAATAGAAGCTGCTTGTAGAATGTTTACGGAGACTGTTTACTTGGCTGACAAAACTACGAGTTGCGTCATATGTGGGCGATGCGGTCAGTTCCGCGAGTTTACGAAGACAGTTTTACACGTGGTTGTGTTAAAATGTTAAGTGATGATTGAAAATAATATGAGGTCAGTGAACCGATACCTTATAATACTAGATGTTAAATTAACCTTAGATTGTATACATTTAAACGGTGAGTTATATTATACCGAAGTATTTTGAATTGATACTACGTATACAGATACACAGGTTTTATTTTACATTTATATATTCTGACGTTTCGGCTCCTTGAAAGGAACCGTGGTCACAGACTAAAGAAACTTTAAAAAGAATTATACCGAAGTAATTAATTTTTGTAACAAAACGTTTGGTTTCCTTTGTAATCTGCACATACAACCCCGTATAACTTAACGGTATTCGGTAGCGAGTATTATACAAACTACAAAGTACAGACTAAGGGTACGTTTCTATTGAAACGGAGCGGATCTATGCGGAGCTCAACTGACCAAACACAACGCATTACGAAAAGATTTCAAAAATATCAATGCGTCGTTTGACTTTCTCAATGCGCTGTGATTGGTGAATCGGGCTAAACTCTGTTCTGCTTAAATAGAAACGCACCCTGTATACTCTGCTATGCTTCAATGGAAACGCACCCTAACTATTATACAATCAAAAACAAGAGCAAATCCATATAAACGAAACAAACAGTGTACAGTGTCTCAATCTGTGCGCCACTTATCATAAATCTTAATCAAGATAAAAGACGTTTAGGATTTTAATGGTGACTCTCGATATTAATGCCCCATTCAAACCTGACTTGGAATGTTGACGCTGCTACTTGCCAAGTGTGGACCGTACCAACTAATGATTGTTTTTAAACTGTATTAACAGGCGGAGTGATTTGTTTTAGGGGTACCGTGTGAGGGAAAGAGAGCATTTTACTAGTAGGAGTGTATTTGGATGTACTTATATGGATGTTCCTTGGAACTTGGTGTTAGTTCTATTTAATTACCTTATAATAATCTATTCGTTCTTGTATAAGAAAGCTGAGTAGGTTGTTGGTTTTTGTTTCTCTATTTACGATCCTAATGTGTATGCAATTAGGGTTTAGTATGAATTCTGAATATCTTAGTCATGTAGCATCCTAACTAGAAGGGTGAATAATTACTTAATAGTACAATGTTGTACGTTTGTTTTTTTTTACGTCAAAAATCAAGAAAATGTTGATAACAATTAGCGTACAGTTATTGTAAAATAGGTGATTACCAGCATATAGTGCGGGTGCGGTCCGGATGTGGACCGCAATAGGCCAATGTGACACCTTTCATACAAGGATTACAACGTCATGCGACGCGCACCCGGCCCGCACCCGCATTAAGTGTGTCTTGCACTTTAACAGATTGAGGTGAAACCGCAGGGCGCGGCTATCAGCTATTATTCCTTATTAATATCTAACGTCCTAACGCCATTGTATACAACAGTTATTTATTATATTCCTTTACATTTTAATATTTATACATAAAGGTTGACGCTAATTTATGACAGAACATAACTTTATAAATATCTAATTTGTTTAATATAAGCGATGTTGTATTATTTATATTCTACGTTTATTAATGTTTATGACGCAAATTACGATAATTATTGTTTTAGGTATTTTCTGAGTTGTACGAGCTTCTGCGGTTTTTTGTTATTATGACTAATCTTAGTGACTGAAGAACGAATTCTACTAATGTTATCGTCCAGCTTATGTAGTCTTGATACCGAGTTGTTATGAAAAAACAGCCTTATGTATGAGTTTGATAATTTTATTCATATAGATCTTCAGTGAGAGGTGTTTGTCTTACAGACGACTTCATACTGAGTATATTATATCCTACCTATATTATAAACTACCTATCCTGACGATTACTAACTTTTTTTTGAGCTGGAGTTTTGGTTATCATTGTAACTAATTCTTTCCAATTGGTTTGCTCCAAATTTTGATTATTCCCTCTACATTTAAAGCCCAAAACATTTCTCTAACAATGTTGAAGACTTTATCTCCATCTCAAACAAAGCCTGGAGGTCGGACAGACGGACAAATGTCGCGAGCGTTTGTGTAATCAAATCTCAGCATCTGATCTACAACAATGGACCTTAGGGCGCTTGTCAAATGACACATGTTCAGATAACGAGTTATTGATACATTTTTAGTAATTACTACGACTTCTTGTCTTTGTATTTTAGTAGTAGCTAGTCTTTCTAGTAGAGTCCTTTATGGATATGGTTGTACTAGAGTTTCGTTTTTATCCCTATTGTTTCAAGGTCTTTTTATCCGCTTTCGTGGGATTGAAAGGATAAAAAGTGGTGATTGATGTGATCTTAAATGTGGCTATTATATACAAAAAGATTTTTTGAAATCCGAAAGGTAGCTTAGTATTGCCAGTATCTTAAAATAAAAACTTTAAGTTATATATAATGTCAATTTACTAACTACATATAGTACTCAGAGACGTCAATTAAAAAGACAGTTAACTTTTGGCGTAATTTTTCATGCATTACTCGTCAAAATTAAATCTTAGATCGTACCTATATTTAAGAAGAAGGAATTTTACGTCTCTGAGTACGGGCGTTAGTAACATTAACCAAAAACATTTAACTAACGTAATCCGTATCTTATACTAGACGTTACGTAATAATAATTCGACCGTATAATCGATATAATCAAGCCAACTGTTCGAGATATCGATTAAAATCGGCTACCAAAATAATAATTACCGCCTATTTCCCGACCGAGAACGTTTTATTAGTATAATTATTAATTTAATTACAGCGGTCTATTGTTTGGATGTTTTATTACAGTTTAGGTTGTAACGATTTTAATGAAACTTTGAAACGAAAGTAACTTCAGATGTTGTAGTTTAACTTAGGTCATTTGGCGAGTGACTGTCATCTAATTAGATGATCGCAATCGATGGATTCTGTAGTGTGAAGACGATTTTCACACACGCACCTTTCAAACTCGCTCAATATAAATAAATAGGGCTACGTATCTAGATATACTGACTGCCGCACACAGATACGTCCATTAAATCAACACTTAACTAAATAACGTAATTTTTAATACATTACATGTCAAAATCACTCATTACATAATCTACTAAGGAAGCATTTGACAACTCTGAGTACGAGTGTGAGACATAGACAAAGATTTAAAAAGTTTTATTTGATGGCGCGAAAATATTATTTTGAAAAATGGTTGATTCGCACTATTTGTGCCAGTTTTCGTGCGAATCTTCCAATAGGGTTAATATTAAAAAGTTGTTCTATAAAATTCTTTTGTAAACTTATGTAAAAGCTTATAAAGTTTACAAACAACAAAGCCGTGCTTTCTATTCATCTCGAACTAACAAATTTCACCTCGATTCTGTTATTTATAGTTGTAGCGGTTAGACAGGTGTTGGTGCGTGGGTATACAGGATGTTACTGATTTATTTTATACGTAACAGTGTTTTAGTTCCATTTTCAAATTCGTGTTCGGCTTTGTTACTAATTAACTTTGACTTTTGATTGACAATGTTGTATTGTTGAGTTAAGTTAAGGTAGTGTCGTAAAACTTGTTTTTTAATGGAATTGTTTACCGAAAATGGGTTTAGATGAATGCGAAGTAGTTATTTTATTATATGTTGCGCAGTTAAAAAATACTATGTTCTAATTAAAATTTATTTTATTTTTTCTTAAACCTACTTCAATATTTAAATTTATTCGTTCTTATTTATCATTATTTATTGAGATGATAAGTATAGCAACAGCGAACGCGGTAACTTTTTTGAATAAAGAACAAAAACAACCTTTTACACTAACATCTTATTATAATTACCACAATAACTTTATATTCTTTTTTCAAATAAGCACCAATCACGTAGCACTTAAACACAGTCAAGCAATATTATAACTATTAATGTATTTGAAATATGAATCACCCTGTATACGAAGAAGACGCGGCGATGCCTAGAAGGAATGTTATTAATTTGGGATTGGTTACAGCCTATAGTTAATCCATCGGATCACCTCTAATGCTGTATAGCTTGTACCACTAAACAATACTGTTAGGAAGTGGACACATGAGTGATTTTTTTTTAAAGTGGTTTTTTATAGTTTTTGAAAAAATAATGTCGTGACCTATGTATAGTGTCAATGGCTTTTTAGTGTCCAAACTTTTAATGTGACATTGTATGTAATGTTTTTACTATTAATAAAAAATATGAGGTCAATTTAGATTGCTTTGTTTTTCAATTGGAGAAAAATAAAACAATATCGTACTTGCAATTTTGGACATTTGACTTGGTTATATAACACATACAATACAAGCAAAAGTTGTGCGTATGTTTATATTAACTTCAGTAAGTAACGAACAATGCTAAAGTATATTTGTACAACTAAAAAGGATTTTTAAAGTTTTTTCAAATTTAACTCACTTGTAACCACACCCTTACACCCAAACAATGCTTCAAAATAAAATATCCCAAATCGATTAGTATTGCTTACTGTCGATTTCGACGTAAAATCAACGAGAGTTTTTTTTTATTTATGAATCATGTAGACAATAGCTTTTGATTGTAAAACTTCAAATATACTAGTGAGTTCATCTGAAGAGATTTTTGATCTTGTTACAATCTATTGGGTCGACACACGTCATCTTCATAGGTGGCAGTTTTGGTTGCTTCAATCGATAGGCCTTGTTGTAGAGGCCTTTAGGCGGTCTAACTAACTTAGTCGAATTTATTCATATACATTATTAACGCTACGGGTTTTTTTTTACGGCACAAAAGATTGTTTAACAACTAAAAACTTCGGCATTCAAAGTATTTTTACTTGCTACGACAATCTTTACTAAACGGACTTGCTTATAGGTCATCCATCGACTGTCAACACCTTAATATTTGACAGCTGGAGTCGTTTGCCGACTGCAGCTACTACCGTATTATCAAGGATGCTATTTAAATAGAATCGTACTCCATGTGCACATTGTTCACAATTACAATTTGCTTTAAATCTTTCGTAAAAAAACACTCTTAACGCAAGTGGCCATTGTATGCTACGATTGACCTATAACAATTTCAACCTTTCATTGTTATTGGTCACTGCATGTTACATACTGCGAACGCATTACTGTAATCGCGCCTTAAAAGAGTTTAAAAAATACTGGTTTGAGAAGGAAAATTGTTGATTTGTTACGTCTCCTAGTTGAGAAATAATGACTAACTTAAGAGTCATTGGACAGGTATTTTTATTTGTTGAATTATACCGACGTTTCTGGGAATAATAGTATGTAATGATTTTAGTTTATTAGAAGGAATGTTATGGCCGGAAACTATTTCGAACTAGCAAATATGTGACTTCTAATGTAGATTAGAAGTCAAGCCTAGTGTTGAAGTTTTTGATAATTATAATGATTGCTTAGAATTATTTATAGGTCGACTATAGTCGGAAAACTATTTTCTTTGTCACAGAAAACGTCAAATTTCGACACGTCATAGGTAAAGAAGTAAAGTATTAGCCTGTAATGTCCTACCGAAGATATCAGTGCAATGAGGAGGATTAGGCGTAATCGTCACGTCGTAGAAAATAAAACTCAGTAAAAAGGTTTGAAATGGCAAAGATTATATCTTTTAGATCTTGATCAGCCTGAGCAATATTTATAATTAAGACTGTAGTTAGACAATATTCTGGCCTTAGAAAACTTAAAGGATATCACAGACTTTTTGGACTCAATAATCCGTACTGATAACTGTCGTTAGACTACTAAAAGACAGTTTTATTCCCGTCTAACCAGTCAATCTTTAACCAGTTTAGACTGTTGTGACTATAGAACGCAATGAAGAGGTTACCATTACCGTAACTTAGGTACTTACATACGTTAATAGAAAGTGAAAGGGGAAACCTCCTGTTTAATTGAATAAAATAAACGTATTTTATATAAAATTATCGAATAGAGTTATTATCGTTAAGATTTCGTATAAAGTGTGTAATATTCTCAATTTAATTGCTTAAGTATTTGCTTTGCAACATTTACTACAAGGTGTTGTTAACATGCTCATTTAGACCAGGCAATTAATTTATGAGAAAATCGCTTGGTAACTTTACGAGCTGCCTCATGGTCACCTGTATTGAGCGTCCTGATACAGAACCTTCAAGGGAATTTGCAGGTCACATCTGACGACGATGAACGATTACAAAAAAAAGCCTTTAAATGCTGGGCAAAGACTTTTCAGGTCGAAATACATTGAGGTGGATTAGGCGTATCACCACGCCTGCCTAATGCGGATTAGTGATCTCAAATTTGAGCCATGTTTGAAAAGTAAGAAACATTTTCGCTCGACTTGGGAATTGAACCCTGGTTCTCAATCTTAGCACATATTAGACCACAAACGATAATACAATAATCAAATATTTTTTCATTAATTTTATTAATAAAATAGCTATTTTCTTAATCCTTTGTTCAGACAAAACCGATTGTTAATTTAACGATTTAAATTTCAAAATTATAGTCCAAGCACAATAATCAATTCCCACGCTTCTCTACCACTAAAAGTCGCACAACTTTAGTTGTCCGTGCAACCCCACCTTAACCACACACTATTATATAACTACACAACAAAATCCTTCCACTTACATACAGGTTTGAAGAAAAATCCTGATTATTAACCAGTGGCGTAATACATGAGGTAGCCTGGTGTGCCCTCATGTTGCGTAAACGCAGTTAGGATGTTGTCAATTACCGCGTCTGGGCACCGCTTTAGGCTTATTTACAACTAGCAAGTCACAGCGCAACTTGTTCCAGTTGCTAACTAGGTGTAATTACACCCTATTGTTAGACCGTTTTTAGATTTAAATGTGTTTTCTTATGGTGGCTCCTTGTTAGACTAATTATTTAATAGTTATATACCTTTATGTTTGTTGGTGAGGTAATTATTAATATAATTGGTATTTTGTTGGTAGTTTTTTGCAATTAAAGTGATGGGCGCTTGGTTTCTGTGAGAAATGTTTTGTGGTATTCGTTTTTGTGACACTATTTTTGTTATGTGACTTCTTTTACTATTAATTGTATTTGTCGAAATCATGAACATCATACATGTCATTTGAAAACAATTTATTAATATCAAAATTGTAGTTCTCATTATCTATTTATTACTTTGAAAATAGTGTACCTCATTTGCAAACCCGACATATTAAAACATAAACATAACAGCAAAAGATAATTCGATACAAATAACCTATTACAGTAATTTAACACGTACCATTATTTTTAATATTAGAAAGTTTACAAATTACAATATTTCAGTTCAACACTTCACATACCAGTTGAAACCGGTTCTGTTTCATTACTATGTTAATAAACCTTTGCTCTATTCCCACTGATATACCATTACACACAGCAAAATAAGTAATTAACAACCAACATTTCTCTTACACTTAAATAACATCCTAAAAACAAAATTCATTCATTCAAACTTGTCTTATTAGCAATACTAGTAGTTAACTAGCTAAGTTTACGAGTATTTTTGTGATACAACAATGTGCAAGTGACAGTTGATTTCCAGTTAAGTCGAGTAGTCGAGTCAGGTTGATCGTTTGAACGAGGCATCGTGAAAGTGGTCTACGCAAGTTATATTTCCATGAAAATGCGATCGTGGTAAGCACAATTGATGGAAAATTGCAACATAGATTGAATCGCTTCGTATAAAGTTACTTACTTAGTAATTATCTTGATTGTGGTAGTAGATAAATATGCATTTTGTTTACCTGTAACATAAACAAAGTATAGATTAGTAAGATGTTAAAGTAACGGTCTATAGTTTGAGCATAGACAACAGCTTCTCTAGAGTAATGGCGATTAGTGATTCTTTTTTCAAAAAGGGAAATTGAATATCTTATATTTGTACTTATCTACTTCTACACTAATATTATAAAGAGGAAAACTTTGTTTGGTTGTAATGAATAGGCTCAAAAACTACTGGACCGTTTTTAAAAATTATTTCACCATTCGAAAGCTACATTATCCACGAGTAACATAGGCTTTTTTCATCTCGAAATTCCCACAGGAATGGACACAACGCGGGTAAAACCGCGGAGCGCTGCTAGTCTTATATACTCCTATTTTGTGTTCCTGTACCTAATTGTCATTGCTTGTCTGCGTTTCTATTGCTTAGAGCTTCTTTCACTAATATATAAACCGTGATACTACAGTAATATAGGTATACTAACCACAATATTAAAAATCTATACTAATATTATAAAGCTGAAGAGTTTGTTTTGTTTGTTTGTTTGTTTGTTTAAACGCGCTAATCTCAGAAACTACTGAACCGATTTGAATAATTCTTTCACTTTTAGATAGTCTATTTATCGAGGAAGGCTATAGGCTACATTTTATCCCGAAATTCCCACGGGAACGGGCACAACGCGGGTAAAACCGCGGGGCGCTGCTAGTTACTTAATAACATCTCTTGTCTATTTCATCAAAATAATCCAAATTGCTGTACTTAATATGATAAATTCGAAAGCATAACACAAGTCTTTTATAATTAGAGATAAATAAATTGATGCGACAAAAAATCGTCAACGATTTCACATGCCGATATCGATTCGAGTCACTTCATTATTACACATGACAATAAAAAAGACAAAAAATGCTCCAGTCTTTGGGCATTTGTACTATTTAGCTTTGAAGCGTTGAGTGGTGAAAAGGTGCTTGGGTTCCGTATACAATTATACTTTTTTTATCGAAGAGAGCTTACTCCAAGACTGTCTGTTATTTAAATATCTTCCGGCATGAGCACCTCGGTGGTCTAGTGGTATGTGCATTCGATTTCCGAAACTGAGGTCCTAGATTCAATTCCCGGGTCGATCGAAGTATGTTTTCTAATTTCCAAACAAAAACATGACTCGGATGTTTATTCATCTGAGAATTTTTATCTGTTTATTTATGACATACGACTTCGATCAACAATACACACACAACTAGATGTCGGGTCAGTGCAAACAATACGTCTCGGTGAAAAGTGAGACGTTATTCATAAGATTTGCTACTTTAGTGCTAGGTTAAAACTTTTGTTTCAGTTCGGTAGTAAGCAAAATAAGCTGTCACACGCCATCCACGCGGACAGTATTTAGCTTTGATTTTGAACGTGCCCCGATATCTAGTTGTGTATTGTTGATCGAAGACAGACGACATTTATTTAGTCCATTTTGTAAAGAAGTTTTTCCTCATCACTTTAGTATGGAAAAGGTTTTACTACACATTTACGGAACCCCATACCGAAGTTAGCGGTACAGATTGACATCTGTCTCTCCGACCATCGCTGTACGGTCGGTTGAGCAAAATCAGGTATTACAATTAAATTAAAAATCACTCAAGAAGTATCACAATCGATAACTGAGGTAACGACAGTAAATGAAGTTATTTTTGATTAAAATTTAAATTGGAAATAGAACAATTAAAATTTTAATTAGATTTCTTGTAAAACAAAAAAAAATTGGCCTGTAATGTCCCACTAAAGATCTCTCAATTCACTGAAGACATCAGTACAGTGAGGAGGATAATAGAAGATTATTCTCCACGCCTTACGCCCATACTCAGAGATGTCAAACGTTTACTCAGTAGAGATTGAATTAGTGATTTTAACACTTTTTTATTTTTTAAATTACGTCCATTAGTTAACTGTCGATTTAATAAACGTCTCTGAGTGCGACAGGAGAAGCCAAAACCTATTAAGTAGGTTCGAGTAGGTTATTGGCCAAAACCCATTTAATCGGACTAACCCACCTGCCTAAAGTACTACTCTGCTAACGCTACAAGAAACATAATTAATACTAGAATGATTCAATTGGACCCGAGGCATGCCCCCGGCACTGTGGTCACACTTACCGCAGTCAGACTATACTTTCTATGAGACAGGTGTCAGGTTGGACCAATCACTTGTTGTTTAAATGTTATTGTTTACTTTAGTGTATAAGAGTAGTCTGTTTCTTTAAGAACAGTTTAAGAGGCTGTCCAGACAGTGTTAAGACTGCTGGTCTGTGAAAGCCTATGAAGGTGACAAGTGACAAGAAGACAATAGAAGAACCAGACTAGAATTTATTAGACTGGCTAAAGACAGTTTTGTTTGGGGCAAACAAGTTAGTTTGAAGACTGTCCTAATTTAAATATTATGGTAGATTCCTTTGTTTTGTATGTAGGAAAAATTGTTTAGTTGGAGTTTGTAGGCATTTTTCAAAATTTTATTTGCCAAAGCAAAAAAATTATAATTTTAGATTTTACCCATATTTTATTTTATTTTTAGGTAGACCACCGATACGTTTATTTGATACATATATCCGATACGTTTATTTGATACATATATATGAATATGTATCAAATAAACGTATCGGTGGTCTACCTGGTATGTACATTCGCCTGCCAAGACTGAGGTCCTGGGTTCAATTCCCAAGTCAAGCGATAACAAATGTTTCCTACTTTTCAAACATGGCGCATTAGGCAAGCGTGGTGATTACGCCTAATCCTCACTGTACTGATATCTTCAGTGAGATGAGAGACCTTTGCCTAGTAGTGGCACATTACAGGATAATACTTATGTATCAAATGCCACATAACACTAAAGTTAATTATACATAATTCTCATATTACACTCACATATTGACACATTTTTGATAACTCAAACTTTTCTCACGAATTTCCAATTAAATACAATCGTCATCACAATCGTCTCGAAACAAACTAACAACGGGTCATATTATTTATATGTATAATAACACCATAAACCATGTTAGGAGAGCTATCACCCTAATTTTACGACTAATGCTGTTCTAGTTGATTGTACCAGTAAATGTTTACGTTTTATTTTCACGTCAATTGGTGTATATTCAAATTATATTGTTTTGGTTTACATTTCAACTACTAGCCGCGCCCCGCGGTGTTACCCGCGTTGTACCCATTCCCGCGGGAATTTCGGGATAAAATGTATCCCATGTGTTATTCTGATATGTAGCCTATATCTTTGTAAAGTTTCATCCAAATCCGTCTAGTAGTTTTTTCGTGAAAGAGTAACAAACATACATATACATCCGTATAAACTTTCGCATTTCTAATATTGGTAGGATCACAAGTATCCGACTAAATAAAAAGTCTAACAAACGTACTCATCTAAAATGCTTCTATAGACGTCCATTAAATCAACACTTTACTAATTGACGTAATTTGTAATACTTTACATGTCAAAATCACTCATTTTTCTACTAAGGAAGTATTTGACATCTGTGAATACGAGTGTAATAAGTTCTTCTCTACAAGAAAAAAAAACTGCTATGAAACTCACACCTCCGAAACTAAACCTATACCTATGCCTATAGTTTTAGCTTTTGCTTTCTATGGTCGATTGATTGAGCTTTCGAGCTGCAAACTGTATACCAATGATTAAAGCACCAACTGGCAATTAAAAAGCTTATTCCATTAACAATAAAATACCTTAGCGATATAACTTTTGCAAATAAAACCGTTTATAATGAAACAATTTCATAACAAAACTATTGTGTCATAAAATAGTAACTATTGTCTAAACTGCTATCGGCAATTGTAAAGTAGCAATAAAAGTAAGATCGAGTAGGTTAGTGGCCAACCTGGTTGCGGAGTTTTTAGACCGCCTAAAGGCTTCCAACATGGTCTAACGATTTTACTATTGAAACGTACGTTAATGTCATTATTATTTGTTCAAACGGGAACTTACGTACGACGGAGGTTACTGTTGAGTGTCCCTCAACACGTTTCGGTCACATACGGTGACCTTCATCAGGAGGTGGGTGAAGCGCTCGCGACAGCGACAGCTTAGGGGAGAGACGCAGTCGCGTTTCCGTTTAAACAAAGAACTATTATTCTTTAATTGTCTAATGATTGCAACAACCGGGATCGACAACTTAACGTGCCCTCCGAAGCACGGTAGCGCTCAGACAGAAATGCTACTATCGGCCACCCATCCAAGAAGGGGTCGAGCTACACGTTGCTTAATAATCGCAATGAGTTAACATCACTTAGTCAAACTACGCCACGACCGCCACAATAAAATTGTGAAAGTAGAAATCAGCTTTAAAATCTAATTCAATTATTACAGTACAAAGGATGTTGCTTCATGGAGAAACAATCAGGGTTCTTAGAAACGTAATTACAAACAGGTTTTTGAATAAAAAGTTTGATATTCAAATTTGAATTTAGTGGAAGCCGCGGGCATTTTATGTATTGTCGCAGATGTGTTGCTGTTGGAACGAATTAGATCATCGTGTGTCGTAATTTTGTACGTTTTTTGTAGTGAATTTCCATCATTGTTATTCTATATACGAGTATTCTTATTGCTTTAACTTTATAAGCTACTTGCAGCACCCCGCGGTTTTACCCGCGTTGTGTCCGTTCCCGAAGAAATTTCGGGATGAAAAATAGCCTTTAACCTTTCCGTTGAATGTGGCTTTCTATTGCAATGAGAATTATTCAAATTGGATTGGTAGTTTCTTTTTATATTATAGATTTCTAGATATCTTCACCGCTATGTTACGTTGGTATGCTATGATTAGTAAGTGCTATCTATGTACCATAGCATAGCTGACATCAAAGGCAGTAAAAGAGATATGAATTATAAGTTCTTTCTGCGAATTTTCAGCGAGTTTACAAGCTGGAAATTGCTGCCAATTCGTACGTTACAAGCTCGTTTCAAAACGCCTAAATAGCTGAACTTTGTAACCAAATACCAAAATGGCTAGAGTTCTTAACCTCTTATATACTTTAATCCATTCAGAATATTAATAACGTAGTAATAAATGTAAATTTAGCAAATAAAATACGAAAATCATAAACAATCATTGTCACAGACCAAAACCTCCCGAGGCGAACGTCAAAATAATACTTTCATAAATCGAATCGGTCCTTTAGGCGATATTATAATAAAAAACCGTTATTTCTAATCAGTGTCGTAGTTAAAGCGGCAATTTCGCAAATAGCAGTTTAGTCTAGAGAATAACTTCATATTGGTAGCGTGAGTGGTAATTATATGTGCTAGCTCTTGCATATCATTATAAAAGATAAGATTGGAGTTTGTGCGAAAAGGAGGTTGATACAAGACGGGTTTTGGCTAGTTTGTTGTATAATGGTTTCTTGGGTTCGAACGGACATTACACGTATTGAATAGTAGCGGATATTCGCGACAGTTTTATCCGTGTTGAATTCATCTTTAGATATTAAAAAGTATCAGCTTAAAGGTTAAGCATTAAGGTTTAATTCCCGGGTCAAGCGAAAACATGTTTCCTACTTTTCAAACACGGCTCGGGTTTGAGAACACTAACCTGCATTTGGCAAGCGTGTGATGATTATGCCTAATCCAGGAAGATTAGGTATCGGTAAAAGATATCGGTACAGTGAAACAGGTTTAATATTTGACAGGTAGTTCCGGAGAGCAGATCAGAATATCGGTGTGTTTAAAAAAACACACGAAATCAGCTTTTGTGTTATGTGTACTCTTCAAAGCACTATTTCGGTGAACACGCTTAGTGCCAAAGAAGCCTACGAAACTACGAACTTAAAATTGCGGCCGATGTAAAAAAAATATTTTTTATTTTCTAATAAACTTTGCATAGTTGCTATAAATATTGCATATTATGCCTTCGCCCTTGTTGCACAGAAAAATTACTTCCTACTGTTATTGCCCGGTATATTTACTTCCTAACAAACGTTTATACCCACCGCCACTACGGAAGTCCGACCAAAATCAAATTAAATTCCAAAACGATGGACCCAACTACACAGTATAGGCGGTACTTGTACTCCAACGCTTCGAGGCCCAAACATTATTGATATTAAATAATAAATAATGGTACAATAGAAAGTTCTAAGTTATGACACTGCGATATAGCAATTTGGGCGTTACAAAAATAGTCTATAAATTCAAAAGTTTTCTAATTGAAACAATACATATGGTTATAATAAATTTAGTTCGTGTCTGTTGTTTAATACACTGCGTTTACAAAACGTTGGTGGTCTTAAGACGGACGGCCTTATTTTGATTTTTATTTAAATTAAACGATTTTATCACGATGTTACGTTAATTATTTGTCTACCGTGCAGTGATTGGTTTTGAATTATTGATTGAAAAATTATTATTTATTGCTTTGGGGCTTTACCGTGTTGGTGTGGCATAATAGGAAATGTAGAAACGAAAAGAGTATTGTTTAATTTAAATTAAGAACATCATTATTTCATTCTTACTATTTGATAATGGAATTGATTTTCAATTGTTTATTTTAGAACTCTTGTCACCCATATGTGGTTTTATAGCTAAATGCTGTACGCTAGTTAGCATTCATAAGCCACTAAAGCTAAAAGCATTATTAATAACTAAAGAGGTATTAAAAAATGAAGTTATTGTTCAATCTAACCACAATTTTTTGCATACATTCCGTATTGTTAGAAATCTTCCTCAAATCTTTAATTTATCATTTAACCTTCATCTTTTGATTGAAGCCAATAGTCTCAATCACCATTGTCCAAATCAAAGTACACAATAACGTTCATCAATCAAACAATAGTTTATTTCTAACAATCAAACTTCGATGGGTTAACCAATCAGCAAGTGGAATTAAAAACGTAGACTCCATCGACTCTTAACGAATATTTTTTAAGTATTACATCATTGTGATATTGGAATTGTGTTGTTGCTGACTATAGTCTAGACTGACTTGTCTGAGGCAGTCCAGTCAGTTTTTAGTCAGTCTATCAACAGCTATTAGTGCAATTCTTCATTTAGTTTAACTTGCCTGTGAATGACGTTTCAGTCAAACGTTTTTATTTCTTTTTTATAGGTTCTTGTACTCGAAGTTAATTTTTTATGGATTTTAAACATTATTTACAAGCGTAGTGATTACGCTTAACCCTCCTCACTGCACTGATATCTTCAGTGAGATGAGAGGCCTTTGCCCAGCAGTGTGACAATATAGCATAATAGTTTAAAAAAAACTTTTAGCATAATCATGGCTATGCCTAATGAGTATGACATATGTCAAATGACAGGTATGCAGACTTTCTTATGCTGCCTCAACCACAGTGTAATCACAAATCATTGGATTTATTAAGCTAACTAAATTCGAAATTCAAATCTCAACCTATTAACTACATTCTACAGAGACCAACTAGATTTTGAATGTGCTAACTTTCACACACAAACTAAGCTGTCATGGATGAGATAATAGTTATTAGCATATAAATAATCTGAGACCATTTAACATTTATAACAATTTAATTTCCCAATGTACGCTGGCCATCAAGTAGCTGATGTAACAACCAATCCGAACATAATATGATTGATACTAATCCTCTTAATCCAAGGTACTGTCACGTCAGAAACTCACTGTTCAGCGACCATTTGACAAGCAGACATGGTGTACAGTTGGAGACGAATATTGTTGGACGAAATGACATTTGTAGTTGACATTAAATGCAGAGCTTTGGTTTTTGTACTTAAGATTTTTTTACTATAGGCTGTTATTGGTTAAGAAAAGTACAATTAAATTGGCAAAAGTGTTTATTAGTATAAGTACAAAAAACAAAACAAACTGTCTAAACTTGTAAGTGTAGCTTAGCTAATAGTAAGCTAAGTATCTAAATTATCTACACCGCGTTCGCAAACTGTACGTACACAATAATAATTAACTAATAAGTTCATCTTATTTTACTACCAAGTTACGTCAATTTATTTTCAATACTGAACCGATTTTTATTGATCAACGTCCCTAACAGTACCCCAGTCACACAGTAGACCAATGTATTTATGTATGGTTGCTAAATTGTCACTTATACTTTAGGCGTTTGGTGGACATTTTTTTGTAGAAGGGATTATAATAAATTAAGTTGTCGCTTGTGAGTTAAAAAGGTGTGTCCTCTTTACTGTTCGATTTAACAGTGACATTTTGTTTTATTACATTGATTACTTTCTGTTTGTCCTTTTGAAATGACAAAAGCTATTTGTTATGTTCTTTGAAAATGACAATTGTGTTCTGATGTGTGTTATTTTGGAAATAAAAGTATGTTTGTAGAAATACTTATATTTTTTTACTTATGTGCTATTATTATAGTTATACATGATACAATATGTTTGTATAATTTAGGTATATATATTTCATCATAATTTCGTTTAGTATTAACTTTTTGAAATGTTACAATGTTGTACACCACATTACTAAATCATACGATAATTTCTACACGTATAAGTGTATTATTGAATAATTATAATCATTTTCGAGCCGTAAAGACGTGTTTACACACGATTATTACTTTACACATAACTCTAACCATTTTAACGACATGTCAATGACAGAAAATGTCTAAAAATATACATTACTATGTCAATACGTAGCCAATAAACGTCAAGCGATTAACCAAAGAATAATTCTACGAAATACCACACGTCCAAGAGTCACGTTTCAAAACCAGATAATGAATCCGAAAGTATTGATCTCAAATGTAAAAATCTCCCAAAAAATTTACGTAACCAAACATATTTTACAATAAAAAAAATCAATTTAGATTTCAAAAATGCGTATAAATGGATAAAATATGGTTGATTGTTGGTTGGAGTATTGGTTTTCAACAATGGTCGTGGTCGATAGAGACATTTTGGACATAGTTCGGATTACCACATTTGAATATATTGAATGAAACCGTTCCCACGACTCAACGGTCAGTTTCTTACAAACCTAACTGTGATTATGTTAAATATTGTTTTCTTCAAACGAAATGATGTTGATTTGTCACTATTATCCGCTTTGCATTAAATAAAGATATATTTTTATATGAGTTACTTCGAGTAAGATATTCCGTGGGTAAAATGTATGAAGCTTCAATGTAATTTACATTCAGCACTTCATGGTGTGGGCAAATCAACGATATTACTAAGATATATAAATATATATTTATAATAAACGGATGTGTGAGATGTTTAACAACTTATGGAAATAAAAATTCATATTTTTATTGGATTAGATTGATACATGTTACGCTATCAGAACAAGTTTTAAAATAGAGTAACTATTTTTGTAGTTACTTCACCTTCAGTCATTCCGAAAGGTTCAGTAACAAACACTCGTACTCTGAGATGTCAAATGCTTCCTTAGTAGAGATTCAATGAGTGATTTTAACATGTAATGTATGAAAAATTACATCATTTAGTTAAGTGTCGAATGGACGTTTCTGAGTGAGTCAGTAAATTCAGAAAGTATTAAGGAAGCTAGGATCCCGATAATCATCTTAAATAGGATAAAATATGACTTTTAACTAACCAAAATAATCATTTAAGTTCTCTTAACCTTTTTCCTCTTCAGGAATAGTCTTCGGTTGGAAAATTGACGATATTGGACCACATTTTGAGCCAACCAAGAAAAATAGGTAAAGGTAAATAAAAATGTACAAATAGGGACTTTAGTTATCCAATTAAATAATTTAAGTATTTAATTATCAGTATAAAACGACTAAATTTAGGCGGTTAGAATAGCTTTAAATCTATACTAATATTATAAAGCAGCAGAGTTTGTTTGTTTGTTTGTTTAAACGCGCTAATCTCAGGAACTACTGGTCCGATTTGAAAAAATATTTTTGTAATGGATAGCCACATTCAACGGGAAGGGTTTCCTCTTAAAATTATCACAGGAACGGGTACAACTCGGGTAAAACCGCGGGACGCTTCTAGTCAAGAATAATCCGATTCCAGAAGCGCTCAATCTATTACATTGTACTTAATAATGTTCTAACATGTTCAAATATTAATTAGTCAATCATCCATCACTTTCGAAATACGTACAGATAAGTGTGATTTTATCTTACAGCGCCACTGCTACAAAATTCTATACATAAGTTGAACAAAGACAGTGAATTCCACTGACATTTGATTGGTTCCAATTTTGCCCACAAGTTGTTTTATCTAGCACGCACGTTAATACCCTGATGAACGATATAAGTCAACTCCTAATCCTATAAAAAGTTGTTAGTAACTGTACCTACTTATTTGAGAAAAAAACTTGAAATAACATTATCGGCACGTCAATAAACCAACTGGTTATTGTTATAATGATCAGTCCGTAAACCATTTTAATAGCTCATAAGAAACGTTATTAAAACCGAACAAGTGAAACTATCATAAAGCTTCCTACATTTACAATATAAGTTACAACAAACCAGTATAACTTGACCCGTTAGATAAACTAAGCAGTGAGATCACGCGGGTCATGTATGCGTGGTTATAATTCATACTAGGCCAGCGTAACATGGACTGTGTTATAGGTGAAATTACAGGCGTATTGAGGCCATAGTTAAGTGGTGTATGTACCGCAAGGAGTAATGTTATGCGGTAACGTTAAACCTGAGCTTATAACTGAATCTTCATTTAGAAGGAAGGATGTGGTAATGTTTGGAGGAGGTAATTCCTTTTAATGGAAAACAAAACGTAAAACATGGAACTCATACATATTAATAGCTGAAGATGGATAAGCTTCGCCTGAGGTACATTATGCTAATTGCACACTTTACTCGATACTACGAAGTGATAACTTAGTTTCAAAGCCGTTAGCTACAACTAGTTGTTAACCGCCTGTTTGGTATCAAATTGCAAGAAACAAATGTATATTATTTCCAAAAAAGGCGGCTACAACTTAATAAGAAAAATGTAAGGTATCTTCCTTTGAAAAGTGTCAAGCTTGAAGTCTATTTCATTTAAAGATATTATAGATATTTTTTTTCAATTGTTATCTAATGTTAACTAACTTTGACAATCTGACACATCATTGATTAATGTTCGTATAAAAAAACCTGAGACAAAAATACTTTAAAAAAAAAAAGTTGAATCATAACAATTACTAAGAAGATTTTGAAGACTTGATGAAGTCATCATCCAAAATAGAAAAAGACATACCACTAGAAACCTCCAACTAAAAATTCCATGCTACTTTCAATTATCAGCAAACTCAACAAACAACCGCATCCAAGTCTTCCTTCATCTTTAATAGAAATGGCAACAAGAAAAACAATTTGTGCGAAATCATGCAAATGACTCAAATTGCCTTGTTTATGGCAGGTGGCCACTGCGGCCATACGTTAGTCTATTGTCGGCAAATAAGGTAATTTTCCATGCAACTACGATTGACCAGAGCTTTTCTCAACATCTGGTGCAGTTAGAAATGTTAATTGAATTAGATTTGTTAGACAACTAACTATTATGGTCGTGAAAGTAAACGATAGTTCGACTCATCTTTGCCCGCGGGTCTGTGTGCGGGTAAACCTTTCTTCATACAAAAAAATAATGCGCTTATGAACTAAGTAAGTTTAAGTAAGCGGAGGCCTTTAGGCGGTCTAAAAACCCCGGGACTGGCCACAAACCTACTCGAACTTATTTAGGGCGGATTGCACAAAAACTATTAGTGTGCGGCCACAGTGAATGCGCGGTGGCTTACGCGGTGACTTACGCGGTGGCTTACGCGGCGGCGGCGGCGGAGGTGGCCACACTGAGGCGCGAGCTCTAGTAGCGATCAGACGTATATCAGGGGTTGCAAACAATTTTCGATCAACAATACACAACTAGATATCGGGTCACGTACAAAATCAAAGCTAAAAAATGTCCTCGTGAATTACGTGTGACAGCTTATTTTGTTTACTACCGAACTGACCAAAAAGTTTTAAAACAGTTCGAAGTTCAACCTAATTACAACCATGACACCTAGCAAATCTTCAAATATTTAAAATTACTACTGTCACTTAGAAACGAAAAGACAACATTTAGTGTGAAATCAACCTTAACGACCTACAAATAAAGTATTTTATTCCCGTGTTTACCTTCCTTTCGTTTCGTTTCTTTTAGAAGAACTACAGATGGAATGGAGTCGTGTTGAACACTTAAATAATTTGTAATATGCACGTAAAAGTTAACTTAAAATTATTTATGTTTTGGGCTATCTAGGTTTGATAGTATACATACTTGTTTTCATTACGATTTTTTTGATAAACTTGATAGTATAACTCTGCAAATATAGATCCTAGCGTATATATTAAATAATAATGATCAAACTTACTGTCATTTTTGCTCTAGAGTTGAAAATTAACGAGTTATTTCAGAAAAACTAAAAAAAAATGAACTTAAAACAAGATGGCGGCGAATACTCTACCGGGATTAGTTACAAAATCGAAATTTATAAGTCCAACCACCCCCCCACGACATAAAAAAAAATCGCCCCCCGGATAAATAAATTATTACTACAAAACAAATCTACTCCATGTTTCTGCTGTTCTGTTTCACAAAATTTGCGCCAACGTTGGCCAAACATTTGTAGCGGTGACTTCAAATCAGTATTTTTTTTCAAAATTTGATATTATTTAGTTAAAAGCTTAAAATATAACTTATTCTACATGTACTCACAGAAAGTAAGACACTCCGGCCGTTAAATTATTTTTCCGGCCATTATTTTTGCAACTTTTTTGGCTGTGGTTCGAGGGATCTAAATAAAAGAGTGGCTCACTTTTCAAATGAGACCCTAAGCACCCAGACGTATTATTTGCGCTGACCCGAAATCTAGTGTGTATTGTTGATCGAAGCCATTTTACGTCAAAACGCCGAGCGGTAAGACCACTGGTTTGATACACCTGCCACCCGCTTGTTAAGTCGCTCGCCGCCTAGGCCCGTACTGTGGACACAACGCGCGGATCGGTGCGTTTGAAATCACCGCGCGCGGAGTCGCTCGGTCTTGTCGCGCTAGGCTTCCGCCTAGTCACTTCAGTATGGACACTTACACGCGTTTCATACGTTTGATATTTCGCGCCCGCCGTCGCCACCGCGCTAGGCCCGCAGTATGGACGCACACTTACTTTTATTTAGCGCTATTTAAATTAATGTTATTTTTTTCTTAAACATATTTTCTTCTCCTCCCCGTTCTCACGTATGGTGCGCAGACTTGGTCACTTACCCAGGTTCAAAAGTCTAAACTCCAAGTTTGTCAACGTGCGATGGAGCGCAGCATCCCGGGTGTAAAGCGTACGGACCGGATACGCAACACCGAACTGCGCTCCAGGACACGGATCATTGATGTAGCTCACAAAGCCGCTAAACTTAAATGGGACTGGGCCGGCCACGTCTGCCGCATGCCAGAAGAGCTGTGGGCCAGAACAGCCACTGAGTGGCAGCCAGATCCAGCGAGCAGGCGACGCGGCAGACCGAGGCGCAGGTGGCGGGACGATCTCGACGCATACCAGACCAACTGGAGAGAAGTGGCCCAGAACAGGGATACATGGAAGGAATGGGGAGAGGCCTTTGCCCAGCATTGGGACACAAATGGCTGATAATAATAATAATAAATAATAAACATATTTAAGAATAAAATTTGTTTTAAGAGTTTCGGGCAATCCGCCCTTAGTCATTTAGGGCCGACACTGCGCACGCGTCGGTTCACTTTTGTATGACACCGCACACGACGGGCGCACGCGACGGTTCACTTTTGTATGACACCGCACACGACGGGCGCACGCGACGGTTCACTTTTGTATGAAGCCACACGCGGCGGGCGCACGCGGCGTGCTCACGCGGCGTGCGCACGCCGTGGGCGTCCGCGAATGTTCACTTTTGTATGGAACCGCGGCGTTCGTACGCTTAACGCAGTGTCGGCCCTTACTTAACATTCTTTACTGGAAACTGACAGAAGACTACCAAAAGGCAGTTTTGTTCACATCGAACAAGTTACTAAAGGTTGTAGTGAACCATAGTTTCTAAAAGTTGTGACTATTAAGTTCAAGCTAGTTCTCACAATTCCTAGCTCCATTCAAGCTATAGTAATCAATATTGCTTTACTAGTATCCGCTTGTTAGAGCTACATGCTCATTTCCTGCGCAAACCAAAGCCTGGCTTTGTTTATTGTACATTATTACGTTTTATAAGCGAGCTTACTTACTCGTACAATGTTTCTGGAATTAACGATTATTTGCTGTAGTGATATTGGAACAAACTCGATGGAAATTTTATCGTGTTTTTTTGGGTAAAATAGTGTTAAACATACTTTGAAAGTGTTTTTCTTTTACAATTTTTTCTATAGTTCAGAGGGTTGATACTCAATTGGTGTAGAATAGTTCACACTCACACATTTGGAAAATAAGTAAAATATTTTGTCTATCACATTATCACTACATATTATAAAACAAAGTCCTTGGCCGCTTCTGTCTGTCTGTCTGTCTGTTCGCGATAAACTCAAATACTACTGGACGAATTTTGACGCGGATTCAAGATGAAGGTTTATTTGTATAAAAAATTCCGAAATTCGCACGGGAACGGGCACAACGCGGGTAAAACCGCGGAGCGCTAGTTTACTACCAGTTGATAGTACATACATATTTTTCATGATAACTTCTTTATTTTCTTCCTCCGCCATAATATTAAAACAATTCAAAACCAAAGTCATCTGCATTGTTATCTAATTGTAGAACTATTTTCTACAACGGTGAAAATCAAAATGATGACATAACATCCACGTAACTGATTCGACAAGATCTCAGAACCACGGAAATGATGAAATGAAAATAATCAACGGCATTTGATCTAAAAGTTATTCAACCCAGTAGTACCAGCCCACACAATTAATATTTCTTAAACATATGCATCAGTAATTTTGATTTTTAAAATCCATTATTTCTTCACCAATAAAGTTACTTCTTTATTATAAAAATCTTAATAAGATTACTTCAGTTTTGTATACAAATTGATCTGTTTCAACTAAATACCCAAATTAAATTATTTAAATGTAATTCTGATGGAGAAGATTTGGTAAATTGTAGTTGAAATTGAAGTAGGGCTTGATTAGAAATTTATGCACTAATTCGGATGCATCCAATAACCGTATTGTATAGAAACGATGAGAGGTTTTGTTATTTGACTTTTAAAAGATTTTGAATATTAGAAACTTGATAACATAATATTCTAGTTCGGTTAACATTGTAGTTTGACTACAATCGAGTTCATTTATTCATTCATTTCGAGATTTTAGGCGGCCAAGTTTGAGAAGGCAGCTTGGGTTAATTTTTTGAATTTGGAAAGGATACGTGAGGTTGCTAGAGGCCAGTTAATTCCGTGCTTCGGAGGGCACGTTAAGCCGTCGGTCCCGGTTACTTTCTACGGATAGTAGTCGTTACATGAGCCGTGTCAGAGGCCTTTGGCGGCTCAATAACTCTGACACCAGAATTGGTCAGGTTGACAGTGGATGGTCAACCTGACGATGAAGAAGAAGATGTTGTCAAAACACACCGTTTTTATCCATATACTTTAGTTAAAATATTAAAAGGTTTCAACCATAAACAAAGTAAATTATTACACCCTATTATTACAGAAAATATGACCATTAAAATTAACAACCTTAAAAACTTAACTTATAAGCATACAACAAACCGATTTACATACAAATTCTTTTATTTTAGCACCCAATTTAGTATAATTTAGTTATTTAAAACATATATTTTGTCTTAATATTTATATTATATATTTCGACACCTGTGTTTTCAACTCCATTCATAGGAAAGCAAAATATGGGTAATTTTATTTTATTTATTGTAATATAGTTGTTTACTATTCATTAAGAAGTTATTTAAATTAAGTTTTTACAAGACAACATGACACAAGTATGTATTTTGGGTCGCAAGCTAAAATGTGGTAACGGATAATTCATATTTTTTCAAACGAATATTAACAACATAAATAATACCTCTAATTGTTCTTGTACCTCTACAACATAGCTTCTAATATTCTAATCAAGTAAAATTCCTATTTTAATTTCTTAAAAAACAATGATACCAGCGTAAAAAAAACATAAGAGATTCCCGCCACTAGTACTGACACCCGTTTGACAAATAAGAAGTCAAAAAAAGAACGCCATGGCCGACTCGAGCGGTCCCTTTGCGCCCACGCACCGCGTCTGACAGTTGTCGTTTACTAAAGAGGTTTCGTTGTCTCTGGGCCTTTTTTCTTTTTATCTACCACTTCAGAAGTATTATAATGATATAATGCAATACTTTTTGTTATCTATGATTGACTTTCGAATTGATTTATACTGTCAGTTCTTTGTGGTTTAGTGGGAAAGTTTGATATGAGGCTAATTGAAAGAGTTGTTATTTGTGTAACTGTTAATTATTTTTTTAATTTGTGATTGATAATTAATTCTGTGGAATATATTATTTTACAGTTTTTTAAGGTAATGCGAGGGTTATGTCCTTTCTGTTAAATCCTAGTATAGAGTAGATTGTTAGTGATATAACCCGAGTCTAACCGAATTTTTAATAATACATTTTTCAACGAGAATTCTTGATAAAACAATATAACAAAATGTAGGTGTCGTAGCACACGAAAATTAACACACGTATCTAAATTTTGATTATTACTCATGTTACAAAGATATTGGAATAGTTTTTGAATGATAATCATAACTTGATATTCTATTATTTATATATTCAACGAATTCAATTTACATAGGAGATAATAAGATCATAGTGTATACTATAGTCAGTTGAGTTAAATCAGATCACACAAATATAATATAATACCTATGTTATTCAAATTATAATAGTTATCCTTAGTATAATTTTGATGAAGTCAAAATTATACTAAGGATAACTTCATATTCTTCATATCAACATTCATCACTTCGTACAAAAAAAACTGTCTACAAAAATACAGGACTATATCATACATGGTTAGTTAAACCGAAACTAAACTATATTGTGTTATACTAGCATTTATTTGTTCCTATTATTATACTAAGTATAACTATACCGATGATATCAGTTATCAGTAACGCTGATAATGTTCAGAATTGAGATTTATAAAGTAACTAGCCGCGCTCCGTGGTGTTACCAGCATTGTACCCGTTCCCGCGGGAATATTGGTATAAAATGTATTTCATGTATTATTCTGAAGTATAGCCTATATTACTGTAAAGTTTTATCTAAATCTGTTTGGTAGTTTTTGCGTGAAAGAGTAACAAACAAACATACATACCTACATAAATCCATCCTCACAAACTTTCGCATTTATAATATTAGTAGGTTTCGTAGTTTCAAATAACCGTTTAACTTACATTATATCTGGACCAATTTAAAGTAGTTGTTAACAAATCCAAAGAATTTGTATTCGTCCAGAGCAATAATAAAGTTTATTCTTTATTACTTAACAGACAATATAAATCAACACTTAGCAAGTGATACTGTTTTCAAATACTTAAATAAAGTAATAAAAGAAAAGTTAAGGCAATTGGAAAGTATAATTTTTATATAAATTACTGGGTTGGATCACTTTACGACTAATAAAAATCAGAATAAAATATTTACGCTGCCCACGCAGAAGTCTGTATCGGCCTTTTTTGAAACAATACGTTTGAGCGACGTTTTGACGTATTCGGATTAACAAGCCATCCTACATGTGTAAAGTGGATTATGTTTAAAAAATTAAAGCATTTCTGTGTTGTCATTTTTATTTATGAATGAATTTTAAATTTTGTTTTGTCTTTTGCATATTTATACCATTTTTGGTTAAAATTGACATCTTTTTCATGTTAATACGATAAAAAATAGGAATTATAAAAGACTTATAAAAGATTTATAAGAAGATTTAAGTATAATTGACAATTTCTTTCACATTCTAAGATATCATTGACTAAACTCAAACAACTGTGACTTTGAAACAGATTTCTATCTATGGCAAAAATATAATTATGACTAAATCCATTTTACTACAATTTAAACTTGCACAATATTGCGTATAATCTTTATCGTCACAATAAACCTGCGTCAAGTAAACCTGTACGAACTATTATAATGAATTCACCCACTGCCCTTTAATTCAACCTCGCACTGTCCATTTGTAGATTCTAGAATTTGATAATTGTGTTGAATTGAACAATTTAGTTCACGCCTACAATTGAAGTTATCATATAAATGACATTGTTTTGAGACAAAACACGCTTGACTTTAATCATTATTAATTCAAAATAGTAACATTATTAAACTAACAGTAACACCTAATCCGTATTACTTAACTTATAATCTTCTTACTACATATATAAAAATAAGTCGGGTTTTCCTCCCTGACGCTATAACTCTAGAACGTACGAACCGATTTCCACGGTTTTGCATTCGTTGGAAAGGTCTCCGCCTCCGTGAAATTTATAGCAAAGAAAATTCAGGAAAATCTCAAAATTCCCACGGGAACGGAGGCGCTGCGGGTGAAACCGCGGGGCACAGCTAGTCTTTTATAATTTGATATTTTAATAAAGATTAAAGACCTTTGTGATAAAAGGCCTTTGTCTTTGCAAAAGCAGTGGGATGTTACAGGCTATTTTTTTCTTTATTATACTAACTTAACTTTCAAACTCTAATTTGAGATCACTCAAATGATACGCAAGTGCGGTTTATTATATATTATATAGCATTGGATAAACGCATTAGTATAGATACAAACTTTGGTTAGAGAGAGAGGATTATGAACATAACAGATAAGTTAGTTTAGTAGTTATAACGAGCTTCAACTGAAACATGTCGTTGTTAATAAAGAGATGCTTAATATACAAAAATATTTCGCAACTCATAAATAAAAATAATCATTTGATTCGCTTTTTGTTACTTTGATTAATGATTCTTTTTTAATTGAAAAACGTTGACGTCTTATTTTAGTTAAAAAAACATAATTACAATATTTATTGTTTAAGTTCATTTTAATGTCAAAGATTTAATTTGAGATACAACAATGCATTTTTATTGATTGCATATTTAGTTTTTTGCGGTTCTTTGTCTGCATTGGTTTTAACGTTTTATAGTGGACTGGACAAGGGTTAACAGCACAGCTTTTATTTTTGTTACAAATTGTTTTTATGAATCAGCAATACCTAAACAAAGAATGCGAAATAATAAAAGAAGTGGTTTCGTTTTGTTTCGGTTGTAAAAAATATGTTGTTGCAAATACGATGTTTGTCGTTACGTTGCATTTTTTAGTTAGATGGTGCAATGATTGCTGTTGAAGTATAATTATATGTTTAGAATGATTTCTTAGCTCTCAAAGAGCACATAATATATTAGAATAAAAACAATAGAGTCAATAAAATATAATAATTAAATTGGTAATATATTACTTATTATAGACAAGCCCGTTAGCACACTGGCATGTGAGAGCGCTTATTTTTTCTTGGGTTGCGCGTTTGATTTCCGCCCAAAGTCGAAAATATGTGCAGACTTAGTTGTCGGCGACGATGTCTGGATGTCAATTACATACCTATTTGTGTAAAAGATTTGTGTATGTATATGTAGTAGTATCGTTTAGTTAGATTCCATATAACAAGCTAGGTCTTATTAGCCGTGTGAATATGTCCAGATCTATTTATTATTTTATTGTCATATTTTGTTGTTTTAATTGAACGTTTAATCGGGCAAATGTAACATTGGTTTAACAAGGCCTCAGTAAGTTGATATGACAACCCTAAATTAAAGTTCTATAAAACCAATGAAAACATACAAACTTCGTACAAAAAAAAAGTACATAATACGGTCTGAGAAACCACATCTTTTTTTGAAGCTAGTTAAAAACAATAACATTTTTAACCTCTGATCGTGATGTTTGAGGCATTGTTAGTGTTGAAACTGCTTATTAATCTGTGGTCCAGTGAAGTGTTGAGTTCCTGACTGTACACGTTATTATGACAGACAAATGGTTTGGTGGTCGTACTAGTTGTTCTCGATTGTAATTCGTATTTACAACGAACGTGTTATTACTGGTGTGAAGTGAGATTGAGGAAAACATTTGCATACTTAAAATTTTGCTACTAATTATACTAAGGATATGTGTATGTTTACGCTCTTTAGTACTTCATAGGTATATATGACTTAGAAGTTATTACATATTTACCAAAAAGTGATTTTTGAAGATATCATTTATAAAAATACCCTACTTACCTTATTACTACCATGATAAACTCAATAAACTATTCAAATATGTAACTTTCTTATCCACGCCAACAATCCATATCATCGAAAACTTCACCTAAATCATTAATACTCCACCTAAATCATTGAAAGATTAAAAGAAGTGACTCTCCAACCCTCCACTGCCACTAACTACAACTACAAAACCGACCGCTCATTTACAATCGAGAATCAGGTGTGTCAAACAGTTATCTCGAATCGAGAACGCGTGGTAGTGTCCCCGATCACGGCAGACATGCAACGGACAGGTGCGCGCACATATCATCGTGATTGAGCCATTGTTTCCCACGCCCTCTATCGGCATTATGAAAGGTCCTACTGAACTGTTTTGTCTAATAACAAACCCTGGAGTAGTCGGTGTACATACATAAAACAAAAAAATATATACATATATACCGGCCGAATTGAGAACCTCCTCCTTCGGTTTTTGAAGTCGGTAAAAAAGAGTAATGTTGCTTAAAAAATATTCTGAATACGTACCTAATAAAATATCATACCTACCTAGCTTAATCAAAACTAATTAAATTAAAAATCAAAATCGTCAAAATCTATTGATAAACAATAAAGTCAATGGTTTTAAACACACACCAATTGAATTCATCGCTTTCGATATTCGTAATTATTTATAGTTGCCAATATCCTTTTACTCTACCCATGATTTCAAAAACCTGAAGCCTTAAAAGACCAGGCAAGTGCACGTACCGACATTTTTATTCAAACCCAAGAAGTATTAAAAATTGTTAAATCGATGGCATACGTAACTATGTACATTAAAAATGAGCTTTCATCGTACAATATTTATTTTTTAATCCAACCGTTAAAGTTAAGGTAGTAACAGACAATTAACTAACAAAAACTAAACAAGGCTATGATACTACATCTTCCGTACTGACAGACAGACAGACAGAATGTTTATTTACACACAGTTGGGTGCCTTTAACAATTAATAATTGCTATTGAAGTTGTCTTGTATTTACTGTGTTTTGAAACTACTTGTGAGTACTCGTATTACGAAACTGAAAATAGGACTAGAACTTTGAGATATAGGTATCAGATGAAGTAAAATTAAAAGTATTAGCCGTAATGTCCCACTGCTGGGCTAAGGCATCTTATCTCACTGAACACATCAGTACAGTGAGGAGGATTACGCGTAATCATCACGCTTGCCTACTGCGAGTTGGTGATCTCAAACCCGAGTCATGTTTAGAATACATGCTACGACCGAGAATTGAATGCGAGACCCTATTTTCGACAGACGAATACACATGTCACTAGATCATCTAAGTTAAAGATGAATAAGATATTAAGGTAAAGATGATAAACTAAGTTGAAAAGGGGTCGAAAATGGCCTGTGCTGCTTAGAGAAAAGGAACGTACGGCAATGCCGCTTTTTTACTCGACTTGTTGGGGGCACTGTCGTACTCCGCGATGCCTATTCATTCACAGCTTGTAAACTAGCTTTTTGCCTTTAGTAAAATATTTTACGAGTAGTATTAAGGACCTATAGTTATTATATTAAACACCTTTTTACTTTTAAGTAAATCTCACGGAAACATACCACACCACCATACGGAATAGATAAATATTCATCGATACAAGGTAGATAAACAGAGAAACCTATTTGCTTTATTGTTGGGCACACAATAGGCCATTACAAACGATTACACACAACACAATCTGACTATTAATAAATACGCAAAATGAATATTTACCATAAGATAGAGTCACGATCGAGCATTATAATACAATTTGTGTTTATAAGTATTTACTTGTTGAGTTAGAATTGTAAAAAAGGTGATTTATCAGTAAACATACATTCTACACATAAAAACATTAACATTAACGTACGTACAATTATAGAACAATTAGCCGCGTCCCGCGGTGTTAGGTATCCTTGTTATACCCAATTCCAGCGAGACTTTCGGGATAAAATGTATCCCATGTGTTATTCTGATGTATGACCTATATGACTGTAAAATTTCATCAAAATCCGTCCATCAATTTATTAGTGAAAGAGTAACAAACATACATAGATCCATCCTGACAAACTTTCACATTTATAATATGAGGATAACTTATATCTTGGCACCAATTATTTGTTGCTAAAGCGAATATGATGCTTTTAATATTATCAATATTCTGTTACAGTAGACTTTGGCTACTGTAAACCATCGTAGATAAATAAATAAAGTAGGTACTACTTAACAATTTAAAGGATATTTAAATAAATACCGCATTATCAAAAAATAACATAGGGAATGATATACAAAAAATAACATAGGGAGGATATGATTTCAGTATCTACATAATTAACTTTGATGTTATTAATAAAAATGGTATTAGAATTACTCAATGATAATTATGTTTAAAAACGTATAAGCCTGTAATGTCCTACAGCTGGGCAAAGGCCTCTCCTCACTGAAGACATCAGTACAGTGAGAAAGAACAGTACCTTCCTCATTTTAAAATACCTAATCGTTTAACTAAACTCACATCATTACGAGAGCAATACATAGTAGTGGCCAAGTACTACAAAGTACTGCGTAAGTCGAAACGGATGGAGGGTCAAAAGTTCAAAATGAGCTTCGTAAATATTGTATTGATTATCCACACGGCATAACCGTTTGTCTTGTAAGCCGTTTTGAATATTATAATGTTGTAGCGTAGAGTAATTATCATTTATATTGTAGAACGATTAAGCGTTCGGCTTAGAGCTTTAAGATTGATAGGTAATATAAATTTGTATATTGAGATGCAAGAGTAAATAATGAGGAAACAGTAAATGAGTATTAGCCTGTAATGCCCCACTGCTGGGAAAAGACCTCTCGTCTCACCGAAGAGATCAGTACAGTCAAGTGAGGATGATTAGGCGTTATCAACACGCTTGCCTAATGCTGGATGGTGATCCATGTTTGAAAAGTAGGAAACATGTTTTCGCTCGACCCGGGAATTGAACATATACCACTAAACTAAGACATTATATAATACAATAAAGAGTACACATAATATGATAGTAAAGTATATAATAATGTTTAAACCCCGTTGAAATTACGATGTAACATCGAATTCTGAAGTCAAAGATTTATATATAATGCAGTGTGCGCGAGCTTACGAAACTGAAGGCGGAAAATTCTAACAACAAAATGTTGTGTTTGACATCTGTAATAGTGATTTGCTTTCTTTTAACTAGATGACTGGCAGTTTGCAAACTTGCTCAAATCGTAAACGCTTTGGAAAATCTCACTTACATAACACAGTCAATAAATTGTAAAAATATTTGTAAATACCAAAGCAATCATTTGTAGCACTTAGTGAAATTTTATTTTACTAATAAAGTTTGTGATCCACGTTAAATCTTCACAATATTGGGAGCGAATCAAAATGACAATAAAAACGAAACTCAACGATATTACTATAAAACCTACATCGCCCTTTATTCACAGCTTAGCTAAATAATTTAAAATGCATCAAATTGATTATTAATAACAAAATATTTTAAAGTAGGTAATCCTCTTAGAAGTTAAACTTTCAATAAAGCGTAACGTAAAGTGTAAGCTAAAGCTTCCACCAGATCTGTGTATTAAAAGATTTTATAACGTTTCAATAATTGGATTTGTAATGTCAATAATGTGCATTCCGTACTTGATTTGGATATCGCACTCAATGTATAAGTGTAGTTACAGAATTACTTATATTGACCGCACTTGCCTTTTGCTAATTGGTACTTAATTATTTTCAAACATGTTATTACAAACGTGGAGGACTGTCTTAGATTGAGCGAGTTTACAAGCTTGTAGCCTGCAAATTCAGTAGAATCTGTGGTAACGAATGCAAATGTCCCAGAAGTTACCGAATCAAACTCGAATCAAATAACACCTAAATTGAGAACCTTCGATTATAGAAGTCGGTTAAAACTTCTAAAAATAAATACTATTTGCAAATAAACACTTCTGATTCAAAAACAAAAGAAAACAAACAATGATATAACTAAAAATAAACCAAGAGCCGAACAGGAGTCGGTGATGGTTGCGTGCTAACCTGCCGTTTCACTTCGCACGAACCGACTATACTTTTTATAAAGATTATATTGAACACTCAAATTGAAACCTTGATAATGTGGAGATTAAATTGTTTATTTTAGATTTTGTTTTATTTTCCAGATAAAAGACGATCGCAAATCTTTTGTTAAGTTTTAATATCAAAATGTTATTACTCATCGAATTCGAAGATTATTTTTTATTAACGAAATGTTATTCGAATTTCAAAATGGGTTGGCCATAATAATGATGGCGTTTGAAACATGATACCTAGGTATTTTAAAGTAATTAAGTATTCATTAACTAACTGTTTTAAGACCTGTTAACTGCCGTACTCAGTCTTCACGTAAAAGAAAATTAGCTAATTGACATATGTTTTCATACATTGCAGTAATATCAAACATCACTCAATAACATTATTAGATCTGCGGCAATGAGCGTTTATTTTTTAACTAGCTGTGCCCCGCGGCTTCACCCGCAGCACACCTATTGATAAAAACCTTGTCCTGACAATTAGGAACACAAAAAATAATAATTATCCAATTTGGTGTAGTCGTTCTGAAGTTATGCTCGTAGTATACATGTCAGCGATTCATTTTTATCTCGTATAGATTTATCTATACTATCCCTCTAAAATTACGTCTACTACGTATATTAAAACTCAAACTCAACTTCAAACTCCTTTCCCAAGGGTTTATATAATAAATAAATTAAGGACTCTTAGCTGCAACTCCAGAAAGATCAATTAAATCTAGCTGCCAATAGCAAATCAAACACTTCATTCCAATTTAAAAATTGCCGTTCATTTTCCAATTCCCAACTATAAGCAATAAACGCATTAATGTTTATTGCAATTAACCATGTTTTATTAATGTTATTTTCGAATTATTTGAAGTAAAAATATATTTATTTATTAGTTTATACGTTACTACGCCCGTCGGGTAGGATCGACCAAGAAAAGACTTTAACGCGCTGCACTGATTTTGTTGTTCGTGTTACTCAGTCAAAAAAAGTATTAACCTGTAATGGCAGTCCTACCGCTTGCCAAAGGCCTCATCTCACTGAAGATATCAGTACAGTTAGGAGGATTAGGCGTATTTATCACACTTACCCATTGCGGGTTGGTGATCTCGTGTTATTCAGTGAAAAAATACTTCTAAATTGTCATTAAATCTTTTAATTGTATAAGGAGGAGTAGGTAAGCGTGGTGATTGCGCTTAATCCTCCTCACTGTACTGATATCTTCAGTGAGATGCTAATGCCCTGCGTTACATTACAGGTTACTACTTCACTACATAGTATAAAACAAAGTCGCTATTTTTGTCTGTTTGTTTGTCTGTATGCTTAAATCTTTAAAATTACGCAACGGATTTTGATGCGGTTTTTTATAATAGGTAGAGTGATTCAAGAGGAAGGTTTTTATGTAAAAAAATTCCCGAAATTCCCACGGGAACGGGCACAACGCGGGTAAAACCGCGGGGCGCTGCTAGTCTATTATAAGAACTAAAATGTTAAATTTATAATAATAATACTTGACTTTATTTTTAAACCCGCATTTGGCAAACGGTGGTTATACCTAACTCATGGTACTAATATCTTCAGTGAGATGAGAGGCCTTTGCCCAGCGGTGGGATATTACAGGCTAATACTATTACTTAATTCTAAACGGTTCCTTGATTTTAATTCCATTATTGAGTAATAATATGGTTTACGTCTGTACTTTTTCTTAGTTATATTCATTGTCGTACAGTAACATGTGTACCATGTGTAGGCTGTCGTTGCGTTTTATATTTCATATAATTACGATATACATACGTAGAGGGTGTAATATTTTAATACGGAAAGGAAAAGCACTTTAAATATTGAATACCGTAACTAATATTCTAAGGAAACCATTTTTAAATTTGATTTCCAATGAGAATAATGAAGTTTTTCTTTCAAAAGAAGGATGAAGCTATACCAAAAAGCTGTGGCCTACTTATAACAAATGTTTTTCGCTAACACTATTTATAGATGTACAGTTAAAGCTAGTAATTTCTAAGTTTCTAATTTCCAAAGACATCCAAGTACCGGTAGCATTGCAATATTATCACGCTTCACCGGACCTACGGACAGGTTGTAACAAAAGCCCTTTATTATACACATTATACGTGGCTCTGTCTGTCTGTGTATTGTAATAGGAATCTTGCGATTCTCTATATTTGCTATAAGTTTTAACTTTCTATTTGAGGATTTCCTATTGATATTGAGAGGTTTATTGGAAGTTTATGTATTGATTGTGAAGTTAGTTACTTAAAAATAAAGTTTTACTTTTTACTTACTTATATTTTTTTATTATTTTACTGGTTTTGAGTAAGTAGGTCTTGTGTCAATAGATATATGATAAGTATTCGATGATTTTCTAAAGTTTTTTAAGCAAATAATAGGTTATGAGACGAACAGTTGAATGAAATTAATAGTGAAGGTGTATTTAAGTTAAATAATATTGCTGAAAGAAGGTAGGTACTTTGAAAACAAAAAATGTCTATGCTTTAAGTTTGCGGTCGAATTAGAAGAATTGTATAAGTAAAACAATTAAATTAAGCGTAATTTCAAAATAAGAACGTACCTTTTAATTTCTTGTTGTAATCAGAATTTCCCTCACACGCACATATAAAAGTCAATCAACAAATACACTAGTCTAATACACATCATCACACACACACATATACTTCAAAGTACACAGTTACACATAGGTACATCAGTTATTTTTGTATCAGTATCTCCACATTCTCATACGTTACCATATTAAATCATCCGAAAGTATATTATCCACGTATTTCCATTGCTTTTTCGTCCGACTACAACCAGACGATAAGCGTGCGTAGACGCAACTGAAATCACCTTGCAAGGCCCTCTATTGCCGTCTCTTTCTATTGCTACCTGTTCCTTTCTAGCGGACATTGTGCTTACCTGAGACTTGTAGTGACCACTTGACAATAAATTACGTATAGGAATCTAATCAGTTTAATAGACGTACGATTTTTTTTAATTCTTTAGCCTTTGAGTGTAATGGAAGGACAATGATCTCAGTAAAAAATATTAATCAGAGAAACGGTGAATCTATATAAGGGTCGAACGTGTATTTTGATTGGCATTCAGTTTTAACTGTTTTTGTGTTAGTACTGTTAGGTTTCTAGGAATTGTTGGTAAATGACCAAAATGGAGAATTGGAAGGTCTTTCCAGTTTATTCGGGGGTTAGACGTGCTTGTTTTTAATGGTCTAAGCTTTCACTTGAATTATTTTTAGTTGTTTTAATGTGGGAGGAATACATGCTGTATATTTTCAATCATAAATTCAGTGCCTGAAAATGTTTACGAGTATATTTTCAGAAACATACAAGATTACAAAATTTTGAATTTTCCATAAAATCATTATGAAAAATCATACCTACATAAATACTGAAGCATTTTACAAAATACTTCAGAACTTTCATATCACTTACATTTTCGTTTAATGAGCCTTTAGTCTAAAGTAAACAACTTATCATTAGTTTAATTCTATATTCAATGAAATAGCTCGCAGATAAACCTTCGGTTTACTTTCCAAGCCATTCATTGAGCAACTTCCAGTAACTAGGAATAGTTATACATAACTGCGTCTTAGATACTTGTTAGTGTGGACGGTGCTACCTGATTACGCATTTGTTTTGTACCGGCTTTTGGTACAAAACAAATGACTAACTAAAACTTTTGGCAGTCTTCTGGTCTATGAAAATATATGAAGTGGCGCAATATAGAGAAATGTCTAACAGACTTTTGTCCGTCAGAGAAGATTTGTCCGTCATAGACTTTTTTGTCCGTCGCAGACTTTTTTGTCTGTCACGGACTTTTTGGCTATTTGCATCGAACCAGTCAGTCTTTAATCAAATGGCTTATACTCTTTAATCTATATAAATAAAAATGAATTGCTGTTCGTTAGTCTGCTTAAAACTCGAGAACGGCTGAACCGATTTGGCTAATTTTGGTCTTTCTTATTGCAGTAATTGCCTACTCAATCATTAATTAACAAAAGCAAGGACTATCGTTTCAAACGAAAACAAATAATATTTCTTCTTCACAAAAACCCAACCCATTTAAAAACAAACAGACTATCCCAATCACATTAAAAACGAAGAATACTTGTACTTGGTAGTATTATAATTTGTAATACCCACAATACGGATCATGGTGACTGACGAACGGGCAAAAACTAGCCGCTCCCCACATGGGGTGGATAGGAATGGGGTAAAACTAGTGACCATTGATGTCATGATTATACGAGTTACGGTTTAGTTGTAAGTTTTTGTTAAGGCAAGCGTTGTGATAAGCTAAGCCTAAGCCTGTACTGATATTATCAGTGAGATGTGAGATTTTTACTGGCTAATACTTTTTATCAATGTAATTGTCATGGAAGGTAGCATTCCGTCTTCAGCAGCACACCGCAACTGCTAACGGTTTGCGAACATTTATTGGTCAGCAGTCGCCGTACGTTTCTTCTGCTATACATAAATCAGTAACCTGAAAAAATAAAAGAAAATAGAAACTAAAGTACCTATACAAAACTGCACATCCCATCAAACCAAAACCATCACCGATAAACTTCAAAGTTACACAACATTTAGTGCAACAATAAGCCAGCAATACCAACAATATAATCCCAACAACACAGCAATAAGGAAATCGGACATCACAATAAATTATATAAATTTACGGATGAATATCGAATGGTTACATCACTAGCATTCCCGTATCGTCCGATGCAGTCAACACATCGCTACAATGTTTTGCTAAGCCAGTGCATCTTCGGATTTATAGACAATAAAGGTAAGGATAGTTACGGTAAATTAACACTGGCCGGTAAAAAACCGTTGGACTGGTACCGTATTTATTTGTTATATAAGACTTTGTATGGTTAAAACGTCTATAGGTATGTAGTACTTATCTATGGTTCTACGGGCAACAACTGTAAACGTGACTGTATTGTTTTTAACAATATGTTAAGTAAGTAATTAGGTAGTTGCCTGTAATCTCCCACAGCTGGGCAAAGGCCTATCATGTAACGAAGATATCAATACAGTCAGGAGCATTCGGCGTAATCACCACGCTTGCCACAATATGAGATGTTAGATGTAATTCTTTTAATTAAACTTTGTTAACATTGGCATAATATTAGAATACTAGCAATGCAATTTTACTCGCGTTGTGTCCGTTCCGGTGGGAACTTTAAAATGAAAAATAACCTATACCTAGATTCCTTTGAATGTCGCTATTGATTACAAGAAGACTTATTCAAATCAGATTGGTAGTTTCTGAGATTAACATGTTCAAACAAACAAAAAAAACTTCAGATATATTATATTCGATAGATGATAAACAAATATTAGCTTATAACAAAATGTTTTAAGAACATTTAAAGCGATTTAATATATCCCTTGTAAGTTGCATCAGATTAAAACATCTAGCATAAGACATAATTTCATTTGATACGATCTTCTTCTTCATCGAGTCAACCTGACCAATCCTGGTGTCAGAGTTATTGATACGATAAGTTTTGTATATAGAACACACAATTTAAAAATATCTTAATTCCAAGTTCGCACGGTTCAACTCTCTCAATGGTATCTCAATTTCGAATAAAGTAAAAGTGAAATTTCATTAAAAATACCATCACAGCTATCTATATTAATCATGAAAACCACGAATTAAGGAGAATAAAATCCACAAAATTCGTATATAATTAACCAAAATCGCGCATTAAACGGCCAATACATATTCCATTGTGAACGTAATTTATAACTGCAATTTATGTTATGCGTATAATTGCAACATTTAAAGGTGTGTGCAGACTGTACCACTGACCATCCAACGCATTTGTCCAGGGTTCAATTTACATGATCCGATTAAGAGTCCGTAATGTCTGTAAAGCTACTATAAATTGTATGTACCTACTTAGTATTAAAATAGTATACTTAATTGTCACTTCATTTGATTACATTGTTGGTAAATATGTTTTTTTATTTAATCTGCAAATTACAATACCCACTCTAGATGATATTTTTAGTATGATAATAATTTTGGTAAATCATTAAATAATTATAATTTAATTATATGCACGTTCGTCCTCGTCATTATGGTCATGATTTAACAAAATTATGGTATTGTTTCTAAAAGGTTTATTTCGATATAAATGCCATACAAGTATAAATATTATTGAAGTCAATTCACATTATATTTTTACCCATCACTTCTTCAAGCAAAACTTGGATTCACCACATTTGACCAATTAAGCAACTCCAAATTACTCACGTCTGTAGCCACCTTAAGCCATGGTCTTCATTCATGCGCCGGTACTTTCGATAAATCGAACTTGAGTGCCGTTATTTGAAACAATGAAATGACCGAGCCCACTGGCCGCGAGTATAAATCAACTAAAAACAATTATATTAAATTAAAATCCAACTTGTAATTAAAAGAGATCCGTATCTTTAAATGTGTCAATTACGAGCAAATAGTTTGGACCACCTTGCCTTTTTATTAAGTTACTAGCAGCGCCCCGCGGTTTCACCCGCGTTATGTGCTGTTAAGGGGTTGATCGTTAGGTGTATCACTTCTTTAGTAATTTTAGGACTAATGTATATATAGAATGTATTGTTCACATATCAATGCCACTTTTCCCTGTAATTTTATAACTCAAGAATGGGCTCACCTATCCAAACCAAATGTTTAGGCTTTGTTCGGACTATTGAGTACATTGTTTATGTGAAGTTTGCACAAAATGGGTCGAGGGGTACTTAAATTCCCACGGGAGTTGGCACAAAGCGGGCAAAACCGCGGGGCGCAGCTAGTATGGTATAAAAACAAATCGGTTTCCTCCTGGTTTTTCAATCTTTATCAATTTCGACCTTGTCAGAGGTCTTCAGGTGGTCTATCACCAGTATTGACCACTAACCTACTTGAATTTACCAAACAAAAGTCACTGCATTGAATAATGACACTAGTAAAAAACAATACTTAATGTACCTATATTAAGATATCTATACTTAATATTATAAAGAGGTAAAATTTGTAAGTTTGTTTGTTTGTTTGTATGTTCGGGGTAATCTCAGGAATTATCAGTCCGATTTGAATAATTCTTTTTGTAATGGATAGCCACATTCAACGGGAAGGTTATAGGTTATTTTTCATCCCGAAAATCCCACGGGAACGGGTACAACGCGGGTAAAACCGTGGGGCGCTGCTAGTCACACCATAAATCAAACAAGGAATCAGTTATTTCAATATTAACATTTGATATATCACACTGTACGGTCTTGTTGTACGTAATGACTAATGATTATATAATAATGACTTCATCTATTTGGGAATGATTTGAGGCCTTTCGAATATGGTATTGTTTAATGCGACTATGTATATTTATTAGTAGTTAACTAGGGCTGACTATTGGCCGGTATCTCGTAATAGCCTATTTGTCGATTGACAGATTGCAATGTTATGACATTGTTTTATCTATATAAATATTTAAATATGTATTATAAAGCTCCAGGGTTTGTTTGTTTGAACGCGATAATCTCAGGAACTACTAGTTCGTTTTAAAAATTCTTGTTGTAATGGATAGCCACATTCAAAGGGAAGGTTATATGCTACTTTTCATCTCGATATTCTTACAAGAACGGGCACAACGCGGGTAAAACCGCGGGTCGCTGCTAGTTGTAAATAAATGTCAGCTCATATTGGAACTTATTGAATGTAAAATTTTGGCGGCAAAAAAAACTGCTTTAGATTTGATAATGTCAAACTTAGAAATGCCAAAAATTCTCGATTGATTTATCTTACCAAAAACAATAAAAAAAATCGGATTAACCGTTTTCAATATGAGAAGTTATAATATTATATTTATACAAAAAGTGTGACATTTTGAAAATTGGTTGTTAAAATTGAACAATAAAAGTATCAACCTGCCTCATTATAAAGCTTCGCCATTTGGCTACATTGTGTGTAAACCAATAACGACTAACATTTTATATAGCTTTTCAGAGAACCACATTATTAAAATGTCACCAAACGATACCAATTAAATAAAAGAAGTGACATTTTTATGAACATTTTATACATATTGAGATAACGTTCCGAGCTCGATTTTAAACCATATAAAAAATACTTTTAACCGCGTAACTTATAAACAATTATTAACTTACAGTTTTAAGTAACTTTATAATCTAAATTAGGTATTCGGTGTCGGTTGCTGGCTCTGTAGATAACTCGAACAAAGTGGCTTAACAGTAAATAGTTTCAAAAAAAGCGCCGCTCGCTTCGAAACTCAATTATCTATACGACCAATTGTCCGGAGTTCGGGCCAATAAAATTAATCTGAACATGCTGACGCCATTACTCGTAGGACGGTATTAATCTCTAGCGTTGATTAGTAAGACTATAAACACGGAAGTATCACAAGAATGCGGTTAATGAGAGACTGAAGCCAGAGATTTTATGGGCGATCGTTAAAATGGCCGACAATTGTCTAATTGTTGCTTACTAAACAAGTAACATCGTGGGAATATTGCGTCGAATCGATGGTGAAAGTCAAAAAGTCCGGACGGTTTAAAGACGTCACCGGGCCGCTTGCGCCGGCAACAACGAATTGCTTTTAGTGCATGTCCCGATATTGAATGTCGATTTGTTTTTTATTATATTGTTAAGCAATTACAGTAGTTTGTTGGAGATGAGCATCGCATAATGTGTAGTTAAGGGTAACATAAAATCTTATAGGTTACATAAAAATCACATCGGCTCGGCGTTTCCTATTTGGAAGTTACGATAAAGAAAAGATATAATTTCAACTATATTGATATAAAATGGTAATTGTAATGTATTCTTTATCTCTAGAGCTTACGATGGGAACTGAAAATAATCATTTATGTGCCTTCTACGCAATATAATTTACGTCAATTTCATTTATTTGATTGCTAATAGTAATAACTATTTGTCAATTCATTTAAGTAGCTTATTTATTACGTTTATGTATAATGTAATAGGTTTTATTACAAATCCCGTTTGAAACATTAAACATTACGATTCTTTGAACGAAACAACGATAAATCATATTTAGTTGTGAAATTTATAGTCTAATGTTTTCGAAGAGTGTAACCTCTTACAAACTGTTTTTTTTTAATAATACTAGCAGCGCCCCGCGGTTGTACCTGTTCCCGTGGGAATTTCAGGATGAAAAGTAGCCTATAACTTTGCGGATTGAATGTGGCTATCCATTACAAAAATAATTTTACAAATCGGACCAGTAGTTCCTGAGATAAGCGCGTTCAAACAAACAAAGTCTGCAGCTTTATAACATTAGTATAGATCTTCATGTAGGATGGATACCCTAAGGAATATTTTATTAATATGGCTGCAAAATGTGCAGCTTGCATAATCTCAAAGCAACTTTAGTTTAAGTATTGCGTAACTTTTTTCATTTATCTAATTGATAACTAAGTTACTTTCTTGATTTATCTATTGATAACTATAGGATAGTGAAAGAGAAAGAGAGAGAGGTCATTCATTTCTGTACTTCTTTAAAAGCAGGTAAATAATTAAAACACACAGCAAACCCAGTAACCTCATTGCCTCAGACGCGTCAACTAAATCAACAATATACTAATTGATATAATAATTTTTACACATTACATATAAAAAACCACTCATCACTCTCTTCTAAGGAATCGATTCCCCTCTCTAAGTACGGTAAGATAGCAATATATGATTATAATAATACGATGTAGTTAAAAGCAGACTATCTATTAGAAAAACACGAGTTGCCGCGGCACATAAAAGGGGCAACTTTTTGTCGGTAGCTTTGAATGCGACAACATTGGCGACAATACGTCGGTGGCGACAAGTGCGTCCCGTGACTTTGTCCGTTTGTCGCACATATCAGTTTAATTGGCTGGACCTATTGAAGACACGTTAACTTGTTGAATGACAATTTGTAGTTGTCTGTGAGGGTGAAATTGGCATGTTTTAACGTGTACCGCCGGCCTAAAGTCTGGTGATGTTGTATGAAAGTAATTGCTCTGTGTAAGTTTTATTTTTTTATATACTTTCGTGCCTCGGAGGGCACGTTAAGCCGTCGGTCCCGGTTACTTCTACGGATAGTAGTCGTTTCATGAGCCATGTCAGAGGCCTTTGGCGGCTCAATAACTCTGACACCAGGATTGGTTGACCATCCATTCGATAAAGAGAAAGAGATTATTCACACACGATTAATTAGACCCAAACTAAGCTCTAAGCTTGTATTATGGAATCTAAGTAACTGATACTACTACTTATATACTTTATAAGAATATTTAATTGACGCCACGAGCGCGACAAGATTATACACCACATAATCAAACATATAATCAAAATATGTGTGCAAATATTATTGTAATTCATTTGTACCTTGGAACGAAGCTTAATAAATGTGTTTAACTAATATGTGTGCACATAATTTCAATGAACACTGATATAATAGAGCTGAAGAGTTTGTTGTTTTTTGGTTTGTTTGAACGCGCTAATCTCAGAAAATACTAATCCGATTTGAATAATTATTTTTGCAATAGATAGCCACTTTCAACGGAAAAGTTATAGGCGTTTTTTATCTCGGAATTCGGGCAAAATACGGGTAAAACTGAGAGACACTGCTAGTGACGTAATAGTTATAATATATTATAGGTTTATTAAAAATCTAGCTAAATATACAAAGCTATAGTATACATGATAATAAAACGCCTTTATTCCCAATTTTCAATATATAAAGGGCAATTTCCCTTCATATTTCATATACCTACGTATAACCCTCTTTATTATAGCCAATTGTCAAGCATTAATGTTTAATTAAAAGCTTACATTACTTAATGACCATAAAACAACAAACCGTCACGCAAAATTAACCCGACATAACAAAAACTAGCTTATTAACATAGATAATAAAGCCTTTTATTCAATTACATGCACTGTTACCCACCTAATAGTTTGCTTGTGCGTACAGTCGGTGTAAGAAAATGCTACACACTATAGGACTATGTCCTACTAATATTATAGATGCGAAAGTTTGTGAGTTTTGTTACTCTTTTACGAAAACACCACTGAACGGATTTTGATAAAACCTTTACTGTAATATATATTGTAACTCAGAATAAACACATGGAGTATATTTTATCCGTGTACGCAACGGGTGAAGCCACGGGCTATGAATTTCGAAAATTCTCATTGCCAAATTAAAAGCTTGATATTACAAGGTTTTTCAAAATACTCAGTCGAATTGATGATTCGACTTTTTAAGCATTTTAGGAACCTTATCAAATTCAAACTTTACAATAACTATTTTAGTATCAATGAGAATATTAGAATTTATAATTTGACAAGGTACTAAAGTAGGAAGCATTTTCATTTGCCAACTGTACATAGCTCGTGCCTGAATAATTAAATAAAAAATATTTTATGGCATTATCAACTTTATTACTTCGTGATAAGGGTGTTTACTTTATGATTAGTGTTGTGGAACGGCTGATTTTGATATCGTTAGGGTGTTGGACTAATTGTGTTGAAAGCATTTGTTCATGGTTGAAGGTATATTTTGTGTATTTAGCACTTTTGTTGATGCTTTTTTTATTTAATGGGGCGTTAAAATGATTATTATTGGAGAAATAATTATAGCTTTGAGTACTTATAAGCTTTCAACAGACAAGTGGTAATAGATATCTATACTAATATTATAAAGCTGAAGAGTTTGTTTTGTTTGTTTGTTTGTTTGTTTGTTTAAACGCGCTAATCTCAGAAACTACTGAACCGATTTGAATAATTCTTTCACTGTTAGATAGTCTATTTATCGAGGAAGGCTATAGGCTACATTTTATCCCGAAATTCCCACGGGAACGGGCACAACGCGGGTAAAACCGCGGGGCGCTGCTAGTGAGTTATATTTAGTTATCTACAATGTCTATGAATATGTATAATTATGGAAATACTAGCAGTACCCTGAGGTTTTACCGGAGTTGTGCCTGTCTGTACCCATTGGGGTGATAGCCTATAACCTTTCCGTTGAATGTGGCTATCTATACTAATATTATAAAGAGGTAAAATTTGTTTGTTTTTTCGTTTGTATGCTCGAGCTAATCTCGGGAATTACTAGTCAGATTTGAATAATTCCTTTGTAATGGATAACTACGTTCAACGGGCAGTTTATAGGCTATTTTTTTAACTCGAAATTCCCACGGGAACAGGCCCAACGCGGGTAAAACTACGGAGGGCTGTTAGTCTATTATAATAATAATTATTCAAATCAGATTGGTAGTTTCTGAGATTAGCGCGATCAAACAAACAAAAAAGGACAGAAAATCAATCTCTTTCGCTCTATTATATTAGTGCAGATTGAAGTTATGTGCACACATATTACTTAAACTCCTTTATTAAGGTTCGGGTACAATGCGGGCAACACCGCGGGGTGCGGCTAGTACCTATAACAAAAAAAGTCGCCTATAAACTGGTCCATTACCAATATCTAATAATAGCATCGATACATGATTTTTTGCATAACTAACCGTAGTTTCAAGTTTCTTACAACACACAAGAACTTTCTAGAACTCATTGTTTTAACAACAATAATTTCGGGCAGTAAATCCGAAGCCCCAGGCGTACCTCGCTGTTCAATCATAATTTTACACCAGTATATTAATAATTACATGGTACCACGTATCGACACGCGCCTAACTTCGATTATTATAGCTTCGATCGATTTCATTTGGGAATAGATGAAGAAATATTGCGTTATTAGTAATAACAAACTGTATTTATTAAACAAACGATTATGAGTATACGATTTACGCTATACATACAGAGCCTTATTACAAAACAGTGTTATGAAGTGTTTTGTCTCTTTTGCACTTCGGAAAATTGCGTAGGTCAGAAAGTGACAAACCATTTGATATCTAAACTGTTCTTAAGGCTTGGATACCCCAGCCATTTCGACATTTGAGGGGGTGAAGCAGGCGGTGAAGCCGGGGAGGAATAGTACGCGCAGCGGCCGTCGCGGCGGCGCGGCGCTGACGTCACTCTATGAGATACGGGGCCCGCGTGCGGTCGTTTTGTAACAGAAGATTGCGAAGCGCTTAATTATCTAATTCACATAATAAAAATCAGTAGTAGATATTGAATTGGGTAGAATAGTCATCACATTGATAAAATAGATTCTAACAATCAACATTTTATCGCATTTTGTATTTATCTAAATTACGTACATATCCTATCCTACTAATATTATAAATGCGAAAGTTTGTGAGGATGGATGTATGTATGGATGGATGTATGGATGTATGTATGTTTGTTGCTCTTTCACGCAAAAACTACTGAACAGGTTATATAAGCTACAATTTATAATGAATTTGTATAATTTTGGTCGTAATAAATAAGTATTTGTAAAGCAAGTCGGAGAAAAATCACCACCGTACTGGTTTGACACATGTGACATGGTCGCCATGCGACGGCCTCCGTATGAGCACGAAGCATCGCCGAGTAGTTCCGATATACGTATGTCTTATATTTTAGTCGTTAATTTCAACATGTGACGTGTCGTTACGATAGCATAACATTGCAATTAGTGAATGAAACCTAAGTACAGGAAGAATCATTTTGCTTATCTCGAAGGCCGCGGGTTCGAATCCGAACATTACGATTCATTTTTATTTTCTCACATTAGTTTATCAAAACTCTTTTTCATTTGAGGTTGTGTAAAGTACCTTAATATTTTAGAAAAAATCTTAAAAAATATGCTGTATAAAATAAATTATCAAAATCGAAACACCTATTATAGGTATTTTTCGTTTAATTAATTTACCACTTTATCTATTGACTACTTTTGGAAATAAACCGTCTTATAAAATTTTATCCTACTAACCTACTAATCCTACTTCCTACTTCCTACTAATATTATAAATGCGAATGTTTGTGAGGATGGATGTATGGATGGAAAAAAAACTGCCCTCTAAGAGCTATCTTGGCGTGCGCTGCCTAAACTATTGAAGTTACACAAAGATGATGTACTCGTTTGTCTTTCGCATTAAGTCAGTGGTCGGCAACCTTTTGACAGGCAAGGGCCACAAAGTAGCCAAATAAAGTAAGGCGGGCCGCTTTTGTGACATAGGGGTATATGCGGAACCAAGAGAGTGCTACAATACGCAGGTGGGAGTGTGCTACGACGCGGAGGTAGCTACGATGCGGAGGTAGGAGTGCGCTACGTTGTGGAGGCGGAAGTGTGAAGAATATTAGACACATAATGTCGTTGACCAAATGATAGTTTGTTGCTAATGGTGGTTCTACCTACTATGTTTACTTCTTTAAGATATTTTTATATTGCCACAAGTGACGGCCACAAGTGACGTGTACGTGCGGGCGAGCAAGTAGTAACTAAAATAGAATAGTAAATTAAAGGAACTTGGGATACTATGGACCCTGGCCCAATGCACAACAGTGGCATGACTTATTTACAAGTCACTCTTTGACGGTCATATCGAAATCGACGGCCAACTCGGTGTTATGGCTACCGAAGAATAGAGTTGGGCTATGTTATGGACCATAACCGTGTTGCTCAACAGTAACATGACCCATGTCATTTGAAAGCAAAAGGCGCCTCTTTTTGCTTTGGTTTAATAAAAAAATGTTTTAAACCATATACATATCACCAAACTTAATGTGGCAGACTAAATTCCATGCGAGCGAAGCCGCGGGCAAAAGCTAGTGTTTTATAATAACCTATTTTGAAAAAAGTTTATTTTTATTATAATGTCACAATAATCACATTTTAGGCGGCCCCTAGACCTACAATAACATTGTACAATATATTTAATTGTGCAATAAGATTGAATTGCGTTTGGATCCAAACGGTCAATTATATTGCACAATAAGAAAATCGTGCAATGTTTTCTTGTTCAGTCGAAGAATAGTTTGATCCCGAGCAACATATCAAATATTGCGCAATACTGACCCTACACGAAGCAATAAAAAATATGATGCAATAAAAATTAAACTCGCTCAAACTTTCGTTCAATCATTGCGCAGTCTTCAATATTAGCCCAAGACGATCAATTATATTGCACAATATTCAATATAATTGATCGTTTAGGGGCCGCCTTAATAAAATATAGAAAAAAAAGACGTGTGGCACTCGGGGACTGCCGCGGTAAAGCTATTGCATAGTTATTTTTTCTATCACTAGATGGCGTTAGTGGGGAGCGATAGGTTTTTTTTTTATCATTAGATGGCGTTAGTGGGGAGCCTTAGGTTTTTTGCGCGAGGTTTTTTCGTTACGGAATTTCTGGATTCGGTCCCCGCGCTCAAGGCCCGCGATAGAAGCTATGCAATAGCTTAAAATATAGAAAAAAACAATAAGATCTGAATGAGAAAACACTATGAAGTTTCGTAGCACTGGAATGAAAAAAGCGACACACGTCCGACTAGCACGGCGCCTCAGCGCATACTGTCACTCTGGGTACAAAAGAGCGAGAAACACTACGGCGCGGAAATTGTAATGGCGACTCATTCGCAAGAATCTACCACCTTTCGTTGGAAATTTATTTTAATTACAAATATAATATTGAAACAAAAATTTTACTCCAACAGTCCTGAGTCATAGTTTATTTTACATCACTCAAATTAATTTTAGAAATATGCGTTTGAAATTGTTTAACAAACTAAGTGTTTAAAATTCACAAAGTAAGGTATAAAAGACCCAACTTTGTGATTATTTTCTATCGAGGAAATTAATAGTCAACGTGTTTCGGAAACAGTAGTCTCATTAAACATATGATCAAGATTAAAAACAAACAAAAATTGTTCTTGTAACGTTAAGACTTTTGGCTAAAAAATTGTTTAAAGTAGCCCGTTTTAGGAACTCATAGGCCCTTAATACGTGTTTATTAATATGGCCCAGAGTGTGTACCATACGATCCGGTCTTGTTCCGGATTCACGAATTCAAAACGGTTCAAATACGATCGTACTGATCCTAATCCTTATAGCCTATTTTAAATAATGCGCTTCAGTTGATTTGCTCCGTGCGTTTGGACGACTGCACTACTGCGGCGCGTAGCCGAACGACTTAAAACGCTTAAATTGAAAGAAGCCTATTTGTCATAATTACTTCAAGAAACATCAGATGGGTCATGTAGACCATGTCGGAGGCCTTTAGGCGGTCTAAGAACTCTGACCAGGGTTGGCCACTGACCTACTCGAACTTACTTTTTTTGCCCCCTTTAAGTAAGATTGTGCCCGTTCCCGTGGGAATTTCGGGATAAAATGTAGCCTATAGCCTTCCTCGATAAATAGACTATCTAACAGTGAAAGAATTATTCAAATCGGTTCAGTAGTTTCTGAGATTAGCGCGTTTAAACAAACAAACAAACAAACAAAACAAACTCTTCAGCTTTATAATATTAGTATAGATACGTGGGGTCATGCGCTAGTGTCGTTTTCAAACAACGTGACATGACTAAGATTCGATTAAGAATTTGACACGGAAGAGCGACGTACTTATTACACTTCTCTATTCTGAGGGATTTAATTTCAATTTAATCTTGTCACCAGTAGGTATTAGTTACATAACCCAATCGAACATCACGAAACATCTTATTAACTTCTAAATAGAAATTACTTCTAAATTCTAGAACGTTCCAATTACTCACAAAACTCCAAAATCAACTATTTCAAAGACTTTTCTGAAAGAACAGAACATCACTACAAAATTCCATCTCCAACTTCAAAACATGCAAACCGACAGCAATTCCTTAGAACACCTCAGACCCGCGTTAACACCTCTTGACGGGCTCACAAACATTCCCTTAACGCCCAATTACTGTAAAATCATCTATCACAGCTAAATAGGCAAGGCGACTATTGTCGGCACCGTGAAGGACGGATCAATGGCGCGAGATAACTAGCCGTGAATCTTACAAACTGCTGGATTGTAAGCCTGATTTGTTTTACATGATTTTTGATTTTTTTTTGTATGGTAGTCAGTTTAAATGGTGTTTTTGGTTTTGGGGTTGCTGGTACACAGTGATTTGGATGTTAATGTTAAAGGTCATTGATATTTCCCCCCTTTGGGAATAGGGGTTCAATACGGGAAAAATTAGGGATCCGTTTTTTAAGCATTGAACCTTAAAGCTAATTAATTTTGTTTAGATGGGCCAGTTGACACTTTACATACAAATACAAGGTCACGCGACCCGCTGCCGCACTAAATATGTCTTGCGTTTAAGCGGCCAACCATAGTCACGGAGACCTTAAAGGCGTCCGAAATGGTCTTACCATGAAAAAACCCAAGATGAAAAAATTACGTGCCCTCGAAAGCACTGTAGGGTTCAGCTAGGAATACCACTATCGGCAACCCATTCAAGAAGTGGCCGAGCTGCACGTTGTTTAACGCGTTTCACCAATCACAGCGCATTGATTTTGTCAACCAATACATTGACGTTGTCAAAATCTTTCCGTCACGTAGTGTCATTGGTCAGTTGAGCTCCTTACAGCTCCACTTTGCTTCAATGAAACACACTCTAACAATGACTATGAGCTACCATTGCTCAAACAGCCTCCGTGGTCTTGTGGTTTGAGCGCCCGGCTCACGATCCGGAGGTTCCGGGTTCGATTCCCGGTGGAGACAACTCACAAAAATCTCTTTGTGAGACTGTCCTCAGTTTGTTAAGGGCATTACAGGCTGAATCACCTGATTGCCCGAAAAGTAAGATGATTCCGTGCTTTGGAGGGCACGTTAAGCCGTCGGTCCCGGTTACTTTCTACGGATAGTCGTCGTTACATGAGCCATGACAGAGGCCTTTGGCGGCTCAATAAATCTGACACCAGGAATGGTCAGGTTGACCATCCACTCGATGAAGAAGAAGAAGCTACCATTGCTCAGTCAAACTACGCTATGCGCTTTTTTTATTAATACTACAGGAATCCACAAACCTCTAGTTGTCCCATCATCTGCCTAGATAAAAATATAAAGTGCTAACACATCCTCACATATAGTCGGTTATTTATAAGTATCTCCCGATACGCCATTACGCCGCATAAAAAGTATGTAAGTAATGTATTTCTTTTTGTTTATCAATTTGTATTTGTCTCCATATTATCTTTAAGCGGGACGGCGGACTTCAGAGGATTGATTTAAAAATTGTATAGAGATGATACAACGGTTTCTTTTTAGGAGTTTTGTATGTTTAGTTAAACTCATACCCAGAGACTTCAAATGCTCAGTAAGTAGAGATTTAATGAGTGATTTGACCGAGTATTTGGTACACATTTCTTAAATCAAACCGACAAAAAATCTGTACCTAACAATTATATAAATCTGTTGTACTTCCTTCCTTGTATTTGCTCGTTCCAAGACAGGAGGCCTTCTTCATTTTATAGATCAGATGGTGTAATGATAGTGACCTCAAGGCCTTTGCCATATATTAAGATAGGTTCAAAACAGAGAAACTAACACTAACGCTTATAATCAGAGACGTGAAATGTTTCCTCAGTAGAGATTTAACGACTGATTTTGACATGTAATGTATGAAAAATTCCGTCAATTTGTTAAGTGCCGATTTAAGTGACGTCTCTAAGTCGGACAGTTAGAATTATAGAGACTAATGATATTGATATCTTCAACCTCCGAAATTAATAGCTAATTGAGCCTTAAAAACATAAAAACACTCCGGTATTATCATCTCCATACATCTGAAACACAATGCCTCGACATTTCTCATATAGGTTACTACCGTCGTCGGTTCATCGCTCCGTTTATTGAGCCGCGTTCTACCTGAGCGTTAGCTTTTAGGCTGGAAATAGAGTTATACTGACGTCAGCTGACGTTGGTTTACGTGATGTATAAAATAGGAAATATTCAGAAAAAATACATTTTGGCATAGTGTACTATGTAATCATCTTCCTATCTTCATTTATATTTTATTTAACCTCATATTGATAAATACTATTGAAGACTTTCATTTGTTTTTCATTTGATCGATTTCAGTAATATAGTAATTTTCTATTACCGCCATATTACCACTTAATGACTTTTGTGACCTTTAATGACGTAATTAAATTGTCAAAGTTAAGTCATATAGTTGTAAAATTTAAGAATCAGAATTCAAAAATGCCCTAATTCCTAAACTCCATACAACTTTAATAATTGATTGAAACATTACTTCACCACTAACTTAACAAGCTCTGACGTCAGCAGTCCAACGTCAGCGTAGGTCTAAAGCCAGCCTAAACTCTATCTCCTACTATATTTATCAACATGACTCTTTATAAAGTCCGCTACGCATTGTCAACTCATATAAGATACGGGAATGTGTTTGTGTAAGTTAATAATTTATTTATAGATTTTAGATGTTATTTGTGGATTTTATGGATTTGATTGCAGATGAGCTATGTGGTTATCAATTTGGAGTTATAGTTAGGTTTATACCACATATAAAAGTGTATTTATACAAGACTAGCAGTACCCCCTGGTGTTAACAGAGTTGTATCCGTTCCCGCGGGAATTGCGGGACAAAATGTATCCTATGTGTTATTCTGATGTATAACCTATATTACTGTAAAGTTTCAATCAAATCCGGTCAGTAGTTTTTTCGTGAAAGAGTAACAAACATACATACAAACGTCCTCACAAACTTTCGAACTTAAAATTAGGACTGGTGGCGGCCTCGGTTTTATCGACGTTGAGACCGTTCCTGTGGGAATTTCAATAAGCCCATCTTTAGCCTAACCAGGGTTGGCCAATAACCTACTCGAAGTTACTTATCTATACTAATATTATAAAGCTGAAGAGTTTGTTTTGTTTGTTTGTTTGTTTAAACGCGCTAATCTCAGAAACTACTGAACCGATTTGAATAATTCTTTCACTGTTAGATAGTCTATTTATCGAGGAAGGCTATAGGCTACATTTTATCCCGAAATTCCCACGGGAACGGGCACAACGCGGGTAAAACCGCGGGGCGCTGCTAGTGATCCTATAACCTTCCCGTTGACTGTGGCTCCCGTTGAATGTAGCTATCCGGTAAAAAAATAATTATTCAAATCGGATTGCTAGTTTCTATATCGACGCAATCAAACAAACTAAATAAAACAATCAGCTTTATTATATTAGTATAGAAGTACAAGGGTGTGTTTCCACTGAAGTAGAGCGAAGCTATATAGACCTTCGACTAACTAAGCTATAGGCAAGATACCTTGAGTATCTAATACCTACATAATCACGCACAAGGCTTACCATTACAATAACCAAGAAAGTTCCGAACTTAAAATCTAGATATTTTACAAAGTCTAGACCATCTTCGCCACCGCACTCACCTTTTGTTACCCCGATAGAGTGCAATGGATGTTCCGAGATAAATATAACGTGTTTTATCTTTATTAGTTTCTGATTATATTGAAGTTATTATATTATAAAGAGCTACTTCGTGGAAGAAGGTCTTGGATAGTGGTTTTCTTTCGCATAAACTTATTGCTTTTTAGTTGTCTTAATTTGTTTTTATTATTCAATTTAATTTCTACTAACATAATTACATTTTTCCATTTTACTTATAAAGAATCTGCTAATCACTATTTTTTCACCTGATTGCCCGATAAGTAAGATGATTCCGTGCTTCGGAGGGCACGTTAAGTTGTCGGTCCCGGTTACTTTCTACGGATAGTAGTCGTTACATGAGCCATGTCAGAGGCCTTTGGCGGCTCAATAACTCTGACACCAGGATTGGTCAGGTTGACCATCCACTGATGAAGAAGAACTATTTTTTACATTTTACTTATAATGAACCTCTAATTGCTATATGAAAAAAAACATGCTACATGTAGTGCCATGGTAAACAGCGACATCGACTCATGATTTTTTTAAACTATACGTTACTATGTTTTTTTTGCCGTCGCCGTTGCCTGCACCATAACATCCCCATCAAACAGTATTCTTTTTTTTTGACAAGTCCCATGGCACCGATAGCAGTGTGAGAGCGCTTACTGTTTCGGGGGAGCGGGTTCAATTCCTGCCCGGAGTCTACAATTATGTGCATAGTTGCTGGCTGCGACGTTTGTTAGTTAGATTCCATAATAGAAGATTAAGTAGGTTTGGGTCTAATTAGCTCTGTGTGAATTAGTCTGAGTGTGTATTTTAACTTAATAATTGAATAGCAAAACCAAACTTTTTTCATCAACCTCCTCAAATACCTCCCCATAATTACAATAATAAATTGTAACCCAAGCTATTTTCTATCAATGGGCCGAACAGTTGAATACAATTTCAAAATATCGTAACTCCCGACCACTTTGGCCCGTATATGGTAATGTCAATGTCCCTTGATTCACACAAAAAGATCCTTTGAGCATTGACAGAAAAAACATTAATGAGTCCAAGATAAAAATGCCGCGTCGGCAACCACAAAGAGAGGCAGGCAAATAAAAGTAAGCACTTGATCTGAAGACTTTGCGTACCTATTGTTTTATATTAACTTGAAATAACAATAGGTAGTCTTTTCAATGGGATATGCCGCCACAATGAGGTAAGAATGGGATTACATGACGCTGGGACTGCGTGGGACTAACGTGTGAGTCCATTTATATTGTGGGTGTGCATTTCAAAATTATTGATGAAAACTATGAAAGTTCCACTATTGGGTAATGGGTTCTCTTTTCACTGAAACTATCTTTTTTTTAGTTAATGATTTTTGTTTAATACGTAAAAATTCAAGATTTATTTTCTTCTTAAATTAAATAAAGTGTGCCGAAATAAACTTCTAATTGTTTTTTCAGGTTAACACTCACATAAACGACATTATCATAGAGTCATCTCGATACTTTTCTCAATACTTTTAATAATATAAAAATGAACCGCCATCTTGTTACTCGTGCTGATGAGTCTACTAGAGCGGGGGGCGTCTGAAAACCAGAGCTGTGCCAAGACTTCAGCCTCTGTACAGTATCAGCTGAGACATCTTTTTTTGCTGCATTAAATTAGCTGTAATTTTGTGTTCCAATTTTTTAATTTTCCTTGTCATTGTAGGAAAACATGATTATTACTATTTATTTACATATTTACTTTTCAAATCACCACCATGTAACCCCGCCACATTACAATCCCGAACATAAGTGGACAATAGCAGACATCCAGTTGTGAACATAATGTTAATGTGATATACAACATCACATTGTCCAGTCACACGCGGGCCTTTGTCCTGTAACATCGTATCACAGCCTGTGACAATTGGCTCAGTACTACTGACTGCTTTTGTTTCACTTACCATCTTTTAGGATGTAAGTACTTGGTACGTGGAGTCAAGTACTTGGGTATTTAAAGTCAATGTTCTATATACGAAATTGATCCAAACTGCTTTTTACCAAAGGGCTATTACAAAATATTCTACGAAGAATACAGTTAATTCACGAGGGTTTAATGACTTTAATAAAGAAGATTATGTACTTTTTTGTTTAAAAAAGTCCGTTAAACTTAAAAAAGGAGGTTCTGATATTTCACGTTTTTCTTCATCTTGTCATAAATTATAGGGTGGCTGTCCAAGGTATGTCTTTCTCAATGATACTGTACTTTGTGGGGTATGTAAGATTGACGGTCTTATCGGAAGCCTTTAGGCGATTGAAAACCTCTGACTCCAGGGTTGACTTCCAAGTCACAATGTTTTTAGGTATCTAGAGTTCAAGCTGAGGTTTAGTATAATCTAAACATAATTATAAAAAAAGACTAAAATAAATTTATTTCCAAACAGAAGTAAGTGAAAAAAATTCAAGATTATTTCTATTTTACAAAATTCAATTCAGTTGCTGAAAGTTTTGATAGGCCCTTTTCTTAAGAACACACTTATCTTAAGACGTAAAAATTTTGCTTTATAGGCAAAGTCACCCAACTTCTATAATTTATATCGTTGTCAATATTATAAGACCTCTTCACTCACTCCTACATGTCAATTATAACAAACACTACATCCTTTTAAAAATATTTTCTCTCCCCAACCATCTGTTAAACTAACCATTATTATTATATTATTCCAGAATTCGCGTCAGCATATAACTTGACCATTAAACAGTGGTCGATAAGTATTAGTGGTCGGTAATTACCACTAATGGTACAGATTGCCACTGACAAATGAACGAGATGATGCCACAACGGTCAGCTATTCCAATTTCAAACACAGCCTTTAATTGACAAACATTTTTCAATATACCAAAAATACTTTATTTGAAGATACTTTTTTTAAATACTTTTTTATCAGCCGACGATTGGTGGGTTGAAATTTAGAATTTTTAAATTGTGTTCGAAATGCATTGGTAGAGATTTGTATTCTCAATTTAAATCGTGGGAAAATTATTAATTCAGTATTTTTATGCGTATATTGTGTTAATTAATTTGAATAATTAGATAAAGATCTTACTTTCATTCATTTGAAAAACGAATATTAAAACAAATGAATAATTTATGTGATAAATATTTGTTAGGTTAATGCTAGTGTTTATAATTACCAATGTATTATATTAGGTATAGTAAAATTTATGTTTAACACATTATTACCCTTCTTAGATTGGCGCAGTGATATGAAACTAGGTAGATAAACCTCTTTATGACCTTCTGAAGTAAACCCGCGCGACCAAAAACCCAAAAAAGTTATCATTAAAAAAAACTGCAAGGTGACATATTCCAACCATCAACATTAACATCCAAATCATTTACAATACACATTATCATTTTCAACTTAGCATTATTTTTTGAACGTTTTTAATATAAAATCCTTTATTGATCCGTATCGTTCCGAATCCTGGAATCTGTGCGTTGGTTTTGTATTATTTTTAAGTAAACTGGTGTTTTGTTTAGTGAGCTCGATATGAGGTTGTTCATTTAGTGGTTCGGATTAACAATAAAAACGAAATTTGATCATTGTGGCTGCGCCGATGGGTATGTGTTAAGGGGAAGATAGTATACTGAGGATGAGTTTTAGTATTTTTTGAAAAAAAATGATTTAGGTACCTACAAAGTTATAGATTTGAGTGGTAAGAATTTTCGATTGGGTGAGTTTGACTTGTTTGTTGTTTGTTGCATATTGGATGAGTTGGTGAGTTGCAATCTGGCGAGTTTAATAGAATTCGTTTGGTTTGAACTCGACAGATGTAAAATTTGCTCATTCACCCGTATTCTGCTAAACTAGCCGATACCCAGGAGTTTCATTTTAATTTTTTTAATCCGACGAAAAAAGACGCTTCTCCTTTTATAGAAGTCGGTTAAACACTTAGTAAGCGACTGAGCGTGATTCCTATTGTACCAGTTGAATTTGTATAAAACTTTCATTAAGTTAAACCATCTCACCCATTTAACCTTTTGATACCCCATAGATAAAGATCGAAGAAAAAACAAGTGAGTTTACTAAATGTACTCGTAATTACACAGCTGTATCTCAAGATTTTACTAACATTTTTAAAAGTATTTAAAAACAGAATGTCCAAGATTAATTAAAACCTCCGCACCTTAACTGGGACATTTGCCGCGTTATCAGATCATCGTCCACTCCGATGTAAATAAATCCAATATTTTACTGCTCATCCATTGTTATACTCATTAACCCTTTGTCTCATTAGACCTTCGCTTCATATCTCCCAAGTATTTTTGTTACCGCCGATGACAGTTCACGATTAGATACTTTTTTTATAACCTTTTTTTTCTTGACGTACTTTTTTTTCTTGGTGTACTTTTTTTTATTTTGTGTATAAAGTTACTGGTCAGGTTTTATACTTTTTAATTTTTATTGTCAACGGTCAGTTGTAAAGACTCAATTTTATTGTTTGAATTGTCGACATTGTTATGTGTTTAAGTGTTGTGTTAATTTCTTGGGTTTTTCGATTCGTGTTTTTATATTTATGCCGATTGTAGATATAATATTTGATTACTGATCACGACTAGTGATACTCGCTTATACGTTTTTAAGGCTGAGCGAGTTTACAAGCTTTGAGCTGGTGAGTTTAATAGTGAACGATTCAGACATATGTCTACTTCGACTCTCACTGATATTTTCAGTGATTGTAGAGATTTTTGCCCAAAATGCGAAAATAGATATCGAGGCTTTTCTATACAAGCTGACGTTATTTTTACTTTAAATATTAAATTAAGGTTATAATTATGATTTTTTAGAGAGCCACTTATAATGTGTTTTCCCGTATTAAAAGAACGAACGCTCGCTGTGAAACATGTTACATTACGCCTTGTAACATCGGTCAGTAACCTAAGTTCAATAGATTAGTGTTCGTTAACGCTAATCTATTTAACTCGCAGGCTCGCAGCTTGTAAAATCGCTTTACTAACTAGATGTAACTCTAGACTCTCCTAGTAGATATACTCGTACTCCTACTATCTATATTTGGAAGATAAAAACCTCCAATCTCCACGAGCCCTCGCGTCGATGTAAAGGGTTTGACAATCGGCGGCGAGCCAAAGGGCTGATGAACAGGTGTAGTCGCGCCCTCAGATAGGGCGCGGCCCTTTCTGAGCCTGCGACGATTCGCCGACAGCGATTATAAGCTACGAGAGACAGCGTTTATGGTTTCGGTTAATGTTATACTTACTGATATTATTGGTTTGACTGACACTGACGTTTTCATAAATTTGACGGAAAACCACTAAAAAAATATCCTAATATCTGGAAAAGCTATGTGATCAATAACAACATTCTAATAAACCGAAAATTTAACACTGTAATGTCTAACTAGAAATTGTTGACTGAAATCAGACGAGTTCCAACCATACACATATTTAATGAAAATAATCAAAATATACAGTTCAAGGCGATACGTTAGACTTATAATGTAAAACTTATAACCGCTCTATTTTTACCACAATAAACCCCAAAAAAACAAAACATCTAAAGCACATAATTACTTACCCAGCTCGTCTCGATCACCATTAATCTCCCTTAACTTGAACTACTCTTTTATCTGGCGGCATTCAGTTTAATGTTTCAGAGAGCAATAGTGCCAATTTGTAGCACATTATCTACAAACATTGGACAGATAAATTGACATATTGGCATGTACTTACCGTGTGGGAGTCTGGGAAAAATGCTATTTAGTCGTGCACATCTGCCCAGATTATAGCGGTTAACGAGTAATTAAAGTTGATTTAGTTATTTTTAACAACAGTAAAATAATTTTGTAGCACTCGTGACGTAGTTTGACTAAGCGGGGATCATTGCGATTGTTAAGCAACGTGCACTTCGACCCCTACTTGGATGGGTGGCCGATAGTGGCATTTATATCTGAGCGCTACCGTGCTTCGAAGGGCACGTCTTAATCATTTTTATAGCCTAAACTTTGCTACCGATAAGTGGCAAAATAGAGTAATACAGGGAAACATAAAATCGACCCCTAATAATTTCACAGTCGAATATATATTACAGAAGTCTTTATCAACAAGAAGTCAAATACAACAGTAAAACATAGCTACCGCTACTTAAAAATCTGTAAAGATTTCCAACTGGTAATGATTCAACTTTCCAAGTCATAGGGCAGTACCAACTTACAAGACGTATCTCAGTACACTTACAAATACAAGTAAGTATACGTAAGTATAACCAAGTACGTTATATGAAACCTATCGATCAATACACAAGAGTTCACGAGGTCGTAATTGTGATACGAGCTGTGAGAATATTCAATTAAGCAGGCGAACTTAATTGCAACTTGATAAAGTTAAGTTCCTTCTAAGTGAACTATCTTTGGAACTAAGTTAACTGACCATTATCTTTCCCTTTGTGCCGTGGTAGCACGGTGCTTGCGTAATTGGGGGTGGTGTGGGGTGGAATAGGGTGGATGAGGCGTGTTTTAGTTTTGACGTTTATTATGATGGTATGTCCAAATAGCCTCTTTGGGCCCAATCCTAATCTACTAATCCTTGAGTTTTCACCCCTAAATTACAGCACCGATATTCATTCATTTAACATAAAAAAATTTGAGACCTAATATTATTTCACCCTTAAACTACTGAGAACAGCTAGTTAGATCCCAGTAAGTAGTAAAGTATTAGCCCGTAATGTCCTAATGCTGGGCAAAGGCCTCCAATCTCACTGAAGTTATCAGTACAGTGAGGAGGATTAGGCATAATCACCACGCTTGCCTAATGCGTGTCGTGATCTCAAACTGGAGCTATGTTTTCGGTCGACCCGGGAATTGAACCCGGGACCTCAGTCTTGGCAGGCGAGTGCTCATACCTCTAGACTACCGAGGCATATAGTTAGATCCAAAGAAGAAAATGGTCTGTCATGTCCATTTAACCCTTTAGTCCGGGAAGCATGTCCGAGAGCCGAACGTCCGGCTTCTAATCGAGTTATTGTGACGGACACAATGCGGCAATCAGTGCGGCGCCGATGTACCACTTCACAGGTACTGTACCGCGTATGTGACAATGTTTGGAAGTTAGCCGGGTGAAGTTGAACTAGTTCGTGTTACGTCACATTTGTAGTGGTTGAATTTGTTCGTACGTTCGGCATATGAATTTTGGCTGTTCAAATTGACAATATTTTTGGATATTTTTTTAAAGTGTTATTGAGCGTTTGTTAATATACTTGCCGCACTCCAAGACGTTCATAATTTGACGTAATTTTTCATACATTACATGTCAAAATCACTCATTAAATCTATTTAATGAGTGACCACTTATTATCTACTAAGGAAGCATTTGGCGTCTCTGAGTACAGGCGTTACTAAAGTGTTTGTTAATATCGAACTGAAAACTGCGACAAATTCTAAAGACATACTAGACCATCGCTTTCTTTAATTTAGCTGACTCTTAACTTGTAAATTCACTTATAATCAACAACACTTTACTCACAATGATGAGAAGTAATACTCAGTAGATATATTCCAAGTTCGATGACACACTAAAAGAGCCCTTAACGACTCTAGGTATTTAATGTCGTGTGTTTTTGATGACCACCAATAAATTAAGTATAACAAAAGAACAAACAACAATGAAACCAATTTTAAAGACAACGAGCTCGTAACAATAAGCACACACAAAAAATAACAATTTGATACAAAATTCATATCAGATACATTGTTTTTAATTGCAAAAAACATTTTGTTTTAATAACTCGAGGCGTGCGGTGGTCCGCAACAATAAACAGAGTATTAAATAAAATAAAAAATGGAGTTGTTTGCGCGGGAAGCCGGTTTTGAGACAATGCCTGTGCCGCGGCGTCGCTTGACGTTTTTATCATTGCCAACGAGAACAAAGGATGAAGGCTTCCTGTTGGACTCGCATCACCATTCTTGTGAAGTTACTCTGCGACACACACTGCCATGCACAATATACAACTATTCCCTTGGCATTGTAGCTTTTTTTCCTGAATGTAACCTATAACTTAGTAATGTCCTACAGCTGGGTAAAAACTTTTCTTTTTGCTAGTTATGATAACAGAAGGACATGCTAACTATCTCAAACCCGCTCGAAAACATAAAATTAACTCGTGGCGTAGTTTGACTAAGGGATGTTAGGTCATTGCGATTGTTAAGCAATATGCACCTCACATCACCATGGTGTCCGATAGTGGTATTTGCATCTATCTGCCGTGCTTTTTAAGGTACGTTAAATTGTCGATCCCGATTATTTCAACCGTTACACCATGTTGAAGGTCTTAAGGCAGTCTAAAAACACCGACACCAGGGTTGGCTACTAATCGGACTTTACTGACTGAAAAGGTACTGAAAGGACACAAAAAAAGACTCACACATCGACTAAAATATTGACATACTGTCATACTGTCAATATTTTAGTCGATGTGTGTCCACATACAAACTTTTTTCTAAAAAAACGTAAAGAACTTTTTTACCCATCATTCAAATAAATATTTGACAGTCAAACCACAGCCACAACCACAAGCCCCGTGTGTCCACCAACATTAACTTACAATGGAGGTGGACGATCTATTCATTGGCGCCACAAAGCGATCTGATCGACGACTTGATGATCGACCGGGACTCATGATAGACCAGTATAGAGATCAGGGGAGGATTCGGATCCTGGGTTCTTTAGGAGCTATGTACTTTTGAGGATTTGGTTGGGGCTGAACCAAATTAAACATACTGAAGAAGGTTTTCTTGGGATTGAAAAGAATGTAATCTTGTCAAAATTTTGAGATGTCTATACCGCAAGACACATATAGTGCGAGTGCGGGCCGGGTGCGGGCTGGGTGCGGGCTGGGTGCGGGCTGGGTGCGGGCTGGGTGCGGGCTGGGTGCGGGTCGCATGAAGTTGTATTCCTTGTATTGTATGACCACTAATTGGACAGGTGGCCTATGGTGACATTTCTATCTGAGCGCTACCGTGCTTGGGGGCGCACGTTAAGCTGGTGGCTGGTCCCAGTTGCTTCAATTATTGCACCTTCTCGGAGACCTTGAGGCGGTCTAAAAACTCCAACACCAGGGGTGGCCACTAACACATACAAACTTACTACTGTGTACCGTTTGGTTTCGATTCAGGGGTTACTATGACAATATTCTGACCACCGTGACCCTTGTCTGTCGTGACCATTATGACCATTCTTAGTCATGACCACATTGACCCTTTGACCACCCTCCTAAATCTGCCACTGTCATGGCGATCATCGGACCTAAGCGCAAGTGCAGTCAATGGAAATACTATGGTAAATAGAGGATTATGCTATCCAATGGTATTTACATTTTACAGTGGACTTTGTGATTGAATAATCTATTGTATAGTTTTTACATTGTTTACTAATATCCAAGAAACAAGGAAGATTTTATGAAGTTTTGAATTCGTGTACTGGCAGATTGAAAAGTCTAATGTCGACTGATTCTTTATGTAATACTTAATCCGATGACTAATTATATATTTGTCTTAATTTTTATTTTTTTCTGCGTTTTCCCTTGGGAATTTCGGGAAGAAAAGTGAAAAGCCTTGCTCCTGAATATGGCTATTGTATTTAGGAATAAAGTATGTTCCTTAAATATAGTAAATGCGAAAGTTAATTACAGATATTAACGCTTTCTTCTGTTATACGAGTATGTACTTGTCCTATTAATATGTATTATAAATGCGAAAGTTTGTGAGGATGTATGTATGTTTGTTACTCTTTCACAAAAAAAACTACAAGACGGGTTTGGATGAAACTTTACAGTAATATAGGTTATACATCAGAATAACAGATGGGATACATTTAATCCCGAAATTCCCACGGGAACGTGTCAATCGCGGGTAACACCGCGGGTAGTAAATAAATATGTTTAAAGAAGCTTTCCAACTAGACATTACATACAAGACCTTACCCACACATCCAAAGAAAACAAAACAATAACGAATGCTTCACGTAACAACGCCCGGGCAGGCGAACTTTACCACATTTGTCAAACGAAATTATACAATATCTGTAATGGATAACCAATAGTTAGTGAGCGTTCGGTTAGGAGGACGGTGCGACATACGGTATGGTCCGGGTAGTGGAAGCTGGCACTGGGATGATGAGGAAGGTAATTTTGATACTGGTTACTTTCTTCTTTCGGGTCAATGGCACGAAATAACGTCTTTTTTTATATTTTCCCGGTAACCTGTAACGGTACTGACTTTTTCAGTGAGAGGCCTTTGCCGAACAGTGGGATATCACAGGCTAATACTTTACCTATATAACTGGGTTTTGGTGTTGGTGATATATTTCAGATTGCCTGTTACATTTTTATCTTATTCGTTTGGCTTGGAAATGTTTTATCTAGAGCAATTATAAGCGTGATTAGTATTAAATATAAGCAAATTATTAAACCTTTTTGGTTTTGCCTGACTAGAAATTGAGCGAATAAGGGATCTTTCTAGTGTTATATCGATCCAGTTTAAATTTAAAATATTTTAAGGGTATAGATAAAGTTAGTATATTTTACAAATAGTGCCAAAGTTCAGTTTGTTTATTATGTGCCAGTTTATGGTAATCTGGCTATACATAAAGTCGTTGTTGTACTCCGTGAATTTATTACTGGATAGTGTTGGTAATATATCTTTGAATTGAATAACTTCGGTTAAAGTTATGTTAGAATAAAAGTGAGCGCGGTTATAACTTGGTTCTGTTGTGGAAATTGGTTGATGGTGGGTTTGTGGTATAATTTTTGTAAGAGTCTTTTTCTGTCTGTAATCAGCTTTCTTCTTCTTCTTCATCGAGTGGATGGTCAACCAGACCAATCTTGGTGTCAGAGTTATTGAGCCGCCAAAGGCCTCTGACATGGCTCAGCCAATAAGCTTCAATCAGATTTGCTCTTACAATCAAAATTGATGTTGAAATTAAATGAAATATTTATTAAGTGTTATCTATACTTACTATCATTTAGAACGAGGAAGATTATTACCTACATAATAAAATGTATGGGCGCGACCCATCTAAATGTAGTAAAATAATAAAAGCACGATTTACAATCGCAAGAACATCACAGTAGTGCCATCTATTGGTGGAACCACTGCACCGTCCGGAACAGCTAGTAGGGTTATTTTTTGAAAACCTTAAATTATATTATGAGCCAAAAGTCACTCAAATCGGATCAGTAGTTTAAGGAAGAAATCATTAACTTTAGTCTTGTATCATGGGTTAACAAACTGAAGATTCCAACCCCCTCCTCCCTCCCCCTCTCTCTCGCCTTGTAAGTTATACCTACACCTATACTTTTCTATACCTCACTATCCTGCACAGGACACATAAAACGACTAATCTACGATTAAAATACGAGTATATATTTAATTATCATTTTACAACCAACAACATTCATTCATTAAAATAAAACACAGAATTAAAATTGCGTTTATTCAATGAATTTAAACGCAAGTTATAACAGAGTATAAACAATATTATAACAATTACTATACCAATAAATAAAAACAAAGTAAAATAAATATAAATAAACGTTTCGTCATGCGCATGCGCAAGTCCATTTTAAAGATTTTACAGTCATTTTGTTCATTCGTGCGCAATTATGTTGGATTTATTAGGTGCGCACTCGGACCAAATAAAAAAGTTACACTGATCAATGTACATTAAAAGGTGAAGCATGTAAAATTACACCCTGCTTTAGATCTATTAAAAGTTTGTTTTAAAAAATAAAGGAAGGTTTGTGATGAGATGAAATACAAGAATAGAATAACATCACTTATCCTTGTTTACAGAAGTAATTTCTTTTGGTTTGAAAATTGGCTATAACAGTTTACCTAATTATACCTAAATTATTTATTGTTTAGTAAGTAAAGCATAGCATCCAAAACATTACAAAACTCCATTTCACTATTCTCATCATTTTTTCTCAAGTTTAACGCCACTTCATAATTTTTATTTGGTCTTCGGGTGTATAAATCAGAGAGACCCCAGTTACTGTTTACAAATGCTTGCTAGTAGGGGTCCTGCGCATGCGCGGGTTTGTCGCTTCTAAATGCTCGTTATAAGCGACGCAGGCGACTCAGAGTGGACAAATCGACGTTACTTCGACCTCAGTGTGTCATTGGACTTAAGAGGTTTGCATAATGTAGATGGTTTGGGGTGTAAAACAAATAGAGTTGGTATTTATAATTCTTAATATTATTATGTTCCCGCGGGAATTTCGGGATACATTGTATAACATGTGTTATTCTGATGTATAACCTATATTACTGTAAAGTTTTATCTTAATTCGTTCAGTAGTTTTTGCGTGAAAGAGTAACAAACATACATACATACATCCTCACTAACTATCGCATTTATAGGTAGGACTTAAGGTTTAATTTTGACCGAGGTTAAAATTCACATTACCTACTAAGTACTAATAAAGCTACTTATTCAAATACATTTACATAATATGTATAAGTATTAGTATCAGTTAGTTAAATTCCATCATACAAGCTTAGAGTTTAGTTTGGTTATTATTAGCGTAGACTTTAGAACTTCGTCAAATTATAAATATAAAAATTCTCATTGACATGGCACTAGTAAGTATTCAGATAGTAAGTAAAATTACTGAAAACTGTCATAAAAAATGTTTACAAAAACAGCTTAAGTACTTAGAAGTGTAGTATTTGGAATTGCTAAGCATACTAAGAACCTTGTCATATTCAAACTTCTACAATTTCCTTTACAAGTCAATTAGAATTTTCTAATTTATAATTTGACAAAGTACTAAAGGGACTTGCCGACAGTACCTTTCTAGAATCCCTTAACCCGGTGTCCGCTAATTGGCCACTAGGTGTGGGAAACGATGTAATTACGTTTGTTTGCTCAAATATAAATAATGCGGTATGCTATTAACAATTGTTAGGTCATTTGTTTGGGCGCTTGTTAATAATGTTGTTATTATTTCATGTGATAATAGTATCTTTTAGTACCTTAATTATTAGAACCCAGTGTTAAATTTTGGGTTGTAACAGATATATGGTTTAAAATCTACAAATAAATGTTTAATATGTACCAACAAATCATTAAAAAGTTTTAAACATTATTTTCAATATTTGTAGCGGTCTTGGCGTAGTTTTACTAAGCGAAGTTAGGTCATTGCGATTGTTAAGCAACGTGCAGCTCGGCCCTTACTTGGATGGGTGGCCGATATTGACACCTTTACATTACACCTCGCTTAACGTTCAGTCACTTAAGTACGTACGTAAAAGCCTTTAAATACACCAAAAATTTAATACCTACCTAAAAAACAATAACAACATTGAAACCTCAAATATAATATTAAAAACAACACATTTCAAAATCGCATTCCAGAAAACAATGTCCATACTGACGCAGAGCTTGAAGCCTCAAGGCAGAAATGCATTAACGAACCTTTGATATTAAAGCGTATTATTTTTACCGGCCAATACCTTCTTTTTTATTCCGCTCAGATATACTGGTAGCTACATGCGTCGCCCGGAGCAAATCACTCTTTATTACCAGCCACGAGCAATTTATTATTTCATTTTTTACATTATCAATAGCATTTTACTTTTACCTTTTTTTAAGTTATTAAAATGGGCATTGTTTATGAAAAATTGCAATGATTACTATCTTTGAACATTTTGTTTGTTGAATTATGGTTGAATTAGCTTCTGTAGGGGTTTGGGTTTTAATGTTATCTTAATATTTTAATGTGAAACAGTGTGTGGCAATGTTTCTTGATTTGTCCTGTTTGTTTTTTAATTTCAAATTGATGTAGGTATATAATATTTGAAGCATTTTTTAGATTAAGTGAGCTTACTAGCTGAGAGTACGTAAATCGTAAAGACACAAATTTAAATTTGACATGGGTCATGCTTGCTTACTTTCTTTTAAACTCGCAGACTTGCAGATGTTACACTTATTTACTATCTCAAAATAACTTGGAATTAAGATATATATATACATTTGGTTTACTCCAATACAAATAAGTGCCTGCTTTCAGAATAAAAATCCTGATGAATTGAAACTACTTCTGTATTTAAACAGCAGTCGTTATTGATATTTTCTGTAACAACACGATTCTCACACTTATTGCACGTGAAGACCTTAAATTATCCAGTTCCACTCCAAAATACCGTTTCTACAATACCTAGAGGGTTAAAGACAAAAACAAGCATTAAAAAACAAGCATTAAAAAACAAGCAGTGACAATATAAGAGAAAAAACAGGTTGCATTTACGCACCAAACGTATAATCTATTTAATTTACTACCTCCCTGAGTACGGTCGGGCTAAATGAGATAAATACTTATCAATTTGACGAGAACCCCTTTACCGGCAAGATAACAACGGTCTCCAACAATTTTCTCAATTTGCCACCACAAAACAAAACAAAACAATTTCCGAAGATTTCCGACTTTGTATCCTGATTGTTTGCACCCTTATTTGGGTAGTCGTAACAAAGAGCTACTGGTCTTAGCGGCAAACTGCTTGCATGATAACTGGCCAAAGGCAGAGAGAAATGCAGAAAAAAAATAATGCCCGCGAAAAGCATTGTCGTTCGAAATTCAAAATGAGGAAGGAACGGGAATAATGGTTCTGGTTCTTGAAGCAGGCGCGTCAGGTTTTTAAAATGGAATCTTAAACGGAGGCCGTTTGCAGGTAATCACAGATGACGAGCACTGAACCTTAGGGCACGTTTAGATGCTGATAACTGTTCATATTATTATGGTTCACTTGACAATGGAAGGGTTGGGACTATAGGAAAGAGTTTCCTTTGCGTATAATCAGTTTTTCTTTGCCGTAAAATTATTATGAAGATACTTGGGATTGACAAAGCAAAACTCGATATTTGGTGTAGTTAATGATGATAATTAGGGTAGCACCACATATAGTTTTTTTTTAATTCCTTTCTTATCAATCAACCGTACACAGTATTTGGCATAAGTATTCCAACAATATCAATCTTAAGTTTAAAAAAGTGAACCGGTCAATTAGTAACAATATCTTCTTCAATCACGTAAATATCATTCATTCATTGAGCTAGGACTTTGCCCTGCAGAAGATCTTTCCAAGCCTCTTCTACTAGTATCTAAAAATTAACTAACTCCCCACTTCAAACACTCATTCCATCTTCGCAATTAAGTCCGGGTCAGGAACCAGTTATTAATATAGCGTGATACTAAATAAAAGAAAAGCGAATGTTCTATTGGTCCGCAAAGTAAACAGGTCCTTAAGCTGCCTTTACACTATCACTGAAAAAAAATCAGATATAAAAATACTTACAAAAATCACCTCTATGATTATAGTGTCAGAAGCCAAAACAATCAGAAAACGCTGGTTTTTTGCAGTTACGTGCAGTCTTCGTCTAACTTAGACGTATGTAAAGGTCTCTTTAGATCGCGTGTATAGCGATACAGGTGCGCTCGCGCAGGGGCGACGCCCGGTGGACTTCATTCATTGTTACTGCATACCCAACTACTGCGGCCAGGACTAATGACTAAATACTTGGCCTTTTTGTTTTGTTACTGAGTTTCGTGAATTATAGACGGATTTTGTTAATTTTATGCAAGTTACGTTTGTTGTGTGGAAGTTTAGAATGTTTTAGATAAGCTTGGTAATTTTGGGCAAGCATAATTTAGGCTACACATTAGATGACATACTATTTTCAATAAGGTTAAGTATTCATCTGTAATGTCCCACAGTTGGGCAAAGGCCTCTCGTCTCACTGAAGATATCAGTACAGAGACGAAGAAAATAAAAAAAATGTTTTCAATAATTGGTACGTTTTGAGCTTGAAAGTTCAGACATTAGTCAGTTTGAAAGACGGTAGGTTCTTGTCATAAAATACGAATTTAGGTAAAGATAGTATCAATATACATTAACAAAACGTTTGCCCGACAGAGATAAAATCGTAAGCACTACTAGTAGGTACTTACACATTAAAATATAAAAGACTAGCCGAGGCTTGCGGTATTACCCGCGTTGTACTAGTTCCTGAGGGAATTTCGGGATAAAATGTATCCCATGTGTTATTTTAATGTATAGACTACATTACTGTAAAGTTTTAATCAAATCCATTCAGTAGTTTTTGCGTGAAAGAGCAACAAACATACATACATACATACATCCAGCCTCACAAACTTTTCCATTTATAATATACTAGCAGCGCCCCGCGGTTTTACCCGCGTTGTGCCCGTTCCCGTGGGAATTTCGGGAATTTTTTTACATAAAAACCTTCCTCTTGAATCACTCTACCTGTTACAAAAAACCGCATCAAAATCCGTTGCGTAATTTTAAAGATTTAAGCATACAGACAAACAAACAGTCAAAAATAGCGACTTTGTTTTATACTATGTAGTGAAGCAGGATTATGCTATCTCCACCATCGGTACTAACCTAGACTTTACAACAAACATAACTATATTGATATATTAAAACGCATTTAATAACCATAATTAACCTTTCAGGTAAGCTCGATAAAGATCTTTCTTACAATGTAGAATCTGAAGGGAGTTATTTGTTTTATAAATAAAATAATTACAGCTCTAGTATGTTGTACCTATGCGTAGAAGTAGCGGTGATTCCTCATTGAAGTACCTACGTAATAATATCTAGTTAACTTTACATGATGGAATGAAAGCGTTGCGATGGTACGTGTTAACCCTTTAAGTGTTTAGAACTATTAATGGTGTTGTAGCTTTCTATTAGCTATGACTATATTTTATATATGAGTATGCTATATTAAGTACACTGACTAATTGTCGCTGATTGGCTATCTCGCTCACGTCGAAGTGTATAGGATTAAAATTGTAATACTATAGTGTGTGTTTTAGTTTTGAGTACTGTCACACTCAAATGTCTAATCCTCCTTACTGTAGTGATGTCTTCAGTGAGATTAAAGGCCTATGCCCAGCAGTGGGACATTAATTACTGTCGCACTCAGATACGACACTTAACTAATTGATGTATTTTTTTCTAATACATAATGTGTCAAAAAAAATCGTTATATTTCTACTAAGAAAGCATTTGACGTCTCTGAGTACTGGCGTATTAGGCTATTGGTACTAATGGGTTCCCATGAAAAAGAACCCAACACTAATTCCAGTAATTATCAAAATCTTTATCATTTATAAAACAATATGAATCGGACTAAATTTATTAATTAGGTACCTATTTTTAAGAAAAATTGCTGAGAAAACATCTGTCTTATTACAATGAGAAAACCTCACAAATAAATTAATTAAATTTTCTTCACAAACAACACATCAAATCGAACAAAACCAGTATTGAACAAGCAATTATTTCAGTATTAATTGCGTTCGAGTTGTAAATTAATCGTGGTGCATGCACGTACTTTCCATCTGATAATAATTAAAATTGAATTGTCAATAATTGCAGAATTCTGATAGCACGGGTCGAGAGGTCCCTGCGTATGTTTCTCATACTGATATTTTGTATGGGCGCTTAAAGGTTAAGTCTTAATCATGAATTTTAGGGCCGAAACTGCATTAACCGGGCGCACGCGACGGTTCAGGTAGTACCTACGTATGAAACCGCGCGGGCACCTGCTTATCGCAGTTTCGGTCGTTAGTATTGTTTTGTAAGATTAATGATTTAATTAAAAGCTTTTTTAATCATAAGAAAATTAAAATGACTTGGTTGCAGCACAGTCAGCAGTGTAATTATAAGGTAAGCATTTTACAGCAAAACAACATTTGTATTTTTCACATGTAGTACCAATACGATTTTTTGAGAGAGTCGAAAGGCCTTCGGCCTCGAAAGGCCCAGCACTGCACTAGGAGAGTTTTTTTTTTCCTTTCTCCTTAGTTTTGTATTCCTTAATTAAAGTTGGAATTTTTAAAATTTATTGATTTGGTTAGACCTAGTAGAACGCCTTAGTGAATCCAAAGTATAATAATTCATTCACAATTACTTAATGATGTTAGGTATATAAACAATATTCAGCCCATAAACAATTAAAAAACTTAATTATTTTTTATCACTTAATTGATATTGATAACCTAAGTACCCGTGAATCCATTACCAAGGTTTCGTCCGCTTCTCATTCAGTAAGACCAACCGGTTGTCGGTAAATAGCTGTCATTAATATATTTACATCGAGTGACATCAGTATTCAATCACGGGCTAAGGGTCCCTACACACTTGCGAACCACAACCTCACCACATCGCCAAAATGTGGTTCCTGAGAATTGACACATTTCACATTGGTCTTAAAACCGAAAAGAGCCCACAACCTCCCAAAGAATGACGAACAAGTCTTTTTTACTATTAATTGAAACGTTAATATCATTATTATTTTACAGAAATATCCGTCGTACGGAAGTTCCCGTTTGAACAAATAATAAAGACAAATCTCTGTTTTCTTCGCCTTAATACTATTCAAAACTACCACAAACAGCTGAAAAATTCTAATTTTACACCATTTAATACTTCCAGAAATCGACAAGCTTGAAACGGATATAACAATTCATCCCTTCTGATTCTATACCATTTCATTCATCCTTCGCCAAGCTAGACATTTACACATATAATCTATTGGTAAACAAACTTAAAATCCATGATGGCGTCTGCATATCTAATGCTAATGGTATGATATATCGGCGGCAGCAGACGAACACCCGCCATTTCTTAACACGGTTTCTAATGTGTACTCTCGTAATGAGTGCCCAGTTAGTTATTATTCACATTGGTTAAGGTAGTTTAATAGTTGCCAGTACTAAGTATGGGTTTGCTACTAGTTGTAGTAAGTATCGTTAAAGTAAAGTTGTAGTTATGTTTAGTAATCAATATGATTGACATCTATAAAAAATCTGTGCAATGAATATTTTATTACTGGTAACAAATTCTCTTCTACGTCGGTAATAAGTGTGTATAAAACCCGGAAGATTATTTAATATAAAATATATTACAATTCTTAAATCATTCAATGGCTATGATCATAGCCATAACTGCTAAACAAAGTTTAGCCAACTTACAAAACCTAGATTAGACTAACCGCGGTACTCAGACACCTCAAATGCTTCTTCGATAGAGATTTAATGATTCATTGTGACATTTGTAATGTATGAAAAATTACCTCAATTAGTTAATAACGACAAAACAGTTAATTGTCGATTGAATGGGTGAATTCAATACGACTGAATTATATTTTACATTACGTAACTATTACGATAAAGACCCTTAGTAAGGGGTACAAGTAGCATGTAAGCGTACTTACACTTACGTTTGAATTAAATTAACATGACGCTCTGAAGATCAAAGATTAGATAAAGACGGTGATGTGAATGTTCTACCGATGGGTTCTGTACTGAACTGAAATATCGTTTGTAATATCGAATCATTGTAAGGAAATCCGGTATAGTAAGACGGACTGACTGATGACAGGAAAATAAACTGAAATAGATTTTATCTTGGACTATGTTAGCAGTATTTATGAAAAAAACTAACTACGAGTAAATTAGTTTGAGTATGTTGTCACCATTAATAACATAATATTACTAGCTGCGCCCCGCGGTTTCACCCGCGTTGTACCCGTTCCCGCGGGAATTTCGGGATGAAAAATAGATGTTGGCCGATTCTCAGACATACTCAATATGCTCACAAAATTTCATGAGAATCGGTCAAGCCGTTTCGGAGGAGTACGCGAACGAACACTGTGACACGAGAATTTTATATATAAGAAGATATTGTATTAAAGTAATTATATTAATATCAACAAAAACTTCTATGGAGTAAAGTAAATATAGTCAAAAAATATTATAATTTAAGGCAAAGATCTCCCATCTCAGTATGAAGATAATAACATAACCCTATATTTTATAATACATTATTATAAACATTATTTTTTCATAAAAACCTGAAGTTTATCCGTAAGATGTAAACTGCAAACGTTAACGAATTACTTTCATAATTTATAGCTCTCTACCAAGTTACTAATTAAATGACTTTGTATATAAAGCATTTACGATCAATAAAACCCCATAATTACCCATAACCTTGCTATAACTGTAATAATTTACATAAGAATCACGCATCATCTCTATACTAGTTTACCGAACTCATTTAAGTTATAAAAAACAAGAATAATTTAACAAAAGCAATAAACATAACAATCTACTAATTTATTCAAATTGTCTTAATAACCGCCATTATTTCGCATTCATATCACGTCAGCCAATGAGGTGACATCTAACGCCTCCCATAGTGTTTTCGGCCAATCAGAGGTCTTCATTTGAAAAACAATAGAATATAAAAATTTCGTCACGCATTTCTGCGCACGAGTGGACTTTTAAATTGAATGTTGTTCGTTCTATTCACTATGTATTGGTTGAGGAGACAATTTATTGGTTGTTTCACAAATTGAATGCATTTAACTTTGAATTAATAAATAATAAACGTACTTAATCCTTATTTAGCATATTTATTTATTTGATTAAGGCTTGGATACCCCAGCCATTTCGACATTTGAGGGGGTGAAGCAGGCGGTGAAGCCGGGGAGGAATAGTACGCGCAGCGGCCGTCGCGGCGGCGCGGCGCTGACGTCACTCTATGAGATACGGGGCCCGCGTGCGGTCGTTTTGTAACAGAAGATTGCGAAGCGCTTAATTATCTAATTCACATAATAAAAATCAGTAGTAGATATTGAATTGGGTAGAATAGTCATCACATTGATAAAATAGATTCTAACAATCAACATTTTATCGCATTTTGTATTTATCTAAATTACGTACATATCCTATCCTACTAATATTATAAATGCGAAAGTTTGTGAGGATGGATGTATGTATGGATGGATGTATGGATGTATGTATGTTTGTTGCTCTTTCACGCAAAAACTACTGAACAGGTTATATAAGCTACAATTTATAATGAATTTGTGTAATTTTGGTCCTAATAAATAAGTATTTGTAAAGCAAGTCGGAGAAAAATCACCACCGTACTGGTTTGACACATGTGACATGGTCGCCATGCGACGGCCTCCGTATGAGCACGAAGCCGAGTAGTTCCGATATACGTATGTCTTATATTTTAGTCGTTAATTTCAACGTGTGACGTGTCGTTACGATAGCATAACATTGCAATTAGTGAATGAAACCTAAGTACAGGAAGAATCATTTTGCTTATCTCGAAGGCCGCGGGTTCGAATCCGAACATTACGATTCATTTTTATTTTCTCACATTAGTTTATCAAAACTCTTTTTCATTTGAGGTTGTGTAAAGTACCTTAATATTTTAGAAAAAATCTTAAAAAATATGCTGTATAAAATAAATTATCAAAATCGAAACACCTATTATAGGTATTTTTCGTTTAATTAATTTACCACTTTGTCTATTGACTACTTTTGGAAATAAACCGTCTTAAAAAATTTTATCCTACTAACCTACTAATCCTACTTCCTACTTCCTACTAATATTATAAATGCGAATGTTTGTGAGGATGGATGTATGGATGGAAAAAAATCTGCCCTCTAAGAGCTATCTTGGCGTGCGCTGCCTAAACTATTGGAGTTACACAAAGATGATGTACTCGTTTGTCTTTCGCATTAAGTCAGTGGTCGGCAACCTTTTGACAGGCAAGGGCCACAAAGTAGCCAAATAAAGTAAGGCGGGCCGCTTTTGTGACATAGGGGTATATGCGGAACCAAGAGAGTGCTACAATACGCAGGTGGGAGTGTGCTACGACGCGGAGGTAGCTACGATGCGGAGGTAGGAGTGCGCTACGTTGTGGAGGCGGAAGTGTGAAGAATATTAGACACATAATGTCGTTGACCAAATGATAGTTTGTTGCTAATGGTGGTTCTACCTACTATGTTTACTTCTTTAAGATATTTTTATATTGCCACAAGTGACGGCCACAAGTGACGTGTACGTGCGGGCGAGCAAGTAGTAACTAAAATAGAATAGTAAATTAAAGGAACTTGGGATACTATGGACCCTGGCCCAATGCACAACAGTGGCATGACTTATTTACAAGTCACTCTTTGACGGTCATATCGAAATCGACGGCCAACTCGGTGTTATGGCTACCGAAGAATAGAGTTGGGCTATGTTATGGACCATAACCGTGTTGCTCAACAGTAACATGACCCATGTCATTTGAAAGCAAAAGGCGCCTCTTTTTGCTTCGGTTTAATAAAAAAATGTTTTAAACCATATACATATCACCAAACTTAATGTGGCAGACTAAATTCCATGCGAGCGAAGCCGCGGGCAAAAGCTAGTGTTTTATAATAACCTATTTTGAAAAAAGTTTATTTTTATTATAATGTCACAATAATCACATTTTAGGCGGCCCCTAGACCTACAATAACATTGTACAATATATTTAATTGTGCAATAAGATTGAATTGCGTTTGGATCCAAACGGTCAATTATATTGCACAATAAGAAAATCGTGCAATGTTTTCTTGTTCAGTCGAAGAATAGTTTGATCCCGAGCAACATATCAAATATTGCGCAATACTGACCCTACACGAAGCAATAAAAAATATGATGCAATAAAAATTAAACTCGCTCAAACTTTCGTTCAATCATTGCGCAGTCTTCAATATTAGCCTAAGACGATCAATTATATTGCACAATATTCAATATAATTGATCGTTTAGGGGCCGCCTTAATAAAATATAGAAAAAAAAGACGTGTGGCACTCGGGGACTGCCGCGGTAAAGCTATTGCATAGTTATTTTTTCTATCACTAGATGGCGTTAGTGGGGAGCGATAGGTTTTTTTTCTATCATTAGATGGCGTTAGTGGGGAGCCTTAGGTTTTTTGCGCGAGGTTTTTTCGTTACGGAATTTCTGGATTCGGTCCCCGCGCTCAAGGCCCGCGATAGAAGCTATGCAATAGCTTAAAATATAGAAAAAAACAATAAGATCTCAATGAGAAAACACTATGAAGTTTCGTAGCACTGGAATGAAAAAAGCGACACACGTCCGACTAGCACGGCGCCTCAGCGCATACTGTCACTCTGGGTACAAAAGAGCGAGAAACACTACGGCGCGGAAATTGTAATGGCGACTCATTCGCAAGAATCTACCACCTTTCGTTGGAAATTTATTTTAATTACAAATATAATATTGAAACAAAAATTTTACTCCAACAGTCCTGAGTCATAGTTTATTTTACATCACTCAAATTAATTTTAGAAATATGCGTTTGAAATTGTTTAACAAACTAAGTGTTTAAAATTCACAAAGTAAGGTATAAAAGACCCAACTTTGTGATTATTTTCTATCGAGGAAATTAATAGTCATCGTGTTTCGGAAACAGTAGTCTCATTAAACATATGATCAAGATTAAAAACAAACAAAAATTGTTCTTGTAACGTTAAGACTTTTGGCTAAAAAATTGTTTAAAGTAGCCCGTTTTAGGAACTCATAGGCCCTTAACCATTTGTTCTAAGTAATGATTGGTTGGAATGAAACTAAATAAATTATTAAGGTTAGTAACTACTACTGGAGACATTTACATCTTAAGTTTTCTTAATAAAACAGGAAAGTTGGAATAATTAATTAGTTTAATATGCGATTGACTTACAAGTCACAGTGTGCAATTGACATCTTATTTATGTAAGTCATTCGAGATTTAATAAGTAAGTACATAATTAGATGCTTTAACATAGTCTACTAGGCTGCCACGGTGCTGCGACAGTGACTAAGGTTCAGTTTACTAGTTTGAAAATAAAATACAAAATTATAGTACAAGAGCTAACGTTCAAAAATCTTTTCTTAATTCGCTAGTCGCAGTCGTCACGCTCGCACCGTGACATTTCAACAAATACACTGTCACGTCGAACCAACACCTTTCTTTATACCCTCTATACCCCAGGGCTCAAAAATAGTTCAACCCAACTATCCTAACAAAACCTAAACAAACCAAACTAATTCTCAATTCCCATGCTAGTTTAATCGTAAATTCCCTCCAAAGGAACAAGGCACAAAAGGTGTTCGTTCCAGAATAGAATCGACAACAGTCTTAACACTCCCTGGTTGCTAATTAGGCGGGAACAACGTTGGGATCCTCTGGTGGCGTTAAGTGTACCAGGGTTGGTCACTGCGGATAATTGGCGAATTAAGATTGTTTAAAGACTGTTGGAGTAATGAAATGGATTTAAGGTTTTAAGGCGTGGGAAATGAAAATATAAGAGTTATAATTTTTATTTTTATAAAAATAGGAAGTAGGTGGTTACTTGCAGCTTTTTATCGCCGAACTCCAAAGTAAAATGAAAGATGAAAGAGAGCACAAAATGATACTGATAATTCTGTGTTACTGTCAACTTGTTCTGTGTGCGTCTCCTAAACTCTATGACCAATTTAAATCATTTTATATTGATTGAATTTTTGTATCTAAAATTGAGTGGACAGTGTTCTAAGTATGATTCATGATTTTCTTTTAATTTAAATGTTGTAACCCACATTTTATCCATTGTTTGTTTAATTAACGATTGCCATCCCTATATTAACACATATACGTTGCATGTAATTAAACATTGTATACATTAGCATTACAAATAAAGCACAATACAGCGACCGACGCCAGGTGAGAACATTTGTCTCAAAGGTCGAATGAATGAACTTTGAGAATTCTCAGATCGAATTGAAATTGGTTTGACTAGAAAATATATGATAATCTGTTTCATTCAATTAAAATAATTTTTTAAAGACAGATTAGCAACGCCCCGCGGTTCTACCCACTTTGTGCCCGTTACCGTGTGAATTTCAGGATAAAAATAGCCTGTAACCTTCCGTATGAACGCTTTAAATTTGACTAATTATTTTAATAAGTTTCTGACATTAGCGTTTTAGTGTTCAAACCAACAAAAAAAACACCCCTCCGAAGCACGGTAGCGCTCAGATAGAAATGCCACTATTGGCCACCCATCCAAGCAGGGGCCAAGTTGCACGTTGCTTAGCAATCGTAATGAACTAATATCGCTTACTCAAACTACGCCACGAGCGCAGAATATCTACATTGGAATGTAGTGTAGCAAACAGTAGCAATTTTCAATTAACATAAACAATAAACATACGCCTTCATTTTTATTACAGGAGGGTAAAAATAGATAGATATGACTTAAGATAAATAGTTTTATTTGCCGTTAGCATTCTACATATCGCATTAGGTATGCAATGGAAATGCGCCGACCGTCCTTTGTTTTTAGCCCCTGATGTTGGCTGAAAATTTTGAAGGCGAAACATAGTCGGCAAAAAGAGGTATGTTGTAGTAAGGTAGCTAGCATCCTAACTTAACAATTTTAGTTTAATACATAGTAGAATCTTAATATTATTATATTTCTTATTAGCAGCACCCCGCGGTTTTACCCGCGTTGTGCGTGTTCCCGTCCGAAAATCGGGAATTTTTATACATATAAAACTTCCTCTTGAATAACTCTATCTATTTAAAAAAACCTCGTCAAAATCCGTTGCGTTGTTTTAAGGATATAAGCATACATAGGGACAGACAGACAGCGAAAAGCGACTTTGTTTTATATGTACTATGTAGTGATAATGTAAAGCTGAAGATGTTTTATTTGAACTCGCTAATTCCTGGAAAGAACAGTCAGATTGGAATAATAATTCTGGTTTTGAATAGTCACATTCAAAACCAAGATTATTGGCCTTAAGATCACACTTTTTATCCCAAAATTTCACGAAAACACAAAACAAAACCACGCAGCCACTGATCAAGGACGTGCATTAAATCAACACTTAACTAATGACGTAATTTTTCATACATCGCTCATTAAATCTCTGGAAGTATTTGACGTTACGTGCGTTACTAAATACAGATAAAGATTTTTAAATAGAATCTGTTGCCTTATCGCCTCTAATCACATCTCGTAATCTAAGTTGGTACATCAATAAATCTGTAGTACTCCATATTAATTAGTTTGCGTGTCGACTCGGCTACTGTGTATATTAACATACGCGCAATGCGATATTTAAATTATTTATGAAAAATGTTTCTGTTTATCTAGTCGGGTGACGTACGCACGGAAGGTGTGCGTGTTTCAGAAAATATAGATGCATAGCTTTATAATTAGAAGTACAGTCGACTTATTTGTGGTTAGGCTTTGATTTTATGTATGTATTTACTAGTAGCGGCCCGCGAATGAAAATTCCCGTTGAATGTGGCTATCTATTACAAAAGAATCATTCAAATCGGGCTGGTAGTTTCTGAGATTACCCCCTACAAACATACAAACAAAGTTAGAAAATTTACTTCTTTATAATATTAGTATTAGGCTGTTCTTACGGATTAATACTTCCATGAAATACCTCTCATGTCTTTGAAGAGTCGTTAATCATCCGTCGCCAATTTATAAAGAACAAAAAAGAGGCCATGTCGGAGGTCTTTAGGCGGTCTAAAAACTCCGATACTAGGGTTGGCCACTTTTCTACTCGAACTTACCTACTTACTAAAGAATCAATAATTTTTTTTGACACCTATCATAACGTATTACGTTTAATTACAATGCACAGATTTAGTTTAAACTAGATTGCAGCAATCGATGTTGGAATTTACAAAATATATTTTTTTTAAAGTCACCTTTCCACGGATTATGCTGAATGCTAAATTTTCTCTGCGTGTGGAAATAAATGGTTTAAAGTAGATTTGAATTTGAAAAAAAAAATTGTACCAGTCGCATTCCAATGTTGTCTTTCAATTAATCAGTTCAAAAGTGAAGTGTATTTATTGTTCATAGATTTGTATAGACTGGGTGCAAGATTTAAAAATATATATTCTATGTATTGACAACGATTAGTATTATTATAATTTAGAAATAGATTTCAGTTATTTATAAATATAATTAAATACAGCACCGCGGGTGAGAACTAGTTATTATTGACAGATTAATAATAAATATTTATCAAACACGTAAAGATGAGATCGGAATAAATGTTTAATTAAAAATATAATCATGATTTAACGCTTTAAGATAAATGTCTTTATTACAGAAATAACATTTTTAAACGAATTTTATGAAATTGATAAATAGTTAATTAAAATTACCTACCACAGTGCACATAAATAAATGTTTTTTTGTTTAAAATATCAAAAATTAAACAATCAACTCACATATCTATATTACAGATGGACAGAGAAACCAAATCACCCATATGATCGCTCTCGCCATCATCATCTCACTGGGTTGTACGTCGACTGTGCGCCTAAAATTAAAACCATGACTGATTATGGTGTTAAATAATTGTTTTTGTTTAATTTGACCTCCTAACTAGGTTATTACTGTATTGTTGTTTGACAGTTGTTCGTCTATGCGACCGACTACCGTATTCTTTGAGGTGGATACTGACGTAACGAGGTTTAATTTACCTTCACAGCAACCAAAGAGCGTTTTTTACTATCAAAAAGCCACTCATTGCTTTGTTTTCCCGAACTGCACGATCACACATTACCTCGTTCAGTACCACAGTTACAGCGAACGACATATACTGTAATTTCACTTGTAGGTATACAGTGTCAAGGAAAAATGGTATGAAAAAGTTTCGTATTCAATTGCCCGCCCCAACTGATACCAACAATTTATAGTTCCCTCGACGCAAAATAGAATCGTGTTACTTATTAGCATTTCGCGTTTGCAACCTTTGATAACTGATCCAGTTCTGGATTTTATTTATTGGATTCCTTTTTATAATATCATATTTTAATGGATGGCTGCACGGAGTGTCGCTTCATTACGCATTGGGTTTTGTTTTACGAGTATTTAGATATAAGTAAGTTATACGGCGTTATTAGAAAGATAAATTGTTTGGAGTGGCGCGACTTGCTATCGGCATCAGAAGGTACTAATTAAATCTTTTAGTTTCTAGTTGTAGTCTGTAGTATTTTGGAAGTTACTGAACTTACCCTTTTTTCAAAATTGCTCGAATTTGAAAACGCCAGTACGTATTAAGGGTAGTGATTATATATAAACCTATTTACAGTACTTTCAGGTCTTTAGTGGGCCATGTTAGAGGCCTCTGGCGGCTCAATAACTCTGACACCAGGATTGGTCAGGTTGACCATCCACTCGATGAAGAAGAAGTGCAGGTTTTGTCCTGCAGTTGAACAAAGTACAAATATAATTTGATACATTTGATATTACCTTACAAATAACATGAACATTGTTATATTTTTTACTTAAGTTAAACAAGGTTTATAATTACTTGACAATTAAAATTACTTCACAAATACCAGAAATCTAGGAAGATATGTTCAAAAACAGTTACATTGTCTTTAATCTAAGTAAAAAGTTACACACTCAAAAATCTTTAAAGTCACCTAAGTAATCTTAATGTTCCATCAATCTTACCAACATCTTAATAACAACGTCACATAATATCCAATATGTATTCAATAAACTATCGGATATTAATAAAAATAAGAGCATATTTAATAGACGAAGTTACAAAGAGATTCCAAGTCAGCTGCATTTTCTTAAAGGCACCCAGAAAATGATGTCCGATCAGACGATAGGTTAGTATGGATATTTCTTTAATCTTTTTTATTGCAGAATATCTCTATCTCTCTCTATCCCTCTCTCTCTCCCTGTCTCTCTTCCTGGCTATGTGTACCAAATGCTTGGTCAGCCGTTCTTGTTTCTTCATCTCCACTTAACTCTATTTTTTTTCTTGTTTCATATTCTTCAGTCTTCGGAAATCTTGCACTCAGCCATATCCTTGGACACTACATCCGTTCACCTGGAAAGCGAATATAAGATTGAATTATTTGCACTAAGATTTTTTGGCCTACTGTTATTGCAGTCCCCTAGACAAGTAGCAATCGTTTCTCATTCTATGTTGTTGATTTTATCAAAATGCTTAGGAATGTAACATACTAGAGGTTTTCACCGATTTTGTAGACAACCAAATATGTAGTACCAAACTCCTAAAAATTACTGAATAAAGTTTCAGAACAGAAACAGAAAAAAACTATCTTATGTTCGCCTCCAAGATCTAATCGATTTATTTAGTCAGCATTTCTGTCTCTTTATTTGAAAACGGAACATATACTTACACTTATACTTTATCATTTTTAATATAAACCACAAAAGAGATACCTAGTTACGTAGGTTTAAGCGAACACTTCTAATTATGAACTGAAAAAAAATTACGTTTACGGATACACTTCCGTATCCGTAAAAGTAGTTTCACAGATTAATATAGGTAATATTAGAAGACTTGATTTCTTTTTATACTTTCGTACCCAAGTAATATCCACCGTATTCTTTTCATTGGCAGTTCATAACGGTGGCCGGATAAAATTGCACGAAGCATAAAGGAACCGGCGGATATAGAAAATCTCTCAATACCAAGCCTTTGGAATTGAACTCAAAGACGTGTCTAGCTTGTAATAACTTCAGGTGCTCTGCGATGAAAATATTGTGGGAGGGAAGTATATAGGTTAGATCTGAGTAATCATTGATTACTTAAGCTGCGTCCACATTTGTATCATCTTGACGTATCCCGATCAGCGTATCGTATCGAGTATTTGTATCATAAATATGGACGCTCATTTTTTCCATGTCGTATCATTAAGGCGTATTTGGTAAAAACCGGGTCCATACTTATCAAATGCTGTATCATGTCAGTGTATCGGCTATCGCGTATCATTGCAGAAAAACCGAACCAAATGGTTTGCGGTGTATCACGTATCGTATCGCGATCCAGTATCGTGATACAGTATCAAAATACGTCCATACTACCGATCGTGATACGCGTATCGAATACGAGGTGTACGCGATACGCGATTAGTGTGGATCGGGCCGTATCAGATACGGCGTGTATCATTAACGGGTATCATCTTACGTCCAAATTAGCGATCATGATACGCGCCGAGGCCACGCAACGGAGATACGATACACCGAAATGATACAAATGTGGACGCAGCTTAATTGTTAGACTGATCAGTGATAATTTGCAGTTAAATGTAAGTAAGTTTGGGTAGGTTAGTGGTCAACCCTGGTGTTGGAGTTTTTAGACCGCCTTAAGGCCCCGACATGGTCAAACGATTGAAACCAACCGACCGGGATCGACAATTTAACGTGTCTTCCGAAGCACGGTAGCGCCCAGATAGAAATGCCACTATCGGCCACCCATTGAAAGGACTAAGAATGTTGTTAGATAGAAATAATTAACTTTATTGACTTCGATGAAAATGTGGGATGAGCAATATGTAGGTTAGACAGCATCAGTGTCACTGACGATCAGATGTAGATCTTAGGTCTTGCAGTGATGATTAGGGTTTTGACATAGAATGTTAAGATAAGAGCTTTGGAGATAGAAGCAGGACGGATCGGTCCGGAGCTCAATTGACTATTTACGTACAATGCATTAAGAAGAGATTTTAAAAATTCAAAACGCTGTGATTGGCTTATTGGACTCGTCATCGCTCTACTCCGCTTCTATATAAATGTAATCTTAATTTCACCTTATGACATGCATTTAATTTGCCTTCAGGTTACCGAGCAAGCAGTGACGTCAACTGCTATTCTTTCGCCAACCTGCAACTTGTAAACTAGTTCACCTCAAAACACCGTCTAACTTTCAAAAACAATAACAACTCCTTACTTCTAACAAATCATAAAAACCTTCAAAGAAAACACATTAGAACATCGACAAACAATCAATTACAAACAGTCAACATCCCCAAAGGAAAATTCAAAACAGGTAAAACACAACGAGAACAAAACATTGATTAATGGCAAAATGCACTCGAAACCAACTGTCGAACTTCTTCAAATTCGATACAAATGCCTTCAGAGTAACCCCTCGGCAAAATAATGGTTTCCTTTCCTTTCCAATCCAATCAAAAAGCTACTCTACTCACCAGCCATAGAGATTTTTTTTCCGCGCCACAGAAAGTAGGGTACCAACTTGACAGGAGATTTTCGTTACTTTTCTTTCCACTTTTGTTGCTTTTTTGTTGTAGGAAGTAGGGATATGTGTGTTTTCCTCTTTTTTGTTGGTAAATTGTTTCGGTGCCATTAAGCCGTTGACAGATCACCCATAAATAATTGTCGGCGGATTGTTTGTGGACGCATTTGGATCACAATGAAAGGGAATGTATTGACTATGGGAGCTATTTATTTTAAGAGGTTGCTTAGCTTCTATCAAAAGACAGTTTAGACAGGTTTTCCTCGTAAGTGTTGTGGACATTCAGGGAATTTGAAAAGCTGTAAGTCGACAAATAGAGATAAAAGTTTCTGATAAAGAAAAACTTAAGTATTTTAACTTAGCCGTCAGCTCTAAGATTGTGAACTTGCTTAATCTTACTTTGCTAGTTACTTCTATAGATACTAGCAGCACCTGCCTGTTTTACCTGCGTTGTGTCCATTCCAAATTTTGAGATGAAAAATAGCCTTCCCGTTGTATGTGCTATTTGAAATCCATTACAATAATTATTATTTAAATCGAATTGGTAGGCGCGTTTATAATCATCTCGTATTTCGATTTCGTAGAGCGGTGATTCTGTCACACACTACCCGTACTTAAATATTGACAAACTGACACAACCATAAATTTCACACCAATAATACCTCAAGCTAACCCGAGAAAGACGTGGTTGGTTACATATTACACTAAATTAATTATAACATTAATTTGTAAGTTTAAATCAGTAACTGTTGGTTTTCCCAAATAAAATAAAAATAATGTGACAGTCTAGTGAAACTAATCGCCTATATATTAACAAAACACAACGAGCAAGACATACCTAGCTCTGTTTTACATACTTATCTTACCAGTGAATAGCAACCTCTCTTGTGATAATACTTTACGTAATCATCTATTCTAAATCTCACCAGAAACCGTGCTCCTAAATCACCATAATAGACCAATGATTGAACCTACTAAACACCGATTAAGCATTCACTTAGAACTGAAACAAGGCTATCAGTTATGTTATCTAAAGCATTGGAACTAATTTGAATATAATTTGCATGTACGATCTATATTCTCACGATTACAATTGATGGTGTTTAATGTAGTGTTTGTCAATTTGTAATCTGCCGATTTACAATCTGGCGAGATTGAATTTCAATAAAATCAAAAATGGTATTTTAAATAATCAAAATGAAAACTGGTATTTAAAAGTATCGAAATGAAAAATGGTATTTAAAAAAAATAAAAAATAGTATTTAAGCACCTCTCCAATGTCTGATCATGTAGGTGGATTTTGCTAACTAAATATTGTCACCAGTTTACAGCTTGTGAATTTGCTTTATATCATTAACGCTTTTTAGTTCAAGACACTTGGGGTGCATTACCAATGCAGCGGAGCGGAGCTGTGCGGAGCTCAACTGACCAATCACAACGCATTAGGAAACGATTTGGCCAATGTCAATGAACTGTTTGACAATCCTAATGCGCTGTGATTGGTAGAACGGGCTCCGCACCGCTTTAACACTTCAATTTATTTAAATACAGCAGCGCCCCGCGGTTTTACCCGCGTTGTGAAATAGCGACTTTGTTTTATACTATGTAGTGAAGCATTGTCACCTGTTAACAACCTATCAACAAGACTTCAAATACTACACAGAAGAAAATTAAAAGTTCATACAAACATAACTCAGTAGACATTACGCCTAGATCTTAGATAATAACTATCCAATTTCAGAATGAACAAAAAACTTGAGCTCGGAATAGGGTTGCCAACTACACCAACGCGTGATCGCTTGTAATTGGCAAAGACTGATGGATGAGACTGGCCGCTTCTCATTACGAAAAACCAACTTAAATTTGCAACTTAAGTAAGGATATAGCAACCTTATAACTGAAGTGTTAAGGCATATAATTGATAGGTGAGGATGTCATGTTTATTGGTTAAAGAATAGAATCGGTTGGTAATTATTGGCAGCCCTATGAGGAAGGTATACGTTCCAATGTGAATCGACTTATTTAATAGGTCTCAGAATTCAATACAATTTATAAATCTTCGTATTGTGTAATGGTTGTTGAAAGAACGCTTTGAAGATTGTTAAGGTGTGTGCATGTTGGCTATTTTTTTTTAAATAATATGCACCTTCCTAATTTAGTGTTGAAGGTGCTGTGTTTTTTGTAACTTCTGGCCCATTTTTTACCAAAATCTCCCTGATGAAGTTGTCACAGCTTCCTTCCTTCCTTTAAATGATTTTGTCCCTCTATTGACTCCCAGTCGGGTAAGACAGCTTCCTCATTGCATTTTACTAACAAGTGATGTAATATGTGCAAAATTTTGATTCATTTTACATTATGCTTATATATTCCGACGTTCACAATTTGAGACAGAAAAGTATTCATTCTTCTTCTTCTTTTTCTTGTAGAGAAGGTAAGGTGGCCAACCCTGATTTTGGAGTTTTTAGACCGTCTAAAGGCCTCCGACATGGTCTAACGATAAAACAACCAGGACCGACTGCTTTACGTGCCTTCCGAAGCACGGTAGCGCTCAGATAGAAATGCCACTATCAGCCACTCATCCAAATATGGGGCGAGTTGCACGTTGCTTAACAATCGCAATGAACTCATATCGCTTGATCAAACTACTATTCATTAATTTTTCTAGAATGATAAGACTTTGCCTAACCCCATTCGAACATACAGACACCATATTTGACGCGATAGTCATCTAATAAACCGAACCAACCATTTGAAATCCCAATCCAATTAACTAAATTAAAATCTAAAAACTATTTCCAAATACCAATTTACACATTGTTTTAGCCAATCGTATTCAAAAAACCAGCAGTATGTCCGCGTATGTTCATATATGTGCAAAGGAAACAAAATGGCGGACTCAAACAAATGATTACCATTAAGCGTTGGATATAGTGAACACATTTGGCTATAAACAGGTGTGGGGCTCACTTTCTTGTTAAAGTATTATGCGGCGAACTTATTCATTGTTAATTAAAATTCTTTTTCGTTTAATTACGTAAATATGTTCGATTGGGTGGATTTGATTTGATAACTGTTACGGTTTTTGTTATTGCGTTGATATAGGTATACTAATCACTAATTAACGGTTATTGCGGTAAATATGTACTGTTGAGTATTCTGTGAGCGAGAGGTTTTTGTTTTAGTGCGAACCTGTGTGATATTAAATTAGATAAAACTAATACAGGTTGTACATCACACATCACTTCATAATTAATTCATTTATATAATAATAATATAAGCATAGACTCTGCCAAAAGGCGTATTTCAGAATATTTTCTAGACTCAGACGTTTGGAAGTTAATTGCTCTATTATTTAACTCTTAAAATGCAATCATATTTTTTTATGAGTTCTTCTTAGTAGGAGTAGGAGATTTGAATAGAGTGAGTCGCTAAACAAGTAAATTACAAAGAAATTATTAAGCAATTAAAGTAAATTTTATATTTGAAGAATTGACGAACAAATCCCAGAATTAATATCTATGCCACCGCTTTCTCTCATCCTATAAATCCAGAGATAAAAATAAACCAAGAATCTGAATCCATTCTAACGGAAACAATTGGAATTCCGTCCATTGATTTTGAATTCAGACAGCCTATTGGTCAACTAGGAGTGACGTCAGACAAACTGCGCTATAATTGGTGATTGACATGTGAGAGCTTCCTGATTGGTTGAATTCGCGGAAATCATTGTTGGCTTTGAATGGGCTTAGAAAAGTCTTCGATTCAGATACCTCTTTCAGTTAACTTAAATAAAAGGCGATGTGGCCATGTTGGTCATGAACATTTTGATGACTTCGTTGTTAGAGAGTGTATCAGTCACAGCTGGTATGTTGTATGTAAGTAGACTTCTATTAATTTCTATCATTATCATTAAAAATTTTATTGGTAGAAAGTAAATTATTTTTCTCATGAATTTTTGCTGTCAGTTTTTCGAAGGACAAAGTATAGAAGATCTTTAGACAAAATAAAAAGTAAAGTAAAGTATGTCCCACAGCTGGGCAAAGGTCTCTCAACTCTCTGAAGATATCAGTACAGAGAAAATAAAATGTATGTAATTTTTTATTGAAAAAGTTTTGGCATTTTCGGCCACCCATCCAAGTACGGAACGAGCTGCACGATGCTTAACAATTGTAATTGCGCCACGAGCGAAAAATAAAATCAGCAATATGAATATTTAACCAAAACCATAACATTGACGATGCAATTTCAAAAACTCTAGAACATAAAAATAACACCATACTCTTTAAATTTATGTGTAACAGGCAGAAATATTACTCGGCACCTGTATGCAAAACTGTACCCAATATATTGTAGATTTACAAAGACAGCGAAGTGAATTTGTATCGTTTTCGTCGCGAGACTCATGCATACAACTAAATTGGCTACCGTAGTCACCTCTATAACTTTATAGCTCTGCAATCAATTCTAAATCGTTGAATCGTTATTATTCAGAATAGTGGCATCGGGCTTTTTAAGGGAAAATAATAGTAAAAGGCAGCCATCTTTGTTGGGCACATTGGCTACTAATCAAGTAGGGTTTAGTGCAATGCGATGCGAAGCGATACTATGAGGACCTATACGCAAAATAAATTTAAACAATGAGCTAGTTAAGCGAAAACGAAACTGTTTAGATTATATAGTCACTAAGAACACACTCAGTTAATTGTAAACCAAAATTTGAAATTCGTAAGTAACTATGTGTCTCAGTGTCCTGAACAAACTCACTGACGAAATGTTCCCAACCGAACATCACATTACGAACATCTTCGATCGTTAAGTATTTTCTCTGACCTCAAAAACAAACTATTGCACAAGCAGAAGAAGAATAAAAGAACTGAAAATCTGTTTAGAACAGTAAAGATGCGCTTATAGTAACGCGTTCGCCATTAGCCGCGTACCCACCTAGCGCACAGGCTCGCGAGCCGTGGCTCGCGAGCCATGGCTCGCGAGCCAGCCTCAGTAGTTTTGTTCAATTTACACGAGGCCGCCTCGCGAGGCAGGCTGAGCCATCATAAGTCGTGTATATTCAGCTGCAGCTATTTTCCTAGCTTCGCGCGCGAGCCAAAACATAACCGTACCCACCTAGCGCACAGGCTCGCGAGCCATGGCTCGCGAGCCAAATGCTCGGCTGGTGTGGACGTGCCTCGGGCTGCCTCGGGCGCGCGTTTGCTCGGCTGAGCACGGCTCGGCCCCGAGCCATCTGTTGTCGGTAAACTTGACGCGCTCAAAGGTGCCTCGGTGAGCGCTGTGTGTTAGGTGGGTACGGTTATGTTTTGGCTCGCGCGCGAAGCTAGGAAAATAGCTGCAGCTGAATATACACGACTTATGATGGCGGCTCGCGAGCCATGGCTCGCGAGCCGCTGTGCGCTAGGTGGGTACGCGGCTATTGAAACTTGTATTAACAGCTACCAGGTCAAAAGATTTAATTTTTTTAATGTATAGTTAATGCCTGTTACCTGCGGCGACAATCTTAAGTACCTACTGTAATCGCATCTTTAGTTAAAAAGTAACTTTACATCGCTTACAATCCGATACACTGAGTGCGTGCCTTAAGTGTATAGTTCAGGCAAGTACAGTGATGGATAACTCAGTTGGAATGCCTGAATATGTTAGGCAAAGTGTGAATTGAGATTTGTGTTGTTGTTCTAAGTGGAATGGAGAATATCGGATTTGGAAACCAAGCGCATAGTGTAGAATTTCAAATGAGCTCGTCTGAAGTACGGTAGCATCTAAGTAGCTGCCATTTTGACAATGCTGTTGATATTGCTGCGGTTATATTGCAATTATAATGGTCTTACTGCATAATTATAATACTTATTCGTAACCTTTTATTCGTTGTTCTCTTTAAAATAATCAATCAGTCGATAGTAGAACAATTAATTAAGAATTCTAAAAATGTGTGATTAGTAAAATAATTAAAGATATGGAAATAATTTGAAAAAAAATTACGAACTTCACATATTCAAAGAAACGTTGTTTTGTTTATTTAATACATAAGTATTACACATAATATAGTTATTTATTTATTTATTTTCAGCCTGATTTGTCCCACTGCAGGGCAAAGGCCTCCCTACCCTCTTTCCACTTTTCTTGAGTGTTATTTAGTATATAAATAATTATATACTAAATAATTGTATTATGTGTCAACTTTTACCCTCATAATTATGCGTACTTAGCACGTCAGATAGACCCCACACAGATTGCGAACATATCAAGAAAGATACTTGATAACACAACAGAATAACTCTACTAATGTTACATCAAGCATTACAATTGAATTAAACCTGCGCATCTAACAGCAAAGAGCAGTAATCATATACTTCTGAATACAAACCAAGAATTTGCTTCACAAAATGCAACCTAAACTCAAACATGACAATGACTACTTTAGCGTGTAGAAAATATCCCACCCCGAAGTAATGAAATGCATTATTAAACAGATATTCTGTGACCCTATTCAAAGTATTAAATGAACGAAGAGTAATTTGCTATTAATTTAGTTTTGATTATAACAAAGTGTTTTGTTTAAATATTCTGTTGAGATGATGTTTCATGTATTAAGTTGACAGATGTGTATCAAGATATAGAGATAAAGTGTTGAATGAGCTTACGAGCCCTTTGTAATACTTTAATTTCAAGGGCTAATTAGGTATCAAATAAATCTATCGCTACATAGTATAAAATAAAGTCGCTTTCCGCTGTCTGTCCCTATATATGCTTAGATCTTTAAAACTACGTAACGGATTTTGATGCTATTTTCCTTATTAGATAGAGTGATTTAAGAGGAAGGTTTATACGTATACAAAACATTACCGAAATTACCACAACAACGGTCCCTACGCGGATAAAACCGCAGTGCGCTGTTAGTGCACATATAAAAGAAAGTCGTGTTAGTTACACTATTTATAACTCGAGAACGGCTGGACCGATTTTAATGATTATTTATTTATTCAACTTATCTTGGTCAGGAATAGGATAATAAGTAATAATAATCCCGAAATTCCCACGGGAACGGATGAATTGCGTTTCAAACTGCGGGGCACAGCTAGTAGAAGATAAATAAAATAAAATGTCATTGTTTCAACGCCTCACTTGTCGTGTTACAAGCTTAACGAAGTTCAACGGAATGAAAATTCTTAGGGTGCGTTTCTCACCGAAGTATCATTAAAATGCCAAATCAGAAATAAAACCATACTTGAACGCTTTATTATTTAAATTGCAACAACGTAACGTTATTAATCATACAGCACAAACAGATGTCAACCCGACCCCCGAGCTATCATCATGGATTTGTCAAAACAAACCTCATTGGAGGGGTTAACCCTTCATGATATCAATTAATTGGACCTATTTGGAAATTACGGCATCAACCCTCGACCAATGGGGAATTTGTACAATTACGAATGCATTATAAAATGCATGGAGATAAATTTATTTTAATTTTAGAATTATGTTATTAATCTTTGATTTTGACATACACCTTATGAAGTTATATTTAACGGGTATAGCATAAAAATAAACAATACATAACTAGCTATATTTCTATTGTATTAGGTAACTTTTTTCAATGTATTTTTTTTTACTTAATACACAATAAGAAGCACTACGGAAATGGGTCAAAATGACCCACTAATGACAGAAATTATGAAGTTATTAGGTAACTTTTCTATCATCCAGATAGTTACCTCCCCTCGGTGGTCTAGTGGTATAGGCATTCGCTTGCCAAGACTGGGATCAAAGATTCAATACCCGGGTCGAGCGAATACATGGTTCTTACTTTTCAAACTTGGCTCGGGTTTGAGATCACCAACCTGTATTAGGCAAGCGTGGTGATTACGCCTAATCCTCCTCACTGAACTTATATCTATACTAATATTATAATCTATACTAATATTATAAAGCTGAAGAGTTTGTTTTGTTTGTTTGTATGTTTAAACGCGCTAATCTCAGAAACTACTGAACCGATTTGAAAAATTCTTTTTGTAATGGATAGCCACATTCAACGGGAAGGTTATAGGCTACTTTTCATTCCGAAATTCCCACGGGAACGGGAACAACGCGGGTAATACCGCGGGGCGCTGCTAGTCTTCTATAAGATAAGAGGCCTAAATACCCGGCAGTAGGACATTACAGGCTAACACTACTTCTATTAAGTTACCGATCTCACTTTAATAACTACACTATTAAGTTTGCTTGTTAATCTTGACAACTGGAAAGTATAATCTGAGTGGGATTTGCGGTAAATATTAGCATACAAATAGGTTGACGCGAATAAATCATTGGTAACACTAATCCGCGGCCATTTTGGCGCACAGAAGCGCCATCTGTGTCAACTGAAATGAATTATTACTGATAGGGTTAGTACTGGATTTATATTTTTTGGATTTTTTAAAAGTTATTTTGTTTAGGAAATTAAGAATTTATAATTGTTGGTTAAGAGAAATAAACTGCAGTTTTAAATAAAGATTTTTACCAACTTATTAAGCAATGGTATAAATATAACAATAGGATGATAAATTTTAAAAATATGCAACTACTTTAATATGCAATTTTATTAAATTCATACTAGTTTATCTCAGTTTCTTTAATAATCACGTAGCCCAACATACCATAAAACAATAATTCCTGACAACCCTAAAATTTTGAATCGCTATGATTTATATGGCAACCCCTTAGAAGATTAACCCTTAGGTCAGCCATAGAGGTCACACTCACGGAACAACATAATTTATTGTTTTTCGTTATGGTATTCAAAAGATGCGTTTGATTTATGAGTTACGATGCACTATCGTGGGATGTAAAAGGGTGATATTGTTTTAGATGGGTCTGTGAGACCCGGTGCGCGGTTGAGGTGTTAATCCTATAGTTAGTGTTTCAATGAGGTTTTCACGACAATGACACTTTTGACAGATTTCTGGACCTCACGTCTCAGTGCTGCCGCCTAGTGGGTGACATTTCAGAAAACCCTCATTTTAGCAGAGCGGAGGTGTGCGGAGCTCAACTAACCAATCACAATGCATTACGGAAGATTTTGACAATGTCAATGAACTGTTTGACAATCCCAATGCGCTGTGATTGGTGAATCGGGCTTCGCACCGCTCGGCTTCAATGAAAACGCACCCTAAGCAGGGTAGATATAGAAAAATGATATTTATAAGCAATACTAGCTGTACCCCGCGGTTTCACCCGCCACGTTCCGATGGGAATTTTGAGATTTTTATTCCTAATTTTTCTTATATAAAAACCTTGCCCTGACAATAAGGAACACATTAAAAAAAGAATCATCCCATTTGGTGCAGTCGTTCTGAAGTTATGCGCTTACCAACACATTTTGCGATTCATTTTTATATTATAGAAGATAGTATCGGTAAAAGTAGTATTCAATAACTAAGTAATATTATATGAAACCACCTTATAATCTTTAGTTTTAATATACCTACCATATATCATTATTATAAGTTATCCTGTATGTAGACCATGATCGACCAAGCAATAGCTCGGAGGCAGATTCTAAGGCTGTATTCTTTTAATTATAATTTTCCACCGTGCTACACAAATAGCTAAAATGATTAGTCCTATGTAGGGTTTGCAAAAGAGTTATGATAAGACTTTTTTGTATCTTCTTATCGAGTGGACGGTCAACCTGACCAATCCTGGTGTCAGAGTTATAGAGCCGCCAAAGGCCTCTGACATGGCTCATGTAACGACTACTATCCGTAGAAAGTAACCGGGACCGACGGCTTAACGTGCCCTCCGAAGCACGGAATCATCTTACTTTTCGGGCAATCAGGTGATTCAGCCTGCAATGCCCTAACCAAACTGAGGACAGTCTCACAAAGTGATTTTTGTGAGATATCCCCACCGGGAATCGAACCCGGAACCTCCGGATTGTGAGCCGAGCGCTCAAACCACTAGACCACGGAGGGTGTTAAACTTTTTTGTATGTTAGTAGAGTATTATGATTCATTGTCCCAATGCTGGGCCTGAACTGTTCATAGTACATGTAAGTAATATGATGATGAGCGGATTTTGCCCAGCAGTGTGAACTATAGGATTAAACATATATTTGTTAAAATTTATTTTACTACACGTATTCATACAATACAGTTAAGCTTTGTAACACTATAATACTTATTGCGTACGATTTTTATCACAAAAAAACTTGAACAAATTATCACTGTTTTAGCAAATAAATAAAAGTATTCAATTACACATTGACATAAAATTACATCCAAATTACAAAACCAAACAAAATTAGGCACGCCGTAATCATTCCTCCTAATAAGCCAATTACTAATGCGAATCATCGAAAATGATAAAGTATTTTAAACAAACTAATTTTAATGAGTTCCGAGATATTGAAACCACAGACGGAATATTAAATCACTACATAATAGAAAACAAAGTCCCCGGCCGCGTCTGTCTGTTCGCGATAAACTCAAATACTACTGCACGGATTTTGACGCGGTTTTTTTTAAATAGATAGAGTGATTCTAAAGGAAGGTTTTATATGTTAAAAAAGTCCTACGGGAACGGGCACAACGTGGGTAAAACCGCGGGGCGCTGCTAGTGTGACTATAATTTGGGCAATATCTGAAGTTTATCGCTTAAAAGGGAAACGGAACAAATTAACTAAATCTATACTTTATTTGACGAGTAATTTGTTTGTAAACTTACCGCTTTGAGGGTTAAGAAATTTATTATTGGTTAAAAGCTCTCTTTACTTCCTATGTTTTATTATTTAGAGATGTCTATGTAAAATAAGTAATTAATGGTTTGAACAAGTTTTTTAATCTTATTATGCTTAAATAGTGGCTTTCAACACTTCATATTCGTTAAAAAGATAAACATTTTTTTTAAAATTGTTTGTCTATTTTGGAACATTAAAAGAGCATTTCAAAAATATGTATAAATAGTATAAACCCGTAATGTCCCACTGCTGGGCAAAGGCTTCTCTTACTGAAGATATCAGTACAGTGGCGTAATCACCACTTTGGGTTAGGTTGGTGATCAAACCCGAACCATGACTGCTTGAAAAGAAACTATTTTTTATATTGAAGTAATCGAATTATAAACAAAATCATTTTATAATAAAAAAAAAACAATATTACATTTTTTTTTATATTTAAAGAATCGAATTACAAACAAAACAGATTATAGGTATGTATAATAAAAAAACAATATTGCAAAAATAAACCTTTTCTGCCACCAGTACACATAATGTAGCAATGCACCATCGCATCTCAGGTAGCCTGATTTAGTACCGTCTTAATGAAACCTGTTATGTAACTGGTATTATTTATTATTTAGACTAGAACAAGGTATCTCGGATGGTGTGGGCTTCTGTCTACTGCGATCGTTCTTTATTTGCTGACCGTACTCCCTATCACTTCGAACTTGTATGGTCTTGCTTTTAGTTGTTCGAAGCATTAATATTTGTAAGGAGGGAGATATGTTTTATGAATATTTTTAACACGCATTATTATTAAACGAACTAGGTAGGTAGGTTCAAACGAGTACACTCTATTTTTCGTACGAGGGGTAAAATGTGGGCGATTTTCCAGTCGGACACGATTCTTTCTGAAAAGGAAAAAGGTTCAGTGATTTCATTCCCTTATTAACCCATTGCTAAACCCTTCCTCAATGGGAGAATGGTTGATAAATCAAAATCAGTCATGCTATTTTAAATTTAAACTATTGTTAAAAAAAATGGTGTTCATTGTATCAATGATTGATAAAGGAAGATTTAACTTTAAAGGAAGAATTAACCGCGCCCTGTAGTGTTACCCGCGTTGTATCCGTTCCCGCGGGAATTTCGGGATAAAATGTATCTCATGTGTAATTCAGATGTATGACCTATATAACTGTAAATTTTCATAAAAATCCGTCTAGTAGTTTTTTCGTGAATGAATAACAAACATACAAACATCCATCCTCACAACGCACTTTCTCATATATAATATTAGTATATAGGATTAGGTAAGCTTTTAAGCGACTACCTATCTTAGTAGTTGGCAAGCTAACTATTTGCTTCTTATTAGCTTATCCCATTTTTGTACAAGGAAAGGTATACACAGACCTGTGCTTAAAAATAAGTTAAACTATCTATAATTTAATTAATAAATTACCTGTGTTTTTTACTATTGTCTGCACTCAACTTTATAAAAGCTGTATAATTGAAATTCTTCTAAACCGTTTAAAAGCTTATCTTCCTTAATTCCATGGACCAAGTAATGTAACAACCAAACGCCCAAATTCCTAAACAAATACACGAAATATTTGTCTAATAATCGGCCAACAATCTTTAAAAGAAAGCATAGACATCTTAATTATTTCAAAAGATAAAAATAATAAGTGTTTCCTATGACTAAAGTGAGTTTTTGCCGCCATAAGAGGTAATTAACAACACGTATCCAGATATCGTTTTATATCTACCGTATGTACAAAATAAATGCTGTAGGTAATTAATTTTATTTGATGTCCAACAAAAAAATGTAAGGCATTCGCAAGTTTGGGATGGAAGACTTTTAAAAATATCTTGGAGTTGATGATACCGTTTTTGATACTTAAGAAGCACCTTATTAAACTAAAGTTTATTAATTGTTTACTTAACGATGTGCAAAAAATTATTGTTTTATTTTTTATTTATATTATTGTTTATTTTAAACAGTTTATACTAACCAGTCCATTAACTTGCTACGTCATCATATATATCTGATGTACGTTTTGGTGGTGTTAATGGCTCGTGTTCTATCAAACTTCACAGTTTCAGCTTTGAAGCTCGCTCTATTCAAATCAATCTTACTTTAAAACCCGAGTGAACTGGATTTTAAATGAATAAGAAAATGTTTATTGCCATTTTTCAACTTAAACTTAAAATAAAATTAAAAAAGCACAAAATTATAAGTTAAAAAAAATGCAGCTGAGCAATGAAGAAAGCCTTTCCGAGATCCAGTCCATTTAGGAAATAAATTAGGATCTTACTGACTGCGCTAGGTATTACCAACTCTATACAAATCTCTCAACTTCACGTCACATTGTTTTCGGTTGAAACGCACCGAGTAAGGTGAAACAGTGATGATCATTTTTCGTCTGATCGCATCTGAATACCGTTTCATACATTCCCTTAGATCTTCTCTTAATAAACAACTTATAACCAAATGAAACGATTATTCAAAACCTTTATCTGTCGGCATCGGCTTAACTACCTATCTACATATAAAGCGGTTAAGTTTTTGTAATTATTCTTTATGTACAGTATGTTTGTGATCTAAGTATTTTGTGTGTTTTTTACGGAGGATAAAATGGCGGAGAATAAAATGGAAAATATTAGTAACTCTAAAGCATTGGTAACGCTTTCACCCCTTCCGCCTTATAGTAAAGTAAGTAAAGTTTGTTATGTCCCACAGCTGGGCAAAGGCCTCTCATCTCACTGAAGATACGAGTACAGCGAGAAGGAATTGGCATAATCACTACTCTTGCCAAATGCGGGTTGTTGATCTCAAACCCGAGCCATTGAAAAGCAGGAAACATGTTTTTTCTCGACCTGGGAATTGAACCCGAGACCTCAGTTTTAGCAAGCGAGTGCACATAACACTAGACCACCGAAGCGTTTCACTTTAAACACTACTAGAAAACCACAAAACGACTTACTGTTAAGTAAATGTAAGTATAATATTGAAATAAATACATCTCATTTTTCCATATGACTAAAATATATTCACCCTGTACATTAGATGATTCACGCGATTCTGTTTACTTAGCAACGAGACATTTTGTTCACATTTTCTTACTTCAAGAAGATCCTAATTAGTTAATTGGCTTATGATATTTTCTGAAATATTAAAGTAGAATAAAGTTTAATTCCAATGATTATAAAGCTATTTGCTTTTTCAAAATAATAAAGTAAGTATGTTCTTATCTTTTATATCTTTTTATGCATATTACTTCAAAACTTTATATCAATAAGAACAGGCTTATAAGTAACTGAATATATTATTTAGCACTATAAAGTACAGATCCGATCTTCAAATTAACCGCAAAATATCGCGAAGCTGTAGCCAGATTTTGTAAAATTCCAAGCTTGGTTAACTCTAAGGCCATGAAGCCACCTAAAAAAAGGTCTGAAGCTCTCTGTATCTGCAGCAGAGGGGGTGTCTATGGACATTCTAAATCGGAGGCACCCCTAGTATGTTCGAGTAGATTAGTACCTAACAGTGTAGGAGTTTTGACCGCCTTAAAGCTTCCGAGAAGTTCCTTAGTGTTAAGGGGAAATCTTTGCCTAGCTGTGGACAAGTATGTACATTGTACATCCTATCCTATCCTACTTCCTACTAATATAATAAATGCGAAAGTTTGTGAGAATGGATATATGTATGGATGTATGTTTGTTGCTCTTTCACGCAAAAACTACTGAACGGATTTGGATGAAACTTTACAATAATATAGGTTTTACATCAGAATAACACATGGGATACACTTTATCCCGAAATTCGTGCGGGAACGGGTACAACGTGGGTGAAACCGCGGGGAGCAGATAGTATTAGATAAAAAAAACGTCCGACATAGTAAGATACGACGTAGTAGTATATCTAAAGATAAAAACAATCAGGACCAACAGTTCAAAAGACTCGCCTCAAACAAACAAACAAATAAAATAAACTTTAAACCTAAATCACAGTTACCAACATTGTTTACAGAAACAGTTACTAACGTTAAGACTAGAAAATGACTGAATCACAAAGACATACCAAACGGAGAGTTTCACAAAAACTAGACTAGCTGTGGCCACCGGCGTTCCTTATTCAAAACGAGTTGAGAAGACGACGCGGAGGACATTCCCACATCTAACTAGGTTTGGTTCCGTTGTTTACCATTACATACTCGTATACTAGTTTGTAGCGCGGTTTAGTACTGTACCTTGTATGTGAGAATTTTGGGTAAAAATGGTATAGGTAAGATTAATAAGTATAACCTTTTGCCTCAAATTATAAAAAACAAAGCTCCTGAAATACAGCAGCTATTTCATAAATTGTTTTGAAATTCAGAAGTAATTTGAAAGTTTAAATAGAACATCACGCCCAATTTGTAAGTAGCTTCGACTTAAGTGACGCTTGCCTATTGTATAACAGTTACTTCTCACATGAAACCTAACTTAAACTAACGCTATTTCATCCTATAACTGACACAAAGTCCAATGGAAACCAGCAATGTCGTGCCCCTTTCCCAGTATCGGGCGACTCCCGATCGATGCATGCAGATCTAAAAACATTTACATATGCCATGTCTATTATTTTACGAATTTAGAATGTCTATACAAGGATATTATCATTCAACATGACATTTGGAAGTCTCCTTCGATATATGTACATTTAGGTGACTGGGTTTCCTGCGTTGACTGTTTCAAATTAAATGATACTCAAATATAGGGGCAATTAAGTTGATTATCGTAACATACTTTCGTTAAACAATTCACAACTATGTTTGCTGTTCTATAAATTTAATAACAAATGCTTTATAACTTAAATAACAACCCGCCCTCAGTTGCTTACGTTTTAAATTTAACAGACTTTTCACAGCATACAACAAAATCATTTTTTAACGAACATATATTATTATGTTACGATAACCAACAGTTTGAAACAATCCACCCTACCCTTACTTATATAAATTACCCTTACTAAGTAAGTAAGTTCGAGAAGGTAAGTAAGTAAATTCGAGTTCCTGTTAAGAGGCCGAAACGTCATAAAAAAAATCTATACTAATATTATAAAGCTGAAGAGTTTGTTTTGTTTGTTTGTTTGTTTGTTTAAACGCGCTAATCTCAGAAACTACTGAACCGATTTGAATAATTCTTTTTGTAATGGATAACTACATTCAACGGGAAGGTTATAGGCTATTTTTTTATCCCGAAATTCCTACGGGAACGGGCACAGCGCGGGTAAAACCGCGGGGCGCCGCTAGTGTTTAATAAAAGCGAAGTGTATCCGTAAACGTACTTTTCATTCATGTTCAAGTAGGTTAGTAATTAAGTTCGAGTAAGTTAGTGGCCAAACAGTTTTGAGCTACATAGTACTAACAGTACTACACTACAATAAGGTGAGCACTCATCAAGCAAGCCCATGTAGCAGGAAACCATATCAGCGTGTACATCAGACCATCATTCAAGAGTACTGACGCGGTTTCCTCTGTGGGAAACTCGCGATTGATCATATTAATAACAGATATTAATAGTTTTATGTTATCGATTATTAGTTGTGATAACGAGCGTGAGATTTGTTGAGGATGGAAGCAAAAATATATTCCTGGTTTTATGAGTTTCGAAGCCATTAATCCTAAACCTAAATTGGTTACACTAAGGGCCGACACTGCGTTGAGCGTGCGCACGCGGTTTCATACAAAAGTGAACCGTCGCGGGCGGTTTTAAAACAAAAGTAAAACGTCGCTTAACATAGTGTTGGGCCTAAACCCTAAATAGGTTTTGAAACAGGAAGTGCTTGCAGGGTTACCTAGAAGTACAAGAGTAACTCTCGTGCTCTGAGACGTCCGAGATAACATACGTTCATTGAAAAATCACGAATTTTTAAATTTCTTTCTGATAAATATAAAGCATTGTTTCAGAACTTAAAGCAATGTCTGTTTAAGTTATTTGAGTGAACAGTAGGAAGCCATGATTTTTCATTTTCTTATTGACATTTTATGTTACTGCTTACTGGTGACTAACCGTAAGCGATAACACAAAAGTAAGCTGAAGGATCCGACTTAAGTTAATTTCATTCCGATTTAGTTACATTTTCATTGTAATATGTAATGTATATTTAAAGCACTGCCTTTCATAGCACATAAGTGTAATTTATTACACAAATATTATCTATTTAAATAGGTAACCAACCATAATAAATAGTTTACATAAATACATAATCGTAATTTCAACATAACAAGCGTAAAATCAGGAAATAATCTATTTATATGTGACAGTCTGCGGCGTTGCAACGTGTAATTAAATACACATTATTTAAAAGGATATATCGCTCATAAGTGCATAATTTCTCTTCACACGGTACAATTAGGGCAATAAATCAATGAACATGTATTTATCTATTTGCAGTTTTCAGATTAGCGCTTTAAACTAACAAATCTTCAACTTAATTATATTAAAGAGAAAACTGCAATTGCGATTTGAGTATTTTTTTTTTTTGGTAATGCAAAGCCACATTCAACGGGAAGGATATTGGCTATTTTTATCGGTGGGTAACAAAACAACACGGGTAAAACTTCAAGATCAACATTATTGAAGTTAACATAAATCACCAAATTGACAAAGTTAATACCTACCATATTGTTTAATCTAACTCACTCAGAGTAATATAAAATTATATTTGACATTATCATGAAATAAACAAATTGATTTTCAATAGACTTTAAAAAAAGTTAAATAATCTAAATATGTACCTATGTATTTTTTTAACTATTACAAAATATGTTTAAATAGTTACCCATTACAAAAAATATTATACATTTTTAGCTGTGTTGTTTAACTATGAAACTACCTAACAGTACCTACATGTCACACAGTCCAGTTTTCTATATAAATGTTAACTTTCGAATCGCCTCATTTGTCTACCGGCTTAAGCCACTTTACTGGATACTTTGCGTTTTATGAAACGTTTTGCTTTCGTTCGTGTGAAAAGGGTTTATTAGTAAAATTCGTGCATAGATTTTTTTCAGGTTCACACTTTGGTGTATATAGGTACTTTATTTCATGAAAATCGGTCCGGTTGTTAGCATAATTTATTAAAAGACATTTTCATCCCCAAAAACTACAGCGTTTAAAAGAAGACAATTTCAAAAACATTAAACAGCCGGATTCATTAAATTGACACGTAATTATTTCATGTGATTTTTCATACTTTACATGTCAAAACACATTAAATCTCTACTAAGGAAGCATTTGACGCCTGAGTACGCACTTTAATTTCATACATTTTTAGGTACTATTTAGAAGAAGTGTATGCATTCCGGGGGTTATTGTTTCAATCCAAGTAACCCTTGAATATTCAAGCTTATGTTACCTTCTTTGTAAAACTTACATCTTCGCGCATCAAACATAGCTACACTCTTCCTTACCAAACTTACAAAAATCATAACACAAACCGACCAAAAAAAGAATGAATCGAATACGCTAATGAGGCGACATCAGTACACGAGAACATTGTAAATCTGTCGGTTAACAATCGGTTCGAACAAGAGTTCGGAGTTAACACAATCCCCGATACTAATTTACCCCGCGGCTCCTTATAAAGTGTGGTAACTGACAGCACACTTGATCGGCAGCACTATGACCACAAGTTAAGTATGTGTTGACGAAGAACCAAATAGGGTTGGCGATGCGCTGAAAAATTTGCTAGTCATCGCCTCTTAATTGGGTGGTTCTGTTGATACATATTGGTGGTGGAGTTAAGGTAATTAGGGTATCAGTTAGATCCTTAATACAAGCTTAGAGCTTAGTTCGGGTCGCATTTACTGTTTGTGATTTTGTCCGGGTGTATTTATTTATTTTATTTTATTTAGATTTGCTATCTTTGTGAATGAAAAAGAGTTGGTGAAATGAAAAGATAGGAGAATTTTGAATTAAAAGAGCACATATATGTAGTGAACATAGTATAAAACAAAGTCTGTTTCCGCTGCCTGTCTGTCCCTATGCTTAGATCTTTAAAACTACGCAACGGATTATGAAGCGGTTTTAAATAGTTGGAGTGATTCAGGTGGAAGGTTTATATGTATATCAATTTCCGAAATTCCCACGGGAACGGGTACAAAGCAGGTAAAGCTGTGGGGCGCTGCTAGTATATATATTTATATAGTTTACTATTTATAAGGACTGTTTGTTTCTTCAACTTTAAGGAGTTAGAAGTAAATAAGTTTGTATAAGTTAGTGGTAGAGTTTAAAGGAGTTTTAAGTCTAGTCAACCATGTTTGATAAAAAAATTAAACATGCTTACAGTAAATCAAGTCTCCCATAGAACACGCCTGTCTGTATGTTCAAAAACTACTGAATGGATTTTCATGCTGTACTGATTCTATCGATGAGATGATATTCTTTGCCCAGCAGGAGCACATTACAGACTGATACTATTATACTTATTTCGTTTGAAGGAAGAGTAATTCTGGAAGTTGATTTATTGTTACGGATTTATACAAATTATCCTAATTAACCGAAGCGAGACAAGAGCGGGTCGGCCTATAACAATTTCCAATATCTTGAATCTAAAAAAAATCCAAGTCTTAAGTTACTTCTCTTATCCCTATCATTAATACTAAGCATTGATTCCACAATCTTAAGTACTCCAACTGGATATATGCAAATACACGATTATGTCCCAGGATATTAATAGACTGGCTGTCATCAGCCTCATGCGTGCAGAGAACGACCTTTATCAGCAGTTTAATGACAACAACTGATACTGCGAGATGGAAATACAGGTTCTTTTTAATCCTAAAACACTGTTCGTGTACCGGGGTTGAAGATTGGAATAGTGCAAGCTAATAATAAGCTGTAAGGGTCAACACTGCGTTAAGCGTGCGCAAGCCGCGGGCGCGACGGTTCACTTTTGTATGGAACCGCGGCGTGCGCACGCTTAACGCAGTGTCGGCCCTGAGTCTTTAGTTCTAAAATCCTGGTATCTTAGGGTGCTTTTTTATTGAGCTGTGTGGAGCTCAATTGACCAATCATAGCGCAGTCAAATTGTCAAACAACGCATTGACATTGTCAAAATCTTTTCGTAATGCGTTGTGATTGGTCAGTTGAGCTCCGCACAGCTCCGCTCCGCTTCAATGGATACGCACCCTTACTGACGTACTCAGGGACGTCTTTCAATCGTCAATGAATTTATTGACGTAATTTTCTTAATATTACACTTATTATATTAACAATATTAACATTTATCGTGAACTCTTTGAAGAACGTATGTAACGATAGCCAAGCGTTTAAAACAACACACTCTTAATGAAAAATCTTAATAAAATTACATGTTATCTCAATCAACACAGCCTCCGTGGTCTTGTGGCTTGAGCGCCGGCTCACGGACCGGAGGTTCTGGGTTCAATTCCCGGTGGGGACACAATATCTCACAAAAATCTCTTAGTGAGTATGACCTTAGTTTGGTTAGGGCATTGCAGGCTGAATCACCTGATTGCCCGAAAAGTAAGACGATTCCATGCTTCGGAGGGCACGTTAAGCTGTCGCGATGTCGGTCCCGGTTACTTTCTACACTTTCTACGGATAAGAAGATCTCAATCAAATTGATTTCATTGAGCTAATACTCGATAAAATTGAATCCCATGACCATTTGTTTACAGAGGAAGCGAATTGTAACAATAGTTATCATCTGGTTATGAATCAGAGTATATAAAGCGGCCGGAACAAACAGATCACTAATAGAAGCGCGTTGATACGAACAAATTGACGAGCCGTATTGCACCTAGGTAGGAGGATGATATTGTTTTGATACTTTTGACCTTTCAAACATGGCTCGGGTTTGAGATCACCAACCCGCATTTGGCAAGTGTGGTGATTATGCCTAATACTCCTCACTGTACCACTACAGCTTATGCTCAGCAGTATGCTCAGTACAGCTCACTGACGATATCAGTATCGTTAGGGAGATGAGAGGCATTTGTCCAGGAGTGGGATATTACAGGTTAATACTTTTTTTAACCCTTGATAATGAACGTGTGTTTTGTTAAACAATGTTCTTTGTACAACTCGCAAAGACTTTGTGTTAGATTGGTTTGATTTGAAGGATCCGTGGGGTGGCTTCTTCAAAAAGACGGAGGTTCCCAATTCAGTGGGTAGTTTTTAAGGAAAAATAGATTGTAAATACTGTGGCAAACACTTCTTTCACGATGATTGATTTCCCTAAAAAGTAGTACATCATATTTGGCTAAAGTTTTCATAATTTAAACATAACAATAATGCAAGTATCAAACCAAAACGTGCCACCTACAATATCAAGTGAGGAAACAATAGGGGATCAAGTTTTCTATCAGCTCAATTGGCCGGCTGTAATTTGGCCCCATTGTCTCTATTTGCCCCTGTTCCCGTGGCCCCTTCCCGTTGGGCCCCTCATCCTTTTGTCCCCTAGTTCCTCTGAGACATCATTATATTCTTTGTGTTCACATATTTTATGGCGGAAAATGGTGATTACTTTTTATTTATTGGTTTCTTGCCTTTGATTGTGATGATACTTGCTAGTGGTAGTAGGTCTTGCTATAAAACTGATACTAAATAGCAAACTTGCAAACTTTTGCTAGCTGGAGGCTAATGAGCAATGCTTGTTAGCTCTCTGATGAGCGTAAATAAGTGAGTTATAAGCCTGTACTGTCCCAATGCCGGGAAAAGGCCTCTGATCTCAAGAGAAGATCAGTACAGTGAGGAGGATAGATCGTAATCACCATGATTGCCAATTGCGGATTGGTGATCTCAAACCAAAATATAAGTGTGAAGATATTATTTTTCTTTTTAAATTTATTATTTTAAGGACTCACGTTGCGACTCTTACGATCTTTCTAAAATCTGGTAAGGCGTTATTCAATTTGGAGAGTATACGAGCCAAAGTTGGTGGGTTCAATTTCTATTGAAGCATGGTCAAGGGTGGGTCGATTTTTTCAAATATCGAAAAATAGGTACGGGTAGGTCTCAAAAGTTGCATTGGGTGATAATTATTAAAAAACAATTAAGAAAAAAACAATTGCATATAACTTTTAGCCCTCTACAGATGTCTAAAAAAAAAAAAAAGCTAATTTTCGACTCCACTTCTCATTTGATTTTATTGTGCGTAATGCCACTTTCATTGCTTAAATTGTTATTTTTCGTGACAAGGTATGATGTATTTAGGTATTTGCAAGGTTGCCGCTTCGTGCACTCATTAGAGAGAGCGAGATAGATACACTTGCATAAGTTGAAAATCACTAAAATTCCTATATTTTCGCAGTGCACTCGTGACCTTGACTCAAGCAAGCCACTGTTATTTTTGGTTGGTTTTGATAGAGTTTGCATAGTTAATATTGTCTCGCGTTAAAAAAAGGCTCATTCGAACTATATTGCCGGTTAATTAAAAGTGAAATTGGCCTTACGTGTGTGTCAAAAAAGTACTTTCTCAGAATGAGTTCAAAAGTGTTAAAAACTCGAAGTGACGTAAATTGTCCTATCTTTGGAACACCCATTGTATTGTGTGCGAATATATTACCTACTGTAAGTGACGTAATAAAGTCTATTTTGTATGTGCGACATGATTTGCAAGAAAAAAACAAAGGAAAACAGCCATCTGTTACCGAGGTCCTCGCCTCTGTCTGCCGCGAGATCGAAAAGATCTGGACTTCTGCTTCGATTCCCACTGTGAGCACTAAACGCATTAAAGACTTGCTCAAGAAGTATTATGATGACTACCTAAAGCTTATTCGCTATCCTAAACAAAAAAGAACAGATTTTTATGAGGAAAAAGTCCAAAGTTTTCGACAAACAGCTATAACAAGTCTTTTTGATATCGCGGCTTGTAAATGCAGTACTTTTGATTCCTGCCCCTGTTCTAAGGATAAGAAGGTTCCTATTATTGAACGGACATTCCTGTTAGACCAAAGGACCAACAGGAAAATGATGATAGGTAGCGTCGACCATCACGAAACCCAAAAAATGCAGCGAGCATTCGAAAGGCGCATGAAAGTTCGCAAGATGGAAAATGTCCAAAATAAAGTAGAGTCAAGTGCAACGCAGAAAACTCATACTGCGAGTGGAAACATTAGAGACTCTATTGGCAACAAAGAACCGGTACCATCGACATCAGCTGTGCAAAACTCCATTGTAAAATACAACACCGTTAGTCTGCCAAAGTTGGCGAGCGTATGTGACCGATACGGAGTTTCTAATCGATCAGCGGCGGCTATCGCAAGTGCCGTGCTCCAGGACGTAGGGTTAGTCTCTGCTGAAAAAACCCGGTTGGTGATAGATAAAAGTAAGTTACGTCGGGCTCGAAATAAAGTAAGACAGAATCTTCAGGATGACCTTCATCAAGATGTGTTAGAGAGCATCTACTTCGACGGACGCAAAGATAAAACCCTACTGATCGAAAAGAAAAACGGCCGTTCGTATCGACGAGTAGTAGCGAAAGAGCATATTTCACTAATACGCGAACCTAAATCCCTCTATTTAGGACATACAACACCACGCATTGGAACTGGAAAAGGATTATGTGATTCAATCCTAGACTTTCTTAACTGTAACAATATAACCTTGGATGATCTCAAATGCGTTGGATGTGATGGTACTAATACTAATACTGGATGGAAGTCTGGAGCTATACGTCATATGGAGTTACGTTTGAAAAGACCTCTACAATGGTTCATTTGTCAACTTCACGCTAATGAATTACCATTGAGACATTTATTTAGCTACCTAGATGGACGGACAAGTGGACCTAGTGCTTTCTCAGGTCCAATCGGCAAAGCACTGGAAACTTGTGAAAATCTCTCTGTAAAGAGTTTTGTACCTGTGACTGGAAACCTGATTATCCAGGATGGAGAAGCCACGAAAAGTTTAAGCACAGACCAAAAATATCTGTTCGAAATATGTCATGCAGTGGCATCTGGTGTTTGTAGTGACGAACTCGCTAACAGACAGCCGGGCAATATGTCTCATTCTCGTTGGCTTACCACTGCGAACCGCGTATTACGCCTTTACGTAGGAACCAATGAGCCATCTCAACAATTACGAGTATTGGTTGATTACATAATGAAAGTATACGCTCCCATATGGTTTCAGATTAAACGTCATTCTTCTTGTGAAATGGGGCCCAAACATCTGTTCAACTTGATACAGTACTCAAGATGCTTATCAGAGAAAGATAGGTCAGTCCTAGATCCCGTGATCCAACGAAATGCATTCTTTGCTCACCCTGAAAATCTTTTGTTAGCTATGATAACAGATGACAGGGAATTAGTGAGGGAATTGGCCCTGAGGCGCATAATTAAAGCTCGAAAAGAATCGCCACGTAAGAATATAAGAATATTCAAAATACCGCAATTAAACTTCAGTGCGGGCGATTACACTGAAATGATTTATTGGAATGAGTTGTTAGTGACCTCACCTCCTATGTTTGACAAAGTTTCAGATACGACTTTGCTGCAAATGTTGCGCAATAAAAATACGATCACTTTAGAATTTTCCAAATTTCCCTGCCACACCCAAGCTGTTGAGCGATGTGTGAAGCTAGTCACGGAAGCTTCTATCACAGTGGCAGGAGTAAAGGCACGCGACGGTCTTATTCGTACGAAAATTCAGTCTAGATCTCTAATGCCATCCTTTGACTCTAAGGCCGAATTCAGATGCTAAAATCATAAACGTTCATGACTAAAATGGGAGATTTTCCTCTGATTGACTTACATTTTTTACCATAATATGTGAGTTAAAATGTTACTGTCTGTTCTAAATATTGATGAACAATGTTTGATTAATAATATAACATATTTTATTTGTAATTAACTTGTTTTATTTTTATATTTCATTCACCTAACTTAGGTTAGAAATTATACAGATTTCCGAAATTTCAAACGCAGGTAGAGGGCTATAAGTTATATTAATAAAAACAACGTATTACTACATTTCGTTCTTCTTGTCTTTCTGCAACTTTTGATACCTACCCATCGAAAAAAAAAACAAAAAAAAAAAAAAACATCGAAATCGACCCACCCTAAGCGTCACTCATGTCAAATTACTCGCTCGCTCGCTTAACAACTAGCTAAATATATACGACACCTAACCGCCATACTCAGAGACGTCAATTAAATAGTCCACTAACTAATTGACGTTTTTTTTATACATTACATATCACCTCACTTATTAACTGAGGAAATTATTTGACGTCTCAATACGACAGTAGCTTTCAATAATTAAAATACATATCGGAGGCCTTTAGGCGGTCTAAAAACTGCAACACCAGTTGGCTACTAACCAATTAAAAATGAATGAATAAATCATTAATATGACCATTAAATGCTTCGCAAACAATTCTCATTAAAACCTCAACAAATAAACATGCGTCCATTAAAAGCATACTCTGATAACATCCGTACAGGACACTGAAAAATGAATATTTTAATAAGACAAAGCTTCTAATCGGGATCGTAATGGGCGCTCGATCACGCAAACCTTAGGGTCTTCGCAAACTTTAAGCCGGCCAGTCTTTAGACTGACTTAGCGCAGTCTAGACTGTTTTAGTCAGTCTAACTATTTATCAATACAATATTTTAGTTTAATTGACAAAAAAGGAGTTTAATTAGTTTGTCGGTACGATTAGTTTTAGAAATAAACAGTCTGTTAGAGACAAACAGTTTACGACAAAAAATAAAGTCTGTGATACGCCATCTTCGTGTTTTCAAAGACCAATAAGGCTAAGATGCTCACAAAGACAAAGGTTTAATCATTTTTTTTCTCTTATATGAAGATCTCTCTCTTTTTCTCTCTCTGTCTCTCAATGTGCAGAAAGAGATAAAATACATATTGTCTATGCCATTCATCGTAGCTTGAAAGAAGACAGTCTAAATACTGCCTACATTAAGCTCTGCGTAAGCTCTTACTGCAATTATTGGCCAGGATTCCATCGCGACTGCCACTGCGTTAATCGGTCCCATTTAACACTTCGAGAAAGATAGCTGATAAAAAGCTTTGGTATTGATGAATAAAAGATTTTGTTGTTTTTTTTTCTTATAACGTAGTTAAGCATCTTAACATTGAGCGATATTACAAGCGAATCGAGTTTGATCGAAAGGAAGACAGAAAACTGAAGTTTGCTAACCCTGGTGTTGGAGTTTTAACCTTAAGGGCCTCCGATGTGATCTCACGGTTAAAACAACCGGGACCGACAATTTAACGTGCCTTCCGAGCACATAAAACTGAAGTGCTGAAAAGAAGCATTTATGTCAGAAAACTCTTCAGTAATATAGGTTATACATCAGATAAACATATGGGGTACATTTTTTCCCGAAATTCCTTCGGGAAAGGGTACAACGTGGGTAACACCGCGGGGCACGACTAGTAAGTGATATTATACAATCAAAACTATTACACCACACATAATATCATACTTAAAGTTGTAAATCGCACTCCATCAAATAGCAACAAAACCATAATATCGTATCTAGGTCTTATAAAGAATATTACAATCTAGATTCTAGGTCTTCACCAATTAGACTGGCCAGCCGGTAAATGTCGCGTATTGCCAAACAGTGGCAGCGGCCTGCATACCGACGGCCGATGCGATGACCGAATGTTTGTTTTTATTACGTTTTGAGGTGTAAGCTTATAGCGGTTTATTAGAGGTAAAAGGTAAAAGAGGTGAAAGGCTTTTAAGGCTTTTGATGTTCACATATAATCAATCAACTTTACAAAAAGTAACAGTATTAGCATGTAATGTGAGCAAATGCCTCTCATGTCACTGAAGATATCAGTACAGTGAGGAGGATAAGGTATAATCACCACGCTTGCCTAATGCGGGTTGGGTACGAATACATACATGCATGCTACATTTGTCGCGGTAAAACGTCAAAAGAAATAAATTGTCTTACTCCCCTACTTTTAGAATTACACAGAAGCGTTGCAAAAGTTTCCGCTAAGATATTTATGTCGTTATTGGTCACCCGTCTAAGTAATATCCAAGCTGGACTTAGCTTAATATCCTCTAGGTATAAGCATATTTATTTAAAATAGTTGAACTACTTTATCGACAATAGTAATAACGTGCTTATTTTAAGCGCAATACACACATAGCGCGGTTGGGTCCGGGTGCGGGTCGCAACCGCACTATATGTGTCTTGTGCTTGAACTAAAATGTCACATCGTCGCGATGTGGAGATACATCCATGTAAAAATTATATCAAAATACAAAATACTCTGTACCATGTGTCTGTTAAATGTCAGTGAAACATAATGAATGGTAAAATACACATCCACTGACGCTTTTAACTTAGACCACACAAAAACCAGTAACGCAGAATAGTAAACGCAGTCGCACAAAAAACACATTCAATTGCGTAAAATTACAATTTTGGTTTGAAGTTATCAAATTCTAATTGATATTGTTGAAATAGCTGGCTTGTTTATGGTATAGTAATAAATAAATCAAACTTGACAACGTATGTCTGTCACAAAGGGAATATAGGATTTGTTTTAGTGATGGTATTAAATAAATTAAATAAATAACTTTATTCGACCAAGTGTATGGGACTCGCTGTGGTAAAGAGCAAGACACACATAGTGCGGGTGACGGCCTGGTGCGGGATGCGTGACGTTGTATCGTTCTATGACTTCTTCTTCTTCATCGAGTGGATGGTCAACCTGACCAATCCTGGTGTCAGAGTTATTGAGCCGCCAAAGGCCTCTGACATGGCTCAAGTAACGACTACTATCCGTAGAAAGTAACCGGGACCGACGACTTAACGTGCCCTCCGAAGCACGGAATCATCTTACTTTTCGAGCAATCAGGTGATTCAGCCTGCAATGCCCTAACCAAACTGAGGACAGTCTCAAAAAGTGATTTTTGTGAGGTATACCACCGGGAATCGAACCCGGAACCTCCGGATCGTGAGCCGGGTGCTCAAACCACAAGACCAGTTTGTTCTATGACTGATGTCATGGGACCCACACCCGGCCCGCACCAGCACTATGTGTGTCTTGCGCTTTATGTAGTAGTAATAGTATCAGCCTGTAATGTCCCACTTCTAGACAAAGGCCTCTCATCTCACTGAAGATATCAGTGAGAAGGATCAGACATAATCACCTCATTTACCAAATGCGGGTTGGTGATCTCAAACCCGACCCATGTTTAAAGAGTAGGAAATATGTTTTTGCTCCACCCGGGATTTGATCTTGGGATCTTGGTCATGACAAGCGAGTGCACATACCACTAGACCATCGAAACGTTTTATGTAAGTACAGTATTTTTATTTTATTCGAACGTATTTATGTTAGGTATTTAAATTTCATTAACCGAATTGTATATATACCTTTTGCTACATAATGTGCCACATATGGCGCTCCTAACCTCACTGTAGGAGCATAAATTTAAAGATCTAACCTCTGCCTTTAAAGTCAAATGATTATCAAAGTACATATTCCTTCAAACAAGTCACCATATTTACAAAACACTTAACGTCTATCATATCACAATGATTTATACAAGTCGAAGTAATTAGCACAAACAAAATGTACACGAAATGAACGAGAATATTTATATACATGGCTCATAACAATAAATCATTCGGTTCACTTTCCTAAATTGATATTGTAATCCGTTTTGTTTTTGTTTTTTCATATAAATGAAGACGTTGTGAAGCGGCTTCGTTAAATTGCTATCTACCGACCCTGTTCTGATGGAGTCGAACAGTTGGAGATGATATTTGTTTTAAATTTACTATTGTTTGGTGATCGCCTAATCCTCCTCACTGTACTGATCTTCAGTGAGATGAGAGGCCTTTGTCTAGCAGTAGGACATTACAGGCTTATGCTTCACTTTACTTCATTGTTTGGATAAAATATCTCAATATTTTAAAGGCAATAACCTTATTTATTTAAGCGTTAAATTAAATGATTTGATCTTCTTCATCTTCATCGAGTGGATGGTCAACCAGACCAATCCTGGTGTCAGAGTTATTGAGCCGCCAAAGGGCTCTGACATGGCTCAATGATGGTTTGATCAGATATTGAATTTAAATTACATTTGGTTACAATCAAATCCATGACAGCACACCCCAAAAAATCGTTACGAAATAATTATGTTGTTATTACAGAATACACTTGCAATTTACACAATGTTTTTAAAGTTAGTAATGGATTGTGATTGGTCGATTTAGCTTCGCTTCAATATAGACGCACCCTTAAGGTCGCCGTCAGACTAAGTTAACATGCAATAGATTCAATATTTTTTTTTTTTTACAAATAACATCAATACATGCATGCGCCAAACGACAATGTCTAATTGCGACATTTAAAAAAAAATTAAAATAGATTATTCTACCAAAATTCGACTCCACACCTCTCCCTGTTCCAGTTATCGCACATCCCGATACAAAATGTAAGATCTCCGAGTACAGGAGCCCTGACTTATGTCGCAGGCGGTTGATATGTTCATCTGAACAATAAATATCGCTCGCCAATTACACTGGTCGCTACTGAAAGCACCATTATGATGTTATACAGCATGATAGTGCACTATATTTTATGTATCAAAAGTCAAAATAAAAGTGTATCTGTAAACGTAGTTTCAATTAAAAATGAGTGTTCGCTTAAACTTAAGAAACCAGTAGTAAATTTAAGTTAGTGGTCAACTCTAGTTTTGGAATTTTTAGACCGCCTAAAGACCTCCGACATGGTCTATCGATTGAAAGATTTAGAGAGAGATTAGTCTGACGCGAATTGTATGGCATTTTGACTATCTATTGGTACTGGTGAGAACTCCATCAGTCTTTTCTGAACCTATAACCATGCCTTCTCTGATTATGCTTCAGGTGGAGCGCGAAACATGTATAGTGCGGCTTCGGGCCGATTTTCGCGTGAGGTTGTATTTGTATGAAAGATGTCACACAGGCCCGCGCCCGCACTATCTGGCGAAATGTGTTCAACATAAGTAATTACGGCAATATCCTCATTATACTTTTTGCCTCTATTTATACGTTTTTATTGATAATAGCAGCGCCCTGCGGTTTTACCCGCGTTGTGTCCATTCCTGTGGGAATTTCGGGATGAAAAATAGCCTATGTTACTCGTGGATAATGTAGCTTTCGAATGGTGCAGGAGTTTTTAAAAACGGTCCAGTAGTTTTATAGCCTATTCATTACAACCAAACAAACAAAGTTTTCCTCTTTATAAGATAAGTGTAGATAACTTATTATTGACGACACCCTGTGAACAATATTACATAAACATTAGTACGTATGTAACAAAACTCATCTGCATCTGCAAGTCGCATGTCTCTCGATTAAATTGTTTTGCTGAATCGATTACATCGTCTCGTATCGATTCTAAATCGATTATTTTTTGTTCTTCACTTGTTTCATGTTCACCGCTCTTTATTAACCGTTGGTTGTGTAATAAATGGGCGTACACACTCGGTTCATTAAGGTATGTGGAAATTGTGATTTTATTGTGTACTAAAAATATTTTTGCGTATCCAAACTACATTCGTTTCTCAAGTCACTCCCTAATATTACTCAAAATGGGTGGTTCTTAAATTATTAATTTTTGACAACCGTTTGTTTAAATTGTAAAGAATTGAAGGGTGTTTAATTTGATTGGCGTTTAGGTATACGTCAGTAAGTTACATTAAATTTAATGTTGATGATAAAAATGATGATGGTTTTGTCAACTAAACGTTTGGTATTCAATCATATCAGATATCTTACCTTAGCTCAAGTGGGATAAATCTATTAGACTTACCCCATTTTAACCCTAAATCTAGATTTAGTTCAAGTCTGTCATCACCATCTTCAATATTACTAACCACGATTTCTAATGTGTCACCTACAACTTTTATAATCATACTAGCTGTGCCCGTGACTTCATCCTCGTGAAATTTTGTTTTTTTTCTAAAAGAAGCCTAAGTTACTCCATATAACATTAGCTACCTGCCAACAAAAGTCTTGTAAAAATCGGTCCAGCCATTTCAGAGATTAGCAGAAACAAACAGGCAGACAAAAATTGGAATATGTATTATATTCAAATGCATGTACTTAGCAAAAAGCGTTTATTTTTAGTGTCACAAACAGACACTTCAATTTTTTTATTTATATACTAGCTGTGCCCTGCGGTTTCACCCGCAGTGCCCCCGTTCCCGTGGGAATTTTGAGATTTTTTATTCCCTATAAACCTCACGGAGCCCGAGACCTTTCCAACGAATGCAAAACCGTGGAAATCGGTCCAGCCATTCACGCGTGATGCCTTGACCAAGGAAAACGGGTTTCATTTATATAATACCTATATAGATAGATGTACGAGACCTATAGAATATGTATAGATGTACAGATGTCACAAGCATAAGTAAAAATACTTATTATTGACACAACAAGAGAAATATCCCCGACACAGACCTCTCGGTTTAACTTACTATATATCATTCATTGTCAGCCGACGCCTGTCTTGTATGTAAAGGGCACCGCTCACTGAAACCAGTATTGTTATCGTAATTATTGGTATTATTAATCTTTATTCAGCTTTAATGGTTCTTTGTTGGAGTATTTTGATTTATTTTAATGGATTATATTCTGGATAAAGTCGTGGCCTTTGGCCTGTAACGGTTTTGGGCAACTACCTTTCCTTAAATTTATTAAATTTTTACCTATACATGAATGAATTGTCAGTTCATATTGTACTGATAAAGTTCAGACATGTACATATGTAATCTCAACCAGCGGTCTGTAAAAATTATAATTATATATTTTTTAAATAAAATGTGTTTCTTTCAATCATTTATTCATTGATTGCCTAAATGAGTATTTTTTTTAAGCTATTGCATAGCTTCTATCGCGGGGCCTTGAGCGCGGGGACCGAATCCAGAAATTCCGTAACGAAAAAACCTCATGTGAAAAAACCTCACGCTCCCCACTAACGCCATCTAGTGATACAAAAAATAACTATGCAATAGCTTTACCGCGGCAGTCCCCGAGTGCCACACGTCTTTTTTTTCTACTTATACCGAGAGGGAAACTTATATCCAAGAAGGCTTAGTAATGTTTCTATCGTGATTAATTTAAAAAACGGTTATAAATCCGTCCATTGACTTACGTTCATGCCTCGCATAGAAAAGCTACAGGTCATTTTTGTACTGTTCTAGTGTACCACGTCCCTTACTTTCCCATTATCTATGTTCCCACATTAAATAAGACGTTAGTCGTAGAAGGTTGTGTCTGTTTGACCTTTTTCGAAAACTTTTTGGTAAATTGATACCACTCGAGATCGTTCGTAATTTATTGTACTATTGTAATAATGGGAATATCAATTTTAAAGTTACTTATGGATTATTTTATAAGTTTTTTCTCACTATCTGTCTTTACTAATCCTACTTAATATTATAAATGCGAAAGTTTGTGAGGATGGATGTATGTATGAATGGATGTATGGATGTATGTTTGTTGCTCTTTCACGCAAAAACTACTGAATGGATTTGGATGAAACTTTACAGTAATATAGGTTACACATCAGAATAACACATGGGATACATTTTATCCCGAAATTCCCGCGGGAACGGAAACCGCGGGGCACTGCTAGTATTATAGTAAAGCTGAAGAGTTAAATAATTAAACTTGTTAACAATTATTGTTTGTTTGTTTGAACGCGCTAATCTTAAATCTACCAATTCGATTTGAATAGTTCTTCTTGTGATAGATAACCACATTTAACGGGGAGGTTATAGGCTATTTTTCATTCCGAAATTACTACGAGAACAGGTGTACAGTGGGTAAAACCGCGGGGCACTGCTAGTTCAGATATATTCGGTGAGATTATCTGAAATGATCTGAAGCTTGAGGTAATGCTTGCGATTATTATAGAAACTGTTGTCAAATAATCTTGCTAGAATTCACCGACACGCAATATATAAAAATCGTTTTATTCACTGAACAATACTATCTAATATATCGCATTAACAGTGGCATCCCAGCATTGGGACATTACCGGTTAATACCTTTTCTTATGCTTTTCAAAAACCACGAAAACAAACCTTACTTTCAACCGCACATCACGAACATCCATCACCTCATAATTAATTTTACAACAGTGAAAGTATATCAGTCAGAAAACATTTCACAAAAATGCGTTCAATATTTTGATCGTACGATTTTCGAAAAAAATATCCTTTAATTGCTCACGTACAGCTGACCGCAGATTAAATATAAGTTATTCGGGATAATACAGAGATGGCGGGCGCGCGGTGAATACAAATGTTTATTATGGCCAAGGAAAAAGTAGCGGCATTGTGCGGTGCCCGGGGCGAGTGCGCGAGGGAGCCGCGCCGGCACAGGGGCGCCGTGCAGTCGATATGTGTTGTATTATAATAAAATATTTTTCATATGTTTCGATACATACTGTGAAGGTATACCACTGTTGCCTCAAATTAGAGACAATTTCTAATCTTATATTCAGTCAACTCAAGAGCGAACCTATTCCATTCAAATTTCATACGAACTGCATGAAAATAGAGCACAATTTGCAGTCCGCGCCAGAAGCGTAGTCCGCACCCGATTCTATTTAAATGTGGCATGAAAGCAGTACAAGTACAGAGCACCGGTAGCCGAGAGTAGTATTGCTATTCCCTTGCAACAGAAGATCATAGAGACAAACCAGTGTTACAAACCATTTTTAATTAAAACCTTTCTAAACTATGTCGGCGGGTCGGGTTTAATTATTGAAGGCAAGTCAGTGAGTCAAATAGAACACGAGTCACACGTTAACTAGAAGCAAAATAAAATAAATTAGCACGTCGACTCCACAGGTCTTGTATTCACCTGTCGTCTTGCCATGCTTTGGGCGCGCATTGTCCAGTACAAATGTGATCAAATTATAAAGAGTGGCGTTTGCCCGCGGGTCCACTCCCGCTCGGCTCGGGCGCGAATAATCGCGATCCAACACATGCATTATACAGCCATTTACTGGTAATATCCGGTTTTCGGTTGATATTACCGATGTTTACTTGTTTCATTCAAATTGTTGTAGTTTGAGTGAAAGTTTTTGGATTCAAAAGGTTTTGGGATCTTAGGTTTGTGCCTAGTTTTTGGTGATGTCCTGCCGAATAGGTGGTGCGTCCTAAAAGTTATGTTAAGGGTAGTGTACAATTGAATAAGGATCGTTTTGAACCCTATGCAACTATGTTAGAATTTGCAGAATATAGTTCCTCCTCACTGTACTGATATCATCAGTGAGATGAGAGGCCTTTTTCCGCAGTAGGACATTACACAGGCGACTTTACTTTACTTTTAGTTCAGTCTTTAGACTGACCTGTTTGGCGAAGACAGGATTCTTAGTTAAGTCTTAAAATAATTATCTGCTGGATGTAATTTCACGTCTTTAGTGTGCGATCGTTAGGTTTTTATAGACCAACAGTTCAAAAGACTGAAGATTGCCTGATTTAACATAATTATGTGTTGGTTCTAATACTCGTAGTATCAAGTGAAAAGCATTTTTCATAGTTGCATCAAACATAACAGCAAATTATTTTGGTCATAATATGACATTATCACAAAGCCCCGTTAAAAGTACCTACGTTTAAAACTTCTAAGTTCCACAGAGCAATAACAATAAAATTTTATGAAAACAATCCTACTATAAAGTAAGTAAGATTCATTTTAACGACAACATATAATATCAATTTATTTTTATAATAGTCTGTTAATGCTTATATTTTTGGATTATTAAAGATATTTACTGGGTTATTAAAATAATTAAATTTTAGTACAATTTTTTATTGTTTCAAATTACATAGTTTGTTATAGCTTAGTCAGTGAGGTAATACAATAACCTGTCGTCGAGTGAGAGACGATATTGCTGTTACGTGAAAATTTTATGTTTTTATATGTCATTAAATATATCTTGAATTATGGAATCGTACATAATTAATAACACTTACTTAATACAACTTAATGGCATAGTTTTATGAATTATATGAAATAGGTAACATACGCAATTGACTAAGACCTGGACTGACCTGGGCCTGACTAAGACCTAATTATACTGGATTCCAGTCTTTAGCGCTTTGAGCATAGTGTGACATTCCAGTTACTGGAATGTCACACTATGCTCAAAGCGCTAAAGACGCTCAATAAAAATTTCAGCATAGACACAGCACACGATTCAGACTTTTATAATAATCAAGTACCTATATAATAGTTTAAATGAAAAGGTTCTAAGTCCCAATTTCACCGTTACTACTGAACTCGAGTTCAACATGAACCTAGTTCACGAGCTAGCCTGAGATACAAAATGGAGTTCAGTTGAACGTGGTTAGGGATAAAAAACGGTGAATTAGGACCTCAATGATTATATTTACTTCCTTTACCACGAAAATTCCAAAAAATTTTACACGTAAAGAGTTACGTTCAAATCGCAAAAAATTAAAGAGTTTCAATACTAAAACGACAAAATCTTTACCTTCCTGACACCGACAGAACATCTTTACTACCCAACCAATAAGTGTCCAATAATATTAAAACTCCTATAAAAATCAACTGGAAAATAACACCCCTGACTGATACGATCAAGCCACTACTAAATTTCTCTCCACAATTCTTACAGCATTTTAAAACAGGGCGATACAACCACTTATTACAAGTGAACAAAAGCGTGATCATGGAAATAAATTTGGCAAAATTATTGTTATTTTCAATGGAGCCCTCAGGGAATGAAGTGGATTTATCGATGGTTCAAGCAACTTTTTAAGAACAGGTTGAGTTCGTGTTATAAAATTGAGTTTAAAGAATTAAATGTACTGTTATAAGTAATTCTTTTGTTCTATAGTTAACCTGTTAAAAGAATGCTGTATATATTCATTGTGAAGTCAAAAAATCGGTATGTTTTCCGTAATTAAATTAAATTTCAAAAGCTACTTATTATTTTTTTCGAGGAATTATTAGTGGACTATTTATAGTGAGCCAGAATTAATGTTAATTGAATAATGATATCACTAACTAGCATCGCCCGACGGATTAATCCACGTTGCGCCCAATCCTATGGGAATTTCGGGATGAAAAATAGCCTATAACCTTCCCGTTGAATGTGGCTATCAATTACAAAAATAATTATTGAAACTGACTGGTAATTCTCGAGATTAGCTCGAACATATAATAAAACTAACAACAATTACCTCTTTGTAATATTAGTATGGATTTCATAGTGATTCTATAAACGTTCTTTTTCATGCAAACTACAGACGTAATTTTTGCGCATAAAGTGGCGTATACATCATCCAGTTTTCCTTTTGTTTTAAGAGCTACTGGTCAAACAGTGAGTAGTGGCACAATTTATAAGTGCAAAGAAACAACTGAGGCTGTAGCTCGAGGCGGCATAGTAAGATACGATGTGGCAGTACTTTGGTTGAAATCATACGCTATCTTACATCTACGACTGACGTAGTTTACAACGGACCATTCCATTTCTTTAATGATCTCTGATTTATGATTGCTAAATTATTTTGCTTCGATTTTTATGAACTTTATTCATGTGAACGTACCTTAACAGTTATTTTGGGATTATAACGTTTTTTTGAGAATTCGTTAAGGTAACTGTTTTTGAATGGGTTAATTAATATTTTTCTAGGTTATTTTTGTCATAAGTTAAAAGTAAAAAACAGTTTTGTCTATCACTTCCAGTTAGTTAACTAATACAGTTTATCTTATTACTATAATGTAGGCACAGTAACAACAACCTCAGCACAACCTCATAATCACAATTATTATACGAGGAATACCGACAAAGTCGAAAACGTGTCAGATAATAGTATTTCTATCTGAGCGCTACCGTGTTTAGCTGAAGTCCTAAATACTTGGTACCTTAGATTTCATACAACTTTGGAGCTCATTTGACGGTCATTCATTTTGTATATTTTCAAATCTGATGTTCGATTCAATAGACGAGAAAACGATATTATTTTGCGTGTTTTAAAATACTTTAGGTTGGACCACTAAATACATCAAAGATAATCCGTACACTTACACTATATCGGAGACCGTTAGGTGGTCTAAAAACTCCGACACCAGGATTAGCCCAGTAGCTAACCCTGGTGGTACTTCAACGTAAGTTAACTCGAGTAGGTCAGTACCTATTCGAGTAGGTCAGTCCTCGAGGTGTCCTACTCGAGTTTTCTTACTAGTAAGTTCAAGTTGGTCAGCGACCAACACTGGTGACGGAGTTTATAGGTCGCCTACAGGCATAAAGGTTTCCGATATAGTCTAATGATTGGAACTGCCAGCGACAATTTACGTACTATCGGTAAACATTTTACAAAGTGTAAACTGAGAGCTATTAAAAGTATACAAATGAACCTCGCTCCTTTAATCCACATACCTACACGTGATATCAAACAGGGTATTTATTAGCTAATCTCGCTGTGTATAGTCAGTTTATACATACATAATAAGCGCGATTACCACAGCGCCGCCGGCACCGGTAGCCGAGATGTGCCAATCTTTTCCTTGTTAAGGTAGAGTTACATGATGGTAGGTATACACTTAGATTCGTTAAAGTAGAGCGAAGTTAGAGCGAAATAGAGCGAGCGAAAAAATGCTCTGAGTTGACGCGTTTATTAGAATTCACAGTTTTAGCGAAACCAAGAAGTACATCACACCAATGAAGTTTCAAACGTTTTCTTTGAATTCGCCGAATCGTAGGTAGCTTCTAGACTTGTTCGGTGAAAACGATCGCTTAACTGTTGTCAAAGATAAAAAAGTATAAGCTTATATGTCTCATGATTGGGCAAAGGCCTGACTGAAAATATCAGTACAGTGGTGACAATGGCAGACAATTATGATAGATCTATGACCATCTATGGGCCAACAGTTCAACAGACTTTACCTACGTTGTGATGTCCAATATTGTTGAAGCGTACGATTTTGATGTCAAACGTAATCTAGAAAGAATAGGCAATATTAACTTTTATAATTACCATAAACAACTCAGCCACATAAAAATAGTTCTATACTTGGAATTTTAATTAGATTCCAGATTTGACAATTTCAGTGTTGCAACATTATGACAAGTACTAAATAGTGACGTTGCGAAATTATTCGCTAAGGAAATGGAATATTTCCGGATCGATTCTTCTCGTTTATAATTTTACTCTCGTAAACTAAGTATATCAGGAAATTAAATATTTCTGAACCGATAATTTAGTTTTGATGATTAATTAACGATCTGAGACTTTTCTTTTATAATTGTGTGTGAAATCAATAAAAAAATGTGATCATGAAGGAACATGACAAATAAAACAGATAGATGTATTATGGTAATAATTATTAAATTAAAACTATAAACGTAACAACAAACACAACGTAACAACACTTTAACAAAAACCCAACAAAATAACTAAATATCGATTCGCAATGAAATAAGATATTCGTATCACTACACTACACTATTAATGTGGTATCATTATTTCACAAAATGACAGTAGCTAATGTCAAATCTGGAATCGAATTAAAATTCCGAGTATAGAACACAAACGGTAGCTATCCGCGGCAGTTTTCAAAACGCCATAAAAACATAAAGCTTTTATAGCTCTTAAAAACGTTTAATTAATATTTTCTAGCGTCATATAATACGATTCTCTAGTCTCTTGTACGCAATGTAGTATTAAAAGGAGTCAACGCACGACGTAAGTATGTGGTATGTACTAGTAATAACAACGGACTACTGTTTAGTTGCTTTCTGGGGAACCTAGGGTAACTGTATAGAGATGATAATACCACCTGTTGGTGTGATGTATCTATATAGAGTTGGTAATACGTGTTAGAGGAAGGTTGGGTTTGGTGTAATGAATTTGTTGTTTAAGAAACAAATTAATTAAACCATATTAGAAGAAATAGAAAACCTTGATAGTGTCATAAAAGTCAAAAGGGATGTAATTGTGTAGGTTTTTATATTTGACGATGATATAATTAAATATTATGATGCTTTATAATTAAATATTAAAAAAACTCAAGAAAATATTTTTCAAAATGGCGTCATATTAAATTGAACTTGAACATCGCTTTTACTCCGACACTAAAGGATTAAGATTCCTTTATTCTATTTTTGTATAAATTATGACATGTAATGTACGAGCAAACAGGTTGGCGTGTAATTATATAGAGTGGTTGTTACCCCCTCTGCTATTACAGCTTTGTCACGGTCAATATTTCATATTTATGCGCTATTTGACGTCCCGGGTGCGTCATTTGAGATGTAAATACATCAGTGATTGACAGGTAATATCTTATTTTTCAATTGTGATTAGATTTTGCTTTATACATTATTTATATGTGTAGTGCATATTAATACTTGATTAGGGGGATGGTCAATTTATACTCAGAGACGGCTATCGTAGTCCTTCGTTCTTTAGTAGAGATAGAATTAATGATTTTGACATAATATGATGACAAAATAATGTCAATTAGTCAAGTGTCTATTTTATAAACGTTTCGAAGTGTGACGGTTAGAGTGCTTTTCCACAGAGCTTTGTTATGCCAAAATTGGTATAATTGGCAAATAAATTACCTTATTTAAAGTTATTTGACATAATGTGACGCTCCTGTTCTATTTAACTCACCTACTCGCTACTTGTTAACTTGCTTAAGCTAAAGACGACTAATGAACTGTCAAAAGTTGAAAAAGATACATGTAGTGTAACTATTAGTGTACGAGCGCGTGATCAAAGTTATGATTCTTTAAAATTACTTATCATATATAAAGAAATACTCGTAAACATCACAGAAAATAAACAAAGTAACAAATTGTTTAACAAACTGCATCTTAGTCCATAAAACAACGAGCAAATCCGACAATCTGTATAAAAATTATGTATAATTTGAACAATAATTTTGTTTTACACAATAACAGCGCGGTTGATAATAATAAATTACGTAACAACGGCCGGGATCCTGTTTATTTGTCAGTTGTCCTACCGGACCGGGTAATCGCTGGTTGCGTGTACTTTGTAAACAATTTTATATCTGTATAGAGGGTGATACTACCTCACCTCTACTGTGACGAAAGGATAGTTGACAAAATTTTGATAAGTATTTAGTATGTTACCTTATTAGTATTATAAGTAATAAAACTATTATTTTTTCAATATAATTCTTCTCAAAAACGACCCAAACTATTATCTGTCATCTTTATTTTCAAATACAAATATAGACATGGTACTACAACAATACAACATTTTTTTTAGTATACCTTTTTATAAAGAGGTAAACTAAGATAGATTACTTCTCTCAAAACTGAAATATCGTACCTGTATTTGTGTCTGTCGGCAAAACTTCAATTGAACTAATTACAAACCACATTTTGTTACTATCAGTAAAACGGATAATTACTGTTAACTTCATCTAAGTAACTGACGTTTAAAATGTCGGATATTAGTATTTACCTACAAGGACTGCAATAACTAAATCTTGTATTTTAATACTAGCAGTACCCGCAGTTTTACCCGCGTTGTATCCGTTCCTGTAGGAATTTCGGGATGAAAAATAGCCTATAACCTTTCCGCTGAATGTGGCTATTCATTACAAAAATAATTATTCGAATCAAATTGGTAGTTTTAGAGATTAGCGCGTTCAAACAAACAAACTATTCAGCTTTTTTATATTAGTACTAGCTGCGCCCCGCGGTGTTACCCGCGCTGTACCCGTTCCCGCAGGAATTTCGGGATAAAATGTATCCCATATGTTATTCTGATGTATAGCCTACATTATTGTAAAATATCATCCAAATCCGTTCAGTAGTTTTTGCGTGAAAGAGCAACATACATACATCCATCCTCACAAACTTTCGCATTTATAATATTAATAGGATAGTAGGATATTAGTATAGATTAACATTACGAATTACTTAGCCGCTTACTGATCATCATAAATTGATAGTAACCAGTAACATCGTACTTACATGCAACTTAACATGCACTTAGGAATATTTACGACACGAATATAATGTACTCGGTGTGCCCCGCGGTTTTACTCGTATTGTGCCCATTTTTGTTGGAAATTCGGGATAAAAAATAGCGTATAACTCTCCTCTTGAATTTATCTATTCAATACAAACATAACTGTTGTAATCAGAATAGTAAGTCTTGTGATTATAGCGTTCAAAAAACTCTTGAATTTTATTATAAGTATAGTTGCATACAGCAGTTAACCTAAAACCTATTTAAATCAAAATCTACCAATTAAAGTTAATACGTTGAAAAATAATAAAGGAAACACAATATAATTAAACTAAAAACTTGTTCAACTTACGTGAGTAACGATTTTCTCTCACATTTTTCAACGACCGGATGTGTTATATCAACTCTATAGAGATAATCGATCGCAATTAGATTGTCAATGAACAAGTGTCGCTAGAGTCGGTGCTCCATTCCTATGCTGTGGTTAAGAAACTCTTGTTGCGTTCATATTATAATGGGAAATATGTAGACGGAATTTAATAAGGAACTATTGTATAGAAGCAGCCGCACTCAGAAATGTCCATTAATAGACAATTAACTAATTGGTGTAATTTTTCATACATTACATGTCAAAATCACTTATTAAATCTCTACTGAGGAAGCATCTGATGTCTCTGAGTACAGGCGAAAGAGGTTAGTCAATATCAAGGGCGAAGGAGCTCAAAGTTAGTATAAAATTATATCTTTAGAAAAGAGCATCGCCAAGCCAAATGCTCCGAAAAATGCTTTTCGAAGTCCAGTAGCGCTGATATAGATATGCTACCATCTATCAGTCCTTCAGTCAAGTAAGTAATAACACAGCACGTTGCTTAACAATCGCAACCAAACGATTGCTATAAATAACAGGATTACTAAAGAAAGATTTGTTCTGTTTTTTCTTTGTTTTGCATTGATCAAGTTTTCTAATTTACTAAGCAAACTAAGCGATGTTTTTAAACAAAGTAGTTGAATTGGTAAATCAAAATGCATTACAAAAAGACGTGTGGCACTCGGGGACTGCCGCGGTAAAGCTATTGCATAGTTATTTTTTCTATCACTAGATGGCGTTAGTGGGGATCGTGAGGTTTTTTCGTTACGGAATTTCTGGATTCGGTCCCCGCGCTCAAGGCCCGCGATAGAAGCTATGCAATAGCTTAAAAAAAATTTACAGGATTCAATACGTTGTTTGACAATCCCATTGCGCTGTGATTGGTTCGTCAGGCTCCGCACAGCTCCGTTTAAATGGCAACGCTCCCTAAAGCTTCGATACATTGATTCATCTATATATTTACCCTATCCTAAGAAATCAATGAACTGCTTTGTACGTACGTAAGTATACAATAATTAACATCAAGTTTTCTTGTTTAACTTTCTTCGATACAATTTTATGGTAGCAACTATTTGATTCCGACTGCTTGTAATTTGATATTTGACTAATAAATTCTATGGCATTACTATAAATTGATACCGTTTCTTTGGAAAGTTCCTGTTTGTTGTTATCGGAGGCTTTTTTTCTATTTATATGAGTATGACCACTGACCATGTTTTTGATTTACTTTTCATAAGATCCGCATTAGGCAATCGTGGTGATAACGCTTAATCATTATTACTGTAAAGATAACTTCAATAAGATGAGGTGCCCTTGCCTAGCAATGACTAATACTTATACTTGTGTTCTTCTTCTTCATCGAGTGGATGGCCAACCTGACCAATCCTGGTGTCAGAGTTATTGAGCCGCCAAAGGCCTCTGACATGGTTCATGTAACGACTACTATCCATACTTGTGTTATATTTATTTAGTTAGTTCATATGTGAGTACCAACGAAGCTATTTGAAGATGTTGTTGTCTTTTACAATTATTAGAGGTCGACTAGACAACATTGAGTGCATTGAGACAGCATTGAACAACGTATTAAAAGCAAATTTTTTAGTGTCCAACTATACTAAATAATATTATGATAAAGCTGAAGAGTTTTTGTTTGTTTGAACGCCTAATTCAGAAATTCAGAAACTACCAATCCGATTTGAATAATTATTTTTGTAATGGATAGCCACATTCAACGGGAGGTTTAAAGGCTATTTTTTTATCCTGAAATTCCTACAGGAACGGGCACAACGCGGGTAAAACCGCGAGACACTGCTGATATTTCATATTACTACCCAGATACAGTGAACATCCTATAATATCATATTATCATGTCTACATTTCACTTTGCACTTAAAAAGCTTTAAAAATCTCAATACAATTTCGTGATAGAATACATAGAAGACATCTGAAGAGCTGTTCCATCGTCCGGGTGATTGATGACCCGGGGAATGGATGACCATCCGAGAAACCGATTTAGAAACCAATGGATGTTTTGCATGTGTATAGAACTTGAGATAGCTTAACCGTTTAAACGGAAAATAGATTTCTTTGTCAGGGTTTTAATGTTGAATTGATGGTGTTTATAGTGAAACTAGCAGTGGCCCGCGGTTGTACCTGGTTCCTTGGAAATTTGAGAATGAAAAATAGCCTATAATATTCACGTTGAATGTGGCTATCCAATACTAAAATAGTTTCTGAGATAGGTTTGAATTAGCGCGTTAAAACAAACAAAAATCAAACTCTTTATCTTTATTATGATATTAAAGATTAAAGTTAAAGTTGGAAATTATTTGTAACTGACAAGTTTTAGGCCTTAATGGACTAAAATATTATACTCGAAATGACTCTTATTGAGAGCTGGCTCAACGAAAGAGCTTTGCTCTACTATGTTTTGTTTTAAATATATTTATATATTCATGATGCGTTTCGTTTCTCCCAATCCTACCTAATGTTTTACTTAATAAACTTTCTTTGTTCATCAGTATGTTTAGACTTAAGCGTTTAAATTCTTGAAATATAGTATAATAATGTGTATTATGAGATTTATGAGTGATTGAGTATTTCGGAATTTAAATCACTCATATTGTTAACAATAATTTTGATGAGACACAAATGTCTAATACGTGGGTGAGTCATCAATTTAACTATTTTTCGTTTAACTATATCTAATGACATTATATTACACTTGAAAAATCATAAATCCAAGTATATATAATTTATAGCCTGGTTGGAGAGTCACCGCATAATTAATGTGGGATCGAAATTAACGCCTAATTACAAAGAATAAGAACCATCCTCAATAAAAATTAAATTCAAAATATTCAAACGTTTTCCAAATTATTCACTTTTAACGATCGATCAAACTAACTTTAAACAAATACCTGAACTAATGCTTCATTTAAAAACGATATTGTTTTATTGATTCCAAATTTTAACACCATCCAACATTCTCAGAGAAATAGTTTTTTAGAAATTTTTAAATTATCACTGTAATTTGTATTCAAAAAATGTATATAACCTTGGTAATATAATTCCTTTTAGGGTGCTTTCAAATTATGCGTTTCGTGTCGGACCGCTGCGGTGCCGAAGCCGTGCGCTTGTCGTATTGTGAACGTACGATCGTGTGTTTTCATACAAATCGAGCAGTGCGGCAACAGTGCGGCGTCGGTACCGCGCAATAATTTTAGTACGCACTGTTGCCGCACTGCTCGATTTGTATGAAAACACACGATCGTACGTTCACAATACGACAAGCGCACGGCTTCGGCACCGCAGCGGTCCGACACGAAACGCATAATTTGAAAGCACCCTTAGAATCAACCATGGGAATTACAATACTGTATACTTCGGTGTTAGCTGAGGTGTGTTTTAATTCATTCTGATCGAAATTAAGATTACTCGAGACATGAAATCTTTGTTGAATAGAGATTAAGTTTCAATAGTTTTCTAACACACAAAAGCATTGGGAAACTCACTGGTGTAATATTGAAGGTAGTTTATGGCTCAGAATGCTGAGGTAGCACCTAATTTATAGTAATAGCGATATAATTGTGAATTTATCGGCTATTAATACTCAGTTGAATACATCGATACTTACGTACAGAATAGGTGATAATGTAATCATTATTTAATGGTAGGTAAGATTGTATACCTCTGGCTTACGTAAAAAAGGCATTGTTTACAAAAACTTTGACGACTTTAGTCTTACTTAATACCTAGTAAGATTTCTTACTTAATATTAAGATTTAAGAGGTATCAAACTTCACTTTATTTGTGTGACAGTGAGTCCAAGAATATAAGGACAGTCAGGTACAAAATGACCAGCAGAGTTTCTATTCTTGATGTTCTTCCGAATGGGTCGTACGTCTAAAAGCCTCTTTGAGACCCAAACTGAATAAAAATATTTGACTTTAAGTCTTTCCCTCAGTCCTATCAAGCCAGATGCAAATACGTATCATTTGTGTATAAACTTTAAGGTATGCTCGCGTCAGTCGATCCCAGCAACTGAACCAAAGTGAAGTAAAAAAGCGATAAGGCCGATAATTATTATTAATTATTAAAGCCGATAAGGTCAAACTGTGTCAGTTCGGCCCGATCTAATTGACCTGCATATGGTAAACATCTCTTTCGATACTCGCTTCAACTTTGACCGAATATCTCTCTCCAAAATCCAACAAGCAAGACATTTTGCTACACCTAATATTACATATTATAAAACAAAGTCCCTGGCCGCGTCTGTCTGTCTTCGCGATAAACTCAAATGCTACTGCACGGATTTTGACGCGGTTTTTTAAATAGATAGAGTGATTCAAGAGGAAGGTTTATTAAGTGTATAAAAAATCCCGAAATTACGACGGGAACGGGCACAATGCGGGTAAAACCGTGGGGCGTTGCTAGTGTATGAATATAATTCCTTTTAAACTCGTCTATAATATTTTAGTATTCACATAATAACTTAGAGCTTTCCAATTTCAATACAGTTGCCTCGCACTCGTGAGAATCGATTCATGTTTACGATTATACTTTCGATATTCAATCAAGAATCGGACAAAGGGTATCTTTCAGACCAACTGCTAGATTTCTACCCATTTTCATTTCATCACAGAAGAATTCCCACCCTATTCCAACTGAACTAAAGTCTATTTTAACAATAAAATCGTGTCTATTTGTCGTAGGTTTATTGCTAGCTTTTTGTATAATGTCGTAGGGTGTAAAATGCATAATAATAAGTTCTTTGAAATCGCAACTACAATAGAGTTTACATTAAATTGCAAATGAGGTTTAGATCTCGGGTTGGTTTTAAATGGTTTTTAGGGTTCCGTACACAAAGGGTAAAACGGTACCCTATTACTGAAACTTCGCTGTCCGTCCGTCCGTCCGTCTGTCCGTCTGTAACCAGGCAGAATGTCAAGAACGGTTGCTAGACAGTTGAAATTTGGATGATGTATTTCTATTGCCGCAAAAAATATTAAAAATAAAATAAAACAAATATTCAAGGGGGGCTCCCATACAACAAACGTGATTTTTTGCCGTTTTTTAAAGTACGGAACCCTCCGTGCGCGAGTCCGTCTCACACTTGGCCGGTTTTCTTTATATCTCTTTTGATGATTGAAACCTTTGTTGAGAATGTGAGTTGTGCGGTTAAATAGGTACTTAAAGTAAAGGACTTATACGAAACTAGCAGCACCCCGCGGTTTTACCCGCGTTGTGCCCGTTCCCCCACGTATCCACGTATCGGATCCGTTGAAGCGGAGCCGAGTGGTGCGGAGCCAGATTTATCAATCACACACAAATGCATTGGGATTGTTAAACAACGCATTGACATTGTCAAAATCTTATCGTAATGTTTCCTTTCCTAAAACTAAGCTCTAACTACCTCACTCAAAGATGTCCATTAAATCACCACTTAATTAATCGACGTAATTTTTCATACATTACATGTCAAAATCACTCATTAAATCTCTACTAAGGAAGCATTTGACGTCTCTGAGTATAGCGGTAAGCTCACACTTTGAAATTTAACCAACAAAAAGTACCAATACTGTGTATATTACAAATTATACGTGACCATGAATTCTTTAGATAATGTATTCGATTGAAGAGTAAAGATGGGATCGTTCACGCGAGCTTCGAACGTTACATTAACCGATACCTCTGTTACTCGATCGTAAAAACGAATTGCGTGATTTTTTACCCTCCAACTCGATAAAACTTGTCGATTCAAGAAAAATGTATCGTTTGAAAGTAATTACGTTTGGATGTTAAGAGAAATTGTTGTTTTAATGCGTATTATATTCAAATTATATTGTTTCCTTTCGGTGTTTTGTTATCAATACTGATGCTTGAATAAGTTTTTAGTTTAAATCGATTTCCTATCGGTTCCTTAGCTATGTGATGTTTATTTGTTTGAATTATTCATTAACAATAAAATATCATTTCCTTTTATTCACAAAACTAGAAATGTTTCGAAAAAAACATGACAATACATCTTTGTTTTTTAAGTAAATCGTAAACAAGTAGTGATGTGACAAATTCGCGTTCGATATTCAAAATATTCACGATTATATCGATACACGATGTTGAATATTTTGTTGAAAGCACGTCTCATCTATTGGTATACTTAGTTGTTTGTAAATAGAATTGAATACAGCCGATCGTCCTTTGTTTTGTATTTCAAATTATAAGTACTACATAACTAGCAATACTATCCAGTCACGTTTGTAACCGTTCTCGGAGGAATTTAGGGGAAAATTGTAAGGATGCGTTTCCATAGAAATTTACTAATCAGAATTCGTTATGAAGACATTTTGACAGCTGCAAATAATATTACTGCGTTCTGATTGGCGAATTGAGCTCCGCATCGCACCGTTCCACTCCGCTTCTATGCAAACATACCCTAGAACATATCATAAAGTTCGTATTTACATAAAAAAAACTATTTATACAAGTAAGGCTTTCAGCTAAGACCCTAGTGCTTAAGCTTTAGTTCTTCGCTAGTGCCGTACCTGTCTGAAATGACAAAAATTACGTTACTCAAAGGATTAATTCTTATTTACATCAGTCACAGCAATGTGGACTACATGTGGTGATGTTTGTTATCGCCTCTCTTCAAGCTATCATAATATTATGTATGTAAAGGTACAGATTTATGCAAAATAAAGTCCTGTTCTTGGTTCACAATACAGAAGCCATTCTATATTATAAACATACTAACAAACAACACGACTAAACACTTCCAGCGGCCACAGCAAAAGCAAAACTCAAATCCACATTTAAAACTAACTTAAATAGTGAAACTAATGATATTATTCGAAACACGTAAGGTGCCGTTGTGAAACAATTAACCTGCGACCAACACATTCCACGCAAATAAAATCCAAGCGTGATAGCGACCGGCTAATGAGTTGTTAGAGCCGCACCACTTTGGACCAAAAACCACACTGATAGGGCTGGGATTGTATCTCGTACTGCTTACATATCGATAAATAAATAAATAAATAAATACACCCGGACAAATTCACACACGGTTAATAAGACCCAAAGTAAACTCTAAGCTTGTATTATGGAATCTAACTCACTGATACTATGTACTACATATACATAATACAAATACTTTATAAGAATATATAATTGACACCCAGACGTCGTCGCCAACAACTATGTCTTCACATATTGTTGACTCCGGGTGGAAATCGAAAACCCGCAACCCCCGACACAGTAAGCGCTCTCACTGCCACTGTGCCAACGGGCTTGTCAATAAAAATAGGATTGTTAAAAACCTTTTTCGCTCTCAACGCAAAAGAGGCGAGATAACGTAAGTTTGACGTGTATCTGTGTGTGTGTGTATGTGTATGACATGTAACGTATTTACCTCAATGACGTACACCACATTGATATCCGTGTCCACATGAACCAGAAAACAACTGGCTGGAAACAAACAAACAGTTAGAGCGCTACCGTGTTTCGGAGGGGCGTTAATCAGTTTCTGTTTCAGTCGTTAGACTACATCGGAGGTCTTTTAACGGTTAGGAACTCTTTGCTATTAACCTACTTGAACTTTACTTATATAATCAACTAGCAGCGCCCCGCGGTTTTACCCGCGTTGTGCCCGTTCCCGTAGGAATTTCGGGATAAAATGTAGCCTATAGCCTTCCTCGATAAATAGACTATCTAACAGTGAAAGAATTATTCAAATCGGTTCAGTAGTTTCTGAGATTAGCGCGTTTAAACAAACAAACAAACAAAACAAACTCTTCAGCTTTATAATATTAGTATAGATGATTTTTTGGAAGCGAGAAGTTTGACAAATGTGATGTACTATATATCCTACATTGAATTCACCAATATATGTACAGCTTGCGAACTATACAATCATAATTGATAATTATGTTATTAGGTATTATAAAATATTGAATTAAAGTTCTAAGCACGCTCTTTACATGGGCCATCTGTACGTACTTTAATCACATTTGACTGTAAAAAACAATTAAAACAAACAAATATCGATACGTATCTATCGACACCCCATCACTAGCCGCCGCTACCGTTTGCGGTCAGTTGCGTACAGGCAGAGCAGTAATTGGTTCTCTCTACCATCTGATTTTTATCTTTAATTATTGAGTTTTCACGCCAATTAAATATTATCTCGTTTCCGGTGGAATCATCGATATAATCATATCGATAGGTTTACTTAATAGTACAAAATGGTTTGTTTCGCATCCTTAATTGCGAGTGCAGACAAACTTGGCGGCATTTGTAGTTGCCGCTTTAGGTTTGTTAATTAAATTATATTAATTAGTTGTTTATTATTGAATATTTATATGGTTTGATTGAGGTACGAGTTTAAGCAACTGTAAGGGTACGTTTTCTTTGAAAAAAAGCCGAACTGTGCGGAGTTCAACCCACCAATTACAACACACTGAATTGCCATAATCTGGATGGGTGGCCGATAGTGACATTTCTATCTGAGCGCTACCACGCTTAACAGGGTACGATAAGCAGTCGGTCCTGGTTGTTTCAATCGTTAGACCGTGTCTAATAACTCCGACACCAGGGTTACCCACGAACTTACTTGTAGAGAGCGAAAAGTATGAGGTACACTATCTATACATTATTGCAAAGTTATTTTTAAAGCAAAGTATGTACTCGTATAGGCGTTAATTCTTATTTCTTATATTATTTCCCCCCAAAATCTTAATAAGTATAACCTTAAATCCATAATGTATCTTAAGTTTGCTTAAGCCTTTTAAGATACTCGATTCTTAACATGAAGCTCAAAGTAAAACAATGACGTTAAAACCAAAGAGCATTGTTCTCGTTCCACCCGCTGGTTAATAAATATAATATTATCAGCAATAATAACTTTCTGGATTGAACCGAACAATACTTCGGTACGTGTGGGAGGAGGTACTGTCTAGTTGATGGGATATCTATAGAGCTACTCGACTTTTGGTGTAAACTATCACTGACAAATGTATACGTATCATTGGTATTAATTAATGTATTCGTATCATTAGTATCACCTATGTATCATTAGTGAAGCTCGTCGAACTAGCATTGATATCGTCGTAACTATGAGAGATCTAATTTCATTCGTATTTTATGTAAAAGATGTTACAGCTTGAACGCAGTAGTAATTTATAACGAGTGGTGACAAAATGGCGACAAAAATCGCACAGTGTGTTGTTATTTTTCTTAAATACAGGACTGATTCATAATTATCTATATTATGTAACACCAAAACTGAAATGCTAAGCTTATCTAGAGACATTAATAAAATAATATATCTGACACCCTCATTTGTGCACAAATCTTCCAGTCAACAACTTCTGTTTTGTTCATATTGTTGAACAGAGATGGAAACATAGTAAAAATAAGTGATCAAAATTCAAAGGCGTTCCAAAAAGCGTTTAAACAAGCTTGACATTGGTTTCAAAATATTAATTCACCTGTGCGTGACTAATCTTGGAGGAAGTGAACCATTGATATGAATGAAGATTTTTAATGAACTAAGTTAATCATTGATACAGTTAAATCAATAAACAGCTGAAGCTCTCCGGTATTACCAACTCTATACAAATATTGAGAAACTCGAGAGGACAGCTTGATTTAATTGCAGTTAGCGTTAATTGGCTATTGTCCGACATATTGCACTCGACCGGCCGCAGTTAACCATCGGCCTTTGTTTTTTGCAATATCGCCTTTGTCAGGGTAATAATCGAGTTGGGAGTTGGGTAAAGCCATTATACGGGTAATTATTAAAACTAATACGGCCCGGCGTTTTTACCCGCGTTGTTTTTATGGAAATTTCGGGATCAAAGTAGAGTGTAACTTTCCTTTGAAGGTGGGACAGTCATCATGCAAAAAGATTTCTTTCAAATCTACCAAACGTCTAAAACAAAATAAGAATTCAGCTTAAGTATAGATTACTAACGCCCAGGCAAGCGTGGTGATTACGCCTAATCCTCCTCACTGCACTGATATCTTCAGTGAAATGAGAGGCCTTTACCCAGTAGTACATTACAGGTTAAGGCTTTTATTTTGTAGGACATAAAAATTGGACGCTTATTTAGTTATGAAAACAAAAATAGTGACGAAGCTTATGATGTGCACTCAGAGAAGTAAAGATCAGTGATTAGGACTGACCATTACCAATCCTCTACAGAAACGAACCCATTTTCAGAAACATTCAATTATGCAAGAAGATATCCAGTTTTACCAGATAATCGTAGACTAAACTATAACTTCCTAGATTTCAATCTAGGTATTAAAACAAACCTAATGACTGCTGGCACAAGGAAGGCGTTACACAACGGTGTTTCTATAGTAGTACGTAAGTAGTTTATATCTTGAGATGAGCTCAGTGATCTATCTATACGAATAATAACATTTCATCGCGATTTTACTCTTCAGGACTGCGATAAGTAAGTTCGAGTACAGATGTAGTGAATAATCCTTTCCTATCGGCAAAACTCGGAACAACGATAACACCCGAATGGTGCCGATGTGTCTATGAATTACTGTATTATTAAATTGCGTGTAGGTATCAAATAAATCGCATACTTTATTTATCAATGTCAAATGTCAAACTGCCCGTTTGACGTTGTCTCGATGGGTACTGAGTGCGAGTGAAGTAGTAAGACAAAAACGAACATTTCCGAGAAAATACGAAAGGAAAGGATTATTCACTACATCTGTAGGTCAGTGGTGTCGGAGTTTTTAGAACACCTATAGGTCTCTGATATGGTCTAACTCTAACGATTGAAACAACCGGGACCGACAATGTAACGTGCCCTCCGAAGCACGGTAGCGCTCAGATAGAAATGCCACTATCGGTCATCTAACTAGTGAGATGAATATTTTTCAAAAATAGTCACAATAATTTGGTAAAGGTCGTTTTTGAGTTCTAATGCGAATTGAATAATTCTTGGAAATAGATAGTCACAAACAACGGGAAGGTTATAGGCTTTTTTCATCCCAAAATTCCCACGGGTACGGGCACAAAGCCGGCAGAGCCGCGGAGCGCTGCTAGTAATTGATAATTTTTTTTATAATCAATAAACATGATAGTGTTATATAATATTATAAGTAGCAGTCGACCAAAAAAGGTGGTTTTTAAGTATAACTCCAACTCCAGGGTTGGTGAACTTGTTAACTCTACCTAAGTAGGTTGAAACATATGGAAGTAGGTGGAAAAGTCCACCTACTTAGGTATAGTTGACAAGTTCTCAAAGAATCCAGTCCTTTCCCCGTTGGAACTAACATAATCATAATAATTAAACACAATAAGAACGTTATCAGAACTCCGGTCTCGGGTGATATTAACATCACGTGAACACATTCTCTCGATACTATAAACGCGACATATTGAGCAATCTTTACTTTAACGTACATTGCTGTTTCTTCATCTTTAAGTATATACAGTTGTAAGCACAATGATTTATTAAAAAATGCATGTACTTAAATGCAGTCATAATGTTCATGAATGTTAACCGAATATTAAAGGTTGCATATTAATTGTCATATGATTTATTTTAAAATGTCTAAATATGCGTATTTTGTTAACTAATTGCAATTAGACAGTGATATCTATCCCGATTGACAAGACAAAACAGTCGTAATTTTGGAAACATTATTTGCCGTGCAGTCGGTGCGCAAAGTGTAGGAGGTTGTAAGAAAAATGATATTACCGTGCAATTTTTTTTATATGCTTTAAGGTCATTAAAGACTGGCGTTGGCGTCTCAAAATCTTGCCTGAAAATTAAACAATATCTTGCATTATGTATGTTTTGCAATTTTAATACTTATAATTATAAAATACTGTATTCGTATTATGCATTTTAATTTTTATTCACCTTTTTTTCCTCACTGTACTGATATCTTCAGTGAGACGAGAGGCCTTTGCCCAACAAGTGGGACATTACAGGCTAATACTTTTTTTTATTTTTTTATCATTATTATGCAAGGAATGGTTATATTGATCATTAATTATACATGAAAAATCTGAATACATATTCTGTATATTTTTTTCATCTTTCCATTGTTATATTATTAATTACTCTACTACTATAAAAACAAGCAATGGTTATAGTGTCACATAAACCAGTCGCGAAATAAATGTTTTGTTATTTGTCAGGATAAACCAGTTAGGTAAATTATCCACAGGCTTGGAGCACCTGCCCTATGCATATGTATATTAAGTATTTGTGGGAAATGTATTGTTTTATGACGCAGTTTTACTTAGGTATATATTAATGAGACTCTAGATATGATTACGATGTCGAATTATTGTGCAATCATTAGCCGTGTTAAGAATTTTTAAAGTCTTTTTAATGTAGCGTCATAAATGTCTTAAAGGCTTTAAAATTCGCCAGCTACCAACTTGTAAACTCGCTCGTCAACGCCAACAATTTTCCCACAAACCCTTCGCTCCCACCAAACAACGACGTAACTGTAAAAAATCTAATTAAAAACAGTAAAATTATTCAAACATCAAACCGAGACAAATACTTTCAAATATGCCCATACGTTTTAAATTTAAAACAAACAATATATTTAAGACTAGTTACGAGAATCAGCTGTAGAAGATTTTTCAATCAACGACGCAGCATGGTACCTAATTAAAAGTAAATCTAACGAAGTCAGTTGTAATCGAATATATGTTAAAAGTATACATTTAAAAATATACTGAGCATTTATAATACGATGAATAATACATAGCTAATTAATTAAAAGGAATTCGTTTCTCGAAAAGTAATTATTTGTATTGTCTGTTCGGTGAAGGTTCGGAGATATTGCTTTATTTTATATATGGTTTATGACCATGATTCGTATTTGGATTTGTAGTGAATCTTTGGTCTTGTTTATTTGTTACTTTAGGCTCATATTTCTCATTGAATTGAAACTACGTTTACGGATATAATTGGCTTTTATTCTACATTTTTATCTGACGTTTCGGCCTCTAAAAGAACCGTAGTCACAGAATCCTAAGACGTAAAGCATCTAGACAAGAAAAGTGTTCGCTTAAACATAAGAAACAAGTACTATCTTTTTCACTTTTTTATCAAAGATCATTGAAGTTACCATCTACAATGAATTTGAGCCAAATCGCAATCAGTTATTGTCAAAATTGGCATGTCAAAACTACGATAGCGCACGATCAAACATGTGATTGTGTTCGAATGAGAATCGATTTGAATTCTTTAATCAAGAACAAGATCGGATCAAATATAGATAACCATCCATACTCATCACCAACACCATACTCCATACTCCACCTGGCGCAGGATACAAATAAATTCCAATTATAAACAAAAAATACGCCTTTAAACTTAAACATCTTAATTTAAACCAAAGATTGTCTTCGACATGAAAACATGACATATTTTGGCTTAATTAAGCTTTGACTCAGTTATCACGTCATTTAAATAAACAATAATTATTCATTGAATTAAATCTCTAATCAATTTAGAAAATTACACTTACCCATTTATTCAATACGAACGTGTACATTATAAAGTGTGTACTCAAACCAAAAAAGTCAATCACACTGTTATATTTATCATTACAGTGAAGCATTTAGAAATTACGTCTCGTAAAAGCAAAGTAGATTCGAGGAGGTTTGTGGCCAACTATTAGTATAAAGGCGTCCGTCATGGTCTAACGATAAAGCAAGCGGGACCGAAAATTTTACATGCCTTCCCAAGACGGTAGAACTACCACCCCGTGCTCTATGCAAACACGAACATACAAACACGTTTGCAACAAAACTACACCTTGCTTTAAAATAATCTATTAGTCCGACACTGAAGCACTCTAAAGCAAGACTTATAATACTCTCCTTTTGGGTTTCTCCGCAGTCTATTAAAACCATACATATGTTTATAAAAACCAGCTTCACTTCACAGCTAGAAGTGATCTATCTTCAGTTTTTTATTTATTCTAAGAGTGTATCTAGAAATCAAATGCAATTAAAATTAAGTCAACTTTGTAATTGATTATCCGTGTTAACTAGTAATTAATGTTGTGTTACATTTTAACTAAATTGAGATGTTCATTAATATTTTAATTAAATGAGTGCTCTTCCGTTGTTTTGTTTTGTGTGAGAAAGTTCAGTATAGGTACACACGGGAGAGCGAAGCACTTACACATCTCTATTTCGTGAAGATACCTTTCATTCTACAAGCAAGCAATGATCTTACATCGCTTAGTCAAACTACGTCACGAGCACTGCGAAAGTTATTTGTAAAAACACAAGAAAATATAACCGTAGAATATTTTAAATTGGGTCTACGTTACACACAGACGTTACGTTAGATACACTTTGCTTGTATTTTACTTTTTTTCTGACGTTTTTGAATTTAACAACCCCCTACGCCAAAACGGCTGCACCGTTTTAGAAGCAGGCATCGCATCAGCATCTTTTGTTTTCATAGCTATTGGGACTCAAGAAGTAAATTTAGTGTTAAATAATTTCTTCCCACAACTTTCTATTAACTAAATATTTTATCCATCTTATAGACCCTTCATAAATTTAAAATGGCACTTGAAGGACCGTCCTTTACTTTCACCAGTAATCGCCCACAAACAAATAATGTTGTATAATTTGACCCGCAGTAAATTAATAATAATCTTCTATGATCGTAAGGATTAAACCAATAAGCTTAATAATTTATAACATACGTTTATAGAATGACAAAACAGTGAATTGCGGCAATCCTTTCTTTATCCCGGTTTGTGCTGACGCTGACGAGCGATTTTAGTCCGTCGGACTTTTTGTCCTTCGAAAAGGTATATTTGTAAATTCAAAAGATTTAAGCCCTTAACTGTACCGTAATATCACCTTAAAAGCAGTGATTATTGATTGGCATTTCTGTGTTCTAAATAAATTATTAAGTACAGTGTAAAACACAACTAAGAAAGGGCACGAAAAGTAACAAAATTCATTGAATTTAATAGTTTTTTACAAAGGAAATACTCTCCTTTATCACATGTCAATAAGAGTCATTTTACTTTATCAAAAGTGTCTAGGGGCATAAAGTCCTACGCGTCAGCGCAGGAGAGACTTTTTGCCTACGGACTGCGATCTCTCGTCCTAAGAACCTTCTAGTTTATTTATACCAAATCCGGCATTCAAATCTTTAGTACCTGCCTACACCTCATTCCGAGACATTAACGGTTAAACAAATAAAACGAAACGACATTATTTATAATCCTAACATAATTTAATCAAAACGTATTCAATAAATAGTCGTAAACTCTAACAATAATGCTAGACCTACTTGTTTAACAAAAGCCTAGACTTTACAGTTAGGTATTACGCGTAAATATAGAAATCTAGGTAAAACGTCTGCTTGGTACCAAGTTGTATAACTTAGGATGTAAGTATCTTGTAAATTTTCTTGTATAGAAATGTCTTTATAATATAACTAGCAACGCCCCGCGGTTTTACCCGCGTTGTGCCCGTTCCCGTGGGAATTTTGAGATAAAAAATAACTTATAACATTTCCGTTGAATGTGGCTATCCATTACAAAATAATTATTTAAATCGTATAAGTAGTTTCTGAGATTAGCGCGTTCAAAGAAACAAAAAATAATAGATCACGCCAATAATAGCCGTAGATACGCAATCTATTGTCATCTTCATTCATATATAAAGGTATACGAGTATAAAAATGTACACGTACGAATGTCACTTGATAGTGACATAGTTTATGACACATTTTGACAATAGACTACTAATTACATTTACCCTTACTTAAAGACGTCAATGGTTTTCTTAGTAGAGGTTTAATTTGAAATGAATAGAAAATTATGCCAGTTAGTTAAGCGTCGATTTAATGGTCTCTGAGTCAGAAAGTTAGTCATTATGCGAAGATGCTTAATCCATTGCATTTTGTTAACAGACTCACATAATTATGGTATACCGTTGATTATCATATGTCAGAGTAAACAATAATACAACTACAGCATTTTAATAAGAAAAATATCATCATTAAATATTGAAAAATGTTAATATTCATAGTATTTAAAGCCGCACATCTATTAATACACTTTTAATAAACAATAAAAGGCGTGTAAAGTCAGTGGCTGATATGAGTTTGAATAATAATCTGCAAACAAGTAATACTATATACGGAGTGTACAGTTGAGATAAAGAAAATATCAAGACTATTATAGCCCGTCGCATGCTCGTCTTTCATGCTAAAGAAACAAGTGGATAAGCTCTCATATATTATTTACTAGCAGCGCCCCGCGGTTTTACCCGCGTTGTGCCCGTTCCCGCGGGATTTTCGGGATAAAATGTATCCCATGTATTATTCTGATGTATAACTTATATTGCTGTAAAATTTCATACAAATCCGTTCTGTAGTTTTTGCGTGAAAGAGTAACAAACATACGATTTTACCCACATTGTGCCCGTTCCCGTGGGAATTTCGTGATGAAAAATATCCTATATTATACCTGTTGAATGTGGCTATCTACTACAAAAATAGTTATAGATTGGTAACCCTGAGATTAACGCGTTCAACAAACAAAAAGCAAACTTTAGCTTTTTAAATTCAGATAAAAACGAATTACACATTTTTATATTACCAATCTCAAAACCTAGTTTTGTGTTCATGACAATGTCTATTCATTTTCACCAACTTTCGCTACTACCTACAGCTTAATAACCTTTATCAAATAAAGGTACATCTTCAAAAGTTTCCAAACAAATACTTAAAAGTAATAAGTAAGTAATAGGAATAGTTTAGGATCCATCCACCCATTCCTTACCTCACAATCGACAGTATCTTTTGTAGTATCGCATCCCAAGCTGTCATACAACGGGCCTCAACGAATTAACACTAGAGTTAGCTGCGATCTGCAAAATGCCCATTCTCCTTTACCACGCCGCCGCATTATGTAGGCATGCACTGAGCAATGACATTAATACACAATTTTAATACCGAATTATACTTTAATATCAGTAAACTACTTTTGATTGTGTTTTTGCTGAAGTAATTGGTTGAGTAAAGAGGCTTTATTCTTCTTCTCGAGTCGAGATGGTTGTATGTATATTCAACCAATATTATAAATGCAAAAGTTTATGAGGAATGTATTTTTGTTACTCTTGCATGAAAGAACTACTGGACGGATTTGGATGAAACTTTACAATAATATGGGTTTAAAAACGAAATAGAGAAATGTAACTAGTAAGTGCTTCGCTCTTGCGTGGTTATACATCAGATTAACACATAATTAATCCCAAAATTCCCGCGGGAACGGGACAATGCGTCTAACTCCGCGGGGCGCGACTAGTGTAGTATAATCCCAATATCCTAACATATGCGCAAGCGCACATACTTACAGAGTAAATTGACAATATTCTCTTCTGATCCCACTCTATCCGTAAAGGAATGAAGTAAATTACATTGTTATAAGTATTCTGTATCTGATGCAGACTTTGGACTTTAAGGCTGTTGACAGACGAGGCAATTTTTATCGAGCAACTTTATACAATTCGTGTTATTTAAACAAATTGAATTAAAAAAATATGAAAATATTTTAAAAGAAAATATCACAGTCAATTAGTTAGATTAGCTGCATTGTGCGTAGCGGTAGTGTAAAAAAATTTAAAAATTTAAAAATATGACGGATGTTTAATATTATTGTGAAGGAGAGTCCCACAGCTGGGCAAAGGTCTTTCCACCCTCTTTCCACACCTGTCTTCTATCAAGCTATAAGCGAAATCGTTAAAGTATTCAAAACAACTACCCATACCAAATTTTCGTGCAGAGTGAAAATTGCTACCACAAAATCGCCAAACAAATCCCAGTCGTCCTCTCTAAAGAGGCCTTTACAATTGCAAAACCGGATGATAAAAATAACGGACGATTATTATGTTAATACGATCTATAAACGCAACTCCTAGCTATGTGTAATAGCTTTTATTCAGGTTTCCACTTAAAGCACAATGCTTGGACAAACCTACATACATCGGCATTTACATAGAGAATACGATACTTGGTCTAGGTATTATGGTCTTAGTGTCCGTATACATTGTTTTTAATCCGCAAAGAGGTGTTTCCCGTTTGTCGTGAGTCTATCTATGGACTACTCGTACTTATACATATTATTTAGCTTGTGAATAAATGGGTAAAGATGGAATTTGGTTATTCGCTTTATAACTGACTAGCAGCGCCCCGCGGTTTTACCCGCGCTGTACCCGATCCCGTAGGAATTTCGGGATGAAAAATAATCTATAACCTTCCCGTTGAATGTGGCTTTCTATTACAAAAAGAATTATTCAAATCGGTTCAGTAGTTTCTGAGATTAGCGCGTTTAAACAAACAAACAAACAAACAAACAAACAAACAAACAAACAAAACAAACTCTTCAGCTTTATAATATTAGTATAGATGTTATCTATACTAATATGTTATTTATAATATTAGTATAGATGTTATCTATACTAATATTATAAAGCTGAAGAGTTTGTTTTGTTTGTTTGTTTGTTTGTTTGTTTGTTTGTTTGTTTGTTTAAACGCGCTAATCTCAGAAACTACTGAACTGATTTGAATAATTCTTTCACTGTTAGATAGTCTATTTATCGAGGAAGGCTATAGGCTACATTTTATCCCGAAATTCCCACGGGAACGGGCACAACGCGGGTAAAACCGCGGGGCGCTGCTAGTGGAGAATATTCTCGCTTGGTTACGTGACGATAGTATCGTCATGATTGTTAGCTATCTAAACTACTAGCAGCGCCCCGTGGTTTTACCCGCGTTGTACCCGTTCCCGTAGGAATTTCGGGATGAAAAATAGCCTATAACCTTCCCGTTGAATGTGGCTATCTATTACAAAAAGATTTTTTCAAATCGGTTCAGTAGTTTCTGAGATTAGCGCGTTTAAACAAACAAACAAACAAACAAAACAAAACAAACTCTTCAGCTTTATAATATTAGTATAGATTACATTATAAGCAACGTGCAACTCGCCCCCTACTTGGATGGGTGGCCGATAGTGGCATTTCGATTTGATCGCTACCGTGCTTCGGAGGGCACGTTAAGCAGCCAGTCCCGGTTGTTGCAATCGTTACACCATGTCGGAGGCCTTTAGGCGGTCTAAAAATCCGAAACGAAGGTTGGCTACTAACCTACTATAACTTACTACGGTTACTTTTCTACGGATAGTAGTCGTTACTTGAGCCACGTCAGAGGCCTTTGGCGGCTCAATAACTCTGACACCAGGATTGGTCAGGTTGACCATCCACTCGATGAAGAAGAAGAAGACTTGCTTACTTTATTAAATTATATTCCAATGATACCATAACGAGAATTGTATTGTATTTTACTAAATTATTTAATTACTTACTCATACCGTCAAAATATTGTACAGTAAATGATGTCCGTATTAAATTATTAATGAACCATTAAATATCGTGTCGTAGTGTCAGTTTCCTTTCAAATGTGAAAGGACCTCTCCACGCATCTACGTAACGTAATACTAATGCAATTTGCCCATTCGCAGTTACGAGTTTTATACGAATCATAATTTAAGTTTCACTGTTATTTTACGGGTTTATCGAATACTAACAGCGCCCCGCGGTTTTACCCGCGTTGTACCCGTTCCCGAAGGAATTTCGGGATGAAAAATAGCATATAACCTTAACGTTAAATGTGGCTATCTATTACAAAAATAATTATTCAAATCGGACAGATAATTCCTGAGATTACCTCGAACAAACAAACAAACTTACAAATTTTACCCCTTTATAATATTAGTATAAATACTTACTAACAGTTTCAGTGAAGACCTAACAAAACGTAAGCAAATTACTTCCGTACTACATACAATTTATTTCAATTAATTTCCCTAAAAGAAACACCATCAAAGTCCATCATAACCCAAGCTAGTGCAGCCACATTCCCGTACGAGTCTGACACGGAACCGTAGGAACAGTTACCGAGCTTACCAGTTCCTCCACAATGCCATTACTACATCTAGGATCGTATAAAAATATCAAGTCGCATCTCTACGCCTTATATGCAGTACAATGGTCGACGTGGTTTGCGGGACAGGTGGCGTAGGATGTAACTGGACAAGGGTTGTGGGATTGTTTTATTTAATTTATTATTTGATTTTTTATTTTAAAAATAATTTTCTGTTTTTTGTTTCGTGTAGTACGAGAAGAAATGCAAGGGCAAAGCCTGTGCAAAAAGCTTTTGCTGTATAGTTTTTTTTCAGATATACTACTGAAAAAGTGTTGCGTATGTTTTAGTAGGAAAATGTTTTGAACTGGAATAAAAACTGAAAGCTCTGAGTAGTTAATATCATGCATGAGATTAAATGGGAATAAAATTACCACATATGTCCAATAGTTTTAACTTAAATCACATATTAAATGACATGAATAAAAATAAAATAGATAGTTTGAGTAGACTGCTGTCAAAGTTTTTAGTCTGACGACTCAAACAACCGGGGCCGACAATTTATCGAAAAATTCAATAACAATTATATAAAAGACAAATACCAAAAAAACAATATATTTCACTCACACCTAAACTTAAACTACGATACAAAAAAACAATATATTTCTGTGCCACTTAATCTTAAAAAAATATTTTCAACCCGCATCCAGTTACATCCTAAAGCATTGCGTGCGCGCAGAGAAACGCGAAAATCACTATTTATTGTCCGAGTGACGAGCTATAAATCGCCGACAGCAGGACGCTGGCTTTGTCCACCGCTGCGTTTTATTAGCTTCACGTACATTGAATACCGCCTTCTCTATTGTCCGCGTATTGAACATGGATGTAAACTCTTTACCGTGTTTAAAATTCAATCTTGTGACTCTATTGTTGTGATTATGATGTTTGGTTTAGATCTGTTTAGCTTAGGAAATAGGTAGTGAGTTAGAAGACTACGGATTACTGTAGGACTTGGGCCATTTATATTAGTTCCTTAAGTTTAAGCGAACACTACAAATTTTGACATAACACCTCAATCTTGGTCCTGGTTCTGTCAAACATTAGACCATGTCGGAGGCTAATAGGTGGTCTAAAACTCCGACATTAGGGTTGGCCACCAGCGTATACGAACTTAGCTCAGTCTTCTGTGACCACAGTTTCTGTAGGAACCGAAACGTCAGACAAAACTGTAAAATAAAAGCGAAGTGTATCCGTAAATGTAGATTCAACTCAAAATTGGTGCTATTCAGTCAGGAACCAGTTCAGGCCATTTAGACTAGACAAAAGGCAGTATAAAAACTCTAACACCAATCCTTAGATCATGTCGGAGATCTTTAGGCGGTCTAAACACTCCAACACCAGGGTTGGCCTACTCGAGCTTACTTTTACTATCAAAAGGTCTAAGAATGTCACGTGTCCATGACCTAACCAAACTAGCCCATCTAAGTGGACAAACACAACTTTCGCACGCATAGTAGTTACTTTACACATAAAATCACTTAACAAGACTCTTCAATAAACGAGGTAAAACATTATCCACAATCCCTGAGTGATTTCGAACAATAACTCATTGTTTGTTTTACTTAAACGATGGATGAGGTGTGTCAAATTGAATAATCGCTGGGTTATGTTACCACCTTGCGTGTGAATTAAAACGCTTTGGCGATAATGTGCGGAGCTTACCGACGTTAGAGAGAGAGAGAGAAAGTGTGTTTGGGCATCGTTACCATCTGGGATACCATAATATACGTTTTGGATTTGTTTCTGATAATGATTATAGGATTTCAAAATGATTGTAATTCGATCGAACTTTGCGGATAAGTTTAAAAGATTTTTGTTTCAAATTGCTAGGTATCTATTTTTTAAATTAACAGACAGGGTGTTTTTCAAATGCTATCACTAAGTGTAATTAAAAAGTAGTGATAATCTATATAATATAAAAATGAAACCCGTTTTCCTTGGTCAAGGCATCACGCGTGAATGGCTGGACCGATTTCCACGGTTTTGCATTCGTTGGAAAGGTCTCGGGCTCCGTGAGGTTTATAGGGAATAAAAATCTCAAAATTCCCACGGGAACGGGGGCGCTGCGGGTGAAACCGCGGGGCACAGCTAGTGACTAATAAATGCCATCATAGATAAAAATTACGTAATAAATTGTAATTAAATCTGAAGACCAGTTCTTAATGTAACAAAAACCTGATGTCTTAAAAACTGTTTCTATCTGTCATCGTAAATATATCACTAACAAAAACTGTATATAAAGCTATATCATCAACAAAATCAAGTTAATTATAAAACATTATACATCAAGAACAATTAATGTCGATCACAGAGAGAGCCTCGGGTGGTTTCGGGGCCGCTCGGCAGCGCTCGGCATTTCTCGGCACAAGTCGGCACAACTTGGCAATTACCGATTGCCATAGGCGACCACTACCGCTACCGAACCAACTGGAAAACAATTTGTTTACAACAAATAGACCACAGCGGTTTCTCTTATTAACCTATTAGTAAATTAGTTTTGAGAAACGTTAATTAATGTGGGCGGGGCCAGTCTTTCAAATTTATTGTATTAACAGCCACACACATGGATTTTTTTCTGTGATTTTTTAAATTATAATTTTTGGATTGGTAAAATGTTCTTGAGTGCTATTGAGTGCTTTTGAGTGCTATTGAGTGAGCTTACAAGTTGCAAGCCGGACTTCAATAGACTTTATACTTGTCTGTGGTTATTAATTCAAACTTTGTCTTTAGGATTCGCCGTTTAGCAACTAAAATGCTCGTTCTATAATGACGACTCTGTATGAAAACAAAAGAAAATTACAAAGTCAAGCCTATATTAAGACAAATAACAGCCTCCGTGGTCTAGTGGTTTGAGCGCTCGGCTCACGATCCGGAGGTTCCGGGTTCGATTCCCGGTGGGGATATCTCACAAAAATCACTTTGTGAGACTGTCCTCAGTTTGGTTAGGGCATTGCAGGCTGAATCACCTGATTGCCCGAAAAGTAAGATGATTCCGTGCTTCGGAGGGCACGTTAAGCCGTCGGTCCCGGTTACTTTCTACGGATGGTAGTCGTTACATGAGCCATGTCAGAGGCCTTTGGCGGCTCAATAACTCTGACACCAGGATTGGTCAAGTTGACCATCCACTCGATAAGAAGAATTAAGACAAATGAAAGTGAACAACTTGAATACTTTTACTAGCGGCGGCAACCTGCGTACCTTAACGGCACTGAAATTATCTATGAAATTGAGATCACCAAAGCGCAGTATGAGTGTAATGATATTTTCTGTTTTCTGTGAGATGAGAGACCTTTGTCATGATGCGTGTCCAACATACAGTGCAATAGTTCAATACTTTTTATATACATAGTCGCAGACTCCTTACAATACAGTGCACAGAACACTATACAAAGTAACCACAAATGACCCACCACACCAACCAACAAAATACATGCAAAAGCCGATCTATTTACACAGAAGCGTATACTTTATAATTTATGCATAGACTAGTGTCCTACACTGGTTGCAGAAACTGCAGTGTCGCTACACTGCTCTAGGCGAGTTTCAATTACGTCACAACACGTCCAGATGCTATGATTTGTAGGGAATTTTAATGAAGCTTTATGTATTTCTCGGCTGTTATCTCGGAGACCTGTTTCTGTATCAATCAGGAACAGATATTACAGAATAATGAGCGTTATCGGAACGGTTTTGCAGTGCGTAAAATAACAGGTACGTTTTGTGGGGTGAGTAACGGTATTTAATAGTTAGATTTGTTTTGTGGACTTGTACGGAATACGATGATTCCTGTTGATTCCATGTTCGAACGTAGGTCCTTCCATCACTATGCTATGTTGCTATGCTACAATTAATAAATATGTTTTTAATTTGAAGTTTTAATATTGATATAATCTTATAAATTGTCTCTAACTGCCGTAAAAAGCTTACTAAATATCTATAACATATTCGCACTTCACTTAACAGTTGTTAACGCATTAACATCCTTTACTTAATCGACACATTTTCATAATCGGTCCCAAGATGTGTAGTTATCACGAAATAACAATCGACGTAATATGATTTTAACCTCTCCGGTAACTAACACATGGTGAACGTAATTAGGGAGCCTGCAGTTCCAACCCGGTTTTTACCATACATTTAGTTAATGCCGCATTTAAGAATATACAACATTGTATGGTTTAATTGTGGTTTGGGAAGATGGTTGGTAATGGAGAGTGTCTTTATACCTACAGCAGAATTAGATATTACTAATTTTACTGCAGGAAAATTTGTATAAAGAAATCTAACTGATACTAGTAGTAATATAAGACTTTGAACTATATATTCATGTTAAAAGTAAGATGATTCCGTGCTTCGGAAGGCACGTTAAGCCGTCGGTCCCGGTTACTTTCTACGGATAGTAGTCGTTACATGAGCAGTGTCAGAGGCCTTTGCGGCTCAATAACTCTGACACCTGGATTGGTTAGGTTGACCATCCACTCTAAGAAGAAGAAGTGCAAGCTCCTTCACAGCTTTACACGAAATGACAGATTTTGCCTTTTTGATGTGCCTTTAGGCAATTTAAAAACTTCGATACATGGGTTGGCCACTACCAACCCATTAACTTAAAAAACTTAAAAAACAAATATTTGCAATTTCCTTAAACTTTCAAACGAAAATAACAAAGAAATTTACCGAAATAAAAGCGAACGGTTAATAATTGTAGTGATAAGTTAATTTGTTAAAAGAACCTGCAATTTTTACAAATGAATCAGACTAAAAGGTCAACTTTCGACTGTTTTTGAGAATTATTGTATCGCATAATTGGATTACGGTGACTTTCTTTGCGGAACTGCTTTTTATTGTATTTTATTGTTATTGAGTGTCGGTGTTAATAACGTTTTTGAATAAGAAATTATAACTGTTATTATTTCAGGGTTCATACATTGTTCTCCTGCGACCACGAGTGGTGCAATCCACTCGAAACGTCGGGAAATACAAAGTACTTGCTCTATATATTCTCTAACGCGAAAATAACCCGTGTATTTGTTAGTAAGTTAATGATTCATACATTAGTACTAACGTTAGTACATTATATCCTCAATTGTTTCATAATAAAAGGTTGATTTTCTCGTTGTAAATTTGTTAGGTTAGTGGCCAACCCTTGTATTGGAGTTTTTTTAGACCGCCTAAAGGCCTAAATGCTTCCAACATGGTCTAACGCTTGAAACAATCAGGACCTAAAATTTCACGTGCCCTCGGAAGCACATAGCGCAAAGATAGAAATGGGACTATCGGCCTCCCATCTAAGAAAGGGCTGAGCTGCATATTGCTTTGCTTAACAATCACAATCCTTTATAATTGATCAATTGAGCTCCACTCCGCTCAGCTACTCACCAATGGAAACGCACCTTAATAAAGACACTTACTTTGTGTCACACTTTATGTCACGACACGACACACTTGCAAACCATCAACACCCAAAAAAATACCAGTAACTGTATCAAAACGAAAATAAATCAAATTGACCTTAAAAAATGTGCTTTCGGCAAATTTCGTCCATTATCGGATCTTTGGTTCGCAAAAAGAGCAATTTTCGACCAAAATTCGGTCGAAAACCTTGCGCTTTTTTACGCATTCACCGTTTATTGTAATTGTTGGTCTCATTGTTTCCAAAAATAAGCACCAACATGCTTTTGGGTTTAATTAAAATTTTGGTCCGACTCTGGGAATCTGGCGAGTGAATGGCGGTACGTATACTATAGATAACTTGACTATATAGTCATGCATTTTAATGTTAAAGAGCGAGGTGAACACGTTAAACTTTTCAGAGTTTATTCACGGTTTTTTGACAATGTGGTGTTCTTATTTATGGCTCAATTAGTACACAAACGATGATAGATTTACAAACTAGTGACTCCAAGTAATTAATCTTACTTCATTTCGGAGGTAAGCTAGTGAAAGATGACCCCTCTGAGGTTTGTTTAATGGAGTTATTATGGCTCTTACAGATTTGGTCGTTATTTCGGTTTGATGGCATAAGTCAGTTCGAGTAGGTTAGTGGCCAACCCTGGTGTTGGAGTTTTTAGACCGCCTAAAGGCCTCCGACATGGTCTGACGATTGAAACAACGAGACCGACAGTTAAACCTGCTCTCCAAAGCACATATAAGTATAGGTAAAACGGTACAAGTACATGATTAAATTGTTTTTGTGAACTTAATAAGAATCTCTTTCATACAATTCTTATTGTATGTTGTATAATAGAAATGAAATCGTTTCAGAGTCTAGATTCTTCGATTGAATTAGGATTGGTTTCATTTTGCAAATGTAGAATCTAACATGAGATCTTTTATTGATCGTAAAAGCTGTATAATGAGATCCAATGACATTTAAATCCTTCATTGCATAACCATGGTGACGGCGATTATCTTTTTAAAAAACAAAAACATTTCTTTTATTTTTTTTCTCAGTAGTTTAGTGCTATGTGTTCAAGTGCAATCACCTGCCAACACTAGGGTCCTTGGTTCAATTCCCGGGTCCAGCGAAGACATGTTTCCTACTTTTCAAACATGGCTCGGGTTTGAGATCACCAACACGTATTAGGCAAGCGTGGTGATTATGCCTAATCTTCCTCACTGTACTGATATCTTCATTGAGATGAGAGGTATTTGCACAGCAGTGGGACATTTAATTTTGTAATCTTTTTCAAAAACATCGCTTCCCGTCACACGGCGGCACTGCATGAATGTGTATACTTGAATACCAATAACTGTTAATACTATTCATGCTATGAATTTTATTATCCTGTAGCAAATGAATGCCACAGAAATTGCCACAGAAATCTCCAATCTCCAGTTATTGCCACAGAAATTAAAGGCCATCAAATCAAATGACAATATAAAGTGGAAAGTTCCATTATCAATGACTTGCTCTCAGATTTAAGTATTCTTGTTTAGGGCAATTTGTCAGGAAAACGAGATTTTAAACTTGTTTTAATTGCTGGCTCCTGAGAGCAGGGCTGATGCGAAACGTTAAGACTATTTATAGTCCTTTACTTATCTTAAGCGAAGCTTCTTTAGTTTAAGCGATTGCTCGAAAAGTAAGATGATTCCGTGCTTCGGAGGGCACGTTAAGCCGTCGGTCCCAGTTACTTTCTACGAATAATAGTCGTAACTTGAGCCATGTCAGAGGCCTTTGGCGGCTCTATAACTCTGACACCAGGATTGGTCAGGTTGACCATCCACATTTTGAATTGTAAACTACGTTTACGGATACACTTCGTAAACGTATAAGTAAACGTAAACGGTCAACAATTTTTAGTGTTTCTTGTCTTGATGACTACTTGACTAATCTGCTGTTAAATTAAATCCCGTTCACACGTTACAAGTAACAATAATAAGGTTTAGCACGCATTACGCTAGCGGCCGAGATAAATCAACTGGACTGGTTGGAACGGACTTAAAGTTGCGTCTACACTCGTCTAGTTATTAATATAGGTCAGTGCGGTTTCCCTTTAATTATGTTGAAAGTATGTAGAGTTGAAAGTAGATCATTTTATGTTAATTTCAATTTTAGGTGACATTTTGTGGTTGGAAATATAAATTTACAGACTTCGGGTACAGACTGAGCATATTTTATGCGCTTATTATAGCTTGTTTATGTGTTCGAAAGTTGAAAGCCTATATTGAAAAAACATATATACGCAGAAAACGTTATTCTATTCGTAAAACCGCGTTTTTTATGCTTGTTACACGTGTTATGGAATCTCCATAACCAAATATCGCAACACCAAAAACATTGTCACTCCACTACCTAACTAGTCATAATCATCAAAAATCAACCCCTAACAAATAAAATAACAACCCCATTCCAAAACAACTTAACCCCTAAACTCTTTACCTCAATTACTTAACACCCTTAAACGGGAAAATGGTAAAATGCCTCAAATGGGCCGATTGTGTACCGCTAACAGCGGAGCATGGCAATTCCATTCATTTCCTCTTGTGACGCCACAATCATCCTCCTATCAGGGAATTTCCGGGAATGCATTGGTATTTGTGATTGACAGGTTAAATTGTATTACGTTTTCGATGTTTTTGTAGATTGTTTAAGGTTTTGAGATGTTGTATTTAGTGTTAGTTCATTCTTATATTGAAGTATACCTATGTTGATGAAAGAATAAATTATTTGAAATTGGAATTAAAAATATGAATATTAATTTTTGATTTAATAGTAGCACACTGAGGATCTTTTTATTTCTAAGGCTACTAATATTATAAACGCAAATGTTTGTGAGGATGTATGAATGTATAGATTATGTTATGATCTTCTGTCACGCAAAACCTATTGATTGAATCTAAATCAAAATGGGCACAGAAATAGATAGCACAGAGAGTTTGAAACTTTTCATCACGAAATTTCCACGGGAGTGGGTACGATGCGAGAGACCCCGTGATGGTATATTATAAAACTGAAGATTTATTTGTATGTTTGAACACGCCAATCCCAGAAACTCCCAGCTTGAATAATTCTTCTTGTAATGGATAACCTAGGCTAACTCTATGCTATATACCTAGTTATAGACTATTCCACCCCGAAATTTCCACTAGAACGGTACAATGCAGGAAAAACAGCGGGGCGCGATTAGTAAGTTTTTGAACGTAGTAAAGTCAAACTTTCCGTTTTACAAATTCCCCGTTTACAATTTCCCACGGATCGACAATGTAACGAACACTTCCGAACAAAAACCCGTGTCTTCAATATTTTATGTGTGTATTGTCACCGGTAACACATCGGTTTTGAGGCACTAAATCGTAACCTGTCAGAAGCAATAGATAGTCATTCATTATCATGTATTGTTTGTTAGTTGTAGGCTTCACTTGTTTTAATATTTGCTAGAAAAGAAAATAAATAAAAAACAATAAAGATGACAGTAACAGATACAATCAATGAGTAACGGTACATCAATGAATATTATAGATTACATCCTCAACAGCCTCAGTGGTCTTGTGGTTTGAGCACCCGGCTCACGATCCGGAGGTTCCGGGTTCGATTCCCGGTGGGGATACCTCACAAAAATCACTTGACTCACGTGATCAGTTTGGTTAGGGCATTGCACCTGATTGCCCGAAAAGTAAGATGATTCCGTGCTTCGGAGGGCACGTTAAGCCGTCGGTCCCGGTTATTTTCTACGGATAGTAGTCGTTACATGAGCCACGTCAAAGGCCTTTGGTCAGGTTGACCATCCACTCGATAAGAAGAATAGTAAAACTGTCCAAATTGTCAAAGTTTTATGAAGAGATATACCAAAATTATATCAAAGATGTTTCATATTCCGAACATTTTATTGCTACAGCAGTTAATGATTACAATAGCTAAGAAAAATAACAATGAAAAAGTTCACCATGTGCGGCGATTCAGATTTACGAGTTTTGAGAATCATTGGCGCTGCATATTATTTGTTTACTCATTATAAATAATGTATAACAAGGCGATAACACGTCCGACTCAAAAATACAACACCTTTGTACCAACGGCCACTACTTAAATCAACTTGAGTAGAGCTTGTAATGGTTGGATTTGGCTGTGGGTAAAACAATTAGTATATTTCAGTTTGTTCACCTGGGTGAAATCACCAGATTGAATAAAGTAAAATTTTAAAGACCTTTGTTCACTTCAAAGTCAATTCATGGGATTATTTTATTCATCTTGTGTACTAAGGTATCATTCACAACAGCAAACTAAATGTTTAATTTTTTATTCAGCTTCTAATGTGACCCTGCAATGTGTCCAGGGCAAAGGTCTCTTCATCACCTTCCAAGCGGTCCCGTTCTAGGATAGATTAGGCTAATCCCTGTCAAAGAGATCAAGATCGTCAAGTTTACAAATAGGTAAAAAGGTGTTAGTTTATAACATACCTAGAGATCACCCACAATATTTGGCCAATCAGTGTATTTATTAAGACAATTGTTTTAATTTTAGTTTCACTAAAATAGCTAAATGATTTTGAAATAATTACATTTAAATACCTCATCTGTAAAATCAAATGTTTACATCGACAAAATACATATTAGCAAACATGTCGGTCCACCATACCATGTCGGAGACCTTGAAGTGGTCTCAAACTCCGACACCAGGGTTGACCAAAAACCTACTGATATTTACTTACTTTTTAATACATATTCCCTAGTTTTTAAATTGGTTTAAGGCATATCTAAATCTTCCCAACTCTACAGCCCAGCGTTGTATGCAAATCAGTTGAAATGAATGAAAGAAACTTACGAGAGGTGTTCGACTCACAAATCCTTCTGGCCCATGCTTATTGTTACTTATCGCGCTGTTGCATATTATTTACAAAGCTCACTCGCCATTATTCGTGTATTCAAATATAAATTATATTTTTACAATGTGGTTTACAATATATAGGTTTGTTTAATTTGCAGTTGATTGGGTGTAACGATTTCTTTTGATTTTAATGACTAGCAGCGCTCCGCTGTTTTACCCGCCTTGTGGCAGTTCCCGTGGGAATTTCAGGATTTTTTATACATATAAACCTTCCTCTTGAATCACTCTATCTATTTAAAAAACCGCATCATAATCCGTTGCGTAGTTTTAGAGATCTAAGCATACATAGGGACAGACAGCGGAAAGCGACTTTGTTTTATACTATGTAGTGATGGTGAAAGAAAATAATTATAATGTAAAACATTTAGGATCCTAACATGCCCTTAACATGACCTTCAAAATGAAATAATGCAACATGGTAATGACATAAAATAGGTTCGTTTTTAAAATAGCAATTTTGTCTAACTTTATACTTTCGAAATTTCTCTGACTAGTTTCGAAATAAAAAGATTTAAAAGCAAAGCTTACCTTTATCTTTCTTTTAAGCTTTAGTTTGTTTGTTTTTATTCCTAAGCTGACGAAACATAATCTGACTTACTTACCACTTTTTTCAGTAATGTTAATAAATTTAAAGATAATTTAAAAAGAGTACATAAAAATGTTAAGCTTATTTAGAACCGAAAATTCACTTGCATAATACTTATCTACTGAAATGACAAAGACAATTTTAAATTGTTGTAATGTGACAAAGTATTAAAGTTGTTCATGTTTTCATATTCTGACTGTATAGTGTTACCTATGTGGTCAGTGACCATTTACAAGACTTGTGCGGTGTTGCGCTTCAAATTAACTGCACCTGCCGGCTTTAGGACTGTGCTGTAGCTATTGATATGCTATAAGATGATATAAGTTTAAGTACAAATTGTTATTACTTTCTTATAGTAAACTTTATGCAGGATGTGTGGGAATATTTTTTATTTACAAAATACGATTTTTTTAGAAAATAATACTAATCGATCCATATGGATGACTCCAGTCACAGTGTGAACATAGTTTAGCCCGTGATGTACTATAATATATGAACTAAAAAAATAAATAATGTGTGTTCTATGTTCTTGAATGTGACAAAAAGTATAGCATTTCGGCGCAAGCTATCTGCTTTATTTCTATCTGAATTTATGGGTAGGTAATTCGGAAAGCACGTTAAGTTGTCGGTCCCGGTTGTATCAATAGTCAGACCATGCCGAAGGTCTTTTGGCGGTCTAAATCCAGGAACCAGGGTTGGCCACTAATCTAACTCGAACTTACATACCTACTTTAGTAGGTACTTATATCTATTTACAAAATATTTAGAAGACAAACGCCTCGGTGGTCTAGTGGTATGTGCACTCGCCTGCCAAGATTGAGGTCCCGGGTTCAATTCCCAGGTCGAGCGAAAACATGTTTCCTACTTTTCAAACATGGCTCGGGTTTGAGATCACCAACCCGCATTAGGCAAGCGTGGTGATTACGCCTGAAACCTCCTCACTGTACTGATATCTTCAGTGAGACGAGAGGCCTTTGCCCAACAAGTGGGACATTACAGGCTAATACTTTACTTTACTTAGAAGACATATCTCACAGCTTACACTGGACAGCCTTCCTAACTGACCACCCGAACGCTTTACTTAATAAATATTTTCGAAAGATGATTTATTCTCGAAGGCGGTCTAATTATTTGGGTCATACATTCAAGATCGACTTTCCTTATTACTGCCCGCGTGTCTTATTGTTAAAAGTTTATTTCAAAAACTCGATCGTGATACGTTCGACCTAATTTAACGCGCTCTTTAAGTAAGGTTCTGATTAAAGTGTCATTATCTTAGCGGTTTTGTGTTGTATAATATGTTGCATGATAAGTACTTGATATTTTACTTCTAGTATTATAAATGTGATTTGTGATGTCCATTATACAGAGTACATAATCCGATTGCGATTTAAAATTTGTACTAAAATGACATGATTGTAACGACTCTAAAGACGTCCTAATTTGATAAAAAGCATACAATAAATTGGTTTATTTTTAACCATCTGAGTGCTCCATTAATTAATAGCTCTATTAGTTATATTTTAATAGCTCTTTCGATACTAAAGCTGATCCGATTCCACTTAGATTCAAATGTATTATACCACGATACAATGAAATAATATATCAAAAAACCTACAATGTTTAGTACTTGTTGTCAAATGACATTTTTGATATTTTGCTGATCCGATTCCTATGATTCAAATTCGATCGATCACAACCTGACTCAGTCTTCTTCTTCTTCTTCATCGAGTGGATGGTCAACCTGACCAATCCTGGTGTCAGAGTTATTGAGCCGCCAAAGGCCTCTGACATGGCCCATGTAACGACTACTATCCGTAGTAAGTAACCGGTACCGACCGACCCGACTCAGTTAACTTACCTAATTCATATACACTTATTAACCTAACGATCGCCATCGTATTGTGGTCATATTCCCATACCGTTGGTACCTCATACACTTATTATGCGAACATCTCTGAGCTATTATAGGATAGTTCACGTCTCAATCTAAAGGTTAACTGTGTGTCTGTTACTGTCAGGAGTCCCGCTGAGTTTTCTTACGTGTGTGTTTGTTTGGTGGTGTGAGGGGTGGGAGTTTGGAGGTTTGGGAAGCAGTTGGGTTGAACAATGTGTACTGTTACAGGAGTTGGTAACCATGAGTCAATTATAACTAGTAAATACTCAAGATTTTTGAAAGTTTAGATGATATTTAATATTTATTTCTTTGTTAGGAGTCCCACATGTGTAAACATATGTAATAGTTTAATGAAAAAGAATTCAGTGTACATAATTGGAAACTGTCATTTGCTAGAAATTGCGTATGTACTGATCAATGGACATTTGGAATTAATAAATGATTATGAAAAATATTATGGATCATGTCGTTCGTTTCAAAAGTTTAGATCAGCTTAACATCTTGTAACTTGCACCACAACAAAGATACACCTAATTTGTTTCATCTAAATTGTAAAAGTTGTTAGATTAGAATATAATGTTTAATAACTTGTAGTATGGGAGTGAACCGTGTTGCTTTTGCAGAGATAGTTCGGGGCAGAACAAACAACTGTTCGATTGTTGTGAATATGTAAAATATGTTTGTTATTTTATAGGCTTTACTGCTAGTCGCAAGAAACGAACGATGCAATGTAAACTAAACACTTATATGCTTATCAACAGCATTTCAGGTATGCAATAGTTGGTCCCTTTCCGTCATACGCTATTTTATCAAGAACAAAAGACAGTCTTCTGTGACCACGGTTCCTGTATCGGAGCCGAAACGTTGGATAAAAATCAATACATAGTATAAAACATAGGCGCTTTCCGCTGCCTGTCTGTCTCTATGTATGCTTAGATCTTTAAAACTACGCCACGAATTTTGACGCGGCTTTCTTAATAGATAAAGTGGTTCATGAAGAAGGTTTATATGTATAAAAATTCCCGAAATTCTCACGGGAACGGGTGCAACGCGGGTAAAACCGCGGGGCGCTCCTTGTGTAAAATAAAACCGAAGTGTATCCGTAAATGTAGTTTCAATTCAAGAAGAACAAAAGAGTTTATAACAGCGTCTTAGCTAAAGTCCTTTTATGAATAATACTTTTTTCTCTAAGTTTAAAGTGCTTAGTCCTAACTTTGCAATCCGTACCTAACAACAACGCATTACCTAACACTAATAAGCTCTCGTAAGTCACGTATATTCCTCATTTCATGTGATTGTCGCCATTTTGTGTAATGACACACAGACGCTGTGATGCAGTGTGGATGAAACAAAACTAAAGGAATCGATATGAGACAATCTTATTCGTAACGAGATTGGGACAGGGTGGATGGGTTTATACTGTAGTGAAGAGGGTTATTGGTTTACTAGCAGTGTCCTGCGGTTTAAGCCGCGTGTGCCCGTTCTTGTGGGAATTTGGAAATGGAAAATGTCCTATAGCCTTTCTGTTGAATGTTGCTGTCTATTATAAACATTATTTAACGAATCGAATTGGTGGTTTTTAGATTAACCCGAACAAACATACAAACAAACTTACTTTAATCTCGTCATAATATTCTGTAATTGTTACTAACATGATTATTTTTAACCAAGTTGTATACAGTATAGATACGACAGTAACTGTCGTATTTATGTTGAAATTAGTTTAAGAACATTAACGAATATTATCTCATCACAAAAAAAAGTATTAGCCTGTAATTTCCCACTGCTGGGCAAAGGCTTCTCATATCATGTTTTCGCTCGACCTGGGAATTGAACCCGGGACCTCAGACTTGGCAGGCGAGGGCACTACCACTAGACCACCGAGGCGTTAAATACATCATACTAAGTAAATTTCTCAAAAATCAATCTACCATAAACATAGACACTAGAACACTCATGTGTATGCGTCTTTATTGTAATACCGCGTCCACACGGACGACAAGATGACAATTTAAGATGGTGGCGTATCGTGTGATCGCACCAGAATTATTGTAACTCGATGTAATGTGAGGTGACGCTTTCTCTACATGCTTGTAATTTGTACAATAACTACACTGCTGGACGGAACAAGTGGTGTGTTAGGTATGTTAAGATCACGTATAGTTAAGCCGACTATAAGGAATAATTGTAATGATCTTATAAAGGTACATAAGAGTAGTTCAATCAATTTTACTTTTAAACATATTTAAGAAATTTACTTTTATTAACTTACTAGCAGCGCCCCGCGGTTTTACCCGCGTTGTACCCGTTCCCGTAGGAATTTCGGGATGAAAAATAGCCTATAACCTTCCCGTTGAATGTGGCTATCTATTACAAAAAGAATTATTCAAATCGGTTCAGTAGTTTCTGAGATTAGCGCGTTTAAACAAACAAACAAACAAACAAACAAAACAAACTCTTCAGCTTTATAATATTAGTATAGATCTAGTGTTTCAATTGAAAATAATATATCTACTAAGATTACTGAATTACTACTGAAATTGTTTTATTATACCGTTTAAGCGTTTAAAAAATAGTGGTAGTTCTAATAAAAATCTATTATGAAGTTTGTTTATATCTACATAACATTCAAAATTTTGTGCAAAATGAATTAAACATTTTAATAAATAAAACGCATATTTTTGTATCATATCTTTTATTCATGTGACAATGACATTTGTTGTATAGTTAATTGATATACATACTTACCTCAATTTTACAAGTGCCTATTACTCTGTCCACAACTGTAAAACCATATAATTCCAACGATCACGTGCGGATGCCACATTACAGTCCTTTAGACATCTCCTAGGTCTTAAGTTTAGACCTAGGGTGTAAGTAGACGCTGATTTGACATCGATAACAATAAGTAAGGGGTATTATATCGTAATCTTGGGAACATTTGATTGGGTATTAAAATGACTAGTTATAATGCAATCATTTCGAAAAGGTTAGTGGCCAACACTGGTGTTGGAGTTTTTAGACCGCCTTAAGTCCTTCGACGTGGTCTAACGATTGACAACCGGGACCGAAGCACGGTAGCACTCAAACAGAAAAGCCACTGGCAACAAATCCCTCAGTTTTCGCAGGCGAGTGCACATAGGTCTAAGTGAGGCCCTGTCCAAAAATAAATAAAATAGCTAAATGGTTGGTATCTATAGTTCGTGTCTAGATAAACCAAGAAAACATGAATCCATTTAATTAAACAACCATGACACAACATCAAACATACAAAGACACAAACCCTACTTATTCGCCATCAGATAAACTTAAGACAGGTCTATTGTATAGAAAACATTATGATTGCAAATAATTCTGCATGAGTATGCATTCCGTATCTTATATGACTGATCAGTGGTGTTATCTTGCCCGCCTGTCAAATAGAAAATGATCGAGTAGAGCTGCAGTATGTACGAACATTATATTGGATTAAGTATAATGGTTGTAGAACAGATTTAATATTTTACGGTAGGTATGTACTATTAAAATAACAGAAGCTTGTCACATCTCTCTCAGTATGGTAATTCAATTTTAAATTGGTTCCCTTTAAATGATAAATATCTAAAATAGCAACGTTTATATAAATATTATTGCATATAATTTACTGATGTATTTATGAATTTACTAATGTTACAATTAATAATTACAGTATTTTTTCCATATTTAAGCTCTAATAATATTACTAAAATATGTTTTCTGTGACTAATTATAATTATGTATCGTAACTGTAAACATTTTAGAGATTTTTTTTAACAAAATAATATTAAAAATAAATTAACATTTTAAATAGCGCCATCTCTACAAAACTTATGGAACTAACATGACTTCAAATTATATATGGTTTGAAGTGGGTAGCAACACTATTTATCACAAACTTTTCTTCATTTTAGTTAGAGTATATTTCGCTAGATGTCGCTCTGTTACAACTAGTGCATAGTGGTGCTAATAGATGGCGCTGTTAAGTCATCAAACTTCTGGAATATTAAAAAAACAAATTATAGTTTTATTATAATTATTTTTTATTATAGTTACTATTAAAATCACAAAATAAAATAATTTACTTATATTAACTGTGATTTTTTCCATCAAAAATAATTATATTAGGGATCAAGTATGCGCTACATTTGACCTTTGTCATAGGTTCAAAGGAGGTTTCATACCTACTTTTTGAATTTAAAACAACATTTTTTTTTCGAAATGAGAACAACAGATTGTCATAGAAACAAAAATAATATCAATAAAAGACGTGCAGTAAAAACGAAAGATTGACGTTTATTTTTTTGTTAAAAATAATTGAATATTGCAAAAAACAATTATGTTTTCCGACGAGGAAATAAAAGAAATGCCGGAAAGTAGTTTCATGAGGCCAGGGGACGAGATATTATGGTATGTTCCAAGATTGATCTTCGCTTATTTTAGGCTTTGAAATGAATTGGAGCGTGACCAACCCGATTTTCTTCGTTCGTGTTTTATTTGAGAAACAAAAGTTTTGTGAATGCTATTGTTTCAGTATTCGGGAAGTGTGCTTGACTGAAAAACTTGACAGGAAGGACTTGGGACTTCATTTGCTGCCGGATTCAAGTCGAAATGACGTGAGTTGACTTGAAGTTATCTATCACAAACTTTTGAAACTTGTTGGGGCAGCTGTGATTTTCAATTTGTTTTAATTTACCTACAAGTTTTGCTATGTAGACGCATAATATAGTTTTATTTTAATTCTTTACGATTTCGGTATGAATTAATCTTAGTGTATCCATAATATGAAAAAGTTAGGTCAACTATATACCTATAATAAATATCATTATTATAATATTGAAAACTATACGACTATAGATTTACTGAACCAATTTGGATTAAATCCTGCTCAATCATAGTTTTTAGGGTCAACTGTAACCGAATGGCAAAAACGGAAGCCTTAATAGTTTCGTCATGTCCATCTGAACGTTTGTCTGTCCTAAGGGTAGTATTCATACTTGTCACTGAGGGATGAAACAATAAATTGAAGAGATTATAGCCGTATGGGGTGTCATTGGATAGGTCTTTAAAAGTGATACTTATTGAAGTTTTTGTGAATGTTTTTTGGTTATTTCATAATTTTGAGAGATATTCGCTTCTAAAGCGGAAAAACTTTAGTCTTAGAGGAATCGGAACGCAAACTTAACTTTTTGTCCGAATAAATGTGAGACACATCACACGCACAGGATCTTAGCTACCTTCATAAGCGAGTCCGACTAATTCTAGGCTGTTTTGTCGTCCCTATAAACAAACTAGCTGCGCCCCACGGCTTTACCCGCCTTCTGCCCGTTCCCGTGGGAATTTAAGAACCGCTCGACCGATTTTGTGCAAACTTCACATAAACCATCTACTAAATAGTCCGAACAAAGCCTCAACATTTGGTTTGGATAGTTGAGCCCGTTCTTGAGTTATAAAATTACAACGAAAAGTGGCATTGATTTTTATGATAAAGATAGTTGGTGATAATTAAATGTTATCCGATACCTAGGGTGTTTTTCTTTTGTAGCGGAGCGGAGTGGTGTGGAGCCTGAATCACCAATCACAGCGTATCGTATGACTTGACCAATCAAAATGCAATACAAACAGATTTTGACAATTTCAATGCGTTGTGATTAGTCCATTGAGCTCAGCACAGCTCTGCTGCAATTGAGACTCACCCTCACTGAGGCCCTACCTTAGTTTTCCCCTACTTCTTCCTCCAGCTCGACGTACCCCGTTCCCTGTTCCGGGATGGTTTCTTCCCGGACAACATGGAGGGGCAGGCCCGTTTCGCGTGGACGGAGGAGGACGGGAACATCGCGGCGCTGGTGTCGGAGCCAGGGTTCGGGACCACGGGGCAGACCACGTTTGGGAAGCAGATTGATGCGGCCTTGAAGAGTGAGATGAAGGTACGTTTAAGGAGTCAATGATTGCTTGGTGTTTTACCTTTTATGCTGAAAGATTTAACTTAGAAGAAAACCTTTCTTTTAGATTGAAACTAACTAGCGGTGTTATAACCCACATTGTACCCGTTCCCGCGGAAATTTCGGGATAAAATGTATCCCATGTGTTATTCTGATGTATAACCTATATTACTGTAAAGTTTCATCTAAATCCATCGAGTAGTTTTTTCGTGAATAGGTAACAAACATACATATATCCATACATACAAGCGAGGATGGACCTCACACATTCTCATTTATAATATTAGTAGGTAGTTAGGATAATATTACCATTAATGAAATTACTGAAATCGAATACTATTCGATCTTTAAAACTACAGAACGGATTTTGATGCGGTTTTTTAATAGATAGTGATTCAAGAGAAAGATATGTACCTAATAAAACTTCCGAAATTCCCACGGAAACGGGCACAACGCGGGTAAAACCGCGGGGTGCTGCTAGTCCCCAATATAAATAAAACTCCAATATATTTTAATGTCCTATTAAACTCCAGGAGGCAGACACGTCCAGCTCGGTGCAGCCCACCAACAGGAGGGACAGGAACAAGCCGCTCAACGACACGCAGCTCGTCACCTCCACATCTTCAGGGACCTCTGGTTTAGGTAACTTAATAATTAATAATATTGTTATAATATTATAGTCTACTAGCTGTCCCGCGGTGGTTCCACCCGCGACCCAATAGATGTCGCTAGTGTGAATCTAAACCATCCAGGTTGCCACCCAAACGCATACAAAAAAATATTCAAATCGGTCCAGCCGTGTAGGAGGAGTTCAGTGACATACACACGTACAGTAGAATTATATATATAAAGACTAGCCGCGCCCCGCGGTGTTACCCGCGTTGTACCCGTTCCCGCGGGAATTTCGGGATAAAATTTATCCTATGTGATATTCTGATGATTAACCTATAAGTATTATCAATCTTTAGATCATATCGGAGGACTTTAGGCAGTCTAAAAACGACAACAGGGTTAGCCACTAATCTACTCGAACTTACTTACTTTTTTAACCGACTTCAAAAAGGGAGGAGGTTTCTCAATTCTCCCGTATATGTTTTTTATCATCATATGATATCACTACATTTCGTAGGTGAGAAGTCGAAGCCCCAAGGTGCGTGTAAAGTGGATAAAGAGGACCCTCGATCGCGGTATCACTTCGTGAAGTACGTACAGAGACACGGACGGACCGTGCGGCTTTGGGAGTGTGGCATATGTAAGGATTCCATTATTCATATTGTTAACTATGTAGTATACTGTTCTATAAAACATGTGTTAAACAGCCCCCGTGGTCTTGTGGTTTGAGAGCCCTCACGATCCGGAGGTTCTGGGATCGATTCCCGGTGGGGATAATATCTCACAAAAATCTCCTCAGTTTGGTTAGGGCATTACAGGCTGAATCACCTGATTGCCCGTTAAGCTGTCGGTCCCGGTTACTTTCTACGGATAGTAGTCGTTACTTGAGCCATGTCAGAGGCCTTTGGCGGCTCAATAACTCTGACACCAGGATTGGTCAGGGTGACCATCCACTGATGAAGAAGAAGACTGTTCTATATTACTATCTAGGTATATTCATATAATAAAGCGTCGGAATTTACATTTTTATCAGACTTTTAAATTAGACGGTTCTGGATTTCAGCTGTATTTTTTTCAAATTATGTTGTTTCACTGTATTGAGGAACATATTTTGAAAATTCTTTCAGCATCGATTATAATTTCATGATGGTCCTGTGTAAAATTGGAGTCCCTAGTTGTTATTTTATTTAATCTGTGTTGATTTGTTTACATTAATTAACCTGTATTGTTTAAATTACCTTCATAAATTCCAATGTCTCCCATATGGGAATAAATCTCCATTAAATTTTAATTGAAACTACCGTTTTCGGATACCCTTCGCTTTTATATACCATTTTTATCTGACATTTCGGTCCCTTTACAGACACCGTGGTCACAGAGGAAGAGTATTCATGACCACGGTTCCTGTAAAGGGGTCACAGAAGAATAGTAGTTTCCACTCAAAATAGTGTTCGGTTAAACTTAAGAAATAGGTATCCATAAAATTTTCTCATCATAAAAATCCCTCAGGCAGCCGCGAGTTCCAGCACCAGTACACTCTGATGCGGCACCTCCCGACGCACACCGACGAGCGCAACTTCCACTGCGTCGCGTGCGGCAAGAGCTTCCGCCAGCTGTCCACTCTGAGCCAACACCGCGCCATCCACTCGGCCGAGAGACCGTACGCCTGCGAGGTATTACAGATATATTTTATAACTAGCAGCGCCCCACGGTTTTGCCCGCGTTATGCCCGTTCCCGTGGGAATTTCGGGAATTTTTATACATATAAACCTTCCTCTTGAATCACTCTATCTATCTAAAAAAAACCGCATCAAAATCCGTTGCGCAGTTTTCAAGATCTAAGCATACATAGAGACAGACAGACAGCGGAAAGACCTTTGTTTCATACTATGTAGTGATCCTCAGAGTTTCATACCTAGTCTTAGACCTGACTCAGTCAACTAGAACTCAATGACATTTTAGTGCTAAACTTTATTTTCAGATGTGCAACAAGACATTCAACCGAGTGTCAACTCTCATATCTCACCGGAAGACTCACTCCTACGACAAGCCCTACAAATGTCACATTTGTCCCAAAGGATTCCATCAAAAAGGTAATATTACTTTTAAACTAATACTAAGATAACAATTTTCAATTACATTCTACTAGTAATTTTAACCCAAATTTTACCCGTTCCTGAAAGAATTACGAAATATGAAGGCTTTGTGGGAATCCATGTAGCATTCCAGACTATAATCTACTGGCCGCGCCTCGCGGTGTTACTCGCGCTATACCTGTTCCCGCGGGTATTTCGGGATAAAATGTATTCTATGTGTTATTCCGATGTATAACCTATATTACTGTAAAGTTCCATCTCAATCCTTTCCATAGTTTTTTCGTGAAAGGCAACAAACATCCTTACATACAGCCATCCTGACAAACTTTCGCATTTATAATATTAGTAGGATTAGTAGGATGTTTTACCAATTTTCATTTTCTTGTTCAGTACTTAGTGTTTGTATGAAAGAGGAATATATAGATATTCTTATATTCCTTTTTCACACGAAAACTAAGTCCATCAATTCAACCACCCTCAGGAATCTATAATCTTATATATAAAATTCTCGTGTCACAGTGTTCGTTCGCGTACTCCTCCGAAACGGCTTGACCGATTCTCATGAAATTTTGTGAGCATATTGAGTAGGTCTGAGAACCGGCCAACATCTATTTTTCATCCCGAAATTCCCGCGGGAACGGGTTCAACGCGGGTAAAACCGCGGGGTGCTGCTAGTAGTTTTTATATATCTATGTTATTTTGCAGGAAACCTCCGGAACCATCTGTTCACTCATACAAACGAGAGACCGTACAGATGTAACATTTGCTTCAAAGGATTCAACCAGCAGTCTAATCTCGTATGTCATAAGAATAAGGTAAATAATTAAAAAACTGCGTCCTGTAGAAAACACTTTATTTTTAATACCCAGTACTCAGGGTAAGATTGCTTAAATCGTACCCTTAAAGAAATTTCACTGTAATATTCACTGCAATTGAAATAAAACAAAATCTTCTTCATCTACTAAATCTTTATTTTTTTAGCTTTTAATTTACAATCAAAGGAACTTTAAATCTTTAACAAAAATAGCTATTTTAACGTTTTTCTTAAACATTTCTCCGGTACGATTTAGACACCTAGTCGACTAATTCGTACTACCTATATAAAATATAATGTCTCCTATATGCCTTAGTCGTACTTAGAAAACAAATGTTAAACAATAGAAAAAAAAAGTATTAGCCTGTAATGTCCCACTGTTGGGCAAAGGCCTCTCGTCTCACTGAAGATATCAGTACAGTGAGGTGGTTTCAGGCGTAATCACCACGCTTGCCTAATGCGGGTTGGTGATCTCAAACCCGAGCCATGTTTGAAAAGTAGGAAACATGTTTTCGCTCGACCTGGGAATTGAACCCGGGACCTCAGTCTTGGCAGGCGAGTGCACAAACCACTAGACCACCGAGGCGTTAAACAATAAAGAAAAATAAATTAACAATCAGAGATCACATGAATCCTTTGATTTGTAGACTAATGCTTACATACTTAAGAATACTTCTGTCTGTAGGCTCACCCTGAAGATGGCTCTAACATAGTTCGTAGTAGCAACCCCGCCCGCGCGCCGCGCCCACCACTGGAACCTAAACCAGACAAACCAAGGTAAACGACAAAACACATCATCTGGTAAAACTAACCTTGGAATGAAGGTTTTCGCGAAATTAACAGATTTCTGGACCTCACGTCTCAATGCTGCCGCCTAGTGGGTGACATGTCAGAAAACCCTCATTAAAAACCACATAGGAATCAATCAGATCATATTTCTTTTGCCTCAACAATATAAATAACAAATGTACGCACATGCCTACATTTAAAAAAAACTTGTTTTCTTTGAATACAAAACTCCATTCTCGTTTCTAGAGTCCTCTCTTCCACTTGTCTCTCCATCCAATCCCCCCGCTACCCCAACCCTCACCCCTATCCTCCCCAGGGCGCAGCCCGAGACGTGCGAGGTGTCGTCGTCCGTGAGCCCGTTCCCGGCGGGCTGGGCGCGCGAGCCCTGGAGCGCCAACGGGGTCATCGTCGACGCCATCAACACCTACCACATGGAAGTGGCCATGGCGACCAAACAAACGCCCTTCGCGTTGCTGAAGCCAGATAAAGGCGGGCCGGTCCTGGTTAAAGTGGTCGACACCACTCTGCCTGGAGGAAAACAGGTTTGGAACCAAATCTACCCTAAAAAACAATTAGCACATGTTTTTTTTAAATGAAGTAAATATGACTACGATGATTTTGATCTTTCCTCTTATTTGCAGATGCTGGTCCCCGCAACTGCCGAAGATTTAAGAGTACAAGGGAAGATTATTGTCAATAAAGATGACGAATCTCAGGTAGATCGATAAAAATTGATTTTATTTTAATTTGAAATCTACTTTACAATATAAATGGAAAGTAAAGATTATCACAAGGAACTGTCCGACCAAAAGAATACGCGTCTCAGCGGTGCCCACACCCAACGGTTCATTTTCATTCAATTCACTTTACCAGGTTCATTGTCCACCTTGTAGGGTCTACCCAAGAAGCGATGCGAGAGCGGCCGCTAGGGTAAAATAAAAGCGAAGTGTATCCGTAAACGTAGTTAAATTTAAAAAAAACCGGCCAAGTGCGAGTCAGACTCGCGCACGGAGGGTTCCGTAGAAATATCATCATCTGTTAAAATTTTAACTGTCTAGCTATCACAGTTCTTGAGATATAGCCTGGTGACAGACGAACGGACGGACGGACCGACAGCTAAGTCTCAGTAATAGAGTTCCGTTTTTACCCTTTGGGTACGGAACCCTACCAAGGTTTAAGCGTTCCATCCATTGCACGGTTGGGTGTGTGTGTGTGTGTCAGGAGCGCGCGGCGGCGGAGGGCGCGCTGCAGATCCGCGTGCCCGTGGTGGCCACCGTGGTGCCGCGCATCAACCCGGCCGGCCGCCTGCAGCTCGCCGTCGAGGAGCCGCACCGCGCCTACACCGCCATCTCCGACCGTAACTATACTCATTGTTTTACTATGCATTCAAACGTACATACTTTAATGTCATCATTATTTGTTTAAACGGGAACTTACGTCGACGACCGTACGTACGGAACCGGTCAGCGGTGGCGAAACACGCTATACCTTCGGACACGACTCATTTCGTTAGGTTTGACCAGACGCGGATCTTAGTCCGGGAAAAACGGTACGTCACCCGAAAGATTCGCGAGGCCATTGAAATAAGTCGTTGTCCGAACTTTAATCGAGATAGTGGATGGATGCTGCCTGCAGCCTGGAAACCATGTCTTCAGTTATGTTCGGAGAGTGTCACAAACGGGGTTAGTGAAGACACCGTGAGTTCGTTCTGCGTTCGGCCTCTACATGTAACGGACTCCGGAAGCACGGACATCTCCCGTGAAGGCTCTCTCTCGCCTATACAGCGCGAGCCCACCTCCTGATGATGGTCACCGGACGTGACCGAAACGTGTTGAGGGACTCTCAACAGTAGCCTCCGTTATACTCATTGTGCCACTCGAATCTCAGCAGCCCTTATACTGCTGAGATTTAAGATTTTATTTGTTTTTTTAATACCGATTAAAATTGAGGTGAGTTAGTTTGAGAGTTTGATTCACCACCAGACTAACACCTTGAAATATCCTTCAGTGGGAAAAGTGAACGTGGAGCCTTGCAGCTTGAAGACTATGAACATTTCCAACCAGTCCGAGAGCGGGGGCCCGTCGCGACCGCGCGCCGAGCGGTTTCGCGAACTCGACAAGAACTTTGACAAGAACAATCTGACAGGTACGTAGGTGCAGGATTTCTTTTAAATTGAATCTTGTCCAAAGCAAAAATGTCGGTGAATGTGGGGAATAATGAAATTTGCAATTTCCATATAGTAAAAGGGAAAAAACATTGTGTCGTTAGATTAGAATTAAGTATAGTAAGGATGAATCTAAATATGGCCCAGCGGAACACCGCTGTCTTGTCAACTGTCTCCCCAAGTTCACGTCTCATAATCAACGCATTACTCATGTGTCGATCCAAATACTTTTGGTAAAAAATGTAGATCTAAAAATAACGAATTCAACAAAAAAAAAACAATTAGCTATGTCCAGTCTTTGGCAAGTTATGCGCTCTCAAACGTTTTAACGAATCATATGATACAGTGACCCGGTTTTGCCCATATTGTGCCCGTTCTTGTAAGAATTTCAGGATTGATAGTTACTTTAAAACCTTCCTCTTGAATGTAGCTATCTAATACAAAAAGAATTATTTAAATCCGACGGGTAGTTCCCGAGATATGCGCGTTGAAAAAATATATTATACACATAATTAGAAAATGTTTTAAAAAATTGTATACTCATTACAGACCAATGGTAAGATTAGTTCTGTGGGACATTGGTCAGCTCTGTTTGCCTACTGTTGGCTGCGGTTTTGGCTGCCGTTTGGCCTCCAGATTTCGTATTAGCAAAAGTATTTTTGTACATTTTGTAGGTTTTTCTGAGAGTCTTCAACTCTGCGACATCATCGTCTGCCAGTAACCGTGGATACATGCTCGTGAAGTCTAAGTGTAGGACGTTGGTGTTTCGCCGGTCCATATTTAGATTTCCTTACTATATTATACTCTTTTCTTATTTATCCTTACTATACTTTTTTCTTATCCATAGACACAATATTTTTTCCCTTATACTATATTGAAATTTCAATATTCCCCACATCCATCGACATTTTCGCTTTGGAGGAGTCATGTTTTTACAACTTGAAAATTCAACTGCTAATCCGGTCAAATTAAACCAAAAAATGAGGGTGAGTTTGCATAAAGTCCCAACAAGCTGAAAATCAGGAAAATTGTTGAAAACATAATTATAAACAATGTGTAAAAGTTCCCCATCATTCCCGTGTATGGAATTTTTTTTATTCAAGGTCAAATGTCAAAAAAGAGTGTTTTTCGCGAATATCTGAAAAACGGTGCAATGTAGCAAAAAAAAGTGTATGATGAAATGAAAGCTTATAAAATTCTCTATAACTTTAATTCTATCCACTTTTTCCATATTCCAAACCGTTATTGAACTACACGCTCCAGAAATGTCAAAATTAAGGACCTCGGGCAGGTAACTATGGAGCCTGCCCCAATGCTCAACAGTGACATGACCCATGTCATTTGAAAGGTCTTGAAGAGTTGTACAAGTTACTCCTAGACAGTTATATCGAATTCGATGGCCAACTCGGTGTTTTCGACCACCGAAGAATTACCACTGGAGGTGCTGTGGAGCCTGGACGGAATGCTCAACAGTGACATGACTTACGCATTTGAAAGCTCTTACAAGTCACTTTTTGATAGTTATGTCGAAATCGACGCCAAACTCGGTGTTTTCGACCACCGAAGAAAAAACACTAGGTGTATGTGCAATAATGTGCAGTTGACCCTGATCGTATTGCTCAACAGTGACATGACTAATGTCATTTGAAAGCTCTTACAAGTCACTCCTTGACAGTTATATCGAAATCGACGACCAACTCGGTGTTTTCGACCACCGAAGTATCGACACTGATCGTATTGCTCAACAGTGACATGACACATATCATTTGAAAGCTCATAAAGAGTTTTATAAGTCACTCTTTGATAGTTATATCGAAATCGCCGTCCAACTTAGGGTTTTCGACCACCGAAGAATGGAGTTGGGCTATGCATACCGAAGTATCGACGCTGATCCTAATGCTCAAAAGTGACATGACCTATGTCATTTGAAAGCTCTTGAAGAGTTGTACAAGTCACTCTTTGACACTTATATCGAAATCGACCGCCAACGCGGTGTTTTCGACCATCGAAATATCGAAACTGGGTGTATGTGCAGTTGACCCTGATGGTATTGCTCAACAGTGACATAACTTATGTCATTTGAAAGCCCTTGAAGAGATGTCCAAGTCACTCCTTGACATGTCTATCGAAATCGACCGCCAACTTGGTGTTTTCGACCACCGAAGAATGGAATTTTCTCAAGGTCCTTTATTAACTAATGTGTACATATATTTTTTTATTTTTGGTTAAAAAACACCGAGTTAGCCGTCGATTTCGATATAAATGTCAAGGAGTGACTTGGATATCTCTTCAAGGGCTTTCAAATGACATAAGTTATGTCGCTGTTGAGCAATACCATCAGGGTCAACTGCACATACACCCAGTGTCGATATTTCGATGGTCGAAAACACCGCGTTGGCGGTCGATTTCGATATAAGTGTCAAAGAGTGACTTGTACAACTCTTCAAGAGCTTTCAAATGACATAGGTCATGTCACTTTTGAGCATTAGGATCAGCGTCGATACTTCGGTATGGCATAGCCCAACTCCATTCTTCGGTGGTCGAAAACACTAAGTTGGACGGCGATTTCGATATAACTATCAAAGAGTGACTTATAAAACTCTTTATGAGCTTTCAAATGATATGTGTCATGTCACTGTTGAGCAATACGATCAGTGTCGATACTTCGGTGGTCGAAAACACCGAGTTGGTCGTCGATTTCGATATAACTGTCAAGGAGTGACTTGTAAGAGCTTTCAAATGACATTAGTCATGTCACTGTTGATCAATACGATCAGGGTCAACTGCACATTATTGCACATACACCTAGTGTTTTTTCTTCGGTGGTCGAAAACACCGAGTTTGGCGTCGATTTCGACATAACTATCAAAAAGTGACTTGTAAGAGCTTTCAAATGCGTAAGTCATGTCACTGTTGAGCATTCCGTCCAGGCTCCACAGCACCTCCAGTGGTAATTCTTCGGTGGTCGAAAACACCGAGTTGGCCATCGAATTCGATATAACTGTCTAGGAGTAACTTGTACAACTCTTCAAGACCTTTCAAATGACATGGGTCATGTCACTGTTGAGCATTGGGGCAGGCTCCATAGTTACCTGCCCGAGGTCCTTAATTTTGACATTTCTGGAGCGTGTAGTTCAATAACGGTTTGGAATATGGAAAAAGTGGATAGAATTAAAGTTATAGAGAATTTTATAAGCTTTCATTTCATCATACACTTTTTTTTGCTACATTGCACCGTTTTTCAGATATTCGCGAAAAACACTCTTTTTTGACATTTGACCTTGAATAAAAAAAAATCCATACACGGGAATGATGGGGAACTTTTACACATTGTTTATAATTATGTTTTCAACAATTTTCCTGATTTTCAGCTTGTTGGGACTTTATGCAAACTCGAATGTCTAAATTTACCGGGGTATGCGTGCTTGGCTGTGTGGTTTGCTTACCTAGAATGCAAGCCACCTATAGGCTCTAGGCTAGGCGCAAAGCAAGCCGCCTGCTTGTGCATTCATACCCTGGCAAGTGACAAGAATCAATCTGATCTTCTTCTTCATCGAGTGGATGGTCAACCTGACCAATCCTGGTGTCAGAGTTATTAAGCCGCCTGAAATCAATCTAATCAATCATCATGATCATCTATGAATCATAATCATCATAATCATAAAATTTTATAGAAATAAAATCATCACCTTGGTGGGATTCGAACCACAGTCGCCTTCATTGCAGCTGCTCTCGAAGCCATTGTGCCAATATGTTATAACCAATATGGAATGAAAATAAGCAACTATTGATAAATAATCTGACGTCATAACAATGATTCACTATCGGATCACAAAGTGATAGCAGCGACGTGGCAGAAATGAGAACCAATAATGACTGTGTAGAACTTCAATTTAGTACCGCATAAAGCCGCTAGATGTCGCTAGTAGTCACACTCGCTTTTAATAAAGATAAGGGTTCATAATTATACTGGGTACAATAATTATAGGCGGAGAATATTGTTTCAATACTTCGAACGTCACAGTTTATTTTGTATACCTTTACATCGTCTTTCTCCTTCCCTCGCACAGACCCGTCTCTGTCGGCGCCGTCGTGTCCGCTGCCGCCGCCGTCGCCGCCGCTGGACCTCATCTCGCTAGACCTGTTCGAGCCCATGGAGTGTATGCCCTTAGGTATGACAATATTATAGAAGCAAAAATTGGGTACCTTAATCATATTAAAGGCCGAAAATCCTAAGTAATGAGACAAACCTAGTCACTCTAGCCGAAAGAAGGCTATACATACATCCATCCTCACAAACTTTCGCATTTATAATATTCGTAGGTAAAGGTGAGTAGGATAGAATTAGTAAGATTTTTGGTCAATAAATAACAGTAGAAAGTAAAAGTTTTATTAAAGCCTGATATATTCCACTGCTTTGTAAAGGCAATTCATCTCACCGAAGATACCTAAAATAGTATACTAAGGAGTTTTAGCCATAATCACCGCTAAAAGGATGAGCCGATAGTAGCATCGGCCATTCTTTCAAATACTGTTCAGTATGTTGTTTCAATCGTCAGACCATGCCCAAGGCCTTTAGGCGGTCTATAAGCAACATCAGGGTTGACTATTCTACTAGAACTAAGCCTACTTATTTATTGAAGGCTTGTTGCAGGGCCTCAAATAACGGCAGTTGACAACATCGACCGCCCGCCCGCCTCCGACGACTCTGATATATTTATTGGAGAATTTGAGGTAAGGACAGTCGTTCCACAGAAAAATTATCATCATAGATTTAAGAGCCAGGCTCTTGTCGGAGTGTCCGATGTAGAGTAGCCGCACCCCACGGTTTCACCCGCATTGTACCCGTTCCCGCGGGAATTACGGGATAAAATGTATCCCATGTGTTATTCTGATGTGTAACCTATACTGCTGTAAAGTTTCATCCAAGTCCGTTCAGTAGTTTTTGCGTGAAAGAGTAACAAACATACATCCATACATTCTCCAAAAATTCGCATTTATAATACCAGTAGGATGTCACAGATAAATACTTAACACATCTCTGATATCAAAGCTAAAATAACACTTACACATAATTAACGAACCAATCAAAAATCATCCCCTTTAATTACTTTCTTAATTTTATTTGTCTTACGTACGTCAAATATCTGTTAAATACAAAACGTTGTTTTATAACTAAAATGACGAAACATTAATCAGGCGACCAGTAGAAACAAATTTTCATTTTCTTACGTATTACATACGAGTATATTGAGACTGACATTATGTGGTAACGTTTACTAACGCGTAACCGTAAGCTGAAGCAACTCACCCTTAGTATCACATTTAATATTTTAACTTTCGTTACACCATTTCCCCAACATAATGTTTGTAGTTGAAATCTATTCGAAAGTAAAGCCGAGCTCACACTGAAGTAATATAACTTTGCGTTTCAGGAGAGCATCCCGCTGTCCGACTCAGACTAAACGATATTTATTTATTTATTTATTTTTATTGTCGTTGCAATGGATTGAGCGTTTGATTTAGTTATAAGCGGAAGTGATTGTGTTTATTTCAATAAAGTTTAGTGATTGCATGATGTTTAATGTTGTTTAATTGTTTGAGGGTAGATTCTTACGAAGATTGCTTAAAACATAATTTTAAGTTATCTTTGTCGTGACGTTGTTACATTCTACTAACAAAAGGTGGTATTTTCTGTAATTTTTGTGAATAGATAATATAGAATAACTAGCAGCGCCCCTCGGTTTTACCCGCGTTGTGCCCGTTCCCGTGGGAATTTCGGGATAAAATGTAGCCTATAGCCTTCCTCGATAAATAGACTATCTAACAGTGAAAGAATTATTCAAATTGGTTCAGTAGTTTCTGAGATTAGCGCGTTTAAACAAACAAACAAACAAACAAACAAACAAAACAAACTCTTCAGCTTTATAATATTAGTATAGATTTAACAAATATTTTTTTCTCTTGCTTACAAAATTGCAGTCTCTTAAAATATGTATTATTGTTTATGTACAACTAATATTTATGTGGCTTAGTAGTCGATTCGCCCGAATTTAACTCGCCCGAAACGTGCCAATCGACATCTTTGAAAAATATTATTTTTTTAGTAGGCGATTCGCCCGAAGTTAATTTGTTGGCGTGCGAATCGACACCTCCAAAAATATGTAGTAGGCTATTCGCACAGATATTATGTTTTATGAAATGCAGTTAAAAATGTATGTATATTAATAGGTATTATACTGAGGTCTTACCTAAGTCTTGGTAGATAAAGTAAAAAATAATGCACCTTTTCTTAAGATTAGTTTAACTACCTAACACATTCAATAAGAAAAAAATCCAGTATGAATCCTAACAAAAGCATTAAAAAACTAATTTCCTGTGCAGTTATGTTAATAACGCTATTATTTTGACACACAGATGACGTTTCTATTATAGTTATCGTTTCGTATTGTTATCGGCACGTGTGCGGAAATAGGCCCTTTAGCCGCCTCCATTGTGGAGCGACCCTAAGAATTGAGTTGCAGGAAAATTCTCATAGATGGCGCTAGGTGTAGTAGATAATAAAAAATAGGGTTGGATACTAACTTGGTTCGATATTTTATCTGAGCGCTACCGTGTTTCGGAAGGCACGTAAAATTTTTAGTCCTGGTTGTTTCAATCGTAAGACCATGGCAGAGGCCTTTGGGCGGTCTAAAAACTCCGAAAAAAGGGTTGGCCACTAACCTACTCGAACATACTTAATATTTTATGAGAGTGATTGATTATGTACTAAAATTTAAATAATGTTTGCGAGTGTTTTAATAAAAAAAACTTGAGCTCTCTTTAGGTAATTTTGTTTTCAATTGTTGCTACTCCTCACTAGATGGCGTTAGTCGTACCATTTCAGACATCCTGAACTTGGATAACTTCGATCAACAATACACAACATTGTTGATCGAAGTTGGATAAAATTATTTTCTAAAAAATTACTTTTATTTTTATCTTGGATAAAGATATACCTACATATTTTGAAAATAGCTCGACTTGAATAGTAAATATTTTTCCAGGATGTTTCAAATAGTACAACTAAAGCCATGAATGTTTTTAAAAACAGTTCATATTTAGGCGCAATTTTATTTTCTATGATTTAAATAGATCATATAATATCATAATTATCAAATAATACGTTACTGGATGTCTTAACTTCTTACATAGTAGGAACCAATAGTTAGGTACTCTCACATTTACAAGCAATAAAGGTTGTTCTTTCAAGCATCTTGTGAAAGAAAATATTAAATAGCAAATCATATGCCCAATAGTTATGTTGCCAAAGGTTAGTTTAAAATAAAATGCATAGCTTATATGTAAAACCTCATTTATTCCATCAAAAAAACATTCACTGCCTCTGTTGATGACCTGAAACCGAAATCATGTTAAATTAAAATAATTAAAACAATTTAATCCCTCATTGACATGACAATACCGGCCATTACAACTAATGACAGATAAAGACACGTCCACACCAGCGACCGCAATAATAGCGACAAAAAAATCGCAATAACATTTAACAAGAAGAATGCGACAATAAAACGCGAATTACTTCTCGTCCAGTTTTTTACCAAAGACGATCACGTGACCGCCACGTGACGGCGAAATATTAAAACTAGTGTTAGAACTGACACGCTGCCATTCCCACCAATGAGTTGGTAACCCTAATCTTGATCGTTACAAACAAAATTCAAACATATCCCACTGGAATACAGCATAAAATCGCCTGTACATATATTCTAAAGCAGCTTAAAATAATACAAAAGAATTTGGACGTTAAAGCGTTAGTGTAGGGTGTATTTTTCTTTATGTCTGAAGCTAATAAAGCTAGGGTTGGCCCACACCGCCCCCGACAGTTATCGAATAATGCCGCGGCACGTGTTTTGGCTGCGTTTTTTATCGTATTTTTATTTGTTCGTGTGAAGATCGGTCTGGTCGTGAGTCGGTTGTAACTCTTGGCTGTTATTTGTGGGACCGCTTTGGCTTTGAAGCTAGAGTGGGAAATAATCTTTTTAACGAAAATAGTTATAGAAAAAAAATGTTATATGTGGCTAAATAGCTAGTTGCTTAAGTAGTTATTTTACGATAGGTATTTTTAAATTATTAGGTTTAGGTATTTTTAAATAAAGTTCTAGAATTGTCTAAGATACTATTGGTAAATCATAAAATTCGTTTTTTAAAGAATGCTCTTCATCAGTATTATTATAAGGTACAACTAATAATAAAAAGTTAATGAAAGTAAATACACATCTACTTACCTACACCTATAATATCTATATTTGTTACTAAATAATTGTTTTATTTGACTAAAAAACCATAAACCCCAAAGTCAATAAACTATCATTTCCAAAAACATCATTATAACAAACATAGGGACATTATAATCCCTTTCGAGTCCCTACGCCCCAATTTCATATTTTGATTATGATATCAATGTCCCTGCACCGGGCCTTTAGACCCAGTATAATAACTATAATATAAAACGCAGGGCTTTTTATACCCATTCATCTTTAATACACATATTAACCCATTATAGGTCGCGTGTCGCAAAAAATAATATTTCATATGTCTAATGAAATTATTTCGTGTGTAAATGATATTATTGTTGTGAGAAATCCGTGTGGATTGGACTTTGGGGATTGTGATTGTTATTTTTTGTGTGTTGATATCGTTTTTTATTTGTTAATTGTTGATTTGTTGACAGTTTCTGTCTGAGGTTGTATGGATACTTACGATGAATCTAAATAATCATAATTTATGGTTTTTTAACAGTTACTACTGACTTCTTGTAGCTACTTATTGCTACGAAACATGCGTAGATACGTATAGATAGGTAAGTACTTTTTGCTACGAAATCATACGTAGATAGATAGACACGTACTTTTTGCTACGAAAACATGCGTAGATACGTAGACACGTACTTATTCCTACGAAAACATGCGCAGATAGGTAGATACTTTAAAAGCAACAAGACAAATAACGACTCTTCATACTGGTTTCTTAAGTGGAGTCTTCTGTGACCATGGTTCCTGTAAAGGGGCCGAAACGTCAGATAAAATGTACAATAAAAGCGAAGTGTATCTGTAAACGTAGTTTCAATTTAAAACAACTCTTCAGCTTTAACATATTAGTATAGATATTTTACAATCATTCTGTGCGTTTGGTGATTTCGAGAATTATTTCGTTTTCCACTAACAAGTATAATTATATTTCTAATTGTATGCATTGTGCATGTAGGAACAAGTAGGAAGTGTTTGTATTTTACAAGTTTAAGTGTACAGCCAACAGATGGCGCTACGAGTAACGAGAATCTATATTCTGTTACAAAATAAACTTTTCTTTACAACACAATACATTCTACCTTCATATTTGAGATAAATAGTTTTTAAATGGGTTTTCTTTCGACTTTCAGCAAAGGTAGAATTACTTTGTTTCTCTGAAATAAATGAATTAGAAGATAAGATTTATGTACCTATTTGAACAGACATACAATTACTTAGTACCTATTTCATATCTATTTTCTTCAGTCGATTCCAGTTGCAGTTATTCATATTGCTTTACCTAGCCCGAGAAATGTGTACTAACATATAAAAGTAGTTTTCAAAACCGCGCTATACCGCGGGCTCTCAATTTGATTTGATAGTAGGTATAATTGTTTTTTGTAATCAAGAAAATTGAGCAGAGTTATCAAACTAATCATGAAATTCCTATTACAAGACAATGTATGTATGTTGCTGACCAATACTTTAAAGAGGTGAAATTGTGAGTTTGTTTTTTTGTTTGTATGTTCAAGCTAATCTCGAGAATTACCAGCGCGATTTGAATAATTCTTTTTGCAATAGATAGCCACATTCAACGAGTAGGTTATAGGCTATTTTAAAACCCGAAATTCCCACGGGAACGGGCACAACGTAGGTAAAACCGCGGGCGCTGTTTTAGTAATTACATAAAATATCTAGTACTTAGTTATAACTGAATATTAATTAAAACTTTAAAAATATAATGACTGACCAAAAAATCAAATCCAAACATTACATTTTCACAATTAACGATGTTCAGCCGTCAACGACAGTCGCGCGACAGTCGCACGCGACCAGCACGCGTCGCGGATCACGACCAACGGTCGCGTCTGACGACTCAATCGCAACGGATTTGTCGCACTTCTAAACAGTAATGAGCTATGACATTGCCTTTTTATTTTGTTGTCAGATGCAATTATTTAAGGATAATTGGTGGGATTTATGATTTACAGAGCAGATTCAAGATTTTTGTAACTAATCGCTCAGGTTAAGCGACTTAGTATGAAGCGGGTTGCCTAGTTTAATAAAATACAAGCAGGACATCTAAAAAAACTCTCATGCGTTTTGTTCAACTCTCTTAGTTAGTTGGACCAATCACTAAAACGCTTAAAGATGATACAGGTATTTAAAACATAATAATGATATGTACGAGTACATTGTACAATCTTAGTAGATTGTATACCTTAAGTATGTGTTTTAAAAAACTTGCTATTCTGTCTTCTGTGACCGCAGTTCCTGTAAAGGGGCCGAAACATCAGATATAAATCTACATATATAAAATTCAAGGTCCTGACTGACTGACTGACTGATAATCAACGCACAGCCTCAACCGCTATACCTAGAAACATGAAATTTGGCAGGAAGTTTCTTCAAGTGACGTAAGTGCACACTAAGAAAAGATTTTCAGAAATTCCTACGGGAACGGGCTCAACGCGGGCAAAGCCGCGGGGCGCTGCTAGTGTTAAATAAAAGCGAAGTGTATCCGTAGACGAAGTTTCAATGCAAAATCCGCATAAACGTAAGAAAGCAGTAGCTATAAAACATCTCCAACATACACGTTTATACAAAATCACTTACAATAAAGCCTACGAACAAACCAAAACAATCAAAAAGCAATTATAACTTTATTGTCATTACGATAAAGCTCGAAAACAATTGCAATTTCATTTGTGGTTGCATCGAAAAAGTGATTGCATGGCCCGAAGGCGCGCACGCATGGTTGCAGAGGCAAATTGTGTAGTAATATGATTACGGATAGTTCCACATTGTCTTTACCACCCCTTGCCTGCCGCCGCCCACTGGGCTGCGATGGCCAGGGACGTAGAGATACTGGAACTGGCCTTTGATGAACAATAACTTTATATCAAGTAAAGTGTGTTAACATTTAATACGACTATTTTGGAACAGACCTATGGTGAAAAAAAAATACTTAAGAAAGACGGAAGTTTTTTAAAAATTTAAACTGATGTATAAAAATATCTGAATTGAGAACTTTTTCTGTAATATCGAATGTGTATAAAATCATTTTCTTGACTTTCAGCTTCAGGCGCTTAGAAAACTAAATTAAAATCTGTTGTTCATAAAACATTTTTTCTAAATTACATAAATACATGAATTTAATTTTTTGAGTATTATTTAATTTTAAGTAATCAATGATCCAATGATCATAAATGTAGACAAAAAAATTGCGGATACTTTACTTTTAGCTCACTCTTTATTTTCTTATCCCTCCTCTTTCCTACAATTTATATACCACTTCCATTATCCCTAACTCCACAATACATCGGTAAACCGCCAGATACGTATATAACTTGATTATAATCCTACAAGACCGCATGCGGTTTCATAATTCCCTTCGGTAGCAGTCGACTTTGATCATAGTTTAGCTTTTTATTCATTTATTATTTTTTAGATCACTGTTTTCTGCATGTTATAGTTATGAATTGAGAGTCCGAAAAATATTAATCCAATAATAATAAGCTATCTTTAATCACTACATAGTATAAAACAAAGTCGCTATTTTTGTCTGTTTGTTTGTCTGTTTGTCTGTATGCTTAAATCTTTAAAATTACGCAACGAAATTTGATGCGGTTTTTTGTAATAGGTAGAGTGATTCAAGAGGAAGGTTTTTATGTATAAAAATTCCCGAATTTCGTAGGGGAACAATTTCGAACGAATTTCGTTTTACAATGCGAGTAAAACCGCGGGGCGCTGCTAGTCTACTACATAAAGCATCTCCAAAGAGCCTCTACGAGTTGGATCTGATTGGTTTAAGGTTTGAAACACTACTAATATTGAATTTAATAATAACGTTTACGGATACACTTCGCTTTTATTTTACATTTTTATTTAACGTGTCTGCTCCTTTACAGAAACTGTGGCCATAGAACTGACCACGGTAAACATAGTGTTAATTCAAAAAAGTATTCCGAACATTACAGGCTCCTTTACTTTATTTTTATAAGTACCTTAATATTTTACTATTGCACTTAATCTTTTTAAAGCTTCGATATCTGCCTATTTCAGATCTTCCTCTAAAGTCTCATCTTTAATTCCTTACCCAACTTCTGATCACCTTCACATATAACTACGTACAGTCAATCATCCAGTCTAAAGATTATAATTAACAACCCCTCGCGAGCAGGGCGAGGGCCCTTTATGTTCGGGCTGCATCTTAATAATTTGATTTTTATTTTGATCCCATTTGTACAATTTATTTGACGAGAAATGAATACGGTTAACTTCTGTGTGGGGTCCGGTGATTATGACTTGAGAATGATTTAAAAGTGAATTACCTTTTTTTTTGTTATGGATATAAAAATCTATATATCTTATTACTACAATCCGCGCTCGTGATTTTACCCACGTTGTGCCAATTATCTTTAGCATTTCAGAATAAAAAATGACCTATACTTTCCTCTTGATGTAGTTTCGAATACAAAAAAAATAATAGGTACAAATCGGACTCTCGAGATTAGCCCGAACATACTAACAAAATAACTTTAACCTCTTTATGATATTCTTTAAACTTAAGAGCTGGGCTCTTGTCGATGGAGTTCTTTCCACTTTTCTCTATCATCTGTCATTCTCTTCAGCTGCTGGTACGACACGACTTTTGCTCTTTCCTTCAGTTGGTCTACATATGCCCTTCTTGGCCTTATGATGTTAGTATAGTTTATTTTAACTACCTAGTTACAGATGTAGTGAATAATCCTTTCCTATCGGCAAAACTCGGAACAACGATAACACCCGAATGGTGCCGATGTGTCTATAAATTACTGTATTATTAAATTACGTGTAGGTATCAAATAAATCGCATACTTTATTTATCAATGTCAAATGTCAAACTGCCCGTTTTTTGTTGTCTCGATGGGTACTGAGTGCGAGTGAAGTAGTAAGACAAAAACGAACATTTCCAAGAAAATACGAAAGGAAAGGATTATTCACTACATCTGTATTTATTATTTAATAAACAGTTTATAAGTATTTCGACTTCCAAAATATATAAATAAGTCGTAAGAAACATAAATATTTATCAACAGCTTTCTAATCCTACTTTACAAATCAATTAACAAAATTCCCTAAAACCATTTAACGAACGTTGAAAACTAATTCGTGAAATTGAATAATTCAATCAGAGAGTCGAGTTTTCGTATTTCAAGATGTTGAGTTCGGATTTTGTAAAAACCCCTTTTCCGCAAACAATTTTGTGAGAGCAAAATGTCACGGCGCGGGACAGTCTGTGACATCCTCATTGGGGATTCAGAAGACGTCTGTTCACGCACTGCTTGCAGAAAACGCACGAATATAGAGTTTAATTTATATTAGCAGCGCCTCGCGGTTTTACCCGCTTTTTTGCCTTTCCCAAAAGAATTTCGGAATGTAAAATAGCTTCTTGTTGAATGTGGCTATCCAATACAAAAATAATTATTCAAATCGGATTGGTAGTTCCCGAGATTACCGCGGTCAAATAAAACTTTTTTTTTGTTGAAATATTTTACCATATTAATCCCGAGGCATGGAAATAATAAATAACTAAATATTGTTTGTTCATTACGTTGGACAATACTTACATAAAACTTCTCTTAACCGTCACTGTTGAATTGTTTCATCAAACTGACCAAACGGTATTCAACGGCCTCACGCAGAAAATATTCGCCATTGTTTTAAAAAAAGTAACTAAGTTAGATCGCGTAGGTGAGTGACCAACTCTGGCGTCGGAGTTTTTAGACCGCCTTAAGGCCTCCGATATGATCTGGCGATTGAAACAACCGGGACCAACAACTGAAAAAATTACTTATCCTGATTTATCATTAAAAATATTAAAGAATTGTAGTTTTCACGTAACGCAGTGCGTATGAAGCTGCAAAAGTGAAATTTGCATAGCGCGCCCCAAGAAACCGACGGGAACTTGAAATCTAGTAAATTTACTAAATCTAGGCTTGAACTGACTTGACGTCCGTTTGTATGGGTCAAAGAATAATAATATAATGTACAGAAAAGACACTGTTTTTTAAAGAAATTTTGAATACAATATTATTCCCAAACCTAGTCAAGGGGCTTCGGCTTGGCCGATTTAGCAGATTTTAGTTAGAAATGTTTGTCGTAATCTAGGGAAGGTTTAAACGGTAAGCAGTGACGACATAAATGCGGGAGAAACCGCAGGGCACAGATGGTTTAGAATAAATTCATGAGATCACTTATCGTTTCCACCGTATACCTAATTTTATTTTTACATACTTAAGCTCTGTACAATTTAAAAAAGTATTAGCCTGTAATGTCCCACAGCTGGGCAAAGGCCTCTCATCTAACTGAAGATATCAGTACAGTGAGAAGGGTTAGGCATAATAATCACCACGCTTACCAAAAGCGGATTGGTGATCTCAAACCTGAGCCATGTTTGAATAGGAAACATGTTTTCGCTCAACCTGGGACCTCAGTCTTGGCAAGCGAGTACACATACCACCGATTTTTATAACAAGTAATTAAAAAAGATTTTGAAAACTACTTACGTCATCTCTACGTATCTTCCATATTCTTTGTAAACCTTTAAGCATTTTACCTGAGTATTTGTTCTGCGGAGGCTGTAGACAAATTGGTTCGAGAATTCGATTTGTATTTGACGAGTTAACTTGTATGCAACTTAAAGGAGCTGTTTTATCTAGGAATGTTTTATGGATGCTATTACTATGAAATGATAGGAGAATATATGCGTTTCTGCTTCGCATTGATTTCTTGAGAAATCAGATGAAACAAGTTATTTCAACTGTCTTAACTGACTTGAACTGGAAAAAATAGGTCTATTAGATACATAAGTCGGTACAGCTCATAACTTGCCCCTTCGACTTAATATACTTTACTTATGAATAATTAAAGAAGTACTAACTATGTATATCTTATCACGCTTATCAGTGATTATAGAAATAATACCTAATGATCCTCATTTGTTTAGTAGGTACATTGTACCAAAAGCGAAAAACTGGAACTGGATTTAAAACTGGCGGTTAGTCATATATACCACCATTTTTTGATATGGATTAAGGAAGACTGACTCCACGACCACATGGGACACATAGCCAGGAAGAGGGAGAGAGAGAGAGTGCGAGTGAGAGAGAGAAATAAGATTAAGAATGGGACTATTCTGTAAGATTTTTCTTTTAAAATACCAATAATATTCGAAATCGATTCATAGATCGAGATGCGATATAACATACTCTTACGAAATAAGGAGAAAAAGTGAAAAAGATCACGACAATTATTGAAAATATCCTCCTGGTCTTAAGTCGGTTAAAAATCATATCTGCCCAGACAATAATACCCATTTTAAATCACAAAATAAAATAAATATGAATACCTAATTTGAACACATCAGTTGGAACATCATTGGGTAACCACAAAAGGTTTGCGTAAATAATTTACACAATAATTCAACTGATTTTGAACTGATTCGATGAATAATTCCTCTATTGTTACTTTAACATTTGGCAACAATGCTATAGAATTGAGTTTTGATTACACTGCGCATGTAGTTGATATAGGGTTATTGATTTTAAATACGTAAGTATTTCATATTAAAAAAAAATCGTAGGTTAAACTCGTGGCGTAGTTTATTTAGCTAAGCGATATTAATTTATTATTGATAAGCAACGTGCAGCACCTACTTGGATGCGTGGCTGATAATAGCATGTCGATGTGAGCACTACCGTGCTTCGGACGGCACGTTTAATTGTCGGTCCCGGTTGTTTCAATCGTTAGACCATGTCGGAGGCCTTTAGGCGGTCTAAAAACTCCGATACCAGGGCTGGCCAGTAACCTACTCGAAATTACTTAGGTATTTACTGTTAGTTAAAATCTTAACTTTTTAGTAATTTCAACAAAAACACATCAGCTTCAAAAACAAGTCGTATTGTTTCCACGCCTACAGAAAAACGCAAAAAATAATAAACCAAAAAATTACTCAAACCATTTAATGTCGCGTTTACACACGCGAATCAGGACCGCTGGCGCGTACCTATTCCGTGTTGAAATTAAAAACGCTATTCGCATTGAAATCGTCGCGGATTCCGCACGAGTAGTTGTACAAAATGGAAAGTTAACAACCGCAGTAAATAACCACAAATCACTGTTTCCTAACGCCCTGTGCTGGGGGCGAGATTTAAATTCACGCGCAAATGTGGCTATTCTACGAATGTGTGTTCTCGTTGTGTGATTAGGGTTCAGGGTGTTCCTTTTTAGAATTGGACAGTATTCTTTTAGGTTAGGAAGATATAATTATTATATTATTATAGGTGTTATAAATATGTACAGTTTTTCAGTTTTTGTTAAAAATGATCATAACGATATGTCTGATTTCGAAAATAATGCAATAATAGTTAGAGAATTTACATTTGAGGTGCAGAAACTTACATAGGCTCATTTTTCCTTACACTTACATTAGAGAAGACACTTTAACAACTTAAATTAAATAATCAAAGCGGTTTATAGTAAAAACCATAGAACAAGAATGCGCAGTGAAGAGGTTTTTATGTCTTCGGTTAAAACAGAAATACCTACATATTATAGTAACTTTCAAAACCCTACAATGGAAACGTACAAACCTACACATCAAACTGAACACAGTCGTCACGCTACGGCACAATGACTCTAAAAGACATAGGGAATTCGCGATGACGTATTATTATTTTTAAATTCATAATACCGTAATAACCGCCACAATATCCGACAAAGATAATCATGCTAAACTAAACTCTATGTCTTCGAAAATAGAGACTATTAAAGTGTAAATAAAATATGGTATTTAAGAATATAATGACGTTATTGTTGCACTTGTTCGTACGTTACGCGATCGGTGCGTAACTAATTCGCGGTTTTTACAATTTCTAAAGATGAGTGGAAACTTTCTATGGCCGTGGATAATCGGTTCGAGATGTTTTTGATATAATGTTGTGGGTGTAAATAAGTAGTCAATGTTTAGGATAGAGGGCGGCACTTGTCTGGCTTGGAACTAGGTGTTAGTAGAGTAAACACTTAAACATATACGAGTACAAAATACAATACATGTTCAAAGATACATTCAATGCCTTCACTCTATTTCAAAACTCTGACACAAAGGTTGGTGTCACTAAGTCTTCCGTTAACGCCTTTTTTATAGTAAGGCTGACACCATACATGCCGAATTTCTTTCTTCGAGATTTTGCCTCACGCTTGTCGGAGTCATTCTTGCAGATCGTTCTGAACAATTAAGAATCTGAAATCCAGATTGTGTTTCGTACTTTTTAAACTTGCAATTCTGGGCGTTCTAAATCTTACATTCAGATTATGGATTCAGATCGAGGTTTAGCATGTATGGTGTCGGCCTTACTATAAAAAAGGCTTTAACGGTAGACTTAGTGACACCAACTCTTGTGTTAGAATTTTGAAAAAGATTGAAGGTCCTGATAATGCTCTTAATCAGGCTTAATAATCAAAGATCCCTAGGTAATCCAAATTCAAATTTAAAAAGATCATAAATCGTAGACGTCTCTAAATCGGATGTGACGTCACATTCACGATGAATGGGCCAGCATCCGGCGCGCGCGCCACAGACTAAATGTCCCGGTCACATCCGCATGTGATTTAGCGGGTATTTGCAAAATATTGCGGTTAACGGAGTTCGGATGTTTTTATTGTTTGATATAACGTGACGGCACGTGACGGAAACGGTTTAAATAGAAATCCTTGTCTTTGAGGGTAATGAGCTTTGAATGGATCGGTAAACTGCTTTTCATACAGTTTAGGGGTACTCTAGAACCCCAGAATCGTTATTGGAAATTTTCTGGTTATAGTGGTTGGAAGTTTCCGCAATAAAGTCATAATATTAATGTATATTTCGTGAATCTTCTCTTATCAGAACGTATAGGCATGTTAGAGTTTAGTCAAAATTTCTGTTTTAATTTACCGATTCAATACGTCAAGTGTGTCATCATAACTGTACATCATACATAATTGAAATCGACAACTAATGTATTTTTTACATCTAAATCATTAATCACTCCAAAAAATATTTAATACTCGCAGCGCCCCGCGGTTTTACCCGCGGTGTGCCCTTTGCTGTGGGAATTTCGTGATAAAATATAACCTTCTTCTTGAATGCAGCTAGCTCCTCTACAACAAAACAATCGGACTGGTAGTTCCTGAGAATACATAAAGTTATACTCTTCAGCTTTATATCTATTCTAATACTATAAAGAGGCAAAAACACCAGTCCGATTTGAATAATTCTTTTTGTAATAGATAGCCAAATTCAATAGGAAGGTTACTGAATATTTTTAATCCCAGAATTTCCACGGAAACGGCCACAAATCGGGTAAAACCGCGTTGCGAGTGTTAGTATATAGATGATTTAATGAACTAATATCAACAGTTGCCCAATATCTCAATCCCTTGATAATAAGATGAACTTGTCACCAAACAAGCTTACGAGCGAAGCCGGGGCTCTTCATTAACTAACAGTTTAAGATGTTAAATAAATACCAATTGAATTATTGAATAACTGGATGGGTTTATACGAAATTACAGCACATTTTGTTAATCATAATTCATAATTATGAGTGTTGCAGACAATATTTCAGAAATAGCTGTGCCTTGGTTAAGAAACACAGAAAAAAGTTCGTATTTAGGTATTATGACTACAAGTGCTATAATAGTATGTATTTTATGTGTATTTTTTATAATAGTTTTCAATAGAATTCCAATATTCAAAGAAAAATATCAACTTTATAAGAAAAACGATTATTTTTTATTAAAATCACTTCACCACAATTTAACCAAAATAATTCAGAATATAATATTGCACAACATTTGCCACTCTCTAACATAAGTCCATCCGCAACCCCCTATAGATTAAGATTGCTAATCAGTAGGGTGCACTACCCTTACAATATACGGGGTGAAGTGTTAAAAACACAATACAATACAATGACACAACTATTATACACCCAAATATATCAAACGGAAGCTAAAATCTTCTCTATATTTAACTTGTTAAGGTGCAATAGGTTTTTCGTAGATTTTTTTGTGTTGGTTTGTTCAAATGTTTTAATTCGTAACGCCTTCAAAGTGTCATATCAGTCATATTTAATACAAAGTACATATTTTGTAATAATGTTATATTTGAAGTTCGTAGGGGACGTTTTGTTAGGGTCATTAAATTCATTTTTAAAGGACCATTACTATTCATGAAAACCTTAATGGGTTGATAGGTTGTTAACTGTTTATTTTGAATTTTAATGTATAGGAATGATCTTTATACTGCTTATATTAAAATAAACACTATGTATTAATGATTAAGCCAAAATTGATTACTATCAATTACTATCAAATTGTTTCTCCCTTTCCGACATACGTTATTTTCCGAAGAGCAAAAGAAACAAAACACTTTTTAACAGTGTTTTATATCATAACCTAATTAGCCTATATAGCGCCTGCGATCACTGTTAATTTATGGACTCGATATAGTGACATGCATCTTCATATGACTTGATTAACCAATTTTCGCGGTGAAAGTGCGAGCATAGTGGTTAGATATGAGGATTTCATTGCTATAATAAAATTATACTACGCCAAGGAAGTAGCTAATACTAACAACCACACTCAGAGTCACTAATGATGCCTTAAGATATGTCATCTAAATATCTACATTCCCAAATTCCCTTTGCAGATAATATCGAGTGACTGAGGACCATTAATATTAGATTGTCGAGTGTGATAGGCGTGTAATAGATGACGTCCAACGGGCGCGGGTTCGCTTCCGACCCGGCACGTGGCCGGATCAAAATGGCAACTTATATTTTGAAAATTTTAAAGGATAGCCGAAAATATTTGTTGCACAAAACTTAAAGAAGAATATTCATAGTACATTTATGTTATAAGTTTTACACGCGTTGTTTCCGTTCACGTGAGATTACAGGGGAAGAAAACTACATTAGTAATTCTTGATTCTGATTACAAAAATGGCCTTCAATATGATTATTTCATTGAGAAATATCAGTAATATCGGTTAGCATGATTTTTCCTTTGCAAACATACTCTAATAACGTATTTTTGGGCTTATTTCCAAAAATATCCTAACAATTAACCAACACAAAAGAAATTAAGTGAAGCATTAGCTTGTAATATCCCACTGATGGGCAGAGCCTCTAATCTCACTGAAGATATCATACAGTGAGAAGAGTTAGGTGTAATCACCACGCTTACCTAATGCGGGTTGGTGATCTAAAACCCGAGCCATGTTTGAAAGGTAGGAAACAAGATGAAACCCAACACAAAAACAGTCTAATAATAAAACGTTGCTAATCAAAAAATGTGTTTCAGTGTCATAACACTGTTCTATTGAAAAACCAACTGCGAGTTTTATCTATAAGAAAAAAATGAATGTAGATTCTTTTCATTTCAAATCACGGATGGATGAGTGAGGGTAAAACGCGAATGAGTTCGGATTGAAAGGCAGCGAGGCGAGCCAAGTCGGGTGATGAGCATTGTATTACGTGGTTATACTTATTGTTATTGAGATTCTGTTCAATTTGGTACATGTTTTAGAAGTCTCGTTACAGAGGGAAGGACTGGAAGGCAATACGTTTGATGGAAAGATTTTGTTAATCATTAGTAGAGAGTAATTTGATCTGCAAGTCGTAACGGCGTCGCTCAAGTTATGAAAACTAAAGTAACATACCTATCGTAAAGATCATAAGCACCGTATTGAACACAAAATCAAAGATATTTGGATTTTTTGAAAAAAATAATTTAGTCATTCATTCATTTCGAGTAGGTCACTAGCCAACCCTGGTGTCGGAGTTTTTAGACCGCCTATAGGCCTCCGACGTGGTCTAAAAAACTAATGATACATGGTATACATGGTATCTTTCTAAAACTTAGGCAGAATTTAATTTTCTCAATTCTCGATAAGCTGACTATCAATCTATTCCACACATTAATACATATAAGTGTACATATGTGTAGTGAAGTTCGTAAGCCGCACAACAGATGTGCAACCACACAACAGTGGTCTGATGCGATTTGTTCACACACTTCGTTAGACACGCCAGTAAGCCCCTTATTGATATACGAATATATAAAACTGAATAAACATACTATTTTCATGCAATTCCAGTCTCGATTTGAGTTTTTATAAATTAGAATTTAATTTGAGAACATTTGGACGTGATTCTAAATTATATAAATCTGTAATTTTCGGTCCTTGTTTGATTCAATTGTTAGAACAATGTCGAAGGTCTTTAGGCGGTCTAAACTTTGATACCAGGGTTGTCCATTAAGCTACTTGACTCAAGTAAGTATCTGAGTAAATAAGTACTTAGGGAATCTGTATAATAGTAACACTTAGGTATTACTTTTAGGTTCTAGGCCTATTATATAACTAAGTCGGTAATCTAACACACACATCTATGAGTTATCTACTCATCTAAGATCCAGTTTCTAGTTGTCAGCCGACGTATCGTTAAAGAATTATCAGCACATAAATACATAAATTTCAGATAACACATGTCTTTATTAAACTGTCGTTTCTAAACTTCATGTGCATCATTTCATCACAAAATAGCTACTCGTATCAAGCCTTATTTCGAATGACTACGTGTATAATGGTATAGGTATTGCCTGAATAAATGAATATGAACAGCTGAATGTACTGGTTACATCGCCTTAACATTCCAAGTACCAGCCAGCTACTCCAGAGCGACTTGCCAAACCTTAATTAGCATCCTCCTAAAACCCCGACGTATCCCATTGAAAGTTCACAACAAGAACTGCCATTACCCTAAAAAGGGGCATTTCAAATCCTCCTTCGAAACCCGAAGCAAAACTTTTCATAGTCCCATTCTTTCCGAATGGCATCTGCATAGCAATCTTGAAAATGCATTTCCAGGGAGGCGTGGCCCCAGCCAGCCAATGTGCATTCAGGCGATATATAGACCAACCAGCGCACAAGACCCGCCGCACAAATCTCGACCAACGCGAAATCCTACAGTTTAAGAGAAATAGCATAAATTTCCATAGTTCAACCAACGCTGGTTTTATATAAAGCTCCGCCTATCGTCGCGCACCGCTGGTTTTCCCTGTGTGTTAGAATAGAATAGAAATACCAATTAGAGAGGGATGGTTGCGACTTTTCTTAAAGATAGTTGTGAGATTATATAAGATGACAATGTCGGGATACATAAAGAATCGCGGCTAACAATGTGTTGTTATGTAAATCAGTTAGATATTTATGAATGCGTAGAAATTGATGTCATTTCGTTGAAATATGTGGAAAGTTTTATTTAACGGACATGGGCTGTATAAATAAGGGTTATGTGAAGTGAAGTATGTTATTTTGTAGCTTGGTATGTTTAATTTCGTATTTAGATACTGGAAGACCTTTGGAACGTATGACAGGGAATCTCATAAAGCCTTTTAACAAGGTATCTCCTTTAATATAAGTTCTTGCAGTTCCCAAGATTAGGTAGTAGGATTTTCTCGTAAAAGTACAATCAAGTAGAATAAAGATGCGAGTTCATAACTGTATACATTACTCTTTCTGCAATGAAGGATGTTAAATGACAGCATCAACTCTGTACAAATTTTAATTGTTTAAAATTAAAATTAAATTGAAATGCTGTATGGAGAAAATTATAATATAAATGAGATTGGGGTCATATGAAACGTCTAGGCATGAAATCTTTCAAAGCGGTCGTTTTAGAAAAATGTCAATTACAATGTCAATTATGTCAAATATTTTGAGATCACCAACCCGCATTAGGCAAGCGTGGTGATTACGCCTAATCCTCCTCACTGTACTGATATCTTCAGTGAGATGAAAGGCCTTTGCCTAGCAGTGGGACATTACAGGCTTACATTACAGACTTTACGTTACTACTAACATTACAAAATTATTAATTAAATTCACACAATTGCTTTGCTTCTACATCTATGTAACTACATAGTTATGAAGCATAACTATACATCCAAACTATAGTTTGACCGCACGCCTATATCAAGGCAATATTTTAACTAAATCCGTAAGAAATTTTCTTTAGGAGGAAATTTATCTTACATTCTTTATAACGATCATAAAGGGGAGATCGGGGAAACGAGGGACCGAACCATTTGCATGTGGGGACGAGATGTGGGAGGATTAAGTGAATATTTTCGAACTATTTCGGTAACGTACTCTTGAAGGAAGCAGTTTATTTTTTATCGGAAATATTTTATAGCGGCGAAGAATTTTAAAGTGAAATACATTTTGTTGGGGGACCTTGGGTGTTTAGGTATTAGGAGGGTATTATGGTTGGGTTAAAATTGTATATTTTGAATGTAAAACTTGATTTTAAAACAAGTTAAAATACACAAAGATAGTTTAGATATCTAACCGTTATCGAAATTGCTTAGTTCAAAGCAGAATAAGTCTTTCTCCACTTAATTAAATACTAAGTTAATAGATAACAGTCGAAATTAGTTATATTGTTCCTCAGTAATAGATATTATGAGAAATAATGAATTTAAACCTTCCTAATCTTTTCTTTAATAAACACTTTTGAATATACCTCAGGGAGTAGACGTATGCCAAGACAACAATATGCTTATACAATGCTAGAAATGATCTACTGCTCCCAGCTGCTGCTGAGACGTCAAACAATTCTTTAGGACAGGTTAACGAGTACATATGTAACTAGCAACGACCCGTGGCTTTACCTACATTGTACCCTGAACTTGAAGAAGAAGCATGAAATGTTAATAATCACAAACCTTTCTCTTGAATCACTGTATATGTTGGTAAAAACCGCATGAAAATTCGTTAAGTACTTTTTGAGAAAAACAATTACTTACAAACAAACAGCTTTTGAGGACTGTGTTTTATAATATGGTAGATGTAGTAATTTGCCAATTGCCGATTTAACTTGGACTTGATATATTATATTATACAGTACATTAGTACATTATAATTCAATGACTATGCATACAGAGTAAGCTATGATAAAAATTTCTTAGACGCCCTCCTCCTCACTGTACTGATATCTTCAGTGAGATGAGAGAGAGGCCTATGCCCAGCAGTGGGACATTACAGGCTAATACTTTACTTTACTTCACTAGACGCCCTCTTGAAATCTTATTCATAAACTTATATAAGAGAGAAAGCCTTAAAGTAATAATATTTTGCGGCGTAACGTTTCTAGTTTTTATGATGCAAGTGAAATACGGTTATAGCCGCGGTTACCAACTCGCCCCCTAGTTGGGAGGGGTTGTATAGATTTGAACCCTCTTCACCGGACTGTTTCGAATTTTGTATTTCTTATGTTTTTATGTAAAATGTTTTCCGTTTAAGGGTGCAGTGTTTTGAAGATTAAAAACTTTGGGGAAATATGTTTTTTTGATTACACCACATAATTTGTGTTCTTTTTTTAACTTGTGATTTTTAGTGCAAGTTTCATCGTAGAAATTGGAATTTTCTTTACATCGTATCTTAGCTGTTATGATTGAACTCAATGCTGACGAATTTTTAACTCAATTAAAAAAATATGTTCAATTTTGCCAAAATATTTTTAGTCAGTTTTTCTTATAAAATGTGCCGTCGCCGTCACAGCTAATAAACTTGCCCAAAATTAAAAAACACTTACTAATTGCCTTTTATTTTCTACTGACTGTTCTGTGCGATGGTTCCACGGATCCGATAGATGGTGTTGAAGTGTATTTTTTTCAATCGCGCTTACTTTATTTTCTCATTTTTAACATAGGTATATATAGATCTAGTATCTTCATTTAACCTATCTAGACTCTGAATAGGCTCTATGAAACACATTAACAGCAGTAACAGCCATGTAGGTACACTCACGTTCATTGTTCCCTCTTGAATAGGAGCTCATTAACTGTAATGGTTGCACCACTATTTTGCATGTGACTGTACCAGCCAGTACATGCAATAGAAATGGATTGGATTTTGAATGTATTCAGATGTACCTCATGTTGGAATATTCTAGAAAGGCTTGATTAGACTCAATTATTTATTAGAAAAGTAGAAAAGTGTAGAGTAGATATAATTAGAAAAATATTTTGAGAAGAAAATGATGAAAGCCTCCTAAACAAATGAAAATCGCTATCTGCATTCTTATTAGTTTGTCTACCATAAAAGTGTATAGGTATGACAAGAGATAGTCACGTGTCAGTTATTATTTTTGACAGTAGACAATTGCGATTTCCGGTTTTCTTTAGGTACCTCCCTTTTAAATACTGGTTCATTTAATATTATCTAAATACTATCGTAAAGAAACATGCTAATAGAAAAGCATGCATCGGTTTTCCCGACAGGAGCTCAGCTATTATTTTTATAAATGATTTGTTCTTAATTGACTCGCCTTTTAAACCAAACAAAATCAAAAAAATCTGCTCAATTGTCAATTTTATGTGTTACAATTTTAGTTAGTACAAACAACCAAAATCAATACCAATTAACATTGAAATTCCTTGCGCTACATAGTCCATAGCGATACATAAGGCTGTATGTAAAACGTTCTATATCCTAGGTATAGACCTAGGTACAAATAGATGCACTAAATCTGAGCGCGGAGTGGATCAGCCATTACTACTAATGACTTCGCTACGGTACCTGCTTCGGGATGGACTAGGGTTGTCACGTCACAATTTTGAAGATTTTGGTCGCAAAGTGGCAGCAAAAAGATGGCGTTTGATTATAATGAATAGAAAAAAGGTAATTGATTGTAATATTAACAAGTATTCAATACCAAAGTGTTTTGTTATACAAACCAAATGTGTACATAGCACAGCTTGATCGGAAAGTAGTGATAGGTCAAAAACTTTTATGGAAGTACAGATATACCTGGAACGGTAAAACTAAGTGAAAGCTTGTAAAAAAGAAATTATAGGGTAAAAGAGAATTAGCCACTGTAGAAAGAAGAGCAAGATTAATCATAAAAGTCCTAAAATCATTTTCGATTTAAAAAATACCTAGGTTTAAATTTATTTTTCCCTACTTCAAGTTAATAAAGTTGGACTATATCTTAAACCTTTACATTTTTATTCTTCTTCTTTTAAGTAAGATGGGATACAGTTTTATTATTCATTCAAGTCAAGACCCCATTAAGCAAATCTTATCACTTTTCAAAATACCATTCGAAGTTTCCTTCCACAATTCCTCTTACAAATATTTCACTCGGAACCAGCCCTGCATCTCACGGACCGATGCATACGGCATGGTACCAACACACGTACACAACTCTCTTCGCCCACTGATTGGATTTATGCACGTTGACGATACTCCGTCATGTTGCCAATACACCAACGGATTCCATATTTGGAATACCATGTCTGTTTCGCATTTTAGAGATGATGTCAATCAGGTACGTAGTGGTTGTAGACTAATTGGAACAGGTTCGGCTTGGAACGTGTGGTCGGAAGAATTTGTGATGTTTGGATCTAGATTGTGATGGTATGTTAGTGCTTCAGAGGTTTGTCTTAGGATTGCAGGAAGTTGCCTAATAGTAAGTGTAGTAAGATGAAAGATTAAACCAAATCATGAGATGAGATAAATAAAAAATAGTTTAGGGTGTAAAACGATTTGCTTAATGATCTTGATTACTATTTTGGTATACAATAGAAAGAAGAATAATTACATTAATATACATTTTATTTAACACTCAGACGGTCTTTAAAGTATTCCTACGAAACGTACTGAAAATAATTCCGAAGCAATAGGTCATTTCCTTATGTTATAGACACAGCAACTGTCGTAGAACTGACTAAGGTAGCTCTTAACACGCCTTGGGATTTTTTTTCAATCTTAACTTAGCCAAGTTTAGCTCCATTAACCACCAACAGTAGCTATTTTTCCTGTGCCTAGAAAACGTTTGAAAGTATCCTAAGCAGGATCTAAGGTATCAGCTAATAAGAACAAAGGCCTCCAAACTCATCAGTACAGGAGGAAAAAACTTTAAAAGGCTAATAAAAATATAATGTTTGAAGTCAACGGCCTGACAAAGGGTGAGTAGGCCTAACAAGCGTGAAGCGTGTGAGCGAGTGATCACGCCCCGTGGCCGGAGGCGTGCTTACCCAGCTCACTAATTGACCAACGATTGGAAACTTATACACACCCGGAACGGTTAAAAATAGTGTAAATGGCTTTTTAAATGCTTTGACAGAGCTTTGCTGTTGTGATGTGTTGAATTTATATATCTATCTTATATATAAAATTCTCGTGTCACAGTGTTCGTTCGCGTACTCCTCCGAAACGGCTCGACCGATTCTCATGAAATTTTGTGAGCATATTGAGTAGGTCTGAGAATCGGCCAACGTCTATTTTTCATCCCGAAATTCCCGCGGGAACGGGTACAACGCGGGTGAAACCGCGGGGCGCAGCTAGTATAGAATCTATATAATATTATAGATAGTTAAAGTTTCTGACTTTGTTTTTTTGTTTGTAAAGGCAAATCTCAGAAACTACCAGTCCGAATTGAATAAATCTTTTTGTAACGAATAGTCAAATTCAATGGAAAGTTTATAAGCTATTTTTTATCCCTAACATTCCCACGGGAACGGGTAAATCGCCGGTAAAACTGCGAGCCGCTGCTAGTGTATTGATACAATGGTTAAGATTGCTATAATAGGTACATATCTTAAGCTGAATGTTCTCCTATTTGTATGACATCTGGTTTAAAGTTCTGAGATATTTACCGTAATACAAAGGCATGCAAGACAACTAAAATATAATCAAAGGGTGCCAGAGGTAAGACACTTTAACAAACAGACCAAAATAGTTGGTTTCAAATATAATGATACAAATTTAATATTAGATACAACCACAATAACACCAAACGTTATATAAACACAAATACAATAACAAACCGGAAACAATACGAAATCAAAGACCCAAAAACTATCACTCTGTTTAATTAACTGTGCATCAACCAAATATCAAAACAATTGACATGCCGCCACATCACCTAATCAAAGGACATCATAATTGTCACCTACCACGAACCAACAAGAGGCACAGGAGCGGAAAACTGTCTGTTATTAATAAATCTGGCTATAGTGAACCAATCTTTGTCATAGGGTCGAATATAACACACCTACATACGCCACTATAGTCAAACTCACAATTCTGTGCAGTGATTGGAAGTTACCAGTGTGCAGTGTGGCAATTTTTTAGTGATGCGAATATTTGATGAAAATAAATGATGATTTGCAAGCGTGGAAGTGGCGATGCGACACTTATTTATTTATTTGTTACATCAGCGGAGTTAGCAACATTAAAAACTAAGAAGATAGCATGTATTAGTGGTATAATGTAAATTATTCTTGTTTACCATCAATTCTTTGAAGATTAACGAAACGAAATCTTTCAATGAATCACTATTTAATAGTATGACTGTGGTAACATTATTTTACGTTTCAACAACACGAAACGTCAGCAGCACGGAATTGTGAGTCAAAGTATAGATTTAAAATATCATGAACTTTGACCAAATTTGATCTATGCAGCTTTATGTTGAGAGTTGGCTTTCGCCTGGTTATGTAGAGTAGGTATAGTGAATGTTCCTGAGCTTGACATAATGCATGGTTGAGCTAATGTTAGCTTTGTATCCAGCTAGGCTAGTTGTGTCGGTCGCGCTTGGGGCGTGAATGTATAATTTGCAATGGACTAGCTAGAGAATAGCCAATTAAAGAGACTCATGCATTTTGTATGCGATGTAATTTGGAGGTTATGTTAATATTGTGGTACAAATGCATGTAGTCTATACGTTAATAGATATGACTTGACGAGCATGCATAATTAAGGTGGTTGGTTGAAATTGGAGTAGAAATTATTGAAGTAACATTCGTCTTGTTAGCGCTACTACAAGTTCAATACATACATACACAAGAACCTGGGAAATCGTTTATTTCAGAATTCCAAAATAGTTTGTTTTACGAACCCATTTTGATGCTGACAGCATGACACCATTCAAATTCCGAGTAATTGGATTTATGACAGATTTATCGTTTTTTTTTATACTTACTCAAGATAATTTTAAACCGAATAGTGTACATAGTGCTGCCATGATTGTTTCAATCGTCAATCATGTCGGAGGCCTTTAGGCGGTCTAAAAAACCTACACCAGGGTCGGCCAGTAACCTACCGCCGAAAGTTTTCAAAGCATCTTCATAACATCTATAATTGGAGTACCACAATGATAGGTAAAACAGTACCCAATGTACTATAACTATACGTTTGGTATGTGTGTCCGTGTGTACGTGTAATTGGATTCAGTCTAAGTGGTTATGGTCAGTCAGTGGAGTGGCTGTAGAGCCCTCGGAGTCCGACATATGCACGCATATTTATTACATGCTTAATCTGACTATGACTAACTAGCAGCGCCCCGGTTTTACCCGCGTTGTGCCCGTTTCTATAGGAATTTTGGGATGAAAAATAGGCTATAACCTTTCCGTTGAATGTGGCTTTCTATTACAAAAAGAATTATTCGAATTGGGCGGGTAATTCCAGAGCTTGAACATACAAACAAACCTAAAAAATTTACCTCTTTGTATTATTAGTATACTCGTAGATTTACCTAGATATCATGTTAACTTGAATATGAGTGCGGATGTTTTTATGAATTAAAACTCAGAAACTGTACTACATACATAGGTACACAACACAGTAGTAGAGTGTAATATGTAGGTAGAGTGTAAAAACAAACACAAATATCACACAGTGAGTGATTTTCACGGCGCAACAACTCCGTCAGGACGGTGAAGTGTTGAATTTTTAACAGTTTTTCAGTTTTAAAAATCACTTCCAGTCCAAAAGGTTTAACGTTAACTAACTATTGTGGCACTCGTTAGTGAAATATGTTGGATTTGTTTACCAATTTTTAAATTTTATAATTTTATATTCGTACTGGCTTGTAACGTTATGTTTTTCAATAAGTTTTGTTTCTTTGCAAATACCTTCGTAGATTAAAACAAAAAAAGTCGTCTCCGTCACACACACTCATACATCCATTCAAACTCATAACACCAATATTGCTGTATTGCTATAGAACGATGTACCTAGATCATTTTTTCAAAACAAGATATTTATGTTTAATATGTACTGTAAACAGTTTTACGAACTTTATAATAGAATTTATTCCGCCACGCTGTCCAAATCAATCCGAAATATTGGCCGGATATCCGAATCCAACCGTATTCTATATTTGGCGAGGATCCCAAACTATTACAAGCCTGCATTGTTCCGTCGGCCTCAGATTTCACACAGATCGTGCGCTGGATTATAAAATATATTGATTGATATAACAGGGTACCCATAAAAGTAGCTGAACGGTTTTAAAATTAGGTAAACTTATTTATGTAAGTACTATGAGGCAATTCAACTCATTAATGTACATTTATGTTTGTGCGCGTATTGAAGCGCGAAAACATACTATTTTGTGCAATTGCAGTCTAGATTCGTATTTTAAAATTATGATCTATTTTAAAACATTTTGGAAAAACAAACAATTGGTTTGTAAATTCGGCTTAACACGCGCCATGCGGTTTTACCCGCGATGTGCCCGTTCCCTTGAGATTTCACTCGCGGTGTAGTTTCATTAAGATATGTTAACTCATCTATTGTTAAGCAACGTGCTGCTCAGTCTCTACTTGGATGGGTGGGTTATAGTGGCATTTCAATCTGAACGCTACCGCGCTTCGGAGGGCACGTAAATTGTCGGTCCCGGTTCCAATCTTCAGACCATGTATGAGGCCTTTATGTCTGAAAAACCGACACCAGGTTTGGTCACTGATCAACTTGAACGTAACTATTTATATAATGTAAAGTTTCCTATAGTCTTGCTTTTCTTAGAAATTCAAGAATAATCACTACATATTTATAGCATTCTACATATAAAGGGCCTTATTCATAAACGCTTATTAGTCCATCGAAATGTTACATTTTTTAGGCCTAACCTTGCGTTTTTTAGAGGACGCAATTTTATTTTTTTGATGTGTAGGGGGGGTCAGTGTAAAGCTAAAAAAAAGTTTGTGGGGTCGCCACCCTTGTCCCACGGCCGCAATCTTGAAAATAGGGGTTGAAATGGTTTTTACGATATATCTCTTAAACTATTACTTTTATTTTTTTTAAAAATTAACTCTTTTGTTGCAAATTAAATTCTCTACAACTTTGGTCCACCAACTTTTTGTCGTAGAACTATAAATAAAAAGTTATAAGCGAAAATGTTCAGAAATTCGAGAAAAAAAATTATATTTTTCGATGTAACTTTTTTTTTAAGCATTTTACGAAAAAATGATATCAGACTATTTTTGTAGATCGTTTTTTGAGGAACAACTTTTATAAACAACATTTTTTCATTAAGTCAATAGCTAAGATTTTACAGCGCTCCGAAGTGAGTACTATTTTTCAGTACTCTTAACTATACCTACATATATTATACGTGTGTACTAATAATGTGTCATCAGTTATTGTTTTTTGTTATTTATTTTGTTGTTTAAATTGTTTTAATTATAAATTTTGCATACTAATATTATAAAGCTGAAGAGTTTGTTTTGTTTGTTTGTTTGTTTGTTTGTTTGTTTGTTTAAACGCGCTAATCTCAGAAACTACTGAACCGATTTGAAAAATTCTTTTTGTAATGGATAGCCACATTCAACGGGAAGGTTATAGGCTACTTTTCATTTCGAAATTCCCACGGGAACGGGAACAACGCGGGTAATACCGCGGGGCGCTGCTAGTATATTATACGTGTGTACTAATAATGTGTCATCAGTTATTGTTTTTTGTTATTTATTTTGTTGTTTAAATTGTTTTAATTATAAATTTTGCAATATTATTAATAATTAATTATAATATACTCTTTTCCCCACCACCCACGAGGAAGAATCTGGAGGCGCGTTTATTTTACGTGGTATCCCCAATAGGCATAATCCACGGTGATTTTTATATTAGAACTACTCCGTCCTCAGTCTTTTCGATGGACCAGGCTGCGGCTCAGCATCTGATCGGCTTTCAGAATTAAATATCAGTGGGAGAACTGGAGAAGGAAGAGGTGTTAATGTCGGCGGTTCATCATCAAAGTCATTTTCATTTATTAATTCTGAGACTTCCATTACGTTGCTGCAAGTCTCTCCAGAACAATGGAAGAACACTGCAGAACATTTCAGCCCTGCTTTTTGACATCCACACATCGCTCCACAGTTTCCTTTGCATTTGCAAAAGATCAATTTTAGAAGCTCAGGGGGTGCTGGAGGTTTAGAGTTCTGCACTGGCATTAATAATTTTCCACATTTTTTCCAGCCCCAGTCTTCAGGATCATTATAATTACCAAGCCACGACTGGACCTGATGGTACACTCGGAAAGTATGAAAGCGAGCTGTGTATATAAAAAAACTATTAACTCAGACTAGTAATATAAATGCTTGACTTTTAATTGGAGTCGAAAGTAATAGGTCCATTCCTGGATCCATATTTTCCGAGTTTACCATCAGGTCCAGTCGTGGCTTGGTAATTATAATGATCCTGAAGACTGGGGCTGGAAAAAATTGTTCTGGAGAGACTTGCAGCAACGTAATGGAAGTCTCAGAATTAATAAATGAAAATGACTTTGATGATGAACCGCCGACATTAACACCTCTTCCTTCTTCTTCCTTCTCCAGTTCTCCCACTGATATTTAATTCAGAAAGCCGATCAGATGCTGAGCCGCAGCCTGGTCCATCGAAAAGTCTGAGGACGGAGTAGTTCTAATATAAAAATCACCGTGGATTATGGCTATTGGGGATACCACGTAAAATAAACGCGCCTCCAGACTCTTCTTCGTGGGTGGTGGGGAAAAGAGTATATTATAATTAATTATTAATAATATTGCAAAATTTATAATTAAAACAATTTAAACAACAAAATAAAAAACAATAACTGATGACACATTATTAGTACACACGTATAATATATGTAGGTATAGTTAAGAGTACTGAAAAATAGTACTCACTTCGGAGCGCTGTAAAATCTTAGCTATTGACTTAATGAAAAAATGTTGTTTATAAAAGTTGTTCCTCAAAAAACAATCTACAAAAATAGTCTGATATCATTTTTTCGTAAAATGCTTTAAAAAAAAGTTACATCGAAAAATATAATTTTTTTTCTCGAATTTCTGAACATTTTCGCTTATAACTTTTTATTTATAGTTCTACGACAAAAAGTTGGTGGACCAAAGTTGTAGAGAATTTAATTTGCATCAAAAGTGTTAAATTTTTTTTTAAATAAAATTAATAGTTTAAGAGATATATCGTAAAAACCATTTCAACCCCTATTTTCAAGATTGCGGCCGTGGGACAAGGGTGGCGACCCCACAAACTTTTTTTTAGCTTTACACTGACCCCCCCTACACATCAAAAAAATAAAATTGCGTCCTCTAAAAAACGCAACCCCAAATGTAACTTTTCGATGGACTATATTATTAACAGTGTTTTAGCTATTAAATGTTTTGTCCCTTTCCAACATGTGCTATTTTTGAAAGAGCAAAAGAGACAAAACACTTTATAACAGTGTCTATAACGGAAATACGTTAATAACTAACCTACTTACTCTACATATAAACACGTTAATTACTCACTTATATCTAAGCTAGTATGTAGCAATAACATACGAATGTCAAAATTAAACTATTTACAATTAAATCCGAGTTATACGTCAAATATTAGCAGAGAGCTGAGATCTTTGATCGCGAGTCAAATTGGCGGTTTGCGGGTGCGTAACTACGCTATTTGATAGTGGCTTTGGCGTTTGATCTTACGAATAACTAAGATGGCGACATGTGATATGATATGACGAGAAGGTTATAAAGTGTATATCTTGTTATTGTTTGTTTAGTTATATTTGGATGTTTGGATATTTTACTTCTGTATACATTTTTACTTATACAAGGAGGTAAAATTTATAATTTTGTTTGTTTGTATGCTTATCTCGGGAATTACCAGTCCGATTCGAATAATTATTTTTGTATTGCATAGTTACATTCAAGCGAAAGGTTATATGCTATTTTTAAACCCAAAATTTCCACGAAAATTGACACAATACGGATAAATAACGCGGGGCGATGCTAGTTTACTTATATTTTGATGATTGTGTAATTTACTTCCGTATATATAACTGTTTATATTTTGATGGGAGAAAAAATGTTACACGCAGTAGGATGTCCATACATACATTTCAAAATCAGTTTTAAACCTTTACTAAGGAAGCTTATGACGTCTCTAAGTACGTACGTTAACTCTTTACTAAAAACTAATATTTGAGTTACTGCCTTAGCTCTTAATTCCAACCAACTAACAGTAGAATCAACGTATCTAACAGACAAAATATGCCAAATTGATGTTAACTTAAGTGTGAACAGTGAACAGCTAACGTCAGATGCATCGTATCTGTCACCCGTCGTTAATTAAGGTCCTCCAGACCCCGCGTACCGAGGGGTTACTTAAATTTAATTGTGTAAATAATGCTCCATGATTCTTAGTGAATTTAGGTTTATGTGTTTTTAATGAAGAGTTTGTTGATATACTTAACTTCGAAAATTTAATGTGTTACAGATTTACTTGCTTTGAAGAAAAATGCTTAGTTATTTATGAATTTAATAAACTTAATAATACTAATTATTAAACTAACGACTACTACACAAATCCGTTCAAACAGACAACAATTAATCTCTATAGCTTTATTATATTTGAATAGATGAGACATATTTGATTTTATTTTTGTATCTAATTAAAATTTTGCCTCTAGTTTGATAACAATTTAAACTATACCCAAACGATCCAATCCAAAAGGTGCCACGGTCTTCGCTACTTACAATTACCGTCGCAGTACCATCAAAGCACCAACAGTTCTTTAATTAAAATAATAAAATGATGGTGCTATTACAATTTAATTATACTTTTACAAACATTGCCATTAAAGAACATTGGTGGCGATTCGGCGTCCTTCGCACTAAACTAAAATATGTCAAACTATAATTTTTAGTTTAGTTTAGTTTAGTGGAAAAGCTATTCGGTGTTTCCTTCGAACTAAATTTGGTCGACGACTAAGATGAACTAAATTGAGTAGAGCCACTTACGCCGTCTGGTGGCGAGTAGCAATATTAACGTCAAAAAGTTTGTAACAAAGAGAATATAATCACATATTTTACTCTGGTTTCAGCTTGAGGTTTGAACCATATAGGTATTATTATATTTATCTATGGTTCAAACTTCAAATATTTTAAATAACTAAATTGGATGTTTACAAATAGTAAAATACATAAAAAAGCATTATAATGAATATAAACAAGAAAAGAGCCAACAAAAGGCAAAAAGAGGTGATGTTGGAGCGACTCCACGCCAACATCGAGGTTGTGAGAGGTAAGCAATCCATATGCAACTACTAGAAGTCGCTCTTTTTCTCTACTTAGACTTACGCAGTAAGTACTTCGCTATACCGTGGATTTTACTTATCTACAGTCCCAAAATAAAGTAACTTTATTAATCTTTAACAAAAGAAACATGTCCACTTATTTTTTAATTTCATTTTTTAAAAGACTATTTTGTTTTCAGGGTATACAGTCATCAACTAAGCGACAATCACTTCATGTACCAAGTACAAGTGCAGGGATTGTCTGCGTACGATGTACCATGTACATCGAGTGCTTTCAAGGATGAATTCCCAGTGATATATGATAATATACAGACACCCATTCAACCAAGTCAACCTGCACCGATTCAGCCCACACTCACAACGTGCCACTCTTCCCCAATCCAGGCGTCAGCATCCCGCAGTTCTGATCTGCCACGACTATTCGGAAGGAAGCCTCGGTCACGTCGTGGCAGATCCAGACGCCCAACAACAAGTGAGGCCTTAGTTATGGCTCTCAACGAAAACGGACAAGCTTGGAGAGATTGTGCTGCAGGCTGCATATGTTATGCAAGCTCATTAAACACCCAACCCTACTTCTTTAACCCTGAACCCTAATAATTATGAAATAATTTTACAATAATAAACAATTATTAGTATATAATGATGTTTTTATTACAATTTGTTTTATTAAAAACAAGCAATTAAATATTATTGTATTAATCTGGCTTATGACAGAAAATCATGATCATGATCTTCCTCTGTCTCTTCTATTGCATCAAAAGCTGGTTCAATTTGCTGTAACTGGTCTCCAGTGTCATCCTCATCTGCAAAGTGATATACATTTTTATTATACAGATATAAATGTAGCTTCTTTATACTATGACATGCTGATTAGGAGGCCACGATATACAACCTCAATCTGAGAGAACCAATCTACTGTTGAGCTCCAAACTTTGAAACTCGAAATAGCTTCCTAAATTCCTCTTCATTTTTAAAAGGATTTGAAGCTTCCCTAATATTCCATAATCAAAGTCTCTATTGGCAAAAATAATTAGATTCGAATGTTATCACCGAAGTAGTTGAACAACACACAAACTAACAACTTGTTCTGTAAATCAAGAAAAATAGGTGTTTTGCTTTTTACATACCTTTCCAATGAATTAACGGTCGCCGCCACCACAAATTCGTCCACACTTGACGATTAAATGAAGATATAACAAATAAAACACATACAAGTCTCCTTCAACTAATTTTAATCGTGATCTTTTACGTGCCGACCAAATAACAACTAAAATGACGTTTGGCATCATAATTTTGGACTAAAAATGACACTAAAAGTGTGCAGCCGAATTGCGTTTAAACTAAATTGAGTAACTAAAACCGATTAAGTCGACATACTTCAAATTAGTTTAATCGTGTGGCCGTCCGAATACCAAAACCTAGTTTGACAGGACTAAACTTATTTTAGTTTAGTTCGAAGGACACCGAATCGCCACCATTGTCTTTTTAAATTCCGCTGTTAATCTACGGCAAGCACTTTGTTATAGAAATGTCTTAACTAACTTAGACAAAGTCCTAACGAGTTTTTTCAACACTTACTAATGAAACGAACTATCAATACCTATCTAAAACAATTATTCTAAATATTAATTAACTAATAACCGTGTTTATTCATCTGGACGGTTCGGAATATCACCCTGTATCGATGTGTGTGACGTCACGTTGCGTTTGACACCCAGCCTAAAGCCGACGGCATTCACGCATCAGAAAATAGATGAAACTAGCTTTATTTTCAAAACGAAATACGAGTGGGTTGGTGGAATTCTCAAAAAGAAATTTAGACGGACTAGATACTTTTTTACATAGCAGACTAGATACCTTTAAAATTACACACTTTTTAAATAGTTTTTTATATAATTTTAAACCTGAAAACGGAGGAACCTATTTGGTAATTTTTGATATTGAATTTTTTTGGAAATCCGGGGCAGGTTTGAACAATTGAAGTTAATGCGGATCAAATTCAAGGGCACAGTAAGTAATTAACGAATAAAAATTATATATAACAGTTTTGCGGTTCCATTATTCTCAAAAAAGATTCGAGTGAGGACATTTAGTTAGAAAGAATATATTTTTCAAAACGTAACAAAGTAATATTTTTATTATTACTTTATAAAAATAACCAAAAATATTTTCCAAACTATTGTAAAAGGCATCCTTAGCATCCCCCGTTGTCGTCACCAATCAATAGTCGATTAATCAGTCGCAGTGCGTAGCGGCGCGCGCGCACTCTCGCGGAAAATCTTACAAAAAATCGCGAGCCCCACGTTCACGCACTAGCGGACCTGACGGTATGTCGGACAGAGCTATGGAGTCGAATACACGCATATATTTGATAAAAATATTAAAGTAAAGGGAAGTAAAGAATTAGCCTGTATTTTCCTACGGCTGGGCAAAGGCCTCTTACAGTGCTGTGGAATCGAATGAATATTTTTAAATCTACACTAATATTATAAAGAGGAAAACTTTGTTTGTTTGTAATGAATAGGTTCAAAAACTACTGGACCGTTTTTAAAAATTCTTTCACCATTCGAAAGCTACATTATCCACGAGTAACACAGACTATTTTTCATCCCGAAATTCCCACAGGAATGGACATAACGCGGGTAAAACCGCGGGGCGCTGCTAGTAAAATATACAGGTAGAGGTAAGTATTAGTCTGTAATGTCCTGCCAGGCACAGGCTCTCATCTCACTGAAGATGTGAACAGTGAGAAGGATTGCCTAATGCGGGTTGGCGTTCTCAAATCCGAGCAATGTTTCAAACCGGATTCTTTTTGTAATGGATAGGCACATTCAATGAGAAGGTTATAGGTTATTTTTCTTTCCAAAATTCCAAACGGAACGAGCACAACGTGGATAAACCCGCTGCTAGTCTCAAATAAAAAACGATGACTAAAATAATGTTGATAGTGAAGAAAACTAGTATATTCAAACAAAAAAAATACTAAATACATAAAATCATGTAGTGTACGCCTACTCCACAGCTTTCCCTGTGATCGACAAGGGAAGGGTAGGCAGAAGCTGGTGGTTGTCGATAACAGAGCTCCATAAATCATGGCGGCAAATGTCTTGCCGTTGGTTGCAGATGACTATTGCCCGAACTGCCTACGGACACTTTGTTTGCCCTTCGTTATAGGTTATGTACTTGGAGTTTATTATGTATTTATTTATACCTGCAGTGCAGTTAAGTGATGTGGTTGCATTATTTGTGTATGTATATGTAAATCAATTAGTAAGATTTCTGAATACAGGTTTAGAGTTAGAGCTTAGTTTGGATTTATATAAGATATATAAGATCTATTGGAACACAGTTAGATGGCTACTTATGTCTTTTTTTTCGCGAAATATTATAAAATTGTATATTTCCGTTTCTGTGGTAAGCACACATATGAATAACAATTAATTCTTATTTAAAATAAGCGCCTTTAGCGAAGTTCATTGTTGATAATTTTATATATAATACCCGAGACCTAATACACGTATACTCGTATTTCCACCTTGCACAATTATTATGGTAATAGTGCTATATCCCAAGGTGAATTGGCATTTGTGAATTTAAAGCGTTGTTGACAAGCAATTTTCAAAAAAAGAACTTTTGAAATTAATTCACTCTTTCTATTTTGTTCCAGAACTTTGTGCTCTTTTTTCAAAAAAATCTCCAGCCATCTTCGCTATCGCTTCATGAATACTCTCTCTTACTTAATCCAAATTTAATTATCTTCTCATAAACACACTTCGCTACAAGCACAACCACACGCAACAGCTTGTATACCACCTACCCAAATCTCAATATAACTCGCAATATAATCCTTTACATTATTACAATTATAATACAAAGTAATTCTAGATTTGGGATTGGCATACGTGATACAAAGGGGAAAACGTCGTAATACGCGGCGTATATGTCACGTCACGCGTATCGCTATGTCTGAACCTCCCCCGTAAATCGTCACGCCCTGTTGGCCCATTTAATTAATTCACAAATATACAGAATTCTCTATTTAACCTGCTATTTTATTTGGGTTGATATTTCATTTCTTAGTTGTTCGTAGGAGATAAGTAGGTTTTGGTTTGAGTTGCAGTGAATCTAAAAGTTTATGTTAAGATTTTGTGAAACTACCAACCTACCTGTTTTAATCTTAGGTCGCCAATTTTGGTATATATGAACAACATCATCCAAATCCTACTAATAATATAAATGCGAAAGTTTGTGTGTATGTATGTACCTATTTATGTATTTTTATTACTCTTGCACGCGAAAACTAATACGTATTTTTATGTAACTTTAAATTAATAAAGGTTATACAGCAGAATAACACATGGGATACATTTTATCCTGGAATTCCCGCGGGAACGGGTACAAGGTGGGTAACACCGCAGGGCACTACTAGTAATGTAATAACAAGAAAATAAGTAGGAAGGTATTTAGATATTAACATGCTACGATTTGGACAATTGCAGACAAAGTATTCATTCGAACTTCTAAGTTTGCGGCTTGACATAAATTGGTAAACGATAGGTACCCGAACAACTAAACAAAATATATAAAAAGTAATTTGTTAGCAATTTCACCAAAAAATCATTACTAATATAAAAAGTTAAGCTTTTAAAAAAACTATATTTATTGTTTTTGCAGTAACATAACAAAAACTTATCACAGTTATCACAGTTCAATTTTATTGTAATAAAAACTACGAATGCAAATAAAAACTTTAAAATATCGCAAGTAATACCGTCCTAGGGCAAAATGAAATAAGGCTTCATTTAGACGAGCGAAGTATCTTTCGCATATTTTTTTACACTCATTACTAGAGCGGTTTCCTGCTTTTTTTGCCCTTTTCCGGTGAAAGAGATAAAAAATGAAGATGAACTGCCGAGGTGCAGAGTAAATACGGGGTCAGCTAGTGAGGCCTTGCCTTAGTAATAAATGTGTCGACATTTTGTTTTTATTACAAACCCGCGATTTTACCCGCGTTGGGTCTGGTCCCGAAGGTATTTCGGGATGAAAAATAATTATACAAATAGGAAGACAATTTGAGAAATTAGCTCGAACATACAAACAGACAATTATAATAATATTAATACCTATAGATTCAACACCATTTTTAAAATGATTTCTGGGCGTATACGGTATAATATCTTTTGTGCCGCGAAGTAACCCGTAGTAAGGGCCGAAACTGCGTTAAACCGCGCGGGCACCCGCGCTGTTTTATACAAAAGTGAACCATCGAGTGCGCCCGTCGCGTACGCCCGCTTAACGCAGTTTCGGCCCAATACGTTAAAAATTAGTTATTGTAACGAATATTTTTCATGTTTTGTTAACTGAAGCTTAATAATTTCAAGTAAAACTAGTCCGTAGAGATATATTTTGAACAAATCCGTGATATCGAAACTAATTTTACCCCATCACTAGCGTGCCGGCCGCAGACCGCACGGACCGGTACACACGAAAAGTCATTCCCGGCAAATATATTAGAATATACATTACCCTACGTGACTTCTGTGAAATGAATAGCCCGGGCTACCTCTGTCCCATACATACAGACATAGGTATAGGGCATGTATACTTTGTATATTAGAGAGTAGCGACCCAACCTCGATCGCGCAGAATAATGAAATTTTACTTTGAAAAATCTGGTAAAAATAGCCTTTGTCTACCTGAAAGTCTATCTAGAATACTATAAGACTATCAGTTATATTTAGAGACGTCAATGCTTTCTTAGTAGTGATTTAAAGAGTGATTTTGACAGGTAATGTAGGAAAACTATTAGTGCCAAACATCACACTGGTAGTGTAACAGAATCACCGCACTATAATACCCTATAACTAGGACTTTTTTACATACATTTAGAGGCCGACGGGCAAGAAATATTACCCTTATCTGTATTATAATGTAATGTTATATTGAAAATTCTATGTCCTATTTTCACCCTGCACAAACATAAAACCTCATTCGACATGATATTAAGCACAATAATATGTTCAACCGATCTCAATTTTCATACGCAAAAACTTTATTTCAAAGTATTGACTGTTAGTAAATGGTCGGCTACGGAGTGCCTTTTGATGTACGTTTTTGCTTTTCAATGGTGTTTTTTGGGAGAGGTTTCATGTAATTTCGTGTTTTAAAATATAAATGTTGTTTTAACTATTGTTTTAAAAGTTATTAAGCCATTGTAAGTAGTAAGTTTGATGGATGAGGTACTTTCGAAATGTTGCGTTACCTGCAAACCGGTCGATAAAATACATTTCTTAAGTATCTATAATTAGATGATTCACCAATCACTGTATTTTGTAAGCACTTCATATATTACTATATTGATTGAGTGAGTTTTAGCTTTTTAGTCACAAGCCGGTGATTTCAATAGAACTCAAGCACGCAAGCGAGTAAATAAACAAATGAATATCTGACGCTCGTTCTATCGAAACTCGCAGATCGCCAACTCACTCAATTTCAACAACACTTTATTTCACTTACTCACTCCCGTACTCAGAGACATCAAACGCTTCCTTAGTAGATATTTAACGAGTGATTTTAACATGTTATGTATGAAAAATTACGTCAATTAGTGTACAGACGATTTAGTGAATGTCTTTATGTGCGGCACTGATCTACTTGTAATAACTTATAACATCTTTATCTTATCGAACTTTGTGATAACGACACGAGATAACAAAGTGCGATTTAATACTGACTTCACTTGTGGAGAGTCCCCTTTTATATCCAGTTTCTTGACGACCTCACTGGAGCTGAAACTTGCACTCGACCTGAAACCCTCATGCATGAGAAGGATGCCTTCAACTGTTCGGGAGATAATCGAAATTGGAAACAATAGGGATTGTGATTGCGTTATGTTATTGGAAAGGAAGTATATTATGGGTACTATGATATTGTTTCCAACTGGTTTTACGGGTAATTACTGAGGATAATGGGTAAAAAATTTCCCTGTTTCACACCTAAACATATTAAGGAAAAAAAGCGGCCAAGTGCGAGTCAGACTCGCCCATGAAGGGTTCCGTAGCAGCGAGTAACATAATAAAGAAGTTCTTGAAATAAATGTTTTTTTATTTACATTTGAGTTATTGAATGAATAATCAGTATTTTTTGCGGTTTACGATTTATGTCGTAAAAAAAAAACTACTAACTAGACCTCGTTCAAACCAATTTTCGGTGTTAGATTACATTGTTATGTACATCATATATTTTTTTTAGTTTTATCATTCTCTTATTTTAGAAGTTACAGGGGGGGGGACACACATTTTACCACTTTGGAAGAGTCTCTCGCGCAAACTATTCAGTTTAGAAAAAAATGATATTAGAAACCTCAATACCATTTTTGAAGACCTATCCATAGATACCCCACACGTATGGGTTTGATGAAAAAAAAAATATTTTTTTCATTTCTAAGTATGGGAGACCCCCCTAAAATTTTATTTTTTTTCTATTTTAGTGTGAAAATATTAATGCGGTTCATAGAATACATCTACACACTAAGTTTCAACAACATAGCTCTTATAGTTTCGGAGAAAAAAGGCTGTGACATACGGACAGACAGACAGACAGACGGACGGACAGACAGACAGACAGACATGACGAATCTATAAGGGTTCCGTTTTTGCCATTTGGCTACGGAACCCTAAAAAGAGTTCATACGAGTAATATGAAGAGTACTATGAATAATTTTCCAATAGGCATATTAATAATACACACAGAGCGAGCGACCTAATAAGTTTTGAATATTTATTTTATACCGACTTGAATCGCTCAAAACTTAGGCAAATAAAAATTACGTAGTAAGAAGATGAATAAAATATATATGATAAAAAAATAATCAACCGGATTTCTGATATTTTTCAACGGAAAAATATTTTCGCGTTCATTTTACCCACCAACAATCACGTCAACGCCTGTCATTTTTAATCCAATCAAAGGGTTGTTCGTAAAATTGGTAAATAATATTGATTTAACCGCTTTTTCGGTCGTCACTTATCATCATAGATTAAATTTTCACCTTCAGCTAACTGAAAAAAAATCAATTACTTCCGCCAGATGTCACCAAAATCAAATGTCGTTTGAACAACAACGCTATGGAGATGTCTTGCGATCATTTATTTTGTATTAACTGTAAAAAAATAATAAAGAGTAGTAAATATCAGAATAGTAAAGTAATTCGACTTTTACTTATTTCTTTAGCTACAAATAACGTATATTTTGCTTCTTATACATACTAAGATCAAAAACCTAATCATTTTTATATTATTAAGCCGTCTGATCAATCTTAAACGATTTCAGTTGTATTTTTATACTATTCTAATACCAATTCAAAATCATTTTCAAACTAAAGTCAACTCCACTCATTTCTCTATCCCACACTGCTTTACTGAAACACAAACTTTTATACGAACAGAGATTAATCAACGTCTATCAGGAGCAGATACCAACAGTAGGCTCGGAACATCATCCCATTGTCTATACCCCGGTAGTACCCCGCTCGTACCCCGCTCGTACCCCGGCTATAGCCCGTAGGGTTGTAATTACATGCACTGGTACTGATTGAAAAGCCGACGGGTATTGGTATGGTCAATCATTTTTATGATTGAAAGATTGAAAAAATGCAAATATTTTTTCTTGGTTTGTTATATGATGTGGTAGCGTACGGTTTTTATAACTAACTAGCAGCGCCCCGCGGTTTTACCCGCGGTATGTCCATTCCTGTGGGAATTTCGGGATGAAAAATAGCCTATGTTACTCTTGGATAATGTAGCTTTCGAATGGTGAAAGAATTTTAAAAAACGGTCCGGTAGTTTTTGAGCCTATTCATTACAACCAAACAAAGTTTTCCTCTTTATAATATTAGTGTAGATAATGTTTATTATTTTTGTGGTCATTGCATGTTGTATGTGGTGAAAGATTAAAGTGCTTACCATTAGCCGTCTTATTAATGGACGCGGTGTAACTTAAACACTGTTATATTATGTTTTGTCTCTTTCGCTCTTTGAAAAATTGCGTATGTCAGAAAGTGACAATCCATTTGATAGCTAAACTGTTCTTAATACGCGCTTATTAATATGGTACTAGATGTTTAAACGAACACAAAGTCTTACGTTCGTCCTTAGAGCCGTCAATTGCTCTCTTAGCAGAGATTTAATGAGTGATTTTGACATGTAATGTATGAAAAATAACGTCAATTACTTAAGTGTCGATTTAATGGACGTTTTTGAGTGCGGCAGTTAGCGTAACAGTTACTTGGTGACCGTTTTAATACTCACCAATACTAATTACTAGTCACTTTAGAGTAGTTTAGCTGTAATGAGCTATATAATAAAAATATATTTTAATAAAATAAAACAACAAACATAATTTTATCAATTAATTTCTGTTCCTAAATTAATAAAACAATATTTAAACATAGACCCGCGCGCGTAAAATATTCTCATTTAAAATTCTAATTGTTTGATTCGAGAACAAAATTCAAAGTCGGAAAGGTTCAAGTTAATAAAATAAGAGATCCTTTGCATATTATAATATTAATAATTAGAAGGTCTATACGCAGTAATTTTGGCTTTGTAATTCTATTATGTTTTAATTAGGAAAATCATCTGTTTTTTTACTGTATATAGATTTCAATGAACAATAAATTAGCTAACGTACTATAGAACAATAAAACATGAACAAAAATGAACAATATATTTAATATTAATATTTCAAAAAATTACTCAAATTCATAAAATAAGAAAAATACACATATCGGAAAATTCATTATTCGCGTAACCTGACTACGTCAAATACTACGAGACTACGATGCTACGAGAATACGATGCTACGGAATGCTACGCTCGGTATTATTCGGTCGAGAGCGCTACGCTCACGGTCCAATGCGTGCGCGCAATCGAATTATGAAGATTTGCTAAAGGATTGAGATTTGCTTGGAGAAACTGAATTATTTAACTTTTTGATTTCATTTTGAATGTTATTATTGTTTTATTGTGGGGTTGGCTTTGTCTTAATACAGTTGGAATTCCATTTTGGATTATGTAGTTTAGTTTATTATTACTTGGCAAATGATTATGGAACTTTTTTAATTTTGATTCTGTAAGTGAAGGCAACCAGTCAGTCAATCCTTTTTTCTAAATAAGTCATTAAGAAGTCCAAAACTATTTTCGAATTCACCGCTTCACCTAACGTTACACACATTCGAACTTTAAACTTCCAAACAAGAAAAGGAATCTTCATCTAAGTTCTTAGTTCTATCTCTTCGCAGTTTCCAAGTAAAGCTAATTACGTCTAAGTACAAGTAATAAGTAATAAAGTTGCGTGTTCGTTGGTACAGAAGCTGAGGTAACCGCACGCGCGGCGAGGCGTTAAAGACGCTCTGATCCTAGCTGACGCGCGCTTGATACCTTCACTACGAGTGGAATACCTTACGAGGAACTTAGAGAGATGATAAAACCAAAAAATAATTTATGTATTATCAAAGTCAACTTTTTTTGTTGCATGAAAAGTCCACTGGCAATACACCAGGGGTTAGGATATTCGTAACGTAAGATTGATAACTTTTAATTCACACAGGAACGGGTACAATGCGGGTAAAATCGCGGGGTACTGCTAGTTTAATAAGTCATTCATAATAACCAAGCCTGGTGTCGGAGTTTTTAGACCGCCTAAAGGTCAGTTTAATAATACATATGTTGTATCATCTCTCCAAAGATATCGGCACAAATCAAATGGTACAAGTGCAGTGGTGCGTGCGCGGCGTAACGTGCCGAGTGGGAAGCGAACCCGCTACATGCTTGCCATTTCGATCCACTCCGTGTATGTACTCGAGCAGTCATACAAATGTTATTTACTATGTGTGGTTTTGGCATGATAAGTTTATCATAAGTTGAAGGTGGTTTGATATGAAGGAAGTTTTTATTAAGATGGTTGTTTATCTATACTTAATATTATAAAGCTGAAGAGTTTGTTTTGTTTGTTTGTTTGTTTAAACGCGCTAATCTCAGAAACTACTGAACCGATTTTAATAATTCTTTTTGAATTAGATAGCCACATTCAACGGGAAGGTTATAGGCTAATTTTCATCCCGAAATTCCCGCGGGAACGGGTACAACGCGGGTAAAACCGCGGGGCGCTGCTAGTTTAGTATAGGTGTGGTGATGGTTTAACTAAAAAATATTGTAAGCAAAGTAAGTAAATTTGTGTAGTTTAGTGGTCAACCCTGCTGTCTGAGCTTTTAGACCACCTCAAGGCCTCCTATGAAAAAATAAGTGACATTTTCACTATTGACTACACTCTATTGTTTAATTATACATCTATAAAAACTGACCAGTCAAAACTCATTGATTTCAGCAGGAAACACTGCGTAGATTGTCTTTTAGACAATTATAAAACTGTTAAACTCTAGATACTGCTTAAAAAAACTGCCTAAACATAAGCCAGTCACTAAATAAACTGTCTAAACTAACAGATAAAAGAAAAAACATAAAGTTCTACGAACTCAAACCCTCTTTCCTGTTCGGAAGGTAACAAATAAGTATTTTATTTTAAGAAATTGCTTTCAAAATGTCTTATTTTCTATTATAAATCCGAGACCACAATAGACCGCGTCCGGAAATAATCGAGATCTAGATTCTATTAAAGTCTGATACGTGGAAAAAATAATAATCAGTGTACCGTGAAGAGAATGGAGTTCAAATCAGCCATCCACATTAAATCAGGACCTCATTTCTTCATAACCATCCCTTCGGATCGTCGCAGACACCGCGGACTTGAGACATTTAATATGAATCTTCTGGACGAAGAATGACTCAAGTTCTTTGAGGGCCTGATCGTGAGGGGTGTATAGTGAGGTTTCTAATGATTTTTGGTTAGGGCTAATATTCAATGTTCAATGTTCTTTATTTTAAAAAAATTGGTAATGGTCGACGTTGCTTTTTCCAAGGCACCCCTGTACATCTCATGAAAATATTTCATTAAAAGAGGATATCAATGTATTTGCTAGTAGCGCTCCGTGGTTTTACTCGCGTTATACCCGATAACCTCTCCGTTTACTGTGGCTATCCGATTCAAAAATAATTATTCAAATAGTAGTAGGTAGGTAGTTTCTGAGATATGCAAACTCAAACAAACAAAAAAAAACAAAATAGCTTTATATATTAGTATATAGATTTGGTGGTTACTGAGATTAGCGCAACAAACAAAAATTAAACGTTTCGGTTTTATTATATTAGTTTATATAGATTCGCGATAGCACATAAATATTTTCTAATAAGTGGCAAACCTTGAGACACACATAAAATAACATTCTACTACATATTATTTTTTATAAATTTCCCTAACTCCACACTACCAGTACACACATAAACAATTTCCTAGCGTGGAGATATCTCAGTATTCGTTGGAAATATAATTTAATCCGGACAACAATAGAAGCATTGCGAGGCGGGTCGCGTGAACAACCCCAGGACAATGATTTTTCACCAAAAACCAGACAAGAAAGCCTCCTACATCCTATTATGTAATGGATTATGTGACTTGAAAAGTTAGCTATTGAAAGTACTTGAGAAATGTGAGGGTTGTGAACAGTTGAGGGTTAGGTGGAACGGAGTTAGGAGTTTAGGAAGTCGTAGGCATTTTAAGTATAGGCAGTCCGTCTATAATAATTGTTATACGTGTTACAAATAAGTAATTATAGTAGGCATTCTTAGCAAAGGGATAGTATATATTTATTTCTTATGTTTTATTAGGCTTAAGATATAGGTATTGAACCTGTTATAAAACGAGTTATAAAGTGTTTACCGTAATAATAGTTCTCCTAATTACAAGACGTCCTAGTTCTAGTAGTTAAAAGACGTAAGTGAAAGAAACAAATAAGTTAAGCTAGCTAAGCAGTTGATCAATGAAACTATTAAGAACTTTGTCATTTTGACACTACAAAAATACGGTCCTAACATCCATTTTACACCAAATCTAAACCGACACCACGTAAAAACAAAACAACAACGAATCCAATTAAAAACCAAACAGAGCAACAGAGACAAATTATTTAAATTATAATTTCTGACAAACCTCTAAGTAATATGATTTGGTAGATGTAAAGTCAAAGCCGGCAGGTGGCAGCACGGCGCGGCCAACGTGTCGCAATAAACTTAATTACAGTTATAGCAACCTCAATACGTGGCTCTTGTAGACTAGGGTCCGCATCAGTGACATACTTTGAGGGATATTTTTGAAACTTAATATATTATAATATACCCGGATAAATTCACACACGGTTAATTAGATCCAAAGTAAGCTCTAAGCTTGTGTTATGGAAGCTAACTCACTGATACTACTACATATACATAAACAAATACTTTATAAGAATATATACTTGACACCCAGACGTCGTCGCCAACAAATATGTCTTCACATATTGTTGACGGAGAGCGTAGCAAAGAGGTTCTGTATTATACAGGGCAAACCGCGTGAGGCAGTGTTAGTAGAGGCAGTGTTGCTAATTCTCGATACTGTAGCGTTTTCTGTGGAATTTCGGATTGAATAGAAGCCTCTAGCCTTATTTCTGAAATCACATGAGATATATTTTGTATATTTGATAGGTTTAAGAAGATGGTATATTATTTACAGGCTTTTTATTATTTCTGTCATATTTAGGCTATTTTTAGTAATCGTGATAGCATTTATACGGAGGACGAAGTGAAAGAAAGAGAAAGACGAGTTGACATACATAAATAATACAATTTTAATATCAACAGCTCTACTATAAAGTCCCGGAAAGCCCGCGCAACATAGTCACCCTAGCCAGTTAATTACCTGCTAATTACGTAAGTCGCGGGCCCGTACATAATTAACGCTCGCTTCATACCGTAGCGATTCACTTCATGACGATTTTCAGTCTTCATATTATTTGTTTCTTTATTTAAGTTTACTCACGTTTAATGGTTTCGCTGATTAAGTTCCATATTTTACCCTGTTACTTATTTTATTTTTAACCACAAAGGTGCTTCTTTTTTTGGTCGGTTACTTCCTTAGGCCAAAGGTCAAAGTTTATCGTTTGATAAACCTATATTGTTACTCTTTAACGAAATAACTACCAAACGATTTTTTATGAAATTTCCTAACAAAAAATATTAGTTTTATCAATTAGAATAACATAAGTACAAGTTACGTTTTTATCTCAAATCACAAACAAACCAGCAATCCAGCGTTAAACATTAACCTCACAATCATTAAATTTCCATAAAACCTCAAACTATTCCTTCTTCCAATTTTTCTTCGAACCTAACCTAGATACCACCGATCCATTTTACCAGAAGATGAAGTATAAATAATTTCCAATCACCTCGTGCTGATAGTTAGGTGCTTACGAACGGGGTCTGCAATATTTCCGAGTGGTAAAGCTTGAAATTTCCCATCAACTCCGATGGGGTCGCTCGGTCGTGTGATCGCATCGGATCGGTGCAGCGTTCGATCGTAATTGCACTTAGATTGTTGTATATTGAGATGTATCCGTACATTTAGATATTAGGAATTAGAATTATTTATAAGCGTAGTGCCTGTAATGTTTTGCTGTACAATAAACAGAATAAGACAATTTTGTACAAGTTCAGTTAGTTGGAAAGAGACAAACCATTTGATAGCAAAAATGGTGTGAACCAACATTTATGAATGAGGCTCTTATAATTTAGACATAAGTGATTGTTCCCAATACGAATATGATATATACATCAAAATTACCAGATAATTAATAAAAAAAATTGTCGGATTTAACCAAGACCTACTAACCCACGAATCATTCTTAGATACACGAGGTTTTTTATCATGTGTGAGGTTGGCTTTACTTTATAGCAATTCGCTTTGAGTGGCTTTGCTCTAACTCACAGCCAGTCGATGCATATTTTTCGACGTTTTAATACGCATTAACTAAGTAAGAAATATAGAGACGTCTTGATTAGCAAAATATTTTTTTGTATTTTCGGTTCTATGTATTTCATTTCATTTCATTCTGAGGTCTAACTACCTCAGAATGGTTTGAGCAAAAATGTTCTTAAATCGTTAAACTGAAAGGTGAAAAAAGCTGCTTGAATGTATCAAGTTAGGAAAGTATTAATAAAGAATTAGAATAGAAGAAATCATGATAAGTGGAATATTTTTAGCATGTTCAATTCTTAGTTTTGATCTTCAAAATGGTTTAAGCAAAAATGGTCCTAAGACTGGCTAACCTAGAACAAAGCTACTTGTATTTAGTTTATTTTCGAACCAGCCCCATTCCCAACCGAACTTAGTTAAGCTAACATTATTTACCTCGACGTAACAACAAAGTAAAGCCAAGCTATCCATCCTTTACACCTAATCGACCGTGCTAAACCGAGATTAATAAATGACGCTTAAAATTTAGCCTTTTTTCGGCTAACCTAATGGTGCTTTAATAATTACACCGGTTTTTTGTACCGGGTAAAGCGAATTTATAGTAGGATATACTTACGGGCTGCGAATGAGTTATGTTTAGCTTTTTTCTTGTTTTTAAATGGGCTTGGAATTGAATTAAAACGAATTAACTGCCTACGTAAAAAACTAAACCTAATAATATAGATAGATGTATAAACTGTTTTGTAAATAACATTAACAAAGAATATAAATAACGTACATATAATAAGAGGCCTACAAAAATTAGCTTTTATTCAAGTTTAAAGAGGTACTCACTACCATTAAGTAAAGTTAAGCTTTTGGCCAAAAAAAACCTAATTGATTTCTTTCATCATTACATAAAATACACGGACCTTTTTCATGTAATTCAGAGTGTGACCCAATTATTTCACTTTATAAAATGAAAAAGCTACCTATACAAAATCATTGAGTACTTTATGACTGATATAAATTTTGACTTGAAACTTATAAAGTGTCTATTACCTCTTTATTCCACGTCACGCCACGTCAGAGGCCTTTGGCGGCTCAATAACTCTGATACCAGGATTTGTCAGGTTGACCATCCACTCGATGAAGAAGAAGACCTCTTTATTTTTTAATAATACATTGAATACTTTACGATATTACCTCCGTTCTGTTTAATTTCAGTTATTTTATAAGGTTTGCAAATAACACCACAGTGAAATAAGTCAAAGTTTATTTAATTTTCAAATTCAATATAATTACGGTACTTATTTACAATAATCGTATATATTCTACTACGTTATATATTTTAGTTTATGTACTAGTAAATAATAATAATTATGAATACACAACCGATATTGTCTACTGATATTATGTTTTTTATTATAATAATAATGTCGTAACGCGCGTCATGTCGTGGTCATAAAAAGGAAGTATTGAGATTCTCTTCCTCTCTTTAACTTGGATAAAATTAACAGATAGTAGGTAGGTAAGTATCTTATTTTTACTATGGGAAATAAATCAGCAAATTCACATTGAACGTTAAAACATAGAGGGCCATTAATTAACGCGTATTAAAAACAGTTCAGCTATCAAGTGTTTTGTCACTTAGTTTAAAGGTGCAATCCCCTCGAAACGTCGGGAAATAAAAAGTAAGTTATTATTTGCTTATTAACTTTCTAACGCGAAAAAACCCGTGTGAGTACGTTTAAACTATGTGTTCAAATCATGTAAGTTTAAAAAAGACTGACTGGTTTGTCATTTTCTGACATACGAAATTTTCCAAAGAGCAAAAGAGACAAAACACAGTACACAGTGTTTTAGTTACACCACGTTTATTATTAAGGCCCGTAATATGTACGGATCTTTCAAAATACTTTTACCTTCACCTACCTACCTTTTGATATAGCATTGGAACTCCCCGTTAGAATTATGCATAGTGAAGAAGTGACAACTTAGTTCTATTGTGAAAACGGTCATAAATAATGTATGTGAATGTATATTGCACCCGTTTCTTGTTTTAGGCGTGCATTTCAACATTATTAATATATTAATAATAATTTAATTAAAGCATAAAGATACGTTGTTGGAAAATATAATATATATTTTTGATTCTGATGTTATTACTTAAATATCTAATGTATAACTTATACAATCTAGTACAAATTTCGATTACTTAGGCAGTGTTTTTTTATTAATTGTTTTAACTAAATGTAATTGTTTTACCATACATAAATAACATATAGGTTATAGAGGAATGGGTATGAATGAATATAAAAAGAATTTTAGTATACAGTCAAGTAATACGAGTATAAAGTCAGTAGGTATATATATATTTAAATGCGAGTGAAGGTGGTGTTATCAATACATATAATGTCAAAGTATGTACGAGTATATAGTTATAATAGGTTTGTAATAACTATGTACTATAATCTTATATAAACATAATATATTTTATTCTTTGGTATACATAATATACACTACGTCTCTGGTAAGTTATTACATATATATCTTTTATAATAAGACTAATCATTTCTTCCTAATTTTATATTTTAATATATTTAAAGCGAGATTTGAAAAGTTTTAATGTGTTCTAATAGATAATCATATATTTTGTTTTACGATCATGCTTGGTCGCTGTGATAGTTTTTTAAATAGAGTAAGTTCGGGTAATATGGTACACCATAAGCTTATTTGGAAATAAAACACTAGACTTTTGAGATCAATCAGTTTTTATTGGTCAAATCAGTTCTTTCAAGTTATTACTAATCAACACTTAACATTATCAAGTAATTAACACGATATACAAATTATAATTAACGTTTTTTAAACAATTGAGGAATTGGTAAAATTTAAACATGATAGTGCAATATGGCCTAGGGCCATATTGGCCACAGATCAAGTGAGCCATATTGCCCGCCATAACAAAAAAATAAAGAAATGAAATATAATTAAATTTTGCATTACTTTGCAGAACATAATTCGCAAAAAAATATATCTGTTTCTATTCCTGAGCATTCTTCGTGAGCCCATAATTTACAACATAGGCATTGAATCCACGATTCACCTCTGTTATCCATAGAATAGAGACTATCACAATACAAACACTTTGCATCAGAAAAATTGCTTCTATCTGGACTTTCGTCAGAACTGTCGGCGTATAAAGGTTCATTTTCTTCCTCCGAGCTTGACACGTGTACCTCCTTAGATACCTTCGTCTTTTTTCCTTTACACTTTCCTTTTTTGGTTTTGTCTGAGGCTGTTGATTCTTGTGTGATATTTGCTTCATTAATATCCAATTCTATAAAATCATGATCAAAAACACTTCTATTAACAGGATATAGCCCTGTGGCACGAAAACCACTCACAGCAATCTCACCACTTTGAGTTCGTAAATATGCTCGTCCAAATTAGTTCTTCTGGCAGGGTAGGCTTTCTTCCAAGTTTAGAACAAGTTGCAACCTCGGCTGAGAGGTCTACTTTAGCAGCCAAACGTCTTAAAGTTGTTCGGGGTACCTTGTACAATTTGGAAGCCTTTAGTGAGCCCATTTTCTTTCTTCTCACATCTTCGATTGCCTTTCTCATGGATTCCTTGCACCATATTTGCCGTTTTCTTTCCGAAATTGGTCTTCTTGGAGCCATTACCTTAAAAGAAAAAAGGAAAAATCAGTATTTAGAGAGATTACGTTATAAGTGGCCAATATGGCCTAGTAGTCCATATTGGCCTTACCACTAGTGGGCCATAATGACCGCTAGGCCGATTATGATCAACACATGTTTAACCTAAAAACTATGAACAAATATGCCAAAAAAATATCACAACTCTACAGAAAAAAAGTAAATCTTGTAAACTGTACACCAGCAACATAAAAACAATGAGTATTTGATAAAATATAATGAGTCAAACTTACCAAAAAATTACATCGATTTCGATAATTATCGATCGTCACGCGTCCAGGACACACGCGCACTCGCCAACGCACAGGGATCGACTGAGGGGGACGAGGGAGGAGCTGCAACAATATGGCGGGTGCGCACAACGCCAGTGTTCCTTAGTTTAGCGAAAATACCGCCAGGCCATATTGGCCTCACGGGCCATAATACCCGAAACTACTCTATATTTTATGGATTTGTTTTTTTTTGTAACGAATACATAAAATTACTAAATTGAGTTCTGAGTATCGGTTTCTAAAGTTTGTCCTTTCTGACCACGGTTCCTGTAAAGGGGCCGAAATGTCAGACAAAAATCTATACTAATATTATAAAGCTGAAGAGTTTGTTTTGTTTGTTTGTTTGTTTGTTTGTTTAAACGCGCTAATCTCAGAAACTACTGAACCGATTTGAATAATTCTTTCACTGTTAGATAGTCTATTTATCGAGGAAGGCTATAGGCTACATTTTATCCCGGATTTCCTACGGGAACGGGCACAACGCGGGTAAAACCGCGGGGCACTGCTAGTGGTAAAATAAAAGCGAAGTGTATCCGTAAACGTAGTTTCAATTCAAAATGAGCACTGAATGTTTGCAGAATAAAGTGAATATGTACTTCCATAACTATTTTGAAAATATGCAAGTAGTAACTATACATATTTGCATTTTTTTAAAGTTTTTTTAATAAAAAAGCTATTCAATAGATAAGTACCTGACAATATTAAATACTTGAATAGCAATGTCTTATAAAATTATTAACACGAAAAAAATATTTTTGTAAAAAAAGTTTACTTATAATTAGTCTAGAGTTTAATATCCAAAAAAATCCTAAACAATATTGGTGTTTACTTGTGAGCAAAATTTAACTCATTAAAATTGCTATTTTGGGGTTTATGTATATTCGCTATCGACCTGTAGATTTGCGTTTGGCACAATTCATATTACTTACGTATTTGTATATAACTAAGTATATTATTGTATATGTTTTTGCTTAAAGAACATCGCTAATATACATTATAACTTACAATTAACATTATGTCAATATAAATTTCATTAATTATAAATACTTCGTAACAGTATGTAACATTTTATATAAAAAGCTGTGACATATAAACATATATTAATTATTTATATAATATTTAAATATAATTATATTAATATAAGCAAGGTAGAACGTGAAAGAAAATAAAAACAAACAAAAATATTTTTAATAATTATTTACTTTTCAAATTATATCACAATTATTACAAGAAATCTCCAAACTATGAATCAGACTTCGCATTGAACAACCAATGAAAACAGTAGCCTATTGCAATTTTGGAAACTGAAAAAAACACTTGTCTCAATAACTTGACCAAACTTGAGCAAACTGTTGCAACACGAAATATATTCCAAAAACACTTTTTATGTCTAAGACAGTTTAAAACATTTCATTAATATCAACTACGTGCAAAATCAACATCGGAAGCTCAATTTTAAAAATTACTCAGACCTTTACAACAATATCCATTTTTGAAGCGTTCAATTCAATTTCAATCAATTAAAACTGGTTATTACTAGATAAATATAACATTTTGATATGTTTTATGTACTCTAATATTTTCGCTTTTTGTCATAAGAGTGTTTTAATCAACCTTTTTAACGTATTTGAAACAATAGCTATTTTGATTGTGTTAATTCGGCCAACGATTCTTGTAACTTCAATATTCATTGCTTACCTTTCTTTCTCAAACATTACTTAGCTTACAGGCAGAAAATATGACGCGCAAAAAAAGATCTCTTTTAGGCGAAATTTGCCTGCACATATCGAGCGTTTTGACACCAACACTACATATACTTCGTAATCGAACGTGCAAGCAAATATCGCCTTAGTTTGCATATGACACGTAGCCACGTTTTGATAAACAATTTTTAAAGCCCACATAATAAGCTTTTCTTAAGCAAATTTCATTGACCGAATTAACTACCAATCAATTTATTTTAATATACACAATCAAATACTTTATAATAATACGAAACCGCCATTTTGGTAACGTTTCTTAATGTCTACGTAAAGTGCTAATACCGAGGTTATATACTTTAGGCCCTACATTTATTATCAATACAATTTTTCAAACGCTTTCAACAAAGCCTTTACTATTGATACCGAAATTTGGATTGGAGTAGCTGTTCAGTGTTATATTTGCATCTTAATAACTAGTATTAAAATTAACATTAATTAATGAACTGGTTAACTCAAATTAAGCATACCTAGATCGGAATAAGTTCTAGCAGTATCTAGGAAAATATGTCTGAAATTCATTAACATCAGTTCCTATTTTCAATGTCATGCTTCATCTGAGTTAACCTTAAGACCAACTTCATTTTTAACCACATTTCCAACGTCAAACCGATTGCTAACAATTCTCGCGTAAACACTAAAAAGAAACAAAAATATACAGTCAAATAACCTATTATAAATATAACAGCCTAAGTTTTACTATTCAATAGTAAAACGTTATTTACCTAATATCGTACAGTATATAAATAAGGTTCGTCGGTTTGGAAAAGCAGTGTCAAAATTGTAATAATAGAAACATCAAAATTGAACAGATAATAAATATACCCGATTCAAAAAAGCATAACTCTAACATTCAGAACAATTTATAATTTAGATTAAACATCAATATCAATAGATTCGAGAATACATTTTCACCACATTGGGTTTTAAACTAGATTATCGCCAAATACTAATTTGGAACTGTTAATTTTATTTGAAAATATTTGAGGCCTATTAGGCCATAATTTTGTTCAATTCATTTGAATTTTCGATTGCAAAACGTGCCATTTCTATATTACTTACATAGGAATAAAGGTGTTACATTAGTTTTATGTAGAGGACTCATTAATTTAAAGTTCTTCGGTAGATGCTATGGGAGCTTTCAGCAATGGGGTTCTAGGACTTTTGGATCCGTCTGTTGATCTCACTACTGCCTGAAAGTCTTCATTCGAAAGGGAAGCAGGCAACGGAGCGATTTTTAACTGATGCCCGTTTAGTTTGATTTCTGTGATGGAGTGCGATCTACCGTGGTTCATGTTGGGTTTTTCCTTATTACTAGTAGTCATAGGATCGTGTGTTGGTGTCTTTGCTTGAACAGTTTGCGGCACTTTGGCCTTGTTGGATTGTTCCCGGAGTGCCATTTGATAAGCGACTTCGAACGCTTCGCCTAATGTCAGGATCACTTCTGTCGCTTGATCCTGTAAACAAAAAGGAAAGCACTCTTTATTGATTGTTGCAGCTCACAGTAAGTTATTAATCGCAGCATTTTATCGTGGCCCTAAAATGCTTGTATAATATCCTGAAACATCTTGCTGCGACGTTTCTCAGTAAAAATATGTATCGTGATACTATTCTTCTTCAAAACAGAAAACGGAACCCTTATTCGTATGATTCGCTTGTAAACCTAATAATAGCCTAGGCTAGAACCGAAACTCTTCTCACATAATAATAAATACAATTCATACTTTCTAAATAGTGCGAAACACAAACCAAGTCTTACCATAGTAGCGACTCTGAAGACGTGACAGTAGTGGCTCTTGGTGACGTGGTCTTTGGTGATGTACGCGAAGTGAGTGAGGTCGTCGGCGTCCTGGCACGCGCAGTGGATGTTCCGGATCTCATGCTCACATACTAACTCCTAGGGGATAGCAAAGATACTGTTCAGTTGTTATTTTACAAAGTATTATTAGATTAGTATGGCAGTAGTAAAAATAAATGCGTTATGGAAGAATTTCCGTCGGATAGCTATTTTATTTTTCTGGACTAAGAATAACTTGTATAATCTGCAATTGGTTTAAAAAGTCTAGATTTAGATAAAACAGTTTAACTAATGGCATAGTAATAATCAAATCTTATTTCAATCATCGCGATTGGTCAATTGATCTTCGCTTCGTTCAGCGTAAACATACCCTTACTTTTAAACATAAGTAAAAAAGCTATTAAAATAATTAATTTAATAGAAAATGTACTGATATTTGTAAAAAAGCTACCTCTTATTTCTTGCGACCTTATTAAATTATTGTGATAAAGACCATAAAGTTATAAAAGAGACACAAACAAAAGAACTATTATCCCCATCGACCCTTTTCAAATCAATTCAACCGTTAATATCAAAAACAATTTTTGACCCAAAAGAACAAAATAAAAAAAAGTTATTCCGTCTAACTAACCGTAAAAGGTTAGCAAAAATAAATTAAAAAAGAGGTAAAAAAACAACAGTCTCTTTCTGTAAGAAACAACTGAGCAAATTGGTTTATGGTCCAATGAAGTGAAAACGATGTTTTGTAATTATTAATTAAAAATCAGACGCTAGAGGTTGAGAATACAAGTTATCCCTTGGTATCAAGGATGTCCCTCCACGCTCGAGTAGCCATCAAAGAGGTTGAATATAATAGTTGAGTATTATGAAAAATGAACCAAAATATAGGGAAATCTTCTCGATTTATTAATACCGAAAAGGAACTTAAGCCACCATGTAATAGGGTACAAATCAGAACGGTAGGAAATATTCAAATTTTAGACTATTAAGAGCGCTTTTCTCTCATAGGTATACATTTTGAACATAATTTTGACTTGTTTGACACGATTCTAAGAACTTTTTCATTTTACAAATTAAATAAATATTGACAGGAAATATTCACATACACAACGACAATTTCTAAACATCAAATGACAGATCGCAAAAAAGATACTTAACGAAAATAGAAAGAGAAAATATCACTTTACTTACCCTAGTAATAGTGTTAAGGAACTTGACACCCCTATAGCTGATGGATAGGATGATATCCGGAGAGTCTCTCGGTTCTTTGGTAGATTTCTTCAACTTCTGAATTGATTTCTTTGTAGATTCAGTCCCTCTCAGCTCTTTCACTACTGTTGATCCTAGGTACTGTAATTAATCATGAAATTAGTATCGTGCAAGAAACTAGAACGTATAAATTATGAGTTTCTTAAAAAAAGTACACCAAACCAAAAAAAAAAGGTCACGATGGTTCAAATGGTTCAAACACACAACAAACTCACATTAGCTACATAAGTAACAGCCCCCGTAACGAGTACAAAAGGCTGATGCTTCCACTGCGTCTTCAAAGCCCCTGGCACTCCAACCAGCAGTTCCGAAGGCGCCCTGATCTCCAGATCCGAGGGTCTCGGCGGCTGAGGAGCCGGTCGGTTCTTCTTACTCCGCTTGAGGGTCTCCCCTCCAGGTGGCGCTAGCGTAGGAACAACTGGCGGAGGAACTGGTTTCAGGTTCTCATTGTGAGGTACCTTTTCTTTGATATCCTCTCTGAACATCTGTATATTGTTTTTCTGTGGGAGAAAGGGTAATTGTCAATGTAAGGATGAAAATGGAAGATTTCCTAAAATGCTCGTAATAAAAAATCTGTTCTAAAAAATCGTCCAAAACCTTTTATGAATAAAACATTCACCAAAATCTACTACAAACAAGTTGAACGCCGCATAGAATAATTGGCATTCACAAAACACCTGAAAATAGACTTAATTAAATGAAAAGGGGTGCGACAAAGCCTCATAAAAAAGAGCAAATAAAAAAAATACAGTAGATAAAAGGGCACTTAATCAAAGTTTCACACTTCAGAGGTGCAAAACAAAAGTAATGATGCAATACGAATAATAAAGGTGGGTGCACGGGAAAGTGTAAAATTTTAATTAAGGCACTAAGTTGTTGTCGACAAAGGGTAAAAACATTGTTAGTTTGAACCATCTAATTTGATGAGTGACACTCACCGTAATAAAAAAATTGGATTCATACGGAAATGTATTCAGTATTCATAGTTGTGAATGGAGTGATGTTCCGGCAGGGTGGCTCTGAATTGCGACAGGGCAACGGGAATGGAATGCGGTATTCACTTGTAACTACCTAACTAATAATGTGGTAGATGTAAGGTTTATTCTATCGGGTTTTTTAAAAGAGCTTTTCACCGTGTAATTTTTGTAGTTATTAGTTTGTGTAACGTAGTCAAAAATATTCAAGGCTTTCTTATCCTAAATTTTGTATATTTGTGACAAAATATTTTTGAAAGGAATCGTTTCATTTTAAAACAAGTAATTCAAAAGTTATTTCAATTTTGATGAGTTAAACATCTTTAACATCCGTGGAAATTCATTGATTCTGTATTTTGTTTATTTAAGCTTAAACTTGATAAATGCATTTCAAATTCAAACATATTTCAGACACGACTCGTGATATGAAAGCATAACACCGGGCACTATTTCAATAACCCCATACGTTTGTATATGTTAGCAAGCTAAGTGGCTCCCTTGTATGGCCTGGCTTGAATTCAGTCCTAATTACCTATACAGAGTTGGCGAGGCGTGAAATTAAAAAAATGCACGCTAACATAAACGTAGAGCAAAGCTTTATACGAATGTACCTAGGCTTTAAATAATATGGACTGTGGAAAATAGAGTACACTTATGTAATAGTCTATGGTGAACTTTAGTTTTTATAGGTATACCTAGATCTACTATATTTTTATGCGTTTGAACTTCATTGGTATGTTTTTTTTACTTTTTATTTAATCGTTGTGCCAAAACAGTTTTCGTACGTACACAATTCGGTAAATAACCTAACAAAAGATTGGATTTTTTTGACCCTGTTACCTTTTAAATATTTGTTCTAAATATTCGGTAAATGCGTTTGGAAGTCAAATTACTTTAAACAGGCACAGACTCATTGCGCTTTCTAAGTATCGGAACTTAAAAGTATATTAAAAAGTTCTAGCTTATACATGTAATGTCTCACTGGGCGTACAAAGACTCATCTCACTTAAAGTAAGAAGATAGTCACTAGACTATCTTTACCTATGAAACCTCAAATTGTTATCAAAATAAACGCCACCAAAAATATAGCATCATCAACGTGTTAATTGCTTACTAAACCATATGCATGTATAGTATGTTATGGATGAGTGTCAAAAATGTCAATCGCATCTTAATCACGGGGCCCTCAAAATTCTTAATGGGATTAAAATAGCTAATCCCTGGTTAATTGCTCATCTGGTTGTTGATTATAGTCACGCACGGTGGGGTGTAACTAGGTAACACCCTCAGAGACACCCTCTCAGGTGAGGGGATGAAATGGTAAATAAATTTGAAAATAATATTTTTGGGGTCGGTGATTTGCGATGTCAATTTTGAGACACTTTTTTCGTCACGATGTTGCACACCTTTATTAGGCACTCAATTTGTATATTTAAAAATGAAAAAGGTAATAGATATGCAGACGAAATTGCACAGTAGAATAAATGTATCTATCTCACTGAAAATACTGTGATATATATATAGATACTGTAGACATATTAAAAAAGTCCGTCGCCATGTTTGTCTGTTCGCGATATATTCAAAAACTACTCAATGGATCTGCATATTGGTTTCATCGATAGAAAGTATGATTCACGAGGAAGGTCTGCGGTTACTTTTAATCCCAAAATTCCCACAGGAACGGGCACAACGTGAGTAAAACGAGACGTTAGAGATAACTAATCCAGCATTAGTAATCTTTCATCGAATGTGGTAAACATTATAATATTCCAAGGCCAAAAGGACAGTTAATGCTAATTGGATAATTTAAAAATAATTGGATAATTTAAAAATAACCATTGCAACACCTATTAGGTATTGCATCCAAAGTTATTGCTACAAATTGGAATGATGCAAAGTTAATCGAGCATGATTAAACATGTTGCAATCTTATCAACATTAAAATCGTTATCAAGTTTTAATTAAATTAAGATCAGTAATAAAAGTTAATAATCAATGCTTATGAAATAAAAATTAAAGCAAAGAGAATAAATTACTGTATCGAATTGGATTGTATCAACATGACTTTGAGTATCATTATTTTGGAAATAATGCGATCAAATTGCCTTGTGATTTTATAAACTAAGTCTTACAAAATGTTGTGGCGAAATTTGAAGAAGCAATGAATAGTCTATATGTGGTAGGAAACCTTTTAAAAAGTTAAACAAAGATCGTACAGAATGACACAGTTGGCCGATTTTTTAATTGTTACTCTTGGAAATATTATTACTACCTACATTTGAGAGACGAATATGTACCTAATTATTAAGCTTTGAGATGCTTCTTCTTCCTTTTATCATGAGATCGCCTTTAATATGATTTGAAGAGTACAACTAGGTTACTAGGTTACTGTATACTTGCTTGATTAATTAAATCTTAGAATGGCTTACGTAGAGACTCAAAGTTGGAGCATTTGATAAGATGTGTAGCCATTTTGTTTTTTTACTATTGAACAACGTTGTTTTCGTCAATATGACGTTACGTCTAGACTGTTTCCTCGTCCTTTTGTCTTGTCCTTACTTTGTACCTTATTGACTTTACTAACCCACATACAATACGTTTTATTCGGTGTAAATTGTCATTGAAATTTTGGTAGAGGATAATTCAGTCTATAAACGATTTGCATCTTTTTAAGGAATATTTTTGAGAGATTTTCAAGGTTATTGATATTTTTATTTATTTTATTATGCTGTTGAGAACGTAATATAAATGACAATTCCAAACTTACTGGTTTTTAGAAAGGGACCACTACACATTTTACATTAAAGCAACTTCATCGCTTCACTTTTATTTGACAGTTTTATCTGACGTTTCAGCTCTTTTACAGAAACTGTGATCAAGTAAGTTTTAATAAGACTTCTGTGATGACGATTCCTGTAAATCGCCATTCATAACTCTTTATTTGCCATCTTATTTTTTTCGTTACTATAACGTTAACGTATATTATAACCATTAATTGCATTCTAACTCACTTAATGACGTTAAGGGGTGCAATAATCTCCTCGCCGATCAATTGAATGAGCGCGATCATTTGATGTCGGTATCGCAGCAACACCCCTCACTAAATTGCTCATAACACCCGACTACTTGAGGATATCCTTTTTACCAAGAGATTGCTCTATTAGTCGGGTTTGATTTTTATTAAGTGCATCCAAATTTGATACGTGTCATCGAAATAATAGAAATGATTATTATTAAATATAAAATTCACATTGAGATATTTATGGATACCAAATAATTTTGAAAATAAATTGTTTATGTTGAGATTGATAAATAAGTTGATGTCATAGACAAAAAAAAATATAAGGCTTAATTAATTAGGTCAAACATTTGGTAAAATTTATTATATTTGGGAGTGACTACTTCAACATCGATAATAAGCGTCGCTAAACATGCAATTGGGCTTTTGAAAAAAAAAAATTTTTGTGATAAATGGAAAGATTATATATTAGTTTTATAACAAAACTATTTTTATTTAATTTTTTTTCGCAATAATTCAAAAGTTATTTCAAAATAAAAATTAATTTTTGAATCCAGTACCGAAAACACTCGGACAACTCCCGAACAAACCGGAGCGCGTGTGACGTCATAATGTGTAATAGCCGTAAACGCTGTACGTACTTATGGCACAGATTACTAAATAGTTACTACGTCTTATGGTTAAATAGCTACACATTATCACGTCACAACCACGGTGACCAATTATGGCGCGTTTATAGTCACGTGATTTTTATTCAATTTTTAATTGTTTATAATTAATTGAAAAAATATATTTTTTAAGTTTTTTGCATTAAATATCAATATTATCAATAATAAAGTTTTAAAATACATAAAAAAATCTTTTTTTTTTTTTCAAAAGCCCAATTTGATCATCGCTATTCATTTATATAAACAAACAACAAAGGTGGTCCAACAAAAGCTCCCTACGGTAACCCCAAGGTCAAACCAACAGTTTGAAGGAGACCGTTACAAATTCGTTACACAACAGTTTAGCCAATTCAATTTTAAAACGCCATTAATATGCATAATCGGTTGTTAGTACTTGAACGGCATAATAACTAAAACAAGAAGCAGACAGGCTAGTCTAGAGCTTGTTTATATTCTTAATACGTTTTATGACGGAATTTAAACAGCTGATATAGTATAATTGTGCCAATACTATTGACGAGGTAGGGTGTATGTGGGTATTTTTAGTTTTCAATAATACATATTTTGAAACGTCTTATTCTAAACCTTTGTATCAATTTAACATTTTATGCCGTAAGTTTTCTCTCAGAGATAAATTACCGAAATATTTTTGTACAAAACCATCTTTATTTTAAGTAATTTCATTCGTCAAGAATTTCAATAATAAATTTCCTAACTAGATGATATTACTTTAACATCCTATTGACATTATATTGAACATAAGCAATGTGATGGCTTAGACTCGTTACATCTGCTATGTTATGATATAATCCAATTCATTTCGCAATACCATGAGAATGTTAACGCAGGTGCCTCCTATCAACATAGTCTACGATGAATTATAACAAACTGTTTGTTGGAATAATCGCATATTTTGCAGCCTGTGGGTGAGTAATTGCTGGGGGTTTATGTTTTATTTTGCTGTTGTAATGAAGCCTTGGCGATTTTTAATAATGTTTCATACGGTTTTGAAAAGTAACACAATTTTAAGAAAAAAATAGTAGCAACGTTAATTAGATTTTTGGGAGATGATTTAGAACTTTCAAATTAATCTATCTATAGTTACCTTCTATATTATAACCTAATTGTAAAATATATACACTAGATTTCTAGATTTTTATATAATAAAACCAGTCGTAAAAACCACGTAAAGGAATATGAATTCGAAAACATTAAGACAAGTATTCCGAATACTAAACAAATAACTAAAAAAAATATTGATAATGAGACTAATAGGTACAAATGTTTGCAGTGCAAGCAACATAGGAAAAACGAAAATAAACTTACCAAAGAATTGAGATCAGTTTTAATATCTTCCACCGGTCCGTTCTGCTCGCCAGACACCGACGCCAGTATCCTCTTTCTATGCCCAGCCTTCTGGATCTCCAGTACTGCAGTCAGCTCTACCTCCCAGATCCTCCTAACCCTATCCATGTCTACATACAAATGTTTCCTAAACGTATCACTATATTGCTCTAGATTAATATTCCTTAGCCATTCATCAACAGACTCGTTTTGGTTCTTTTTACTTATGTTATTATTGTTATTGCTTATTTCTGCTATTTTAAGAGGTAATTGTTTTGATGATTCTATTATTTTATGTCTATCATTCTCTTCTATTCCCATTTCGCGGAGGTCGTTTTCGTCTAGTAAGCCGTTCTGAAACAAACGTTTGGTTTGAGTATTTAATAGTAAATTTAATAGTAATAGTAATTTTAAAATTTTAATAGTAAATTTAAAATTTAAAACGGTTGGACCGATTTTTACTAAACAAAGCTAAGAACCACCGCAAGGATACTGGTTTACAAATGGTATAAACAGCATAGAAATCGATCCATCACATACAGACAGTACACACACACAGACATCGGCGTCAAACTTATAACAACGACTTCGTTTGAGGTTAAAAAAGGTATACTTAAAAAAATAACAAAACAATATAATATTAATAAAAAAGAACAAGTAAAACGTCTACATAGACGCCAATACTTACAACAAATTCAATATCATCGTAACCACTTTCCAGGAAAAGTGTTTCGTAATCGTGTAGGCCTATCCCAGCCAACCAGATGCCCAGGTTCGAAGATACCGATGGACTGAGGCTGGACTCCGAACAGCTCAGTCCCAGTCTTGAAGTGAACTCCTGCTCCAGTTCGGAGACGAACACAGACTCGCGAACTAACTTGCTTCCAAACGAAGCCATGATCTCGGAGATTTTCGCCCATTCCTCCTGTAGGCAAAAAAGTAACATTTTTAATGCAAACGATATTCCCTATTGTATTTTGATAAAACATTGTACCTTTGGAGCATTTGGTGATGGTTATAATTTAAGGTATTTGATGACCATCTTTCTATTCTAATACTACAAGTATAGAGTAAATAGTAGTAAAGTTTTGTTGTATAGAGGGCTAATCTTTGAACTAACTGTCGAGTTTGACAAACTCTTTTTGTACATGATCGTCATTTAACATGTTAATTTAACAGTTTAATAACAAAGATACCAGTAAGTATCAGCAAGTTGTCATTTACTCCTTATTCTTATACAATTGTTCGGTCTCTGAACTCACTTGGGAGTAACTAGCCTTTGTGATCCCAATACAGTCCCTACTACGCATTGTCCTTTAAATTGTGTCAGTTGAATACCTAATACACAACTCGATAACATTTTTAATACTGTTTGGTTCAAAAGTGAAGCGGAAACGAATCAACAAAGTAACTAAACAAAGAACTATCTGTTAACATGTTTTTAGTTTATAATTTAGTCATAAAAAAGTTCCCCACTACCTATATGTTAATCTACTATACCTTGACATATATCAAGAAACATACATCACACATTGTCATTAAAAAAATATGACTTGTCAAAAATATGCGGGTGACCCTCATCACTTTATATATTTTTCCTCAGATAAAGCTGTTTTTTCAACGCTATGACACAAGATGGCGACAGGTGCAAGAGTGGTTAGGCAGATGTTATTAATGTTCCGCAGCTTGAGTTCTTGCGCGGATAACGGAAACGGTAACCTTAAGTTTATTATTTTTATTGTTGAAATAATTTGCATCGTTGAGTAAAGAGAGTACTCCTTTAGAATTCCTAGTAAGACCTTTGTTGGCGGCTTTCAATGTTCTTTGATGTTTAGGTCTTTATGTTGGAGTGGCATCTTAGAAATTGTTAAGTTGGTTAATAGTTGTTATAATTTTAAAGATATTTTATGGCACTTATTGGAATTCAGAGATATCTTACCGTTTTTAATTGAAACTACGTTTATGGATAAACTTGGCTAAATTTTACATTTTTATCTGAAGTTTTGATTCAAAATTTGTAAGTATTCGCTTAAATGAATTCTACCGTTTTCAAGTAATAAAGGGTGAATGATCTACTCGTAAACTTCAGATTTGAGTCAGTAAGTCAATAATGTAGGTCAGTGTTTAGTCAGTAAGTCATTATTTTCAATAACGAACAATGGAGAACCAATAAATATTTACCTAACTCTTCAAGTAAGTACACTTCTTCACACATTATCCATTTACGTACTCAATGGATCGATAACAAGTACGAAATACCTAAAGTCAACACATTATTAAAAGTAAATATTGACTTAGTATTAATATAAAACCAAGCCAAATATCAATCTGCTAATTATGTCAACAAGTATAATCAAACACAAAAATCTTCAAATTCACCTTCCAAAGTCATACAAGTAAAGGAACTAAAAAAATTGCAAAAACATTTCCCTTCCTTTGTCTCTACTCTAATAATAACAATTTGTGTTTCCGCCTGTCTGTTAGACTCAATGTGTCATCGACAATGGCGTCAAATGAATATGCAAAGTTTCGGCAAAATGTAAATGTATGTTATTGTTGAAATTGTTTCATTGACTGCAACGTTCAAGGTAGGAGCGTAAAGTATTTAAGACATACAGGAAGGTTTTCAGTATTATAAATGTAAGATGTAGAATATAATGCCATATCCTATCCCATATCCACCATATCCTAATACAGGAGTATTAGAACATTTTCGAAAAACCAATCCCTATCAAGCATGTGCAAGGTAAAGAATAAAGATATAATCAAAGTAAAGAGAATTAGCCTGTAATGTTCCTGGACAAAGCGCTCTCATCCCACTGAACATAAAATGAGGAGAATTAAGCGTAATCACCATGCTTGCCTAATTAAACATAAATAGATGAACAATAACAGCATATTTTTTTGTTGCTCTCAAGCCTGCAAATTCACAAATTCGAATAGCAAGCAAAGTCTTCAATTTTCTGATTGACACAAATAAAGTGACCAACCAACTAGTGACTTTGTAGGACTTCCCGGTGAACACCAAACACCGTTAACTGTCGCATCCTTAATGTATAGTTTCACACGAGTTTTGTATTACGAAGGTATCTTTGTGTAAAGTGGATGAACTCTAAATATTATGGTTTAGCATTGATGGGGAACAGGCAATGGTTTTCCGGTAACCGCTTGTGTGGGTAGAGACTGAATAAAGTACCAATTTTGTGATGCTATCACGTGATACCTATATTATGGTAAGATTTGTTTCCTATAGTTTAAAAAGTCGAGCAATGTTGTGGTGTGTGAAAAATAATATTCTGAATGTTAAAATGATGATGACTATAAGATGACTTACAAGAACATCAGAGCTTCTTAGATTGTTTCAATGTTTTTTATATGTTTACAGTACAAGAAGAAAATATATCGGCACCAATCAACCAAATACGCTGACTCCACCACCAAACTGTCTACAAACCAAGTTCCTTAACAGTGTCTTTATAATATCCACTAAGAACAATAACAGATTTCACAAAGAATAAGACAAAAATAATAGAAACATCACAAACCTGTTCATCAAACGGACTAAGTATCGACAGTGATTTGTCTCCACTCTGGTTCGAACTGGTAGTATTACTCCTTCTCCTGACTTCTTCTTCCCCGTTGAGTCTATCCTGTCCATTGTTCAAATGTTCCGTCGGCGAGGAGTCGTAAACCGACTTCAGTTTCCTGAGGGACTTGGGACGGTCGGCCGGCATGGGCCGAAGACCGATCCCGTCGAGAGTTGTAGTTGAGCCCTTGAAGAGGCCTGAGGACAAACAAATAAGGTTGGTTAGTTGGTGATGAATTTCAACTTAAAAATCTTGGGTATCTTGGGTAATCTGTCGGTAAAAAGTAAAGTAAGGAATTAGCCTGTAATGGCCCATAGCTGGACAAAGGCATCCATCACACTGAAGATCAGTACAGTGAAGAGGTGTGGGTAAAATTGCTAAATAATAATAATGGTGTTCCAGTGGAATCAAACACTTATTGGGAATTAAATAAGTTAAACAATCGCTTTCAACATTAATAATAATGTGGAATAATTAAAAGTTAGAGGTAATTAATTATTACTATGTTCCTTGAGACATAAAATACAAGTACAAGTTAAATAGCTTTAAATCGGACTATAATCTGAATTTAATGTAGGTAAACCCACTTATATGTAACCCCGTCAAAAAATTGTATCACGCTAATATAGAACGTACGTTTGACTCAATTTTAAAATACCTTGTTTACAGTTAACGTTCTAAATTTAAGTACCAATGTAAGTACCACTACGTCTTTTACTACGACAAATAGTTTCTAGCACAAATTGTATCTGTTTACGACCCAGATTATTGTCTGGCGACCAATAAATATGATATCAGTAGCATTTACTATGCCATCCTATTTCTCGATAACCGCTGCGACGATATTTACGAGCTTTATGCTACTCTGCTTAGCATTATTATGTTTTTAGAACTTAGAAAGTCAAACATCGTCTAAAAACAAGTTGAATACTAAGTGCGTTGAATTTACTTGCGAACGATATTGAGGAAAGGAAGCTATGATATGGATGGACTTAAAACATTATATTTCTCATTATATGAAAAAAATATTATATTTCATATTAAAAATCAAGGTATTGTCACAGCTTTTACTAGAGTTTTAGAACAACTTAACAAGACAAGACAGAATAAACTAGACAAGATTGTTCTGACTTAGAGCGTTCAATAGATAGGTGCAAGAATTTACTTTGATAAATGTGAATTTTATAAAACAAAGCCCCCAAAAGCTGTCTATACCTAATTAATTTACTCAAAAACTACTGAACGGACTTTTATGCAGTTTTCATCAACATACAGAGTGATTCAAGAAGAAGGAGTGTGATTTCTTGTCATGCCAAAATTCCCACAGGAACGGATGAATTTTAGACATTCAGGACATGTGAATTAACGAGAATTGATATCCATGGCCTTATTCATATAATTATATTACAACTGAAAGCGTATTACGAACTAAGTTCACAAAAAAGTGTCAACAAAAACTCGAAACCATAAAAAACATAACTAATGGTCAACCTTCATCCACAAAAAGAAAAGTGAAAATACAAACCATGCCAAGGTTTCGAGTATCAATCAGTTACAAGGCGTTAGTTGATAGTAATGTAAATATTGCCTTTAAAGGCACTTCAAACTGTACGACTGAATATGTAGAATTATTACATTAAATGGTTTTAATGTTGTGGATAAGATAGCTTTAGTAGGACAATTAGCCCCTATAGACAAGTGACAATCGCGTCGAATTCTATTGTTTACTAGCAAAATGAACTAACCGTGATTATTATATTTAGTTATATTCTCATTTAAATTCAAAATGAATGTAATTTCAAGCTCGTCTCAAAAAGTCCTAGATCTTAATATATTCTTCACCTATATTGTTATCAGCTTTGGTAATGTTTAATTATTATGTTGTTTTCGCTACTGTTCTTATGGTAAAGCTAGTCAAATCTTTGTGGTTTCAAAATATTTTGGATCCGATATATCTCGTATCCTCATATCTAACTACCAATAAGTATTATTTGATGTCGTAGCAAGGTTTAATAGTATGAACTTTTTTGACCATGTCGGAGGCCTTTAGGCGGTCTAAAAACTTCGACACCAGGGTTAGGTTAGGTTAGGTTAGCCACTAACCTAGTCGAATTTACATTAGTGTGAACTAAGTACATAGTACATGTAGGTACACAGAATAATCAGCAGTAGCTAAAGCTCTTCCAGACGTTATTTGCATGTTTCCGCCGCGTGCGCATACCAAACAATTTAGGCCAATTTGTATGGACGACCGGTATTGGGAGTAAACTACTGCTGATTCTTAAACAATGTGTATTCAAATGTGACTGAATGTTTGAAGTCGTAAGCTTAACGCAGAAAAAGTAACATATTCACTATAATTAAGAATATTAAACCTCGTAATGAAGAAGGACAAGTTACGCAGGTTGTGGCACCTATAGAGAGTGCATTTAGGTTTCTAATTTAGTGCTAAGTTTTATTTATAGATTTAATGTAGCTCTCACTGGTTGCTAATTCAGGTCACTGGTCACTAAAGGACTTCAGAGATTAAAGTTGGAACTAAACTTTTTTGAATGGCTGCCAATTACTAACATTAACCTAAGCCCCAATTTCACCATTACTAAACTCGATCAATCAACTTTATCCTAGTTCACGACCTAAACTGGGATCAAATCTTCAAAATTGTATCACTAAAACCGAGTTCAGTTGATCGTGGTTATATACATAAAGTAAATTTGAAGCTAAACCATTTCAAGTTTGGGTATTAGAGCTATCAAATTATACACTTTCAATTATCAAAAATTATTATGTCGATATTAGCATTTCTATCTGAGCGCTACCGTGCTTCGGAGGGCACGTTAAGCAGTCAGTCCCGGTTGTTTCAATCGTCAGACCATGTCGGAGGCCTAAAACTCCGAGACCAGGGTTGGCCACTAACCTACTCGAAATGAATGAAAAAATATCAAAAAATCTATGAAGCATAAAGGTACTGACAGACGTGCTCAAAAAAAGCATGCTAATAAGCTTGCTTAAAATTAGCATGCTCTGCAAACTGTTCACATTTGCCAGAAATAAGCATGCTTGTTTTAATTAATTACATCAATTAATTGCATAAAAACATGTTCAGACGTGCTCGGATCACGCCCCCCCCCCTACCCGCGCCTCAGGTAGCATGCTCGAAAATCAAACGTTGTTTGATTTTTGAGCATGCTCAAAATAAGCATGCTCATTACATTACACACGTGCTACTAATGAGCACTTGCTCAATAAAATGACATAAGCATGCTAGTAATGAGCACGTCTGGCAGTACCTTTACACAATTTCAAAACTCCCCTGCGTGGCATATTAAGATCCAATTTAGCCCAATTATTATTATTATTATATTAGCCTTAGGTGTCCCATTGTTGGGCAAAGGCCTCCCCCCATCGTTTCCACTTCTAATGTAGACAGTAATTATTTTCAACAAAACTTAATCTGAATTTTCGAACTGGTAGTACAAAATGATACTTAAATGATAATGTAAGACAATAGCCTATTGTAACCCTGTCCTGCTGGTGTGACATCCTCTTGATAATGTGCAATGTGCTGTTAATACGAAGCAATGTATTGCATACTAGCTGTGGTATCTGGTTCTGTTTGAGTTGGAGAATATATAATATTTGAAATTCATTATTATTTGAAACTTTATCCCTGGGCTCATAAATTAGTCTAACCTTTTCAGAAAAATTAATCTTAACATCTCACTTTCGTTCGTATAGTACAAGTCATATAAGTAGAATTCTTTAATACGATGGAACACAATCTTGCCAACTTTAATACTATTCGTATATTACGAGTATTAACAATAAAAATATCGCTGCATTTTCTCGTATATCAGCCAATTTTATTTGACAAATTCAAATCTATCAATTATTTTTGTCAAAAACCTGATCAAACTCTGCTTCAGTTTTTTAACTCAAAATTGATTTAGGTCACAAGCAAAGCATACCAGCCCCATCATGCCCTAAACTTCGAAAAACAATCATTACATAAAATCACATACTTAAACAGCATACATACTTAAAATTAGCCCCAATTAATAAACGATTTGATTGACAGAAATATAACAAGCACTATAAAACTTACCTACTTCAAAACTCACTCATAATAAAAGCATTTTAATGTATTATTTTGCCAGTTAACGCGTAGAGTGAGCAAGTCATCACGTAGCCAATAACGTAGCTGGAATATAGGCTGTCTCTTTCTTACGGTTAATAACTACCAAATGTTTTTGATAATAAAGGGGAATGACAAAGCCTTGTTCATAAACTTACTTTTTAAAACATGTGTGATACCATTAACTAGTATTACACCGCGGTTTCACTCGCTTTATACCCATTACTGTTCGTAGCGCTCATAGCATACTTTGATTAAGCGATGGTAATCCATCCCGATTGTTAAGCAACGGACAGCTCGGTCCCTACTTGGATTGGTGACCGATAGTGACATTTCTATCTGAGCACCGTGCTTTGTAGGACACTTAAAATTTCGGTCCCAGTTGTTACAATCGGCAGACTATGAAAAAAGCCTTGAGGTGGTCTTAAAACTTCAACACTAGTGTTAGCCACTAACCACGAACTTACTTACTGTGAAAATATTATTGGAATAAAATGCTCCCTTTACGTACATGTTAAACTAATCGTAAAATTTCATTGAAATCTATTCAGATGTTGATAAAAAGAGCATTGAAAATATATTTTTTACTTTTTGACTTGAATTTCATATGTTCAGTTTTGAAATTAAATTTATTATAAGGGCTTCTAAAATGAATTAACAATAGTTCTACTATTTCAGGTTTTCGTAATGATAAGCTAGACGTCTACAATACTTATATTTTCTGACTAGCAGCGCCCCGCGGTTTTACCCGCGTTGTACCCGTTCCCATAGGAATTTCGGGATGAAAAATAGCCTATAACCTTCCCGTTGAATGTGGCTATCTATTACAAAAAGAATTATTCAAATCGGTTCAGTAGTTTCTGAGATTAGCGCGTTTAAACAAACAAACAAACAAACAAACAAACAAACAAAACAAAACAAACTCTTCAGCTTTATAATATTAGTATAGATAACAAAAGTTTTTATTTAAGTCTTACAATAAATTATCACTCATGATGACATTATTGATACATTACAATTATAATAATGCAATAAAAATGTCATATAAAAATAGAATGATAAAATATTATCTGTCACACTACATGTAGGTATGTGTAGATTCAACAACATATTATTTTTTGATAAAAGATAATTGGAATAAATACCTACTGCCTTCATAAACACTCTCTGACTAAACACTGTTAGTGAGTGTTTTGTCTCTCTTGCTCTTTGGAAAATAGCGTATGTCAGAAAGGGACAAACCATTTGATAGCTAAAATGCTGCTGGTAAGCGTGTATGAGTTTAAATTATTTAGGAGATACTAATTTATGATGAGAGTAAGCTAAACAACCCGCTATAAACCTTTAGCGAACATCAAATGAACACCTAAAAATCATTACTGAATGCTATTTAACGAACCCATAATATTTTCCAATATAATTTTCCTTGTTGCTTATTCATACTTCCAGGTAAAATAATTTACATTACAATCGATGTACACTAAAATCCTTAGTAACAACTTGTGAATGTAAATTATACATTAATATAAATAATTTGTCTGTGTGTATATGTAGTAGTATCAGTTAGTTATATAATATATTCCATAATAAAGGCTATAAGCTTAGGGTCTAAATAACTGGGTATGAATTTGTCCGGTTATTAATTTAAAATACCTGACAGTACCTTAACATCATATTTATATGCTTAATTTAAAAGAAATATTTAAAACTTACAGTTTCCCATCACAACACGGACCATTTAAAATTCCATAAGACATGTACACCTTCATCTCTATGACTCTCTAATACATATTATAGACCATCTATTAGTTCTATTATTGCACAAATCAATTAAACACACGACATTAACTTCACATTTTTATTCAAAACCCATAAACACTTTGAATTTTTCAAAAAAAATAAAATTAATCATATACTTTCATGATTAATCATTAACCACACAAAACCAACAGTTCACAATTCCATTACAAGCTAATCCACAAAAAATCGATCGAAACACAGATCGATTTAGAGTAAAATCGATAATTTTAAAACAGAAATCGATTACACGATCTCTCGTATTGACGGTCATGAACGGACTAAGTTGCTGCAAGTACAGCATTATTGATAACACTTGTCTACACGTCACGCGGTTTATTAGATCGCATCAATTTGTTCATGAAGACAATTGGACAATTGACTTGTCTCTCCGAAAGAGGTGAACGAAATCAGTGCACTGAATTGTTTTTGGTTATTTTAACAATTGGTACTGGTTGAAATATAAAGCAAAGTATTAACCTATAATGTCTTATTGGTCGACAAAGGTTAAATCATAACATATTATGATCTTGCATCATTACATATGACGGGCTATTTTATGGTCATTCACACTTTCCGGGTTAAATTGTCTTCTAACTTATCACACGGTACAATACGAAAGGTGTGATAAAAGAAATTAAAGAAAAGAAAGAAAGAAATATAGTTTAAAAAAAACTAAAAAACACGCTTTTATTGCAAATTGAACTAAAAACTAGAAAATAATTTTTCACCTCAAATCAAAATTATAATAAAATTTAAGTTATTAACACAATGATTCAATTCAGAGTAAAAAGCGTGGGGTGCTTAATATTTTTTTTAAATATTACAATCATCATTGGTATCTATGAGAGGATAGTTATGAACTACAGTAAAATGCACCCCACGCTTTTTTACTCTGAATTGAATCATTGTGTTAATAACTTAAATTTTATTATAATTTTGATTTGAGGTGAAAAATTATTTTCTAGTTTTTAGTTCAATTTGCAATAAAAGCGTGTTTTTTAGTTTTTTTTAAACTATAATTTTATTTTTTATTTTTTAGTAAATCTGGCAAATCCATATAACATTTATATGCAACTTTTCATCCCGTAATTCCCACGGGAACGGGCCCATCACGGGACGCTGTTAGTGTCTAGTACCATTTAGTAAAATAAAACAGAACTCCCGTTCCGTCCCACAGCGAGCGCCCGTTGATGTCTTTTATATGAAGTAATATTTTTTTAGTAAATTTGGCAAATCCATTAAGGATAATGGGAAACTGTTATTAAATTATTGCATTGTCATCGGTCCTTGATACGTATGCAAAGTTTCAAATTAATCAGACTTCTGGAAGTTGGTGAAAATGATGTTCAAAGATTCCATTACATACGTTCGTACGTACGTACGTACATACAGGCCAAGCTAATAAAAGCGTGTTAATAATGGGAAACTGTTATTAAATTATTGCATTGTCATCGGTCCTTGATACGTATGCAAAGTTTCAAATTAATCAGAATTCTGGAAGTTGGTGAAAATGATGTTCAAAGATTTCATTACATACGTACATACATACATACATACAGGCCAAGCTAATAAAAGCGTGTTAAAAAGATTGTAATGCCAAAAACACATTTTGCTCAATCTGCCTTTTTTCTTTAAAACGAAGCAATTTATCTGTATATATATTTGATACTGGCATTTCTTTCTGAGCGCTACCGTGCTTCGGAAGACACGTTAAGCAGTCGGTACCGATTGTTTCAATTGTTAGACCAAGTCGGAGGCCCTTGGGCGGTCTAAAAATTCAGACACCATGGTTGGGTACTAACCTACTCGAAAATGAATGAATGATATGTATTTGATTCCGCATACCTACTCATATCCGATTTTGACTGAGCCAAAGTTACTTATTATTTTCATAAAAGGTGTTCCATTCATTTCTATAAGAATATATTGATGCTCCGTAATGCACAAAATAGTTTCCGCGAATATTTATTTATCATGTTCTTCGATTTGACTGATAAGATGATATGTTATCGCGAGATTCACCTCGTTCGAGTCATGTTTTAAGATTTCCTTATATTTTTAAAAGTAGATACGTAATACAGGTAGTGAATTATATATCATACATTATGTATTTAACTGCTGATATAAACATTATGTATTTTTTTATATCTATATGAAAGACTAGCCGCTGTATGTATGTTTGTTGCTCTTTCACGAAAAAACTACTGAACGGATTGGGATGAAACTTTATAGTACTATAGGTACACATGGGATACATTTTATCCCGAAATTCCCGCGGGTAACACCGCGGGCCGCGGCTAGTACATACTAATATGTATTATGAGCAGTGTCGTCAAACTTTCTCCATCTCATTTTTAACACTACACTATTTGTAAGTAAGTTCAAGAAGGTTACTGGCCAACCTTGGTGTCGGAGCTTAAAGAGCTGCTAGTATGATCCCTGGGTTATTTTGCAGCACTGTGTTTTGTCTCTTTTGTTCTTCGGAAAATAGCGTATCTCGGAAAGAGACAAACCATTTGATAACTAAATTAATTAAAAAAATCTAATGAGCCATGAAGAAATCGCAAACGATACCTAATGTAGTTTAATCCGAACTTTGGTACGTTGATTAAATCTTGATATTCTACTTCTCTAAAGCTTTTCCCACGTAACAAATTCGACAAACCTTATTAATTCATTATTGAAACGTTCATTTTATCTACAAAAGCTAAAAGTTTCTATATTTTATTGATATTTAAATTAAACTTATTTTTATGTTGCATTGATTGTATTTTATTTGACAGTTTATCTAAAGTTAATGGTTGTTTAATAAATGTTTTAGATTATTTTGTTTCTTTTTTTGGTTTATCAAAATGTTGTATTATTTTTGTTCTCACGGTTTTGGTGACAATTTGACCTATTTTTAAAACAAATGAGTTTTAACATATTATCAATGTACTTATATATGTACGAGTATGTCATTTATCTATTACACTTAATCTTCTGGGTGTGTCTGTCTATTTTCGTGCCTTAGGGTGATGAATGAAATCTGCGGTCAGATATTTTACGCAATTCTATTGGTTAATATTTGTCCTTTTCTCCGCTCCGACAGTTCGCTCCGCGTTAATGGGCAGGCACCCTTAATCCCAGGTAAAATCGCGAGGCACTGCTCTTTAAAAAATATACAAATACATTTGACACTAAAGTTTAATGATAAAGCTGTTATCACTATTTGATATTTTTGCATTACCTTAAGTTCTTTTTTGTTTTTTCTTAAGACATATTTACACTGGTACTTAGTATCAAATTAAACTCTAAGCGCATACCTAAAAACGAACTTTTAAATGTGGTATCGTATTTGGAATAGTAATTATCAACACCCAGAAATAGAAGGTAGGTAGTAACTTGTTATAGAAACCTTTTCGTCAACATATCAAATGTCTTTCATACACATTCATACACAATTATCTGTGACATTTAAAACCACAGAATCAAATGTAAACCTATTGAGTCGAACTAATTGGACATCTGAATCTGTTCTGGCATTTAACCGCATACTATGAGACTAATTAAATTCCTTATATTGTAAGTAGTTATATCTATATTCATATAAAGAGGTATCGTTTGTAATTTTGTATTTCCAGGTTAATTTCAGTAATTACATGCAACTAGGCATTCTAGGCTAATTATTCCCGAAATTAACTCGGAACCGGGCACAACGCGAGTAAAACCGTGGCCGCTGCTAGTACTAAATAACAGACATCTAATAAGATAATATTTGCCACATAGCAGTAGCCTTGATAAAACACATAAATCTTTGAACTGAATCAATCTAAAACATCCCTAGATTCCAACTATAATTTATCAATTTCACATTCCTATATTACCTAATCGGTTTATCCTAGGTTAAAATGTCAGTAACACATACAAAATGTATGAATATAAGTATACTTCATACAATCGTACGTATAAATAAAGGTTATTACACACACGACGGCACAGTTCGGCACTTGTATTTGCCGGGCGACAAAGCTGACCCGAAGCAGTTCCTAAACTTGACGATTAATGCCGGCCTGAATATGTGCACTTGTTCGATTCGGTTTTGTCGCCCGGCAAGATCGATTAATGCCGGCCCGAATATGTGTATGTGTAGCTACCTTTACAAACCACATGTTGTCAATACAATTAAATAGATGTCTCAATAATGATGGACAGATGTGGTTAAATGTGTGTTTGGTACGTTTGTATTTGTATTGAGAGGCTTGAACTAGTAGTGTTTTGTGGTTTTGATCTTGTTAGGTTCTTTTCCACCAGACCTATGCTATGCTAAGCTACGTGTTGTATAAATAAATGCAAATTCGAGTCTCATTATATTTTCATAGATAATGATCTACAATCATTTATTATCGTCAGAAAAATAACCGAATTTAATATTATTTTAACTCATATTCATATTCATCCGACTGAATGTAATTCCATCAAGTCTTAATCAAGTTCAAATCTAAGTTTATTGCTTAATATGAGAGTAATATTTTATTAATAGCAACACAGACACGCCCCACGGTGTTACCCGCGTTGTGCCCGTTCCCGTGGAAATTACGGGATAAAACATAGCCTATTACCTAGCCTATGACCTTCCTCTTTAATATATCTACCCAATACAAAATCAAAATTCAAATAAGACTGGTAATTCCCGTGATAGCCCGGAAATACAAACAAAATTACAGATTTTACCTCCTTATGATATTTATATAGATAGTAGGTATAGCTTAGGTGGAAAGGTACCCTTAACGTTTATTATTTCAATTTCAATAATCCTACTAATATTATAAATGCGAAAGTTTGTGAGGATGGATTTATGGATGTATGTTTGTTGCTCTTTCACGCAAAAACAACTCGACGGATTTGGATGAAACTTTACAGTAATATAGGTTATACGTCAGAATAACATATAGGATACATTTTATCCCGAAATTTCTGCGGGAACGGGTACAACGCAGGTAACACCGCGGGGCGCGGCTAGTATTACATAATTAGCATCTTATCAATCAAAATTTATCAAAAAACGATTAGCATGTAAACATTTGGACGAGGTAACTTTATCTAGTGAGTAGGTTATCGGACGAAAAAACTGGTTCAGAGATAAAAAGAAATACCAAGACTTATGTCAAACATCAAAACGTCAAAATTTAAAGAAGCCAATTATTTCCCTTCCATTGAAAAAGGACTTTATCTCCTTAATCTTAAGTTCGAATTTCAAGCAACAAATTGCTACGATATCAAGTTTTGTGTAATCGGATAGTTTGTCTGCTTGACGTTTTTGTAAAAAGGTTTCTTTGTAAAAAACTTAGTTTTCATACAGATATTAAAATAAATAAATATTTTTTCTACGTGAGAATGTCGGATTGAAAAAAAAACTGTATTTAACTGAATTACTTTTTTGATATACTCAATTAACTTCAATGCAAAGATATGTTACTCAATTAATGTTTTCATTATGACTTGCGTTTGTTTTTAGGGTTCCGTACCCAAAGGGTAAAAACGGGACCCTATTACTGAGACTTTGCTGTCCGTCCGTCCGTCCGTCTGTCACCAGGCTGTATCTCAAGAACGGTGAGAGCTAGACAGTTGAAATTTTCACAGATGATGTAATGCTATTGCCGCTACAACAACAAATACTAAAAATGAAATAAAACAAATATCCAAGAAACGTGATTTTTTGCCATTTTTTAAAGTACGGAATCCTCTGTGCGCGAGTCCGACTCGCACTTAGCCGGTTTTTTCTGTGTTTATCTTATACTGTAATTATAAATATTTAAGTAAGTAAATCGAATATTTTTCTTTAAGATTTATTACATATAATACACTTTCAGGATAAAGAACCGTTACAATTCTCATTTCTGATTATTGGTTTCAAAATGGAGTAGTCTATAAAAGGGGAACACAAAAAGGCCTTTCGCCTAAGGTTGTATTAGGTACTGTTATTGCTAGCCTTTATCATCCCATTGTTGGGCAAAGGCCTTCCCACATCCCTGTTTTACTAAATTAGTTAAATCAAAAATAACAGAAGAAAAAGCATTAGCCTGTACTGTCATCTACCACTGCAGGGCAAAACCACTCATCTCACTGATGATATCAGTACAGAGGATTGAGCATAGCTCAAAGCTCATCAAAATTAAACCCAGTAAAAACGTTCTAACTATAAACCAACAAGGTAGGCGTTAGTTAACACGCAAAACAAACAAACACAAACCCCAACAAATCACATTGACACGCGAAATGAAGTCATTAATAAAAAACAGAAATTTGAAGGAAAATACTTTATTCTGGTAAAGACTATGATTCAATGTATGTTTGCTAGAAGTTGGATTTAGTAAAATATATTACGTATTTAATGTGAAGAAATGCATTGGAATCATTCTTAGAAAGGGCAAGGATGCTACGAGTCATGTTAGAATCAATTAACAATTAACTAGCATGGGAATTTCGGGATGATAAATAGCCTATACCTAACCTTCCCGTTGAATGTGGTTATCTATTACAAAAAGATTTATTCGGACGGATAATTCCCGAGATTAGCTCGAACATACAAACAAAAAGACTTACAAATTTTACCTCTTTATAATATTATTATTAGTATAGATGAGAGCTTAGTTTGGGTTGAATTAACCGTGTGTGAAAGTGTCCTGTAATTTTCGTATCACTACATAGTATAAAACAAAGTCGGTTTCCGCTGTCTGTCTCTATGTATGCTTAGATCTTTAAAACTAAGCACCGAATTTTGATGCGGTTTTTTAATAGATAGAGTGATTCAAGAGGAAGGTTTATAAGTATAAACATTTCGGAAATTTCCACAGAAACGGGCACAACGCGGGTAAAACCGCGGAGCTCTGCTAGTCTCAGATAAAACGCAGTAGACCACAAGATCCTAAAAAACTCAACAGGAAAAAATCACTTTACACAATCAGTGTACCATGAAATTATATCGCAAGAAAATCAAGAATATTGTCTCCGTACTTGAGTCATACAAAATCATACAATCCGTGCAACGTACACTGTGACCTGACTCATACATTACTCATACACGGTAAAAACATTCAAAATATTTGATAACAGATACTTCTGTAATGTTTGACCTTGATTGTGTGATAAATATGATAATTTAACCGACAAACAGATTATGTAATAGTATTATGTATTTTATTTCAATGAAAATAAGATATTAGAATTGGCCAACCAATACAATTTAACAATAGTTAGACTAAGTTAGGCTTTAGGTCTTTAGAAGGTCTAAAAACTCAGACACCAGGGTTGACACTAGCTTATACGAACAAGCTGACTAATACGATTTAACAATTATGCTACCAATTCCATTGATTGCACCTATAATATAATAATATACCCGGACAAATTCACACACTGTTTATTAGACCCAAAGTAAGCTCTAAGCTTGTATTATGGAAACTAACTCACTGATACTACTACATACACATACACAGATACTTTAAAGAATATATTATAATTATCACTCATACGTCGTCGCCAACAACAATGTCTTCACATATTGTTGACTCCGGGCGGGAATCGAACCTGCAACCCCCGACACAGTACGCGCTTCCACTGCCACTGTGCCAACGGGCTTATCAAATATTAAAGGGATATGCACATATTGAATGAATGAATATCCAAAATGCACGTGCAAGAATGCTTGAACAATAGAAAAATATAATGATAGATAAGACGTTAGTCTGTACGTGTAATATCCATCTTCTAAGTATCGCTAGTCAGTGAATATGATTGAGTGACGTAGTGACAAAAATCTCTTTGTGAGACTGTCCTCAGTTTGGTTAGGGCATTGCAGGCTGAATCACCTGATTGCCCGAAAAGTAAGATGATTCCGTGCTTCGGAGGGCACGTTAAGTCGTCGGTCCCGGTTACTCTCGACGGATAGTAGTCGTTACATGAGCCATGTCAGAGGCCTTTGGCGGCTCAATAACTCTGACACCAGGATTGGTCAGGTTGACCATCCACTCGATAAGAATAAGTAAGATACTACCAGTGTTATTTAAATGTTTATAAGTACCAATGAAGTGTAAATTATCAGAGCATTTGCAGTGCTCGAGGTGTAGTTTAACTTAGCGTTGTCAATTCATTGCGATTGTTAAGCAACGTGCAGCTCGGTGTCAACTTGGATGGGTGGTCGACAGTGGCAATTCTATCAGAGCAGAATTATATCTTAGCGCTACCATTCTTCGTAGAGCATATTAAATGGTCGATCCCTGTTATTTCAATCGTTAGACTTATCCGGACGGTCAAAAATTCTGACCCAAGGTTGACCACCAATTTATACGAACTTACTTAATGCTCATTGTCTTTTAATTTCTTATTTGGTAAGCAGAATCAAAGGTAATCATAACGCTTGCCTTTACAGTATAGGTGATCTCAAACTCGAGCCATGTTTGAAAGAAACACTCTTATAAGAAACATAAAATTGTGTTTAAAAGACTGTTTTGAAATAACTGCAGCTTAGAAGACTTTACTGCCGCTAAATCGTTATTAAATCTATATTTTATTACTGGTACAGTTGGTAAAGATAATCGAACACCTACAGGGCCAAGACAAAGGTTTTATCTTCGTTTGTTTCGAAAGACTCTCTCTTTCTCTATTTATATGTATATAGAAAAACGAGAAAGAAGATAATAAATATAATATGACATAAACTATGTCTTAATCCATGTTCATGCATTTGGTCCTACTGTAAGTAATTTTGCGTTGAACGTTCGTATACCGTATTTTTATGTACCCTAACCTAATCCTACTAATATTATAAATGCGAAAGTTTGTGACGATGGATGTATGGATGTATGTTTGTTGCTCTTTCACGCAAAAACTACTGAATGGATTTGGATGAAACTTTACAATAATATAGGTTAAACATTAGAATAAAACATGGGATACATTTTATCCCGAAATTCCCGCGGGAACCGACACAACGCGGGTAACACCGCGGGGCGCGGCTAGTATAACATATATCAACGTATAAGTTACCTATTATGTAAGTGTCATAAGTCTAGAAGCATGATTCTAAGCGTAATTATGCATATACCAGCTAAGAAGCATGATTCTTAACCCCAATTTCACCATTACTCGGTCAGTACAACTTAATCCTAGTTCACAAGCCAAAATAGTACAAAACTTCAAAATTGATTTACTAAAACCGAGTTTAGTTAACGATAGTTTGAGGTTCGTTATGAGGTCTACACCTAAAGTCGTCAATAGTACCACAATCTATTCAAAGCCAAGTCCAAAGTAATAAGCATCTACTTAAGTAATAAAATCTTTTAAAACCACTTGGGTATTCAAAAACAGTATCACATTGCTGTAACAAAGAAATTAGCATGATAATACTATTAATAAAGTGTATTGTTTTGTCTGTTTGTGCAATAAAACTTAGGCTTGTATTATAGCCCTTGCTATGATATCGTGGTTGTGGGGTGGACAGAGATGGTTCGATGACTTTATGAGGCTTTGTTTCCATTGTTTGAGGACGGCATTTGAAGTGTAAACGGTGCGGTAATAAAAATGAGGTATTTTTCGGTCATAAAGTAAAGAAATAAAGATTAGTTTATTTATCTTTAAACTTTGGAATTATGACAAAATGTGTACCGATCTATGTATTTGAATATTTATGTTATGTCTACCTACATAACATAACTATCATATTATCTCAAAAAACAGTCGAGAAACGGTACCTACATAACTGGCAAGCATGTATAAATCATACGAATTTTGCCAAGGGTAAAAAATAGCGTTTGGATGGCACCCTGAATGGTTTAGATTCATACTAGCGACATCTATTGGGTCGCGGGCGGAACCAACGCGCGGGACAGCTAGTATTACATAAAAACTAACGGTGAACTTATCAATGGTAGAGTCAACAACAAAAGTTAATGGACACATTGGCACGGTAATATTAATTACCGTGCTATAAAAATTACCGTGACATTGGAATGTTTTAGTATTGAACTCTTTTGTAATACTAAAATTGTTCATCAACTTCTCTTTTATACAGTACCTTAAAAAACAGGCGCAAATTAACAGCGACGACCTCACGGCACGGCAATAAAGTCGTCTGCTTACATTACCGTGCCGTTAGTCAATGGAAACACGCTCCCAAGTCGTTGCACTGACCCTACCACACCTGTTGACCTTGCCTCTTCGCACGAGCCTAACCGGGCTCCCTTATATGTATGCAGCTTTTAAGCATATTTATAGACCTTTAGAAAATGGCTGTTAGAATAACGTAAAACGTTTAGTACTTTTCTAAGATTGGGAGTAAAATTTTCAACTACCTATGTCTATATAAGTCTATGCAAAGAACTACATGATTTGAATAATTACATTCAACATTTAAAGATATTTACATTCAACGAGCAGGTTATAGGCTATTTTTCATTCCTCATTTCGGGTTCAACGCGGGTAAAAATTCGGGTACAAAGCTGCTAGTCACAGTAAACGTAATTTGGTTTAATTTACCACTTAAAACAAGAAAATGCCATTTCAAATTAAACTAAGACAAGGCCGTTCGCAATTTAAAATAGGATATCATACCTATATTATGAAATGTGAGGTCACTGTGCCACAGACAATATCTATATCTTATATATAAAATTCTCGTGTCAAAGTGTTCGTTCGCGTACTCCTCCGAAACGGCTTGACCGATTCTCATGAAATTTTGTGAGCATATTGAGTAGGTCTGAGAATCGGCCAACATCTATTTTTCATCCCGAAATTCCCGCGGGAACGGGGTACAACGCGGGTGAAACCGCGGGGCGCAGCTAGTATCTATATCTATATATATGTATATAAAACAAAGATGGGTTTGTTACAACACTTATAACTCGAGATCGGCTGGATCAATTTTCATGGTTTTTGTTTCGTTGGATTTATCTCCGCCCTGAATAGCAGAAGCATTTTAAAAACAATGAAAACTTGGAATAAAAATCTCAAAATTCCCACGGGAACGGGGGCGCTGCGGGTGAGACCGCGGGGAACAGCTAGTTTCGAATAAGAGAGAACAGAAACCTTTGTAAAGATATGCAGACATTCCAAGTATGTTTTATATAATCTGCATATCAGGTAACGATCCAGGTTACCAAAACAAAAGCAATTGTTTACCGTTATTTCTTAACAGTTACAAAAAACGTCGTTATCTGATCGCGTGGAAGGTTTTTGTGTTCCGAGGGTTTTGAAAGGGCTTTTTTTCTTTTCTAAATAGCAGAGAGAGCTATAGAATGTAACTGATTGAAAGTGTTGTTGGATATATAGAGTTTTATTTTGTTTGACTATCTATTTTGGTTATTTTGATTCAATTGTGTTGTGGACAAGCGATCTGATCGTCAGCTGTCGAAATGATGTGGGAAAATTAAAATACTTAATAACAATGAAGGTTTATCCCTATATATTATAAACTAGCCAGTAGTGTTTCGGGATAAAATGTATCCCATGTGTTATTCTAACGTATACTTAACCTATATTACTGTAAAGTTTCATCCAAATCCGTCCAGTTGTTTTGTCGTGAAAGAGTAACATACATACGAATCCTAATGTAAATTGGCAAAGAGATAGACAAGAATTTGGAATAATACATGGGCTATTTTTGTCCCGAAATTCCCACGGGAACATGTACAATGCGGGTAAAACCGCAGGCAGCGGCTAGTATTACTGATGTTGGTAAAATATATAACATTACACATGTCTAGTTTAGAAGAATAACTGCAAAAAAATGTATGAAATAAATAAATACGTCTTCCTTTGGGTGTTGTTTGAGTATTTGGTAAATATTACTCTTCTAAGTGTAACTATGTTGTTAGCTGTAAGTTAGGTACATACATAATACTTCATAGAAACTACTATAACTAAGCAATGACAAAGTAACTACCACATAATCTATGTAACAAGAGTATAGGAACTACTACAGCTCATCTGTAATAAAACAATAGTAACTACCACATAATCTATGCAACAAGGGTCATAGAAACTGCTACTAATCTGTGACAATACAATAGTAACTACTCAGTATTCTATGTACACGGTCCCTGCGCACACGTTTAGCACCTCCGTTGTATGTAGGTCGGTGTAATTGACTGCAAGGCTGATGTAATGACAAGTAATATATGAATTACAGTATTGGTGTAAACTTATGCAGTAGAATATATCTGAACAGCAAAGTAAGTTTGATATTTCGTACATTTAACACGTTATGTGCATAATCCTGTCGTAAAAGAAGCCTATATTTAATACTAACCGCGCCCCGCGGCGTTATCCGCGTTCGAAATTCGGGATAAAATTTATCTTACGTGTTATTCTGATGTATAACCTATATTACTGTAAAGTTTCATCTAAATCCGTCCCATAGTTTTTGCGTAAAAGAGTAACAAACATACATTACATAAAAAATCTTTTGCATTGACGAGTATAATAGAAGTAGGATTTTTCTTGACTGTGGCTATCACAATACAATAACGATTTGGTATGCTATTGTTAGCTTCTGAGATAAGCCAGTACATACGACGCAATACAAAACTTTACCTTATACCTAATAAAATTATTAGACTAGCAGCGCCCCGCGGTTTTACCCGCGTTGTACCCGTTCCCGTGGGAATTTTGTGGGAACCTTGTCCTGACAATAAGGAACACATTAAAAAAGAATCATCCAATTTGGTGCAGTCGTTCTGAAGTTATGCGCTTAGCAACAGATTCAGCTATTCATTTTTATATTATAGATACTTCACAAATTCTAGTGCAACGCAAGTAAAATCGGTGGGCACAGTTTTACCTATATCAGTTAACAATTCAAAGAGAAGGGCTCAATACACCGGAAGTATTGCACTATTATATATTCTGTAGTATAATGCGTGTTGCGGAAATAGCAGGTAGCCCTTTCCGGCGTTTAGTAACTGACAATTGTTAGTAATACACTTGATTTGCGTCCGTTTGTCTGGTTGAAATATTAAAAGTAGTTTTAAGGAATCTAAATATAGATAGGTTGAACTGAATGTATACTCTATGGGCCTTAGTAATGAACGAGGTGTAACTAAAACATTGTTACACGTTTTGTCTCTTTTGCTCTTCGGAAAATTGCGTATGTCAGAAAGTGACAAACCATTGCTTAGCTGAAATGTTCTTAATAATACACGTTTATAGGGCCTTATTACCCCATTTGTTTTAAAAGTTGACTAAAAGGTGAATACTGGTTTCTTAAGTTTAAGCGAACACTATAATTTTAAATTGAAACTACGTTTACGGACACATTTCGCTTTTATTTTACACTAGCAGCGCCCTGCGGTTTTACCCTCGTTGTGCCCATTCCCGTGGGAATTTCGGGAATTTTTGTACTTATAAACCTTCCCCTTGAATCATTCTATCTATTTAAAAAAACCGCATCAAAATCCGTTGTGTAGTTTTAAAGATCTAAGCATACATAGGGACAGACAGACAGCGGAAAGCTACTTTGTTTTATACTATGTAATGATATTTATCTGACGTTTTGGCCCCTTTACAGGAACCGTGGTCACAGAAGAATGAGGTATTATAATACCCGTAAACGTAGTTTCAATTTTTTTTTTAAAGTTGACCTTAATTGAAATAAGATTTGTCGTTTTTCCAGACGACTTAATTCGTTAATAAATCCTATGTTCACATTTTTTAGATTCTATTTATAGAGAAAGATTGCATCGCATTTTGTATTTCATTCATAGCCATTAGTCGGAATGTGTTATTGTGAATAATAATGAGCATTTGTGTACCTTTCAGATAAGTCTTAATGAAAACAACTTTATGTTGGAAAATTCTTATTCCGAAGTAGACAGATGGACAAGTTTCATATTTTGAAAGTTATATGGCACTGTCTTTTATTCAACTAGGTTAAAAATATCAAACCATAAAAACGCAGTAAATAAAACTGCGTACGACTTCAAAGGAATACGGAAATAGGGAAGAGATAACTGCGGCGGCAAGAGAGATGAAGAATGGAATATGTCAAAATCATTGTCTGCTAATTACGGAAAATGTTCGTAGATACATTCGGAAACTATACACAAGGAAAATATAGGCATAATTAAAAATCTTCTTCTTCTTCATCAAGTGCATGGTCAACCTGACCAACCCTGGTGTCAGAGTTATTAAGCCGCCAAAGGCCTCTGACATGGCTCATGTAACGACTACTATCCGAAGAAAGTAACCGGGACCGACGGCTTCATAGTCAAATTGAGACTAATATTATAAAGAATTGAGTATTGCACAAGTTTTATAACCGAATACAGTCTAATACTAATATTGGTTAGAAAAGTTGTTCTTAATGGGTCAGATTCTATCTTATTGTTCGAGAAATACCATCTCTGTGATATAAAAAGTTCGAGAGAATAAGGTTGTGTGTACTGACGTGAGGACTGCGATTTGCTTCAGATATAGGTATTGTAAGACAAAATCATTTTATGATGACGATTGAATCAATCATTTTGAATTTGTGGATCGAGAACTGACGTACTATTACAAATTACTAGTACAAATTTTGTTCTGTTAATCATTAAAACTAATGATCGGGAAAAAATATGGAGCTTTTTGTTGCGAGTCAAATTTTAAAGTCATACAAGCATCATACAGACAGAATTTTAATATATCCTTTTAAATTAATTTCCACATAAATGTTTGATTATCATATTTTATGATCAATTCTCAGCTCCATACCCTCGTATCGATCAGAGGCGACCTTTCGTTAAGCTTTCCGCTCAGTCAGCTAAAAGCCCAGATCTTAAGAGGAGACAAGAGCGCACTCGAAGCTCGAACCCCTCATGGAAAACTGACGTATTTCCTATGAAAAGATGGTAAACTCATTTACTCGTAACCGCCCGTACTGAGAAAAGTCAAACTTCGTAAGTATAGATTTAATCAGTGATTTTGACATGTGATATATGAAAAATTAAGTTAATTCGTTAAGTTTCGGTAAGAAACCAATATGATTAGAATAATTTATTCGAAACATATTATTTTAAAAACCAGGCAACCATGGTACCGAAGTGTTAAGGACAAGCTGAAGTAATGCATATTTTAATACGAGTTTCCAAGTCTTACTTATGAAAGAAAGTAAAAGATTTAAATATAACGTTTCTCTATCTTTACTAATACTATAAATAATTAAAGTTTCTAACTTTATTTGCTTGTAAGGGCTAAGAGAAACTACATATCTCAGAAACTACAAATCCCATTTGAATAAATATTTTTGTAAAGGATTTACACACATAACATTTAACGGGAAGGTTACACGCTATTTTTCATCTTGAAATTCCAACGAGAACGGGCACAATACGGGTTAAACCACTAGGCGCTACTAGCAAAATTTATAACTAGCACTCAGTGCCCTATTACTACTGTCTTTAAAACATTTTCTTCAAAAATCGCTCGTCGCTTTTTATCTCGCTTAACCCGAAACGCCATACCAAGTTCTCTCCCTAACAACTAATGGGCAAGGTTTTAAATTCAGAACACGAACTTCGAGTGGACAGTAGCCATTGATAAAAAGCTCAATTCACACACAATCAACTGAATAAATTAATAAGTTTGAGAAAAGTTCCATTGATAGAGGCGTTTTAAGTTGTTTTTCAGCAACTAGTATTGTAAATCTACTTACTAGTTAATGTAATAATCTACATTTTAATTAGGTTTTGGAAGAAAACATACACTTACATTTGTTTACATATTTATTAAACAAATTTAGGCGTGAAATCAAATTAAGAATGCTTGTGCAATCCGCTCTAAAAATGTATTTTAATTTGTGATGGTCATTAATGGTAAAGCAATAAAACCTCTTTCTTCTTTATGATAGAAACTAGAAAATAGAAGCTAGAAAATAATGGGTTAATCCTTTTTTAAGGAACAATGATAGCATAGATAAACCGAGTAGTACGCAATGCCACGAGATTCCTTTTTTGCAAAGAGGTCTAAAAATATATACATGTAAGGTTGAAATATTACACCATCTCATGCGGGTAAAACTATATGAAGGAGCTAGTTAATTATGTAACTTTTTCTTTAAAAAAATACACAAAAAGCATCCATTGTCCATTGTCCTCTAATCGGATCCAGAAAACTGCTTTAATTTAAACATAGCCATTCAAAACTGTAGGTATCTTATCTCTAAAGGATACAATTGAAATTTGTAAAAACTTGCAAGACGATAACTATCATCTTTATAAGTCCTTTAACCCTTGGATTTAAGGTTTAATTTTGCTTCAATTGGGGAATAACAGGATAACTGTATAGTCAGAGAAACATGACCCTTAATTATGGTCTACAACAAGGTACATTTTTGCTTGAAGATATCAAATGCATTTTTTGTATGAAAGGCACAAAGGCCATACAATATTACACCTTTTGACAGGATACTGCTCTGGATTTTGTATGGCTTTAATTTTATAAAGCAATTTTTTATATCCTACGTTTTCAAAGTTGACATTGTGAAGATAAAACGCATCTGGAGTAAAATATGGCTACGTGGGAACACATTAGTGAGATTTACTCTATATATGGGTTGTTTATAATCTATTGAACATTAACTTTGCATTGTATTTCTGAGTCCTTCAAAGCTCTTAATGAGTAGAGATATATTTTGGAAAAATAGAAGATGGATGGATGTTTTCAGCAAGAACTGCTGAACAGATTTGTATGATTCAATACTTAACGTAGCGTATTATCATTGAATAAAGCACATACCACTCAATAACAACCCCTAAGACAAAGTGACAAGGAATTTAATTTATGTATATCTCTGTCTATCTCTGGACTAGATAGAGTGCCACGCGTTGTTCCCATTCCTGTGGGAAATTTGGGATGAAAAATAGTCTGTAACCTTCCCGTTGAATGTGGCTACCCGTTACAAAAATAATTATTAAAATTGGATTGGTAGCTTCTGAGATAAGCACATTCCAACAAACAAACTTTACTAAGACCTAGTATAACATTTCTCAAATAACGTGTAATTTTCCAAAACTCAAAACTCATCAAAAATAGTATAGCAAAACATAAAATAAAGGAACATACCCATCTGGCCCTCACACGGTATAAAACTGTAGGCGGGAATTGTAAAGGAGTTATATCACAGTTGACACAAACTTAGGACAATAATGTCCAATCACACACTTTCTTTGTTATCACTTGAATCTCGAACTCATTGTATACAGATTACCTTCAAAGAAAATAAAAATAAGTTGATTAAAAAAACGTAAAAAAAATCGACAAGCTTCTTATTTATTTGTGACCATCATGCATGTCAGCAAAACTAACTGTATATGCAAAATTTCGCTGAAGCTGAAAAGTCCTTTTAAGATTTATTTAATTTTAGTACAGTATAGACACAATAGGGAGACAAGTAAATAAAATGAAACTAAATAAAAGTTTGTCATGAATTATTTCAGAAGTACAGCAAGATCAAAAAATAAATAAACTATACATTTTTTCTTGATAAAATGATTTCGTGGTTTGGTTAACACAAGCACAACGCATCCTTCATCTCAGAATTATGTTCTTTTTCGTTACTTCTCCGTTTTCTGTGACAGTAAAATAATATGCCGAAATTAGTACCTAATAACAACTTGTTTTAAAATCATTATATCGAAGACTAATAGATAGACTATTCACTGATTGAATACCTACTATTCCTTCATTTGTTCTAGGCTTTGTCAAGGGGATGTTGACACTACAGTAAAAATAGTTAATAAATTATTCTAACTAAAAAAACAAGTAACTTTAAAAGCATCGATGTCCTTACGATAACACCAAACTCAAAAAAGGCCAGGGTTGGGGATCAAGTCATTATATGCATCTCTAACATAAACATTAGTGTGTTTGTCCAGTGGGATATGGAACTTGATATTTATGAACCAACTTACACTAAAATATTACTAATGATGTGGAAGTATAACCATTTTTTATGCTTAACTACACGTGGTTTATCAATTCCGTCCATTTTTACATCTAAAATGTGTCCATACCGGAAACCGATTTCACTTATTTATAGGATATTTAAGATATCTCAAACACCAACAAAGACCCATAATTCTTAGATTAGAACTCAAAATTCTTGATTCGCAGAACCAGAAAGTCGCTCCTTATTGGAGATTTAATATCAAAAAAGAGTGTGCCATCAATAATTGACCAGTAAAAACAATAAGGCGCCATCGCGTCGAGTTCAGTGATCCAGAATAGAACATTCTAAATATAACCCCGCCGTTAGGAGCCGAGGGAACACTTACTAATAATAAAACTATATTTTATATCGATAATTGTGATACTGCTTTCGTCGGAGTCTGGTCTTGCAAAGATTGCAAGCAAGATTGATGCATTTGCATCAACATCACAGTGGTAGTGGTAGGTACTATGAGGTAAGTTCGAGTAGGTAAGTAGCCAACCCTTTTTAGACCTGTTCTAACGATTGAAACAACGGACACCAACTGCTTAATGCGCTCTGAAGCACGGTAGCGTTCTAAAAGTGCCACGAAGAAGAAGTGAGATTTGAATTGAAATGTCACTTTACCAAAGCTTTATGTTACCATTTTAAATTTACCATAGCTTTGGTAAAGTAAAATTTAACTTCACCAAATTTTCAAATACAGGAAATAAAATAAAATAACTTATCAATCAACAGTCTCTCGAAACCAATCTAAAATAAATCTATTTAAAGAGATCCCCATAACAGTGTCCTCAAGGTCGACAATCGGGACGTATCACAAACGGCTCAGACTTTTTATATCATCTCACATCTGGAGCATCACTACTAGTAACCACAGACACCGTAAAAACACAGTTTTATTACGTATCTGATATAGAGATTGTTTTTAAAGTAATTTATTGCTTAGACTGTGTTGACCTTGGTGGGCGTAATGTCGTTAATCTTTTTACTGTTTGGGAAAGAAAGTTCTTGTTTTTGTCTTTATTAGAGATATATATTTGAATAGAAGACTAGAAGTGATGTCCGCTTGTTGGTGCTATTTACTTGACAAAGGGGTAAAATTATGTTCTACCAGCAGTGCCCCGTGGTTTTACCTGCGTTGTGCCCGTTCTTGTGGCAGTTTCGGGATGAAAAATAGCCTATTACCTTTCTATTGAATTTGGCTATTCATTGCAAAAAGAATTATTCAAATCGGATTGGTAGTTTCGGAGATAAGCTCGTTTAAATAAACAAGAAACAAACTCACTCAAGAAGCAAACTCAACTCTCTCATCTTCAGCTTTGAATATACGTATACTTGTAGATACAGACAAAGATACGTTAAGTTTAATAACTTTTACCACAACAGCCGATGTTTTTAATTACTTTCCAAACGAAATTACAATTATTTTTAGAAATGTATCACTAAATCTTGTTCTAAGACTCGAAGGGCACGAAACACCCTACACCGTTGACAGACAAACAAATTACTATTCTAAATCCTGATCCAGCCAAATTACTTAGACCTGTATCGTTACTACGACTGCTTCTACAGAAGGGCCGAAGTAATTTGGTTTCGTTCCTGAAGAAGCGATTTCATTCATGTCAAAGTGTCAAGGTAGCCCTAATCTAAGTATAGATCAGGGATATGTACCGAAAAAAATAATTTACGTGAAACTATTCGGTTTCGGTCGTAATTTTGGGTATTTTCGTTACTTAAAAATGGAAAAGTTAATCTTTTGAACTGACTTTACGTGGCCAACTGGATTAAGTGAGGTAAACTAAGGTGTAGCTTGGGTTCTTTACTTACTGCAGGCTATTTCTGAGTCTGAATTTGTTATGGTTTGTAGGTATTTCTCTAAATAGATGTATTCTGTAAAGACCTCATGCATACATCACTATATATTATAAAACAAAGTCCGCGGCCGCGTCTGTCTGTCTGTCTGTGATGTATAATAGGACATCGCGATAAACTCGATAAACTGCACGGATTTTAACGCGGTTTTTTTAAAATAGATCGAGTGATTCAAGAGGAAGATTTATATGTATAAAAATCCCAAAAATCCCACGGAAACGGGCACAATGCGGGTAAAACCGCGGGGCGCTGCTAGTCATGTACAATAGGAAAATAACAATTCTTTCTGCCAACGCAAACCTACAAATCTACAAAACACATGCCATATGGTATCAGAATACACCCATCGATTTGGGCCTAACCCGACTTATGTTGGCTACACGACACGTGACGATGCAATATTCTTTTTTTATGTAAACACAAAAACCGTAACAAAAAGCAGTTGTTTACGGTAATATAAATCAGTTGAGTAAGCGTGGGAAAGGTCACTTTTTATCTGGAGTTTATTTTTGAGTACATTATCTATCTCTCCCCTTGCTTAAAGTATGAGTTAAAGTTCAGTTAAATGGATGGAAGTCAAATCTATTCCCGTTGGTAGAATATTTTTCTGTCTACTCAATGTTATGCAGCCAATAGAAAAACAGTTATTTTATACTTTATTTTTACCCACTAGATTTGCACTCATTATATTAAAGCCATCATCCTACTATAGGAGTGGTGTAATCTGCTGTCGGGTACGTATTTTAATAAATACTTTATATATTCTAAGGGAATGCAGACCCGTTTCATTTAGTATGACTAATTTTATAAACTAAAACCTTTCCCTGAATGAGGACAATTGCTTTTACTCTAGATTTATCCAGCGGTGGAAAAATGTACTATATTTAGGTTTCTTTTCCTAACTCTATGGAGGACTTAGTCCCTTTAGGTCCTTCATTGCTCAGCGAGGGGGCGGCAAGACCCAACCCCCGGTGCAGCAAGAAAATTAGAACAATATATGTATACATATACCGTTAGTTATTCGAACTTACGCCCGTCCTTCAATTTTAAAGCATAACTTTGGCATTTATCACAAAGATTACTCGTAATATCAACTACACAATAAAATACAAATTATGTAACTTATCATATTGTTACGAGACAAAATGACAATAGAAAACACTCTTCAACTGTTTAAGAATCATCAAATTCGATGTAGGCGGTGCTGTCATCTCAGATATGGAAGTGCATTCAAAAACACATCCGTATAATATTTACTGTGAAAACAGTTTGAAATCTATCCCGGTGGTCTCAAGAGATATGTGCTTAAGAGATTGGTATAATCTTTTTTTAAACCAAAATATATTGAATTTCAGATAATGAGATAAGATTAATTTGTGATGAGTTCCATTCTTCCGACGCGACGTTTGATATGGAAGAGATAGAAGATTCGGTAGAAGAAGATAATATAGATTCCATAGACTTCGATGAGTACCTATAGTAACATTCCTATCTGATCCTTCATTGCTATCGTTAATTCCTCTTATTTTGCAATTGTTAGACCATGACAGACATCTTTAGGCAGTCTTAAACTCCAACACTAGGATAAGACAGCTAACATACTAGAACATATTTTAGTAAGTGATCATTCTTGTTATGTTACATCATTCCTTAAGTAAATATTTTAAAAGAACAGCTTTATGTCTCAAACATATAGGTAGGTAGGTAGGTAGGTATTAGCCTGTAATGTCACACTGCTGCAAAAGCCTCTCATCTCACTGAAGATATCAGTACAATATATCTATACTAATATTATAAAGAGGTAATATTTGTAAGTTTGTTTGTTTGTTTGCTTGTTTGTATGTTCGAAGTAATAACAGGAATTATCAGTCCGATTTGAATAATTCTTTTTTAATAGATAGCCACATTCAACGGTTGAGTTAATTTATAAATTAGGCTATTTTTCATATTCCCACGGGAACGGGTACAACGCGGGTAAAACTGCGGGACGCTGCTAGTCAAACATATAGGTATTAAATTAAATTAATTTCGTTCGCCAGGTCAGACCAAAAGCTTGTAACAGAGAGTGCCGTTATCCCTTAATTGGGATGGACCTCTAACGGGTCCGAATCACGACATGCCCTCACCGCAAGCCATTTCGACATGGCATATTAATATTATTGCTTTATTGTGAGGAGATTTCGTTTATTGGATACAGCAATGGTGTGGAGTTTAGGTTAAGAGTTGTGAATGATACGATGGTTGCAGCTTTTTGTTTTAGGATGTTAATTTGTTAATCTATAATATAAAAATGAATCGCTGAATCTGTTGCTAAGCGCATAACTTCAGAACGACTGCACCAAATTGAATGATTATTTTTTTAATGTGTTCCTTATTGTCAAGACAAGGTTTTTATAAAGAAAAATAAGGAATAAAAATCTCAAAATTCCCACGGGAACGGTGCGGGTGAAACCGCGGGGCACAGCTAGTTAAAGATATTATTAACTTGGTTAAGTATTTAAATGTGACCGACCCTGGTGTCAATATTTTTGACAGTGTTTTGTTAGACTATGTTTTAGTTATTAATAGAATTAAACTGAACTAAGCTTTAGGTTCAATATAAAGATGTTTCTAAATTAATAAGGCTAAATTTTATACTCATCCTATTTATACAATTTTAAGTTCCAGCTTTTTTACATATTCTACTAATACAATTTTCGAGAAAGCAAACCTACTAAGTTCTGTTTAGCATACAAAAAGTAGAAAACCCCACAACACCCCACACCATCCTACTTCCTACTAATATTATAAATGCGAAAGTTTGTATGTATGGATGTATGGATGTTTGTTGCTCTTTCACGCAAAAACTACTGAACGGATTTGGATGAAACTTTACAGTAATATAGGTTATACATCAGAATAACACATGGGATACATTTTATCCCGAAATTCCCGCGGGAACGTGTACAACGCGGGTAACACCGCGGGGCGCGGCTAGTAAGTTATATAACTCTGAACCTCTATAACACAACCTCAAAAAACATACACAAAGTACCACTAATTGGTATCGTAAGCAGTAGTAATTATATCGCATTCCTGTCCGATGAGTTGCGCCTGCGCACGTCTGTTACCTCATATCCGTACCTAATTTATGCCACAATAAGTGCGGACGATCTATTTACATAGACGATATTTGGCAGAATATTTGTACAGGTGAATATACATATGTTGGTGGAATTTTATGGTCAACGTTTTGGTAGGTGGGTTAAGAGTTAGTAACGACTTGGCTAGTAAGTGTAAGTTATCGTTAATCTAAGTATGACATTAATTTAAATTGCTCATGTGATTTCGCCAAAAAATTAAAGACTAAAATGACTTAAAAATATATAAAACTAGTATTATAGGTTAGTAGCCAACCCTATCATTTTGTCAGTTTTACACTAGTCCTGCGGTTTTACCCGCGTCACACCTGTTTCGGTGGGAATTTCTTGATTGAAATTAGCATATATTCCTCATCTTGAATGTGGCTACTCAACACAAAAATAATTATTTGAATAGGACTGGTAGTTTCCGAGATATTCCAATTAAAAAAGACGGACAAAAAAACACACTCTTTACATAAGTAAAGGTACTAAATAATATTCAGTAAAGATGTCCTTAATGCCGATTAATATGGCGACAATGAAAGTATTTAACCCAATTGTATTGTATTAAAATCAGCGCACACAACTCTACGCGTTTCCTGAATAAAACACGGGTCGGTACCATTTCCTGTGCGTTCTGAGAAGCAATGCGATAGTCGGACTGAATTCAGATTAGTTAAGACAGGTTGATGAGGAAAAACCAGTTAGGATTTATGCTTTTATTTACTATTTTTTACTCTTCAAACATGGCTAAATCATTAACTCACTTTAGGCAAGCGAGGTGATTATGCCCAGTCCTCCTCACTGTACTCATATCTTCAGTGAGATGAGAGGCCCTTGCCCAGCAGGCTACAGGCTAATGCTTTCTTCTTTCTTTCTTTCTTTCTTTGTACATTGGAAATTATTTGCATTGGTTAAAATGCTTGTTGGTATACTGAGAAGCTGTCTATGGTGCGATAGAATAAATTCAAATACTAACTGATACTGTATAAGGCGATTTTTATCATGGATTTTATTATTAGCTACCCATTTTAGGTCAACGTACGCCTGTCTACTCTATAAAAGAAGAATCACCCAAATTGTCTGCCTACACAGACTACATCCTATATTTGCTCGAAAAATCGCCTAATTTCCTCTAAAAGCTTTCATGGATGTTGTTGAACTCAAAAAAAGCTACCAAAAGCAATAACAGTTAGCAGAAAAAGACACAACTTTTAATTCCTTAACGCCAAACGGGAAACAACACGAATACCGACCAATTGCTATTAATTGTAGTAATCAAGCAATTGTCGTTACTTACATCGCTGAAATTAACAATGATAATAGAAAATGTGATGCTACAGACAAAACTAGACCTAATCTCGGTATAGTTAAAGTAGATAATGACGTAGCAATGGTTACAGAAAGTAATCATACAAATGCTTAAATAGAACGTAGGGTCACAATGAGGCTTTTTATGGTATTATAGCAGTTAAATTGCTATTTATTCGGCTGTATTTTTGACAAATCTAGTATTTAATTGCTGCGGTTAACCTGATCTTAATCTAAGCAAATCCAAATATGGCATTTTGCCCCTAAATGTCTGCGGTTTGCTTAAATGGGCTATTAAATCTAGTGGGTTCGGTGAGGAATAAAACTTTTTACAGAGCATGTTAATGAAAAATAATGCTAAAGTTTCTTGCTTAACTTACATTAGTTTTCTCCGGCAAAAATTTTGATGATCAATCAAGAAAAGAAAATATCAGTGCTTAATAAGCGGCCTAAAAAAGACATTCAGCCCATAAACAATGTTGTTCAACTTATCAAAAAGCCAACGAAGGTCGCGGCATGCATAGATGATATCAACGGGGTCTATTTGGAGGTCAATTCACGTCCAATTTATTCGGAGCCCCGGCATGTCATAGAGATCTACTCAATTGTGTAGATTTCAATAGCGTTGGGAAAGCGAGAGGGGTCTACAAACAATGGTTGACAATTGAATCATAGTGACAATAAAATGTGGATGGTTTCTGACAAATCAACGTTCAAAGAATCGTGACCCATGGTGTAATTAGGGCGGTGTTTTCGTCATGCACTCAAACACCATTAATCTATTGTTTTTTATATAATTGCAGTACAATTACGTGGAAAAAACTAAATGTGCAGTCAACAGGATCGTGGCAGAAGTTTCTATAAAATGTGCAACTTTTGCATTTTTTTCGTCACGCGATTGAGGAAACCTAACAAAAACAATGCAAAGTGTTAAGTTATGCTGTTTGTGGATATCCGGAGAGATTATAACCTGTTATTATACTATTACTATTAACGTTTGTATTCAGTTACGTTATTTATTATAGGAATTAGCATTTATTTCGTTAGGTAATTTTGTCGACGTAAAAGTTCCGAAACTAGGGAATTCCTGCATGGATGATCGAAGTGAATAATTAGAAAAGGATAAGCTATTAAGTAAAATTTTACTTCTTTAAATATTTACTTACTCCAACTTGACTTTCGCAATTTTTCAAATAAATCCAATATATTATTTTCAAGCCACTGACTGAATTGAACTGAATTCCACATAAAGATAAAAAAATGAAGAAGGAAAATACCTAAAAATGAAGAAGAAGCAATTTTCAAAATAGCATTAAGTTAAAAAACTAATATGTTAAGCAATAGAGAAAATATCTAGCACCCAACCGGTGGCGAAAGAGATAAACCCAGTTGCTACATCGCATTGTACATGTGAAGTTAAGTGTGGAAAGTTCATTGGGAAATATTTACCTACAACCATATCTTGTACTTTGACCGTGGTACAATAAAATACTTGTGTGAATGAAGACGTTGTTAACAATCAACTTTCCAATAATAACTGGGAGAGGTTAGAGAAACGCTTTTACGAGTATTATATCATTTAGTGTTTGAGGGTCAACCCATTCTCATAGTGAAGATGTTCTTTAAGATAGGAAGAAGACAATTGAATCGGTTTTGACTACATTTATACAAGAATGTATGCCACATTGAGTTATTAATGCAACTGACTGTTGCACTCAGAGACGTCCATTAAATTGAGTATAAAATCCTGGAAATTGACACTAAACTAATTGATGTATTTTTTTATATATTACTTACGTGTCAAAATCACTCATTAAATATCTACTAAGGAAGCATTTGGCGTCTCTAGAGTAGGGGTGCTTACTTACTTCCATTATCTTAATCTAGGTAAATGATAGGAGCATACTCAATTTATTACAATTACTTACACGTGTTTTTTTACTCGTGTCGATAATCTTAATAGAAAGGCGCATAATTTAAATTCTTTATCTTCACTCGACACTCCTCTAACAATAAGAACAATAACCTTGAATCACAAGATCCGATAACAAGAAAAAAATCTTCTCTCATATAACAACGAATAAAAATTATCTCCACGGTCAATAGCCAAGTTCCTAGTAAATAAATACATAATGTATCAAACTGATGCATCGTATGATTCACGAAGATAACGTAGTGCGTAATAATATGTAAAATGATGCAAAAACTAGTAGTGATTATTGCCACTGCGAGCAGACTGCAAGCAGCAGATAAATAGAGATAAATCACCACGTGCGTTCTCTTACGTGGGTGGTTGATGAACACAAGCTGGATATGGCTTTAAATGTGAAGAATATTACACTTTTGAAGTGCTCGTGACGATGTTAGCTCGTTGCAATTGTTAAACTTTGCTCCTGCTTGGATGAGTAGCCGGTAATGACATTTCTATCCGAGCGCTACCGTGCTTTGGAGGCTAATTTGTAGCCCCGGTCGTTTCAATCGATAGACCATGTCGGAGGCCTTTTAGCGGTCTAATACTCCGACGCCAGAGTTAGCCACTTACCTACTCAAACTTACCTATCTATTATGACATTTTTTAAACATTTCAATGTTAAGTTGTTAAAGGTGACGACATTAGAAAAGGTTAGGAATACGAAGATATTTGAATGAAACAGATGGTGATTTTGGACGCTTTGCGATTAATAGTATCTTGCATGGTACAATCATGTCAAAATATGGACCTCTAAAATATAGTAAAAACATCTACATCGTTTTGGTTTTTATAAATTAGGAAGGGGGTTCATTGATAAATGGTTCGTTAATGACCTAGCAGTTTTTTTAGCTAACAATTGTATGGCGAAATAGCATCTTACTTGAATTTCTTTTTAATGTTTGGAACTTGGGACTTCCCTATTATTCTGAAAGTTAAGTGTCAGCAATAATTAATACTATTGACAATACAATAAATGTTTGGACGGAATACTCCTTCAGATTTTTATTACATCCTGAGGGTATAATTAATATAAATCATTTCTGACCATTACTTTTTCGGTGTCAACTTTTACCTTTAATATCGGTCATTATTTACTATAAGTAATTAAAGTGAAATTCATTGCCATTAATTGTTTTATATTGTTTGTTTACATATTGTGTACTAATAGCGCCTCGCGGCTTTACCAGCGTTGTACCCGTTCACGAGCGAATTGCGGGATAAAATGTTCCGTGTGGTATTCTGATGTTTAATATAACCTATATGATTGTATAGTTTCTTCCAAATCCGTTCAGTTTTTCCTTGAAAGAGTAACAAACACACTAAGTACATACTTCCCCAGAAACTTACGTATTTATAATATGAGTAGAATTTTTTGAGTCTAGAGAAAATTGTAAGTGTTCCTTTTGTCATGAATTCTATCTTTCAATTCAACTTCTCTTATTGTTCTTCTTTCGATTCCAAGTCATTTTAACAGGACAGGTACCACAAGTTTCTCTATTATCTTTTCATTTACAGCCTCGTAAAACTTTGCATGAATATGTTAATTCATCAATTAATAGCACGACCCAATCAATGCACGCTGTGGACATCGTAAAACGTGATAAAATTGTAAAGCCGCCTTCGTTTGGAAACTTCTCTATGTCATAAACGATTAAAGAAGGAAATAGAGACACAGATTTAAGAAATCTATATAATTACGTTATTAATTTGATAAATTGTTCGTTCCTGTATTTAATAATCTGTAATCAATTCCACATAAAATAAATGTCGTTAATATTTGAGTTTAATGTATCTTTAGATTTATAACCTCGAACGAAGATAAACGTGTCCAAGTAAAATACGATCGGAAATTGCATTGTATAAAGTTATTGACCAGATTCTGTACCGAATCAAAATACGTAGTTGAGAATTACTATTACTTGGTAAGTAAGGGTCTAGACAGACGGACTGCAATTCAACTGCAATCCGACTGCCAAATGGCAGTTCAGATGCAGTTTGAATGCAGTTGGCTCGACTGCAATCAAACTGCACGTCGACGGGCAGTTGGCGTGCAGTTGGATTGCAGTCTGAGTGCAGTTAGTCGTTGTAACTGCACTCAGACTGCAATCCAACTGCACGCCAACTGCCCGTCGACGTGCAGTTTGATTGCAGTCGAGCCAACTGCATTCAAACTGCATCTGAACTGCCATTTGGCAGTCGGATTGCAGTTGAATTGCAGTCCGTCTGTCTAGACCCTACGAGAATAAGAATAAGAAAAGGAAAGTAAAGTAATAGATAGTATTTTTTTAAAAAGAAAAGGAGAATAGGTACAGACATTATCAACACAGTCAGTGATCCTACTGGACAGCAAATATCCCCGAGGTTACAAAGTAGCAAAGTAAAATAAGGAGTAGACAAAGAAAACAAAAAGAACAACATAATTCACACGTCTACACGTATTAAGGTCAAAATTACCACAAATCATAATACCGTCAATTAACTAACAGTTAATCCGTGTAAAAAATAAATGGAAGTCCAAAAATAAGGTCAGTCACTAAATTACGTATAGACAGGTTACGTAAAAGCCCTTTTAAACTTTCCACCGATTCCGTTATACCACACATGATCAAACATATGACAGCACTTCTCACAGCATCCGAAATTAATCTCCGCCATCCGTTAGCACTCGAAAACCGGAAACGAAACGGAGATAATTGAAAAAACTTACGTTTTTCTAACAAGCAACCATTTATCATAAAGGTATAAGAAAAAATGACAAGTGAATGAATGCAGTGAGGTAGTTCAAAAGAGTAAAGTAGGTAATGAAATAGCTATTAAACAGTTTAAGAAGTTGCTTTGAAATTAGTTTTTCTATGGAACAAAAAATAAACAATGCAAAATATTTTAAAACAAAAAGGTCACAGCAGAATACTAGTAGTAACAAATGACAGAAGGAAAACTACTGATACATTTGAAGTTATGATTATGCATGAACATGCAGTGCTTTAATGGGGCCGTTAAAATATAAATTAGAAAATATAAATTACTTTAACTCACTAAGATTACGCAGGTTGGAAGCTACATAATGCAAGTATCAAAGTCATGAACAAATCTAAAAATTCTCGATGCCAAATATGGCCTTTAAACTGCGAAGTTTCTTCCAGTATTCAACGAATATATTAACAGCAGACTATGTAAACACAGTTATCTCTTTATTACATAAAATACATAAAAATAAAGAAACTTCCGACATCCGATGACCCATGACAGTGACCAAACTATCTCAGGTTAAACAAATATTAACATAAAAACAACAAACATACCGACTTATCAACACATACAAAATCAATACTGATTCATACAGACGACACTGACATTGATAAGTATTATATAATGGGCCATATACGGACCAAATGGGGAGATAAACCGAGTATGTGACTGATAAAAAGATACTTTACATTCCGAAATATGATGTGTTCAAGAAAGCATAAGAATTGTTTGTTTTTTGAAGAAAATACTTCTGTAAATCTCATTGTTCTAATCTTATCCTCAGTTGTTTAAACGTTTTATTTATCTTTCTAACCGACTACAAAAAGGAGGAGGATTATCAGTTCGATCGTAGGCTTTCTTATTTAGGTTGCCCTATGTAAGCAAAAAATTTAATTCAAATTGTTTGGGACACTTCAGCGTTAAAGATCAGCCAAAAACATAATTTCAACCTTATTCTAGTACACTATAGAGTCTAACTAATTATTATTAGTATTGTGTCATATTATTTTCCTCTATAATGATTTTCTATGTCTTCTTCAAATCAAGATCAAAGTCTCGTTTTTCCGGAGTCCAAAAATAACACGTTTCTGTCTATTCGATTCTTTCCAAACCCAATGACGTTAGTAACTCTATTAACTTCTACATTTACGTATTTTTGTGGCCGGTCGTAACGTTTCAAATAGTTTAAGTAAACTTTACTTTAACAGATGACGTGATTTAATTACTCATTTCTCTTGAAATGCTGTCGACTGCTCGAAAATGTTAAAGAGGTGTCTCATACATTTTTGTTCCATCATAGTATTTGATTGGTATACTAATGCCACTTTTAACATAAGAATGTTCGTTTATTTTATATTCATTAACATAAAGTCAATGTTAATTGGATTATCTTTAAATATCTATCTTTTACGAGTGTAAAATCAAATAAATAAGGTTTGAATTTATTTGTTAAGTACCAACATATGGTTTTGTTACGATAAACAACATTATTTTATTTTAATCCACAAGTATTATCTTAAACATTAGAGTTTTTAGTTCAAAATTAGTTGCGTCAAGTCAATAAATTAATTTCTCTTACAAAACAGTAGTTTCCAATTGTCTCCATTTATCATTAGTCACTTCCAGACCATAATAATTCATTATAACAACTAAATTGCATCCTATTTTGGCCACTGTAAGACGTCAGACCGTAAAAGGGATTACAATAATCACCACGAGTGACATTAAAATTAATAATCATGGACCGGTTTTGATAAAACCTGAATGATTTACGAGGCCCTAAACAAATAAGGACTATTTTGGTGAGATTCAGTTTTGTATTTATTGTACACTAGCAGCGCTCCGCGGTTTTTCCCTGCAGTGTGCCCGTTCCCGTGGGAATTTCAGAATTTTTTATACATATAAACCTTCCTCTTGTATCACTCTATCTATTTAAAAAAACCGCGTAAAATCCTTGCAGTAGAATTTGAGTTTATCGCGAACAGACAGACAGGAAGACAGACGCGGCCGCGGACTTTGATTTATAATATGTAGTGAAGTAAGTTAAGATGAAAAGGGGATGGTAGAGTTACAATAAAAGAGTCATACATTTATCTAGAGCAGAAGTAGACAGCTAGTTTATTGAAGATCTTTGGACCATGGATAAATATATCTATTGATAGAAGCATTGTGCAGAGAAAACTTTCATTTGAACAACCATGAAAATCGATCTAAATCTCGGTGAAATCGGTGAGGAACACTTTCGAAAACCTTATTGAAAAGCCTCAAGTCATTTTACCATATAACTTGATGTTATATTGTTGTTTCTACTATTAAAATTATTAGGATACTAAAAACTTGCTGGTAGTGTATTTTGGCCCTATAATACAACTGGTGTTGGTTTCGGATCATCAACTCGTAAGCAAGCGTGGTAATTATGCCTAACGCTTCTTATTAATGCTTCTTATTGTACTGATAGATAACTTCTATCCTACTACAGGCCTCTACCCAGCATTAGGCTAATACTTAGCACCTTATGTTTTGGTGCCTTAATGTTATCATTATCTATAGGTAATAGAAAATGTGTTTGTCAATATTTGTAAAACTTTCCAGGGAGAATCATAATAGATCGGGAAACTTTATCATAATGTTGAACAGTACAAAAACAATAATATTGATAAATACAACTACTAATTTACGCAACATTGATAAATCATACTTTGTAATCAGATAATCAATAATAAAACATGTTTTGTTTGATATAATAGATAGAAGTAATAAAAATGATGATACATGTAAAACGATACTAGATGAAACTAGGTATCATTTTGATGATATCACAAAAGTGAACTACGTAGGAGACAAATCATGTGCTGTAAATAAAATGGGCAATACGTTGATGTGTTAACCAAACCACTATCAATGATATTCCTTATCAACATAACGATACATTAAAACTCTTTGATAATACATACCAATAGTAAGATTGATTGTTGGGAAGAAAACAGTATTAATCCAGAAAACAATAATGCACTTTATAGTCACTGACACAAGGTTTGGATTCAAACGATTGTTTTGGGTGGAGTGAAACGCGCGTGCGCCAACGTCGATCGATTTTGAGACACTGACAACTGGTTGCGGCCGGTAGCGACAACATGCTCTTGCGCATGTATAACCCGAACAAGTTTAGATTGTACTTCCTTCCTTGAATTTGGTAGGAGAAAAGGTGCTTTCAATTCGCGTGGGTTACACAATGTTTATTCACCGTGAAACTGCTTAATATATTTTTAGTTTACCACAGGGCAGGTATTCGTAGGGCCAAGGGCTTTGTCTGTTATCAAATTGAATTTATTTTCAAACATTTTTAGGGTCTGTTCTAGTACTGCAACTTTCCGTCAAATAAATACCACGCTGTTTACAATGAATGAAATATTTCGACGTGTATACGCATAAGCAAATAAAATTAAATCCAGTTCAATTATGTAGAGAATTGTACAAACAAAATTAACCGTAATACAAACTTTTTCGGACGCACTCGATCCCTAAACAGAGGCTCGAAGCTCATTAAAAACGGGTGCGTTCCAAATACAAACGATCTATATTCAAAGATCGATTTGGATCAATAACACGGAACAGTGGCCGGTGTCAACGTACTGCTGTCAAACGTCAATGTGCGCAGGAGTGCGCCTGCGCAACAAGGACGATGCTACGTTTTTCGATTACAAAACTTTGTGAACTCGTTTTGGAAAGAAGATGTGCATATAAAAACGTACTTCCTAGTCGGAGAACTTAGTATACTAACCCGAAAAATACAGCAGTAGATTATATTAAATAATACAGATTTTTTGCTGTTCAAATAAATAAGAATATTGTATAAAAGTCTCGCCTGGACCTAAAAATCGGTAGCAGCAGAATATATATTTTTTTGAACTTTACTACCGATGTCAATTAAACTTTTAGCAAACAATAAGTTAACAAATAAAATCTGTATCAGAATCAGGTCGATACCTTGGCATTTATCAGTTCATTTGTTGACATAATTATGGCACAATACATTTCTTTATTATATTAACGGCATTGTCCGTTTTCTGGTTTCATTATCAAGTATCTTGTTTGAGCTCGCATTTAACTTACATTTATTGCTTGCGGTTTCGATAAACAAACATAATGTATTCTCGAGGACATATTTCGGGGAAAGCAACAAAAACGACTGTACAGTACAAAAAACATTGTTCTGATATAAAAAAATATTTTTTAGTGAATTTCATTCAGTACCATTTGATCAAATATATGTCAAAGGTATATACGATAAGCAATGTGTCCATCGAAATTCGATTTAATTAACGGTATACATAAAAAAGATAACTGAATATTTCTTTCGATAATAACTAAGTACCTACCATAGCACGTTAACATGATGAACAATCATAAAATAAAACACTCGTTAAGTCCAACATGCGGTGCTCTCGCAGAGTTTGGCCGGCGCCTGAATTAAAGGGTTTTATTAGCCTCAATCGCTCTCGAAATCTTCAACGATAAATAACGCCTGTGAGTCACGCCAGACAAGGGAATACGAGGAAGTGACACAGAAAGCGAATTTGACATTACGCCCAGTCACACGTCATTGGAAAATACATCGATACAATTCACAATTACGACATTATACTTTGGAATCGATATAAATATTCATAGGTTGGTAGTGATGTTCTATGATTTGCATAAGCTTTGGTTTAGTAATATTTAAATATTGTATTTCATTGATATACAGAGGAGACAGCAACTATTAATAACGCTTGCAACCGAATTCAAATTATGCCAAAATCCTTTTATAAAAATAAAAAGATTTTTTTTCCAGCAGAACCAAATGTGACTCGGCCACCGGACCTCACTAAATCTGGGAAAATAACGTAATCGCAATTTACAAATTTTCCACACAAGCGCCATCTCCTGGATCGCGGGAGGAACCACCGCGCGGAACAGCTAAGTAGTATAATTAAACTATCAGAGTCTACACTAATATTCAAGAAATACATAGTGACTAACATAAAACAAGAGTCGTCAACTTTCTTTACATTATTGCCCAGCAATAACAACCTGCCTCCATTTACAATCAATAATTACACATAATTAATTTACATAAAAATCACATAAACATGTGCAAGGCATATTTAGCGCCGTATTAAAATTATAAATTCACTGTCGATGCAGACTTTTCCATCTGTGGTCTTGAAAGGACACATTCGTAGTTTTCGATGGCTCTTATTAAGGGGTGGTAAGGTTTATTTTTGTGCGGTTATTATGTCCGAAATCTCAAGTTTGTTTTTAGTTCGTCGTCGTTAGTCGCGACTTGACGGCGACATCGTCGTGATTCGTTGCGCTAGGTCATGTCACGTCTGTTTATTTTCGACAAAGCGTGGCCTGACGTCGGTCGTGTCAAATCTTTATTTGTATTTCACTTTTCTTTTGTTTGTGAATAGATATTCGTTATGCTGGGGCCACACCTATGCCATATGCCATAGAATATGACATTAACCGTAGGTGCAGCCACGACTATGCGTCATAATTTGACAATAGCATTGACAATGCCATTTGGCGTATGCGATAGCTCGAGTGGCGGTACATCAAAGAGATTAATGCGAGAGTTAAATGCATGAAGCGGCCACACTACGTATTGTCAGTGTGCGTCGAGAGCGCAACGGGTTCGGACGTATTTGATTATTACGACGGATTTGCCTCAAAATCGCACGTTTTTGTCTATACGTACTATGGCGACAGAGTGGAGTAACAACAAAATTATTACTTTTCTTGAGATTCTGCAAACATGGTCTCTTTATTCGATAATGATTTAATAAAGTCAAATAATATAAATTTACACTCATGAAATATAGAGCTCTGTCGACGTCCATCTTGCCTGAATTGAAGTAAATTCAATGCCGTTCTCAATGTCAAATTTTTCCAATAAATGAACATTGACATTGACAGTTTAAGTGTAGCCACCCACTATATTGCATTGAAAATTATTGCATTCAATGGGCATTGACATTGAGCGTAAGTGTGGCCCCAGCATTATGGTAACTACTGGCTTGACAATTTCTTTCTACAATTTCTTTTGGTGTATTGCACCCAATGTCTCTTGGCTTGAATATGACTGTCCCAAAAACTAAGCATAGCAAAATTGCAAAAACTGTTGTGATTTGCTTTGAAAGAATTGCTTTTGTAAAATGAAAACGTGTTAAAACGAAAATAGAAACCAGTTATAAATAACGCTGATAAAGTCGTTTACAGTATTTAGGACAGAACATTCAAAATGGAATCCAAAAATATTTTTCATTGAAAGAATCCAGTAGGTACAATAGTATAATATTTTGATGAAGGTTTGTTAGGGGTCAATGTTAATGACATACATTAAGGAACGAAGACAACACGAATCAAAATTAATTTCGACGTAACTGTTATCAAAAAACTTAGAGAAAATACATCACTACATAGTATAAAACAAAGTCGCTATTTTTGTCTGTTCGTTTGTCTGTTTGTCTGTATGCTTAAATCTTTAAAATTACGCAACGGATTTTGATGCGGTTTTTTGTAATAGGTAGAGTGATTCAAGAGGAAGGTTTTTATGTATAAAAATTCCCAATATTCCCACGGGAACGGGCACAACGCGGGTAAAACCGCGGGGCGCTGCTAGTACATCATAAAAATAGAATTCAGAGAGTAGTGAGAATGGATCGATGTATTTGTTACTCTCTCACACAAAAACTACTTTACACATCTGAATGAAAATTGGCACAGGGATAGCTCAGAATCTGGAAAAATACATAGGCTACTATTTATCCCGAAATTCCCACAGGAACAGGTACAACGTGAGTAAAACTGTCGCGCTCTGCGTTATCTATGTGGATAAAAAGAGGATTATCATAAAACGCTACTGACAAAGCTCAGTCAAACAAATAACAAAATCAGCAGATCAAACATCTAAAAGAACAAAGAGCTTCTCAAATACATACTCGCAAATGTATCAGAGCATAAAATACACATCCAATAATTAACATCATCGTCGGCTAAGATAACGAATACCGTTCGCCTTTTATCTGTCAACGTTCACACTCCGTTTATGATATGTCTACATGTCTTATATGTCAATCCTTTAATTAATTCCCCTGTTATTTATTTAATTTCGTATCGTGTTTTCAACACAGCTTGTACTCGTAAGTTGTCAGACGATCGGCTATTAAATAGTCGTTTTGTTTTATCGAATTTATTTTCTGTTAGAGTTGTTATTTTTTGCTGATGTTGTTAGGTGCTGACTTATGTTTGTTTTATTTATTATAGTGTGTATCCAGGCTTTCGGGACAGGTCCTGTCTTTGAGAGGTTTGAGGGATACACGTCCTAATATTATAAAGAGTTCTAACTTAGTTTGTATGTTTAGAGGCTAATCTCACAACATTCAACGGGAAGGTTATAGGCTATTTCCCACGGGAACAACGCGTATAAAACCGTGGGGCACTGCTAGTTATTCATATAAAGATGGTGGCAATATGATAGGAATTGAAGAAGCATTTTAACCTTAGTTATCTCTTGTTACTGGACCTATGGAAGTAGTGATATTGATACATTGCAATTGTAAGAATTATTTTTGCCATAGGACTGTTAGTAGTAAACTGTCCAAAGGACAATATGGCCCCGATAGAAATTTATATTGTCTATTCGTCCAACAGCAATAGCCATACGTCCAAATATCCATGTGACAGTGTCACAATATCAATTTTTTAGTCATCGCGTTGAGTTAAAGCAAAAAGATCATTACTTCACAATAAAATTTCACAATTTTCGATAGCTAGAAAATACCAGAAATAAATCACTTTACACATTTATAAGAATTGACAGACAGTTTAATTTTCAACAGACCATATTCAATTAAGGAGTGACGAAATTTAAATTTAATGTCAGCCGTAAATAACTGGTGGTATTAAGACGTCTGCTTCATGCCTTACACGACAGACGAAAGAAAAGAAAAATGTCTGACGTGCCTGATTACAGACCAAGATGATTCAGACAATGATATAATATGTACAACTGGGTTTGGTTGAGTATCTATTATGAAAGATGATATTTATAACTGAAATGACAGTCTACTAAACTTATTCGGGCGGCCAGCAGAAAGCCACGGTTTTAATTCCTTCGTTACGTTTGTTATTATTAAAAATAGTGAGCCAAACTGTTTTATGTATACATAAGGTTGTCAAGACAATGACAGGGAATAGGAATTAAAAAGTATGAAACCCAGCTGAAGTGCTCAAAATTTAGGGACTCTAAAATCTTCTACCTTTCTCTTACGGGACATGCCACGGAAAAGTACGAATTGCAGATGCAATTCTTAGAATTTTGGAACTTTCTCTCTCTCAGTCTCTCTCTCTCTCTCTCTCTCTCTCTCGTCAATGCTACGTCACAAAGCAAACTCTAGTGCATGGTAAAAAATGCATTAATGATTCCATTCTCCAAACATATTATTCTAATTTTCAACTAACCTTTACGAATACTTGAGCCAAAACGCCAGAGTTTTGTTCTATACCTAAGTACTTAACGTATGCAACACTGGATACTATCGAAGCTGGTTCTAAAGCATGCATCGGAACCAGTCGTCTTGACCTTTGACCTACGTTTTGTATTTAGTAATACTATACATTTTAAATCAGATTTTCTCACGAACACGAGCCTTCACCTGTTTTAAGATGATGCTGTGTTTATTTCGGTGTAATGGACCTTAATTATAGAGATGATAGGGAATACGTTGAGAGTATTTTGCGGTGGTGTGTAAAGTAAAATAATTTTGACAAAATTGTTTCGTAGAATGTAAAACTTATCTTTTAAAGTTGCAAAGTATTTTTTGATGAATCTGTTAATTAATTGATTTTCTACAACAAGAACAGTAGATAATTGTTTTTGAGATTTCATCACCAATAGCTTCAACACTTTTGAAACCATGCTTTGATAGATTATTATTTCAATAAGTTTATATAAGAAACAGTAAGGGCTATTTCAAATTATGCATTATCAGTCGTTGTATTCCGTGCGTTACTACATAGTATAAAACAAAGTCCCCGGCCACGTCTGTCTGTCTGATTTTTACGCGGTTTCACCAATCGATAGAATAATTCTTCCGGCAGGTTTATATGTATAAAAATTCCCGAAATTCTCATGGGAACGGGCACAACGCTAAAAACTGCTATGGAAACCCAATCTAACTTAAATATATCATTACTACATCGACATACCTTTCATCGCCAACAAAAAACAGCTGACAAACTGATCTCACTTTACTTCAGTCTTATTTTAAACCCGGAAAAAAACTGATAAAGGCAAAACGTTATCTCTCACCGAACAATAACTAAATACTAGACACGATAGAGTAGAAATCACATCTCTGTAAAGTTTATTACATGAAAAACAATAATATTATCATGTGTGTTAGATACAAAATAAATAATAAGGATGTATCATAATTTATTACACAGGGGTCAAAGGTGTTGGTGACGTTTCATAAGAGTATCGCTAGTCTTCGGTTGAGAACACCAACCGGCATTGTGTAAGCGTGATGATTATTCCTAAACCTCCTCACTGCACTGACTGATATCTTCAGTGAGATAAAAAGAAATAAATATTTATAGCTGGGAGTAAATGAGTCTGAACTGGGTTAAAACCTGTGTAGATCATAGGCCTTTGCCCATTGCTGGGACATTATACTCTAAGTATTTTTTTTTTACAAAATGTGGACCAATGTCGTCAATTTTTCAGGCGAAGACGACTACTCTTGAAGAGGAAAAAGGTTTAGAGATAGGGTAAGAATGAAATAAAATCACTAAACCGTTTTCTTTTGCAGGAGCAATCGTCTTCGGCTGGAAAATTGACGATATTGATCCACATTTTTTGATAGAGTACCTATACACAGTCGCATGTACAGTCGCACACAAGCTATGTATTATCTTTAGGAGAAGTACCATAGATTTATAGTCATCGGTGCATAAAGCATAATAGCATACTCACACAAAACAAACAAACTGTATGCATTAAGGTGAGTATAGACTAGAGCATTTACTTGTAACAGAACAACGAGCCGCTCTATGATATGATCTTGTTGCGTCACGAACCAGACGTCGAGCACGCTCGCCTTTTGTTCCAACAATGTGCAAACCAACGAGCGTATTGGTGTAACATTTCGTAGAGCCATAAACGCAGCACACGCCAGCTTGTAGGTTCGCATTTCAAGGAAGAATCAAAGGTACTACGAAATGTTACCGGTAAATGCACACTCGCTGTGAGCATTACGCCGAGCATTCGCAGGAACGTTACGTTACATAGAAATGCTTTGGACACTGAACTTTTACCTGTATTGTACCATTCGTAAAAACGTTACATTACACAGAAATGCTCGAGAAAATGCTCTAGTCTATATTCTCCTTTATAATATTAGCGTCCGCGTAATCCACACTCACTGTTTTCTAAAGAAAAGTGTCAATTTAGTAAACAATGATCCTTTTGTTTCGGTTTATTGTTCGAAAGCAAACTCATATCGTAGTGTATAGTAATGTTAGGGTCTGACCACGCGGGCGGTTTGGGAACAACATTAAGGCGAAGTCGACGATTCGAACGCGGCTGATACACCTGTTTTTAGGCGTTTTTTGGAGAGAGATGGTAAGCTAGTTTCGTCTCTGTCTGTCACACTAGCTTTTGCCAGTGCGACTTTCGCATTATTTTGACTGTTAGTTTCTACATAACTCTTCAGAAGAGGGCAGGGACAAAGGTAAAGAACAGTTTCAACTTGCCTTAATCTTGCAATACAAATTAAAGGTAAACTATAATGACACACTGGACAATGACCTCTCAGCTCACTGAGACATTAGCACAGTAAACACGAGAATATAAAACAAAAAAAACAAGACACAGTCGAATTGAGAACCTCCTTTGGTGTTTTTGTCGTTTTAAAACAGTCGCTGCGCCTGCGAACGCCAGTATGCGCAGAACCTATCATGCATATTGCATATAGCCAGCAATTGTCTATGATGAAACGTAACCGCGGATTCCACTTCGCATTCCAAAGAGTTCAAACCACGGAGGTATAATCATAAATTCATTATTGCAATAGCACCGATAAAGGCTTCCTTAATCTCACAATTTTATGGTGAAACGAACTGATACTTTTATTGCTTAGTGTTGCATAGTATCGCATTATAGATATGATGTGCTGATGTTTCAATCACCAGTTTAAAGGTAAGAATATTTACTAAGAATGGTTTTTATTTAATACTTAACTAGCAGCGCCCCGCGGTTTTACCCGCGTTGTGCCCGTTACCGTGGGAATATCGGGAATTTTTATACATAAAAACCTTCCTCTTGAATCACTCTACCTATTACAAAAAACCGAATCAAAATCCGTTGCGTAATTTTAAAAATTTAAGCATACAGACAAACAAACAGACAAAAATAGCGACTTTGTTTTATACTATGTAGTGATTTACATAGCGTTTGTGGTGTAGTTTGACCACGCGATGTTAGTTCATTGCGATTGTTAAGCAACGTGCAGCTCGACCCCTACGTGGATAGGTGGCCGATAGCAGCAATCCTATTTGAGCGCTACCGTGTTTCGAAGGGCACGTTAAATTGTCGGTCCCGGTTGTGTCAATCGATAGACCATGTCGGAGGCCTTTAGGCGGTCTAAAAACTCCGACACCAGGGTTGGCCACTAACCTACTCGAAGTTACATACTTATAGCATAATCCCTGCTTAATAATATAATTATTTGGAGCATGTAGTAACAGCAAAGTAAAAAGACTCTTTACTCTCCAATTATTACATCTATACTAATATTATAAAGCTGAAGAGTTTGTTTTGTTTGTTTGTTTGTTTGTTTGTTTAAACGCGCTAATCTCAGAAACTACTGAACCGATTTGAATAATTCTTTTTGTAATAGATAGCCACATTCAACGGGAAGGTTATAGGCTATTTTTCATCCCGAAATTCCCACGGGAACGGGCACAACGCGGGTAAAACCACGGGGCGCTGCTAGTGGTAAAATATTAGTGAGTCAGTAACCCTGTCCGTCTATTACAACTGAACCTATTTTGATATTTTTTGGCATAGTTATAGATAAGACCTTGAACGGACATAGGATGCTTTTTATTCCCGAAATTCCCACGGAAACGGTTCCATCTACAGGAAAATTTAGTATTTTGTAATAAAAAGAGTAACAAGGAAAAATATCTCATAAACACGACCCGCATTATAATAATTCTTCGATAAAACGAATAAAAAGCGGAACACACCTTGTGGTACCAAACAGCTGTTGAAACCATAACAATACATTAAACTTAAATCTAAATGCAAATGTCGAATTAAAATATAAGGATGCAATTCAAATAAAACTCGCAAAAGATGGCCGCTGATTATTTGCGCACGCGCAGTTCATATAAGGAAGAGGATTTTTTGATGCAACAGTTTGATATGCTTAAAACTTGGGGCATTCAGCTTTAGGTTAAAGATAATAGTAGAAAGAAGTCACCTATTTTGTACAAGCGTTTCCGTAAGCTAAATAGCTTGAAAACTGGATGGAATATGTTGTAGCTATTTTAAATTACTTATGCATACATTTATAGGTACCTACCCTTAAACGAAATTCCTAAGACTTTTTCACATTACCGACCCGGCAAACTTTGAAGCACGAATAAAAGTGGCCTGAATTATTATACACTAGCAGCGCCCCGCGGCTTTGCCCGCGTTGAGCCCGTTCCCGTAGGAATTTTCGAAAATCCTTGCTTAGTGTGCACTTACGTCACTTGAAGAACCTTCCTGCCAAATTTCATGTTTCTAGGTGTAGCGGTTGAGGCTGTGCGTTGATTATCAGTCAGTCAGGACTTTGAATTTTATATATATAGATGAGGTATTTACTCATGTTTTAAACCTTATAAACAAAACCTAAACTTCTACAAATATTTCAAAATCAAAGTTTGCCAAACGGTGCAGCCATTCTCGAGTTTTAGTTTAGCCAGACAAACGTACAGTAATAGTTTTTTATATAGGTAACAATATCATTACTTTGAGAATCATCTATACTTATAATATAAGAGGTAAAATTTGATAATATTATAAGAGGTTAAATTTTTAAATTGTATGTTTGAGCTAATCTTGGGACTTACCTGTCCAATTTGAATAATTCTTATTGTACTAGATAGCCACATTCAACGGGAAGGTTATAGGCTATTTCTCATCCCAAAATTCCCACGGGAACGGGCACAACGCAGGTAAAACTACGGGACGCTACTGGTCTTTAATATAGAAATGATATAGAAATAGAATATTATACTCATCTGTCCATCACTTCATCAAACCCATGAACAAAATCATGTTTAACAAGTGTGAAGGCATGAGGAAATTGTGGCTTCTAACTAACGGCGATTGAGATATTATATTTACGATGAGTGATTTTCAATGCATATTAAATACCTGATCCTCTGGTATAAGTAACATTCGTAGGTCATACCTGATATCTGATTAAATAATCTAGAACTAGTCCGGTCTAGAAATAGTTTAGGTGCTATAGGTAGTATACATTTTAAGCTGCGCGTTGATGTAGGTATGTATGTATCTTTCACGCAAAAACTACAGAATATATTTGGATGAAACTTTACAGTAATATAGGTTATACATCATAATAACACATGGGATACATTATATCCCGAAATTCCCGTGGGAACGGGAAAAACGCGAGTGAAACCGCAGGACGCGGCTAGTCCTTATATTTCCTCTATAAAAGCTAAGCCAAAAAAAATGATTTTCAACATCACAATACTATTTTACGCCTTTCTACAACAGACAGACTTTCACCTTACATTAAATGTATCATTAATTCCACACGTCACTCAAATCGTAATGGCTTCCAAGTCTAAATTATAATAGACCAATTATTTAGTGACTCCATCCGAAGGTCAACTCCATTTGAGATCGACTTAATTAGTTAATCATGGCGTACTTGTTTGAGGGCGTATCATTATATTATGTACAGATGGAAGAAAGAAAGGTAGAGGAAAATATAATCGTTTCAGGCTATATGTATATCTTAACTGAGTCCCTTGGCCAAAAGTAGATTGAAACTTTCATATGTAGTATATCTATAATATAAAAATGAATCGCAAAATGTGTTGGTAAGCGCATAACTTCAGAACGACTGCACCAAATTGGATGATTTTTTTTTAATGTGTTTCTTATTGTCAGGACAAGGTTTTTATATAAGAAAAAATAAGGAATAAAAATCTCAAAATTCCTACGGGAACGGGGGCGCTGCGGGTGAAACCGCGGGGCACACCTAGTTCACAATAAAAGTAATTTCGACATATTTCCAAAATACTTTTTGAACATCGACAGATTCTGAAATTATCGGGCTTTTAGATTGATTTTAGATAGTTTAATAATTCGTAACGATACTTTTAAACCTCCTCACTGTACTGATATCTTCAGTGAGATGGGAGGCATTGAATTTACCCTACAGCAGGACATTACAGGCGATAAACATTAAATATTTTTATCACAATATTTATACTATAATATACTAATATAAAAAAGGGGTAGAGTTTGTTTTTTGTTTTGTTTGAACGCGCTAATCTCAGAAAATATCAATCCGAAAGGGAAATTTTCATTCCGAAATCAGGCACAACGCAGGCAAAACCGCGGGGCACAGCTATATTAACAAAATAACATTCTGTCCAAATGCTGATACTACTGACCGTACAAGTCATAATAATTAGAAAATAGTCAACTAATACTAAAGAAGGTAGAAACCGGATTAGTCCACGCAATGTTAGAATATATTTAACTAAATAAGTACAAGTTTAACTAATTCCCTGTTTTAGTTAAACTGATCGTCAAGTATTTCTAGTAATAACGATAGTTATGTATAATGTTATAGTCTGTTAGTAAAGTGTTCGTTAACTTACTATTTAATTAACTAGGATTAAGTATTTACGGTACGGTTTGAACAAAAAATTCTATAATGATTTTCTTCTTTTAGAACTAAAAGACTAAAAGAAACGGGCAGCGCCCCGCGGTTTTACCCGCGTTGTGCCCGTTCCCGTGGGAATTTCGGGATTTCTTTTTACATAAAAACCTTCCTCTTGAATCACTCTCTACCTATTACAAAAAACCGCATCAAAATCCGTTGCGTAATTTTAAAGATTTAAGCATACAGACAAACAGACAAACAGAAGACAAACAGACGCGACTTTGTTTTATACTATGTAGTGATAACGAGTAAAATAATATTACTGTAATTGAAATTGTTTCGCAAGATTCATCTTTTTTTTATTTTTAACCTGTGGTGTCCCACTGTTGGGCAGAGGTCTCTCCCAATTCTTTCCATCTAGATCTATCTTTTGCCACTACTCTCCACTCTTTGTTGAAGTCATCCAGTGCTTTCCGCCATCTTGTCGGGGCCTACCTCGCATAATATTATTAAACAAAGTCTCATGGCACAATACCCATGAGAACGGGTAGAACCACGAGGCACTGATAGTAAGCTATAAGAATTAGGCAACAAGGTATAAAAGGGTTTCAAGCTTGTAGGCAACCTGTTCTACTCAAACACAGCTACGTGCTAATCGTAGTATTTCAAAAGAGCGCAATCATTGAGTAACTTTAACTTAACTAAATTAAGTACAAAACTTGATGAAGATTGATTAGCCGGTAAAAAAGGTAATTGCACAGAGTTACTTAAGTACAGTGCGTGGTATTTAATAAAGACCATTATGAGGCGAAATTCCCAAAAAACAATATCTATATATCTTATGCAACATTTCATTCAAAGAACATGCTTCACGATCTAGTGTCGTTTCTAATGCAAATTGTCAGACTAAAGTAGGTTCAAGTTGTGTGGCCAATCGTGTCGGATTGACATGGTCTGACGATTGAAACTATCCGGGTTCTTTATTTAAACCCTCCGAGGCAGGCACGGTAGCGCTCAGACAGAAATACCACTATCGGACACCCATCCAGTGTGGACTGAGCTATACGTTGCTTAACAATAACAAAACTTACGATATAGCGCTACTAAGTTGATCCGATTTCAATTTGGTTTAAGATCAATCGCGTCTGGTCATAACCCGGCACATAGATGTCGACAGATCCTAGAAAAGCCTGTAAAATGTTTCGATTAAAACAATCAGAATCAAACAACGTGACCTTCAAAGCACAATAACGATGGTATTATTTAACAAACGAACGGCGCCTTAAAGTGGTCGACGGCTAACTTAGGTTTGAGTACTTAATATTCTTAATCGTCTTTGCTATGAGAACGCACGAAATTATAATTTGTAACACATTATCTGGGCCTTTATAATTATTTATAATGATAATGTGTGAAGGAAGTTGAGTTTTACATAATATGTATAATTAAAATAATAACGGTAACGTGACGTAATATTCCAGAAGGTATATTCCACTTATATTCTACTCGCTCTGTTATTTTGCATATATCTGTACGAGTCCTACTTTATATTGTAACAAACAGCGCCCCGCGGTTTCACCCGCGTTGTACCCGTTCCCGCAGGAATTTCGCAATAAATAGTAGCCTATGTGCCTTTCTCAGGCTCTGGACTAACTGTGTACCAAATTTCATTCAAATCGGTTCAGTAGTTTTGGCGTGAACGCGTAACAGAGAGACATATAGACAGACAGAGTTACTTTCGCATTTATACATAATATTAGTTAGGAAGTTAGGATTGCGAAAGTTTGTAAGGATGTATGTATATTGTTTGTTACCCTTTCACGAAAAAACTACTGGACGGATTTGGATGAAACTTTACAATAATAATAGGCTATACATCAGAATATAACATGGTATACATTTTATCCCAAAATTCCCACCGGAACACCGCGGCGCGGCTAGTATAATATACGAACCAAAATCCATATGCTTATATCTTGCATTGCAGTACCTAATTAAAATATAATTTATACCTTTGCCGATACTTATCTTTGATTGTAACGTAGTAAGTATACCACGCTTAAAATAATATAACATTAAGTGAAATTAACGTAATTAGAAACTAATTGCAAACGGACATTATTCTGCCGAGACTATAAGTGTCGGTGAAGCCATATCAATAAATACTTTCTGCATTTTCACTAAGCTATTAAAATACGTTGTAAAACTATTGAATGTTTAAATGCCTAGACGGAAAACAAGTTTCACCTATAACAGTAATTAAAGTTATAGAAATTTTAAATCTTATCTTCTACTATATAAAAATACTAGCAGCGCCTCGCGGTTTTACCCGCGTTGTGCCCGTTCCCGTGGGAATTTCGGGATTTTTTTTACATAAAAACCTTCCTCTTGAATCACTCTACCTATTACAAAAAACCGCATCAAAATCCGTTGCGTAATTTTAAAGATTTAAGCATACAGACAGACAAACAGACAGACACGAAAAAGAGACGACTTTATTTTATACTGTGTAATGAAGTCGGGTTTTCCTCCCTGACGCTATAACTCCAGAACGCACGAACCGATTTCCACGGTTTTGCATTCGTTGGAAAGGTCTCGGGCTCCGTGAGGTTTATAGGGAATAAAAATCTCAAAATTCCCACGGGAACGGGGCCACAGCTATATATACTGATACATGTTTTAGGCATGCTCAAAAGACCAAGTGCCAGTATACTGTCAGTGTTGAATGTAGCTATCCATTACAAAAACAATTATTCAAATCAGATTGGTAGTTTCTTAGATTAGTGCGTTCAAACAAACAAAAAAAAATTTTTAGCTCTATTATATTTGTATAGTTACTGATTCACTTGTAAGCTTAGCAAATAAATTGAGACATCGATAAAGACTGCAACCTCACATAACCACACAGTTTATGAAACTAACACTAAGAACAAAGGAAGCTGAAAACCGCTCCGCACACGTCCCATAAATTGTTACAAAATCCTGAAAGTTACAACCGTTCAAACACCGCACTAAAAGTTCAAATATAAACCGTCAAAAAACATAAAACGAAGTGAAACTTACCAAATATTTGGTAAAATATTCCGTTGTAGGGGTTCTCTGTTGAAAACAATGTAGTATTTGTTTGCAGTCTGGCAACCCACCCGGGCGTGCTTTGTTGCCATATTTGCCCGATAAATATGACGAAAAATGGGAAAAACTACCGAAATTCGGGTTTGGGGTAATATTGAGTATTGAATTTTAAATTGGTTGATTTTGTTTGATTGGGGTGCAAACTAGGTAGGTAGATATGTAACATTCACATTATATTAATGAAGTTTTTTTGTTTCTCAACGTTTTATCGTAAATCTTCATTTGGTAGGTTAGTACTATTAATAATGAATTAGGCTAACTAATTCATGTTTATATAACTTTGAGATAATGTTAATTGTTAACGCCTCTATCCGGTTATGAGCTTTAAAAAGCGCTGTTACCTACTCGTATACACCAAAAAAAAAGTTTCTAGATATAATTGTAGAAAATGTCTCAACTTTTTACTTCGGTTAACTTTTCTGGAAACTGTTTCGTTAACCCACAGACAACCATGCCCCATAGATGTTATTTTGAATAATTATAAGACAACCTTATCTAAAACAACCCATCACAACATAATCCATATGCAGAACGAAATTATTTTGGCAATATCAACGCCTTGTTTGTCAATTTGAGCGCGTTGTGACCGGTCAGTTGAGCTGCGCGCAGCTACGTAGTACTAGTTATTATTCTGTGGCGCAGCTACACTCCGGTTTAACCCTGCACCTATAAACAACCTAATCGTCCTAGTCTAAGACTTACCAGCAAAAGGCACATCGCACACATACTCCTCAACGCAGTTGTCTGTATTTCCACTCCTATCCGTCGCTCCGCTGGCCACCGACGCCGCCGACGCGGCCCGAAGCAAACTCACTTCGGTCTCCGTTTGACTGTCGCGAAGCATCGATCGTCGTTTGTACTCCTGTTGAAAGGTTAAAGGGTTAGCTTCAGAATGGGGTCGCAATCACCAACCTGTTGACAATGAATTAAGGGTGTATCTAGGATATGGTTGAGATTGTAGGCAAGTGTGGTGGTATCTTAATACACTGACATTTTGATTAAGATATACCAGGATGTATATTGTCAGTTCTTCAGTGAGACGAGAAGTTATTTTTTTAATTGCTCTACATAGCCACTTGGCTTGATTTATTGGTATTTAATAAAATGTGCCGGATTCAAAGCATCGATGCGAGATATTTCACTCAATTGAAATAAAAAAATGAAAGTAAATAGGTATATAAAAAATACTTACTTACCAGCAAATGATGTGATATAAAAAAATAAATATTACCTACTTTTTTTAAAATTATCATGAAGTTAATGTGTAAGTGCCTAATTATTAACGATTTAAATGATACTAGTGCATTGCTTGTTAAAAAATATTAGGCAAGATATTATTCGTAAGATCCTTGCGGCAATAATAATTTCAGGCGATCAAATATAGACTTCTTTCAGTAATGGAAAAGCTTCTACATATAATTTAAATTGTTTGAAGATGAGCTAATTAAAAGGTGCATTAAAAACAAAAAATAAAAACCAAAACTCGACAAAAAACTTAAAAGTTTATTTCTATTTTAAGTAAATAATAATGAAAATACACAAAATAATATCTTAATGTTAACTTAAAATTACAAAACTTAAATAAACATCTATAATAATATCTATATACTGCAATAATGGAACATTTTACATTCAGTCAAAATTTCGTCTTTTAATTAAATTTCGAATATTAACAACCAATTTAAAACTCTGATTAAAATAAATATCTCATTTTGTTACTCTTTCAATGTCAAAAAAGGCAACAGCCAATTAAATAAGATGTCAATCGAATGAAGCGTTTTCATTGGTCGATTCAATCAATGTGACATTTAGTAGAATTTGTTAAATCATTAGAAAAATTAGACACAGTCTGTTTGATAAAAGAACCACCGTGACTGATCATACGACTGACTAACTAACCAAGCAATTTGGTCAGCGGTTTTCTTTTAAAACAGACCATCATAAAGTGACTCACTCACAGATATACTAAATAATATCTTACAATTAAGTTTACAAAAATACTGTATACTGGTAAATTTTGTGACCACATTCAGACTATTTAGTTATTAGGGTATTGTGCCAATGCGATGCATGCTAGCTTACATTTCAAAACTAGCATACGCCACAGTGAAACATAACCATATACTTCTATATTTTGTATAAAAATCTATTTCTTATTTTGTCATTTCAAACCCACGCTATTGTATATCTCTATAATATTTGAACTTTCAATATCCCGCTAAGGAATGTTACAGCACCAATACTGTATGTCAAGTAGTCAAGACATATGGAACAATCGAATAATTTCTATTTACTTCAATATCAAATAAATGTATTTATTGAGAACGTAAATGTTAATAATTATAACAAAAATGCAAAAAAAAACATGCCTTGAAACATTTTCTTCTGAAGACCACTTCACACCAAAATCGTTAACCCAACGGTTATGGTAAAATAAGCTTACAAGATATGTAAAGGCTTTCAATATAAATTCGTCTTTACTTGTAAATAAAATGGTCGCTATATGTTATATTAAACATTTAACATGAAATATAAAATATCCTTAAAAATGCGAAATAATGCTAATAAGGGCTGATCTATACTGAGCGTTTTAAAACTACATAAAAGTAATAATTTAATTTCAAACATATCATCCTTTAGGCTATACTTAAAAGAAGCAGTTTGAAGATATTTGTATATAGACAAAAGGTAATGTTCTGCCTAAAAAGCCAAGTACAGTTCAACTCTTAAACAATAAAACACAAATCTACAATAAAAGTAATAATACTACATAACTGAAAAATCTAGCTGTATAAAACAAACTAATTTAATTCTCACATTATCAGCACCTATTGTCATAATATAGCACCTTAGTAGTATATTTAAGAATGTATAATATAAAAATGTATTTACATTTATTTGTGTCTAATGTGTATTTCGCATAATATATTTGGGAGTAAATTCTGCAAAATGAATTGGAAACAGATAAAATAGTTTGACACTTTTGTTTCTTAGCAAAACACCAAGTGTCACATATGAGACACAATTTATTTTGCAGAATTTACTCTCTGACCATAATTTTGCTGTCAATATTTTGATTTGACATAATTATGTCCAAAATAATTGACTGTGTAAATATACTCTAAAAAAGTAAGTTTAAATTGTATTTTATATGCATTTCATTTTGTATTTTTAAATCTGTTTAAGACTATTTCTTTAATATAATTTTAAAATATATTTTAACTGTTTATAACGTCACCCTGGGACTTTTTTCTTATTCTTATTTCTTCAACAACTTCCATAATAAGCTGAAATTTTCAAAAATAAAATGATAACCAAATAAAAAATTGTGACAAACAAGCATAACAAAAAACTTGAGAAAAAAATAACATGCTAGATTATGATATGATGTCTTTGTATTAAGGACTCATACTGCATTATTAGCCCATAGAAAAAAGGAAATTGTGATTTAAAAACTAGTGACACATCGTGCGATTTGGATGCATAATTAAGTAATTAGTATGATGTTTTCAATCATCATTAAATATAATATAATAAATCATGTGTTCGTATACATTATGTATTTATATTTAAGAAAATAAATCATTATAATATCTTTCAATCATTCAAAAAAAGATTTTTTTAAAACTTAGTATACATAAAAAAAATATTATAATCGACATTTACGTCGAAAACGTTAGCATCATTTGATGTCAACTAATGTCACACAAGGAAACATTTAGGAAAATAATGTTTACCATTGCGGTTTTACGTAAATTAGAACATGGAAACATTATAGTCGAAAAATATTTCATAATATAAATCATTAGATCAAATAATTTTGTTTAAACATTTTCTGATGAAATAATTAGTAACAAAATAACAAAAGAAGACACTATAAAGCTTTATATTTGGAGAATAAATAATAAAACCCTAATGTAACTAATTAACTCATAAATATTAATACTACGTAGTTTAAGTACACACTACGTACACATGCATAGTGCATTGATTATACTAATAAATTATATCATCGACATGCATCAATCAAAAAAAGACACAAACCAAATACAGTGTGTATGGAATTATGTCATTTGACTTTTTATTTGGTTCAATGACAATGAAAAATGTCAATAGATTGAGTAAAGATGGTGATGTTAAATATAATTACATAATTAATAATTTTCAAAAAACCGCAGTGGCCAAACCAAAGATCAAATGACATAAAACGAAACTAAACCTATAAGAAAATCGTGCACAGTCCAAACTACTTCCAATCTGGACTAACCTGACTTAGCGGTCGAATCCTTTCATGTATACTGTTCTCAGCTTGTTTCGCCGAAGGAGGCGGATGTTCCGGGGTAGGGGGTTGTTCATAATGCGTAGGAGACAAGGGTATATTAACTCTAGGCCCATCGTAATACCGTTCACAATCGCTTGGACTGTTCACTGACTGATCGTCTAGAAGACTTTCAAGAGAAGACCTTTCCTGATGGGAGTATTTCCTCCTTTCCATTCTTTCGTAATTTTCTGATGGAGCAAAGTTGTTCCTCTTGAGTTTTCTTCGAGGATTCTGCTCTTTTATGACTACGTTTTCGTACATAGCCGTGATGGCGACTGGTTGTGAACGTTGCTTTAGGCTGGGCCTAGGGTTTGGGATGGGTATTACTCTGGGAGAGTTGTGGTTCTCCTCGTATTCGGCGTAGGACAGCTTGCTGTCTACGTAGTGGTCTACTGAACGACCGTGTTTTAGGTAATGTTTGGAACCCTGTAACAATAAATACATTGTTAGTTATCGTAAAAATTATCGGGCAGTGATTGCATGGAATAGTCACTGATGTTAGTGCCTTGTACCATTCACTCATCTTCATTCATCATCTTAATCGGATTTTTCGATTAAACGGTTTTCGGTGTTATTTAGAGAAATTTTAGATACGGTTTATATGTAAGTACTATTTCTTCATAAAATGTATTCGTAATAAACTTTTTTTTTAGATCTCGGGCCATAGCGATGCATGTACTGATAAAATCTAGTACCTTCTTACCTAGTCTAGATCTTTCTATTTCGTGAGGTTACCTGTATATCATCCAGATCGTCCTGACTTCGAGCGTGTACCCTCAACTCATAGCTGTACCCGGAGGAGGGCGAGTTGGCATGAGTTGGAGACACGGAGAGATTCCTTCGGGGAGGTTTCTTGGGAGGGGTTGGCTGAAAGGGGGTTCACTTTCAGAATAACGTTGGAATTTGGAGGTTGTGATTGTTCTTTTTGTTGGGTGAAAAAGCATTGCAGTTTGGAAATATCTACAGTACAGAGGAATTGAGATCCTCTACATAGTTTGATGTATACCTCTGCTATTAAAATCATCGATTGTTGATTTTTTATGCGCTACGTCTACATAAAATTCAATTTCGAGTAGATAAATGCCCAACCAAGATATTGGAATGTATGAAGTCTCGGAAATGGTCGAGCGATTGAAACAACCGAAAATATATACCTAGTGCCTTCTATAGGGTTCAGATAGAAATATTACTAATACAAAGAGAATATACCTATCGAAACGTGTTGATCCCGACAATGCACGCGCTACTAAAAACCCAAACCACCAATTATCCTAAAGTCGTCCACAAACGAATACGAATATTCCCACACATGTATACAATACATACCCACAATAGAAATACATTAGTAACACAATATCTGGGGCGTCCCAAACAAGGCACAATCGCTGATAGGTATCAACGTGAAAACGAATGGCTAATGACCAATTTGAGAGACGATAACCCTATCTATTTCTGTTGTACTGCTGTCATCGGTAGAGATAAGTGTCCACAATTGAATAATGGCGAATTTCAAATGACTACTAGGATGAAAATTAAGTGTGTGGGTTAAGTTGTGGGAGAGTGTCGGGAAAGAACAAAAATAAATACGAGTTTTTGTGATACAAGAGTTTGGTGAAGTTAGTAAAACACTTACTTTGATTTTCTTATGTTTCGATTTAAAATAATATGGAAACATAATCCATCCGTAAAAAGTAAAAACCTATTGGAAAGCTTAGATTACAAAGGTGGATTTTAATCATCAACAGTTTTTAATCACCTAATGATACACAACACAATTGATCTACTTAAAACATCGGATATTTTCCGAACATCAAGAGTATGTCCATTTTTCCTCTGATCCCTTCTGCCTTGCACCACGATTTGTATCTAAAGTGGACCAAGTAATTCAATACAAAGGAACGGACGAGTAAATTGGTCACAGCCGGTCACGAGATGGACAATTTTCAAAATAATATATTCTATTCCTCCTCGTTGTACTTAATATCCGCACTGAGAAGGAATATTATGCTCTTTTGACGAAGTTTTGATGCCCGGAAATGACTTGTACAGTTTGTGGGGATAAATCTAAAACTAAGACGTCATAGTCCATAGCCGAAAAAATAAGAACTTGATCGAGTCTTGACGAATAGTAGATTTAACATATGCACTATGACTCAATCTATGCTGTCGATTAATGGGAAAAGTCAATGGACGAAGGAAGCTATGCTACAGAACTTTGTCACATTATAAAATAAGAATCTCATCAAAATTTCAGTAGGTTGTAGAAAGTATAAATATGACAAGATTCTATGATTTATAAGCTCAAAATTGTCTAGACTGTTCGTTATTCAACGAAAACACATCATATTCCATGTCCACAAGCGTAACGTGCATAACTTAACGTCTAAACGTATGAATCAAAATCATTTGCCCGTTAAATAGTCGTTAAAACTAACTAATTACCATTTAAAGATATTCATAGCGTTAATAGAAATGTGCGATTTTCTACGAACGGACGTATAGGATCCGTGGATCAAAGGGCCGCTGAATAAATCACGCACGGTGCATTCACGGCACATGAATATGGCGCCAGTGTTTGTCATGAGTAATTATATTGACCATGATGACGTCATCTATACTCCATAAAAAAATTGTAAAGAGGAAATTATTTTTGCTCAACAAAATGTATGAAAGTATGTCATCAATATGTGATTAAGTGGGGGCGTGACTCCACTGAATCTGGGATAAATTGGTTAAAATAACGTAAGCGCGATTTACAAAATGTTCTAGGCCTTGTTTCAGCTTTAGGAGGCCTTTAGGCGGTCTATAAACTCTGACACCTGGGTTGGCCACTAACCTTCTCGAAATGAATGAATGAATGAATGTATAAAGGTCTCTGTATAAAGAAAGATCTCCCATCTCACCGAAGATATCAAGTGAGGAGCTCGCGTAAATCTTAAATCTTACTACAAAATAGTAGCTATTACGTGAAATTACTCCGTTTGTAAACTAGGCTACAGCAATTTCCTATACTCAATCTCCGCATCTAGGCCACTACTGTAGATTGTGCTGGAATTAAGTACACAGGCATGAGCCCGATGAGCTACACTCTCGCAAGTTGACTTACTCGTACAAGCAGCAGACGAAATCAAAGCTCAGTTCAAAGTTGAAAGTCAGACTTTGAATATGAAAGGTTACACTTATCCATCCAGTTTATGTACTTACTTAAGATTATCTACTTTTAAAATGATGGGCTTTAAGATTGTCTCACTTAAGATGGTCCACGATAGGAATGCAAATATATCACATTATTGTTACGGAATAATAATCGCTGAAATATCCTATCCTAATATTATAAATGCGAAAGTTTGTGAGGATGGATGTATGTTTGTTACTCTTTTACGAAAAAACTATTGTACGGATTTGGATTAAAGTTTACAGTAATATAGGATATACATCAGAATAACACATGGGATAAAGTTTATCCCGAAATTCCCGCGGGAACGGGTAAAACCGCGGGGCGCGGCTAGTAATATACATAATTTTAGTTCAACGTAAAAGCGCAGCAGGTAAACAATAACCGTTAAGAACCACTTGTGAAGTTATAAAACAAACTCTAGAAACCACGTAACAGCTTCAAATATTGACCAAAAGCCCTATAACCCATATTATTGGTGATGAAACCGATCGAGTTGATAGTAAAGTTTACAATAGACCACATCTGGCTAACCACATGTGGCAGTTGCATCACATTGTGATTATGTTTCATTGAGTAATACGCTTTTAAAATATCGATTTTCGTGAAAAATACAGTTTGTACCAACATCACAACCTTTGGGTTTGCTCTACAATCACAGCTTTCGTTTGTTTCAACTTTAGACTTCAATAATTCCGAAGGCCTCAAGGCGGTCTAATATTCTGATTCCAGGGTTGGCAAAATATCTACTCGAACGTACTTAAACAACCATAGTACAATAGTACTCAAAGGATTTTCGTGAGACTATATAAAAAATGTAATTCTTATCTTGGACACAGTTGAACGTGTACAAATTGCCGTGTACATACAAAATTTAATTGATTTCAATTCCACATAATAAAGTAACTAGCTACGTAAATATAAACACGGGTATTGGCGCGTGGCCAATTTGCTATTTCCGTAAATCCTACATTTCAATACATCAGCGTTAGTTTAAACTGGTACAAATTGCGTGGGGTAGCACGGAAATATAGATTTGAATTATATTTTTAATATATCTTGTAATGTTGGACAGGCGTAGTGATTATTAGCTGGGTTAGGACGCCTTTAAGCTGTCTAAAACTCCGAAACCAGACTTGGCCACCGGACTTGTCCACTTACTTACCGGACCGTAGGTTTTGAGACCAGTGATACATATTCCTATATGAGTAGCTAACGTGCTTCATGGGCACATTGAATAATCGGTTTCAGTAGTTAAAACCGACAACAAGGTCGACTATTTATTCGGACTATATAGGTAACGGACATTAGCGTGTATGCCCCACTACAGGACCCTGTAAGATCCTACAGACAGCAGTATGAATAACGTTCACTCACTGAAGATATCAGTACATTTCATTTTCATAACATCAACAACTATAAAACAGATACATGTATATTTATAGAAGACACGTATGAGATTAAGAAACTTGCGGAATTGGGTTACGTGGCCCTTGACATAATCTTTTTCACTCGTACAAACATTGTGGGGTTTTGGTAGTGAAAATAGCATTTTTATTTCAATTAAATTGGCTTGTTTGTTTGTTTATGGCGAGGGACATCACTAAGGTTGAGTTTAAATAGATATTATATTTATTGGTGTGATAAAAAGTAAGTAAGTAAAGTTAGTGGCCAACCCTAGTGTCGGAGTTTTTAGACCGCCTAAAGGCCTCCGACATGAGTTGAAACAACCGGAACCGGCAGAAATACCACTTTCGGTCAAGTATGATAGAACTTATAGGTTTTTCACCTAATGGTTTATCGGTGAAAAATAAAGATATTGGTATAAGTCTAAACAAGTGCAAAAGTTAGCCGTAAGTTAGCTGTATTATTATAACCAAAATTTCTTGCTCATTATTAATGTGAAAACATAATTTAAGAAACGTTTGTGTGGTTCCATAGTAATAATCAATCTTTTTCAATATCTTCCTCACTTACTGATCTTCAGTGAGATGAAAGGCCTGATTACCTATACATATTACAATATAAAGTCTCCAAAAGCTGTCTGTCTGCATGTAATCGATTTCCCTAAAAACTACTGAACGGGTTTTTAAACGGTTTTCACCTGAATGCAGAGTGATACAAGATGAAGGTTTTTGAAGCCAAAATTCCCATAGGTTCGGGTACAACAAGAGTAAAATCGGGGCACTGCTAGTTTATATAAAACGATAACACGTGCGCAAAATGTGATAAAAATATATTTTTTAAGATCGCAAATACTTAACAGTTTCCTTGAATTACGCGACACAATCACACAACACTCATTCACACATTATTATTAGATGTATTCTAAGGGTGGGTTGTTTTGAACGGGTGCTTATCGTAAAATAGTTAACGATTACATACGCAGTTAAATGTCTATATTTTTTTATCATAACTTATAAAACAATCTATTAAAGTTGTTCGGGCGGCCAGTAGAAAGCCACGATTTTCCATTTTCTTACATCCGTTAAGACTGAGACTTTGTGTTAACTTTTAACTTTTAAACTGGTCCGAGATCGTCAACTCAAGCAACCCACTCTAAGAGTTCCTAGGGTAGAGGCTACTTTAAAAAAAATACTTTATTATACTACCTATACAACTTATTAACTTAGTTCTAATCGTAGGCTTGTTTTCACATAACAGTGGAATTAATCGATGGATTTGGATGATATTTGGCGTAAACACCTACAGCCTACAGAGATTAAGACGGAATACCGAAATCCGGCATTCCCGAATTTCTCAAGGGAACGGGCAAAACCACGGTCACCCCGAATGGAACACACAATGCCAAGATTAAGAACAACAGCACACTTCAAATACGTATTTTCCTATACAAATCAGTCAGGTTATCCTCAAAATCAAACATACACATACAAAAGGCCAACTTACACAAAAATCCACTAAGAGAATTCCATCACAAACACAACACTACACACACAAACACACTTTCACAATCACTGATTCGAATTACCGATAACGAATATCAAAAAGACCGAATCACGCATATCAAACCGACCGAAACACGCAAGCGTCTAACTCTTACGCACCGTAAAGACTGACCGGCTTCTCAAGAATGCGCCAGCACATGTGGGCCGCTAATAATCTTCACTAAACTGGATATTAAGTGTAACAATACACTAAAAATAGTCCACGAGTGATGAAAACAAAAATGAGTTAAGATGATGTGACGTAATGTTGTGGTTAATTTTAGGTTTCAAGAAAGTGGGCGTAGGACATGAACTGGAATGGAAATGAAAGGGCTTGGATATGTTATAGTTTAGTTAATTAATAGTATCGAAGAATGTCAGATTGAGGTGAAAAGAGGAAGAGAGAGAATGATCCCAAAAGGGTATAGGTTAATAAACTGAAAAAAGACAGAGAGACATGGAGAAACTCTCATCGACCAGAGCCCAAAGCTCTTCATTTCAAGAACAGGAAGAAAATTAAGTCATATTAATTAGCACATAGAGCACATTTTACCCCAAATTCTTAAGGCAACGAAGGAGGAATACCACATAACGCTACTAGTATTACTCTATTTCTACCATAATACGTAATGACATGACGTATCAATGACGTCAGCACAGTTTCTCACGAGACACATTGCTTTTTAATACTGCTTGTTAACGCTTTGATGTTCGATTTATTTCTGTTTTTCTGTTCCAACTACCTTGAAATGTGTCTTGGTGTTTGAATGATGTTATATTGCTGAAGGCCAATTTCTTCCCATTACTGAAAAATTGCCTCCTTTTACTATGAAGTTTAGATCCTAACTTAACTTATGCACACAACTTAACACTTAACTTGGTCCGAATGTTGTTCAAATCAAACACCTTACTCGGACAGTGCCATTCAATAATTCAGTCTCATTTCGTTCATTCTTATAGCTATAATGTGGAAATGAGACTACCTGTGGTGCGAATAGCAAAATGGCTGCTTATTTCCATATTACTACTTTGGATACTGCACCCAATAAAGCAGAGGAAAACGAGTACAAAACGGGAATGGCGTGAGGCTTTCCTAGTATCCTACTACCAAATAATTAAATTAATTTTGGTTAACACATAATTCCATTACTTACTCACTGAACTTTTTCCATAAACAAATTTGCGTCGAAACGTGCGTGACTAAACGAACAGCCAGATCACGATAATAATATATTAGTGGCGACACAGAACATCGCGTGACGAGACTGATCAACAGGTCAGTAGGTAAATATAATTAATTATAGATGTCAAACCACGGGACATTTCTATTAAATACTAGCAGCGCCCCGCGGTTTTACCCGCGTTGTGCCCGTTCCCGTGGGAATTTCGGGATAAAATGTAGCCTATAGCCTTCCTCGATAAATAGACTATCTAACAGTGAAAGAATTATTCAAATCGGTTCAGTAGTTTCTGAGATTAGCGCGTTTAAACAAACAAACAAACAAACAAACAAACAAACAAACAAACAAACAAACAAAACAAACTCTTCAGCTTTATAATATTATCTATTAAATATAGGTTTTCGTGTAGCGTTGAAAGCGTTGATAAAAGTATTGTGAAAGCGTTGACAAGACTATTTTCAAGTAAATAAATACCAATTTACTGGACAAATTAACACGCATTGTTTTTTTTTTAAATCTATAATAGGCTGAAACTTTTTCTGTCCTTTGTCTGTCATGACATACAGAGATGTGAAGGAGCTTGCACTGAATAGAAATTGATGGAGAAGTCTGCATCGGACTCACCGACAAGAGCCTTGCTCTTACATTTATGATGATTAACATGCTTAATTGGGCTTTTGAAAAAAAAATTTTTTGTGATAAATGGAAAGATTATACCTATTAGTTTTATAACAAAACTATTTTTATTTTATTTTTTTCGCAATAATTCAAAAGTTATTTCAAAATAAAAATTAATTTTTGAATCCAGTACCGAAAACACTCGGACAACTCCCGAACAAACCCGAGCGCGTGTGACGTCATAATGATAGCCCCATTCGGTTACACGTGTAATAACCGTAAACGCTGTACCTACGTACTTATGGTTAAATAGCTATAACATTATCACGTCACAACCACGGTGACCAATTATGGCGCGTTTATAGTCACGTGATTTTTATTCAATTTTTAATTGTTTATAATTTATTGAAAAAATATTTTTTTAAAGTTTTTTGCATTAAATATCAATATTATTAATAATAAAGTTTTAAAATACATAAAAAAAATCTTTTTTTTTTTTCAAAAGCCCAATTGTGTTCGTGACATATTTATTTGGTCCCGGTTGTTTCAATCGTCAGACCATGTCGGTGGTCTTGAGGCGGCCAGGTTTGGTCACTAACCTACTCGAATTGAATGAATGAAGTAAAAATACAAGTTAACCACATGAAACAATCTGTAGTTTGTAAATTCAAATATTGTTTGCTGCAAGAAACTGTGTTGAGTACAGTTGCATTGTCACAAACGCTTGAATGGCTCGAAACTCATTGTGTTAATTACAAGTGTTTTCCCACGTCCAATTAGGTGCGCCTTTAATAGAGGCCCCATGCAATGAATTGTAATCAACAGTGTTATTAAGTAAAGTTATGTTCGTTATATGATGTGTTCTAATTTTGTGGTGTAATAGTTTAAAAAACGATGAAAAGACGTTATCAAACAAGTGTTATACAAAATCAATTTCTGCAATGCTTTTTCACCCTTTTGGCGTTGAAATAGTGAAACTTTGTATGTATTACCAGTACAAATAATTAATTGAATCAAACTATTTCTAGTAACACTGGTCATACAATGATTCAATCACTGAAACATCAAATAGGTCAATGAATGGTGGATAATAGTGAAGTTAACATTAGTAGATCTCAGTGACAGAGTGATAATAATAAACTAGCTACCATATCTACTCAGAGATGCCAAAATAAGGAATGGTCAATAAAATACGAAAATAAAAAAATTACGTAACATTTTTTAAACATCAAAAAGTCGGTCAATACCCTCCTAATTATTCATTTAACGTCTCTGAGTACGGAGGGTGTGCTAATAGGTCCTAATATATCAAAAGACTCACCGAAACTTTGCTGTACTCATGATGGTGAGCGAAGTGGAGCGGCGCACAGCTTGACGCCGCGCTCGACACACTCAAGGCATCACCCTCGCTGGTGCCTTCGGTCTCGTCCCACCGGCGACGCCCCGACCCGCTGCGAACACCCCCCGCCACCACACCCCGCTCAAGCGAAGCATCAAGCGACACACCCCTCGGAATACCACTATCGTCATCAGACCGACCCCCAGAAGACGAACTCTCGGAACCCTCAACGCTGATTCCACTTTCAAACTTTGACGACATCGATTCAAACTTGCAATCGTCATCATTCTCCTCAGCTATGGTATCGATATCAGCTGCTGTGTTGTTACCAAATCTGAAGGAGTCACTGTGCACCCAAGGTCTTTTGGCTGTGCTCACGTCAGATTTGATAGTCTCAGCTTCAGATTCGTCGTCCGAATGCAAAGTGTTATCAGAATCGTCGGAAGATTCCTCGAGACAAGTCTTGAAGGAGAGATCGGATTTGATGGTAACGTTAGAATTGCAAGACTGGAGAGACCAGTGACCCGAGTATTCCGAAGAGCTCGATTTACGTACAGGCAAATGCACATCATTGGTTAGAGTAGAGGCAGTCGATGTGTTATCGCTTAGAGAAATAATATCGGAAATATCTTTTAACGAGTAAAGGCGGTTAGATGACGTGGAAGACATAGTGGTTGGACGTGACATTACTGTGTATACTTGATCATCATCATTGTCCTGTTTATGTTTATTGGCGATGTCTAAAACGCTAACAACTGCATAAGGCTCTTCAAGGTTACGAGGCACAGAGTTTATTTTAGTTAAAGTTGGTTTAGTTGCTGTCGAAGAAGGAGAATATTCTAAGATAATATCTGGTGTCGATATACTTTTCTTTACAGCTGAGAATTTGACTACTATGTCGTTGGAAGTTTCTCGTCTATCTGAATGGAGCTTACAAGTTCCAGAGTCACAGAAGCATTTAAATGAAGTCGCGAGAATTTCTCGTTTATTACACAATTCTAAAGTATCAATTGAAACTTTCTGTTCGTCTTCTTGGTGAATTCTTTCTAATAGATCTCCAGCGCTATTGTGATGTTTAGGCGGTCTAGGCTTACAAAAACATATGGCAGTTTCATAATAACTATCATGTTTGTCAGTTGGTACTTTTGTGAATGGTGGCACATCTTTGTATAGAGTATCTCTATTGAAAATCTCTATAAATTCCTGCACCGTAGGTGCATTGTAGATACAATGCCCTGTACCGCGTATATGGTAATTAGGCAGAGTTTCCTTCAAAAACTCCCTATTCCATTGCGGTAAATCTTTAACTTTTACAGAATTTCTATCTACTTCTATGTTTGTGAATGTTTTATGTCTAAAAAGTACCTTCTTTTCTGTGGTGTTAGTTTTTTTGGAAGGCAACGTACCTGTCATAGAAAGGTATATAGCTTTTGGGTCAATATCATCGCTACAATCAACGTTTTCTATAGCACTTGCTTCTGTGATACCGGAGGAATCAGAAGCAAAGGATTGCGTCCGACAAATGTCTGACTTATATGAATCTGAGTGTATCAATTTCTTTCTCTGGCGGAAAGATTTAGATTTCTTTGATAGTAAAATATCTTCCAAGTTAGTTTCATCTACCATTGAATCGGAAGACAAGGTCGATGATCTGCTGAGAGTTGGTGAAGGACCTTTATAGAACGTTTCTTGGGGCTGAGGAATAATTGTTCTTTTGGGTGGATCCGGTTTCTGTTTGGGAACAACATTCTCATATAAAACACTATTTTGTGATTGTACTAGCGGTCTGATAGGGATATGTGTTCTAGCTGCTGGTACCGGCTTCGGTCTCAAATTTGTAACATTTTCGTAAATTAATGTATCTTTGTAAGCGTTTACATCGGGTCTAGGCACTGGCCGTGGATAGGAATCACTTTCCATTGTGATACTGTCATTAAATTCGTAAGATTCATAGCACTCGTTAATCAAAACTTCTGAAACGTTTGTTACATTCGAAATGATAGATGTCCTTTCTCTAGGCTCAAATATATCGAGACAAGGATTTACAGCTTCATTGACTCTATCACTTTTATCACAGTCTATTTCATTAATAATCACAGAGTCCGCGACAGAATCGTGATCACTAAGTTCATTGTTTTCGGATATATTAGGCAGAGAAGTTTTGAAACCTGGACAACTCCTATTACTTCTATTAACGACTGAATCCCTGTTCAATGTACCAACTCTATCTAAAGATATTGTATCAAACTCATCGTTACAAACAATTTCACCAGATTCTTCCTTCTTCGACAACATTTTGAAGAATTTACTATTGCCTATTAGCAAGGTGTTAGCGTTAGATTTCTGATCAACTTTCTTACTAACATCGGGTTCCACGTCAATGTTTGCGTTGTTAGATATGTTAGGAGCAGAGTTAAATTTAGCCTTCAGACCCAAGTATTTAGAAGCAAGCTTTTTAACAAAACTTTGAGGATGGTTTTTAGTAAGAGATGAAGATAGTAAGCTTTCATTTTTGTTAGACATTTTCTGGGTCTCAGGGGTCGTCCTGCAAAAACACATAGAGCAACAAAATGAAACAATAATAAATAAAAAAAAACAAAATTGAAAATAATAATATAGTTAAATGGATATCGATATTACCACCACCACAATGAAATACTGTACAAATAAAACTAAGCGATATGATACAAAGCACGAACGAACATATTCCCGTCTATGTAGAGATAGTTTTTTGAATAAAACGTTCCTTATATTAAATGGTCTACCAATCAGTAACAAGTAATTTAAATTGGTGCATTTTCTTACTAAACACCCTACTCAATCTTCTAACAAATCCAGACTCGTTTGGTTGTGAACTAGTCGACTCGTTTGAAGTACTTTCCTCTCGTTCTTTTTCATCAAAACGAATGAGTACATGATCATTGCCACTGCAACTAGGATTTATTTTGTCCAAGGAACAATATATAGAATCGCCTATATCATTTGCACTACGAAAAAAAACACAATCGCTACTTCCGCGCTTCTTTGTTATTTTGTTTTTATTACAGTAGCAAGGCATGGGTGTGCCACTTAACTTACGTTTTATAAATGGAGGTAAATTATCGTTCAAAGCTTTCTCATTAAACGCGTAAATATATTCTTCTTCCGAGGAATGAAATACGCAACCTGATGCGCCCTTAATGTGCATACTAGGACGTCTCTCCTCATGTTTAAACCCGTGAGGAAAAGACATGGCTCGGCTTAACTTCCCAACAGTTTTTGGTAGTTTATCTACGGGAACATTAACATATTCACAGGAATACGAATTCCTTTCTTTCCAAACCGGCTTCATTGTCGTATAGGAATTAAAACTAATAACCTCTCTGTTACTTGACATCGATGCCTTTTGATCATCAGGCATATTAGAATTGCGAAAAGTCTCGTATTGATTTTCCGTTCTGAAACTAAGGCAATGATTTATGTTTTTTTCTGAAACTTTTTCATACAAGTTCTCTTCGTTTCCGGGGACTTGCGGTGATTTCGGTTGAGGTGATCTATCCATTAGTAAATAATGTCCTTCTTGATTAGCTGTTTTACCGTCACAAGTATCGAAATTAAATTTAATTTTGACCTCATCAGGGTTTTCATAGATACAGTGATCCTTATTCGGTTTCGGTAGAGGCATTGGCTTGTAGGATTTTTTTCGTTCAACGTTGCTTTCCGATTTCAATTGGAAATCACCTCGCACCTCTGGTTCTGGTGTATATTCACTTTTAGAGCCCTGTAACTTGTTTATCCCGCGGAGAACCTTAGCCTTTAGCTCAGTCATAACTGCACAATGATTCCGAATTATTGTTTTATCAGAAAAATCCTCAGTTTTTACTACCTCAACGAATCTTTTGAAGCTGTTCAAAAAACTATCAGTCCTTAATATTTGTTCGACGTCTAAGTCATCGTCCCAATTAATTGGTGGTGGTGGTAATATTATGCCGGGGTGTTTAGTTACATCGTTGGGAGATTTTAAGGGTAAATTGGGGAGGCTATGGCATGGTTTGTTAGTGCTGTGCATACGAAAAGCGGGCGATTTAGGTTTTGATTCGCTCCTGGAAATACGAGATTCAATATTTAAACCCTTTTATCGTCGAAACGGTATTTCAACCTCGATAACTATCCTAATTTTTTAATTAATCCCGAATATAAGAAATACAAGACAAGACTATTAATTTAAAAATTCAACACGGCCTTTATTCCAAACATCCCTTTTCATAGTAAAATTTAAAGTAAGTGTCTCAAAAAGGATTCATTAAAAAAATGATAGAACTTAAAGCACACCCGTTCTGTTTTATTACAAGATCCTCGGGACAACCTTGCGCTTTATCAAAAGGAGACGGGCACGGGTAAATCTTTTCCTAACAGACATCACAGCTAGCCATTTTCAGACAAAATCAAACACACGGAACATTTTAATGAGCGCCACCCATTGAATGTTTTTCACAACTTTAGCATTATTTATTTTTCGTTTTCCTTCGCTTTACATGCTCCTGTTATTGTATATTTGAAATTAAAACTTTTGTTCTATGCTTTACATTATTTACTGATGAGTTTTTAGAAGAAAACAAAAGGTAAAATGAAAGGCCGCTGAGATAGCAATCGGAAGTTCAAAGGTACGAAGTCTACTCCAATTAAAACCGAGAGTTTAGCACTCGCTAAGAAATCCTGAGTAATTACTGTGTAAGCATCCCTTTTCGTTTTAAATGATATACTTTGGATCCCTTTGAAATGTGAATGCGTGCAGTTTATGTTAGAAAAAACCCGCAACCGTCAAGGAATGAATATGGTTTTGTGCATGTTAATAAACCGTGCATGGGGATGTAACAACTTACTAATGCTGTGATAAATTATTAATAGAATATTGACAAAACCGTTTCAGTACCTATATAAGTGGTGAAAAACTTTTTGTTAGAACCATTATCGTACATACAGTGGTACAACATTTTAATATAAATAAAATCAATTTATTTGGAATGCTAAAGTATTTTTTTAATTAATAGTATTTTATCTGAAACGATTTTACAACCCCAACTACTAACAAAAATAAATTAAAATAAATTCTACGTATAATACTGCATTCTTTTCTTTTATAATAGGTACTGTATCCTACCTTTTCAAAAAAGTTAGAACTTTGTCTATATTATTCAATGTCAAAATAATTAGAGCTTACACCTCACGCAAGAACTAAACGAATTTGAGGTTATACATCAGAATAACACACAACACAACGGTATAACACAGGTACTAGTATTTCAAAATCTCAGTATAATTAATGCTCTAACATTTTGACATGTAATAATTGTCATGGCGCATCCACACATGCCCGGCGGCACGGCCGGCGGCATGGCCGGCGGCCGTGCCGCCGGCATTTGCCGCATCTCAGCCGCGGCACGCGCGGCTTTTGGTTGCCGGCGGCAGTTTGCTTGCGGCTTCTATACGGAGTGGTAGTGTTGTCGTATAATTTCATAGAAGTAAATAACGAAATGACAGAATTGGATAATGTAGATACCAACGCTTGACAAACATCTGGAATTATTAAAGAAATAACTTGTGGAGACACTTTAAACAGCGTACCGAGTGAAAAATAAGAGTCTCCTGTAGCCAGGTATCTCAAAGTAATTGCTAGTCGATCGGAAGCTGACACAGCATTTCTCCAGCGGGTGTCAGTTTTTGATATCATGGGTCCAGTTAAATTCAGTAATATTTCAAATTCTTCACTAGAGATCCTTAGAAAAGTGTTAAATTTCGAACGAATATTATTTCGGTTTATGTCATCCTTTCTAAAATCTTCAAGTATCAGGGACACATTAGGCCTATTTCGTAGACTTGGTCTGACCCAATATCTTCGTTTGATTTTGCGGTTCTTTTTACGAATAATAACATACAACACTACACTTGCGATACACGCAACTATATCATAGTCCAACATCTTTCAATCCTACGTACATGACTTTCGACGAAAGTCACAACACTACTGCGAAAATTGCAACCGCATCTGCAGGCCGCCGGCAACCGCCGGTAAAGCCGGCGGCCTGCATTCAGCGGCAAGGCGGTCTGAAACCCGGCGGCATAAGCCGGCGGCATGTGTGGATGAACCATCATAGTGATGACATCATGAATGAATAAATACGTCATATATTCTAACGCGATACCGACCCGTTTCAATTAGTACAATGAGTGCAAATCGTATGAGTTTGATAAGTATGTAATAATTGACTTTGTTATAAATCCCATAACCATTATGAGGTAATAAAACTAATACTCACGGCATAGGGGTGGGACTGTTGGACCATCCATAGATAGGGAAGGGGGGACAGTCGTCTTCGCTGTCGTATGAACTTCGGTGAGTGTAAAAATCTGGAGGAAAACATATTTTTTGTTAATTAACATAAAGTGAAGTGTTAGTCTGTTATGTTCCACTGAGCAAAGGCCTATCATCTCGCCGAATATATCAGTACAGTGAGGAGGATTAGGCGAAATCACCACACTTGCGAGTTGGTAATCTCATACCCGAACCATGTTTTAAAGGAAGGTAACATGTTTTAGCTCGACCTGGGAATTGAACCCGGCACCTCAGTTATGGCAGACTTAATGAAAGTCTCCGATGCCCTTCTGCTAACAAAATACTGGACCAGAAAAAAATCAAGGCCATTGACACGAAAAAAGTAATAATGACAGGCGAACGCACTACCACAAGACCAATTTCAAATATTAATTGTCCAAATAGAATCTCTGTAGCAGAAAATTCAAGGACCAACCACCAAAAACATACTCCAAAACTCCACTTACCCCTAATCACCTCCCTCACATTCTTCGTTTCATGTTCCGGTCTTTCGTCCAGCAGTTCCTGGACAGTCTTCCCTCGCCTCCCAATGGCTCGGAGATCAGCCCCCTTCTCCAGCAAAAGCCTCACAACTGAAGCGCGAGCGAAGCACGCCGCCTCGTGTAAGGGGGTACCGATTTCAGTGCGTATATTAGGGTCGATACCGGCGTTAAGTAGACATTCTACTACCTCCCTGTCAGGACAAAAGTAAGAATCTTAAAAAAAGTAAGTTGAAATAAAAAATACAAAAAGTAAGTTGGAGTAGGTAACTGGCCTAACCCTGGCGTTGGAACTTTTTAGACCGTCTAAACATCCATCATAGTCGGACGATTACAACAACCGGGACCGACAATATAACGTGCCCTCCGAAAGCAGGTAGCGCTCAGATAGAAATGTCACTATCGGCCATCACAAATAGGGGTCGAGCTGCACGTTGCTTAACAATCACTATGAACTAACGTAGCTCACTCAAACTTCGCCATAATATACATAATCTTTGATTAGAGATCTAAAAATGCAAGCCAATGTGACAAGTGTTCTGTCTCCCACATTATAAACACAATGAGAGTACACCATGTCCAGTCAACTACAAAAGTTTATGAACACACTAGCAGTGCCCCGCGGTTTTACCCGCGTTGTGCCCGTTCCCGTAGGAAATCCGGGATATAGAAAATTATCACCGACCTGTTAGTAGGTACATATAATAATAGTAGTTATAATAATTGATGTTAGAATATGGTCTTGGTCTGAGGAAGGCAACAACCGGGACCGACAATTTAACGTGTCCTCCCAAGCACGGTAGCGCTCAGATAGAAATTCACGTCAAATGAAATGAGCTGAGCTGCACGTTACCAATCTTAACATTAAAGTAATTTAATTTGTGTGTACAATAGTTTCATTTACCTATCTATAATATAAAAATGAATCGGTGAATCTGTTGCTAAGCGCATAACTTCAGAACGACTGCACCAAATTGGATGATTCTTTTTTTAATGTGTTCCTTATTGTCAGGACAAGGTTTTTATATAAGAAAAATAAGGAATAAAAATCTTAAAATTCCCACGGGAACAGGGGCGCTGCGGGTGAAACCGCGAGGCACAGCTAGTTTAAAATAAGCTTCGAAAAGCTTTACGTGTACTTTCCAAGATTCCTTTTAATATTTTATGATAATTCCATATAATTCAGTTAACATGAAAGCACCTGTGCAATTTAAACGATTCCAGCGGTTATTGGTATTCAAATCTAAAGGATTTATGAATGAAGTAATCTTAACAGTAACTGAATAGAATATTTACCGGTAAGGCATGTAATATGTAACACATAAAGGTAAAGAGCACTAATTGATTATATGATAATTATAATGAGTTCGAAAATGCAACATTACAAATAAGTAAAATATATCGAAATTAAGGTTAATATGATTTGTGTTTGCGACTGTAGAATTTTAAAATCATTCATTTCAATATTTAATAGATATTTTATACTAAAATTCACTTAAAATCGCTACAATCTTGAAACAGTAATAACGCGCGTCTAACACAAATTTAACCCTTCGTCAATGTAACATGGAAAATCGACACACATAACATGACGCTAAGAAGTGACAAGAATGGATGCGGCATAAGTTCTTTCACTAATATTATCCTCTTTTTTTTATTTTAACACAATGCATTCCTTATTCTTATCAACAAGTTATTTAAATTATATACACTAATTTACATTTCCAGTTAAAACAATATTTGCAAACTGACACACAGACGTTGCGGTGGACATTTTTATATCACATAGTATAAAACAAAGTCGCTTTCTGCTGTCTGTCCCTATGTATGCTTAGATCTTGAAAACTACGTAACGGATTTTGATGCTATATTTTAATAGATAGACTGATTCAAGAGGAAGGTTTATTATGAATAAAAATCCCGAAATTTCCAGGGGAACAGGCACAACGCGGGGAAAACCGCGGGCGCTGTACTAGTACATATATAAAAATACAGCAAGACTCAATTAAATTAAATATATGTACTTTAATAACAAATTAAATACAATTTAGTATATGACATTAACTATTTATAGCTACATGGATTTGAGTTAGTTTCCAGAAAAATGTGAATCACGAATTTAAATAAACGATACTGGAGAGGAAAATCCAAACAAGTTCATGTTAGGTCGACTTTTGGTATATTTAAAATAAGCTCCAATTCCATATAATACGAAGAACAATGGCGACGACGTTTAATACACATAATACATCGTGTCGTGTATTAAAAATGTATTGTGTGTCATAGTTATTTAAGTAGAGCATTTTTCATATAATATTGCTAACGTGAGTTATTTTAACAATCCTTATATGTTATTAGCTATTTCATTTATTCAAATAACGAAGTACCTTCAATTGAAACTACGTTTTCGGATAAACTTCGCTTAAATTTTTCATTTTTTTTATCTGACGTTTAGGATTTCCCTTTACAGGAACCGTGGTCACAGACAGACAGAGGTGTTATAAGTTGTTATTAAGAAACCAGTAAAACGTTGTATCCTTTAATAACATAAAGTAATTTCAATAATACATATGAATATAAATATGTATATGACAGCAGCAAAAAAAAAATGAAAGCCTTCAAAAATACTAACAAATATACCACATCCACAGTAAATTTATATTCCTACATCTTGTTAAACTCAAATTCAAGCCGGCAAACTGTCGATGCGTTATAACGAACGGCTGAATATGATATGAAGCAATTGTTGGGTGTGTACACGCCTTAACATTATCATAAATTAATAAACGAATATATAGTGTTGTGTTGAAGGCGTTACGAGATACAAATAATAAATAAATCTACGCTTTCGATATTAATTTTGTAAATGGATATAATTTCTCGATGGTTGATGTAGGTGTTAATATAACTGTGTCGATTAGATTTCGTTAATCTTTCACTAAAGATCTGCATCTCTATCAAGTTTTACGTTAATGATGCGTTGCTTAAAATTGATAGATATCATTATCGATATATTTCGTTAAAGTAGATACATCATTTGATATCATTGTTGGACATTAAACAAAGGATAGCTCTGTTGGAAAATCATCCTGTAAATGACCTTTAAAATGCTCAGTTTTATTATTAATAAAAGTAATTTCGAGTAGACCAGATGTCAACCCTGGAGTCGGAGTTTTATAGACCACCTGAGAAGCTTACTTTCTGAATAGTCTGATGATAAAATTTGGGACTAACAATTAAATATATAGTTGTTTAATTTCACGAGCGCCTCTGCGCCATACTTGTTGTTGTAATGAGTATAGACACGCGTCTTTGTGTGCGTAACTATGAGTACCGCCGGTAAGATCATTGTTTATTTATTTTGCCATACCTCACAGCGAATAACCATCGTATGACTTTTCTCCGTCTACTCAAATGTACCATGCTGTCGCTACTTCAAAGACAAATTTGACATGATGTCTTAAGACAGTGTGTATGTATGTACTTTCACAAGTATGGGTCAACGGCGCTCGTGAGATAAAACTTCAACAGTTATTTGGGGTAAACTCACCTCCGTCCATTCTTACTGGCCCTGTGTATTGGCGTGGAAGGAAACACCATGCCGTCTCTTAGAGGCATTTTGTACATCTCAACCAATTCTGGTTTGAGGTGTATCAGCTTTTCCACTGTGGCTAACCTGTGGAACGAATCAGGCATTCAATAAACACTCTTTGAATAACTATGTTGGGAAGGACATAATGGTACTTAAGTTTGCATATCTTCCAAAATTAAGTTATATTTAAAATTAAGTATACAAAAAAACTAAAATTGACTTTGGAAGTATTCAAGATTTATGATAACTATCTGTCAAACCGTATGACAGCATTGTCAAAATGGTTTGAAATTAGAAGAATAACGAATTGAGGGCTGTTCAATTTGAATGGCGTTTCGTATTCCGCCATTAGTAACAGTATTATTCAAAGTAATCTCACGTTGTATTCATAAGCCTACATCTACTTACTAAACATAACAAGATAAATGTTGAGATATATTCATACTAGCAGCGCCCTGCGGTGTTACCCACTTTGTACCCGTTCCTGCGGGAATTTCGGGATAAAATGTATATCATGAGTTATTCTGAAGTATTACCTATATTACTACATCCAAATCCGTCCAGTAGATTAACAATCATACATACATCCATCCTCACAAACTTTCGCATTTATAATATTAGTAGGATTATGACTTCTTATACACGTCTGAAGATTTTAAAAGGTTGCCAAGCAAAGCTTCGGTTCACGCTTGTCTTCAAAATAATTTCGCCAAGCGTATAACTAAACGTAAATATCTAAAGAGTTTGAAAGTTCTTGTACAAGTTTTGGCAAGTTCATGTTATGAGGTTAGCCTTTCAAAGTTTTTGGTTAGCATTAGCAACTATTTCGTGGGTTCAAAATATAGTCGAATACTCAAGGATTTTAACTGGCAAACTGGATAGTTTATAAAGTTTTAAAATGTAAAATTACAAGCAAATAAATGTAAAACGTAATTGGAAAGTTTACGAAGATGTGTAGGTCATTTAGGGCTCGTTTCATTTAAACGTTTGCAGTCCTGCTACGTACGTTTTATATGAAATTATATATAGAGCGCACGGATATCCTACTAATATCATAAATGCGAGAGGTTGTGAGGATATATGTATGTATGTTTGTTACTCTTTCACGAAAAAACTACTGGACGGATTTGGATGAAACTTTGCAGTGACTTAAAGGTCATACATCAAAATAACACATGGGATACATTTTATCCCGAATTCCCACGGGAACGGGTGCAACGCAAGTAAACCCGCTGGGCGTTGCAATAAAAATATATTTTAAAAGATATTTACCTCCCATACTGCGCAGCGAGATCCAAAGCGCTCTCTCCCTTCTTGTTCCTCAAGGAGACATCAGCTCCGTGGCTGATCAGCTGTTTGACGACATCCTCGTGTCCGAACTGAGCGGCGATCATTAGTGCTGACTCGTACATTAGGGTCTGGTAGAAAGAGATAGATATATGGCGTTTATTTGATATTCAGGGTTGGTTGGAAAGAGATAATAAAAAGGGCAACTAACTTAGTTATAGATAATTTGAAATAAAAGTAAGTTCATGTACGTTAGTCGCCAACCGTGGTGTCAGGGTTTTTAAAACGCCTAAAGGCCTCCGACATGGTCTAACGATTGAAACAACCAGGCCCGATAATTTAACGTACCCTCCGAAGCTCGGTAACGCTCAGATAGAAGTGCCACTATCGACCACTAATTTGAAATATAAGCTTTTACATAATATCAATGATGTAGGAGTAGAAATAAATATTAACTTAGAAGTCAAAAGGATTCTAGAGTGTAGAGTTAAGGTTTCTACCCATTATACCGTATCATACCATGACCGTGCTATGAACGTGTCAGGCAAAAAAGTATTCTTTGTATTGAAAAGTATGAGACTATGCTCACTAGACTGCTCCGTCACCGACCAACAACGTCGACTATTCTCACCTAATATCTTGCCGGTGCTGAAACGGTCATATCACGGTCATGGTATGATACGGTGTAATGGGTAGAAACCTTTAAGCTTTTTATATTAGACGAAAACGCCAATTTATTGAAGACGCATTACATTTTTTTTCGACTATTCTAAAATTCATTTGTCATTTCTGGCAACTCTGGGATCCATTTGAATATCCGTCCATTAGAATTTATTACTCGATTAAGAGTAATCAACCCTCGCCTTAAAATTCACTTGACAGCTTCAAATCCACGAAAAGTCGTAAAAGTAACCACACGTTAAACGTAAGGTCTCTGTCTCTGAATTGCAAGAAAAGTCATTGATCCCACGGACCGGTTCCAGTGCTTGACCACCGACTTAAACTCCAGTTTAATATTTCACTAACCACATTCCTTGAATAGGATATAGTTAGGGCTTTATTCATAAACAGCATTTTAGCTATCAAACGGTGTGTCCCTTTCCAACATCCGCTATTTTACACAGAGCAAAAGAGACAAGACACGTTATTAACATTTAACAGTGTTTCAGGGGGCAATGAGTTGCTCCTCTGCATCATAAATTGTTTTTTTAATTGTTAAATATTTACTTGGATACAGAAATACATGGTTTAAAACCTTTTCTTAAGCTGACTGTACACAGATAAGATCAATGAGCCACAACGCATAGCGAAGATACGCTTCATAAAACAACAAATTATTTCAATGTCGTCTTGCAAATCCTATATTTAGAGCCCAAATGTCAAGTCAATTAAGAAGGCGAGTTAGCCAATAGAACGGTGTATTCAAGATATTAGAAGTCATATAATGTTGCGGCAATAAGCCTAAGGGACTTTAATAGTGCCGCGTCTACAAATGTGACGAATCTTACGAGTTATTTCATACGAGAAACTTGGCTCTATAGAATTTGAGGGGATAAGGGTATAAGGGGGGACAATAAAGTGTCATGATTGAAAACTGCAGTAAAATGTTACCAATATGTTATTAGTTTATGACCTGCTTCCAATGCATTCGTTGAAAATGTAGATCTGGCATTAATTCGATGCCATCCATCTCATTAAACAGGTACTATTCATAAATACGTTTATAACTACAACTAAGTATACGACTTTCACACAAAAGTTACGCACGAATTTCGATAACACCTCTTTTAAATTACAGTTTTTTCAGCAGAGTAGTATATATATATCAAGTATAGGAGTAGTAAATAAGCAAAATCGCCGAATATTATTAGTGTCCAATGTATTCATAGTCCGTAATTCGCGTGACGTTACGCGTTACCTATAATTCGAGGTAGCGTGACCACAATGACACGGTAGATATACCTTGACTAACAAAAACATTATTTACGTAACCGGGGCTTTATTTATTTTCTGTTGATATGCGAATTTCTATTAGGAAATAATATGATGCCGAAAATGTTAAGTATCGAATATAGTTTGCTTTGAAATTCAAATACAAGAAGAGTTTAATCTTTCCTATGATTTTGTAGAATTTGCTTTCAAAATAAATGTTATTTTTTAGGCCATACAGTCGAAGATAGAGTAAATAGGATTACTAATGAACAGCCGATTCCAATACCCTATAACTTGGTCTATTTACAGCCGTCCAAATTAGGTATTATCTTCATAGAAATCTTAATGTTCCACTACTCATTCAATAATCGAAAATTAACATTGATTATTTTGCCATATAAAATAAAATTATTTTCAAAAACGGCTTGTAACTCTCTGACGACTCTTTGATACATAAGTAATCATTAGAAACTTCAATCTGTCCAATACATTCTAAGTGGAAACTAGCCTATTTTAGACGGTAGGCCTTAGGGTGCCGAGGACTTACCAGCTGATCCAAGTTGACTGGGGGCGTGTTGTGTGCCAGTAGCATGCCCACTACTTCGGAGCATCCGTTGAATGCGGCCAAGTGGAGAGGCGTGGCGCCTTTCTTGTCCACTATGCATGGCGACGCTTCGGCTGATAGCAACACTTTTACTATGTCCCTAAAAGAAAAGTTCAGAATTAGAGTATTTTTACAAGATAGTTGTGTGTGTAAAGTTAAATTCGACCACTTCCTGGTTTCTAATTAGAGTCATTTGGCACACAAAATCTTGTTTATAAAAAATCTGAAAATGGGCTTTTTTTCATGACATTTACGAAAACCTTAAGTACCATTCAAAGAAAACTAAATCACTATTACAATATAAAAGATTTGAGATGAAAATTAAATGGAAGGAAAGTATGTAATTGAGCAGAATGCATAGCTCGGATGCATGTTTCACAACATAATTCATCAACATTTCGAATACAATTTAAGGGTACAAACAGACGTATGTTTGACACCAATTTTCTACAGGAATATCTTGAACTGCAGCGAAACTAATTCGGGTCACCAGTTATAAATAACTATGAAATAACCACTCACTTGTGTCCATTCAAACAGGCGTGATGCAACGGCGTATAACCGTTATCATCTTGGACGTTAACTCCTGGCATACGACGTAAACTGAAACAAAAAATAAAAAGAATCAACAAAAAGTATTCGCAGTCGGTAGGATTCGAACCTACGCTCCCAGAGGGAATCTGATTTCTAGTCAGACGCCTTAACCGCTCGGCCACGACTGCTTTGGATGTGAAGTCGAATTTCTCATACGTATAGCAGAGAATTATAAAATTAGACTAATTTACATTCACTTTTGTTAGATTTATCAATGGATCGTGATTCTGATTATCGTATACGCTTAACTAAATGTATGTAAATTATATCTAACGCGGCCTTCGGTCATCGACTTTAGATAACAAAACATAGACATACAAAAACAACACATATTAATATAGGTTAAAAAAACTAACGGCTTTTTAAACTCGTGTTCTTACTAGTTAAACTATTACAAAATGTTAATCACTTGCTTAGCCTAGGTCTAGGCCATCAATGACTTAACTCTATAAAAGGTATGTACACAGTTTTATTTATGGTTTGATGTGAAAAGACATGCACATGGTTTTATTTATAAAGGTTTCAATCCGTATGTGAAAAATGACCAACTGTACAAACAAACGTAAGAATTTATCATTCTTCAAGTAATGGAGGTCACCCGTTATTGCTCCAAATACTCGTGTCAATTCGGCTATTGTTTGTTATTTTTGTTTTATGTATCAAAGATGGAAATTATTGTACTTAGTTAGTAACAAAGAAATCTTTATTTGCAAAGATAATATATATTTAAGTAGTAAAGCATAGCATAAGTTGTTGCAATGGTTTACCCGCGTGCGTTGTGATTGCTCCCATGGTAATTTCGGGATAAAATGAAGCCTACGAGCCTTACGAGCGTTTTACCCGTTCCCGGGGGAATCTACGTTCCTTAGAACCTTCCTTATGAATGTGGCTAGGCTATCTTATACTAACGAAACATACGCGTTCAAACAAATAAAAAACGAACTCCACATATTTATATATTGACTAGCATCGCCCCGCGCCGTTTTACCCGCGTTGTACCCATTCCCGTGGGAATTACGGGATGAAAATAGCCTATAACCTTCACGTTGAATGTGGCTATCTTTTACAAAAAGAATTATTCAAATCGGACTGATAATTCCTGAGATTACCTCGAACATACAAACAAACTTACAAACTTTACCTCTTTATAATATTAGTATAGTTATAGATATAGGATAGAGTACCTACCTCGTAGTGTTAGCGCACAGTTGTTTACTTTATTTAATTACATATTTACTACTTTAATAACACAGAACGTGTTTTATCACATATGATTATAATGAAGTCAAGGTTGAAGAATATAAAACTGGTACATAGCGACATCTACGTATTCTATATCCTTTCTTAGTGTGCACTTACATCACTTGAAGAACCTTCCTGCCAAATTTCATGTTTCTAGGTGTAGCGGTTGAGGCTGTGCGTTGATTATCAGTCAGTCAGTCAGGACTTTGAATTTTATACCTATATACCTATAGATAATTAAAAACTAACAAATCTAATTAGGTATGTTCTTCTTCTTCTTATCGAGTGGATGGTCAACTTGACCAATCCTGGTGTCAGAGTTATAGAGCCGCCAAAGGCCTCTGACATGGCTCATGTAACGACTACTATCACTATCCGTAGAAAGTAACCGGGACCGACGGCTTAACGTGCCCTCCGAAGCACGGAATCATCTTACTTTTCGGGCAATCAGGTGATTCAGCCTGCAATGCCCTAACCAAACTGAGGACAGTCTCACAAAGTGATTTTTGAGAGATATCCCCACCGGGAATCGAACCCGGAACCTCCGGATCGTGAGCCGAGCGCTCAAACCACTAGACCACGGAGGCTGTTATTAGGTATGTTAAGTACCTGTAAATACTACCTGCCCAACTCGGTGTCTGAGTTTTTAGACCGCCAGATAATCTCCGATATAGTCTATCGATTAAAACCACCGGGACCGTGCCGCAGCATCCGATTTATAAAAGTAAAAAGTATTGAAGTACCGAAGATATCAGTACAGTGAGGAGGATCAGGCGTTGTTCAGGTTTTGACAACCCGTTGGCACAGTGGCAGTGAGAGCGCTTACTGTGTCGGGGGTTGCGGATTCGATACCCGCCCGGAGTCAACAATATGTGCAGACATACTCGTAGTTGCAGTTGGCGACGACGTCTGAGTGTCATTATATATTCTTATAAAGTATTTGTGTATGTATATGTATTAGTATCAGTTAACTAGATTCCATATTACAATCTTAGAGCTTAGTTTTGGTCTAATTGACCGTGTGTGAATTAAAAAAATATTTATATTTGTGATCTCCACAGAGATGTATCCGTTTATTCCTGATATCTATAGTGGTCTCAAACCCGAGCCATGTTTGAAAAGTAGGAATCGTGTTTTCGCTCGACCCGGAAATTGAATCCGACACTCAGTCTTGGCAGGCGAGCACACATACCACTAGACCACCAAGGCGTTACAAAAGTAACAATAACATTCTTTTTATATCAAGCGATATTATTATATTAGAAGACTCAGCCCAGCAGTGAAATATTAATGTCTGATGTTAAAATTGACAGTTATATAATACAGTTGTTTTTATTCTGATCCTACTGCAGGTAATATTTACCTTAGCAATAGCTAAGGTAAATATTACCTGAAGTACAATAGTAAACACTAAATAATAGTACACAAAGTAAAATACACATCGAGAAAGGATATTACGTTACCGGACGTTAAGCGGCGCGTGCGCATCCTATAAGTAAACAAGAATTTTGGAGGTTTTACTAAATTATATGCTACATATTAGTGATGTAACGGATATTCGCATTCGCATTCGCATTCGCGAATATCCGCATATTTTTCAATATTCGCATTCGCATTCGCATTCGCGAAAATTATGCGAATGTTTAGCGAATGTTTTTAATAATCATAAAGGAAATTATTATATGCATTGCATGCATATGAAATAAATGCTGTTAAGAAATACAATAGATAACACTTAGATATTATTATTAAATCATACTTCTACATTCTAAATTTAAGTCTCATTTATGAAAAAAAGAACTTCAGAGATCTTATCAAGTCTAACATTAATCAGCCTTGTTATAACTAGGTTTGTATTTATTTAGTAGTATATTATTACTTTACAACCATTTTAAATAACGTTTACAATTTCTATTTACTAAAAAACTAAACAATTACCTCAAACAAAATTATTAAACTTTATACATCTAATGTATTAAGTATTAATAACATTTGGCTTTAAAAGTACCTATATTTTTTCATTGCACTTTACTTTATGTATCTGAGAAATGAAATATAAAGTTAAAAAACAAAACAACGAATACTTAACTATTTGTAATAAACCTTTTTCAAAAACAAAATTATAATTATTTTTATTTTAAACTAAAGTTTCTAATACTTGTTATGTTAACATTTGGTTTCAATTGCAAGTTATTTATTTATATATAAAAATAATGATATATGTATAAGTAAGTAAGAATGTGTGTGATTTACTCATGTTTTTATGCCACTTTGTCCCTTAAATATCAGTTAAATTTGAAAAATAACATAAAACTAAAAATAACCTCAAAACAAAACAAAACTTTTAGAATGAATTTTCTGTGATTATATTCATTCAATTAACCAATATCAGCTCGGCTATGTTCAAAATATATATGGCCGACACGAAACGTCAAACCTGTCAAACATTTTACGCGCGCTTTATTGAAATTTTAAAATATTCGCATTCGCATTCGCATTCGCGAATGTTGAAGATAAATATTCGCATTCGCATTCGCATTCGCGAATGTGAAAAATACAACATTCGTTACATCACTACTACATATTATAAATTATATACCTACATAAATTTACCAAGGCTGTATTAACAAACGGATTTCGCTTTTTTGTTAAAATTTGCAGTTTCACCCGCATCGACACTGAAATACCTTTCCACACACTGAAGAAGAAGAAAAAAAGTATAAGCCCGTAATGTCCCACGGCTGAGCAAATGCCTCTCATCTCCCTGAAGAAGATATCAGTACAGTGAGGAGTTAAAGGAAACCCCAATTAAATAACATTTTATACCCGGCTGCATCGCCAAAATAGCCTTAAGTGTCTAACACTTAAGGCTATTTTTTATCTCGAGAGAGCACAACACGGGTAAAACTCCGGGGCGCTGCTAGAACTTAAATAACTTAGCATAGATTCCCCTAAACTAATCTATTCCTACCAACTATAACTAAATCGTTATATACCTGTCCCGAGACATCAACTTCTTCGTCTGAATCCATTTCCTTCTACAACTGTATCTCAAATCCAAAATACTGATAGCAAGATCCTTCCTCAAAGTATTGGCATCACAACAAGTCACTTGTTTCTCCACACTATACATAATGATATAACACGAAACACTAACAATGCTTTATCACTGAAACGCCTAACATGACTAACAGTACAGAAGGTTAATAAACCATTATATACACCGCTTCTTTAAAACATTGCTAAGTCAAATTGGTTGAATATAATATGAGTAATGCCATTTCAAAAGCATTGAAGAATAATATTTTATAAGCGAAGGTCTAAACAGTAACGTACGCGTTGGAAATGGGCGTAGGAGTGAAATGTACATAAACAGTGATATCGATATCGGTGTGATAAGATAAGCAAAGTGGAACAAGGAATGGCAGAAATTAATTATGCGAATTGGGTGATGGAGATATTGATTTCGGGTCATTTGGCTTATTAATTGACTAGCAGCACCCCGCGGTTTTACCCGCGTTTTGCCCGTTCCAGTGGGAGTACTTCCCGTTGAATATGGCTACCTGTTACAAAAAGAACTATTCAAATCGAATAGGTAGTTTCTGAGATAAGCGAACAACAAAACAAACTCGTCAGCTTTATTATATATATATGTATGTATAGATTAAGATTGACGGTGTTGTAGGTTATATCATTTCCAAATACTGATTCTTATAATATAATAATACAAATGAATCACCGAAATGTTTCTACGTCCATAACTTCGAAACAACTGCACTAAATTGGATAAGATTTTTCTTGAAGAAGGAAAAAGTAAGGAAAAACATATTTATGAAAATACCAGCAAACATTTTAAAAATATGGCGATACGAAGTTCCATGTGTCAGCTGTTTATCAATACTAATATTATAAAGAGGTAAAATTTGTAAGTTTGTTTGTATGTTCGAGCTTATCTCGGAAGTTACCAGTCCGATTTGCATAATTATTTTTGTAATAGACAGCCACATTCAACTGGAAGGTTAAATGCAATTTTTCATCCCGAAATTCCCATGGGGACGGACACAACGCGGGTGAAACCGCGGGGCGCTGCTAGTTAATAATATGTACTTTCAACCTTAACCCGGGACTGGCACACACAAACATTTTACAAATACCTACTCCTACGCCTAATCCTTATCAATGTCATGTTTTGTTTTTCAGAAAACGCGTGGTCTGTAACCCAAAGGATTACCTAGTAATCCTACTTACTAGGTACTGCATAGAAAGTATTGTCTTGGAACAGAAAAGGTAATCATTGACCAGGCACAAAACTAGTCACTATGCAGTAGGATATTAGGTACTTTATTTACATGATTTCTAATTTCCATGAACCAATGATTCCATTACTTTTCATATCATTATGTATGACTAGCATTGCCCCGCGGTTTTACCCGCGCTGTACCCGATCCCGTAGGAATTTCGGGATGAAAAATAGCCTATAACCTTCCCGTTGAATGTGGCTTTCTATTACAAAAAGAATTATTCAAATCGGTTCAGTAGTTTCTGAGATTAGCGCGTTTAAACAAACAAACAAACAAACAAACAAAAAAACAAAAAAAAAAAAAAAATCTCTTCAGCTTTATAATATTAGTATTATGTATGATAACATTATACCTACATTTTGTAAGACGATTTTTTATTTATTTCATTGCATTTGAAGATATTTCTGATCATAACGAGATGTGCTTATGCTGACGAGCGTAGCACACGTGGCCTAGTTTGACTAAGCGACGTAAACTCATTGTAATTGTTAAGCAACGTGCAACTCGGCGCCTACTTGGATGGGTGGTCAATAGTGGCATTTCTATTTGAGCGGTATAGTGTTTCTGAGTACACGTTAAATTATCGGTCCCGGTTGCTTCAATCGTTATCTCATGTCGAAGACCTTCAGTCGGTCTAAAAATTCTGACACCAGGGTTGGCCGACTTCTCAAGCTTACTTCATGCTGCTATCATTATGCTGAATACTTTGGAACATGTGTCAATGGCTAAGATTAAACAATAGTTACTAAGTACGACCCTGGTGTCGTTAATCCAACTGAATAAGGAAATGGCACTTCATAAAACTGAACAATTGGACGGGAAGAAAATATTATGAATCATAATATGAACAAGTGCTTCACAGTTTTATCTAAGCTGTTCAGAATTTTAGGATAATAAGAACGAAATTATAAATTAAGCAGTAAGCCTTATTTAAATACTAATCTTATTAGCTAATTGAGTTAGAGCTTATTTTGGGTCTTATTTACCAAATGCGTAACTGTCCTGTAAAATCTTATATCGTGTCACAACTTTAGTTATCATACTCCTCCGTAACGGCTAACCGATTTTAATTAAATGTTGTGTGCATATCGGGAAGGTCTGCGAATCGGTCAACATCTGTTGTTCATACTCCTAAATGATAAGGCTGATCCACCCCTTATTTTTTATATACCAAAACAACGTTTACTAGGTCAGCAGTAGTAATTGTTACCTATATTTATTGGTGATGTGTTGAATAGATTCTCTGAGCCTCCTTGGGGCTAATTAAACTTCATTATTTGACATTGATTAGGTCAAAGTGCCTCTAGATTTGGTGTTGAGCCCCAAGTTATAATAATACCGTACATTCCAATAGATAATAGTCTATTATCAATTGGATCATTTGGACTAATATTAATAGCTATTTCAGTATCCAAAACTATAAACTTTCTGCTAAATATATTTATTAAATACTACCCGTAAAATGGAATTCAAAGAATTTATAATAAATAATAGAATGAATTAAAGCAAAATATTGATATTGAAACACAATTGTAATACCAAAGCGTCAACGAAAACTCCAGCGAATATTGTAAACTATCGACTTCTTTATGAATCATCGTTAATTGCCTACTTATTTACAGTAAGTATGTAATAGGTATAACACGATATCGCGTACTAATAAAATAAGTATACAGCAGAATGATATACTTTAGATACGAAAGTCGGTCTTTTAATAAATTCTTCTTCATCGAATGGATTGTCAACTTTACCAATCCTGCTGTCAGAGTTATTGAGCCGCCAAAGGCCTCTGACATGGCTCATGTAACGACTACTATCCGTAGAAAGTAACCGGGACCGACGGGTTAACGTGACCTCCGAAGCACGGAATCGTCTTACTTTTTCGGGCAATCAGGTGATTCAGCCTGCAATGCCCTAACCAAATTGTGGACAGTCTCAAAAAGAGATTTTTGTGAGATATTGTCCCCACCGGGAATCGAACCCGGAACCTCCGGATCGTGAGCCGAGCGCTCAGACCATAAGACCACGGAGGCTGCTGTATTAATAAATACTGAACTGACATAAACATAAAGTTTATTTTTAGTATAAAGTGTGTCACTTAATGACTTAAGCACCATGATTAATAGTCGTGGTTTCTGTACATTCCTACCAAACCATAGACTAAAGCCTACTTATTTTTAGTATGAACGTAGTAATTGACGTCACAAAAAGAAAATAGGTTATGGGCAAACGTTTTTATAAGTTGCTACCTATACATATAGGCTTAAAATAAAAGTGATTTATATACATAAGTGTGCATTAACTTAATTCAAGTACTTATTAGGTAAATGGAACAGAAAAAAATAGTAAGTTCGAGTAGCCAACCCTAGTTTTTAGACCGTCTAAAGGCCTCCGACATGGTCTAACGATTTTCTTTTCTATCAGAGCGCTACCGTGCTCCGTGGCAAGTTAAGCAGTCGGTCCTGGTCGTTTCAATCGGGTTGGCCACTAACCTACTCGAAATGAATGAATGAATGAATGAATGGTTCCATAGGTATATATTATATGACGGACTGACAAGTATAATTAAGCGTTGACATATATTTAAGAGAGTGTCTTTCTTTTACTCTTTTTTTTCGAAGCAACACTTTCTCTGCGCTAATATTATAAATACGAAAATAATGTACTGACAGGTCCGATGAATAGCAAACGCCAACGTGAACGAAGTCGCTGGCAGAGCTAGCTTATATGTAATAGATAACTGTATGGATGTTTGTGAATGTTTAGCTAGTAATGTTTTGATGTATTTTTTTGATAGAATTTTTTATATAATCTATGATTATAGTAAGATTTTTTTAGTAATTGTCCTTTGAAAATGGTCCTAAAAAATATTTTAAAGATTCTGAGCCAAAAAGGTTTCATGAACTGTAGTACTTTCTCGCATTATATATTTTTTTATAAATTCTCATTAACAGACTAGCAAACATTTAGAAGTTTGAATATGAAACGGTATCTAACTTTTAAGTTATCTAACATTTAACTTATCTAACTTTTAAGGTAGAAATAACTTTTTCTAGGGAAAAACCGACTTCAAACCACGCTTTTTGAGAACTACCATTTTATGAGAACTACCTTTTTTAATCATTTATCTCTAACAGACTGAAAAACAACGAAATCGATTCATAAACGACGGAGATATTAGGTCACAAACATACAGCCTAATAAAAATTGTGCCATCGACACGAAGAAGAAGAAGAAGAAGCCTAATTTGGACGCTTTGGTGACAAAAAATAATATTTTAAAGAAAGTAATTATCTAGTTTAAACCGGTATTTACACTTAACCTAGTTAAAACAACTAAACAAAAAGGTAAGTTGTGAAGGATATTTTATTAACGCCCATGGTCTAATCAAAGAGCGGGTCAAACACACAATTACTCACTACTGTGCGTAGGTTAAAGTTAACACGGTTTTTCCTGCGTTCGAAACGAGATTAAACTTTTGGGGCCCTGAATTTTAACAATTTGATTTTTTTAGAATAAGGATATTTTTATTGGTTTCGTGATTAAGATACAATTCCGCTTTACAGTATTAATGTGTTGGAGAAGTGAAGTCTAGTGAAGTTTTAAATTTAATAAGTTTTAGTAGGTACATAGGTTAGTGGTCAACTCTTGTGCCGGAGTTTTTAGACCGCCGAAAGGCCTCCAGCTAATAAACAAGAAAACTCTTTATAAGGTAATTGATTGACTTTAAATGCAATTACATATTATTCAACAAGTACCTAGAAGGAAAAGGGAAAATATGGTTGCAACCACACTTTCAATTCATGTTAGTTAATGAGTTTCAGAAACAAACTGTTATACCTACTTGTATTACGTAGCAGTTAGGTAATGACGTATTGCGTCTATTATAGGTATAACTCTACCTGTTTAATTAGGATAAATCAAACTATAATCTATTAAATAGATATAGGTACATAATAGAGATTAACGTATTAGGTACTACGGGTTTTTTCGCCGCACAAAAGGTAAAGAATGATTAAAATCTATCCGTGACCACGATTGGTGCAATCCACACGAAATCAAAGTAAGTATATTCAAGTACATACCTAAACTTATTTGTCAACATACAATATTTGAAAACACTGCACTTTTGAGAAAAGGAATACTTCAGCTTCATATTGCTACCATTCATTTCCAACACATAACACAACACAGTAAACACAAACACTTTCAAAGAAATGCTTGCTTATAAAACTCTACTCAAAAAATTTCACTGAAGTACACAATGAAAAAAAGTTAAGCCAAATAGCTTACTTAACTTCCTATAACAAGGAATTATAAGTTAAAAGTCACTGCCACAAAATTGAAAAAAGAACACATTATTGAAAACGTCATATCCGTTCCTATTTCAAATAACAAATATTGATTTAAAATATTTATACACGAGAACGAACTTGTTCAAATCGCGGTTTGTGACTAAAGCCGGCATTCTGTGGTGCCAGTGTGAATCATCGCTACGGACCAACAAACTAGGTACCTACCTAACATTAGTTAAAGCTTTTCGCTTGCGGTACATTTTTTTCCCTGTAACTGTTTCGATGGCCCAATTACTTGATAAGTACTTAGTTAAAATTTGACTTTAAATTGATTATGAATTGTTTATGGTTTAAAACCGTTTTTGTGATTTTTGTCTTTTGGTAGAGAAGGATATATTGTTAACATAGATTGTGGTGTAGCAATGATGAGGGAGTATGACACCGAACTCCTCCTAAACGGCTTGACCGATTTGAATGACTTTTTATAATTATGCGTTTGGGTGACTCTAGATTCACACTATAACGACTATTATAGCGACTACCGCGCGGGACAGCTAGTATGGATATAAAATATCGTAGGTCTTGTACAACTAGATAACCAAACTAGCCGCGCCCCGCGGTTTTACTCGCGTCGTGTCCGTTCCTGTGTAAATTTGGCGATGAAATAATAGCCTTATATTCCGTTTTATTTGCATAGTTACTGGCTAAATTTTTAGTTGAAAACAAATTATGAAACGCGTCATAGATGTGCAAAATATGAGGAAACTCCATATGTAATCAATCCGCGCGGGTTTTATTAATGATTGCGCCGGCGCATAATATGGAAGAGAAGGTCATCGTCAGACCATACGATTAACGTCTCGCGGTTTTACCCACGTTGTTCCCATTTTTATGGGAATTTTGGATTAAAAAGTAGCCTATAACCTTCCTCTTGAATGAACCTTTCTAATACAAGAAGTATCATTTGGATCGGACAAGTAGTTCCCGACATTAGTCCGTTCAAACAAACAAAAACTCAAATTCTTCAGCTCCATTATATTGTACTAGCAGCGACCCGCGGTTTTACCCGCGTTAAGCCTGATCCCTTATGAATTCGGGATGAATAATAGCAAATTACCTGCCCGTTGAATGTGGCTATGTATCACAAAAGTAATTACCTATTCAAATCGGATTGGTAGTTTCTGAGATTAGGGCGTTAAAAAAACACAAAAATCAAACTTTATTAGGTACTAGCAGCGCCCCGCGGTTTTACCCGCGTTGTGCCCGTTCCCGTGAGAATTTCGGGATAAAATGTAGCCTATAGCCTTCCTCGATAAATAGACTATCTAACAGTGAAAGAATTATTCAAATCGGTTCAGTAGTTTCTGAGATTAGCGCGTTTAAACAAACAAACAAACAAACAAAACAAACTCTTCAGCTTTATAATATTAGTATAGATATTAGTTAGGTAGTGTAGATAGATTGCGCCCGCGCATATGGTAGAGAAGGTCGGGAAATACCAGTCAAGGTGACGCGCTCAGATCATACCATTTAGCATAAGATCACAAACCGGTTCGCTTTATAGAAAACGGAAAGAGAATTCTTGGAAACCTTAACGTATATTTAGTCATAGAGCTGATTATTTATTTACTAGCAGTGCCCCGCGGTTTTACCCGCGTTGTACCCGTCCCCGTGGGAATTTCGGGATGAAAAATAGCCTATAACCTTCCCGTTGAATGTGGCTATCTATTACAAAAAGAATTATTCAAATCGGACTGATAATTGCTGAGAGAGGATTAATAATTGTCGAACATTCATACAAACAAACAAACAAACAAACAAACAAACAAACAAACAAACAAACAAACAAACTTACAAATTTTACCTCTTCATAATAATTAGTATAGATATATTTGCAATAGTGCCTAGTAGGTAGGTGGTTAGTTACTTATATCGGGTATATATTGACACTAGCAGCGCCCCGCGGTTTTACCCGCGTTGTACCCGTTCCCGTAGGAATTTCGGGATGAAAAATAGCCTATAACCTTCCCGTTGAATGTGGCTATCTATTACAAAAAGAATTATTCAAATCGGTTCAGTATTTTCCGAGATTAGCGCGTTTAAACAAACAAACAAACAAAACAAACTCTTCAGCTTTATAATATTAGTATAGATGTACGGAAAGTAGAACAGATTAGATGCAGCCACTTACACAGTAGGAGGGCCCCGCGGTTTTATCAGAATGAGCTAATCTCTGGGCCATGAGCGTATATGGGGGGTCTAGACTTTTAAAGCCTTGACCTAGCATTGCTATCCCCCCCCCCTTAGCATAGGCAAATAGCACTGAAAACCATATCGCGCTCGCGCTCTACGTGGCAATAACCTTTTAAAATGATAACTTCAAGAGGAAGGCAACACTCTTTCACTCTATACGACACATTGTACTTCATGCTACTTACAAAATTGACCCTATAACTATAACTAACCACATGGCAACTTCTTTTCTTCTTCTTAAACTTAAGAGCTGGGCTCTTGTCGATGTAGTTCTTTTCATTTTTCTCTATCTTCTGCCATCGTCTATAACTGTTCGTACGACACGGCCTTTGCTCTATTGCAACTTCTTAATAAATTCAAATGATTACATTTTACCCGAAGACAGAATAACAAATGCGCGAAGTTCCCAAATTAACGACCCACATATTAGAGGCATTATTTACGGGAGTGTCAAATAAATTAGGCAAGTGCCTTATCTAATTTCTGATTAAGGAAGCTCGGCAGTCCAAAGCTTATTGTCTGAAAGAACATTAATAAATGTAGGTGCAGCGATAGTGGTGTTAATTATAAATCGGTTGGATCACGCGACGGTAGACTACGAAGACATATTTTGATACTATAGATAGAAAAGAGGATTTTGGTTTAACTGACTGTTATAGAACTCTTTAGAACTGCATTATTCTAGTAAAGAATTACAGAATTATTTTTTTTTAAATTACCTATTATTATAGTGTTTGTCCCGGGAGTCACGGGACAAGCCCGGTCTTTTTGAGAGGCATGCGTAGGGATACAGATCCAACTCGTAGATGCCCTTTGGAGATGTTTAATGTAATGGATTACAACTACAGGGACACACTGCCTAAAAAAAATACCTATTTATTATTTGTATTATCTTATCATTGAAGAAACAATACCAACCAAATAGGTATAATAAAGATGAAGAGTTTGGTTACCAATCGCAATAAAAAAACATCGCGTACCTAGTCAACTACCCCACGAGTGCTACGATATTCCGTTTATAAATTTATTAATTCAGTGCGCTACTAAAATTCTGAAAGTCATTCAATTTCGTTCTAAAGGCGACCTCACCGTACTAACATCGATAACTGATCAAAAGTTCAACGTACACTCGATATTAAGCGTCTGGCCTCCGTCCAACTCTCCACATCAATGGTATACACACTTACATATCCCACCTACTTCCTTAAATAGATAAAATTACAACTGCCTCCTTTGTTTTGGGTTGGGAGCTGTTGTTTTAAGATAATCGTAAATTATGAATACCGTCTCTGTTTGTTTAAGTAATTATACCTATTCTATTGGTACTTATAGTAACGACCTTTGCCCTGTAGTAACATGTTACAGGATAACACTACTATACTCTAATACCTACCAAACTGAATATTGTTATAACGACTAGATTGTGTATCTGTGATATCTAGATACCTCATTTATAATTGGACTAAAAACGCCCCGCGATTTTACCCCCATTATGCCCGTTCCAATGGGAATTTCGGGGTGTATATATAGCCTTTAAGCTTCCCGTTGAATTTAGCTATTCATTACAAAAAGAATTATTTAAATCGGATTAGTATTTTCGGAGATTAGCATGTTCAAACAAAAATACAAACTCTCTTTATTACACAATTACCTATATTAGTAAAGATAAGTAAATGTAAAGTCTGCAAAATATGAGCTTACTAGAATAGTAAAATAATAATAATATACAAATGTGAAAGTGTATAAGTATAGCTATCATATATGGCTTCTGAAAGTAGATAATTAGGTAGTGGGTTTTGTAGAGTGTCATGTCCATCACACAGTACTAACATGAAGTTTGACTCACCAACAAAACCACTAACAAACTAAAGCTGGATTTGTGTTATCTAATAATACAACAAAATATATAGAAGACAATAGTCAATACATATTTCGCAAGACATAAATTAAAATATTTAGACATGCCTAAGCTAGGTAGTTACTCTATTTAAATTCAGGAAACAAAACAACTGAACCATGCATTATATTCAAACAAGGCTAATGTTGCTCAACTTGGACTTAAATATAGATGTCTTTAATAATTATAATAAAATAATAGTGGTGATTTACTTTTCACGGCTCATATTTAATATGGCTCATATTTAACATGTCTTATATTTAACATGGCTCATATTTAACATGGCTCATATTTAACATGGCTCATATTTAACATGGCTCATATTTAACATGTCTCATATTTAACATGGCTCAGGTTTAAGATGCAACCATCCCGAGTAGACCAGCCCGAGCATTACAGGAATATTTTTTCACTTAAGTACTAGTTAGGTACTTTCATAATACTAAAGAAGTATTTAGAGTCTATTAGATTGTTTAAAACAGAAGATTTTGCAGTTTACATACTCAGGTTTTTATAACTTTTTAACCAACTTAATGATATCTTCAGTGAGATGAGAGGCCATTGCCCTGCGGTAGGACACAACTTAAATATAGGTATCTAGTTACTAGCTTTAGTACTTTAGTTTAGTCAAAAACAAGGTAGGTATATCAGCTATGTTTAAATAACAAGCCAACTAAATAACCAATACCTATATAAATCATGTTACTATAAAATGTATTGTTGATTGGATACAGAATATGTTAACAATACTATGTTTAGACAAGACAATAATAACAGTAGTCTAATTCTAAAGTAGGTATTTATTGAGGAAGTACAAGATACAATACTAACTATAAGCACTAGGTTCAGTTACCTAACTGTATTGCTTTTACAGTTATCCAAATTTGAGTCCAATGTTTGGAGTTGAATGTTTTCTTTTGCCTTTTTTGTCTGTAGTATCATATAGTTAGGGTATAGTAAAGTATACTGATTTTTATGTACTTAAAATTAGTTATGGGTAATATTTATGTAATAGTTTTCTTGTGAATAGATTTACTATGATAGTTATACTTACCTAGGTACCTATATTCCTTAATAGTTTTACAGGATTTTATAACAAATATTTTAGGAGATTTACTTCCTATAATGACTAAATGTTTTAATAAAGTAGGTGATTTGACATTACTTAAACTTATAGTTATTTTTGGAAGAATGTTTAACATAGTAAGTTGGTGGTGTAGTTTGAGCTAATTCCTATTGAGAAACCACCCTATAAGTATATTTATTCAAACTTGCCAGAACCTTAGCCAGACGGTATGTCTAATTAAAATACCTCAACCAACCATAGCGTCGTAAACACAATGATATTTATAGGATTAAGTAGCTACACACCTACCCAAAGTAAGTTATGTGAATTGCTCAATAAATTAATTGCCCAGTGTCACGTAAGTACTAAGAACCGGTTAATAATCACGTCCTAACTACAAATTAATGCATCAATCAGTTCAGCAAAGACTTAATATCAAAATAATCAAATAAACACAAAAAAATATCGATAACAATACATCTTTGTTTAGCGATAAAAAGATAACAAAAACGCAGTGTTTAACATAGTGGGATAGGTAAGAAACCTAGAGCAATAACCATTGAGCAGTTCTTAGAAGTTTCTCACATCATTATCACAGAGAATTACTAAAAAACATTATAAAACCTACCTCGTAAAAGGACCACTCCTCTTCGTAATCTGCGCGACTATTTTCTCGACTGTCCTCCTGTCTCCTTCGCGGGCTGCGTCCAACAACTCCTGTCCTCGACCCATAGCTCCATTAAAAATAACACCATTCACAATAACAAAACCGTATGTATTAAAATCAACATATTTTTTACACTAGAATTCACACTACACTACTACTTCATTGATCGCGCCGCCATATTTCTTTGTGAATTGAATTTGACAAGTGCGCTGTCTGCGCTCTAGCGGCCGGTAGAGGAATCGATATTCTCCACAGCTGCAAAACAGTCAGTAGGTTAGTGTACTGGGCTGGCCGAGATTCGTGTTGCGTGAAGTTATTTACAAATAATATCCAGCCCGAACCAAGCTGCAGGTTATTACTATGTTTTTTTATGCAATTTAGTGATATTTTCTAATAATGCATTGGCTAAGCATGATTTACATTATATTATAACAAATACCTTAAGTACCTATTTCAAATAGTAGGTAAGTACTACTGTAATTGATTTAAAACATGATTGCTGTTCGGCAATAGATAGTACAATTACAAATGCGCCCATGTAAGCAACATCTAGGCAAAATTTGGAAAGAAACACCGCTCTCTGTCTTGTGTTTCTCGATATTTTCCATAAGAACGAAAGGAAGGGTTAAGTGGTTGGTAGGCCAACTAACCAGAACCACATAGCCACACGTAAGACCCGCCCCATGTTTTCCAAACAGCTGTTTAAATCCCATCCTTAACAACTTTCGAACTGTCAGTGTCATTCTGACAACTATCCAACTGGCATTACAGCTGGCTGCCATAACACCCATTCTTCCAAATCGTCTATCATCCAATAAATTTTGTTTACCTTCATGCGATCGGTTCACAAAATAAACTTGATTCTTTTCGACACCGTACTGATTTTGTTATTAAACCAATAATTAATAAATCAAGTTCAATGTACCGCGTAACGCACTGCTGTTCAAACATTGATAGTGTGAAATTGTACTTGAATTTTCATGCGATTTAAAAGTGCACCTTCAAAGTCATTGTTTATATACATTTATATACTATTAAATCGTTATAAATGTGAAACCATGTGCTGATATTTGATAATCAGTGTTTAAGTATAGTGAAAATGTTTTCTAAAACCAAAAAATTGATGTTTATCTGCTTAGTATTAGGTATTTTTACTTCGGTGGCCGGGCAAGGTAAGTTTCCTCAATGTCGTATATATATTACTTATTTTCCTTATGTATTTATTAATAGTCGTTGTCACCAATACTGTATAGAAGTATATATACTGTTGTATTTAAGTTGAATTCTGTCCAAATCTTGTATACCTATGTTAATTAAGAAATATAATTGCAAATATTATCTGGACATTGTTACCTTATCTAGTATCAAAGTTTATTATGATTAGTTGATAATATCACACGAAATATTTCTTATCTTAATCATGGTTAATACTGTTTACTACATTTCAAATAGCACAATATTTAGGTATCAAAATTAGCACTTAACGACTAGATGGTATTAAAGTCATAACTTACAATTCCAGATAATTACCAATAATTAACAATTAAAGTTATTCTTCATCTAAGTTTAATTTTTGTTAAATTAGTTGAGTCATTGTCAGTGTCATCAGGCCCTCACAAAATTTACAAGGCCTAATAAAATAATATAAGTGGTGCTACTTGTTAAGTTTTAATTCTAGGCTCCAAAAACTACAATATAGGGCCTTAGTCTTCGAAATCTCACTCAATATTTCCTTTTCAGATTACAACATAACAATACCCTTAAACCGAACAATAACTGTCAAAAACAAACAACTTTACGAAGGCTTCATACATTTAAACCACACATCCACCGTCCAAGTTAACTTAGTACCCATTTTAGTAAAGAATATTTCTTTCATAATATTCCAAGCACATAGTCATCTGTTTAACGTCACTTTGTATCAAGATGTTAAGCAAATTCATACTACTGTAGTTGGTACTAATGTTGGGTTATTCAGTTCGATGAAAAACCTGAGTACTTTCTATATTGATAATGCAAATCATGTTGAAGTTAAGCTGTTTATTGCTGTACAAGGGTATGGGAAGTATGGTGAGTAGAGTTTGCTTTTCTATGTTATTCAGAGTTTTGAACAAGAGCTCTAAAGATCACTTCTTCTTCTTCTTCATCGAGTGGGAGGTCAACCTGACCAATCCTGGTGTCAGAGTTATTGAGCCGCCAAAGGCCTCTGACGTTGCTCATGTAACGACTACTATCCGTAGGAAGTAACCGGGACCGACGGCTTAACGTGCCCTCCGAAGCACGGAATCGTCTTGCTTTTCAGGCAATCAGGTGATTCAGCCTGCAATGTCCTAACCAAACTGAGGACAGTTTTTTTAGGATCACTGAATGTGAATAATATTACAATAGTACCCGCGTCCCGCAGGATTAGCCGCGTTGAACCCGTTCTCGCGGGAATTTCGGGATAAATTTCATCCCATGTATTATCTGATGTATAACCTATATTACTGTAAAGTTTCATCTAAATCCATTCAGTAGTTTTTCTGTGAAAGACTAACAAACATATATCCATCTTCACAAACTTAGGCATTTATAATATTAGTGGACTTATTGGTGGAAAAACGAAATTTGTCTAAATTACTTGAGTTATGGTATATACTTCATCTTGAGTAATCAATTTGAAATAGAGTTTCCGCTTCATTTGACTTCTAACATGCTATTTAAACATGCATTACCAAAGTCAAAATAGTATGTTTCAGTAGTAACCAAGCCTAGTATCGGAGTATTTAAAAATGTTCTTGCCCTGGTCCCAATTTCCTCAATTATTAATACAATAAGTGAATTACAGATCCAGTGCCCGGAGGTTGTAACATGGTATACAACGTCCCCAAATCACCATTCATGATTACATCATTTAATGAAGATTACATCACAATAGACGCAGCACCAGCTCAGTTATATCAGCAAGATGAAGACTGTAACTTAGAATCACGGGTCGGAAAAGAATTCTATCTATTTTACCTGCCTGAACAAAATTTGGGTGCCGATGTATATTTTGATGCGATTGCCAATATGACAACGCTTGATAACATTAGAAGGATTGGAAGACTGGTTAGTACATAGGTACTTAATATAGTCAAATAAAGAATGTTCTTAAGTTCATAACCCTTTCATGTCCCACCTCAGGGCAGAGACCTCATCTTGCTGAAGATATTGATACAGTAGCTATGATATGCTATGTTTGATATTTTGGTGGAAACTAAAGTAACTATACTTATTTGGTTTGTTGCTAAGAATTCTTAACAAATGCCTTATTGTTTCTTCTGAATCCTTAACTAACTATCGTCCTTAACTTATTATCATAGTGATGGGACCCAGGCGAAATCTTTAAAGTCACTTCGACAGAAAGAGATCGATATATTAACTAAGAGGATTAATAATTTACCTCTGACCCCAATAAAATAGTTATAAAATTGTTATACCGAACTTATTACAGTTCAATACCACTTTATCGATAAGTTGGGCAAGGTTACTCAATTAACATTTAGACCTAGACACTTGTAAGAAAAACAAAGTATAATGTAATAAGTAACGATAATTTGGCGTAATTATTAATGAATCATTATATGATAATGAATACATAATGAATATTAATGCTTGGCTCGTAGCGTTCCTAAGCATGTAAATCTGACTCTGCCTCACAGGCCTCTAAGCCATGGAGTCTTCCAAATACCTCTTTCTGCCCTAGATATTTGCAAAATTTTCAAGGGTTTTCTTCTTCTAGATTCCTTTGAAAAAGCACCCTTACAGGAGTAAGGTTAGCTCGTACCCTGGCACGGGAGCTATTTACGTAATAGTGGCATACGGTTATTACAAAAACTACTCCGTCTACGTACCAAACCATAGCTATGGATGCTACCCGCATTTGGAAGACGATTGCGAGTTTCTTAGTAAGTGTTGTTGATCTCTTTTGGTTTTTTAATGAATCTAAACTTAAGTAAGTAAGTTCGAGTAGGTAAGTTGGCCAACCATGGTGTATGAGTGTTTAGGACCGCCTAAAGGACTCCAATATGAGTGTTTAGACCACTTATAACCCTCCGACATGGTCTGACGATAGAAACAACCTGGACCGACATATCTGAAGATTTTGAAATGAAATTTATTCAATATGACCCTAATAATGTTTAATTAAATACGCTAGTCGCGCCCCGCTATCTTACCCGCTTCCCTTTGAATATAGCTGTTGAATACAAAACAATATTCCAATCGGTCTGGTAGTTCCTGAGATTAACCCGTTCATACAAACAAAAACATAATTTGTTCAGCTTTATTATGTTAGTATAGACATTTCAATTGTTTTGCTCTACTATGAGATAGATATCTTTTGTTTTCATTACGATATCACTACATAGTATAAAACAAAGTCGCTATTTTTGTCTGTTTGTTTGTCTGTATGCTTAAATCTTTAAAATTACGCAACGGATTTTGATGCGGTTTTTTGTAATAGGTAGAGTGATTCAAGAGGAAGGTTTTTATGTATAAAAATTCCCTATATTCCCACGGGAACGGGCACAACGCGGGTAAAACCGCGGGGCGCTGCTAGTACATATATTATGTTTAATACAATATTACTGAAATAAACCAAAACTGATGTTATCTTGTTCCTTTGCAGAAGATTCTCTTTCAGAGTTAATGTGTTCTATGTTGCCTTTCATGGGACTCTTCATATGTTACTTTGGACATCGGTTCTTCAAAATACAGACATTTCTCAATGGTTTTCTTACTGGCCTAGTTTTGACATACATATTGATTTCCCTTTCTATATCTATGGACAGACCGGGTAAGTACTGTCATTTATGTAACTTTTAAAAAGTATTGGACCTAGTATAGACCCTTGTGGCACTCCTGTGGTAAAACCTTATTGTTTTTACACTGCAGTTAATTTTTAACTTCAGCATAAAGATTATTGTTAGATTACTAAATGTGCAGTAATTAAAATACATCATACTATGTCAAATGCTTTTGAGTGATCTGGAAGCGATAACAGCTGCTATGAATAATTTCTAAAATCGTACAAAGTGAACGGAATATAAGTTTATATTACATCTTATTTGTTACAGCTCTACTATTCGCTTCGGCAATATCAGGAATCTTCATCGGTGCGCTAAGAGTCGTTCATTGGTGGCTCTACGGATTGCCAGTATTCTGTATAATAATGACATCAGCTGATATTGGCTTTCTTACTTCGTCATTGATATATTATGGACTACCTGGTAAATACTGGCCTTAACTTAGACTCTATATTTTATTGTTTTCTGCCTTATTTTATCTTGGTGAATTAATTTTATCACCTCCAAAATGAGACTCTGGAATCTTTCAAATTCATTTAAACATTTATTGTTTTTTTAACTGATTTATAGTAAATTAAGTATTGTATGTTGATTGATATTAAACAGCTGATTTCTTTTCAGATAACGTGGAATTAAGCTACGATTTACTATTCTGGCTTCTTTTCATAATGATAATGTTACTTCTAACCGTCATACTTTTGTTTATGAGCTCGATATCGAACTTACTGTGCTGTACCATCATTGGTGGTTATGCATCTATATTCGCGATGGATGTGTATTTGGGGTCCAATTTGAAATATATTTTGATTAATATTATAAGAAGAGCAACAGTTACTGGCTTTAATGAGGTATCTTTGATGGTTCCGTTTCAGATAAAAGGTAAGATTATATTAGTTTGTGTGTTTAAATACATTGTTGTTATTTTTTTTGTTTCGCCGGTAGAAATGTTTCTTGTTTAAATAACATTTTGTACTCGATACTGGGCTTCCCTCCTGATAAGAAAACACCAAAAAGAAATTTTATTTCTTACGATCCATTACATTACCTGATATTTCACTTCTTCGTGTATCATTGGCACTTATTTGAACTAGCCCAGGGTGACTGTATTAATTTATTACTAAATATCATTTTTACTTATTACCCTGTCTTTATCATTTATTCCTATATCTTATAACAGAATGTCTATGTCAATTCCTGCATCTACCTCACAGTCATCTAACTCTTCACTCTCTTCCATTTCAGATACACTACTTGTGGTACTGTGGACGTTCTTGATCGCCACTGGTTTTGCTTACCAGTACATAGAGAATAGAGGTCGACCTCCTTTCCCGCCGCCTCCACGAAGCGTGAGAGCTGTTCCTGAAGAACCGGCGGCCATTGCTGGTCCTAGTGGATACAGGTATGATCCCTTTAGTATTTTGTCACATGATAAATAAAATTCAATTCTCGTAGATTTCTTTGTGGGTGATATAGATGTTTGAATATGATAAGGTTCTATGTGTGCTTGAGATTTCATGAACAAATTCTCTTTGTAAACTTTAGGGGGCTTATTAATAAACGCGGTGTAACTAAAACACTGTTATACTGTGTTATGTCTCTTTTGCTCTTCGGAAAATTGCGTATGTCAGAAAGTGACAAATCATTTGATAGCTAAACTGTTATATAAAAACGAGTGTAATTTCTTTTCATCATTACAAGGACCTAGACGTACCTACCCTTACCCTTCAATATTTTTAATTTCCCCTTTCATTTGTACTTTTCAGGCGTTTGCTGAGCAGGCACTTGTCAAGTGTCCCAAGTGAGCGAACACCTTTATTGTAACCGCACCATGACTGAAAACCAACCATGAGGCTATAGAAATAAGGTTCATTATGTATGTATATGTTTATTTATGTTAATTGTTAGGTTTTTCTTAGCATTCGCAATTGGCGAGTAAGTAATTTTGTTTTTGTAATTTTTATTGATATTATTAAGATAGCATAGAGTAACAGACTATAGAGTCTATTCTATTGTCTGTGGTACTCCAGTACTATCTACTTATTTTATACAAGTAAATGCGAAAGTACCTCTATCTGTAACGTTTTCACGTCAAAACCACTGACTCGATTTGGATAAAATTTCCCATAGATATAGATTAAACTCTCTAAACGGGCATAGTATACTTTGTATCCCGAAATTCCTACGGGAACGGGTACTGCGAGTGAAGCCGCGGGCAACAACTAGTACTAGAAAATATCGATCGATGAGACTGGTTTATTATTATGGATCGATATTATTGACTGATTGTTATAGTAGAAAATAGTTCGATTGCTCTCTCTGAGCGACATCAGCATGTGAAAGAACGCAATATGAAATAAAGATGATTAACTAACTTAATTTTAAATATAATATCATAATTTCTTCTAATTAGAATACTCTCTCTCTCTCTCTCTCTGTTTACTTTTCATACCTCTTCTCTCTTTCTAATTATTCTATAAATTTGAATTCATTTCTGTATTGGAATGTTCAATTTAAATCTAACGATAACTTTATTTGTTGTTCTATTTTGATTCTTATATACGAGTGGATAAGGCTGTCATATGAATTTTTAAATCGCGTGTTTTAAAACTTGCTGCACTAAATTGGACTTTATTCTTAACTGTTTAAAGTTCTTTTTGGATTAAATATTCAGGCTTAATTAGATTTCCTATATATGAAATATGTACTTAAAAGTTGTGCTTCAAAACTGTGCTTCTTATAAAATACTAGCTTTTACCCGCGACTTCGTCCGCATTAGATTGTTACTTTGGACAGTAGTTTTATTTTTAACCTTTAGGATCTTACCAAAGTATGACTCAAGCTGCACACTCACCGGGACGGAACGTCTCGGGATTTATCATTTTTGCTTGTGAAAATTCGAACGTAGTTTCATAGAAATCTATACTAATATTATAAAGCTGAAGAGTTTGTTTTGTTTGTTTGTTTGTTTGTTTGTTTGTTTAAACGCGCTAATCTCAGAAACTACTGAACCGATTTGAATAATTCTTTTTGTAATGGATAGCCGCATTCAACGGGAAGGTTATAGGCTATTTTTCATCCCGAAATTCCCACGGGAACGGGTACAACGCGGGTAAAACCGCGGGCGCTGCTAGTACAGCATAAATGGCTATGCATTCAAATGACGCCGCGGGATTGACAAATCCTTTTCGATACCGTGGCGCTATTTTAAAGTAGGTATAGCATTTGTTTATATACGAATACGTTTGATTTTATATTAGCAAACCTTAAAATCCCTAGCCGTGCCGTCCCAGTGAGCGCGAAGCATCAAACAATTGCTTAGGTGAAAAATAGTAAACATAATATAGAAAAATAGTATCTTATCCGGAGGGAAATTCGGGATAAAAAGTATCCTATGTCCTTTCTCAAGGTCATATCTATGTCTATACCAAATTTCAGCAAAATCGGTTCAGTAGTTTTGGCGTGAAAGCGTAACAGTATCTTATCCGGAGGGAAATTCGGGATAAAAAGTATCCTATGTCCTTTCTCAAGGTCATATCTATGTCTATACCAAATTTTAGCAAAATCGGTTCAGTAGTTTTGGCGTGAAAGCGTAACAGTATCTTATCCGGAGGGAAATTCGGGATAAAAAGTATCCTATGTCCTTTCTCAAGGTCATATCTATGTCTATACCAAATTTCAGCAAAATCGGTTCAGTAGTTTTGGCGTGAAAGCGTAACAGTATCTTATCCGGAGGGAAATTCGGGATAAAAAGTATCCTATGTCCTTTCTCAAGGTCATATCTATGTCTATACCAAATTTCAGCAAAATCGGTTCAGTAGTTTTGGCGTGAAAGCGTAACAGACAGACAGACAGACAGAGTTACTTTCGCATTTATAATATTAGTATGGATTAGTGATACAAATTTCGCCCAAAATGTAATAATTTTAAGACTGCTTTTGTGATTTCAATATACCAAATAATAATAAGTTTATGATAATAAACTGATTTTGATAATTATACAAGTATTTTTGTTAAATAGTGATTAAGTTTCCTTTGGGAAAATAGGGATAAAACAAAGCTTATATCCCTTATATATATAGTAAGTTATACTCGATACTTAAAAATATATGTTGGTGTGTTCAAACTTTCGTAGTACGTATCACTCTTTTTTGTAAAGTTGTAAAGTAAAAAGATTTCTGAAATGTCTCACTACCGAACTAAGGGTATCGTTAGACCATGTCGGAGGTCTTTGGCCGTTCAAAACCTTAAAACACCATAGTTGGCTACTAACTTACTTGAACTGAACTTGAGACAAAGTAGTTCACATTGTGTAGAACAATAATGTCAACTTTTCGAGATTTCTCATATATGAACTTAAGTCAAATTTCACTTTCACTTTTAATACAACTTGTATATCCACATATATTTACCGAAGTATTAACATATAATTCAATTTAACTTACACTACAATTAAATGCTGTATTGGGGGACAGACAGACAGACTAAGCCAATTTATAAGCGTTGTTAATCCGTACAATTGTTGTTTGTTCGGGACTGTAGAGGGCGCCAATTGTGCTTGCGTGTTTTTGATAGAATTCCGTTGTTTGGGTATAGGGGATGGTTTGATAGAAATACCTTGGGTAGAAGCATGTAGATGTGGCATAATTTAAAAGTTAGTAGATGTCTCTATCTATACTAATATTATAAAGCTGAAGAGTTTGTTTTGTTTGTTTGTTTGTATAAACGCGCTAATCTCAGAAACTACTGAACCGATTTGAATAATTCTTTTTGTAATAGATAGCCACATTCAACGGGAAGGTTATAGGCTATTTTTCATCCCGAAATTCCCGCGGGAACGGGTACAACGCGTGTGAAACCTCGGGGCGCAGCTAGTTTCATATATAAAGCTTCTTTACGGACTATACCTTTATGCAATATAATTTCGATAGTAAAATATTTGAGAGTTATATTTACATACCGTTAGGTCCAATACCGTTATTAACAATAAAATACTTCTCGAGCTATGAAAAACATGTCTAAATAAAAAAAAAATTCTAAAAACATTTTAAATATTAGAAAATTAACATACGAAAAGTAAGATCGAGTCCACAATTTTACAGCCAAATAAATTGAATCACCCTGTATGAAACAGGACTTAGATAACTATAATGCGTACAATTCAAGGGATTATTCCCATCCCTTTGTGACCAACCCTCTATTTCAAAAACTAAGGGAGGAATTTCTACACTAAATAAAATTAACAACTATGACCAAATCTGTATTGTTATAATTTCAACCGTATTTCTAAATGCGTTAAGTTTAGTTTTGTTTGTGTATGGGTTATTAAATTTGGCGGTTGTGAGTGTTTTTGGTTTAAATGTATTATGCATTTTAATTGTCTTTTACTCTGTTTTGGGAAATAAGTTTTAATCTTATATCTATTTTTAATGTTTCTGAAAAGTAATTTAAAAACAATAAGATTTACGTACTTACTATATCGCCTCGGTGGTCTAGTGGTCTGTGCACTCGCCTGCCAAGACTGAGGTTCCGGGTTCAATGCCCAGGTGGAGCTTCTTTCAAACATGGCTCGGGTGTGAGATCACCAACCCGCAGTAGGCAAGCGTGATGATTACGCCTAATCCTCGTTGTACAGATATCTTCAGTGAGATGAGAGGCCTTTGCCCAGCAGTGGACAGACAGACTAATACTTTATATAAGTTATTTCATAATACTTACTCATTGTTATTTATAGTGTAATACAGTCTTATTTTCATTCCTCACCACTTGGATTATTGTTAACTAGCAGCGCCCCGCGGTTTTACCCGCGTTGTGCCCGTTACCGTGGGAATTTCGGGATTTTTTTTACATAAAAACCTTCCTCTTGAATCACTCTACCTATTACAAAAAAACCGCATCAAAATCTGTTGCGTAATTTTAAAGATTTAAGCATACAGACAAACAGAAGACAAACAGACGCGACTATGTTTTATACTATGTAGTGATTAAAAAATGTACAGTCACATGTTGCATGATAGCATGTTGCTCACAAATAAAGTTAAGAAAATAAAAATACAAAAAAGTTAATGAATAATGCAATATTTATTATTAAATTTCACTTTTCCTCAATCTATTCTTAATACTCGCTTAAACTAATAATAATTTACACTCTTAATTATTAAATTACGTACAGTTAACTTAACCAATGACCATATTGCGTTTTATTAAAATCTATATATTGAAAATATAATGATTGAATGTACATATTTCTTATGTATATAAATGTAATTACTTGTGCCATACAAGCACCGTGTGTAGGACATACGATATTACACAGATAAAACATAGTTACTATTAACTCCGTTTTATGTATACAATTTTGTACATGGTTCTTAATGTTTCCGATTTTCAAGATGGATTCTACTAAAGTAAAAGTTTTTGAACAACCAATAAGATTGCGCCATTTTTGTTCTTATGAGACATTCTATTTTTGAAAAGAAGATTATTCCTATTGGTTTTTAAAACACAATTTTAAATCCATTTCATATCAGTGGAAATCAGACTCCAATAATGATTTGATAAAGAAAGTGTTGAAACCTCACATCACAGCAATTGCTCTTTTTATTTTAATACATTAATTTGCTGTTTCAAAACAAACCGACACGAATACCATGTTATTATATTAGTTAACAATACAGCAATAATACAAACACGGTTATTTGTTATACAATTTGTAATCGCACGGGGGCAACAAACGTTCGTAACGAAGCTTATTGACACTTTTTTCTCAATAGATTAATATTTTCGCACCCTCACTGCATACATCAAAGGAATAAAAGGGGTTGAATAAGTCTGCGTGGGGCGAAACACTCAATTATCGCAAAAATGTTGGCACAATTTTGTATTATACGAACCAAACTTTAGTTCGTCTACTCACCGATAGATGGCGTTATTTACAATGTTTGACTTAACCTTACATCACTGAACGGTACGACAAAAGTAATTTATGTACAACACTACGTATACAAGCTGTTTGGTACATATCACTGTCCAAACTGTACACTTAAACTAAGTTTGAACATCATCAGTTGCCTTATATAGATACACGTTTAAAACACTATGGTCTCTCACACTTGCTTAACAATGTCATACTTATGACTGCAATACTGCAATCGTTTTATGAGTTGTTTTCCTGTTGTAATTCAGCGGATAGAACGGCATCGTGTCCTTGTGTCATGTTGATAGCGTTCATCGTTAAGTGTGAGTCGTAAGTGTGTGCGTCGCCGGTAGATGGCGACTCTGTCGGGTTCTCGGGCATCAGGAGGCGATGCGGGAACCCGAATAGCTGCGATCACTGAAGCCTCCCCCAGTAGTTAGACGCGAGGTCCGGCCCCTGTGATGGAATCTGCACCGGCACACTTACCCCCGCAGATATTACACCTACGAACAAAGAGGCAGGTCAATAAAAATTGCACGTTATAACGTTGTTTTGTCCTGATATTTATGACTGTTTCTTTCTTTATTAGTTTTCGGACTTTGTAAGCGAATGTTGGGAACTATTTTCTGGTTCCATAGTTTTTTCTTATATTTGGAATTTCTGTCGGTATGGACAATATGGACATATGAATATATTATTTATACCCATAGTCATACAAGAACAAGTATAAAACCGAAGTATAAGTCGCTGCTAGTAAAAAATGTGAAACTTTGTGAGAATGGATGGAAGTTTATGACTATTTCACGGCACATCAGCTTTACGTATTTGGAGGAAATTGGGTACACAGTACTTTCACAACCTGAACTAACATTTCACTATAAAATTCTCCCAAAAACTTCAACAGAAACCGTAAAAGTAGTAGAAAGTTCGATTCGGTTAGTAGCCATATCTGTAGTCGGAGTTTCTAGACCGCTTAAATCCTTTGATAATGATCTAACGATTGCAACTACCGACAATTTAACGTGCCCTCCAAAGCACAGTAGCGCTCAGATACCAACACCACTGCCATTCACCCATCCTATTAATGGCAGAGCTGCACGTTGCTTAACAAAAGCGATTACTAAGACCGTATAAATTGACATACACATAGGTTGATTCAATCAAACAGTCGACAGCACATGTTAACACAATCTAACTGGGAACCTATTAGCATGTATCGATGTAGCCATATGTCTAATAGGATTCAGATTGCGTCCCGTTTATTACACAATCGCGTTATCGGCGTATTCACTGTCATGAAGCCGGGCTGCCTATCGAAGCACTGCCTATCTATGAGGCGCTGCCTATTATTGGTAATGCCAGCCTGAAAGGGTTGATGCGATGACGGTAAATTGCTTTGTGGGGCCGCTTGTGTTATATGTAGATTGACGGGAGAAGTCAGTTTTAATGTGCATCGTAAATGGATTTGGGTGGACTGGTATATAACGTAAGCGTTAAGCTGCATGTAACGTAACGTAGCGTAATGTAACGCTATTAACGCTATGAATTTGTCATATAGTTTATTTTTGTTCTGAATTTAATATCTTATTTAGTAAGTTCATCAGAAATGATTGGAATTTACTTAACTAAAACATTAAACTACGTTGAAAGTACTTTATAAAGTATAATAATATAACATTAATTAAATGTGAGAGGGTATGAGAATATAATTACGCGTTTGGTAAGCGCAGTACCTAATCATTATTAATCCTTCAGAGACTTCGCACTATTTATATCTTAGTATCTTTAGCGAGTGAGAAATATTCATACATTGTGGAACAAATTCTACGGTAGAGTCATTTAGAGTCTATTTATTCTATAGATTTTAGTCTATATAGAGTCTACGGTAAGATTTTAGATATTTTTTCAGACCCACAAAATATCTAACTACCTACAGAACATCACTTTTTCCCAAAAAAATACTAAACAAGCTCAAAGACAAAACAAAACGATAACCATCGCAAATATTACAACAATATGGGCATAACAGCGATTAGAACATTATCGCTTGTTAACCCTTTTCCAATGAAGGGTGTGTGAGTGCGGGCGTGCGATAACACTCGTTCTTCCACCCCAGGGTGCAGGGGGGAGTCAGGGGTGCAGGGCGGAGCGTTTACATTCATTACGTGTTATTATCGCCACTAAACAGGTCCTACGAGACTTGTACCAAATTGTCTATGCTGTACCTTGTTTATGGATGCGCTTTAAATTAGACAGTTGTTCCTTTATTGTTTATGGTTTTCAATAGAGTTATAGTTGGGTTGGTAGAGTAAAGGATTAGAAAAGTAATCAAAGTTAAAGACATATTTTTCCTTCCAAAGAGACTGTTTTGAACGTAACACCTATTCGCAAGAACATGAACAGACATATACATTTATATAGGTAAAGAAAGTGCATCTAATTCATTAATTTAGTCGTAAGTTTTATTTTTAAGATGTTGATGTATATTTCACTGGCTGTCCTTAAATAAATAAATATATATACTTGCTGTATTATCTATGACCAGAAGTACCTATACCTAATTATATAACAAGTATTTGACTCTGCCTCGTATAAAATGCCTATTGTACAAAGAATCGTCCAAAATAAGTTCATTAAAACGTGTAAAACCATCTCCCAAACCAAATGTTTACGTTTTCTTCTTATAAATCCATTAGCAAACTTTTAATCTCCTACAAAAATGGAAATCAAATGAACATAGGTATAAAAGCGGAGTAAATACGTAAAAGAACTGCGCGCCAAAAAGCGAAAAGTACGGTTCCACATTATTTAATACCAACACAGAGCTGAAAATGCGTCCGTCGAAAGAGCGCAAAAGAGTAAATGAAACGAGAGCGTGCATTTTGAATTGCGAAAAACTCTTTTGTTTCCCGTTCGGTGGCAAGCTCGGCTACGGAACAATGCCGCGAGACTCCCCAAACAACAATAATTCATACCGCTTTCCGCCACCTACGGCTAAAAATGTCCGCCGCATGATATATAATATCAAATGGAAAAGTTACGGCTTTTTAAAACAATAGCAACGCCTCGGTTTATTCTCTTTGAATAATAAATCTAGAATTTTATGTATATTGTTGTGCTCTTTTAGGGGAATGGGTACATAATGTCTGGAGATGTGGCTTTATTTACTGGGACTCATTATTGTATTCAAAATCAATTTCGTGATGAGTAACAGACAGGGGCAAATCCAATCTGGGTAGGAACTCGTGTTTTTCTCCTTTCCTCCCTTTTTTGTTTTCCCCGTCGTGTAGCGGTCTTGAGGCAGACACCCCTCGCTCTTGACTCAGCGTTTTTTATATTTTATTCCCAGTAAATATTTTCTGAGAACACTCGTCTTATTTTGGCCATTGAAATGCTTATTCCGTCTTTTGCATGTTTGTTTTGATGCCGAGTTTTGGGTTTTGGGAAATTTTGTGAGTGGATAAGTTGGTTTACGTGACCCTTAGATCTTAGCCTATAATTAAAAATATATCTACGTATAACCACAAAGCTACTCTATCTAAGTCTTTGACGATAGCTTACATACCTATTTCTCACATAACCAACACACCTCATTCGTATGCTTACGAAGCTAGATCAAATTCCCTACTTTGAATAGAAACACATACGAAGATGACCAAACAACGTTCCTAGACTAGAACAAACATAGAGTCGACCTCTGGTCATGTAAGGGAGGCTACACAACGCCCCTCGGACAAACATCAAGCTTGGCCTGTGGTACAGCTCGCTATTTGAATCTTGGTCTGTTTTCGAAGACTTGATAACTTAGTACTTACTATGTAGGTAGGTACTAAGTTAACATTCACGCTTCACGGTTTGAAGAAGGTAACTGTCGGACTGTGTGCGTTTAAGTAAGTGTAATATTGAATTGATTAGAGATAGATGTTTGGTGGTAGAAAATGTAGGTGCTAGTGCGGTTTTAAGTAAATTGGCCACTAACCTACACGAACATACTTACTGTTACTATGTTTTATAAGTTGAATTATTTAGGTTTGACAGTTAACATCTGCTCGTCAATGTTTACTGATCGAAATGCACTTCTTTTTCTGTTAAAATGGTAAGCGCGGTTGTTGGCGCTTAATCATCCATCCTCACAGGTTTCTTTATATACACCTTGATCATATTGTTGACACTGTTGATAGCAACTCAACGTGTTATGGTAACTACAAAAAATGTGTTCGCTTAAGTCTAAGAAACCAGTAAACTGATCTTATCTTTCCTTTAACAAAATGGTGTCCGTTGCTTAATCCATTTAATAATAAAACCTATATAAAAGATATTCACCTGTGCTCGCTGCTGGTTGAGGTTGTGAGTACGCGGCATGTTGCTGGTGGGCGGCCGGCGCCCTAGAGTACCCGCCGCCGCCCAACACGTCCCCGAACATGTACGGGTACCCGCCTTCGCGTTGTTGGAGACACGACGATGATAGACCACCAGACATGGAGCTGTACAAGTAATGGCGGCGTTAGTTCAATCTACACTAATATTATAATGAGGAAAACTTTGTTTGTTTGGTTGTAATGAATAGGCTCAAAAACTACTGGACCGTTTTAAAAAATTCTTTCACCATTCGAAAGCTACATTATCTACGAGTAACATAGGCTATTTTTCATCCCGAAATTCCCATAGGAATGGACACAACGCGGGTAAAACCGCGGGGCGCTGCAAGTCAGGGATAAACATACTCCTTGGTAATAGAAATAGGTACCTAAGTAGATACTTCTTATTGTAATGTACAAAATTAAATAGTAACGTACAGATTCACACTCTTTCATGTGTAAAGGATGAACACTAATCTTCATACAAAATGCAAAATATACTTAAAGAGTATGTAGAAACAACCAAAATAATAAAGTTACTAGAACTGTTAACAATTTATTCCAAATTCCAACAAAACTCGTAAGTAAGTGAAACAAAAAACTTAAATTATTCATAGATCCTTACAACGAAACTAAAGAGTGAACTTCTCATTTCACTAAGTTAATTTGCTCACGACAAAAGCTAAACCTCGTAGTTCACTATTAAAAATGAATTCATGTGGAAACGACCTTCGCTCATTCTTCGTCTGGTCTTCAGAACAAGCAACCTTTCTCGGTCGATTTCGTGCCCAATTCAATTAGTGTCGCCACTCGATCATAGATGGCGCTATCAGCTCTGATATATTGTACGTCGATTAGTTTCTTGGTTTTGCTTGTTACATTTGATACTGTCTTAGCTCGATCAGTTCAACTTAAACCTAGTTCACGAGCTAAACTGAGATCATTACTAAAACCGAGTACAGTTGACCGTGGTTTGAGATTGAAACGGTGAGTTTGTCAAAGTCAAAGTCAAATATTTTTATCCAGTTTTGAACACCATCTTTATCATTGGATCTTACTTTTAACTAAGTATGTATTTTTTTATCATACTTTTATATATTTACATAGGATCTTCTTATTATGTTAGTATATATTGTACAAACATATACAAAAACACTTAAAAAAATACGAAGGAATCAACGTAGGTACGATTAATCTCCCTCACAAAAAAACTTCAGCACGACTCAATATCCTTAAAAAATTATAGGCCGTTAATACACTTTTCTTTTCCTGCCTAGTATACATAAATCCTTTATCTAGAACAAGCTTGACTAACCGCGAGCTCAACTTAATTGATGTTCAGGATTACACTTGAAAAACCTAAACCTATTTCAGCTGAAAATTGGGCTTTCAAAATAAAGAAAAAAATTATAAGTGGGATCACTTGAAAAACTGATGGTTTATCTCGCATGAAATATCTTGTTATATCTGGGTTGTCTATACTATCTACGTCTACTAATAATATATAGAGGTAAAATTTAAGTTTGTTTGTTTGTATGTTCGAGGTAATCTCGGGAATTATCAGTCCGATTTGAATAATTCTTTTTGCAATGGATAGCCACATTCAACGGGAAGGTTATAGGCTATTTTACATCCCGAAATTCTTACGTGTATGGGCACTACATGGATAAAACCGCGGGGCGCTGTTAGTTACTTACAATTGTAATCTTTCGTCTACGTTCGTTCTAACTACTTACAATTTCAAGGTCAAAGCTACTTTAAAATGACAAAATATGTTGATAGACATTTTCTTAGATACTAGTCCAATTGAACCGTTTTCAGTCGTATTTTATATGGAAAACAAAAGAATGTCCGTGCGCACGAACATCACACCCTGAGGCACGCCTAAATATCGCTAAAATTGAAATATATTGAAAAATTCAACGAATTGACGAACCTCATCTTTTTAAAAGGTAGATTAAAAACAATCTACAAATTATCTTACCTATAAGAATCGCCCATAGTCGCTATCGGCTGCGGTATCGGACTGTACATAGAGTTGAATCCCCCGTTCAGGGGCAGTCGAGGGGCGGGTGGGGCAGGGGGAGAGGCCGCCGGGGCCTCTCGCCGCTGACTGCGGAGCTTCTCCTCGCGACGCCACTTGGCTCGTCGGTTAGAGAACCATACCTGTAGAGGACGACGAGAATTAGAAGAAGTTAAAAAATGAATGATGAGTCGGTTAGATTTGAAAAGAGAATCGTTTGAGAACCTGTGAGGAAAAGAGGTACCTAGTTAATAAAAGAGATTGATAACTTAAGAGATACGCTAAGGTAATGTTTAACCTCTTTTCGTGGAATTCTGTCCATTTCTTTTAGTTCTTCACTGCTCTGTGCCACATTGGCAATGTTTAATTAGGTATTATTGAGCGAAACATCTTTTTATGTCGATTTATGTCAACGGATCACCAACCCACAATAGGCAAGCGTTGAGATAACGTCTACTCTAGTCCCTCCTGGTATGTTCAGTGAGCAAGAGGGTTTTTTGCGAAGCACTACATGTTTGTAGTTCTAACTCTGCTATGTGATCGTCAATAGATTCGGTTATATTACGAGTATATTCAATATCTCCCAAACAATAAACAAATCTTCTTTCAAATATCTTCAAACCCCTAAAATGCACAATTCATCTGTCTACAATATTGTGACATTGAACTGCGTGAAACGGAACGTAGGCCGGAAGTAGCCCTCACGTGCGCGTCACTTCCGCCGCCGGGAGTCATGGCGACGACAATATGGCGCCAGCTTCGCCGCTTTCCCGCGCTTTGTGTACCGGAACAACGCTAGCTTTAAATTGTAACACCTAGTCTAGAGTTACATTGCGCAAATATTTTCAGTTTCAGTAAATATGAATTGGGACAAATCATTTTGTTTCAGGTGTGAAAATAACAGATGGTGAAACCGCTGTTGTTTTGTGGTTTCAAATTATTGTAATTGAAATAGAGTTCTATTGCGTTTTTCGATGGATGTGGGGTTGGTTGCATGTTTGGATAGATTAGGTAATGAACGTTTTTACATTATAATTTGCGGGCCTGTAAATCACATCAGTACCATACACTGAGGATTAGGCATAATCGCCACGCTTGCCTACAGGCATTGGAGATATAAAAATCTCGCTATATTCGGAAAATAAATTAGGAAACATGCTTCACGTTTTTAGGTATAAGTAAAATATCATTATCTTACAGTTAAGTATCTAACTTATTACCTCTTGCCTTTCAAAAAAATCGTTGCTATACTTAACTCCTCCCCTCATTTCCATATGCTACAACACAAAGCCCAAGTACATAGACTGATAATAAAAAGTAGGTACATAATATCGATGTTCTTATGAAAGGCAGGAAACGTGCTTACGTTCAAAAAGGTTTCATATAAGGCAATATGTCATAATATTATTGCTACAGCCTCCAACAAATTCGAGTGAACGTGTAGCTATATATTATTTGAGACCTTCCGAAAGGTCCGTGCAAAAGGGTCTCGACAAAGTCGCGCACTTTGGGGAAAATATTACAAAAAATGAAATGTTTTTTTCGTAGTTATAATTTTCGGTGAATGATATTAGTTTGTGGCGTGACGTAGTTAAAAGCGATGTTAACTCATTGCTAATGTTAAGCAACTTGCAGCTCAGGTGCAACTTGGATGGGTGGCCGATAAAGTTTACCAAAGGTAGGCTACGCTTTGTTCGATATCCACTAATCATATTAAACGATGGTATTCAATATATATATCAAAGGAATGAAAAAAACTTGTCCACCTAAAAGTATTTATAATCATAAAACGTACTGCATATACATATATGTTAATGCTACGTAATATCCATTTAAGTAATTAATTTGAAACATTGATTTATTAAACCGTTGCGTTTTTATGAAGCATTACGCTCTACTGACTCGACATTCTTCTTTGATATACGTCGTAAAGGTAGGTATAGTCCCAATATAAGTACACTAATATCGTGGTACAGTCTCCCTATTAAAATGATAAGCACTTAGAACCTTATCACATTCAAACTTCTGTAACATCAATGAGAATTTTCAAATGCTATAAATTTCTGAAAACTACATTTTCTTAAGTTGACTGTACTCAATACACATGCTAATATGCGAATGGAAACCCCGAAACCCCGCCAAAAACATGACAATAACAAAAACTCCTTTAATATAACATCGCTTTTCATAATTCATGTGTCCCTTGTAAAATACCGCCGCGTTCATTTTTCCCGGTGGCTATAGATATTAAGTTGGCTGTGACAGCAATGACGGGCCTTTTCCCGCCTCTCAGCTATTTCCATTGGTCTTTTATAAATTGTAAGCCAGCCCTCATAGTTGCCTCCAAATAGAGTTAGCTAGGGGACCCCAAATGGGATTTTCCCATAATTTTATTAAATAAACGAGAACGGCGTCTCTAACTGTTCTCCGTCGGCCATTTCCAACAATATTTTAATGAGCACATGACATTTTGTATATTTAATTAATACGTTATTTTAGTTTAAAAGTTCGTTCGTTATCGAAATGAGCTTCGATAATACATTTTATGTAAAGTACGAAGTGGTGAATTAATTTATGAGCTGACTGGGTGCAGTTTGCACAAATTAAAATTGCACAAAGTTTTGTTTGTTTGTTCGAAATAATTAATGTACCTATGGCGTGGTTTAATATTGAACATGTTTTAATTAAAGTTAACTATCATCTGTATTTTGTATTACTAGATCAATGATTTTTTTACTGAGATGCTGGCAAAAAATATTACAAGAAACAAAGGCATATTAATCAAAAAAATACAAACAAGGAAAAAATCTGTACGAATATCATTGTAGCACCGCAAAATCTCTTCAAGCGTTGTTTCTTGAAATCGAACCTTATTTGTTCGGTAACATGGGTCTGTTTTGTTTGTTTTGATGTTGGAAGTATTTTGGAGGTGCCAATTTTTCAAAACGACTCCACCCCCGCCGGAAACGCGGGCCGCTTCCGGTAGGCTCGGGGATCGATACACACCCCTGTGTAGAGTGACCATGATTAACACTGATATTTGGGACAACTGTTTATGATTTGAAGGAAAATATGAGATCGTTCGAATGAGATAATGGTCCATTAGGATGAATTAAGATAGTTTCTTTGCTCTACTGGCTGTGATTATCGACGTAGCTATTGTTTTTCTGACATTTTTTAATGAGAAATGATGTGATATATTTGGGTTTAGTTTTGATTTTTTCAAAAATTTGTTGTTACATTATAAAGGAAAACTATCTTTAACGCACAGATATTTAAAAATCAATTGGGCTATTTTCAGTTATTATTGTTACATCAAAATCAGTTCATTGTCAAAAATTACACTTTTAGCTTACTTCATGGTCACCATACTTAAAAGCCTTGAACCCGGGGGCAACACGTGGTACAAACCTTCCAATACAAAATGATATACACCCTACACCCCAAGCCTAACCACCTATTAGCGCACGGGAAATTGAGCTTTATGCACCACTGTTAGGGACCAATGTGGCTTGTAATCAGATGCACATAATTCTGAAGTTTCAGTAGGGATGTGATGTGTATATGTATCTATGGTATCGATATTTTGAGCGTTTTGTTATGACGAATAATATTTTGTCTTAGAAACGTATGTTTTTGTTACAAAGGTTCATAGAAAAGTAAATGAGTTTCACAAGAAACTTTTACGTTTATTTTTTAAGAAGTATAACTTATCAATTTGATATTCCTTTGTTTTGGTGATATTACATGCTTTCTCCTTATATAAGCCCTTATTATAAATGGAAAAGTATCAATGGTTCGTTGTGATTTGACGCTGAACGTTTTTCATTATTTTTGGAATAATAATAATAATCATTTATTGAAATAACAGGGCTAATTAGACCCAAACTAAGCTCTAGGCTTGTATTATGGAATCTAACTAATATAGGAATAGAAGTAAAATCCAAAACTAATGTTTAAAATAAGGCGAGAAAATATCGCTTATGTTTTTAGTTGACTGCGGTGAATTTAAGTATATACTTCCTTAAGAGATAAGATACTTCTAATAATTAACCATACAAACGTAGGTATGTTAAAATCAAACATTAATAAACGCAATACTCAGTGCTTGCGTATCTAAATATCTTTAAGTACTTCCCAAACTTTAAGCCAAAAAAATTCAGTATCAAAAAAACAAATTGTTTTCAACATCACACGGACCCGGTTAGAATATTAACCAGATAGCGACGACATAAGGTTAATGCAAGCGCTTAGCCCCGCTCCGTTGGAAACAATGTACCGCCAACCAGCGCCGGCATTTTCTTTTTACTTCAACAAGAAAAGTGGTAAAAGTTTACACGTTCCAGTTTTTATGTTGGAAGTTACTAACTTAATATGGTTTGGTTTTATATGAAGTTTGAGGAATTAATATTTACTTTATGTTTAGAACGCCTCGGTGGTCTAGTGGTATGTGCGCTCGCCGGCCAAGACCGAGGTCTCGAGTTCAATTCCCGGGTCCAGCGAAAACATGTTTCCTACTTTTCAAACATGGCTCGAGTTTGAGATCACCAACCCGCATTTGGCAAGCGTGGTGATTACGCCTAATCCTCCTCACTGTACTGATAACTTCAGTGAGATGAAAGGCCTTTGCCCAGCAGTGGGACATTACAGGCTAATACAAAAAATGTTTAGAAATGGTGTATTAAGGTATGTTTTCGGTGGCGACCGCAGCAGATGAAAGCAACTGCCGAACGCAAGCATCTTTACTAGTTTCAATGAACTCTATGAAATTTCGAGCATAGTGACACTGCTGCTTGAATTTGGCAGTTGCTGCCTGCTGTTGCAGTCGCTACCGAAAACACACCTTATAACTTTGATTTTTGTTTAAGCATTGGTTTATGAATAGTGTTGCATCAACATGTTGTGACATTCTAAATCATGTTCCCTGCAAGCTTGTATGTTGCTCGGCAATTAAGCTTGTTGCAGATTTGTTCACTGTCACTCAATGTTACAAAATTTACGGCTGGCATTCAGCAACAGTAACTCAACAAATATGTACCTTAAACCAGGGATGATAAGTTTGAGATACTAAGTAAAATTTAACTTTAATGTACAATTAAATGAACAAATAGTAACTCAATTTAATGACATCAGCAACACTCTACTCCTAAACTAAAATCTGAACTATCACTACTTTAGAATCCCTAATCAAGTTACATCCCAAAACAGCACTTAACTAATCGAGTAACGTTCGAAATAAAACACGTTTTAAAACGTTTAAAACGAAAATGTATCGCAAATGACATTAGCCTGTTACTCCACTATTCGGTGACTCGCCCGTTTGATAAATGATATTTTAAACTGTTGGCACACTCCGCGATAATAGAATGAAAAGATTTATTTAAAACTTAACATGTTTAAAGTATTTTTTAGTTTTTAATTTGATTATTTTTTTAGAGATAACGTAACGTAACATTTTGAACTAGTGACGTTTTTCTGTTACATCAGTTTTTTATATGTACATAAATAACGTAAATTAATCGTTACGTTACCTTGCAGAATTCCATGATTCCGTTTTTTTTACTGCAACGTAACCTTTGAACTGTGACGTTTGTTATTACATCGGTTTTTATGTAAATAAACGTAAATAACGTAAATTATTCGTTACGGTACTTCTTCAGAATTACATGATTCCGTTTTTTTGCTTACTTCGAACGTCAAAGTTTAAAGTATGATTTATTTAATATACCCAATATATGTATGTATCATACATACGTAGGTACCTATGCTTTAATGTATGTGTGCAAAACTAGAAAAGCTTTCGAACCCTTCCAACTACACCAGAACAAAACATCGAATCAAAATATTAGTTTAATCTTATATAAAGACCCATAATTATATAAAAATAAAGTATATAATATACATATTTGTCCGTACACAATCGCCGGGCCATAATAACAGAACCCTTGTTTTTTTAACGTGTTTATAAAGAAGCATCCACATGCGGCCCGTGCCTATGCAAACAGACAGTGTAAACAGGCCCTTATGAACGCATCCGCGGACGCTTAATAAAACCCGCCCTTTATTAAAACGGTTTTTTTCAAATTGAATTAATTTACATTGATTGGGTGTTGAGTATAATTATGATAAAATATGTGACGACAAAATATATTATTATAGTTGTGGGATTCAAATTATTTAAACCAAGATAGGTTTAAAATAGAGTCCCGTATGTAGCTAAAACTTATAGCAAAGTGGCACCACATTTGCAAACAATTCGAAAATTATTGATACATGGCCTATACCGTTAGTTTTTCATGAGCTTAACTTATTTCAAAACTATTTAACTATGTACATACAGTACCAGCTGCCAACTAAATAGGTATAGGCAGTCGGACGGCCTAACGCGAAAACGTTTCGCAAAGCATATTCAAACATGTTTACCGTTATTAGTATCTAATTAAAAGTTACGTCCATTACCAGCCCTTAAGATTCCCGTTACCACTAATCACGTTACATCGTTATCGGTATACCGGTATGTTAGTGATACAGCCACCTCACCGCGTTGGAAACTGGATTTTATTTTACCTGGATACGTGCCTCAGGCAATCCGATCTTTTCTGCGAGTCTCTCCCTTGCGAACACGTCTGGGTAGTGCGTCCTCTCGAACTCTGTCGACAAGAAAATAACGTTAATAGGTGACACTTTATAGTTTACAAATATAAAGAAAAGTAGTTAATGAGCTGTGGTAACTTTAACATTATCACATAAAATGAGTTAGTAAGTTCGAGTAGTTTATTGGCCAACCCTGGTGTCCAAGTTTTTAGACCGCCTAAAGGCCTCCGACATGGTCACATAAATAAATTTTTGTAGTCACTTTCATAAAGTTTAGAATTGTTTATTCCGACTGAAAATATCAATCATAACCTATAAACTATCGTGATCAAGTCGATTTAGTTTTGGCAAAACTAAAAAACTCATTTGGGAGATGCAAACCCATTATCAAGCTATAATATTATCTCTATTTTTGTGTCAGGAGTAAACATTTCTCTATCTCTCAATACCTACAAAATCAGAAAAAATATGCCCTCAAACTGTAAACATCAGTTGCTACCATAACCTTTAAGCAAGACCTTAAAAGACTTACAACAATCACCCAAACTCTCACTACACCAACAATCATAAATTCATCTATTTATTACCAACTTTTTCCAAGCAAACATCCAATAACACTATTCTTTGTCAAACAAACAAACATCTTACGCAGCACAATAAATCAAAGAGAACAGAAGACAAACAGAGACTATGAGTTATCAACGTTCATAATTGGTCATAATGCCACGTATTGAGAGCTGGACAAATATTGGGGGACAAATATTTATTTATTTACTAATAACTGTGGACAAATAATAAATAAGGGACAGAAATAGGTTTATGAGGACCCTTGGGACGTGTTCGATTGAGGGATTTGCCGAATTACATCTGGAGGTGACTTTTGATCTTGGGTCGTATGAGGAAATTTTGGTTCGAGTTCGGAAAATATTTTTTTCAATAGACCCTGTCTGTGTTATTGTAACTTTAAAATTGGGCACCCATTTGTTACATAGTCTCTTTTAAAATACCACTTGTATAATTTGGTTCTTTAATACCTTTTCAATAACTTAAATTATTGGACTGATTGTAGTCACATGGTGGGCGCCACATTTCGTGCACACATTTTACGCGCCAATCACAATTTGATTGATTACTTTCCAATCACAACAAAATCAGTAACAATAAAAACAAAAAGTTCTTTGAAAATACATTTACAAGTATCCCAGATCCTCATCATACCAGCCAAAATGACCTCCAATAGATTTACACTTAGGAAACCACAATCTTCTAGTATACCCATACATCTTCCTTTTCAACATCTTTATTCAAAAAGACCAAAATCAATCTCACCTTTCTCCAAGCTGTCGATCTGGTCGTTGGTAAAGGAGGTTCTGTTCCTCTGGAGTTTCCTCTTGAGTCGTAACCTCATCTGGGAGTCCTCGTCTCCTGATGATGCGTGTTCGCTGTTACCATCAGACCCTGCTTCGGATTGGAGAGCGTCTGCTGTGGATGAGGGTTCTAGTTAGAATAAAGATATTGGAGGTTTTAATAGATAGAATATTGGAATACTGAATTTATTGATAATATTTAGTGTTTTGCTAATAGTATTGACGTTAGTCAACTGAGAGGGCGAATGTAAAATGGCATAGAGTTGGTAAAAGTAGCGGAGAATAAAAATAAATTAAAAATGTGGACCTTGTTTATCCTTATATTTTGATCAGACAACCCTAAAACATGTTTAAAACTAGTCCTAACTTAATAACGCTGAACTTCATAACATAATAGCAAGTACAAAGTTGTTTATCACTCGACAACTAAACGCTCCTCGACTGAATGCAACAAACATTTCACCAAACGAAGGGAGAGCCTCTCCATCACAAACTATCAACACAATGTTGTTCATACAAAACGTCACTTCACGACTATCAACCAAATGCGTCAGCGAAATTGCACAAATTACACCCCCGACAAAAATTGCTCAACCAGCCAACAAGATCTACTCAGTTGAAGAAGTTTCAGGGAACCGAAGTTCAAATTACACTGGATGTTTAAGCTTCGAAAGTAAGGGCAAAATTAAATGTAACTCGTAATGTTGTCGACATGCCTCCAGCTAATTGATTAATTTGCTTTATGGTTGGACCACTTGAGTCGGGGTTCGATTCCAGTAATGGTGCACGGTTAGATGGGTCCTATGAAAAGGAGGACTGTTACCCAATCTGTCAAGTTTTGATGCATTTTTGTGGGCATATGAGTTAGAGACAAGTTGTGCACAATTTGAGTCAAATGTTGCCTGTTAGCTAATTGGATTGGGGGTAGTTATTGACATTCAAAAAACAAGAAAAAGGGGCCATGAATATGTTATATCTATAAAAGCTTTTTTGCCTTCTTTTTATTCGTAGCTGATAATTTATTAACTTTGCAAATAGGTTAAGTAACATTTACTTCCAAAGTATCTATTCAATAGATACTAACTAAACGATCTTAGTATTTAATTATTGTTCATACTATTATTATACATCATGCAGATATATGCCTGTTTAAACGTACCCTAACGTCAACATCTTTTAAAAGAAACTTAACACCCAACATTTGTAGCTCTTGTAACGTTTTGAGGCATGATTGATTGTCGACATCGATGCGATCCAAACGGTGACAATTTTGATTGATCGAGCGAGCAGCGCGGCACGATGTGTGCGTCTTTAATGACAATCATGTTTACAAATAGCACGGTTTAGAGTTTGAGGGTTCGTTAGGTGACGAGCTATTAAATGGTGAGCTATATCTGAGAGATGAAATAGACAAAATTTGAACTCATAAAGTTGAAAAATGATCCTTCTACTTGAAACTTAAAACTACCAGGAATTGAATTCCTTGCAAGACAAGACATACCTAAGTAAAGCGAGCCAACAACAAGTAAAATTCTCGACAAATAAACGCAAAGATTTAATAGCGTTGTTACTAGACAATTTCCAATTTATTATTTATATTCCATCCATTCAGAACATAAAGGAATTCATTATAAAAAACCAATTCGATAGACCGCCGTACTTACCCACCATTCCACCAATAACGACCAACAAAATGATTGAAGGAAAAAACTTCCTTAGAGGGGATGAAACACGAAAAATACATAAGAGAAAATAATAGTAGTAGGAAAATAAAAGGAAGGGAATAAAAGTGGGGGCGGTGGTAAGAAAAAAATTGGAGAAAATAAGCACAAAGGGGACAAGAAAGTTGGAGGGAGATAAAACGGAATTGCGAGTTATCGAGGCGAAACAGTGGGCGAAGGTGGGGGCGATTGTCGGCGCTCGATTATAAGAGATCGATACTGTCACTCAACTGAGGCTGGACACGTCAGGCGAGACAGCGGACGTCAGGCGAGACAGGCGGACGTCAGGGGCGGGAAACCACGTGAGAAGAACTAGCACATGTCGGACACAATGTGAAGGGAATGTTGATCGTGAACACGATGTGAATGTTGCCATATGTTAAGAAAGAGTTGAGAGACTAGCTTCCGTACTCAAAGACGTCAAATGCTTTCTTAGTAGAGATTTAATGAGTGATTTTGATATGTTATGTAAGAACAACTACGTCAATTAGTTTCCTGAGTAGAAGGAAGGAAGTAGAGATTTAATGATATTTTTGGATTTAATTGACGTTTTTGTGTGCGGCAGAAGGTCTTTGGTTGTCATATTTTTAATCTAATTACGTTGTCTTTTATAAAAGCCTATTAAAAAGCTAGGTCCAGCCTTAAAAATATATTTTTTCATATCGACTTTGCATTTTTGTCTCTAATTCACTCAACATCACCTTATAGACCGATACTCTCACTTCAAATTGTTTTACTTTTCTCTTCATACATTTTAAGATTCACAAAAAAAGCCTAACTATTTCTTTTTTCTAAATCCGCTCCTTTCTTATCTCTTGTACCATTTCTGGCCCACGTAAGAACACGACAGGCGAGGCCTGTGGCCGCGAGTCGGTGAGATTCGAATCGGTCTGAATCGGGACACTATTACCAATATCAGGTACGACACAAAAATATTGGATTTCATGTCACTTACTTTGCTAGTTTAAGGTTTTGTCACAGTACTAATCATAGGCGGACATTTTGCTTTTTTATTCTTATTTTTAACCTACTTAATAACATAGGTAACATACTCTGTGTAAATACGAATTCTACAACATTTTAACCCTTTAAGATCTACGGTCTTTAAAACCCAATGGGGTCATAAATGACCCAAAGAAATTTTCATCTCAAACAAAATTTAAAATATTTTTCATCCCAAAAAACCAATTGAAACGTATTCCAAACAAATCAACATTACAAAATTAGTATGAACTGACAAAAACACATCCAAAAACCACAAGCAAGACCTCATCTAGATAGCTAAACCTTAATACACTTTACGAGCGCATCGCAAGACAGGGGGTCAAGACAAATTGGTCATGATCACTTAATGCTCATACGGGGTCATCTAAATTACGTACTAGGGTAGATAAGACTAAGTTTTTATTATTGTGACTTGGAGTGGAGTAATTGTCCTGTGTAATGTCCCTTAGGGAGAAATACAAGGGCGTGTGTCATTGGCGTAATTACTTGATATATTTTACGGGTGCTTATGGTTTAATATCGTTAGTTAGTGAAGGTATGTTGGTGAAATATTGTAGTAGTGGTAATAGTAGGCCAAAAGTAAGTGACATAATTTGACCTTCAAAGTCTTTTGTTTTAGTTAATGAATTATGAATTTACTTAAACTTTCCTCCTAACTTTGTACCTTATATTTGCACCAAAAACTCTATAGAAATTTATAGAAATGAAAGGTCTTTGCTCAGTTATATGACATACACAGAAAGTATGTCACAGACCATATATCTGTATATATAATTACTTTAAATTTACTGAAAATTTCATTTCATTATTATAAAATCATCTTTTTGAGGACGCCATATTTTTTCAAATCAAAGCCCAACCCTTTGTGGCAGCATAAAAACTATATTTCATTCAATTTAAAACAAAAAGTGTGCATTACTTAAGAGCACTTGTTAATGTCAATGAGTATCAAACTACCACTCGGCTTTCATCACAATCGGCTCAGCCTGTTAAATTACACGGCTGAATAACTCTAAAGCTCTTCATTACAATATAGTTTTGTTTTGTTTTATTAGTGAATGTTACACCTGGTTAGTTACATATAGTTCTATATATTTATATTATTTGTAATTTATAGTTTTAAATAGTTTTAAATAGTCGCGCCCCGCAGTGTTACCCATTTTGTACCCGTTTCCGCGGGATAAAATGTATCCCATGTGTTTTTCTGATGTATAACTTAGGTATATTACTGTAAAGTTTTATCCAAATCCGTCCAGAAGTTTTTGCGTGAAAGAGTAACAAACATACATACATACATCCTCATAAACTTACGCATTTAACAAGGTTATGTAGACTACTTGTTCTACTAAGTACTTAATACATAAATATACTACACGTACGTTAAGGTTTAGAGGCCAAATCTGGTGTCAGGGCTTTAAAAGTTTTTAAACCGCCAAAAGACTTCAGACATTTGTGACGAGTAGTTTAGCTTCATAGCCTGTCTTTCGATACACGAAAGAGCTTCAAAAGAAATGCAATTATTGACCACCAACACATAAACTGACCAAGTTAAACATTACTTAACATTCACCATAGTTATACCATTACGGAGTCAAACTAAGTAACACAATAAACTGTATATTCCCGAGAATTTCCTTAAAATTAAAAGGCACTTAACACTTCATTACGCAGTCACTGGTTAACTGAACCTAAGAACGATAGCTAAGAACAAACAAATTCTCCCTTCAGCCCGTTCCGATCAAGTGTAAGCACCTTACAGTCAAGGTCAGAGTTCACGGGCTGGCACCAAGTTGAATGGAAAATTAAGAATATTCATAGTGGCGAACGACGAAGTTCAGCTGCTGGTAACGCAGCGTGAATCTTAAGCAATATTATAGTAGATGCTTATAGGACGCCATTTCTCTTTGCTGTCTTTTTCCGAAAAGCTATCTTGATTTTTAGGTGATCTAACAACTAGATTTGTTATATTAACTAAGACAAGACAAGATTACTGAACTAACGTTTGAAGCTTTATTTTTATTTATATTTTTTTAAGCTATTGCATAGCTTCTATCGCGGGCCTTGAGCGCGGGGACCGAATCCAGAAATTCCGTAACGAAAAAACCTCACGCTCCCCACTAACGCCATCTAGTGATAGAAAAAATAACTATGCAATAGCTTTACCGCGGCAATCCCCGAGTGCCAAACGTCTTTTTTTTTCAAAAACGAGGACCCAATTACATCAATTGAAAGACTTATAAACTAATTCAAATAAGAAACTTTGTTTTATAGATAGATCACTTTAAACAACAAAATGAAAAATAACATACTATATTAACCACATCTATTCTTATCTCATTGATTGAAACCCAACAGTTTTAGCTATCTATTGAAGTCTATTTTAAGTACAGCCGCATAGATCGGTCCTATTTTGCATGTCCAATTTTGTTCAAAGTCAATTTATTTGTATGTCAGCCGCCGGCTACGCATTTTTAATATCGTGCTATGTTCAGTTCATGGATCGATGGCCCAGGCCAATGTATCGGAAGCATACTGAACAAAAAAATAAATTTACTGATATATTTCCGCACAAACCAAGTGTGATTGACATGTTACGAAGTACTTTTAGTTTTATTTTTAGTGTGCTTTTTAGTTTATTTGTTTGGTTTTGATTGAAATTTACAGTGGATGTTCTTTTACGATTTCAGTTTCGACTTTTGTTGCGTTTGTGGCGTTTCTTCGAAATACAGCGAGAGTTGCTTCATAAAATTTCGATACACATATCAGTAGCAAAATTAGTAGTTTCCATTTTTCATTACATTGGCTTGACCACTATCACAATGCCAATTGCATTGCCATTACAAAAAAAAACACGCATCTTTCTAATTTACAGTATCAATAAATCCTAACATCATTATTTAAAATAGATTACCAACTAAATCATAACACGAACGCAATAACCGCACCGCCGCCGCGCCGATCTGAATCGCTCACACACAGATATTTAGCAGAATTTGTTTGCTCAACAATGTCGGTTTAACAAAACGTCCTGTCAATAGACCGACCAATAATGATAGCGTGATTAACTTAACTTAAATTATAACGCAAACAAATATTGTTTGGGTAATATTAGTCTGTGTTAGAATACCGTTGAGGCTGTCATAAATTGATGTGAACATTGGTACGTTAGTACATTTATAACTCAATGGATGTGAATAGATTTTTGGGATTGTTTAATTATTGAATTATTATTTTTTTGTGTGAAAATAGGCTTTTAATTGCTATAGATTTTCTTGTTTATGGTTTGTCGATTTTTGGTAGATAATAGATGTGGGGTCAATTTTGGCATAGCTCGGCAGTTAAAGGTTAAATCTATATATACGAGTATAAATATTTGTTTGTATGTTAGAGCTAATGTCAGAAACTACCAATCCGAATCAACGGAAAGGTTATACGCTATTTTTCATCTCGCAATTCTCACGGGTACGGGCGCAATGCGGGTAAAACCGCGGGGCGCTGCTAGTTTTTTATTTATCCTTTTTAGTACACAGACTTATCTCTCTCTCTTATGAAAAACATTTTGACGCAAGTAGATATTTCTTCATATTATTGTACTTTATACTATTACGTATTGCCTTCATAAACAGACCCAAGTTACCACATTATGTATGGTAAATATCTAAGTACATAGATGACAAAAGCTAGCGTATAATCTGTGGGCTGCCTCTGAGGTGTTTTGTAAGAAACTTGGTAACAACGAACATACCCCACTCCTAAAGGGAGGGCGGTTAGGGTTGATACTGTAGAAAAAAATAGAGATTACTAAATTTAAAAATTCTTGTTTTTGTATGAAAATAGGCTTCGGATTGTTATAGATTTTCTTGTTTATGGTTAGTCACTGTTTCCTAGATTAGTTTAGTTCTTGGGTACTAATTGTTTTCTAGCTGTTCGTTGAAAGAGTTTTTGTTTGTTATTTCGTAGACTTGGATGATTTCACAATTTAGTTCGAAAGCTTTGCTTAGTTTAATTTGTATGAACAAAGCTCTATACACTTTATATTGCTATGCTTTTTTCAGTCTACCAAAATGTTCTTTTTTCAATGTAATAACTAGACTATTATGCAATCTAAAAAATACTAGGGTTGTGTATTAATAACTTAGTTAAATAAGTGATATACTTATTTAAATAAACTCTTTTGCCTCCAAAACATTATTTGCTATATAAATACCACAAAATTTTCAAAATTTATTTTTTTAAAAATACAAAAACTATTTTTTTTGTAAAAAAACTAAACAGAGTCAGCCCTGGTATGTAGTCACGTCCTCAAAGGAGCAAGTCGCGTTACGAGCCGTCAAAGTGAAATAGGAAAGAACATCTACTCTCTGCTACGTACGTAGGTATACCTATGTATAGAGCCCTTGGTTTCACGAGGCTTAGGTCACGAATCACAAATCTAGGGTACAACGAGCTTATTTTTGTTATTGGTAGACTGGATTGTGGAAGAAAGGCTGAAATGCCAAGTTTCATATTTTGGCGATTCTTCCGAGTGTTTTCTGTTTAATGTGGTGATATGTATAAGAATGGATCTACCTTTTTTGTATGTAGATTCTATCAGAAAAAAATTGTTAAGTTTCTACTAATTTGACCAAATTTCATTTCACCAAACACGATACACTGAAATCACCGATGCTTTGTTTTGCCAACGTTTCATATGCACGGTATAAACTTTTGCGAATTAACCGAAGTTCTAACGAAGTTTATGGTAACATATAATCGAAATTCTACTTCATAAATACGGTCAGAATACCACAATTTTAGGCCGAATTAACAAAAGGAATTTTTTTTTTCAACATATTATTTTTTATTTTTTGCAGAACAGCAGTTTTGCTACCACTGACCTCTCTTGTGCTCTTCAGGCGTTCTATTCAGCTGTGGTGGTAAAGGTGCTGGTATTGTGGGCGCCGTGGGAGCGGTAGGCAGTCCAGGGTACCACCACCCCGTGGCTGCCTGGCCGTTAAACATCCGTAGCTTCTCGTAGACGCTGTCGTTCTGGGCTGATGCTGCCTGCTCCTTCTGTGATGCTAGGTTCCGGAGCACGCGGTTTATTGAAGATACCTGCAGGGTTAGACTTGAATCAGTGATGTAAGATGGCTAAATCACGATTAGCCGGCGTATCCCGGTATGATTCAACGATCACCCCACGACACGTCAGATATATACAACAATCAAAACAGGTCCGTTAATCAATCATTCACCTCTGTTGCGTTTTTATATTAGTGAATAGTTAGTCAATTTTCGGAAGACATAGTGGTTTCTGGCTCAGCCTCACAATGAAAATATAGTTTCACCTATAAAGGAGTAACATATTATTACTTATGCTAATGTACCATAGAGTACAAATTCACGTAACAATCCCATTATTTACACCTTCACAGATCCAACAGGCAACTCAATTACAAGCACACAGTTCACATAATATGAAACCAATTGCTTTCCGCCGCCCTCAAACTTTCAAGTACATGTAATTTAAAATCTAATATGATTACTAAATTCCAATCGGGATGTTCAAAGGGACGTAGGGCTTCGCCCCCACCCCACCCCCGGGGGCCTAAAAACCCCGATAAATAACCACTCTTCCCGAAAACCACGCATGCGTAAAACACAGACGCATCATATAAAATCCGTTGAATGTTACACCGTTGTTACTTGATACAATATTGTCTGTGGATAACGGTTTATTTGGGAAAGGCCTTCAGGCCTTTATCCTGTTTTGAGATGATTTAGGCTCTTAATTTACTTTTTTTTAAAGAACTTGTTAAGTAATTAACTGCCGCACTTAGAAGTCACCTTTAAATCTAACTCATATCAAATTTATAATTATTTCCCTTTTATATCACTACATAGTATAAAACAAAGTTGCTTTCCGGTGTCTGTCTGTCTCTATGTAAGCTTAGATCTTTAAAACTACGCAACGGATTTTGACGTGGTTTTTTTAAATAGATAGAGTGATTCAAGAGGAAGGTATACATGTATAAAAATTCCCGAAATTCCTACGGGAACGGGCACAACGTGGGTAAAACCGCGGGGCACTGATAGTTATAAATGGTTAATGGACTAGTCTATTCTTGTCCCATTAGCCTCTTATAGGATTTGCATTAGTAGGTAAGATATAAAGACATCAAACTCTGGACAAAGAGAATTATGTATTGTCTATGATAATTACGGTATTGATAGACGTCAGTCATACGTATGGGATGTAATGTAATCCTTTTAACTCCAATCAAAGATTAGGAGGTATACAGATAATATGGTGAGAAAGTTTGGAAGTAATATAATTATTTATATCTTAAGACATTAAGTATCTTTAAGACATGTTGGTTGAAAACAGAATAAAATTTCAATTAAAAAAGTATTCGCGAAGTCATCTTATATCCACTTAAGCCAGAGATTAAACAATCTAAATGGAATAATTTACATGAAAAAGAACCGGTATATTTAAATAATTGAAAATAGAACCATCGAATTCAAATACGTTCCAATCAGATAGCACAACAAAAAAGAACCACTCTATTCTAACGCCAAAAACATTTTTTAAATTTCGAACATGAAGCGAACCAATAAGAGAGGTGCATTCAAACCGTGTTCTGTTTTTGACAGCGGCCCGGCCAATCAGATAGGTACGAGTACAACCATAGATTAAAGAGTAGGTATTGTATGTTCCTATTAGAATTTTAAAGGATTTATTTTGCTTCGTAAATATGTTATGTTGATTGGTTTATAATAAATGCATACCTAGTCAATTAGACGAGTTTTGACAGTTTACAAGGGAAGTCTATTATATGTGCAGGATGTTCATATATTTAAAGAAAAACACAAGGGACGACTTCAAAAAGCTTACAAAATTAGGAAATAGCTCAACAAACAAACTATGGAAAGCATTTTAAATAAATATTTGTTTACTAAATATCCCAAAATGTTTCCTAAAATACGTTAGATAAGTTTAAAAGCGATCCGTTTTATTTATTCAGTTGTCATTACTTGAAAAATCGTCGGATAATCACGCGTCGAGCAAATTATAACGCAACGGTGAGCGCAGCTGTTGTTACTTTACATCGGTCCCATTTGGATCATTTTATTTAATTCTATCTATTCTATCTTAATTTTTGTGGGTTTGAGATTGGAACAGATAGAAAGATATACTAAGTTAATTTATTAATTTTATACTTAGTTAAGTAATTAGAATATAGATATTTGAATATTATTAAGAAAAGTTTGATTTTTTGTTTTTTTGATCGCGCTCTACTCAGAAGCTACTAATCTGATTTGAATAATTATTTTTGTAATAGATAGCCACATTCAATGGGAAGGTTATATATGCTATTTTTTTATCCCGAAATTCTTACGGGATAAAAACGGTCATCGGTTTGTGTTTTGGAACTGATTTGCCCAAAAATATTTTGGTCGTGATTTAACCACTAAGAATGGCATTTTATTATGTATATTCATGTATATATACACATTTTTTGCCCGTTGAAAGAATAATTTTATTAAAACATTATAATACCCTCAAAATCATCATCAAATACCGACAATATTCCTGTCACTTACGCCTTTTTTAACCCGTGTGGCCCAAATTAGGAACCACCGATGTGTATAAAGGGTCTAAAATTTTCGGTAGATACGCATCGTGCGTCACTCGCACTGTGCAAGGGGCTTTAGGACAGATTAAAAAAAACGTTTTAAATTTCCAATTGGCACAGACTGTTTCAAATAGTTTTTAACATTTGGTTTACCGCCAAAATGGCCAAAATGGTACAATGGGATAATTTTTCAAAGCTAGAGAATAACTAGAGATTTTGCAATTGTGAAAAGCTATTGTTTTGTAATATATTAAATCTGTTAGGCCGAGTGTAGACCGTTTTATACGAGTCTGGGTGGACATTTTCCTATGAAATTCTCTATGAAGATGAGAGTACAGTCTCGCCGACTTTTTATAGGTTTTCATGAAGCAATAGCTAATCTTAATGCAGACTTGACTATTTGATTTGCACACCATGCGCAATTTGATCCAAGTTGAAAGATAGGATAGTTCATTGTATCCCGAAATTCCCGCGGGATACAACGCGGGTAACACCGCGGGCGCGGCTAGTATACTTTAAAATTGTTAACGATTCTTTCCTTTAAGATTGTTCATCATATAATTAAATACCTATACAACATTTTCAAATTTTAAGCTTGGCTTGGCCCAACTACCGTGTATAAAGATGTAAGTAACACGATACGTTCGCCTGACACTGAGTGGAACGCGACGAGCGCGAGTCCAACCGGAAAATGTATGGAGGAGGAATATAATTACATATATACTCATACTACAGAATAGTATGAGTATATATGTAATTATATTCTTTGTTTTTTCCCGCAACGTTTGATATTTATATTTAATTTACATTCTTTTGTGTCAGTGTTTTGTTATTTGAGCCATGGATCGTGATCGTGGCGGACCTTTAAGGTAAATGTTTTAACTGCCGCCCTCAGTGACGTCCATTAAATCGATTATCGATTATCGTATCGATTATTAAATCGATTATCTTAATTTTTCATACATTAAACATATCAAAATCAGTCGTTAAATCTCTACTAAGGAAGCATTTAACACCTCTGAGTACGGGAGTTAGTTAATTTACTATGATTTATTTACGATAATTAAGATATGTAGTTATACGTTTTATATATATGTATATTTATGTCAATCATTAATATTAATAAGTTGTTTGTACTTGTGACTTTTAATAAGGTTACAAAAAACAAGTAACCATTTAGTAAACCCGTCACCAAAACAAAACACTAACCCAATTAAAAATCCATAAATTATATCATGTTTCGCGATCACGATAGATCATTTGAGTTTCGAACGCGCGGGCGTTCTTACGTCACTTTGACAGTTGACAGGTGTCACTAGCGGTGCGCGAACGCAGCTCATTAGGTGAGACGTATCGGTGCATCTAGCAAGCGATAGTGTTAGAGATCCAAGCGTTGGTGGTCTGATGGAAAAAAATACGGATAAACGAACGTTTACCCGGTTAATCGAATTTGTTGAGCTCATTCGAAGTGATAGGTTAGATGTGATGCACCTGTGTTGATGACGTTTGGTATACGAGTATATATTTTTTTGGTCAAAGTTTTTTTCACAGGTCTATTTGTGGCTCTTTAATGGCCTATGATCAAGATCACCTTTAATTCAAAATGTAGTGATAATATGATTTTAATAAGTATTTTTAACAGACTTCGTGATCGATAAAAAAAATCCTCATAAAATGCTTTAATTTTGAAGATGGTTTTCGCCTTTAAAAATATGTATTTAATCATACATTAGCGATAATTGTGCTCGATACAATATAAACCGAATAAAAAGTCACAACCCTTATCCACAATCAATCAGATACCATCAAATAACTAAAACGAAACTCAAAAAAGGCGAACTCATTGAAAACCCTAACTATTCCACTTTTCCTGAGCCATTCAACATCAAACCGACACAGGACAAAAGCCATTAGGATGAAAACAAATTCCGGCAGAATCTTTAGGGGGCGAACCCCGAGCAGAATTAGAATTACTATTACCTACATTGGTATTATCTATAAACATTTTAACGTATACGCTTAACCCCGCCAACCCCAATGAAAGGTGGTTTTAGGGTGAATCGTACGGGGTATTTAGGGGGTCGTTTTTTGCAATTCTCTAAGGGCACTGAGATTGGATAGTTTTACTTGTGAGGCTTAGTGAAGTTCATTATGACTGTTAAATTGTTGTTAGTGATTTGGTTTCGTGTAGCGGTTTTGTGGGCACAATTGCATGTTAATATTTATTGATTGATCGGTGCAGTATTGTTTTATGGTGGAATTAGTTGGCCATTGTTATTTAGTATCTATTTATTTAGTTGTTGTACACGATGGTTTTCCTAACGGCTTAAAACCAGGCGAATAACATGTTATGTTGCTTACAATAGTGCTTACCTAATTAGCGGAGTTACGCATATTTTTTCCATATTATTGTTACCCAAGAATACATAAATCTAGATACAGCTGCAAAAGTGCACTTAAACCTTCATTTTTTCCTTTAACCACAAGCCCCTCCTCGTGTCACTTAAGCATTATTTACACATAATTCATAATGATAGTAATCAACTCCTAATATCGCCCTACAGACCCCGCGTTCGAAGGGTTAACTAAAAGTCAAAGAGGAACAAGTCCCGTGCGGTGCGAGTAACCTCCCGTGACGGAGGGAGTGACAGATAATGTTCCGGTGATTGTGCAAAACTACGTTTACTTACTATGCGTACTACGTAGAAGAAGAAAATACGTACTGAGATAACGATGTGGTTTTTGTCCTATAGTTCTTGTCTTTCGTAGTGTCATAAATATGCGTAGTTACTGAGAAAAATGTGGTTTTTTGGTGTCAGTTTTCTTGGTTTTTGTAGTGTCATAGTTTTGGGCAGACATTGGTAGATCAAAGTTGAAGAAAGATATAGAAGAGATATCTCCTCATTCCAATACTATTGCTACTACTAGACCAGTAAGTACTTAGTTCTTCATTCATAACTAACAAGCTAACGTCTGTACTCAGATACTTCAAATGCTTCTTTAGTAGAGACTTAATGAATAATGTTGAATCGTCGATGTAATGGACGTCACTAAGTGCGACAGTAAGTATATTATTCTACTAAACAAGTCAGTTATTACCCAATTTTTTAAATATAGAAGCAAAACTCCTTGTCCGCCACTGAAGCGTTAATTCTATGGTCAATTTACATCACCCTTCGTTATACAAAAAAGAAAACATGCAACAAAATCCTTAAAAAGCTGTGGTCACAACAGTTTTGCGTGTAAACGAAAACGAAACCTACATAAGGCTACATAATACATTAAGTGGAAGCCTCGGAAATGTCTGTCGGTAGCAAGTTTTGGCGGTATTATGTTACTGGTCGCCCGCTGCCGATCGCACGATCGAACGCATAAATTCTAAGTTTAAATTAGATGATCTAGATCGAATGGTGACGTTTATGAGACGCGCGTGCTGTAGGGTTAACTTTTGAATAGAGAATAGACTGTTTTATATGTTTCATTTTAGTGTTCTTTTTACGAAAATTCAATGTTCTTTTTATAAAAGTATGCCACTTTGCTGTAGTAGTGTGGCTTTTAACGGTTTGAGATTGCCTAATAATAGTAACTTTATCTTACTGAAATTACACACGCCGTCCGAAGATAGAAATAATGCTATCGATTTGTTTTCCAAGAATATCATATAGAAACCCATATCTATAAATTCTTTTCAATAGACAAAACGAGAAACATACAAAAGCACATTTATTTTTACTTTAAATTCCTGTACATTTTCATAAATGTCTGAAGTTAAAACCGTCAATTCCATTGCCATCATAAGCTGTTGACGTTAATCCGTCAGACAAGGAGGGGGATATAACTCAATGCAGATCTTTACGGAGTAACCATAAGAATGAATGCGATAGCAAATATTCTGTGCTCTCACGCGTGAACTGTGGAATTATAGTATTGAGACTTGTGGGGAAAACGGCGTAAGGGACGCGCTGTTTTTACTTTCGTTGGCCGGGTTTCGACTGAAAGGTTCGGATTTCGAATGTGTTTGACGTTGGAACGCAATGAATACTTTTTCAATGAATGAGGTAGGTTTTCGAACACATTTTTAGTTGTAATATATTTACAACAGCAAAGGTGTTAGTAGAGTCTACTCTATTTAATTATACTTTTGAAATCGTCGCATTTTCGACATTATCCTAGGACTATCGAAATACCAAAACCATAGCAAAGTATGCACAAGTGACCAAATTAACACAAAACATGACAATACAACTGAAATATTATAATATGAGACATGTACAAATTCATCCACATAAAACTCGTGCCCGTAGCGTATCAACCCCTACACACCCACCTCTACACCACGCTATGTCAGCGTCTCATCTCATTGTCGCTTACACCGTTCTCCGTTCGGCCAACAATCGATTGTTCCACGTATTTTTGTCCGCGTTCAGTTGGTAAGAAACATCACGCCCATTCGACCGTTATGACTAGGCTACGGAACGCACGATAAACACCTATCTCTTTCACACACGTGTGTAAGTCTATATTACTGTGCTCTTCACCTATTTGCCCAGTGGGCCGAGTGCGTACGACAGTCATAAAAATAGCCCCTTTGGCGCCGAATCTTCTCGGGTATTTCGATTTTGCTTGTTAGGGTGGAGGTATAGGTATGATTGTGATTGCATAAGGCTGTGTAGGCTGTCTGGGCTCTTTAAAACTGATAGTATTGTACGGTGCTTTAGTAATTGTATCAGTATTTTAATATGGAATTGTTTTAAATTGGATTCAGCATAGTATAATACTATGAAGATATGGGACTACCTTTGCGAGTAAGAAATACTGAACTTGAGTGATAATGAAAACAAAGCCTTAGATGCATTAATTATAGGTTTTTCTATATCTGAAAACAATATTATTAATATTGTTTTCAGACTGAAATTCTTCTTTTGTTTAGGCAAATATATTTAAATTTTATAAAAAACTGCAAAACCTACCTAAGCTCCTGATAAGTTCTATTCAACCCTATGCGTGTCACTCCTTTTTAGTCCAAATATATCAAAGCTGATTTCGCGCTTAACACATTAGACATAAACACTAAATTAAAAACCCATAGCAAATCATACAAATTACACCTATCTAGTATAATCTCGTCGAGCGCTCAGCACTCGAGCAAACAATGTAATTTTTTCTGCATCGAATCGCATTGTGTCCAAAGTGTTTACTTTATGTGACATCGGTCACAAAAACATGATTTTATACCAGTTGTGACATTATTAACAGAAAAATTGGTCGGATCAATGGAGAATACAATATCTTGCTTTTGTTGAAATATTTTTTGTTTGATAGCAGATGTGGATCTTCAGTTGTTGAGTGGTTTCGATCACTAGTGATGTCAATTTGTATAGCGACTTAGAAAGATGAGGTTATCTAAAACCTAATAGGGCTTTGATAATAAGTAATTGGGTTTGTCAATTATGTTTGATGCCTTGAATTTTCTTACTTAATTAATTTAAGTAAGAAAATTTGTTTTCAAAGTGACCCGTTTCGAAACTGTTAATATTTTACATCTGTTAGACAATCTTCTTTATCACCAAATAACATGTTACTTTCTTCTATGTATGTAGTAGATATTACTTTTCAGAATAGCTACAGATATGGATAGCTATATGTTTGAACTAGATAGACATTCTAAAGTATCTATACTAAAATCCTAAATTTAATAGCACCAGTACTAATTCTACTGGAGATACTCTATTATATCCAGTCTCGATTGATAACTCCCTTGTACAACACAAAACCTTTACAAAAAGTTGTCTTTCGCGCAAAATTTCAAAGCACTCATCAATTATGTTTTGAGAATGCATTATACCGAAGGTCCGTCTTGGGCAGGGTCCTAACAATGGACCCGCGAATACCGAAACATATGCTGCGCATTGAAAAGCAAAAATTGGATTAAAGGGACAACGACATTCGGAGTAGATTATTTTGATGGGCGTAACAAAGCAAGGGCCATGTGTGGCGACTATTTTAATTAAATAAGCACTCGAATATTGAAAATATTTGGACATTTCGCAAAAGTTGCTTTTGTATGGGTAATTCTGTAAGTTTTGTTGCGTTTGATTGACATTCAATGGTAGTTCGACGTGACGACGTGATTTTGATAACATTTTTGGAGCATGCCACTCCATAAGTAATCTATGATGTTTATAACTGGCGCTTTTATTATACAATCGACAGATATAATGTCTATTCTTCTTGAAAATATCTTTTGACATTTGATTTGACATCTGTCACTAGTGTCATAAATGATAGTTCCTGTTAAATCTGCCAATTGTCTGGCTATCAGTCTATTATATAACAATTCTATCTGAAAGCAAAACTTTGCAGGACAAAAATGGTAATCGTTTGATAAATAAAAGCTATATTAGGTAAAAAATAGTAACACATAACTTAAGAATACTTCAAAAACAAGGATGAGGTTCTTAATTAATTTATTAGATTTGATTCAGATGTTATAAACACATAAAGAAACACGTCTGAGAACATCTGAAAATGTATGAGAACATCTAGAAATCCATAGAAACATATGAGAATCTCTAAAAATATGATGAGAACACCTAAGAATCCACGAGAACACGACGAGAACCTCTTCCTTATTCCAAAATTAGTTTAAAATATAAAAAAAAATACTCACACTAGGAATATTGTCGTTATTGCACACGTTTTCGCTGAGAAGGCGATCTCGGATTTCCCATGCGAAGATTGACGGGCATTCTCTCTTGTAATCTGCTATCTTCTGTACCACAGGGGTCGTTGCTACCCGCGGCTTGGACCCCCCAATCGCACGAGGCTTAATTGACCCCGTCTCGTAATATCTGCGTGTAAAGCTGAACTTAGTTTGGATTTTGGAAAATGGTGAAAGCGTATGGGTGAAAAAGGATGATGGTGAAAGTGAGATTTCGGAGAATTACCCAAAATTGTTTGATGTTTGCCAAATTTTGGTATGATTATTATTGGTCCAAAATATACTTAGATATTTTGTGGTATTGGTTCGCTTAATAATTGGTATGTTAAACGCATTTTCTTTTGAAGCAATGCCAACAATAAGAGCGAAAAACTGTGCTCAGCTAAAGTGAGCTATAGAGTTATAGAGTTTTCCCAGAATTACCCTCATACGTGTATACGTATGAGGGTAATTCTGGGAAAACTCATGAATTAACTTAGTTCTAAACGGGTTAAAAATTATGTAAGTTAAGTAAAACATAGTTTGATCTCGTTTCTATAAGTAAATAGAAAAATTCTTACGCCCTAAGATGGAGTAATATTAATAAGTTTTATTTGAAGTTTGCTGAATTTTTCACGATTTTTTTTAACAATATAAGGAAGATAGGTACTTCCCACACATTTCCAAAACATCCCTTCACTAAGAAACTATTAAAACACAATCCAAAACTAACCCTTATCTCAAGTACCTATACCAACCCCAACAAAAACACAGCAAAACAAACTCTACCACATTAAAAATAAGATCCATTACAGACCAATTAAATACCAAATTACTATTGCGTGTAACAGCTAACAATTGAATAGGAATTTGTGTCTTATTTCCTTATACATAAGGGTTAGTTGATTAATAGGGTTGGTAAATGAAATAGCTACAGGATGTATTTGGGAATCCATTGTTGTGAGAGACATGTGTCGATATTTGGAACACAATCAATACTTGATAAGGCAATACGATTGTCGGGGCGATACATCTCGTCTTGATAGCCGAGGAAATGATGTTACAACTCAAGTAGGGGCGAAGTATCTATGTAAGGGATTTGAATTCGCTTTTAGTACGAATTGTAATCTTTTTTAATCCTTCGCGATTTTTATACATTATTACTAACTTATGGGTTACTTATAGTTCCATGTTGTCTTGCAATGTTGGCAGTAGTAACTATAAGTTTAATTATGGGCTAAACTGCTGGACTATTTTTCAAATTTATACAGAACTAGCTGTGCCCCACGGTTTCACCCGCAGCGCCCCCGTTCTCATGGGAATTTTGAGATTTTTATTCCTTATTTTTCTTGTATAAAAATCTTGTCCTGACATTATGGAACACATTAAAAAAAGAATCATCCAATTTGGTGCAGTCGTTCTGAAGTTATGCGCTTAGCAACAGATTCAGCTATTCATTTTTATATTATAGATACGGTTATACCTAGTATGTTTGTAATTTGTTTCGTAAGTAGCACTCGTGACGTAGTTTGGCTAAGAGAGGTTAGTTGATTGCGATTGTTAAGCAACGTAGAGGCCTTGGCCAACGTAGACGGTCTAAAAAACTCCAACTCCAGAATGTATGAGATCCTATATTTATCATTAGCTTAATCAGTGTCTGATTACATTTAAGTTGCTTTTATTTCTTGTAAAGATTAGATAAGAGTACATATTAAGCTATGTACTGATATCTTCAGTGAGATGAGAGGCCTTTGCCCAGTAGTGGGACATTACAGGCTAATACTTTCGTATTTATTTCTTGAGGTTATAAATTGATATAGGGTTTACGTAATATAAGATCTATACTGCTTTCAATGTTAACTAAAACCATGTTGATAGTTTGAGCTTTTACTAACCAATAGATTCAAGCAGTTGTCTACACTAATATTATAAAGAGGAAAACTTTGTTTGTTTGTTTGTAATGAATAGGCTCAAAAACTACTGGACCGTTATTAAAAAATTCTTTCACCATTCGAAAGCTACATTATCCACGAGTAACATAGGCTATTTTTCAACCCGAAATTCCAACAGGAATGGACACAACGCGGGTAAAACCGCGGGGCGCTGCTAGTATGATATAAACATCTTATTTGTATTCAATAAATCTATATTTCTTTGCCTCTATCTTGATAAGCTCAATGTCATTTTATTCTATCAAAATATTACAAAATGAAACCGCGACCGTTAGTTTAACGCACACCCCAATACGTCAGATAAACAAACAAACAGACAGTATTTATTTAAGTATTGTGACGTGGTACAGCTATTAGCTTTTATAAAAAGTTAACCGTTAAGTGTGCTACAAAATATTGCCTGCAGCCAATTGAAATCTGTTGCTTGAGGCGTAGTGCGTTTATAGCTTTGTAATGAAGTTATTTGAAGTGTATGTTTGTCAATATTTCGGATTGACAACTGTCGATTGTGCAAATACTTTATTGACTACACTTTTTTGGTAACTTAAATACTTTTTGCTGATAGTTCAACTAATCTTAGCGCGCGTCTCTTTGTGTGCGTAAGTTTGTTACATAAAGTTCATTTGTTTTTCATTAACAAGTCATATTCTTTTCGCATTTTTAAGAAGATTCATATATATGTATAGCCGTGCGCAAAAGTTAATTGATCTATCTATACTGGGTTGCTCTTTGAAATCTGACAGTACCTATAGGCAAGTCTGAATTAATAAGAGACTAGCAGTGCCACGCGGTTTTACCCGCGTTGTGCCCGTTCCCATGGGAATTTTGGGATGAAAAATTGCCTATAACCTTCCCGTTGAATGTGGCTATTAACTATCTATTATCTAGGTATATAAATAATTCTTTATGTACTGGGTAGCATTCAATCGAAAGGTTACATCCTGAAATTTCCACGGGAACGGCCACAACGGGGGTAAAACCGCGCTGCAAGTAATACATACAAATCTCCATCCAAAACAACAGTTAAACTTAACAGGTTAACATACCTGTAAACAACGTTAACCAAAACTCTATAACGAAATAATTTTAACCGAATTGACTGCTAATTCACAAACCTTGGACAATTTACGTCGAATAAAGCCGCAGCAAACAATATGGCGCAACCGAGCTATTATTGGATCCAACAATAAATTGATCAGACATTGAGAATCACCGAAAACAATACGTTTTGGAATGGAGTTATGATATTGTATAGACGGGCTTAGACGTTGACTTAAGCTTCTTCTTCATCGAGTGGATGGTCAACCTGACCAATCCTGGTGTTAGAGTTATTGAGCCGCCAAAGACCTCTGACATGACTCATGTAACGACTACTATCAGTAGAAAGTAACCGGGACCGACAGCTTAACGTGCCCTCCGAAGCTCGGCATCGTCTCACTTTTCTGGCAATCAGGCGATTCAGCCTGTAATGCCTTAACCAAACTTAAGCTGTGGTGATTAAAGTGAAGTACTGGGATATGTTCCACTGCTGGACAAAGGTCTCTCATCTCACTGAAGATATCAGTACAGTGAGGAGGAGTATTAAGAGATAGTAACAATCATTATTGATATTGCAAGATAATTGATCTATATTATTTTTACTATAAGTAATAGACTACTACCGGTCACCCATCTAAACAGTACCCGACCTGAACGTTGCTTAACTTTCATAAGGCATCTTTTCCAATACAATCCGCGAATTCAAAAACAAACAATCTCTCGCAGTATATCGAACTGGCTAACTCGCAGCTAGCAAACTCGCTAATTAAAAACTTAACACTACTCATTATTAAAAGAAGTTACTAAAAAAAACAACATTCATACCGTGAAACACAATTTGTTATTTTATGAAGTCGGTTAAATAGATGTTATACGAAGTTATTAGTTGCCAAATAGCGTAACCACTTGTCAGAGATTGATTTTCAAGTAGTTATTTAGATGTAACAGAGTTAGTGCACTAGTGAGCTCATTGAAGTGTCGCCGATCCGATTACGTCGAGGGGTGTTGTGTGTTTAGCTTTATAATTGACAATTTTAGTTGCATTTTGTGCAGTAAATTCGGAAAATGTGCTAGGAAGGTGTATGACGATAAATAAATAAATATAAGCGGACAGATTCACTCATGGTTAATTAGACTAAGCTCTAGCTCTCGGAGTCAACAATATGTGCAGACATAGTTGTTAGCGACGACGTCTGGGTGTCAATAATATATTAATTGGGACAAGACAAATCTATATATATAAAAATTAAACCCGTTTTTTGTTGTCGTCGCATCACGCGTGAATGGCTGGACCGATTTCCACGGTTTTGCATTCGTTGGGAAGGTCTCGGGCTCCGTGAGGTTTATAGGAAATAAAAATCTCAAAATTCCCACGGGAACGGGGGCGCTGCGGGTGATACCGCAGGGCACAGCTAGTAGTTAATAGTAATTGACACCCAGACGTCATCGCTTAGAAATACCCCTGACACAGTGCCAACGGGCGTGTGTGATATTAGAAGCTTACGTCCTTAGGACTCTTTCAAATTAAGAGTTTTGATTGAAAAACAAAAGAAAATCCTTGCGCGGACGACAGCGACTGCGCATACACAAGCATTAATCGAAAGAGGCCTTACACTATCTTATATCAAGTACACAGCACCAAAATAACAACTAAACTATAATCATAACAAAACAATAGTAAACCCTTTAAAATATAATAAAAACTACCCCAATTCCTGCACATAGAAAACCAAACATTTTACCATGATCACAATCTATTCTTTTACAAAAGTCAAAAGTTTTTCAAAAAGAAAACAGCAGGTTACCTTCTTAATTAGGAGTCAAGCTACGCTGGCCTTTTATTAGAGGCCCTAAGGTGCTCTCAGGGCCCTTTATCGAAATAATTGGCACTATAAGAAAGGGTTCATGGGAATTATATGAGAGCATTTGCAGTTTTTGACAGAAACAAACTGTTTTGATGTAAATTATAGTATTTGATAACGATTAGTGAATAAAAAAAACAATAGTGAGAGAGCTAATGTTTGAATTTGAATTTGGAAAATTGGAATTGAACTCTCGTATACAGATTGAAAGTTCGTTTCATGTCTGTCTAAGTCTCAATGACACTATTATATAGGTTAGTTCATTGCAATTGTTAGGTTGCACGTTGCTTTTGGACCTTCGACATGGTCTAACGATTGAAATAACTGGGACCGACTTCTTAACGTATTAATTAATTCTAGAAAAAAATATCGCCAAAATATAGACTTAGCTTATATGTCATAATACCTATAATACAAAAGGGGTTAGTCTCTAGTTTTCCCAAATATCTTGATTCTTTGCCGATAAACAACTTGTATCGCCAATACAACAGTAACAAGGGTCATGCGATGCCTCCCGGGGTCAAAATATTATTTTCCTAAGATCTTCTCAAGTGGAGTCAAGCGGCCGCCCCAGTAGGGGTGCCAATTACTAGAAAATAATGTTGTATTTTGATTTTTATTTAGGGGCGGTCGTGGGACAACCCTGCCACTCACACCCTACATTAAAAATAATGTCAAACTTTTGATTGACGTATTTGGTTTTTTTTATTGTTTTATTTGAGACGTTTGTTCTCAAGTTTTTTTATTAGTTTGATCTGTTTGTTAGTTAAATTAGTTGTGAATATCTTAAGTTATTTGAATAACAATTCTTGGGTTTTGATTGTATGAAATAGTTCAGCAAATAACGGTTAGTATTTATTAACGTACATACTTAGTAATTCAATGAATATTATACTTATTATCTCGTCACATTGGTAGTGTGTTAGTATCGTTGCTGAAACGGAACAAGTTCACTTTCTTCGATGACCATAGACAGTTCTCCCATACTTGTTTTTTTCAACTTAAAGACAAAACTATTCAGAATTTTATGAATTGTATACTATTGATATAGCGAGTTTACGTACTGCGAGCTGGCGAGTTCCATACAACACGCTCCAAACTTCGAATATGAGGAATGAGGAATGAGCTCAGTAAAAACTATTAAGTTTTTTGATGCTTTAACAAACTTTGGCAGTCAGTGTTATCAGAAAAACTAATCAAACAATTAATCAGAAACAAACATGTGCGTCGGATTATTCCACAGTTCAATCATTCGCAGCTTCTCTAAGGGCTGAAATCCTCAATGCCCGATAAAATCTCAATCCAGACGCCAAGGCACCCCAGCCGGCACCCGATGTCGATTCCCATCCTTCCTAAAGGGTCCCCCACAGCGCACCACTTTTCAACAAAAACAATCAAGTATGGGAATGCAAAAGCTATTGATTAAGTCATTGAAATATTCTTTAAATTATGTCCGCGATATTTCGCCCTATTGTGCCACATCTTGGGCGGTACTATGGGAATTCCTTCAATTTGAGCGCGTGGCGTTTTGGACCCGTGGCGTTATGAAGTATGAACTATGAAGTACAATGGGTTTTGTATTAATTCGTTTAGGTTTGTTGTAATAGTACTCGATGCGATTGTTGGGTGCTGTGGTAGTGTTGTGAGTAATAATGTGTAGTGTTAATAGCATTAAGAATGATTGTAAGGAGATATTGTTCTTCAAGATTTTGGTTAAAAGTCTCCGATTTCTGCCAAGGGTGCAAAAGTTCAGAACATATTTTTTGTTTGTATGGTAGGTTAAGATGTCTTTGATATTTACTTTGCTAAATTACTCAAAATAAAATCATTGAAGAATATGTATTATTTTTGGTTTACCATTAGATTAGTGTTTAGAAATCCCAGTATAGCGATCATCGCAGACAGCTTTCAGATTTAATTATTTGACGCAGTGCAATCTATATTTTTTTTCGTATTTGACTAATGAACTTCAACTGTTGTTAGGATGACAAACATAGTTTTGATTGAATTAAACAAGTAAATCAATAGAAGTAAACTTAAAAGTAAAGACGAAATCATCGGGCTCTTTCTGTGTCTGTGCACAAAAGCTCCTATTGGGGCTACGGCCTCTAGACTTCTAGAGTCTAGAGATTCAGTCTTCAAGTATAGAGTCTAGCCTTAAAGACTGAATCCAAAATCATGATAATTATTATACCAGACACAAGAACTTAGGCCTTGAGCGTGTAACACTACAAGGAGTGTAGAACTACTGACCTGCCTAGTATCTTGGAGACGCATCCGTTGGAGACCTGCAGGATGCGGCTGATGTCGCAGGGTCGCGCGCCCGAGTGCGCGAGCTCCACGATCTTCTGCCTCGTGGAGTCCGGTAGAGGTCTTCCGTTGACGTATACTCCTCCGAGCTGGTTGATTCCACTGTGGCCGGCGGAGGAGCACCCGAATAGGGCTCCCCCGCCCATTGCCGCGCTGTGCATGAGCTCATCTGCAACAAATAAAGTAAATTAGGTATAGGAATGTCCCACTGTCGAGCAAAGGCCTGTTATCTCACTGAGGATATGAGTACAAATAAAAAAAAATGTGTTTTGAAAAATTAGTAGCCAGTTTTGGCCCACTGCTGGGCAAAAGCCTCTTATCTCACCGTGATATATCAGTACAGTGAGGCGAATACATTAACAATTAAAAATGATAAAACCTTGATTAAACATGATTTTAATAATTTAACCTAAGCTAAAACAACAACAAACTGGTAACAGTTTGGCGATTTTTGTAAATTGATAAAATGTATACTTATATGAATAAATAAATTTAAAAAAAAAAAAAAAAAAAAAAACATAAGTACATCTTAATTATGACCTAAGATACTTTAAGAAATATCAGCCAGCGATTTCCATGTTCAAAGAAGGATTGAGGGTTTTTAAAACTTGGAATCGGGTTCGTATGTCGAATACTTGTCGACAACAAATACCTTCAGCTGCGGATTTATAGAATTTTGCAATAACCACTTCACTTGATAGGCTATGGACTAGTTGGCAACCACAGACAAAACTATATTCAGAAAAAAATAATCCGGCAGTCCGTAAAAAGTTCGAGTGGCCCAAAACTCTTTTACTTTAAAAAAGAACTATGAGCTTTAAAAAGAAGTATGACCCTCTAAAAAACATTTTGCCATAGTATTTTCCACATAATATCTACCCACAAGATAAAATCGGTTGTCGGTGCATTTTGCAAAAAGAGTTAAGAAAAAACTTTTAAAAAATTAATCCTCTTTGCAGAAAAGAGGATGATTTACAAAAAGGGTTCGTGCGGTGTTAGAAAACCGCTGTTTTTTGTCTGTGGTCTATTGTCAATGTGGATCCGTTAATATCTTTTCGATTATATACTTTTTGGGATAATACTTTTTGGAGACAATTTTTTAAGACGTCTGCGGTCTTTCAATGTTATAATTAAAGATTAGGGATTGAGGGTTTCAATTGTTTATTTTTCGAAAATTGTTTTGTTTTTTAAAAGATTTTTAAACACTTTTAAAAGTATTAAGGAGCACTTTTAAAGCGCAGTTTTATTAAATAACAGTTAAGCTTAAATCTTCGACGATGTTCCGATACTGCAAAAACGGTAGATACAATCTACGTAACCTAAATTATATGAAAAGCAACTTTATTTCATATCACTAGTACAAGATGTGCTGAAATAAATCTGTTTTCACTAAAGACAAACTGAACGGATATAATTCTTGAACTTGGTATAAAACGTCACTTTTATCCGACAGATTAATTACCATCGAGAGATTTAAAGTTAGGTTTCAATGCATTTGCTATCACTTACTTGCATACTTCATTAGATCAACTTACAAGCATTTAAAAGTAAGCAAGTTTTGATTAGGTTAGTGGCCAACCATATTGTCAGAGCTTTTAGACCGCCTAAAGACCTCCATCATGGTCTAAAAATAGAAACAACCGGAACCGACAATTGTACTTGCCTTCCGAATACGGTAGCGCTCAGATAGAAATGCGACTATCGGCCACCCATCCAAGTAGGGGTCGAGCTGCACGTTGCTTAACAATCGTAATGAACTAACATCGCTTAGTCAAACTATGATTGTTACTTACGGGTGTGAAAGTAATAAACAGACTCGTAAGTATATGAGTATTATTAAGTATGTGAACGCACTTAAAAATGGCAAATTGGATTTTTTTTTGGTTCTCAGTAATTAATAATATTATGATGTTGTAGTTCCTATTCATAACTAGAACATTTATTGCGTTACATAAATGTCTCCTTAGCATATATTATTCTTGCGTGACCCAAAGTTTTCGTAGCTGTTTTTTCAATACAATATGTGTTCATTAGTAGTTTTCCTAGATTTTTTTCTAGTTCATCAATTACAAAAATCTTACTCTCATATTATTTAGATTGTCCGTCGAAACCACAAACAAATTCTATGACGTCATCCAAAACCCTTTATTCAAAAAGTATCATGACTATAATCGCAGAAAATTACAGATGGTGCGACCACTCGCCAATTATAACGTTGCGAGTTTACAAGCCAGTGGGTCTGAATGTGGGCATTAGTGGAGTGTAGTCAACCATCCACCCTTTAGCAAATACTGGCGGTGGTAAAAAGTGAACAATTGGGAGCAATTTGTGGGCAAAATGGGGGCAAAACGTTGATTAAGAATGGGGTAAAAATGGCATTGTTTAGCCCCCTTTGGAGGCGTGCTAGTGTTTAGGAGATTGGTCCTTTGTTTCGTGAATGCCTTGATCTTGGATGTGGTGGTATTTTAGATTATTTTTTGAAAAAAAGCTTGATTGAGATTTCAAAATATCATAGTACGTTTTGGATTTTTTAAATCTTGTTTTATATTACATTTGATTGGAATCCCCGAATATTAATGTTTGGAATTCTTTATCGAGTGTTATCGAGTGCTATGTAGGTTCAACAGACTTTGAAAAAGGACTTTTGAATTTTTTACATATTCTAATATCAAAAACACTTAATTACTTATAACAGTTAACAGTTAAATTAAGTTACTTCATCACCACCCAAACACCCATTTCCACCTCCCATAGTAAAATAACAACAATAAAATTAAGAAATTAATTCGTAAACTACACTGCAACCTACCAATTAATAGTCGAGTACTACCGGTTCTCACCTATAACTCGAATTAATCACACCTCTCCGTCGCGTCGAGATCGAGTTAACAAGCGGCCTGGGAAAGAACAATGGACAATCGTAGCGCTGCCGTGTGGTGGAGGGGCCAAGTTGTGAGGAAAAGAGGTTTTGGTAAGGGTTACTAACTTTATAGATGATGATGGTATGAACGTTTGGTAGAAGTTTCTTCTTTTAAGATTTGGTTGATTAAGAGCGGCTTCAGCTTACGCTTACACGCCAGTATACGTAAACATAGAATATCAGTCTCAACAGACGTAAGTAAATGAAAAATTGTGGCTTTCTACTGGCCCGAAATTTTTTAACAGAATGTTTATTTATATTATGAAACAACGCTTTGTTTTACCAACATTTAACAGAGTAAAATCTTGTTATTTTTAACCAACGTATGCTACGATAACCACACCGTTGACTTCACTTAAACTTAACGTATCTACAGTTGATACATAGTCAAAAAATAGTTACAAATGAAATTTTAAATATATGATCACTAAATTAGGGGGTAATGGGCAAAATTAAATACTGTGAAAATTATGACAACTTTTTTGAAATAAAAATAAAAATATTAAAGAGTTTTGGCATCAACAAAAACTTTTATAACTAATAGTTTCGTAATATTTCCGCTACAAGTCCGCTATCGCCTATAAACTAGAGTGGGTAGCGCACGCGTGTCACGTGAGGGTGTTTTAATTTCAGAGGTGCAATTTATTCAAGCGATTTATTTTTAATCCCCTGTTTTTATGGGTGCGCGCTATAAATTTCATTTGTACTTTTACTATATATATTTTAGTTTTCCTTTATAGTTTTTAGTCTGATGTTTAAAACACTGCGCTCAGGCGTATGTTTTTGTGGCGGGTTTTTAACGGCTAGTTGGCAAACAATATTTTTGATACCTTGAAATTGTATTTTTAATACTTAGATTTTTTTGCCAATAAATCTAAGACGCGTCTCAATTCGCGATGTAAGTATGTCTTTTTTATTATGTAAATTTAAAATGCTTTAAATGTCTTTTAATGTTAGATAAGTCGTTGGGTTATGAATTATGATGACTAAAAAGTAATCTAAATGGTACAATTATTAACTTATTACTAAAATAATGTAGACACAGTTTTAATTTAAACCAAACTGTGTTATTACAAAAGTAAGCATTTTGTTTTGGTAATACTTAAAGAAATTACTTTTAGAGCTTATTTTTTATTTCTTCAAACTTAAACAACTAGGTTTTTACTTTAAAAAATACTCGTTTATTTTATTTCTCTAAATAAATTAAGTTTCCAATTGAATTTTCTTATATGTAATTTTTTACGAAAACACATACATTTTGATAAAATGTAATACGTTCGTTTATACCAAAGAGCCCATTATCCTCTACATTTAAATAACAATTAACCATTAAAAATGGCCGCATATATATAAACCGTTTAATCTACAGACAGGGATGAGTATTAATCAATGTCTAATAATTATGTACGTGCGTACATAAGGGTTGTCACCCTTCGCACCTGGCCGAGACACCCCCTGTACCCTTCTTATTATTATTTTGTATCTGTTTTTGAATTGCTCAATTTTATAGGGGATGTTTTAATCGTACGGTTAACGCCATTTTGAAAATTAAATCCAGTTTTGAACGGTTTTGAGTTAACGCTAAGCGGGTTGGTTGGATTTTGTTTTGCATCGATTTTTGGTGAATAAATTTTTGATCCAATTTGGTCGATGTGCCTCCGAACTTGGTCTTTGCATGATGTAAAAATATAGATCTTATAAAGTTTAATCTTATTGCCATTTATATAATGAAGTGTATATTTATATTAGAGATTATATTTTAATTACAGTGTATTCACAGTTATTTTGGTAAGATAAGTATGGACTTAGATTAAAATATTTGACTTTTCATAACTTTCATAGTTTTTATCAATAAAGAAACTAAAATTGTAATATAAGATATACACTTCAAAAATCGATGAATGACTCCTCAATAAAATATTAAAGAAAAAAACTGTTATCGATGACAATAGAAATCAAAAAACTTTTATTTTTCAACTTTCATTCACAAAACTCGATCGTTTGTACCTTTTTGACAACAATTTATTGCTTCTATAAAAACGACCACGCCTCCAAACGAATAACAATATGGTGACAAAGTGTTGATTATATTTTGATTTTTTATCTAGCTACTGTAATATTAAAGCTTTTAATAAATTATACAATATTATAGAGAGAAGATTTAATTTGTGTTGTAAAATTAGTTACTAGAAACCTCCTTCTTCTTTTGTTTATGGTAGTAGATTGACTATGCTGTCAATTGTTCTAAAATTAAAAGAAAATGGAACACGTTTGAAAAAAGAACTCTCGAGGAATAATAAAATTCGAACAAAGAGTAAATAATGTCAGACCTGAAACGCCGCTCTAAAATTCAAATAAAGAATTACACCCAACATAGACACTCAATCATTAAAATTCCTTTAGTTGGTAACAAAGTAAACTCTGTTTATCTCGCTCTAACAACTGTTTTCCGGTCTATTTGTCCTTATCTGTCTCTTAATGTGACACAATTGTCGCATGCTCCGTTTACTTGGCTGCGCTACGGTGGTAAATAATTATATTTTGTGCTATTTTCAGTCTGGAAACAGATTTTAATACGTTTTTATGAGATATTTCTTCGCAGTTTTTCTGAGTAATGGTGTTTGTAGTTTGTTTTTGCTTATTTGTTGATGTTAATCTTCGTTTGTGGAAGGAAAAAGAAAAAATGCTAGAATTGGGACATAGGCACGCGTTTGTTTTTACGAAGTTGCTAATAAAAACTTGAGATATTAAGACCTGTAAGACTTTCCTAGAAGCCTAAACCGCTAACTAATCAGTATAATTAGAAATAAACATAATATATCCTATTGGTATGGCGCCAAAAATCAATATCCTTAACTCCTTAAAATAGTCAGTAACTTCCGCATTACATCTCAAACGAGAGACATTGTTTTCAAAAACTTGGGTGTCGATAACTTAGTAGTACATACGTATAAGACCAGTACAAAGTTTCGTCTGTGTGTCCCCACTCGGTTGCCTGGTTACCGCGCTCATTTCAACTTTACCACGTCTTTATGATGTGGAGGAGAGGATCCTACTTCAGTTTCTCGATCAGAAGGAATGTTTTTGAATTTGGAACAATTTGAAACAGTTGATAGTTAAATGGTTGAATTCTAGGAATTTTGCCCCTAAAATCAGAAAGTTGAACTTAGTAGGTCTGTGTTACAGGATTTATCGCGGATTTTTTGTGGATAGGTGATTGGAAAATATTACTTTTAATATCTTTGGTAATTAAAATTGAGGAAGTGATTTTCAATTTGTGTTCTGTCTTTAAAGTCTACTCATGTGTCTCTCTAACTTAATCATATTGTTAGTATATATGCATTTTTTAATTTATTACTCTTGATTCAATAAGTATTCCATTCCAATTATATTTTTAACCGTTCATAAAAAATATCTTATATACCTAGTTATTCTGCATACTTATCATAAATCAGCATATAACATATGCACAGATAATAAACATTATCAACTCCAACTCAGATCAAAATCGACAACACACTCGACAACAAAATCGACTTAAAATCGAGTTCCACTAGTACCCAAAACCAAATTTGAAGTGGAGTCAAGACCGTTAGCCGAGAAGTCTGAAACTTGGTCCCTCTAAACTTGTGTACGAAACGTTTGTATAGTTAGTAACAAGTGTCCGAGACAAACTCCATACTTCTTGTTACCTTATAACTAAGAAATTAGCTTACAAATCTTACACAATTGTTAAGGGAATGCTTTAAGTTCTCTAGTTAGGACCAAGTTGAAATTTTGATTAAGTTTTCAGCACCGTTTTGTATTGGTTTTCGTTTTATAATGGTTTGTTGTTGGATTAACATAAGTTTTGGAAAGCAATGACATTGTTTGATGTAACTGGTTTTTGTCATGTTAAGACAGTTGTAAGTTGCGTTAATGCTTTAAGATATTTTATTATTTATAAGATGTTAAGACCTAACTGATATTTGTTAGTCGGTAAATTTTTTCAGACGTAAACATGTTTAGTATTTAATTTATAATAAGTATGTACTTAGTTTATTAAGTGTTGCGGATATGTGTGAGTGAGGTTATAGGTGTGATGTGTTAGTGTGTGTGTAAGTTTTAATGGTACGTGCAAGTTTTATATTTAATATTAGTTCCTCATGTAAAAATATTTCATAAAGTTATGTAAACGTTCTTTCAATTCCACTATCTCCTTGTCGATTTTTAACATTTTTTAAATAAATTTAATTTTAATGGTACGAATTGAATTTTTGATAGGTTTTTTACCTTTGTGAGGCATTTTCCAGAAGGCTTCTGCCGCCGTGGTGGGTTCCCGCGGCGGCGCGACTATCCCGCCCACCAGCGTGGTTGCGGCGTGCGCGGGCGCCGGGGTCGGCCGCCCCCACCCTCCGTGTAAAGCCACCACGTCAAACTACCCTCTACACCGACCTACACAACCCTACACTAACAAAAACCAACCGTGTAAGTCTTTTGTACAGATATAAAAATCGTTCTGTGTAACTTAAAAAGTGTTAGTTTTAGGTGTGTGTGTGTGTACTGTCACTGTTTACTCTTTGACATAAAAATTGTCTTTAAGTTATTTCGAATTTCGAACTATCCGCAACTAAAACCCGAACATCGCGTCGTGACCTGCAAAGAAAGAAATTCACGTTTAAAAAAAGAATGAATAAAAAAAAACCTCAATACACCATAGACAATCGCATCATCAATTACAATCAAAGTCATTACGTTCTTTGAAGAATGGTAGTTCGTCTCTTTCTTTTAGTTAGTTAGTGAGAGAGATAGATAGATACTAATTGGTGGATGATGATGCCGAATTGTGTTGTATGAAAAGCGCCATCTTTTGTTGCATAGTACAAATAGTTGGTGTTCGTGAGATGATAATGATCTGAGTAATGAAGTTAGAGGATCTACCGTGCCACCCATGGCGTTGCAGTCAAACGGTAGTCACTGTACTATGTCGGTTCTATTTAGATTCGACGGTGATGTATGTGATTGGTTTGATTCATTATGACTACAGAACTACTCTACATTTCTTCGAAAAAAAAACTATTGAGAACCTCCGCCTTTTTGGAAGATGGGTTAAGAATTGTGTGTTGTGTTAAGAGTTATCATTTCAAAATAATAGCGTAGCGCTCGAGGCGAAGTTTGTCCAAGCGATGCCAGTTAATTACGATTGTTAAGCAACGTGCAGGTCGCCCCCTACTGTGGATGGGTGCCGATAGTGGCATTTCTATCTGAGCACTACCGTGCTTCGGAGAGTACGTAAAACAGTCGGTCCCGGTTGTTTCAATCGTTATACCATGTCGGAAGCCTTTTAAAACTCCGACAGCACTATAGCCTACTCGAAATTAATGAATGAATTTTAAATAATGACTGACATGTAAACAAACCATTTATGTAGGTAATCATCGTGTACGAAAATATATTTAAGAAAAGAAACAAAAAACGAATTCAAATTTAAATTCAGAACGTAGGCGTATCTTTACCCGCGAGATCCGAACCAATTTAATACCAACATAATAAATAAAAAATGTAAGGTATCGTCATAATGTCACAGGTACTCGACTCGGGTCATGTATTTGATCTTTTCAAGTCCCAATCGATTTCACTTTGATATTTTTCCCCTTAGAGACTATCACAATGGTCCAAAGGAGGTTGAGGGTTGGTTTCAACTGGTTTCCACTGACTTTGAAACGTAGAGTGGTGAGCGACATGAGTAGACGCGTGGTCACCGTTCAAGTACTTTGCTCAATTAACGAGGTTTGTTAAGTTGGTACGAACTTTGAGCTTGCTTTTGGAATGTTTCTTTGGTAGCATTGTGGAGAGTTGAGATAATTAGAAATATAGAACTACTTGGTATGTTTAATTATACCTACGACGTAAAATAGTTTGGGTCTATACATTTTTTGTTTACGAGAGTTAACATTCAAACCATCATGATTGACAAAAGACAACTTCTTCCATTGGGGATAAGGGTTCAATGATGGAGTATGAAGGGAATCAAACGGCTAAACCGTTTTCCTCTTCAGAAGGAATTGTCACACCCCATTAATTCACATTTTAACTCTCGTAAGAAAAGAGACTGTATCGGTACATCAATCCGATTTCAATCTAGTATATTTAAATGATTTCAAACTTGTCACACATTACTATAACTATAACATCATAACGACTTATGCCAACTTTTCCAAAACCCAAAAAACAAATTTCACATTTCAAACTTCAATCCAACCCAATTAGCAATCGAAAAAACATTTCCCATGATGTTTAAAAATCAAAAACGTTTTATAAATATGATACATGATGTATCGACCAATCGTTATCAGAGGTCGGATCTCGCTTTGATACGCTGAGACCAACAGTGTTCAGTTACGAACGGTTACGAACCTGTTTGTAATTACTATAATTAGTTGCGTACCTACTTAGTGCAGTTTCGTTATGTTGGTAGTACTTAGAAGACGCGTACGGTTTGAATTAAGAACTTGTTCCTGGTTTTTGGTGTTGAGTTAGGTTAGGTGGGAGAAAAGAGGATTGTTGTGACTTGATTTCGCGGTTATTGTAAGGAGTTTTTGTTAAAGGAGTATGAAACATAGTAGTTATGGGAAACGTCAAATATATTTATCCTACTGTTGCTTGTTGAAGATATTGATGCAGTGAAGAAAAGATTGCGTTTGATAGCTAAACAAAAAGTATAACTTTTAACATTCTTGTTCGCGTTCCCACATTTTTAATGAAAGTATTAGCTTCCAATGTGCCACTACTAGGCAAAGGCCACCATGTAACCACCATGCTTGCTTAACGTCTCGGCGGGTGTAGTGGTATGAGCATTCGCCAGTTAAGACTAGGGCCTCAGGTTCAATTCCCAGGCCAAGCGAAAACACGTTTCCTACTTTTCAAATATGGCTCGAGTTTGACATCACGGGTTTACACATTTATATGAAGTGCTTGAAATAAAACATATAATTTTAGGTGCATGAAGTCTGAAATTTCAAAAAACTATTGTGAACTCCAATCAAAACTAATGATTTCCTGAAAAGACATACAAAAAACAATTTCCTTCCTCCATGAATAGAATATCTGTGTCGGTACAAACATCGTCCGCCGTATAACTCGTGCAAACACACGTACAGGGCAATAACAGAATAAAAAAACCATTCGCAACTTTGCAGACACGGCTAAGTGCTCTTGAATATCTGAAAATATCCAGAAAAATACCTAAAATGTTGAAAAAAACAGGTTTTTCGTTCAGAGTGCCTGTCTGAGTGCGTCAAAGGATTCTAAGTACGTAACTTGCTACCGTAATATTAAATCTAATTCTGATGTTGGCAGTCCTGTGTTCTGATATTAAATGGAAGAGCATTTTCTTTAATGACACAAAACTGAATTCTTTAATCTTTGACGCAAAACGGGTGGCGTAACTAATTCGAGTTTGGCTATGGAATTGTAAAATCTAAAACGAATTGAATGAGTCATTTTTGTTCTGAACTTTAAAGGGGTTTAGAGTAATGCTATTGTTTAACAGTGATACATGTGTTTTTTTATAAAAACTAGTGATTTATGTCATATATTTTCCTGGACATATTATTTAAAATAAGACATGAAAAGTGCATAATACATATATATAGGTGCAGGACAAAATAGTAAACACAGAAAAAAATTCAATTTCCAATGTTGGCACTTTAAACATTTATCCTGTAGTATTCAATGAGGTTCTATATCGTGTAAGAAGGAAGAAAAACTGTGGAATGCGATTAGAATCCGTTTGAGTAAAGACCGAGCGCGACGCCCGTGATGGGGTATCAAAGCGAACTAATGAGGTGTGTTGAACCAATCGCGTAACAGACAACCGATACCAGTACTGCCAACTTGCAAAATGTTTAGTTCTTTCGAAATTTTAATTTTGAACTTGGTAAGTTTCTTTTCTGTACTGTTCAAGATCTTTGGTAAATTAAAATATGAATGACGTTCTGTATTTAAATATTTACTGAGAAGTGTGCTGTTGTTTTTAAACGTTCTAATTTTAAATTTATTAAGATTAGAATATGTCATTTAATTAGTATGTATTTGGTAATTCCATTGTGGTCTTCAGTATTCGTATAATATTTTTGTATTTAGAACGAATATCACGACATAGAAGCACAAATTAAATAGAATTTTGTAAACACCATTTTTAATTCTGAGCTTCCAAATTCAAATATTCGTACCATTATACGGTTTCAAATGTAACCTTTTCAAAGATATTCTTAAAAGTTCAAAAGCTTTCGGTTTTGCTTTAGTATTTTTGTAACTTTGATATTTTTCATAGTTAAATAAAACACGTGCTTCGTTCACATACATTCAAGAGTGCACTCGCATTAAGTTGGCATGTCAAAGGCCTTCTTCCTTTTCACTACGTTTTTAAAACAGTCCTTTGAATCACTTTATACGCGATATAATTAACAGAGTCACAAAGTTTTTTTTTCATATAAAATGAAGGCACGCATGTAGCTTTGAATTCTGAAGTGTCATCGCGCGCATGTTTTATTCGATTTTTGAATTACGGTAATGTTGGCTTCGCTTTGTTTTTATTTGAGCTCGGAATACTTTGTTCCTTTTTTGAAAAATATAAACGTAAGTACATACGTTTGTGAATATTGTAGTAAAGCCTACTTGGTGAGGTCTTCTTCGTCGAGTGGTCACCCTGGCCAATCCTGGTGTCAGAGTTGACCGATAGTGACATTTGTATCTGAGCGCTATCTTACTCTGTAGCGTTCGAAAATCACTTTAAACTGTCGCTTGTCCGATTGTTTCAATCGTTAGTTTATAGAGTTTGTACCAGAAAGTAGACTTAAACAGACTAAAGGCAGACTTGCGAGACAGCCTAAAGGCTCAGCCTTTTAACGAAGGCGTTTTAGTTAACTAACAGTTTTCAGTTCATCCTACTGCCTGTATAGTAATATAAATACAGCCGAAGAGTTTTTTTTTGTTTGTTTGAGCGCGCTTATCTCAGAAACTACCACTTCGATTTGAATAATTCCTTTTGTAATGGATAGCCACATTCAACGGAACGGTTATAAGATATTTTTCACCCTGAAGTTACTACTAGAACGAGCACAATGCGGGTAAAACCGCGGGACGCTGCTAGTAATAAATATGAAAATTTGTAAGTATGTTATGTATGACTAGCCGCGCCTCGCGGTGTTACCCGCGTTGTATCGGTTCCCGCGGGAATTTCGGGATAAAATGTATCCCATATTTTATTCTGATGTTTAACCTATATTACTGTAAAGTTTCATCCAAATCTGTTCAGTAGTTTTTGCGTGAAAGAGTAACAAACATACATCCATACATCCATCCATCCATACATCCATCCATCCATACATCCATTCTCACAAACTTTCGCATTTATAATATTATATTATAGTAGGATAGTGGGATGTATGTTCCCCTTTCACAAAAAACTAATCAAATTTGAATGAAACTTGACTTAGAGATAGATTAGAGTCTACACATAGGATACTGTTCACCCCATATTCCCGTCTGAACGGGTACAACTCGGGTAAAACCGCGGGGCATTGTTAATCCTACTAATATTATAAATGCGAAAGTTTGTATGTATGGATGTATGGATGTTTGTTGCTCTTTCACGCAAAAACTACTGAACGGATTTGGATGAAACTTTACAGTAATATAGGTTATACATCAGAATAACACATGGGATACATTTCATCCCGAAATTCCCGCGGGAACGTGTACAACGCGGGTAACACCGCGGGGCGCGGCTAGTAACTACATATATCTAAGATTTATATCAATTGTAACGATTCAGCCGTAGCGCTACCGAATATATCCTAACACTGGTACGGTCAGCAGATAAATTACGAGCAGGCGGCGTACAGTCAGCACAAAGGGATCTATTTGTTATATTGATTTAAAACTGACACGTAGAGTTGGCATGTGAATTATGATTTAACTTTGACGGCTACATTGGGCTGTGTTTGTTTGGATTATGTTTTTAGGTGTTTTAAAAGAGTGAAGGGATTTTTAGGAAATAGTTTAATTTGTTGTTGATTAGTATTGTTAAGTTATAGGATTTTTTAGTATGTTTGATTCATTTTATGTTATAAATCTTATCTTAATAATATTATAAATGCGAAAGTTTGTGAGGATGGATGTATGTTTGTTACTCTTTCACGCAAAAACTAATGAACGGATTTGGATTAAACTTTACAGTAATATAGGTCATACATCAGAATAACACATGGGATACATTATATCCCGAAATTCCCGCGGGGACGGGTAACACCGCGGGGCGCGGCTAGTACGGCTATAAATGTATCAAAAGTAAAGTCAGATTTTACGGCCTAACGTACGGTTCTCTTACCAAAGATGTCAAATGTGTTGGCTAATTTTGTTTAATGAAACTAAAAGAAAAAAGTCATCTAATATTTGTCTTACCTTACGGATCATACCTACTTCTCTAGCACCTATTACTCCTAATATCATCCTAATATTTTTATTACTAATATTTGTCTACTCTGCTGACCGTACGTACAGTAACCGCACGGCGGGTCACAGACACCGCGGGTGTTTCCAACAATACAACGCGACTTTATAAAGAAACAAACAGACAGACGTATTACTAACAAATAATATTAGAAGTTATTACTATTGACTTAACAATTAAAACTTACAATTTACAATTTAATACATTTGTAAAAAACATGTATTTATGGATAATTCTAAAAATAAGTAGGTAAGCCCGTATAGGTTAGTGGCCAACCCCGTTGACAGAATTTTTAGACCGCCTAAAGGCCTCCGACATGGTCTAACGATTCTACAGTGATAAATTATTTTAGAAGTAATTTCATTGAACTATTTTTTTTTTGTAGAATTGAAGGTTCACTTTTAATATAAATACTTGTAATAATTCATACTTGTAGTAAGTACAAGTGACGACATTTCATCATAAAGGTACCTATTACAATTTTCAATCCAAAATTCCCAAGCAAACAAATTTTCAAAATAAAAAAAAACTTGGATAACCTACTTTAAACCAAAAATTTGTTACGAATGAAACCACATAACGCAACTACCCATCAAATGATTAACAATATAATGTTATAATATATTCAAATCTTATGTTAATATTAAAAATAATAAAAATATGTTACACGGAAAGGTTTTTACTCATAAAGGGTGTTATCTTAATCCTTATTAGGCCCTTTCGGAAGATCATTATAGGAGCTAAAGGTGTCACTGAGGTACAATGCGGGCACAAACGGTTTGTACGAAACTAGCGACGATTGACGAATTTTAACACTTTCCTGCTGAAATTTTCGGAGAGAAATAGAGGAGTTTTTCATTCGCGCGTATTTTTATATATAAAATAAGTAAGTTCAAGTAAGAGTTTTTATTTTGGCATACAAGTAAAGAAACGGGCTATGAAATAAATGCGTGTGAAATACTTATAATTTTAATCGTGTACCTCTAGCTAGACTTAAAAAATGTTTTTCCCGATCATTCCTTTTTAATATTGAAAAAATATTTATAAAGTACAGATCATGTTTCAACACTTTTTGATTATTCATAAAATAATAATTGTTATATTATATATTTAAATTGACCTATACGTATAAATATAAATGCTCTGATAGTACTGATTTTTTCAATATAAATATAACTCTTTAACAGTAAAAAAAGAGTATTAGCCTATAATGTCCCACTGCTGGGCAAAGGCCTCTCGTCTCACTGAAGATATCAGTACAGTGGGAAGTGAGTGAGTGAGTAATTTAATTTAAATCAAATAGACTTCTATCACTGGAAGTTAAGTTTTGTTTTAGTTGTAAGTTTATGACGGTTGAAACTTAAAGTTTTCTTGATCGTTTCAGTTTTGAAGAAATGTCTGTTTTTCCCTAAAAATCATTTGTGCAATTAATTTATTTTTATATATCATTAATTTTTTTAATACTTATATTTTTAATTTAACTTCAAATAATAATATTCTACTTGTAAATTTGCAGTTATTTCCCTAAAGAAACACGTAAAACTTCCTCAAAATTCAAAAGTTAAATTATTTAGTCAAAAATCTACACAACTTAATTGTACAAATTTAATTCCCAACCGTGTAACGACAGCAAGGAACTCAATGGTCATGTCTTTCTTTGTCGAAATGTCATTAATATTTTAGAAAAAATCTGTCAACGTATTTGGCACCATCTTTGCACCCCTGGGAAGTGTCATACAATAATAGTGTCAACACTCAAAAACGATACAGCATTTCAAGTGTTAATGACACAATGACATACAATTGTGCGATTGGAAACACTTTGTCGGCAAAGTACTTTTATGTCATATTTATTGATTTTATTTATTGACTTTTTTGATATCGGTACTTTTGTGATATTCATGTTTGATAGTTTAGACGGTTTGTATTCAGTTTTGTTGAAGTGATTTTTTTCTTAAATGTTTAATATTTTTATTTTTGTTTTAAGTGGTGTTTTTATTCTTTGAGTTTGATATTCTAGATTTTTGGTGATAAATTAAATGCCAGGTACATTTTAAAAAATGAGTTAGAATTTAATATATTTTTGGAGACCAAAATATCGGCTCTTCAAACAAAAAATACACCTAATCTCTCCTTTATCCGTCTTAAATTTTTGAAATATATTAAAGGTACCTTATTCTTAAAGATATCAGTTTTTAATAAACAAAATTAAATTATCTTCAGTTTAATGAGCCGAACATGGACAATTTACATTTTCTTTATTAATCTTAACATTTCTTTACTAAATTAGATCACAAAAAAAACTTTTTTATTTTTCAATTGATCACAAAAAAAAAAAAACTTTTTTTTGCAATAATTTCGGACACATGCGTTAACTCGTACCCTACGTCACTGTCAACCATTGTGCATCAAGTATCGTTTACCGCAGAAATTATTCGCTACCAACAATACGAGAGATCTCTATTTAACGAAATTACAAATTTTTCGTACACTCCTCGCTCACAATAGAGTAAGGAGCTGGTTTTTTTGACGGTAACATCAAAGATTCGTTTGAAAAGGTCTTTTGATATTTGACGGCCGAATTTTTATTTCTATGTGTGTTAGGCTTTGGTTGTAGAATTGAGTGAAGAAGATAAGTCAGGTATTTTTGATACAGACTAATTTATTGATAGTATAAAAAAATACCTTTAAATTGTGTGAGGCAATATATTTCCTGTTTAAAGATTATTTAGAAAAAAACAGGATGCCAAATTTAGAAAATAAAGACAAACGATTTTATCAAATGTAAGCACATTAAACCTATTAAAACATTTTATATTTCATTTGAATTAAACATTAAAATAACCAACAATTTTCGTTACTGAAAAATATATTCAGTTGTTGCATCCATAAATAAACGACATAGTAACCTTTCAAAAAATTTGCAATTGTTAACAATTTCCGAAAAAACACTTTTTTTTCAACCTACAGTAACACAAGACCCGCACGTACAACTTATCAAGTTACAGTAAAACCCAACAATACGCCCGAATGTTTACTATAACGAATTATCTCCAACAAAAGATATTAAATGATTCGATTACAGTTTAAAAAAAGGGAATTTAAAGATATTTGGGTCAAACCAAAGTATTGAATTACAGTGATGTGATATGGGTACACTTTCGTTATCAATTCTTTCTTTAAATATTCGTTCCTTTCATATAAGTATTCTTTTTTTTTCTTGACTGTTTTTTTTGTGGTGTGATTTTTTTATGATTGAGTATAGTCTATTTTTTTATTGAATATAAATAATTATTAATTGTTTAAGTATTTTAAGTTTAATTTACGTTACATAAATATTTGTAAAATGAACACTGGTACCATACTTGAATTTTAAATTTATTTTAATGTTTCTAGTTAATACACCGTCCTTAACAAAGCGTAGCGCTCTGTGTCAGGCCTAAAATAATGTCCAAAACATTTGCCCGCGCTTTTTTGCTCCTCATAAAAGGTTATCAGCATATACTTATTCTAATAAATCCATAACCCTATTTAAAAAAAAACCTTAATTATTTCACCTACCTAAATAAGTCGCCGGGTACGCCACCACAACAAAAAAAAAACACTAAAGTTCACACTGAAAATCACAAAAAAACACAGTCCAATAATCGGATAGTTGCACACGCAACGTCCTAACCCGGAATTCTTTAATTTGACAAGTTTCGGTGATCAGTGTAGCGAGTGATCATCGAATGCTGAGGTATAGCGCGGAGCTACGATGTCACGGCTCGATAGCGACTGGCCAAGCCATCTGATTCCAAGTCACCCGTGTGAGCATCGCAGGGCGGGGCTTGCCGCGACTCACCCCAGGGTGGTACGCACACAGCCAGCCTCACGCACACACCGGCACACGCCCACATTCAAACCGTCTAAGCTAAGACTTTTCGACAATGTTTTGTATTGATACCTTGATGTTTTGTTTCAGTATTGTGTATTAATGAAGTTTTTGTATTGTTGTGGTAGCGTATTTTTTTCCCTTAATATTTTTTTATAAAACTAAACAGTAGTGATACCTATAACTTTGTAATTGTATTTGAAGTTGCCTTAAAAAATAATATATATTTGTTATTGTGTATATTTCGTAAAAAACTAATTTGAAACTGTCATCGTAATTACATTTTTATAACATTACCAGTAAAAACTTAATAGATGTGGTTTTTCGTGTTGTTGAAGCTCTTTAGTCGTAAACTGAAAATAAAATATTTTATTGCGCTCAAGCCAAAGGTTTATGTTCAATATCCTAGGTATTGTAATGGGTTGTTGGGTAAGCAGAAAAGAGGCTGTAAAACTGAGACGGTTCCACACACTAGCTACGTACTTACTTATATGTACTTAGATAGTGCTTAAATTTACTCAGACTATCGAGTTTATTATTTCACTATATAATAAATAAAATAAAAATAACTACATAATAAGCTTACTAGATGAATTTTTTTTATATTTGTACATTATCATTATGAATATATTTCGTGAAAGGTAAAAATATTAACTAAGTATGGGTGTGTATCCTTGTTCAATCTTTCATCAAATCAACTTTTGCATTTAAAGCCTTTTTTGTGTGTAAGCAACATTTAACTAAACTACATCGCCCATGAGACTAGTACAAAATGTAAAACACAATTTTGTACCAACTCCAAACTCAACCGCTCTTCAAACAAGCAATTACACACAAAAACACACAATCGGACACCAGTTATGTCACACGACATTAAATTATGACATTTCGACCGGCGGACGCAGAATGCGTGTAAGTCATAAAATTAACAAAACTTTCGCACGCCGCCGCCGCGCGCCAACAAAGACGACACGAGGCCATCGTCACACCGATCAACGAAGAATAAACTTAGCCCTAATTTATACGCGCCTAATTTCACGCTCGCTCATACTTATTGTGATTTTTGCGATACACTTTCACGGTGTTTCGACACGGCCGGTTATCTCGCACTGATTGAAACGTCACTTTTTTATTAAGGTCAAAATCGTAGTACAAATAAAAAGTATTTGTAAATTCGGATACATTTCGGTTGTTCACAACCGAATTAATTCAACCATTAAGAATTGGACAAAAGAAATCGCGGCTGATTTACTAAAAAATAAATAATGGTAGTTTTTGATATAGAAAGTGTTTGTCTAAGAACAATGTGGGGCACCGCAGCGGGACATCTAGGTGCGCGTTCTAAAACATTTTCTTTATATTTTTTCTTCGCCGTTGGGTGAATGGCGTTCGGATTCTTAATTTACGCACCGCTAGACTTATTCTGTAGTTTCGCTAAGGGATTGTTCTTAAGGAGCGTTTTGTAACATTGCGTCGGGCGGCTTGCTGTGACCTATTGTGATGTATATTTATTTTATACAGCTTTTAGAGTTTGATATTGATTTTATATTAAAAGTAAAGTAACGGTCTGTAAGACCTCAACCAAGACCATATGCTGCTGAAGATACACAGAAGATGGTACTAAGTACAATGAGACGATAAGTGTAGTCACTGCTTGAAATAGCACATGAAGTACTTATCATCGAATTTTTTTAAGAAAATGTACGACAGAAGTCTACGGTAAGCACTGCAATGAACCCAAAAAGTGCAATAAAATAAATGTTATACAATAAACAAAGTTAGTATCTATTAAAAACCTGTAGAATTCAATCAAACTTAAGAAAGCAATTACAGCATTCATCTACTTACTACATCTTAATTACTTACCTAAATTCAAATTTAACCCAAAAATCGCTACCAATTTAGATAATTACCGGTGTTGCAAACCCGTGGTACAAATAAGAGTGGAGTCAGGCAGCTGCGTCGCCTTACATGCATCAGTGGCGATTCACAACAACCCGCGCGGCTTTATGTAACGGATGCTTTGTGCATGCCGATAGATTAGATGCCGGGTCTGCGGGACGGCAGGCAGCGTGTTTGGGGTTAACACTCATTTGGTTTTGTTTATTGGTTAGCACCGACATGCTTTCTATAAAAATGACTAGAAAAATCATAAAATAATAGCTACCAACGAACCTATGTTTTATATCGCAATGATAGCTGTCGAGGTTGTTAAAAAAAACAATTTTTATTTAACTGTTTTTGCAGATTTGAGCTTTTGCTTTTTGTCGGAGAAAGTGTTTCTATTGTCATCTAGGTATCATTTATGTTTAGTAACCTAAGACACTATTCTGCAATTAAGAAAGTTATTGATATATTATTAAAGCACAAAAATTTTACAATCAAACACCATTTTTTTACGAATTTCATTGGCCGCCATCGCTCGAAACCTGCACCACAATCTTGAATTAAAAAAGGAAGAATCCCTGTGATAGGTTACAGATTAGGTGCCGCAGCCAATTTGACGCACTGTCTTCCGCAAGCCGCGACGTGTTTTCAACTGTTTTTTACTTACCACATTTTGTGTACAGCTACCGAAAAAAAGACAAGCTTACTACAACAATAGCACACATGGCATAGTTTGACTAAGTGTTCTTAAATCGTGATTGTGAAGCTACGTGCGGCTCGGATTCTTAGATGGGTTGGCTGATAGTGATATGTCTGTCTTAGCGCTGACGTGCTTCGGAGGGCACGCTGTCGGTCCATGTTGTTTCGTGAAATAGATATAAATTAACAATAGATTAGTATGTTGAAGTATTCCACAGCAGGGTTTCTACAGTATCTATCTATAGGGATATATTATATATCAATAGAAGCAAGTCGTAAATGGAAAGTAAAGAGGAAAAATAATGAAAGCGAGGGTTGGAGCCCACATACATCCACATCCATACATCCATCCAAACTGACTTTTGTATAACGTAAGTAAAGTATTAGCCTGTAATGTACCATTGCTGGGCAAAGACCTTCAAATATCAGAAGTAAGGATGATTAGGCATAATCACTGCGCTCACCAAATGCGTATTGGTGATCTCGAACCCGAGCGATGTTTGAAAAGTAGGAAACTTGTTATCGCTCGACACGAGAATCGAACCCAAGACCTCAGTCTTAGGCGAGTGCATATACCACTTAACCACCGAAGCGTCTTGGATAGATATTGAATATTTAAATAAAGAACTTATGTAGGTGTTTGAAAATACAAACTCAAACATCAAATCTTAGCCTCAAAGATCTTCATTTGACGCGCCAAAAATTATCGTTCTCTTTTCAAAATATCTTAAAGCACGCCATAAGCAACTTGAGTTAACCATAAACAATGGTATTAGTATTATAATTATATGGACCCCATCTTTTTGTCTATGAATTAGTAAATAAATAACTCTGAATTTATAATGTTGCATCTGTTTGAAGCAAGTTTTAAAGGAGGGGAAATCGTCAAAATAGCTCCGGGATGTTAATGAATAATCATTAAGAGTGTATTTATTAAGTATATACTAACTTATATCTTTAAATGTTGCGACATGTAAGTATACATAGAGATACACTATTTATCAACTGATTTGAACTATTTTTCATTAAAAAAAACTTTTTTTAAATTGGGCAATATCATCACTAAAAACATAATTTGTACAATAACGAAAACTTGTTACTTATACTTTAAAAAAAAGCGTTTATTTAAAAAAACTACACATATGAAGTAAAAAAAAGCTTTTAAAAGTGAATATAAACATGTAATTACACGCGATAATCCACATTTTATCATGTTACATGAAAAAAAATTAAAAAATATGTCAAAATAAATCGAATGGTAACCAATATTTGAACAACATGCATCATATTTCCTCCATGACTATGTGAGCACATGCGTGAGCTCTGTCTCTTTCTAACTTTCATATTTTCTGTATACATCTGACCTTGTCTACCACTGGGCGGATACTGGCTCGTGATTGGTGGAGGGGGGAGCTTGGTCGTATCGTAGCCGACGGGATCTTTACCGACGGCATTTTCCCGTCGCGTTCGAAATTCGAATCTTGAATTTTCACGTTTTGAAATTTTCATGTTGTGTATGAGAGTGTCTTAGGTGATTTTAAAAAAAAATTATAAAGGAGAAATTTATTATTTTATTTTTTAAGCGTTATTAGTTTTTTTTATTCATTGAGTTGAAATAAAAATAAAATACACATAATTATACTTAATAGTGTTTCTTAATTAGTTAACATTTCCACAAATTTTCTGAGATTAAAGTGAAAGATCTGTATTTGTTGTTAGTACCCACCTACTTCTTAGTGATTTTGTGGCATTAAATACTTTTCATTATTTAAAGTCTCGCACCCCGCGGTGTTACGCTCGGTGTACCCGTTCCCGCGGGAATTTCGGGATAAAATGTATCTCATGTGTTATTCCGATGTATAAAATAAAGTTTGATCCAAATCCGTTAGTTTTTTCGTGAAAGAGTAACAAACATACATACTACCATCTTTACAAACTTCGCATTTACCTTTAATATTAGTAGGATAAAGAAATCTGTAAAAGTAATTATTTCATTAAATCGTATATTATTAGATACATACTTAGATTTAACAGCCTCCGTGGTCCTGTGGTTTGAGCGCCCGGCTCACGATTCCGGAGGTTCCGGGTTCGATTCCCGGTGGATATCTCACAAAAATCTCTTTAAGAAACTTTCCACAGTTTGGTTAGGGCATTGCAGGCTGAATCACCTGATTGCTCGAAAAGGAAGATGATTCCGTGCTTCGGAGGGCACGTTAAGCCGTCGGTCCCGGTTACTTCTACGGATAGTAGTCGTTACTTGAGCCCTGTCAGAGGCCTTTGGAGGCTCAATAACTCTGACACCAGGATTGGTCAGGTTGACCATCCACTCGATGGAGAAGAAGAAGAACATACTTAGATTGCCGCTTACTCAGTATTGTCTTATTAGAATGTCATACCATTTAGACACAACTAACTACCCAATAACCGAATGGATTACACTCTAAGAGGGCTTGCCCAGCTGTGGGACATGTCTTAAAACACGGTCTAATAACTCTGACACCAGGGTTGGATACTAATCTACTCGACTTTACTCACTTAAGTAACTTACCTACTCTGTAGCACTCGTGGGGTAGTTTCACTAACCGATGTAAGTTCATTTCGATTGTTAAGCAACGTGCAACGTGTTAAGTCGACCTCTACTTGGATGGGTGGCCGATAGAGGTATCTGAACGCTACCGTGCTTCGGAGGGCACGTTGAGTAGTCGGTCCCGTTTCAATCGTCAAACCATGTCGGAGGCCTTTAGGCGGTCTAAAAACTCCGACACCAGGGTTAGTTGATGACCTACTTGAAATGAGTGAATGAACCTACTGTCTCTCTCTCTCTCTCTCTCTCTTGATAAGTGTCCCACATGGTGGTGAGGTCAGCCTTCCTTGTTTTTGATGTGAAAACTTCTTTATCGGCATAGTGCACTTTTTTGTAATGCGTAAAAAGAAACTCGCGTCAGGACACGTGACCTGATCGAAAATTGGTAAGACGTTTTGACGTTTCCACGTTTTCACTTCTCCGGCACTCTCGGAGTGCAACCCGTATTGTCTCCTCCTCTTCGCTCTATCATCGACGTCATCATCGGAAATCTTGCACTCAGCCATATCCTTAGTCACTAGATTTTGAGGCGGTTTTGTTTAATAGATAGAGTGGATTCTAGATGAAGGTTTATATGTATAAAAAATCCTGCAATCCCCATGGGAAAGGGCACAACGCGGGTAAAACTGCAGGGCGCTGATAGTCCATCTTTAAAATAAGAACTATCACTTTCTAAACGTTTAAATAGCATTAGCATCCAAGTAATTTCCCTCCAAATAAGATTCCCTCGAAATATATTAACAAAGTAATTTCTATGGTTTCAGAACAAAAATCACACCTCTCTAAGAGCATTACCGTGAACGTTTATAATCGGCTAAATATCGGAGTGTTCCATCTATTGTCGGAGGCTTTAAACCCTTGGGAATCGGTTTCCAGAGTTTTAAGCCTACCGCCTCCGGGAAGACACGCAAACAAACAAAACGAACCCTTATAACAACTAGCAAAATGTTCAATTTGTCTCAAATCTAAAATAATTCCTGAAAAGTGAAAGCTTTCCAACGCAAGGTATTTAGGTTTAAACTCGTATTGAAAGAGGTGAAAGTTTGGGGGTGGGTTGGTGTTGGAAAGTGTGCTTTATTTGTGGGGGTGAAGGTTGATTGTGTCGTAACGGGTGTGCACACAGAGTGTAATTGTATCGGATAAGGATCGACCCGCGGAATATAGTGTGGGGACGCAGTCGATAGTTTTGGGATATGTGCAGGCGAATTTGAACTTTAACACCTTCAAAAAGTTTTTAATCTTTATAAAAATCACTAATCACTTAATCATCTTCACTGTAGTGATATATGATCAACGAAATGCTGTGGGACATTATAGGCTTACAACTAGGTACCTTATTATTTGTACACTAAAATTATGTTCATAAAGTAAATAAATAAAATAGTTGGCAACTGAATCATTCGAAGGCACGTTAAGCAGTCGGACCCCAGCACCAAATAGCACCAAATACCAATATGAATCGTCATCTATAATAATAAAGCTGAGTTTTAAACAATATCCTACTAATATTATAAATGCGAAAGTTTGTAAGGGATGGATGGATGTATGTTTGTTACTCTTTCACGCAAAAACTACTGAACGGATTTGGATGAAACTTTACAGTAATATAGGTTATACATCAGAATAACACATGGGAACATTTTATCCCGAAATTCGAGCGGGTTGCTTAGCTACGCCAAGCTTGTATTATGACAGAAAAAAAATATTGTATCAAGTTACACGAAAGTTAACAGAGATATAAGAAAATTGTAAAATTTAAAGATCTTTACAGTTTACATATACCTAGTATAAGTGGCTCCCGTATGTATCTTCAGCTTTTAAAATATGTAACAACCAATATTAGCCTTCTCGTAACAAACTTAAAAATACCACCACTCTTCACTCCACTGCCCATTAGGGCCAAGATTCCCTGTTGTACTTATTTTATCGACACCCTGGTCACCGGAGCGTGCGTGTCCCAGCACTATTTTTATAAAATGGGGTTGGACCCTAGGGAAGGGCGGCCGCGTCTATTTATTGTCGTGTATCGTTTTATTTTTATTTGTAACCGTTAGATGTAATTGTTGCTTAATGATGACGTGCTTAATGGAGATCTGTTGAGAGATTTTGATTTAGATCATGTTTCGAGCGCTTTAGTGTAAAAGACAGCGTTTTGCTGAAGAGATACTGTTTTGGGACTTTCCATCTGTACTAAGAAGAAGTAAAATTTGTAAGTTTGTATGTTCGAGGTAATCTCGGGAATTACCAGTTCGATTTGAATAATTCTTTTTGTAATAGATAGGCTCATTCAACGGGAACTTTATAGGCTATTTTTCATCCCATAATTTCCATGGGAACAGGCACAACGCAAGTAAAACCGCGGGGCGCTGCGGGTCAGTGTGACACCTTTCATTTCATATAAACAAATACAAGGAATACAACGTCACGCGACCCGTATCCGGCCCGCACCCGCATTATGTGAAAAGGTATATGGATAAGCCATACAGTAAGGTGAAAAACAATGTTGCTTTTCAAAATTATTTTTCACTAGCAAATATCTGAAATTAAGACCATTATCAAACTAAGTAGGTACAATACATAACTTATATTAACACTTTTGGACCTTCATTATCACAATTTCACAACTTTTTCTAATTCGGGTAAGGTAGCGCCATCTATGATAGAGTTTTGTCATCATAGCTTCGGAGGGAAATTCGCAACCCTCTTTGCAACCCTCTGAGAGGTAACGAATGAGGAGTCAGGGTTGATTGTAGTTTTGCTACCTCCCGCTAGAGGTCACTATATCAAAGAAAGGAAATGTACATGCCCTACTTCAAAATATTATCAATCACAGCACATTGGGATTGTCGAACAACGTATTGACATTGTCAAAATCTTTGTTTTCTGCATTTTTTTGGTTGGTCAGTTGAGCTCCGCTTGTACTTGTGCCAACTGCTTCGGCTAACAACATCGCCTTCACATTAGGTTAAGTTTAGTCTTCATCTGTCCTGTCAAGTTAGAAATATGTATCCTACTATAATATACTAATAATATTATAAATGCGAAAGTTTGTGAGGATGGATGTATGGATGTATGTTTGTTGCTCTTTCACGCAAAAACTACTGAACAGATTTGGATGAAACTCTACAGTAATATAGGTTAAACATCAGAATAAAACATGGGATACATTTTATCCCAAAATTCCCGCGGGAACCGATACAACGCGGGTAACACCGCGGGGCGCGGCTAGTAAGGAATATGTATGAAAAGTTAAAAATACACCTATAAAAACAGTGATCCCACAAATAGTTGCATTTTTACTAACACAATCGTAATTTTTTTTAGTATTATTCCATAAAAATCGGCATTCTTTGTACACCAGCATATCAAAAACGCTTTTTAAACCAAATTGCAATATTAAATGCTCAAAATAAGCTGGATCTTACCATAAGCCGCAAAACTATCGGTAACAAAGAGTAACTATTTATTAATCTGTGGCGATAGATAAAACCTTCTTTGTCGGCGATCGCCGGGCTTTCTGTCGGCGGGCTTTCGGCGGTCTATCGGCATTACTTTACAAAGCTCAACGCTTGCGCAACAATAGTAACAATCAATTATTATTGTGTTGAGAATACCTGTTTGGTTTATAAACATGTTTTGTAAAAATGTGTTTATCGAAATTATTGAAGCGTGTTATAGTTATCAATAAAATAGTTGAATTCGTATGTTCTTAAATTGTCGGCCCTGGTAGTTGAAATTACGTTAGACCTTATCGAAGGCCTTTAGGCGGTCTACAATCTCCGACACCAGGGTTGGCCAAATTACCTATAATCTATTTCTTTTGGATTGGCACAAAATGTGGTTAAATGTCGTCAATTTTCCAGCCGAAGACGATTGCTCCTGAAGAGGAAAAAGGTTTAGAGATAGGGTAATAATGAAATAAAATTACTAAACCATTTTCCTTTTCAGGAGCAATCGTTTTCGGCTGGAAAATTGACGACATTTAACCACATTTTGTACCAATCCAAAAGAAATAGAGTATACATTAACTTACCCACTGTACCCACTGCATCTGAAAATTTCATACGATGTTGGTCCAATGATAAAGTTCTAAGTCACTCAGAGATCTCCACTAAGGAAGCATACCACAATGTATGGTATTTAAAATGTATGGGAATATATTATGACTGACCACGTGACTATAGTAAAGCGAAGTGATTATCAATATTTGTCTTTATGGACATACCTATCTTGTAATTCTGCTGGTCCATCAAATCTGGGGGCACGTGCCCCCGCTAATTCGAGCCAATAGCAACATTTTTCCGAAACTGTTCAAGCATTTACGACCCCCTATAACTTCATCTACACTAGTATTATAAAGAGGAAAACTTTGTTCGTTTGGTTGTAATGAATAGGCTCAAAAACTACTGGACCGTTTTTTAAAATTCTTTCTCCATTCGAAAGCTACATTATCCACGAGTAACATAGGCTTTTTTTCATCCCGAAATTCCCACAGGAATGGACACAACGCGGGTAAAACCGCGGGGCGCTGCTAGTAGTGGATAAAACTAGAAGCCTGAATAGTTACCGAGCACGCATTGTATAATAAGTAGTCCGCTTTATTGATAAACGCTCTGTAACCTAAACACTGGTATAAAGTGTTTTGTCTCTTTTGCTCTTCGGAAATTTGCAGATGTCAGAAAGTGACAAACCATTTGATAGCTAAAGTGTTCTTATTAAGCCTTTATTAATATGTCCCAATAAGTATATGAAATGAAATGAAATTTACTAATAATATAAAGAGGTAAAATTTGTAAGTTTGTTTGTTTGTTTGTATGTTCGAGGTAATCTCAGGAATTATCAGTCCGATTTGAATAATTCTTTTTGTAATAGATAGCCACATTCAACGGGAAGGTTATAGGCTATTTTTCATGCCAAAATTCCCACGGAAACGGGTACAGCGCGGGTAAAACCGCGGGGCGCTGCTAGTTTTAAATATTAACACTCATCCGGACCGATATTGATGGAACGAGGTTATTATTTAACCATTATTCTTGAGAGTCAACAGAGAACCTTAAGTACAACATTTCCACAACGACATCACCCAAACTCCAACCGAAATTAATTGAAATTTCAATAACAACTAAACCAAAATAGGCTTCCTGGACCGTGCATATCAATTTCTTGGTAATCTTCATAATCCCACTCACCTGGTATTGTACCGGAGAGGGGGTGGGGGGTTAAAGAAATCCTATTTTCATAGTTCAGTTAGCAAGCCGCCGTAATTTTATTAGTACGCATCGGTGCATTGGGCTCCTGGGTATTGCTTACACTTGTTTTGATACTTGGTCAAATTTTGATAAGTACATAGTTGTTCCTCCTCATTGTACTGATATCTTCGGTGAGATGAAAGGCCTCCGTCCAGCAGTGGGACAGTACAAGCTAATTATTTTTTTTGTTATTAAAATAGCCGCTCAAGAATAACCAGACATTATGGTTTAGAGCGAGACAGCCTTCAGACATTAAAACTAAAATACTAAGTGCATTGATTTGTTCGACGAAGTTGTCTCAATGTACTGTCTAACTTAAATTGTTGGAACAATTATTAGGTATATCTAAGAAATAAAAAGTCTGTGACTGAGCTGACAAATCTGTTTGACGTCTTGTCTCTACACCTATCGGTTTCATAGACAAAAATATAGTCTTTAGTCAATGGTAAAGGAAATTTAAATTTTTAGATAATATTTTTTTGATTATTATTTTCTTTAAAAATCGCTGATCGCCGTCACCTCATCGTGACGTCAAAGTTCAATAAAGTTTTCCATGTTCTAGAAAACTTTGCACACAAATTATTAGACATACTTAACATCTTAACATTCTTAAAGTATCAACACAAGCCCGACCGCATAGAACCGTCTTAGATGTTTACAAAGTTATTCCATATTTTCAATTTAAACACAAGGCTCAGTCGCGGGTTCGGCTCCTGTCTCGAACAATATCAGAATCACTCGACTGATACTCTCCTTATTGTTGTTTTGACAAATCACTTGGCTACTTACGAATATTTTATTTTACTAAAATTGGTACATTGGGCTAAGAACACGATGGTTTCGATAAGTAATTATTCTTAACTATTAGCTTAACTATTCTTCTTACGCGTTTATTAATATGGCTTTTAAGGTTTTCCTCCACGTTACAGCAACAAATTCCTCACATCCCAACATTCTGTAGTTCCCACACATTATTGGCGCTAGATCTACCATAAGCGAATCCATTTTGAAAACATAATTCGCTTTCCGCCATTTGCATTCATTTGTCCGCCATTAACTGATAAGTTTGACGTATTTGACAAGTGTGTCGTCACTTTGTGCGATAGAGCGACGTAATCGATAATAGTATAATTATTGATTGTTATTATGGATGACAGATGACGTTTCTGAAGCGTTATTTGCGTGTTTTTTGCTCAACTGTTTTTGAGGAAGTGAGTGTTGAGTGGGTATTTCCGTTTATGATCATAAGCCAGTGGGAAAAAGGTTTGAATATTTCTTTACGGATAAAAAAAAATTATAATCTATGTATTTCTGGGCATGCCCCGCGTTGTCGCGTTGTTTCCGCGGGAATTTCGGGATAAAATTTATACCATGTGTTATTCTGATAACACGATAAGTAGGTTTTTCGTGAAAGAGTAACAAACATACTTACATACATTCATGCATACATCCATCCTCACAAACATTAATAGTATTAGTAGAATTACATAATGATGACCTATATTGCTACCACGAATGGTGCAACTTTGTAAAGTACCTTTATTTTTTCTTTGGACTTTGGACCTTGAGGTAATTATTTTAAGGTTAAAATTGACCAGTAAATATTTACCTGTCAATTTTAACTTATTGACTAACTTGTAATAAATGACCAATACAATTTTAAACCATAGTAAATTATTTCTATAGGTTTATGAATTCATTATTTTCTTTTCCTTCATCGCTAGCCTTTTTAACTCTATGAAAAGAATTTGAAAATGAAATGAAATGAAATGAAATAAAATTTATTTGGTTAAAAAAGCACTACATAAATGGGACAAACAAAAGTACAAATTAACACTTAACCAAAAAGGCTACCAGCTCAGCGTAATGCTGCAGCCGGAGCTACAGCGCTGATTTTCAGCTGGACCCGAGATACTTATATAACTAAAGAGGATAGGTAGGATTACAAACTATTACTTAACTAACTGTAAACATTGGCAAAAAACAAAAAGAAAATAATGAAAAAAAAAATAACACTATAAATTATAACAAAAATTAAATGTGCAACAATATTAAACTATTAATAACTAAAACATTCTTAAATTAATAATCAGTATTAAAATGCCTAGGGGTTATAGGAGGTGATCAGTAGAATTACTTATTTGATAATTCAAAGATAATATTTTTATTTTTTTACGAAAACTGTTAATAGATGTTAGTTGGCGCAGAGGCGGTGGCAGGTCATTCCAAATTTTAGCCGCCGCATACTTAAAACTACCTTTAAAGCTAGCTGTTCTGTGGCTTTGGAAGTTTAGCCTACCGAGTCTAGATCTTGACGACCATGTTAATTTTTCTAAAAGATAGGGGGGCCTTTTATTTACGATGACGCCAAAAAGTAGAGAAGCGAGATGGACGTAGCGTCTGGATGACATGTTCAAAATCTTAGCTTGATTTAAGAATGGCGAGACATGACTCCTAGCAGGAATTCGGAAACAAAAACGCGCACATGCATTTTGAACACGCTGTATAAGAGTTTTGGTTTTAGCTAAGAGGCGCGGACCGTATACAGTGTCGCAGTAATTGAATTTCGAAAGTACAAGCGATTCAACTAGTTTGATTCGGAGCTCCGTACTAAGATATTTTTGATATCTATACAAAATTTTCAGACGATAAAAACAGCTTCTAGCAGTTTGAAGAATATGCGATTCAAAACGTAATTGGGAGTCCATAATCAGACCTAGGTTACGCGCTTCGTGAGTAAACGAAATAGGTTCATTATTTATAGTAATTTTTATATTTTTTATCAAACATTTTTCTATCTGTTTTTTTGAGCCTAGTATTAAGAATTTAGATTTTAATGGGTTCAATTTGAGGGAGTTACGCTTTGACCAAATGCTTAAACTATTTAAATCGTCGTTTAATTTAGATATTGCAGTATCAGTATCACGAGGGTCAAAAGATAAATATAATTGCAAATCATCTGCATATAAATGATATTTACAATGTTTGATACATTTGATTATATCTGCACTATATAAGATATATAAGAGAGGACCCAAGATTGACCCCTGAGGGACACCATTCTTTAATTTTTTTACAGAGGAATTACTTGTTGAGCCGTCATTATTGGAGAGTTTTACATACTGAGAGCGATTGTTGAGATAACTAAAAAACCATTTAATTGAAGATTGGTCAAAGCCATAATACGACAGTTTAGACAAGAGAAGATTAATATCTATGGTATCAAAAGCGCGGCAAAAATCTAACAGTACTAAAATGGTAGCCATACCGCTATCCTGAGCCTCCAAGATATTGCTGGTGACATCAAGCAGAGCTGTAGACGTGCTCACATTTTTCCTAAACCCTGATTGTGTCAACGGTAAAATGGAATTTTTTTCAATATAGTCAATAATTTGCAAATATACAACCTTTTCTAAAATTTTCGATATGCAGGGTAAAATACTAATAGGCCGGAGATCCTTAAATAAAGTAGGATTTTCAGTCTTCGGAATTGGTGTCACGATTGCAGTTTTCCAAGTATCAGGGAATGAACTATCAGTCAGTGAAGAGTTTATAATAGAAGTGATAGCATCCAAAGAGTGAGGGAGAGTGAGTAAAAGCATTTCCAAAGATACATTATCTACTCCTAAAGCATTCGATTGGAGGCTCTGAATGATACGATAGACATGAGAGGAGTTTATCGTTTTAAAACTAAAAGTGGCTTTACTGAATCTATGGAATTCGTAGTACGTTAATGTAGACATCTCAATATCACTGATGGTGGGTAATTCTAGGAAGTTATCATTAATCTCTTCTGCCTTAGATAAATGTCTTGGAAGTGACTTTTCAGGTTTAGGAGGTAGAACATTTTGTTTTAAATTTTTCCAAAGAGTAGCTGGGCGTTGAATTAGTTTATTAATGTTGTGATTAAAAAATGCTCGCTTTTCTTTTTCAATTGAAGAATTTGCTAATTTTTTTAACTGTTTATAATAAGCTTTGTGAGAGTCTGATTTAGTTTTATAGTAACGTAATTGAGCATCATTTCTCAGTTTAAACATAAGTTTTATAGTATCTGTTATCCAAGGATATGAATTATTATTATTAATGTTGACAGTTTTCAAAGGTGCATGCAAATTGAAAATCTCATTAATAAATTTATTGAACATTTCAACTCTATCATTAACGTTGGACAGGGTAGGGATAAGCGACCATGGGATATTAGCTAAATCAGAATTAAACTGTATCATGTCAATGTTTTTTAGTGGTCTATAAGTTATAGTTTTTGGTGGAATTTTGATTTTTTTTACATTGAGTTGGCAAGAAACAAGGGCATGGTTTGTAAGTTTATTTCCTATAATAGATGTTGATACGTTACGTACATTCCCATTCGTACAAATTACATCCAAAAGACTGTGACTATGTTCTGTAAAATGGGTGGGTTCAGTTACCACTTGGTCTAGGCTGAGAAGTTTTAAGAAATCTAATAATTTCTTAGAATTTACTGAATGTACACATAAAAGATCAATATTGAAATCTCCTACTAAAATAACATTATCATATGTCCCGAAGGAATTTATGGACTCTGTAAGAGCATTTAGAAATACATCAACACTAAGCCAAGGCGGGCGATAAGCAGTACCTACTATTATTTTATGTCCATTGACATTGAGTCTTAACCACATTTGCTCAACCTGAGAACAGACAGGGTGAGCACAAATACGGGCGCTTAGACCTTTTTTAACATAAAAAGCCACACCGCCGCCACGACCGTTACAGATATCGTCGGGACGGGGAACACTGCGCAGAGTGTAGCCCGGTATGGACGGAGCTTTGTTCTCCTCGTTTGGACGTAGCCAAGTTTCGTTTATTGCTAGAATATCAATAGAGCGTTCAAGAGTAGCGACTATTATCTCATCATGATTCTTGCCTAGAGATCCTGGGTTATAAAGACTAACATTAAAATATTTTTTCTTAGAAACCATCACGTAGTAATATCATGTAAACAAAATAGTAACCTAAAAAGTATGAAGTTTCATAAATACTACAATAATTCCATGTAATTGAACTATAACTTACAAAATGATAAATTGAAATAACTAAAACAATATTATTAGTCAAATAGCAAAATGAAATAATTAAAACAATAATATTATTAAGCAAATAACAAAATGAAATAATTAAAACAATATTATTAGGTAAAACTAAAGCAATGAACAGTATTATTAGGCAAATAATAACAAAGAAACAAAAAACAATATTATTAGGCAAATAACAAAATGAAATTAAAACAATAATATTATTAAGCAAATAACAAAATGAAATAATTAAAACAATATTATTAGGTAAAACTAAAGCAATGAACAGTATTATTAGGCAAATAATAACAAAGAAACAAAAAACAATATTATTAGGCAAATAACAAAATGAAATAATTAAAACAATAATATTATTAGGCAAATAACAAAATGAGATAATTAAAACAATATTGTTAGGAAAATCGAAATTATTATAAATACTATACTTGCAATGTATACTAAAAATTAGGCACAGCAAAAAAGTAAATATGTGCAATTTGGACAAGCTCACATAATATTTTGTACGCATACAGTTAATATTATGAACAAGGAATAAAGAATAGTGAATTAAGACACGATTTACAGTACAAAAGAGATACAGCATTTTAAGTGTTTTAAGTGGAGATAAGTATAACAAACAATAAGCGATAGTTAAGATAACTAAGGTGTTAGGTGATTTCATCTTTCTTCATCACTAGTTTTTACCTATAGAGGTAAAAAGAAATTGTCTCTGCTTGAAAAATCAGCCATATTGATTTTGCAATCTTATTTCATTTCAACATCAACATCAAGCAATAAAATACGTACTGTTAGTAGATATGAGATAGACAGATAGTCGTGGTGTAGGTTGAATAAACGATGATAGTAAATTGCGATTGTTAAGCAACGTGCAGCTCGGCCCCTACTTGGATGGGTGGTCAAAAGTGGCATTTCTATCTGAGCGCTGCCGTGCTTCGAAAGGCACGTCATATTATCGGTCCCGATTGTTAAAATCGATAAACCATATCGGAGGCCTTTAGGCGGTCTTTAAACTCCGACATAAGTACACAAACATATTTTTTAGTAGGTATAATTGCAAGTAATTAAAACCGAACCCATATATACCCACGGCCAACATGTATTGACCCGAATCTTCCAAGAACTTTGGACCGACGAATCTTCATACTTCTGACATGTTCTCTCGCGCGGAAACTGTCACTATTTGACATTTCACTTGACGTGACGTTCCAAATTCAAACAGCCCGCCTTTTATTTTTACTTCTTTATCTTATTCTCGATCTAAGTGGCCAGTGTGTTCAACTTTTTAAATAAACTCTTAGTGCGATGTAAAAAGGTTTTATATTGAGCGTGTTAAATTATTATATTAATGTTGGATGAAATTTTTAAATCATTTATTATCTCGATAACCCGATGTGGGGTATTTCGTTACGTGCATCGGACGTGATGAATGCATAATTAAGTGGAAGCATTTTTATAATTTAATGTTAGATTTGTTTAATTTAAAACAGATAGAAAATTGATGTAAGTGAAGATGTTAGTAGAACCAACGCAAATGTAGAGAGATGTTAGTTTATTAAAGTGCCAAAGTATTACCCTGTAATGGCCCACTGCTGAGCAAAGGCCTCTCATCTCACTGAAGATATCAGTACAACATGGTTGATGATCTCACCTTGAGATCACCAACCCGTTTGGATCGGTCTAACCCAGGCTTTGAATCTAGGACCTCGGTCTTTCTATGCGAGTGTATGCCACTACACCCATACATTTACTGATAAATTCGCATTAATATAATATGGTAAACGTTGATACGGAATTATAAACTACTTTTAATGTAAACAGTTATTCAATATTTTAATTAGGACATTTTTTGAATAACACACGAAAGTAAAACCCGACCTCTTTCGTGCGTCCGCGCTGACGTTACACGTCATGTTTGAATTTCGAACGCCGAAAAAAATATTGAGCCAAGAGCGAGTCGAAATTAGTTACTGTGTTTTAAATAAAGTATTGTTATAATTAATGTTTGTAGCATTAAAATAAGGTGGTGGTTTTTGTGTTGGGCAAAAGGATACTATTTTTGTAGTATGCATTGTAATATATCATACGGTTAATATAACATAGGTATTATTTATATTTAGAAGACGTGTGTCTACTAAACTGAGTACAGTAGAGTTATCTTCAGCTAGCGTAGAGAATTTTTCGCAGCTGTGGGAATCAAAACCAACCTTATACCTACTTTTCTACATTTCATACAACCAATTTTTCTAATTACCAGGGTTGCTAGACAAAGAGAAAAATAAACAAAATTAATTTTATATATCACGACGGATCTCCAAAAAAAGGATTAATTTTTTTACCGCCTAAACGTAACGCAACCCGATATCCCAAATTCACTTGCTACCAAGTTTATTATTTGATACTTGGGGTGGATTATTATATTTTTTATAATGGCGGCCTCTTTAAACTCTTTGTTAGACCGGCTCTGTGTTTGGCTGGTGTTTATACGAAGGTACCATAGAGAATATTGTCTAGAAAAAATGTTTCGTGAGATACTTTTTTGGCTAATATTTGTATCTTTGTGTATCAGTTTATTATGACAAAAAAATGTTATATACGTCGTTCATTGGAGTATGAGATAGTATAGAATCTTTAAATTTTAATAGGTATGCAATACCTATCTCACTGAAAATATCAGTACAGTGAGTAGGATAAAGATGATCGCCGAAACTTAAGAAACCAGTATACCTAATTAACTTACTTGTCTCATTTTATTAATAACCTCTTGTTTTCCGGTGGTATTTTATGTCACTATCCAAGAATAAAATGTCAAAATGTCCACCAATCAAATTGTATCGGACATTTTTGAAAAGAAAAAAAACTCAAAATGGTTTTCAAAAACGTGCTTTAAATATTATTTTTCTTGACCGTATTGTCACGGTCACTATACTATATGACGGAAATAACAGCTTTAAGTCAGTACTTGAACTTATTTGTTCTTTGGGAATAAGTCTGTGGTAAGTTCGAGAAGTTTAAAGGGCAACCCTGTTATCGGAGTATTTAGACCGCCTAAAGACCTTCGACATGGTCTACAGTCGACAGATCCTTAAAACAATGAAATTCGAATTCAAATTAGATCGTTTTAAGGATCTGATTTTATGGTCTAAATACTAAACTATTGTAACACGACCTCAGATAACAGTTATCCACGTATTTAACGACGCCATGTCGCCGCGATACCGTCGAGTGGTCGCCGGTGCGACTCGCCTAATTATTCGGAATAATCGACGTGTATCGATAATTAGTCGCGATCGAGAACCGGCCGACCGCCCACAACTGCAACAAGGTTCTCAAACTTTGGGACACTAGGCCTAAACTAAAAAAAAACACGAAATTTGTAAAAGTAAGTTCGTGTAGGTGCCAACCCTGGTGCCTGGATAAGATTGATTTAGATAATTTAAGTTTATATTAGGTCCGAAGAGAAATAGAAGTTCCGCTTACTTGGTTGACCTCTGAGGAAACGATTCTTGAGGTCTCCAAAGAGTCAACAAAGGTCTGAGCTTCCACGAAATATAGAGGCTTACGTAGTAAGTGCTTCGTTCCGTGTGAGCTCCACATTCTAATGTCGAATCTAAGTCATCTAATTTCCAAGATTTAAAAAAATGCACTGGGACTTAAGTTGCAATTATTCTCACAACGTATCCTCTCAGTTTTTTTGCATGACTCCAATCTCCACACAAAACTTTGAGAACGTCCAAAATGGCCAAGAATGATGGATCGATTTCATCCCGCGAGGTGTTCGAGCGTCGTGACACATTCCGTAATCGAATGAAGATTCGTTATCACCGATCATTTCATCTTTTAAACATACCAGCTGCGCCTCGCGGCGTTACCTGTGTTATACCCGTTCCCGCGGGAATTTCGGGAAATAGCCTTATAACCTTCCCGTTGAATTTCGTTAGTACAAAAAGATTTTATTCAAATCGGACTGGTAAATCACGAGATTAGCTCGAACAAACAAATTTAAAATTTTCCCTCTTTATAATATTAGTATTGTTAGGTCACCCTAGGACCTATAAATAATACCTTATAGGTCCTTGTAACCCCCAATGAATTCATACTGAGACTTACAATTCTACAAACCGACACACTCCTCTTTTTGCGTCGAGTAAACCTGAGTTTTAACAAACTCATATATTTTCAGGCCGTCGTTTTAGAAATAACTTTATGCAGATTTTTCCATCAAACGGGAACACAGTAAATAAATATAGGCCATCGAAACATGTAAAAGGCGTGACGTCATCGGTACAGTCTTTTTGATACATAGAGCGATCGCGTGATTGGTTAACGGGTGAACAATTCCATTGACTTTTAAATAAATGAATTTAACAACTGAATATTTATTTTATTTTATATTGAAACCTATTTAAGTGTAAGTAGATTGAGTGAGCTTAATTATATTTATTTACTGTCCAAATATGTGTATAAAACAAATGACGTTCATTTTAATTAGTGTTCTATTCAATACAAAATAAAGCACAATCTTGAACGAACAGCAATATTTTAAGAAGGCAGGCTATAAAAATGCGCTTTATAAGCTAGCCTAGTAACGTCACATATGTCAAACAAACGTTTTCATTCCTTTCCAATTCTCCAGCTCGCAGCTTGTAAATTCACTTAATCTAACACAGTACTTAACTAAGCTCTTACGGGACCTAGGTTTTGTAATGATACAACGGTCTTTATGCTGGCCAAAATTGGCCTTCTGGACCTGCAAGAGTTCAATATTTCAAAAATGCGTATTTTTTAATTCACTACGAAATTATTATTACTCTTTTTCGAATTATTTATTCGTCCATAAACATGGGTACAATCGACGGTAATAAATGTAAATTAACTTTTATTATTGAACTAAGTGTTAGTTAAAACATTGAGAATCAAAGGTCCAAATAGAGACATTGTCACGTCCACTCCACAATGAGCCAGCCATCAGACCATTTACCCTATTTGTTCAGTGGCCGGTATTAAATCATCTATCCGACTGAAATATTTCGTCAAGCAAACACAAGTGAGCTAAGGCAAGTTGAAGTATTTCAAATCAAACTTAGTTAATAGACTAGACATGGTTTATCCTGTGAAAAAATCCAGGGTAAAATAGATACTTATTAGGTCAATTTAGACCCAAACTAAGCTCTAAGCTTGTATTATGAATCTTACTAACTGATACTATTACATTTTATATGTATACAGACAAATTATCTAATATAGAAAATTCTCGTGTCGCGGTGTTTATTGCCAAACTCTTCCGAAATGGCTCGACCGATTTTCATGAAATTATGTGTGCATATCGGGTAGGTCTGAGAATCGGTCAACATCTATTTTTCAAACCCCTAAATTTTTAGGTCCTTCCCAAGTTGTATGAATATATACTAATTAACACCCAGACGTCGTCGCCAAAAACGATGTCTGCTGCACATGCTTATTGTTGACTCCGAGCGGGAATCCAACCCGCGATTATCGCAACCTCTCAATTGTCGATATTAATTAACAACTCTGAGTACAGCTCAAAGGTCAAATTATTTCACTTTACATTACCAACATATATTATGATCCTTGATAGAAATGCCTTACCAAACTAACGACTTAATACCTTTCCAAATGTTTTTTGCAAACAATATTGCATCCTTCCAAATTTAAACGTCACAGATATCGATCAAACGGATTTCTCCTGTCAAAAGACTATCATAACAATCAGGAGTATTTTTTTTTTGGTTCAGACCGCCCAGTAGCTTTCGAAGCACGCTTTGTTAAGTAAATGGTCAAATAGTTTGGGCAAAAATTAATATCATAGCTTAGTTGTTTGCAAAAAAGGATTATCAGTGAAATATTATCCTTTGGGAAGAGGGTTTAAGGGAATAACGAAATCTGCGGTAAAAATAAGCTTTAGTGAGACTTATCTATTTGTTAAAAAATATGTTCGGCTAAGAAGCCTATGTAGTAGCTTTTATATTGTGTTTTAACTTTGTAGAAATAAGGTATTCTTACTTCAATAGCGATCTAACATTTTTGTGGATTTGTAACAAAGAAATTAAAATAATCCTAATCCGGTTCTGGAGTTTGCGAGTTGTTTACAAATTAATACAATTTGATGAGTTTCTTGGTAGTAGAGATGTTCTTTACAAAATGTAAAGAAGCCAAAGTAATTGAAGATTTGTGTATGTTTTTAGTAAGTAGACTTTAAAAATATATTTGAAGATTCTATGACATAGGTAAAGGGAAACACCAAAGCATACCATCAGTATAATATATACAGCACTAGCCGCACCCCGCATTGTACCCGATCCTACAGGAATTTCGGGATAAAATGTAACCCATGTGTTATTCTGATGTATAACCTACATTACTGTAAAGTTTCATCCAAATCCGTCCAGTAGTTTTTTCGTGAAAGAGTAACAAACATACATACATCCATACATACATCCATTCTCACAAACCTTCGCATTTATAATAATAGTAGGATATACTCGTACCATCCTCCCAGCTTAGAAGTTGAGAAGGCCATACCCGCAGTCAAGACATAGTTAGTTGTAGCCACAGAATACGTAACAACTACTGCAGCTACCGACCAACAAATTGTTATTCGTTCGGGGTCGACGCACGAACAAATCATTCGTCTCAGTCTGAATCGTGTATGATCTATCGACACCTTGAGATTGACAGGTTGGATGTAAAGCATCTAGATGTGGTAACAAAAAGGATTTATATTAAAAGCGAAGAATATTCTTATTCAATCACTTTGTTAGTGAAAGTTGCATGGAAATCCGTTCAGCAGTTTTTATGAGAGTAAGAAAGTTCAAAAGAAAGCCAGCGTCACATTGTATGAAATGATGTGTTTTCTTATAAAAGCTTTTCTTCATATGTTCCTGTATTAGTTTGATTGAACATCTATATTTGTTTTTTGTATTAACGCGATATTCTCAGGAACGAATATTTTAAATAATGAATTACCATACGAATATATATTTTTTGTATTGGATTCACCAGAAAGGTTATAGGCTATTTTTTCCAGAAATTCTTACGGGAACAGGCACAATTATTATAAAATCCGAATAACCCTTTCAATGCCACATCTAGCTTCATATATCTGTATATCTTGGTGATGAGAAGAGTCTAGTGACCACACAATATCAACAAGCTAATTTAACTCGCGCGCCCCCCGCGGCCGGCAGCAAAGGTCAAATTGTAATTTAATTAATTTCAAAAACTTTTTACTTTCATATTCTATTCAATAACTGTGTCTGTTATTAGGTTCTTGTTAACTGTGTTACGTTGGAAGTTTTGAAGCATAGTTTATGAAACAATTGGCAAAGGATAGGATGGATAGGTCTTCTTCTTCATCGAGTAGATGGTCAACCTGACCAATCCTGGTGTCAGAGTTATTGAGCCGCCAAAGGCCTCTGACGTGGCTCACGTAACGACTACTATCCGTAGAAAGTAACCGGGACCGACGGCTTAACGTGCCCTCCGAAGCACGGAATCATCTTACTTTTCGGGCAATCAGGTGATTTAGCCTGCAATGCCCTAACCAAACTGAGGACAGTCTCACAAAGTGATTTTTGTGAGGTATCCCCACCGGGAATCGAACCCGGAACCTCCGGATCGTAAGCCGGGTGCTCAAACCACAAGACCACGGAGGCTGTTAATAAGATGGATAGGTGGATGCGTTTCGGAGCTGTGCGGAACTGAATCATCCAATCACGACGCATTGAATTTGACAAACAAGGCATTGTCATTTTTTTCGTATTCTATAATGATTGGTCCATTGACCTCCGCACTCCTCCGTTCAGGTTCAATACAAACGCATCCTTAGTTTGACTGTTCATTAGATCTATGCTAAGCTATGGTATTGTGCTACGTTTAGTATTCGCTAATGATATCAAATTTCATATAACAAGGCATCTCTGGTGGAATGTCCGACAAAAATGCTTGGCAAATACAATACAGTTTTCCACAGTCTTTTTTTTTGTATAGTTTACCGATTGGCTGGCAATTTTACTATAATGCTCGCTATTTGCTGGCATTTGTGTAGGAAAATATAGTGATTGAAAAAAAATAAAGCATATCGAATATTTAACAACTTTATAAGTTTTATTCAAAAATCTTTTGTAATTGCCTTCCTTAAAATCCCTATTACTAAGATTGTCAAAACCCCAGACGTTAGTCCAATTTGCGTCCTTAACAACTTGCTTGCATCACAACTTTGAAAAATGACCACAACCAAAATTATACAACCAACAGTAGCCTTATTTGTGATTATCAAATCTAACCGAGCGCATTGACCCTATCTCAATCTAATGAATCATTTTTCTCACACATCCACTCACAAACAATAATAAATCTTAATTCTGAAGTGTTAAGCGTGAAATTCTAATAAGCATATCTTGGATGGACTTAGTAATTTAGTTGCCATAATCTTAACTTGTCAAAAATCGTCGAAGCGAAAAATAGAAGCTTCTTTGATACGTCTAGTTTATGAATTAATTTTTGTTTGGGTGTTGTGGACTTATATTTAGTGGCGTTTTAATATCAAACTCAAATTAATGCAGGTTAGTGGAGATGGTCAGAGTTTATTGACCGCTTAAAAGCCTTGATCCAAATTAATGTGCTTTTCGTTGAGATTTCATAAGTCAAAATTGGACGTAAGTGTACCTATAACATTGTAAGTTAAAGAAAGAGTAAGGGACTGACTAGACAAGGATACTTTAACCATAACTTCATTCACTATCCCTAGTGTGTTAACAGTAATCACACCATGTGAGCTTCAGCTGCTATAAACAGACACCAAGCTAAGCCCACCAAAAATCTGTTTCGACCAAAGACCGAAGCACCAAAAATAAAGCGCTTTACTTTGCTACCACATCGACCCAAAGGTGCCGAAAAGCAAAGCACATAATTTCGGAATCTGTTTGAAAGTGTCTGACTTATTTTAAAGCATCAAAGGAAGCTATCATGCCGCAAATAACTAAGGAGCTGACAAAAAAGACAATGAGCCAACCACATGGTCACTACCGGCCATCATCACCTAATCTCTGAAGAGGTTTTAATGCAAACTCCTCTGTCGGCCGAAGAAAGAAAACATGCTCTAGTGCATATCTATTACAAGTTGTAATTGTGAATTTTAATCCTCACTAAAAGCTGTTTGGAGCTTGAAAAAGGTTGGTAAAAAGTTTCGGCGCCAATGACCATTGGCCGGTTTGAAATTAGAAGTGTTTTGTAAGCTTTTCAAAGTCTTCTTTTGATGTAAGCGAAGAGTGATACTTGTGATGCCCATCTGAGTGGGTGGACACAACTGTGTAGTGTTGTATTGTGTGTGGTGAAGTGAAGCATGAGGTTCTGGAATAGCAGATTTGCTGTGATGACACAAGATTATGGATGGTACGCTTAAACGCATGTTTGTGAATGCCGTGACATCAGTTAGCCCCTAAAACATATTTTGAATTGAATTTACGTTTACGGACACACTTCGTTTTTATTTTTCATTTTTGTCTGACGCTTCGGCTCCTTTGAAGGAACAGGAAATTCAAAACGAGTAGTATTCGCTTAATCATAATAGAAACAACACATTTTAGGATCCTCCAATCCTGGTACGAAATAAAAAATTTTCATCGTTCAAAATCAAGGCTATTTCATAATTTTAGGCGATGGTATAGAAACCTTTAGGCTTTGCCCCGCCGTAAAAACAGCATAGATTATTCGAACGGTGTAATTAACCGTATTCTTACAATATACTTACCTAAATGTATTAAAATAAAAAAATATATAAATGGAAAGAATTGGGGGAGACCTTTGCCCAGCAGTGGGACAGCGAGGTTTCGTAAAAAAAAAATGTATTAGTCCAAACTGGTTTTAAAGAAAGCCTCCAGATATATATTAGAAACTACAGAAAGTTTTGCAAAGCGGTGTGTCCCAGTAAATAGCTGCGCTATGAGACGTTATCCGTCCAAATCTGCGGTCTTCAACGCACCCTGGGTGGCTCCCTTTGTGGGATAATCCTGGTATCGTTTCGGTATTGTCACTACTGTCGCCAATGGTCTTGGCGGCGAATTCTTTTGCCGATTTTTAATGGATTTTTGAAGATTTCTAGATGATACGAGAAGAGTACCTATTTGAATAGTAAATGGGTAGATGTAGCTAGTAGGTTCTAGATTTGGTGTAAATGGGCTGTCAGAGTTTTAGTATACCTATTGGTAGGTATGTTATTTTTAAAGATGTTTGTGTAGTATAATGAGTAATATATTTTTTTTGTATTAACGGTTGAACCGATTTTAACGCACTTTGTTTTTTTTTGGAATGAAAGATATATTCTTAATAAAGTCCGAGGTTTCCAGAATAAATTTTGTTTATTTAGTACACAATAAAGTTATATATCTACTTAGATTTATCTCCTTCGGTTTGTACCCATCTCATTATTTTAAAACACTACAAACTCATCACTTTCGCATTACTATACTTACAAACGTAACATACATTAAATTAAACAATATACAAATACTTCCCGTTACACTTCAGATAGAATCTCGAACAAAGTTAAAGAATTCTTTGATCCAGCGAAAGTTTAAAAAGAGCTTAATTATCAATTGATCTGGTAATGAATACGTCTTGTAACTTGTATGGGAGTTGTATGAGTTTGTATGAGGTTGTATGAGTATCGGTAGCTTACAAAAGCGGCTACTCAAAGGAGCGGTCGCTTTTGAACACACATTTGTAATGAATCTCCTTCTTTCTATGTGTTTGTTGTTGCAATTCTTGTGATGTGTTGAGCTTTATGTACTTATTGTAGTATGTGTAAGTGCAATGTGCAGTCATCCTTTTAAATAAGCAATATAATGATCAAAAGTGCCTTAGTGTTCCAGATTTCTAAACCTAAACCGGGTTTCTAAAGCCCGTTGGCACAGTGGCATATGAAGGCACTTACTTTGTCGGGGGATGCGGGTTCGTTTCCCGTCTGCAGTCAACAATAAGAGAAGTTGTTGTTGGGTGTCAATTAAAATATTCTTGTATAGTATTTGTGTTTGTGTATGTAGAAGTATCAGTTAGTAAGAATCCATCACGAACTAACCTACAGGCCGAAATCGCCCTATTTACAAATATTTCTAAAAACATTATTTTCATCTCACTTATACTACGTGGCAAAAGTCACCCAAAATATTGCCAACCCTCCCGGTCTTAAGTATTACTATTAAGTAAGTAAGTAAGTTAGTAAGTATGTTATATTACTAGCAGTGACCCACGGTTTTACCCACGTTATGTACGTTCCCATGGGAAATTCGTGATGAAAAATGGTATAAACCATTCCATTAAATGTGGCTTTCCACTAAAAAAGGACTTTGAGGTTAGCACGTATAAACAAACAAAAACTCAAACTCTTCAGCTTTATTACATATATAACATAGTATAGATATACCTTCTTGCTGATATGTACCTAGTAACTTGATAAACCGTTCATTATTAAAACTTATAATTATTTAAAAACGTTCCCCGGTACTCGGAATACGCTGTGATTAGATTGAACTGGTGTTCCACTGACAGCATCTCGGCAGACCGCACCACTGTCACTGCGCATGTATTGTACTGACCGCAAAACAGGTGGAATATCAAATATTTTTAATAAAAATGTAAGTACTGACAATAAATTGAAAAATGGTTGAAGCTTTGTATGTATTAGTTTGGCAGTAAAATGCACAGTGAGGAGGAACAAGTGTAAATGTTACTGTTAATGTAAGTCTGTATCATCCCACTGTTGGGCAAAGGCTTCCCCCAAGAAGTGTAGATGGGTCGAGTAAAATGAGTTATTAACATTGAAAAAGGCAACAGTGTAATGTATTGTGTAATAGATTTTTGGGATTTAATGATCTAATTTTTGATTAACTGTGTATGTGTCATTAGGTCATTACAATACATTATATTACTAGTAAGGTGTAGACTGTCGTTTTGTTTATAATAATTGGTTTTAAATTCCAAAAAATCTATGTAATTCATTCATAGGCATTGAGCTTTTCAATACCATCAAGTAAAATTTCAATTCAATCGTAACTAAAAAAAACCGCCAAAAAAAACACATTTCTAACAACCATGAATATGCCAACGGTACATGCGCATACGCACAGCTACGGGAGCTTGACAAGCGCAGCAAGGGGCCAATCTCTGTTTGTGAAGATAATCTCACTGTCTTGCGTACTGACAATAATACGCATACCACTGATAACTGACACGAGACTCGTACAGACTTTACAATTTGATTATGATTCCACTTTTTGTTGTAAAATTACTCATTCAATTATAAGCTCTGACGCTGGCAGAAAGAAAAAAAATGTTGCACTTGAGATGAGCTGTAAGGTTGTAGTATATATTACTTCGGAGGGCACGTTAAGCCCTCGGTCCCGGTTACTTTCTACGGATAGTAGTCGTTACATGAGCCATGTCAGAGGCCTTTGGCGGCTCAATAACTCTGACACCAGGATTGGTCAGGTTGATCATCCACTCGATAAAGAAGAAGATGGTTGTAAGTTAAAGCGTAGTGTGTATGACTATTACCTATTTTAACAGAACGCAGATTATAGAGAGACATACATAGATAATTAGACTTTTATGAGATACTAGCTGTGCCCCGCGGTTTCACCCACAGCACACCCGTTCCCGTAGGAAATACGGGATAAATAGTATCCTATATCCGTCTCCTGGTTCTAAACTACTTCCGCACCAATTTTCAGCCAAATCAGTTCAGCCGTTCTTGAGTTATAAATAGTGTAACTAACACGACTTTCTTTTATATATATAGATGATTAACTTTTTGAATCTGTTAATAAAGGACCATTTCAATCAGTTAATTATTTCAATGTATCTTTAGGAGAATCATTCTAAAATAAAATAAAAAGACGTGTGGCACTCGGGGACTGCCGCGGTAAAGCTATTGCATAGTTATTTTTTTTATCACTAGATGGCGTTAGTGGGGAGCGTGAGGTTTTTTCGTTACGGAATTTCTGGATTCGGTCCCCGCGCTCAAGGCCCGCGATAGAAGCTATGCAATAGCTTAAAAACTGAAATTGGTTATTTAAAATTAATGATTGAGGTAGTAACAATCTTTAACAAAACATACATACAAATAGACACTCTGACTTTTGAAATCGATTAAAATATTACGTAAAGTTCAAGTAGGTCAGTAGCCAACCGTGGTGTCAAGAGTTTTTTGTGAAAAAGTCCTTCAACATGGTCTAATAATTGAAGGAACCGGGGACGATAATTTAACGTAGTTATCTACAAAAGAACAGTGCTTAGATAGAAATGTCACTGTCGGCCATCAATCGAAAACGCTTCCTAGAAGTTCATATATCTCGGCCATCAGCGCTGACGGTGCGCGTGCCGTCGGCGTAAGACTAAAACCAGCCTAAGTTGTGATCAAATTGAATGTTGCTTTACAAAGCAGTTATCTATACATATAAATAAAATTGTAGTGTATGTTTGTAATAATAAAATAACCGCTTTACTACATGCATATGAATAACATTTTACAATTTTGTATGTCTGTCTGTTCCGGCGAATCTCTGAAATGGCTGGACTGATTTTGACGGGACTTTTACTAGCTGAGGTCAAGGCTACTTTTATTTTAATAAAAATCTTGTAAAATCTTCCATAAAATATATTTAACTTCCACGCTAAGTCGCGGGCAAGGCTAGTCTAGAATAATAAAACAAAGTTACTTGTCGTATAATGATGTATATTAAATGATGATTGTATTATTCCACTTTATTTGTTCTTGTTCACTTGGGTTTCTCTACCATTGGCTCCTTTCCTGCATCTTTCTTCACATCTTTGGTCTCCTCACCCTTGGCTTTCTCGCCTTTGGATTCTGCATGGCAATCCGTAGCTTCAATTTTTTCTCCCGTCATCCCGGGTTGTTGAAGCGTGTATTCTGGAATTATGGGATCTACTACGACTTTCTCATCTAATTTCAAATCCATTTTCAAAGGCGGGATTGTAGGCATTGGCTCATCGCCCAATTTTACTTTTATTTTCTTCTTCTTTATCATCTTTTTGCCGAATACATTGTTCATGTTGTTGCCAATAGTACCTTTAGGGTCTCTTGTGTAATAATAAAACCTGCCTTCGTTGTACATCTTTACTGCTGTACATGTTCTGTTTTTGTCCATTTTGTTCAGTGGCCATATACCAACTAGGTTTAGGACGTTGGCTTCCAAATTAGTAATTTTTGACCCCGAACTCCTAAACCTTTCTCGTGTTTTTCGTAGTATCCCAGAGTTCTGTTTGTGGTACCTGCATCTTTTTTCTATGGAGTTTTTTGGTGTGACAAACAATTTTCCGGCTTTTATATTCCAGTGTCTAAAAGCTTTAAATGGCAGTGTTGGTTTAATGATAAGTTTTCTGAGAATTGGAAAGTAAACCATTTTATGTTATTTCACTAAATCTTTGATGGAATCTAGATTTTTGAGCATGCTACGGGCACGTCTGTTATTTTTTCATAATCGCTAATAGCGGCACCAAATGTTAAATTTATTACATTTTTATGAAAAAGTATCAAACATGGTTAGCTTAAAAACTTCAGATTATAACTAAAACATTGCCATATTCTATATAGCGCAAATAAAGATAGATTTTTTGAGTCTTCAAAATTTCGCCAAAAAATTACTATGTCAATGAAATGTCAATATTAGAAGTAATTTTTTTTAGTATTATTCCATAAACAAAGATCTCACTAAATGCTTTTTGGTTTTGATAAACCTTTTCGCTAGAATAGAGCCGGTTTTTGAAAGAACGAACATTCGCCCCCTGGGTACAAACTTACCATAAAATACGAAGTTCTCGACGCTAATCGTGAATTTACGACAAAAAACACAGGCATGAGTGTAGTATAGGAGCGAACTTTAAAACAAAATTAGTCTTAGGGCTTAATTCGGTTAACCACTGCGGTTTATTCCCACGCAATACTACAAAACAGCACATTACCAGACAGTGGAAAAAATCCACTAGTGTAAATGCTAGTATAGGTTTCCAAAAACTGAAATCTATGTGGAATGAAACCACGTTGGTTTAGACGTAGCCTCGGCTTTATATTCATGCTCGTAGAAGTATTATACTCTATTTTTTCGTACTTGTTCCAAAATGTGGTCCAATGTCGTCAATTTTCCAGCCGAAAACTACTCCTGAAGAGGAAAAAGGTTTAGAGACAGAGTAAGAATGAAATAAAATCACTAAACCTTTTTCCTCTTCAGGAGCAATCGTCTGGGACTGGAAAATTGACGCAGAATATATAATTGACACGCAGACGTCGTCGCCAACAACTATGTCTGCGCATATTCTCAACTCCGGGCGGAAATCGAACACGCCGCCACGATATAGTAAGCGGTCTCACTGCCACTGTGCCAACGGACTTGTCAATCCATTGATTCATACGTACGTGCTTGACTCGGGCATTGAACAATGTTAGATTAGTCGTAGCAGGCGAGTCCAGTAGCCACTACACCAACGAGGGTCCAAAGCGTTTATCAACTTACCCAAAGGTTCTGGGAAGCTGCCATGCGTTGCTTGGGCAAAAGTCCCTAAATGTATATAGTACTAGCAGCGCCCCGCGGTTTTACCCGCGTTGCGTAGGAATTTTCGTAGGAATTTTTATATTATAAATAGCCTATGACCTTGCCGTTGAATGTCGCTATTTAATTTAAAAAGAATTATTCAAATTGTTCAGGTAATTCCCGAGATTACCTCGAACATACAAACTTGAAAAATTTACCACTTTATAGTATTAAAAAACAGATTATTATTTTAGCCATTACTGTCCCACTGCTGGGCAAAAGCCTCTCCCCTATCCCTCCATGCATCCCTATCCTGGGCCACTTCCCTCCAGTTGCTGAGATATGTGTCGAGTTCATCCTGCCATCTACGCCTCGGTCTGCCGCGCCGCCTGTTTGCCGGATCTGGCTGCCACTCAGTGGCTGTTTTTGCCCACAGCTGTTCAGACATGCGGCAGACGTGGCCTGCCCAGTTCCACTTTAACTTAGCCGCTTTGCAAGCGACATCTATAATCTGTGTCCTGGAGCGCAGTTCGGTATTGCGGATCCTATCCGTTCGCTTAAAACCCAGGATGCTGCGCTCCATGGCACGTTGACAAACTTGGAGTTTGGACTTTTGAATTTGTGTTAACGACCAGGTCTGCGCACCATACGTGAGGACGGGGAGAATGCATGCGTCCATTAGCTTCCGTTTTAGAAACAAGGGTAGCTTTCCTTTCAATATGTCTCCCATGGACCAAAAAGTCTTCCAGGCATTATCTGTTCGCCTAGCGATTTCTTTGCCCTACCTGTCTTTAAAGGAGACTATTTGGCCCAGGTAAACATATTCATTGACGTATGCAAGTTGTTCTCCATCCACCGTCACTCTGGTCTTAACGCGGTTGGTCGTAAGCTTTGTCTTGTCCATGTTCATTGTAAGTCCAATCTCCAAGCTTGCCAGACTGAGATCCTAAAAAAAAACAGATATAGATTAAAAAATACCAACGTTTTGTTTAAATATTATTATTAGGAGGAGAAGAATTCAAAGTATCTCAGTTTATAAAACTAAAAATGAATTACACTTTAGACTCAAAAACCGACAGTTAATTTTGCAACCCAACTTCGAATTAATTAAGCCACTGTACTTTTTTAATGTATTTTAAATACCATCTGTTCTCATTATTTCTTCTCTGGTTGAGTGAGAGGGATGTTTAACTCTACCTTTTTTTTTATATCTTGTAACTGTTCCTTTGCGTTCTCATTGAAGTATGCCTCTTCTTTCGATGCCTCCGGGTGGACAATTCCAGGCATTTTAATTTTTATTTTTGGCTCTTTTTCAGTCTTTTTTGGTTTGTCTCCTTCTTTTTTCTCTGCATAATATCTTTTTACAATAACATTATAAGCTATATTAATATTATTTCTTACAGGTCCTTTTGAAATATCGAAGGTTGCTAACAAAATCTTCGTTGATCCAGGAGTGTGTCTCGGCTTTACTGCGCAACTGATGAGGTGTTTTAAAAACATAATTCGACGATTTTTCGGAAACTAAAACGATCATAAATTTAATCAAATGTTATCATTATTTTTGTAATTATTTCCGATTTGTATTTTGTAATTATTATCGAGAGTTATGCATGATTGTTTGATTGACATCAAGTGTAACGTAAATAGTAGAATATGACCAAAGAGGAAAAGAATAATATAGGTACTATAGGTAGTTGACTTTCAAGCACTGGCCTCTATTATATACACACTGGACTGGCTGTTACCATACAAATGACAGCTAATTTTGTGTGGCAATTTGAAGAGTGTCCCGAGAACTAATTCTGACGTACACTTCAAGCAAATAGAGGTACACAGTATGTACACAGCATGGACTTATTACTAAAATCGTAATAAGTCCATGGTACACAGCATGTACACAGTCGACTTAAGACATAACTAATTTTAGTTCCATGGACATTCGTATCTGCCTACAGTGGCCTACAGCGCCAAAATGGCGACACTCAAATAAGCACAAAATTATTATGCAAGAAGAAGAGTATGTTATAAATGGTTATACTCGGCCTGTTCTACTGATCCAAACAAAACATAGTGATTATTTCCTCTTTGGATCCAAATAAAAAAGTTCAACAGCACAACGTGAGCACAACGAACGTGAGAGAAGGCGACGAGATATAATAATTCTATTCAGTAGTTTCTGAGATTGACCATCAAAATATAAATCTTTCCGCTTTATCTCTGGTAAGTTGGTTTGTTCGAGCTAATCTCGGGAATGACCTGCCCGATTTGAATGGTTCTTTTTGAAATAGAAATCCACTTTCAACGGGAGGTTATATACTATTTTTCATTCAGAAATACCCATGGGAACGGGCACTACGCGGATAAAACTGAGAGGCACTACTAGTAATAAATAAATAAACATACCCGGATAAATTTACTCACGGTTAAATATATTCAAACTAATCTCTAAGCTTATAATATGGAATCTAACTAACTCTGTTCTTCTTCTTCATCGAGTGGATGGTCAACCTGACCAATACTGGTGTCAGAGTTATTAAGCCGCCAAAGGCCTCTGAGATGGCTTAAGTAACGACTACTATCCGTAGAAAGTAACCGGGACAGACGGCTTAACGTGCCCTCCAAAGCACGGAATCATCTTACTTTTGGAGCAATCAGGTGATTCAGACTGCAATGCCCTAACCAAACTGAGAAAAGTCTCACAAAGAGATTTTTGTGAGATATCCCCACCGTGAATCGAACCCGGAACCTCCGGGTCGTGAGCCGGACGTTCAAACCATAAGACCACGGAGGCTGTTGATCTAACTAACTGATACTACATGATATATACTCAAATACTTTATTACAATATATAATTGACACCCAGACGTCGTCGCCAATAACTAAGTCTTCTTGTTGACTCCTGGACGGAATCGAACCCACAATCGCCGCCACAGTAAGCGGTCTCACTGTTCCAATGGGCTTGTCAAATAATATCATAGATTGGTATTTATATGGTATTTATTTATTCAAATCAAATTGTTTTCTTCGTCTATTTCTTCCATGGTTACAACTGCTCAAAGTATATAATATAATACCTAGAATCAATAATTATTATGGTTATTTCATAGTCAATCTTACGTCAAAACCATGTCAAAATTCTTTACCAAACTAACAAAATTTCCCATCGGAACACACAAAGTCTACATCCTACACCTCCCATAATGGATCAGAATAAAGTTAAAATAGTATAAAACTATTCTGAACCATTTATCCTTCAACTGCACCCAAATTTAATCACAGAACAATACGAAACCAAATGCTTCTAAATAAGTAACAAGAAAAATGCATATCGGCGCCATCTGTGGTATCCTAAGACAAAACACGTTACCCCTGAAACAATGGCAAAGAAGCATAAGAACATTCGGCGACAAGACCCAGGCACATATCAAGTCAAGTCGCAAACCCACCACCAACTTATTCCGAACCAAATGCAACAAAAAATCCCCCAAAGACCTAGCACTTAACGGCATCTGCATCACAAATAAAAATCATGGTTACAACTTCATGGACGAATTTAGATTAAACAGCTTCTTCCCATTGAGAGAAGTCACCAGCTGCAAAAGAAACGTTCTAAGTGTAAATCCACAATATTTCAGAGGGCCTAACGCGAAATTATATAGCAAAAGTGCTAAAGATGATAATGATAAGGGTGGCCCAGTGAAACAGAGTGGTGGAAGAATAGGCAAAATAGACGCAGCCAGTGAACAAGGTTTCTTCCATAAACTAAACTTAGCCAGACTGAAACAAGCTAAATTAGATCTGGAGAAAATGAACCAGCTAAATAAACCTGACAAACCTGAATCAAAATAGGGAAATGAAATTGAAATGAATTGTTGCTGAAATAGAAAATTATTTAGCTACAAATAATAAGAAATGTCTTTATAAGTATAAATTATAATATTAGCAAATAGTTTAAATAAAAGCAACTTCATATTCTATAACTGTTTTATCTATTAGATTTTATTGCAATCCTACTAATTTTATAAATGCGAAAGTTTGTGAAGTGAGGATGTATGTATGACGTATGTTTGTTACTCTTTCATTAAAAAACTACTGGACGTATTTGGATGAAACTTTCCAGTAATATAGATTAAACATTGGTATAACATATGGAATACATTTTATTCCGAAATTTCCCGCGGGAACGGGAACAACGTTGGTAATCCCGCAGGGCGCAGCTACAATATAGTTCTGATATCTTATGATAATCCATCCAATATGATATGATATCTATACTGTTAAAGAACTTTATATAGGTTTTAGATCATAAAAATAAAAATGAAATTCGAAAACGTTATCTTGAATACTTATTTATTTGAGATAAAAAGATGAACAATATATAAATAATCTAGAATATATACAGAACATAATTTTAATAGGCAAGCAATTTTTTTTTAAAAGGACTAAAAAATCTTTTCCCATAGACATGGCGTACTATCACTATCAACTCATCTTGCTAATTTAAAAGACTAATTTAGTAACATCACCTTCCACACCACCTACTTCAAATAGAAAAACCACAATCGCAACAAGTTTATGAAGAACAGCATTAAATATAATAAATCAAACGTTGGGTTCTGCTGGTTTCTGCTCTTGCTGTGGCTCATCTTTCTTCAGTTTCTGCTTAATCTTCTGCAACTGTTCTCTTTGTTTGTCGTAGAAGTATCCTTCTTCCTGGGCAGCTCCAAACTTTCCCAGACCACCTCCGGACTCTCGGATTGCACCTCCGGCACCACCTCCTTTCCCAGCTCCAGATCCTGGAACTCCAGGTATGTTAAACTTTCTTATATGACCACGGATATTGGGCCAGATAGAGCGAAGCAGTTTGCCACTATTCATTCTAATATCTTTTTTGGGATTTTAGTTGAAGATAAGTGTCAGTTTGTAACAAGGTAACAAGTTGATGACGTCATCTAATTGTCAAAACATTAGACGTGTAGAAAATGGAGATGGAACTTTTTAGTTTTGCTTAGCTCAGAGTAAAGAGGTTGATATAAGTTTCTTTGTAAAAACGTTATAAATTTTTAATAAGTACTAATATGTGAGGAGGTTTACTGCACTGTACTGATATCTTCAGTGAGACGAGAGGCCTTTGCCCAACAGTGGGACATTACAGGCTAATACTTTTTTTACTAATATGTACTCACTTACTTAATAAACGTTTTTTCGGTCGGAATCAAAGTTTGTTATTGCTTTCTAACACTTTTAATTAATTTAATATTATCTTTTATCAAATTTTATCAGAAGTGGATTAACTAAATAAATACCACGTTAGGATGCTACTACCAAAGTTGTGAGAGGTATTTAAACAGTACGAGGGTGCTTAGCGAAGTTGTGAACCGACAAAGATTGAAGAAACTGGCGTGCTTAGCGTACTCACACCCCTTCTGAAGCAAAGAGGTAAGTTAAACAACCATCGCCTTACGGTTTTACCCGTTTTGTACCCATTCCCGAGGGAATTCCGGGATCAAAAATATAACCTATAACCTAACCGTTAACTGTGGCTATCCATTACAATAAGAACCGCATTGGTGGGTCCTGGGATTAGCGAGTACAAACAAATATTATACCTTGCATGCTTCGATCAACAATACCTTGCAATGATGCATGCACTACTCACAAAAGAAGGGAGCCTTAATAATTGCAGTAGTGTATAAAATCGTACTACATTACTATTTTTATTTTTACGGTTTACAAAATACACCTAGGTCCTCAAAATGTCAACCATGCAGACCTATAATGTCCGAGAAAATATACAGTAGCAAAAGGATTGATATAACAAAACAATATGGCTTCCGTTTTTGCCATTTGTCTGCAGAATCCTAAAGTTACACACAGTTAACATACGTTTTTACATTTAGGTAACATAAATAGTTAAAATAAGACCGCAAATAATGTATTTTAATTAGCAGATTTCGAAACGCTTTAATTATTTTCTACGTACGATTTGTCCCACTAATTTGTTTAAACCCTTATTTCTGTTATCATAATTATATTTTCTCACTAATTAAAATATTTTTCTATAAATATAACTTTTAAGTGTGTTAGTTGTAGTCGTTTTTAGTTTAGAAATATGATTGTGGACAAAGTTGTGTAGTTTTAACATCGACAATGATTTTGGAAAGGGTATGTATTTGGATATTTTTTGACATATATCAACGCACAGCCGAAACTACTGCACCAAGATACTTGGAATTTGGTTCAAAGGTTCCTTTCATGACGTCAGTGAACACTAAGAAAGTGTTTTGCCAAATTCAGCCCTTAACGGAGGTAGTTCTTTCACCCCAAGCGAAGTGAGGGCGGCAAATTTCTGCATATTTTTTTTGGTGTTTTTAAAATTAAGATTATAATCATCTCAATGATTTTTAAAGTTATTTAGAGCAAAAGTAAATATTCTTTCTATAATGATGAAGATAGATACAATAAGTACCCAAGTACTTGTTCGAAAGTAATATTTTAACTTAACTTTATTTTCAGATATCAATATTCTTACTGTTTATACTTCCGGTTGTATTGACTTGGTAAGTTATCCTACTAAGTACCAAATGTGTAGATGGGTGTGTGAGTGGATGGATGTGTATGTAGACATATATGAACTAAAACCACCCCGTGGTGTTACCGCGAAATTTACGCGGGAGCGGGTAAAACGCGGGATGAAAATGTATCTCATGTGTTATTCTGACGTACTCGTATATCCTTCAGAAGTTTTTGCGTGAAAGAGTAACAAACATACATACATCCTCACAAACTTTCACATTATAATATGAGTAAGATAGCCCTTGTAACCATTGGACAGACTGAAAAGTTTCGTTTGAAATGAGTTTAAATATACTAAACTTGGACTTAACTAGCAACGCCCCACGGTTTTACCCGCGTTGTGCCAGTTAGTTTCCAGTAGTTTTAGCCAGTAGTATCGGGATAAATCTTTCCGTTGAATGTGGCTATCCAATACAAAATAAATATTTAAATCAGATCAGTAGTTATGGATATAAAAGTCAAACTCTTCAGCTTTATTATACTAGTATAAAAGATTTTGACCAGTGAAGTCAGGGCACCATACTGTAAAAATATGTATTGGCGTTCCGTTGCGAAAGATCGGCGACGGAAGATCCGTCAAGTGTGGCAAAGGCCTTAGCCCCTAGCCAACAAAGTAAAGTAAAGTTATTATAAAGTTAAATTAGCCTGTAATGTCCCACTGCTAGGTAAAGGCCTTTTGCAGTGAGGGGGCTAACAAAGCCTAAGTTAAATTAATTTCAATCTTTCCAGCCCAAATAGAGGATGTCTCTGCCCCTCCACCGGGTCAAATCTAATAGTCCCTGAACTGTTACATCCTCAACAAAACAAATTAGAAAGACTCGTCGTCTATCTATACAACGTCGATGGAGTCCTCAAACTGTACATACCACATGAAAACAAACAGAAACTGATACCAGATCTAGAACTTTCGGAAGAAGACCACCTCCAAACAGTTACTATAGAAAATATTCGAGAAATATTCAGTGTCAGTCTGAATACTATAACGGTTTATACAAAAGAAAGACGTATAGAAGGAATTAGGAAACCTATTCATAAAATAGGTCCTCTGCTGCCTCCCCCGAGTAATCACTACGAAAATCCAGTTATCGTTCTTCCTAACATCAATAATATTATAGATAGATATCCAGTTCAACCTGCCTCTATTCAAGAAATAATACAGAATGTTTATCCTAAGCCAAATAGCAAAAACCAATATAACGATTTATATGATAACATTGAGATAGAATATGACATTGATCCAGAAAGTTATCTGTATAAGCAACCAGTTGAAATTCCACATTACATAGATACATATGACTTAGATCCAAGCACTATTATCATAAACGATCCATATGATATTAATACCAACCCAATTATCCGTGAGACAATCAATGTCCCACAAGATGTTAATCAATGGACCCCAGTCACTCAACCAATCATTGAATCAATTTACTTGCAACCAAACTATCAACCAAGTGGTCCATCTCTTATTGAAATTGACCCAAATGTAGAGATAAGGCCACCAAATGATCCATCAGCGATATCAAATATATATGAATTATTAATTCCTGCTAACCAAAATAATGAAGGCAAAATAAAAGTTATAACGCAACCATATCAAGTGCTATTACCAGAAGTTAAAGCGGAAAGTAACCCGTACCAAATAATATATGACCCTGGAAGCAATGAAATTCTGTACAACCTTGATCCAAGCATTGTCGAATCAAACGAGTTGATACTTCCACATACAGACGTAAATAACTACTTACCATTAACGAAATGGTTAATCACCGAAATGAATATGTTAAAAAATAAAAACCTAAATGTTGCTTATGATTTAATAGCTATTGGCCAACACGTTAAAGACATTTTAGTCAATAATGGACTACAAATTAATGACAATGGAATCCTGACCGACGTTAAAGGAAATGTACTGAATGTGCACTATCTAAACCTTAGACCAATAATCATTGGACCTTCAAAGTCATACGAAGGCGAGATAGACGTCAACCATCCATTATATACCACCGTGAACTACTTACAAGCTCTCTTGGTAACTAGAACTAGTCCACCAGGGTTATTAGGCGTTATTCCTTTATCTGATTCTATTAATCCAAATAAATCTCTGAAACCCGGAGTAGGTGAATTGATAAATAACTTAAAGAAAATTCCTTTACTTAATCATGATACTATATATCACAGTCATCCCGGAAAATTGGATTTAGTTGATGCCCTGAAACCTCAATTAGATATTCTGAATATTGGCTCTAATGTTGATTCAGACAGCAATGCCAAGCCTATTGAATCTAATGTTCCTCATCAGAACTCACCCATGAATCTTGGTGCATATAACAAAAATAACCTTGGACTAATACCAGCTGAAGAAATTGAAGATGCTTGGAACGAGCCTGTGGCATCAACACTTCCATCCAATATAGATCTCAGCCATCATACAAAACCAAATTATAACGAAGAAAACCTGTTAAATTACCACAATAGTCAACCATATATTCAAATATCGGACCCTCAAAGACTTTCAAGTAACAATCTACTTTTAGAACTACTGCATGAGCAGCAAAATACTAATCCAATAGTTAATCCACTAAACCCAAGTGAAAGTAAATTGAACTACCCATGGTACAATATCCCAGGATCTCAAAATATTCCAAGCCAACAAGTTTTATCAAATCCTTTACATCTCATTAACGGTGGTTATGATATAAGCAATTTAGGTCAATTAAAACAGTATCCACAAAATTATATATCAAGACCAGGAAAAAATACACACATTACCAATCAAGATGACATCAAACAATATATCGATACGATCTCTGCAGAGAATCAAATGAAACACCGGCAAATTAGCTATCCAAATTATAATGCACATCAAAATCAAATCGACTATGGATATCCTTCAAGTAGTTATGGTATATTAGATCTCAACCAATTGCATCCCAACCAGGATTCTATTGCTATATCTGGCCAGAACCTGCCAATAAATCTCTATGGTGACAACCAAAGATATTTAGACTTGAACTCTGGTGAAAGTCAAATACTTCTACAGCCACATATTACCAACCAATACACGAATCTAGATCCATATCAAATATCACCTAATTATGATCTAGATGTGATAAATCCACTCGTACCTGACGGGTATTCACAACATCAGGAACCTTCCAGTCTTCAAAATGATCTCAACTCTATACATCTTAACTTAGAAAATGAAAATAATCTTCATTACAATATCCTTAATTCCGGTTCTCAACCCGATGTTATTGAATTAGATGAAGATGGCTCTGGACAATATACACCCCTAAATCTTTTGAGTCCAAAGCATAACATCATAAATTCAGTTGAACAACACCCCCAGTTAGATGTAAACAATTTAGATTCAAACATTTTGGATGTATTAAATCACGAACAAAACAAAAATCTCTTAAATATACTCCAAAATCAGGAGGCTTTGAATTTAAATGCGATTCAACAATCCAACGATGTAAATAATATAAATTTAAATAAAGTGGACCAAAATATATACAATAATATAGTTGATTTGACCAAAACTCAACCTTCCGGGGATTTAAAAACAATCGAAAGTCTATATAATAATCTAAACCCACAAGAACTACAGCTAGTACAACCAACAACGTTCAGCTTAGCAAGCAATGGACACGATCTCAAAATAGAAGGTCGCCCTAAATATCTTAATCAAAATGTAAAAAATGATATTGTCGTTGATGGCAACAAAATGAATGTATCAAGTTCAAGTAACTTAGAAATATTAGGACGGAGTGCAGATTCCTTGGCTCAGAGTAACAATCAAAATGAGGAACTCATTAATACGATAAACGATCAGAACTTAGAACAATCAGTCTACGAAAACGTAGACGACAATGAAAGTTTAGTAGACCCAGTCGTATTAGAACATGACGATGAAATAATAGGTACTAGGACAAAAACTCCTGATTTAATATCACAAGAACATGCTTATCTAAGTCCACTTGCAGAAGAAGAAGTTTTACAGTTACCTAGTAAGAATATTATAACTAGACAGCCTAGAGATTTTTCAGATATATTGATGCAAGGAGAAGGGGATGATGATGGCTTGGTTTATAGAATTATTGGAGGTAACGCTGCGACCGGCAGCGGAACCCCAGTCAGTAACAAAGGAAGATCTGGGTACTACGGCTAACTGTCATATACGGCCTTATTAATAACGCTCTGCTAAACCACTGTTATAAAGTGTTTTGTCTCTGTTGCTCTTCAGAAAATTGCGTAAGTCAGAAAGTGACAAACCATTCGACAGCAAAAATTTTCTTATTATGCGTTTATTACTATGGCCCTCGATGTTTAATTATATTTAAGAATAAACCTTACTATGTATCCACGGGCTAAAATACAAGCATAGACAAAGGTTTTGTCTATGTTATTCTCTTCTCAAAAGACATCTCTCTCGCTCTATTTCTTTGAAGAAAAGAGATAAAAGACTGAAGACATCTTTTTTGTGTACAAGTGAATCTTTTAAGCCCATGGATATTTATTCAATTTTTATCTTTCTATGTATAAAAACGTAGTGTACGTAACTGTGAACTAACTCTTAAGGTAAAAAGTACTCATAGTTACATAGTTTAAGATCTAGATGATGTAATCCATTTCATTATTTAACTAGGTAAATAAGATTTAGTTTTAAGAGTTATCTCATTAAAAATACTATGATTTTCTATATTTTTTATGATCATAAGGTAAAACGTTGTTAGATATATAGACGTAATTTTAGAAACAGATAATCTTGTAATATAATGCGACCGGCTTGATAATGGAATCGAAATATACTGTAAACTACTCTTATTATTAATAAATGTGTGACGAGCATCCCAAAATTCAAATGTTTGATTTCAACCCTAAACTACATAGTTTTTTAAAAATAAAATAAAATAATAATTATCTCCTTAGAGCGATGGGCCAAGTCTTTTGAGACTCTATGGAATACAAATCCTATATGTAGAGGTGACTTTTCATCAAAACTGCATTGTTATTATTATTCACACTTCTTTCATTACTGAGAAATACATTAAATAGAATGTTAAATATTAAATATTAAATATTAAAACAGCTTGCTAATTAAGTGCCCTTTTTGGAGTTGGTTAAAATTAGCAATATATAAAGCGCCATCTACAAAACTTGAGAACTAATTTGACATATAACTAGACATGCGTAATAAATGCAAGCAATAAGTTCATTTATATTTAAACAGATGGCGCTATCCTTCATATGTGCTGCCATCTGTAGGAATCTTATAGAACTTTTACGGCTACTACTAGCTTCCTTCTTTCTAATTAGTTCCATATGTTTTCGATAGATGGCATAGCCATTATAAATTAAATAAACTAAAGATAAGGTTAAATAATTAAGAAACAGTTTAATTTATTATCTTACATTAAAGATTATTAAAATCATTCGATATTTATAAACAATTATTTTAATTCTATGTTTAAACCTACTTTTCCCGCGGTTCCATTCACAGTCAGTAGATGGCGCTAAAATGGAAGTTAAAATGAAATCGCTATTTTCTCAGGTTTCGTTTGGGTTGCGCCATAGATTTAACCACCTAGAAAAACATTTTTCACTGTTAATATATTTTATAAGTTCATATTATTTTCTTCACCAAGAAAAGATTCTGAATTCAATTTAAAATTAAGGCTAAATAGGTATTTATTTATATTTTGAAAATACAAGTTTTCATGTATTCGATACTAACTTTAAGAACTTATATTTTACTAGCTGTCCCGCGCGGTGGTTCCAACCGCGACCCAATAGATGTCGCTAGTGTGAATCTAAACAATCCAGGGTGCCACCCAAACGCATACAAAAAAAACATTCAAATCGGTCCAACCGTTTATGCTGGGGCCACACTTACGCTCAATGTCAATGCCCATTGAATGCAATAATTTTCAATGCAATATAGTGGGTGGCTACACTTAAACTGTCAATGTCAATGTTCATTTATTGGAAAAATTTGACATTGACAACGGCATTGAATTTACTTCAATTCAGGCAAGATGGACGTCGACAGAGCTCTATATTTCATGAGAGTTAATTTATATTATTTGACTTTATTAAATCATTATCGAATAAAGAGACCATGTTTGCATAATCTCAAGAAAAGTAATAATTTTGTTGTTACTCCACTCTGTCGCCATAGTACGTATAGACAAAAACGTGCGATTTTGAGGCAAATCCATCGTAATAAGCAAATACGTCCGAACCCGTTGCGCTCTCGACGCACACTGACAATACGTAGTGTGGCCGCTTCATGCATTTAACTCTCGCATTAATCTCTTTGATGTACCGCCACTCGAGCTATCGCATACGCCAAATGGCATTGTCAATGCTATTGTCAAATTATGACGCATAGTCGTGGCTACACCTACGGTTAATGTCATATTCTATGGCATATGGCATAGGTGTGGCCCCAGCATTAGGAAGAGTTCAGTGATATACACACGTACATACAGTAGAATTATACATAGGTATATGTATTAAGATGTTTGCAATCGCTAAGGACCATCCTCGGGACCAGCACAGTATCGGTTGGTTTGTATCATCGGTTTTCAGGGATGCTACTGCGCAGGCATTTATATAAACACAAAATTTAGCTACAGACTTCTTCTCCCACCATCTCTTCCCTCTCTCTCTCTCTCTCTCTCTCTCTCTCTCTCTTCCAGGCAATGTGTCCCACAGGTGCTGGGTTCAGCCTACAGACTACTTAATAATAATTATGATTTACATGATTTTAATAACATGGTGGTATATTAGTTTTGGATAATAGATAACCCTCCAATCAGGTACCTTATTAATAATCCAATCACGTACCTTATTAATGCGATACCGGATGGGGTTATTAATACGACATCCCGAAATAGATAAGCAGGTTTAAATATAGTATGTTACCTAGAATTTTGCTAAACCAAGTTAATGACAAAGACAGCGATTAAAAAGGTTAATACCCATATCTTTAATTGCGTTAGTATTAGATAAAACAAAGAAATATATTTCCCAACATAAATCTATAACCTTCTTAAATTAGTAACACTAACGGGGCATGCAACCTGAGTGTCATCACAAAAAGTGCAACAAAATCGACTCCTGCGCAAACCAAGCCACGGAGTTACGACTATTCAACTTAAACCAGTCAGTCTTACGAATGCGTCCGACGAGACGACACGTCTTCAAGACAAAAACAAAACACGGTTCTAAATTTAAAACGGTGTCATTTAAATAAAACAATACGACTTTTTAAAACAATGATATTCTAAGGTTTCGTAGACGAAGTTCGAGTGAGTTTTTAATAATTTTTCATTCAGTTTTCGTGATTTAAGTAAGGTTTTATTGTTTGTGCCGTTTTATCAATGTTACTAGTGTGACAGGATGTTGTTTTGTAAACTTATAGGACATTAGTGATCATTACATGGGATATAGCCACTGGTGAGTCTATAACTACATTTTCTTATTAGATTTTTTCATTAAGTTTCGAGATTTATTTAGTTTTGAAGAAAAGGAGGTTTTGAACTCATTGTTTATTTTTTTGATATAGATTTATTATTTTACCCGATTTTTTTGTAAATTATTGATACACAAAAGAACAGTCAACTCCGAAGTGAAGTAAACTTAACAAAACCTTTCTTACTAAGAGAGTTCATTTAATTAAAAGTATTTTAATACACAGTTGTGCACGGGAATTAATTGTCTCTCGTTCGACGTATTTCTTCATCAAATTAATTGAGTTCTTTTATCTAGCTGTAGGCTTTTGTCATTAAAATCCTTCAAAGGTATCGGTCCAAATTGAACTGTTGTGAACACCGGTGCTAGTCTAGTGAACCGCGTACGATGCAAGTTGACTGCGGTCAAACCAATGTTCGCAAAACGAATGCGGATGCAGTCTGCAGTTCAACTCGAAATTTTACCTTAACTTTAGCAGATCCTGATTAAACTAGGGATGTATTGAGGTTCAAATTCATTGATATCTCGAATCGTGGTGAACAGAACACAGTTTTAGAGAACCAACTTTGAAGTATTGGTCTCAGTTTAGCTCTTGAACTAGGATTAAATTGAACGGTTCCAGTTCAGTCGTAACAGTGAAATTGGGACTGGAAACTGTAGGGCTCAAGAAAATATCAATTCAATTTTTGGTATTGGCTTCTGTTGTCATTTCGTCGCAATTCCGCCAGTGTGAGAGTTCCCTGTAGAAAAACAGCTATAACTTTATTTACAAAATAAATTGAGGTATCGTCAACTTGAGCTAACTTGACATATGACTAAGTTGTCATTGACATTGAGTTAGTTTACAAGCTGCAAGATGGCGAATCTATACACAAAATTCGATACATCTTGAAGCTTCAACAGTTAGATCTGTGCCATAATATTGCCAATCAGTGTAATACATCATGAAACGAATATTATTTTTTTCATACCTTGAAATATCGATTCGAAAACTTGATACCCATTTCGTAAATACAAAAAACTTGTCATTCCCAAAGACAGTATCTAGTCTATTTGCGTGATTACACAATTTATAAGTAAAAACAACGGTTCGACCGTGGATCATGGTAACCTTGCGCAGACGCGACGTGCGCAGGCGCAAATCTCGAGTCACTGTTCACTTGATATTTTGCAATTTTATACAAGTTACGTTCGCTATAGAGTTTATTAATGTACGTGCTTCGTTATGAAGTCACTTTTTTCGTTTTGCAATAATTTATACTTATTGGTTTTCGCGAAGTGATATTGGGATTAAGATGGATACCTTAATAAAGGGTGGGTAAAGACGTGTGCAATGTCTTGACGGATCTTATTTAACCGACTTTGAAATAAGGGGAGGTTTCTTTTTGTATGTTTTCATTTTTACCTTAAGTTCGAATATTAGATGCCTCAACCTTCATTTATGGTCTGTCCTTCAAGATGTCTATATTTTTCGACTAAAGTTTATTCCAAAAAATCCCCAAAATCAAAAAGCTACTTTTAAACCATAACTTCATTAATTCATTTCGAATAGGTCAGTGGTCATCTATGACCGCCTAAAGACCTCCGACATGGTATAACCACTGATAGGTACAATCGACCGACTGCTTACCCTGCCCTTCAAAGAATGGCGCGGTATTAAATTTAATGTTTCTAACTACCTATACAAGATCCCCTATAGTATGGAGCCACCAATATGCAACAAGAAATGATATGTTTCCACTGATTCTAAATTCATATAATAAACTCATTAACTAGGTAGTCTAAAGATCAGTCTGTGACATTAAGAATGTAACCTTCGAATACATCTTTACAATACTATGTCTCTGCCATTTATCAAAACCAGTCAAGCAATCGCGCTATGATTGATCAGATCAAAATAAAAACTTTTTTAGGGTTCCGTACCCAAAGGGTAAAATCGGGATCTTAGTACTGAGACTTCGCTATCCGCCCGTCCGTCTGTCAACAGGCTGTATCTCAAGAACTGTGATAGCTAGACAGTTGAAATTTTCAAAGATGAAGTATTTCTATTGCCGGTATAACAAAAAGAAACAAATATTCGCAAACAACAAACGTGATTTTTTTCCGTTTTTTAAAGTACGGAACCCTCCCTGCGCGAGTCCGACTCGCACTTGGCCGATTTTTTGTATTTGTTCTATAATTGAGTAAGAATATGACCTAGAAATATGTATGTACTAAGATAATGTGTTTGTAAATATTGGGTGGTAAATATTAGTTAGTAGTAGATTTAGTTAGTTGCTACGTGCAGTTAGGATTCGACCTAGTTCCGTAATTTAGTTTAAGGATATGTCTATGACGTAGGGTTTTCCCCATTTTTAATATAAAATATTATAAACGCGCTAATCTCAGAAACTACTGAACCGATTTGAATAATTCTTTCACTGTTAGATAGTCTATTTATCGAGGAAGGTTATAGGCTATTTTTCATCCCGAAATTCCCACGGGAACGGGTACAACGCGGGTAAAACCGCGGGGCGCTGCTAGTTTTTAATATAAACGAGCAGCACCCGTGTGTTTTCGTGTGAATCTCGGGTTAAAAAAATAGCCTGTAACCTTCCTTTTGAATGTAATATTTCTTTTTGTAATGGACAGCCACATTCAACGGGAAGGTTATAGGCTACTTTTCATCCCCAAATTCCCACGGGAACGGGCACAACGCGGGCAAAACCGCGGGGCACTGCTAGTAACTTATAAAACCAAACCTTTCTTAATTTAAAACGATTATCTTCATTAAATGATTAAACATTATCATTAACGAACGTGCAGTGTTGTGAATCGACTCCAATGTCTTGAATACGGTGTTAAATGATCCAGAAATAATTATGAATGGATGTATGAAATTGAATCAAATTAATAAACAGGCACGTTAAGCCGTCGGTCCCGGTTACTTTCTACGGATAGTACTCGTTACATGAGCCATGTCAGACGCCTTTGGGGGCTCAATAACTCTGACACCAGGATTGGTCAGGTTGACCATCCACTCGATGAAGAAGAAGAATATACAGGCTAGGTACAGTCGGTCCATGTTGTTAAGCATTTAATTACTATACTAGCAGTGTCCTGTGGTTTTACCCATTTATTACTTTCTACAGATAGTATATTATAATTTAATAAAAAATAAAAAATAAATTATAAAATATAGGTGGTGGCGCCCCGTGGTTCTACATATTTATCAAAGTTTGATTCTATAGAGAGGCAGTCAAAACAGTAATTGTTCTTGTGTACCTACTCGACATTACGTTCATACCATACAAATATATAGATAATGCATTTCACCAGTATATTGTATTTGTATATAATAGAAAAATAATTGAAGAAAATAAACAACTACCTAAGGTATTTTACTTCGAATGATTAATCATAAAGTTGGTCCTAATAATCAATTGTCAAACAATCTAAAATGGAAAAATGGCGGCTGGAAATATTTTTCCTCTTAAACCTCTTTAAACTTCTTTTTTTTTTTAAACCTCTATTGAGGTTTGAGTTTTGACCTGCTATCTTAAGGCGAGTACTGACCGAACGTTACAAGGCGTTTATGACGTACTAGCAGCGCCCCGTGGTTTTACCCGCGTTATGACCGTTCCCGTAGGAATTTCGAGATGAAAAATAGCCTTCTTCGATAAGTGAATTATCCAACACTGAAATAATTTTTCGAATCGGACCAGTAATTCCTGGGGTTAGCGCGTTCAAACAAATTCTGCAACTTTATAATATTAGTATAGATTACACAGCGAGCGTTCGTGCAGTCAGTACGGGGAAACACGGCACTGTGCTGTGAAAAAATTGCTCGTACCTAGCTCGCTGTGAATGTAACATTGCCTCTTAACGTCGTCGGTCTGTACCTACCTGTATGGTTCGTTTCCATTAAAGAATAGCGTTGCAGTACGGAGCTCAATCGGCCAATGACCACGCATTGATATTATCAAATCTTTTCGTAATGCGTTGTGATTGGTCATTTGAGCTCCGCATAGCTCCGCTCCGCTGCAATAGAAACGCACACTTATAAAATCAGTAAAGATTATTAGGACCGCCCGTCAAAAAGTAACCGAGCTATAGCTCGGTTTATGATACTGAATCTTTGATTAAGATAACACATTTAACTCTTATTACGTACAAACTACAATACATTTTCGCCTATCGCTATTTTATTTAACTTAGAACATTATACCTGTTTAGTTTCATAAGTGATTATGTAGTTTTTTATGTATTATTTAGTACTTATGTAAGATATCGGTTGCTAGTTCAAAACGTAACTAGTTTACTTATTAAACGAAGTAGTTGTAGGTCAAACTATGTTTATTGGGCCTTGAAATTGTAAGCAACCGGTTTTTTAAAGAAAATAACGTGAATTACTCAATATTGTAGTATAGTATAGATATTTTATTTTCCTTTTCATTTCCCCTTTATTCAAATTTCAAATAATGTTTGAGCATATCACTACATAGTATAAAACAAAGTCGCTTTCCGCTGCCTGTCCCTATGTATACTTAGATCTTTAAAACTATGCAACGGATTTTGACGCGGTTTTCTTTAGTAGATAGAGTGATTCAAGAGGAAAGTTTATATGTATAAAAATTCTCCAAATTCTCACGGGAATGGGCACAACGCGGGTAAAACCGCGGGGCGCTGCTGTTGTTTGTTGTTAATAAGTAAAATGAGACTTATTGCTTACAAATGTCAAGTGCTTAAGATACCTTAATCCAGCCGTTAAGTAATAACTACTAACCTAGTTTCCATATAGATTTGTATTGAACCTTATTAGCCTATTTGAAGCCTACTTTCAATGCCCTATGTCAAACACACTACATCTGCGGTTGAACCTAGAAAGCGTAACAAACAGTAACCTTGTACCTACGTAAAGACAATGTTACTTTCCCGTAATATTAATAACCAACTTGGTTGGTGACAGTGCCCATTAAGATTACATATTTCACTAATTAAAAAAACAAATCGAAAATGAATTAATCTTCTTCTTCATCGAGTGGATGGTCAACCTGACCAATCCTGATGTCAGAGTTATTGAGCCGCCAAAGGCCTCTGACATGGCTCATGTAACTGACTACTATCCGTAGAAAGTAACCGGGACCGACAGCTTAACGTACCCTCTGAAGCACGGAATCATCTTACTTTGCGGGCAATCAGGTGATTCAGCCTGCAATGCCCTAACCAAACTGAGGGCAGTCAGATTTTTGCGAGATTAACCGGAACCAACGGCTTAACGTGCCCTCTGAAGCACGGAATCATCTTACTTTTCGGGCAATCAGGTGATTCAGCTTGCAATGCCCTAACCAAACTGAGGGCAGTCAGATTTTTGTGAGATATTGTCCTCGGAATCGAACCCGGAACCTTCGGATCGTGAGCCGGGCGCTCAAACCACAAGACCACGGAGGCTGTTAAATTGAATTAATTATTGCCGCACTCAGAGTACAAAATGTAGTAAATAAGTTTGAGGCCACTGACCTCTGGTGCCAATAAGTATATATTGTGCTCAAAGCCACCAACGATTCCTATATAGAAGTTAATGAGTGGTATTTGACAGGTACTGTATGAAATTAATTACATACTAACGTCAATTAGTTAAGTGTTGTTTTAATGGACGTCTGTGTCAGTAAATATTTCAAAACTTTGATTTTGTATCCCTTGTTGATCATTCAATAGAAAAATAAAGCAATCATCCTTCAATAATTGCCAATTCTTCATGACACCGTAAATAATCATTTATTGTTACATTACACAATTTCTGAACAATATAAATGGTTTCTGTTCACAATTTTATGGTATTTTACTGTGACTGGGTTGAAATAAAATGTCGTGGTTCATGACCACGATACCTTTCGAAAAACCTTTCAAATAGACAAAGGTTTATCAAAATCGATCTAGTGGGAAAATGTCAAGAGGCTTTGTTCAAAACAGGAGTTATTTATAGAATGATAACAGATGTGTAGTACAGAATAAATAACAGCTGTAGTTACCAGAACACATAGAGTTAAAGAGAAGAAGATAAAGGCCAAGAAGAGCATAATGTTGACTAACTAAAAGAAAGAGCAAAGTTCGCGTCGTACGAACAGCTGAAGAAGATGGCAGAAGATAGAGAAAAGTAAGAACTAGAAAACTAGAAAAGTAACTCCATTGACAAGAGCCAAACTCTTATAGATATTTAAGAAGTCACTAATGGTGAAATATCTTTTCGCACAAAATGTGACAAATGTAACAAGACATTTCATCTCGCAAAATGTGACCTTTCATCTCCTCCACCTCTGGAGGGAGATAGGAAGCTTGTAAAGGTTTCGTAGACTATTTCTATCAGACGCTCTTGATATAAAACTTGCTGACACAACCACTGACAAACTTCACTGGTCCTAGCTGTGCTACCATCCATGGGGTCCAGTGTTTAGCTTTTGGTTTAGGCCAAGGTGTCAATTTTTGTTAATTTTACCTACTTATTATCAAAAATGATGGAGAAAAGAGCATTTGCAGTTTGGCCCATTGAATACAGTCCATGGATATGAGTCTACATATCGTCATAGCACCATTAAAGAAACGTTTTCTTTATAATAACGTAATTATGATATGAAAGACTTGAAAACCCATTAATTGACCAAAACACTTATCATAATCTAGATAAAATATCCCAAGTAAATTGAATAATATTCCTAGATTACTTCTTAATGTACCGTGAATTCGATTACGTTGTGATAAGGAAACTGCACGACCCAGTTAGCTGGCCAAGACCTGATGCATCTCAAATTGACTATCGAGGTCTAAGGTCACTAGATGAGTGGTTTGCATCGCAATTATTGCGATTATACGACCGTACGAAATAGAGTTTACTTAAGTTAGAATTGTTGTTGGCTTATAGTTTAGAATAATCCTACTAATATTATAAATGCGAATGTTTGTGAGGATGGATATATGTATGGAAGTATAAATGTATGTTTGTTACTCTTTCACGCAAAAACAACTGAACCGATTTGGATGAATCTTTACAGGGATGTAGGTTGTACATCAGTATAACACATTGGATACACTTTATCCCGAAAATCCTTCGGGAACGGGTACAACGCGGGTAACATCGTTTTTGGCTCATCGGATTTTTGCTGGTCTGAAAAATGGTAATGAAATGATATTCAAAAAGTCAAAAGTGAAATATAGGTACCTAATTGTCATAAAGAGCCTTAGAGATAGTGACGGTTGGCGATATTTGGGCACAACTTTTGCCCAACAAAGGACAGTTAAAGTAAAAACCCTTTTAACGGTGACTTGCCAAAAAGACCTATAATAAGAGCCTAATTCTCCTAAGTGGCTGTGCTACGCTATGATTGGTGGATACAAACAATGCTATGGTAAGTTGCCATGCTATGTTTGGCATTATTGCTCGATAGACAACACCATTGTTATGCAATGTTAACATTAGCGTTAGATACCAAAGATGAAATAGTTAGCATAAACCTATAGGAAAAAAAGTATGTTTGTCGTTCATCATACAATTAGTCATTCATGTACAAACATGCTACGGTGTCTTATTATTATTACTCATTAGTTATTATTTACATTTCCGCTTGCATATACCATCCCCTTCATAATACTATTAAATTAACTGCTGTTATCTACTTGTCCGTCAGCTTGTCATAGATAAACCTCTGTTCCGGAGACTAGTGCATTATAGCAATTAGTCTGGTACAAGTTGATTCCGTATTTATTTAGTTTAGTTCTAAGTTAGGTATTTTTGATTTAGGGATCACTGTTTCGAACCTAGTGTCTTGAAGTTAGATTCTAAGGGCTTTATTAATGAACGCTTATTAACAGCACTTTAGCTACCAAATGGTTTGTCCCTTTCTAACATACGCTATTTTCCAAAGAGCAAAAGAGACAAAACACTTTTAAGCACTGGTTAACCTTTTTCCTCTTCACAAGAGATCTTAGGCTGGAAAACCGATCACATTAGTCCACATTGTATACTTATAGGCTTCGTTTGTTTTCTTGATAAATACACGTGTTTGATTGAATATTGTTTTTTTTTGCCATATACCGATTTTGGGTACAAATATACCGATTTTTAGTGGGCAACTCTACCGATTTCGCTCTTTGACGTTCGAGACCACTGTGATATCACAATATTCAGATATTCAGTTCCAATCATTTTTGTAATTATTTCACTTATCTCCGACTTTTATTGATATCACTTAAATACAAATAGCAACAATGTTAACGTGGCCTATTGTTTATTTTTAAAATATGTCACAAGAGAAGCAGGAAACGCCAACAAAATACTCTACTTTTTCCTAAAATCTGTATCCGTTCTTAATTATTTACGCTACAACTTATTTTCCTCCTCACTGTACTGATATCTTCGGTAAGATGAGATGCCTTTGCCCAGCAGTACTACAAGAAAACTTCAAACTCAGAGAACTACATTACAAAAACCGTAAACCTACCTGAACCTTCTAAAACGGTTCCAAATATGTCGTCATGACTCAGTCACCTCTGTCCGATCAGGAACATTTCAAGGCCACACAAATAGGTCAGGAGTCAGTGTATGACATAATGAAATTATTCGGCACTTTGTCGTGATTGGTGTCCCATACCATCCTCCAATTGACCTGGTCTCCATCAATTGACGCTTCCCGTCTCAGGATTAGTGAGACGTAGACCCGCATTTGTAATGCACTTTTGACCTAACTATTAACACGTTGCTGTCCGTGCATTATTTTTAATGTATTTTTGGGTCCAGCTGTGACCTCCGTGCATCATCACTACATAGTATAAAACAAAGTCGCTATTTTTGTCTGTTTGTTTGTCTGTTTGTCTGTATGCTTAAATCTTTAAAATTACGCAACGGATTTTGATGCGGTTTTTTGTAATAGGTAGAGTGATTCAAGAGGAAGGTTTTTATGTAAAAAAATTCCCGAAATTCCCACGGGAACGGGCACAACGCGGGTAAAACCGCGGGGCGCTGCTAGTCTTATATAACTAGCAGCGCACCGCGTAGTAGTCTATATAAGACAACTAGTTGTCGTTTTGATTCACTTCTGTCATAATGTTTATAAATGTCACATGATAGTCACGTGATCAAACCACAGTCCCATACATTTTGATAATGAGTAAAAAAAGAATACGAAGCGATTTCCACTTATCTACAGCGGCCTCACGTGACTTATGTCGTTGGCATTAGAATTAAATATGTATTTATTTAAAATGACGAAATTAAAAAGTTTTCAAGGGTCCAATAAACTGTCTTTTAATGCCCAAAACAACGTTAACCTTAACATTGATTTCGCAAGAATTTCATCAAAACTTATACAGTATTAGTCTAATGCAACTACATATAAATAAAAGATGAATATTTATTTAAAAAAGCTATCTTAGGTGCATGACCTTAACTACTTATAATAAACCTTCAAAATTTTAATAAAACGTGAAGATTTCTGTTGACATTTTAATATTCATGAAGTGAAATATAATAAATGTTTCACAACTGACTAATATTTGAGGACCTTGGCGCCCTAGAGATCGTTTCTCTGACATTGGAAATGAAAAACATTCATCAACTCCATTCTCATGCATCATTGATATCAAATTAACTATCAACATCGGTTTCAAGGTGATGATAATCACCAGGGTTAGCTCGTGTCCACACCATTGCAGTGGGAATTCCGAAAAAAACCATAGGTCGATTAATATTATCCTACTTCCTATCCTATCCTACTAATACTATAAATGCGAAAGTTTGTGAGGATGTATGTAAGTTTGTTGCTCTTTCACGCAAAAACTACAAAACAGATTTGGATGAAACTTTACAGTAATATAGGTTATACATCTGAATAACACATGGGATACATTTTATCCAGAAATTCCCGCGGGAACAGGTACAACGCGGTTGAAACCGCGGGCCGCGGCTAGTTATATAATAAAGCTGAAGAGTTTCTTCATTTGAATGTGCTAATCTCAGAAACTACGAATATTTATTTTTGTAAAGGATAGCCACTTTCAAAGAGAAGGTTAAAGGCTATTTTTCATCCCATAATTCCCACGGGAATAGACACAACGCGGGTAAACCGCGGGGTGCTATTCCTGATAAGCCTAGACTTCCTCCTTTAATAACACCCTCTCTATATGCCATCGAAACACTATTCACATGTAGAACATGATGAACACTGCAGCCCTGGAGCGATGACGCTTCTGCTAAAGAATTTTAATTCGAAATTTCAAAAAATTAAGGTCCTTATTCATAAACACTTATTAACAGCACTTTAGCTATCAAATGGTTTGTCCCTTTCCGACATACGCTATTTGCCAAAGAGCGAAAGAGACAAAACACTTTAAAACACTGTTTAATTTAAATATCGTTTATGAATAAGGCGATAAATATCGAACTACCGCACTCAGAGTCACCATTTAATCATTCAGTCATTCATTTAGTCATTTAGTCATTCATTTCGAGTAGATGTCGAACCTTCAACCCTGGTGTTAGAGTTTTTAGACCAATTAATCGACAATTAACTAACCGACTTAATTTTTAATCCTACTAATAGTTCTTCTTCTTCATCGAGTGGATGGTCAACCTGACCAATACTGGTGTCAGAAATATTGAGCCGCCAAAGGCCTCTGACATGGCTCATGTAACGACTACTATCCGTAGAAAGTAACCGGGACCTACGGCTAATAGTTCATAGTACATAGTAGTATTCTAACTCAATGACACTTCATGATGCTGGGGCCACACTTACGCTTAATGTCAATGACCATTATCTCAATAATTAATGCAATAATTTTTAATGCATTAAAGTGGGTGGCTACACTTAAACTGTCTCTTTCTCTCTTTGATGTACCGCCACTCGAGCTATCGCTTACGCCATACGGCATTGTTAATGCCATTGTCAAATTATCACGTATAGTCGTGGCTACATCTACGGTATACGTCCATTATCTATATTATTTATGGCATTTCTCGTATGTGTGGCCCGGGCATAACAAATCTCTACTAAGGAAGCATAATACATAATATCTTACATAGCAACAACTTTTAACTTCACTCTTTTGTTTTGTAAAGCGGTCTCATTCAACAAAAAGTCTAACAAAAACCTGTCTAAATACCGAAGCTATAAAAACTGAAGATCATCTGTAATCACTTCTCAGTATTGCGTTACTAACTGGTATTATAACATCTACGAAGTTCAGCTTAACTTATTTCAAACGCAGCGGGGAGTGTACTTCAACGGCATACGTGACATGGTGTTTAAAAGAATACTTAGGTTGATACCTACCTTCTATTAAGGTTGGTTTTCGGTAGCGACCGTAGCTGCAGGCAGCAACTGCCGGCCGCAAGCAGCAGTATTGCCGCGCTCGAAACATAGAGATTCATAGAAAGAAGTGATGCTTGCGGTCGGCAGCCGATTAAAAAAAGGTGGTAGTTCTCATTAAAACCTTGTTTGAAGTTGAATTTTCGCTTGAAATTGTTATTGACATTTATAATATTGGTGGTTATGTGAAGGTCAATTTACTTGGACCAATATACTCGTAATATCCGTAAGCCAAGAAATACTTCCTTATATATTTATGATACAGTGCTACAATGGGAGTATTGCAAAGCTATTTGAACTATTTACCGAGATTTCGCTTTTTTAGCTACGAAGAAAGATAACACACTAATCTCTGCAACTGCCAGCAAGTCCGAAACGATTAATTATTTATATAGGTATAAGAGCCACATTCAAGGGGATAATTACAAGATACTTGCATCCCACATTTCCCACGGGAACGGGTACAACACGCGGGAAACTGAGGGACGCTAGTCTACACTATCTACACAAATATTATAAAGAGGAAAACTTTGTTTGTTTGTAATGAATAGGCTCAAAACCTACTGGACCGTTTTTAAAAATTCTTTCACTATTCGAAAGCTACATTATCCGCGAGTAACATAGGCTATTTTTCATCCCGAAATTCCCACAGGAATGGACACAACGCGGGTAAAACCGCGGGGCGTTGCTAATTGTACTATATTCACGTTCTATTCAGCTCGGCAGAGGTAGTTGACATTGCAAAGGCCTCTGTCACAATAACTTAAGTATGGCACTCCGATTTTATTGTAATGCTAATTTATTTTCGGATGTTTCGTGTTGTTTACATATTTTGTTACGTTTAAAAACATTTGTAGTGAGAAAAGCACGAGTAGGTGCAGAAAGTATAAGTTAGTCATTATATTACTAGATACTTGCCTTGACTTCGTCGGATCGAATTTTGTTCGGAATTAATCTTGAAATGAACTGTCAGGGTGTCACAGCGCAAGCGACGGCGCAACTGAAAAGATATTTTTTTGAAAAAAATTACTTTGAATAATACTTCAGTTCTAATACCTTTTTTGTGTGTAATCATATTATGCCCGATTTCAACCGATTCAAAATAAGTAGAAAGTCTGATAAAAACCTGGTTGGAAGTTGTTTTTTAAACTTACTTACACCTCTGTGGTCTAGTGGTATGTACACTCGTCGCCAAGACTGAGGGCCCGGGTTCAATTCCCATGTCGACCGAAAACATATTTCTACTTTTCAAACATGGCTCTGGTTTGGGATCACCAAACCGCATTTGGTAAGCGTGGTGACTATGCCTTAACCTCCTCACTGTACTGATATCTTCAGTGAGATGAGAGGCCTTTGCCGAGCAGTGGGACATTACAGGCTTATTAGGTATAATACTAGCCGCGCCCCGCGGTATTACCCGCGTTGATTCGGTTCCCGCAGTAATTTCGGTATAAAATGTATCCCACGTGTTATTCTGATTACTGTAAAGTTTCACCCAAATCCGTTTAGTAGTTTTTCCGTGAAAGAGCAACAAACATACATCCATACATACATCCATCCTCACAAACTTTCGCATTTATAATAGGTAGGTATTTGTAGGATTTTACTTTTTTTACGTCACTAGGGGCCATCGTGTTCCTGCACCGTAGCAACCTGATTATGTAGCATGTTCAATTTTAGAATTTGATTTACATCTCAGTCAAGCATTTATAAAAGAAAAAATCTCATTATTTTCCTTTAACGAACATACTTAGAAATCAATCAAATCTAAGTACCTACTGCAACATTACAAAGTCTAGGTAGCTAGACTAAGCGATGTTAATTCATTGCGATTGTTAAGAAACGTGCAGCTCGACCCCTACTTCGATGGGTGGCCGATAGTGGCATTTCTATCTGAGCGTTGCCGTGCTTCGGAAGGCACGTTAAATTGTCAGTCCCGGTTGTTTCAATCGTTAGACCATGTCGAAGGCCTTAAGACGGTCTAAAAACTCCGACACCAGTGTTGGACACTAGCCTACTCGAACTTACTTACTTACTTACTTACTTACTTACTTACTTACTTACTTACTTACTTACTTACTTACTTACTTACTTACTTACTTACTTACTTACTTACTTACTTACTTACTTACTTACTTACTTACAAATTCTATATCTCAAAAGTGTGCAACTCGTAATAAATTCTTATCAATGTACACTATTCTATCTTTAAGTAGTAAGTTATTGAGTGACATAACATCTAATAAGTTTCTTAACCTACTTTACATGCAGTAATTTCAAAACAAGTGATTGTCATTTGTGTAAGTTGGTTATAAATTATTTTCGCCGCTTGGAATGTGTTGTAATTTAAAGAACAATTGAATGACCAAAGGTGTGTCGAACGAGGCAGTCTAAACTGCCTAAAGACTGACTGGACTATAGTCTGTAATGGTCTTTTGAATTCCTCTATAATGATGTTTAACACAATCTCAAGAAATTGTGGATAAAAATCGTACCAATATTTTAAATGCGAAAGTTTGTGAGTATGCATGTATAGATAGATGTATGTATGTTGGTTATACATCAAAATATATAATGTGATAAATTTTATCCCGAAATTTCTGCGGGAACGGGTACAAAACAGGTAAGACCCGAGGTACTACTAGTATTCATCTATTTTAGAGCAACATCCATCCATAAATTTTCATAAACCTTCACATTCAAAGTATTAAGCAAGTTTTGTCTTTCCCAAGGCTTATTTCCTACAAGATAGCATTAATAGTTTTTAATAAAAGTAGCTAATTCATTTAAAAGTATGCAAATCAATTAAAGTTGAAGATTGTAAATTAATGGAAAACTACTAAAGTATGCCCCATTTGGGAAATATCACTACATAGTATAAAACAAAGTCGCGTCTGTTTGTCTGTTTGTCTGTATGCTTAAATCTTTAAAATTACGCAACGGATTTTGATATGTTTTTTTGTAATAGGTAGAGTGCTTCAAGAGGAAGGTTTTTATGTAAAAAAATTCCCGAAATTCCCACGGGAACGGGCACAACGCGGGTAAAACCGCGGGGCGCTGCTAGTTTCTGTATAATGATAACAACATCCATAAAATATGTTTTCAAAAACATACACGGTTAATTAAACCCAAACTAATCTCTTAACTTGTACTATGAAATATAACTAACTGATACTAATACATAATTATAAAAATGCTTTATATGAATTTATAGTTAACACCCAGACGCCGTCGCAAACAACCTTGTCTGTACATATTGTTGACTCCGGGCGGGAATCGAACCCGCAACTCCCGTCCCAATAAGCGCTCTCACATGCCACAGGCTTGTCAAGTAAATAGGATTGTGTCCAACTATATAATACACTAGCAGCGCCCCGCGGTTTTACCCGCGTTGTGCCCGTTCCCGTGGGAATTTCGGGATAAAATGTAGCCTATAGCCTTCCTCGATAAATAGACTATCTAACAGTGAAAGAATTATTCAAATCGGTTCAGTAGTTTCTGAGATTAGCGCGTTTAAACAAACAAACAAACAAAACAAACTCTTCAGCTTTATAATATTAGTATAGATACTTTATTTCCCTGAGTTCCTTCAGAACGCGTACAATGCATTAGCACTAATGCTACTTTAAATCCCGGAATTCCTTCAGAACGTACAAAAGCCGGTATAACGTAAAGACGGTGCTGGTATTAATACAAAAGTGCGATGGCCTTGTCCGTATGTCCGTCAGTGAAAGGAAGAAGTGGCCTTGAGTTCGTAACATGATCTGATTATACCATTTGAGTTTATGTCAAGTGTATCATTTGGTTCATTCATTATATCTATGTTTAGTCTTACTTTCTATGCGTTTATAGATTGACTAGCAGTGCCCCGCGGTGTTACCCGCGTTGTACCCGTTCGCGTGGGAATTTCGGGATGAAATGTATCTCATATGTTATTCTGATGTATAGCCTATATTGCTGTAAAGTTGCATCCAAATCCGTCCTGTAGTTTTTGCGTGAAAGAGTAACAAACATACATACATACATTATACCCATCCTCATAAACTTTCGCATTTTTAATATTAGTAGGATTAGTAGGCCATTAAACATCGTATGTAACTACGAGGTATTACTAGGAGCTATTTGCTGTTATGAAGATGCTAAATAGAGGATACTAGCAGCGCCCGGCGGTTTTACCCGCGTTGTGCTTGTTCCCGTGGGAATTTCGGGATGAAAAGTAGCCTATAACCTTCCCGTTGAATGTGGCTATCTATTACAAAAAGAATTATTCAAATCGGACCGATAATTCCTGAGATTACCTCGAACATACAAACAAACAAACTTTAAAAAAATCCTCTTTATAATATTAGGTAGTATAGAAGTATAATATTAAAAACCAACAACAAAAATGTTCCGTGACCTTTTATTTTATGTTCGAGGACCATTTTTCGATAATGGCTCACATCTATGCTAATATAATAGCTTATGTTTTGTTTGTTCGAACGTGCTAACCTCAAAAACGACCAATTCGATTTGAATTATTTATTTTGTATGAAAAGCCACATTCAACAAGAAGGTTATGAAATAGCTTAAAGGCTATTTTTCATCAAATGCGGCAAAATGCGGGTAAAACCGCGAAGCACTGCTAGTGTTAGCTTTATACGCTAGTCATAATGTACGACAAGCAATTTCTGTCTATAAGTGGCCCATAGCAAACTTCTTCACCTGTACAAAATATTAATAATTATAATCTAACTAGCTGTGCCCTGCGGTTGCACCCGCATTTATTCCGTCACTGCTTACCTTTTAAACCTTCCCTGGACTTTCATGAATATTTCAAGACCAAAATTAGCCAAATCGGTTCAGCCGTTCTCGAGTTTTAAGCAGACTAACGAACAGAAATTCATTTTTATTATATGTATAGATTTGTGGTCAATAAAAAGCATTTTCTTATCTCAGTTAGTGGAAAACAATAAAAACATAATTACCTAATCTTAAAAGTAGGAATTTTAAAGAATATAACCTTTACTAATACGAACTCATATTAAAATAATCATCTTGTATTAATTAAGTTAACAATTAAATTCACCTTCCAAGGTTGTTTTTGTTTCGTTCATTAATGGTCATATTTTTTATTAATTTCTATCATCACGTGTTATATCATTTCCGGGTTGAAGTTAAGGTGCTTGGTGAACTGCACGGTTTTAAGTGCATACGTTCTACACCACGTTTATTAATAAGTCTCCGTGTGTTTAACCGTTTGCATGTATGACAGACCGGACGTATAAACACAAAACACGTGAAGTATAGTGTGACCCTAATCTTAGATTTCGATCACGATTTTTTGCTTGTTTCACGGTCGTTTGATATTGACTTCGTGCGATGGATGTTTGAGTTAGCGTTTGGCAGAAGTCAAGGTACTTAAGAGCGAATAAGGATGTTATTGATCACGAATGATTTTCGTTAAATACCTAGTTTAAATTGATCTTCCTATAGCTCAAACGCTCATATTGATCTACTAGAAGAACAGATGTCCCTAAGAAGGCTGCTAAATTGAAATGGAACTGGGCTGGCCATATCTGTCGCATGTGCGACGATCTCTGGGCCAAAACGACATCCGAAGGGAATCCCCACAATGCCCAGCGACAGCGTGGCAGACCAAGACGATGGCGCGATGAGCAAAACTCCTCCCGGAAAAACTGACCCTGTCTTGCACTTTATAGAGACCTAAAGAGAGTGGACAGGCCTTTGCCCAGCATTGGTACACACCAGGCATAATATTACATATATATATATATAGATGGTCAAAGGACTCTCATCTCATTGAAAATATCAGTTCGGTGTGGAGGATTAAGCATAATCACTTGCCAAATGCGGGTTGGAGATCTCAAACCCGAGCCATGTTGGAAAAATAGGAAACATGGCTCGACCTGAGAATCGAACCCGGAACCTCAGTCTTGGCAGGCGAGTGCACATACCTCATGACCACCAAAGCGAGCACGGCTCTAAAAATAATTAACAAAAAATGTAGGAGTTTAATCTTATAGTTACTTAACCTTGCATCGACATCTATTGAGTCATTTCAATTAGGTAATTGTAACTATTACCAAACTGAGTATCATTCGACTTTCTATTTTAATTATTACTTTACTTAATGGTTTATTACAACGATCGGTCAAGTACGAGTATATTGTTTTACTCTGAATCTGATTTGTAACAATACGGACTTGTACAGATAAGGATAAATAGTGCGAAGACAAAAGTCCCTGAAGATGATGGTCTTTTGTTTCAATGCGTTGTGATTGGTCAGTTGAGCTCCGCAACAGCAACAACAGCCTCCGTGGTCTTGTGGTTTGAGCGCTCGGCTCACGATTCGGAGGTTCCGGGTTCGATTCCCAGTGGGGATATCTTACAAAAATCACTTTGTGAGACTGACCTCAGTTTGGTTAGGGCATTGCAGGCTGAATCACCTGATTGCCCGAAAAGTAAGATGATTCCGTGCTTCGGAGGGCACGTTAAGCCGTCGGTCCCGGTTCCTTCTACATATAGTAGTCGTTACATGAGCCATGTCAGAGGCCTTTGGCGGCTCAATAACTCTGACACCAGGATTGGTCAGGTTGACCATCCACTCGATGAAGAAGAAGAGCTCCGCACCGCTCCACACCGCTTTTCTGATAACGCATCCTACCATCTGACAACTTTACTAATTAGGTATATCTTGTAATCTAGTCTATCTAGGCATCAATAATTAAATCCTAGCTCAAACCAAAGTACCTATTAGATGTCACAAATCAACAATCGCTTGCAATAACTCGACTAAACGAGATTCCCAGTGATTTTTCTCACACACGTCTATTGTATCGCAATATTCATAAAAAAACTGGAACAAACTGTTTACTGATACTAAGGCCAGCTTGTTGGGAAAATGCTGTTATCATTATTCTTAATCTAAGTGATCTATCTTTAGGAGATAGAGAATCATTTAAATATTACTAGCCTAGTACATACTGCTAGTGTGTTTGTTAATTACACCCGTACTCAGAGACGTCAAATGCAGCCTTAGTAGAGATTTAATGACTGAATCTGACATGTAATGTATGAATAAACGTCAATTAGTCAAGTGTCGATTTAATGAACGGCTCTGAGTGTGGCAGTTGAACAGGTAGAGGTATGTAGGTAATGGGTATACAATCAGCCCAAATAAATGATAAGCATATTTAGAATCTTTCATAGTTTTTGAAATTAATTATCTATACTAATATTATAAAGCTGAAGAGTTTGTTTTGTTTGTTTGTTTGTTTGTTTGTTTGTTTAAACGCGCTAATCTCAGAAACTACTGAACTGATTTGAATAATTCTTGCTAGTTATGTATATGCATAGCGAGACGAATATTAAATACTAGCAGCGCCCCGCGGTTTTACCCGCGTTGTACCCGTTCCCGTGGGAATTTCGAAATGAAAAATAGCCTATAACCTTCCCGTTGAATGTGGCTATCTATTAAAAAACTAATTATTCAAATCGGACAGATAATTCCTGAGATTACCTCGAACATACAAACAAACAAACTTACAAAGTTTACCTCTTTATAATAGTTATTACTCGTAGTATAGAAAAATAGGACCAAAAATTCCGACAACAAAAGTTCTTTGAAAGAAATATATCATCGCCTTCAGGACTATTGTATGTTATAACATTATCTTAGGTTATCACTTTACTAGATGTCAGATTAGAGCAAGGAATTTTGAAATGAACTATAGTTTCAATTTTTTAATTAAGTTGCATAAAATCGTCCAGTCAAACTTCAGTACTACATAATAACCACAAAATAACTCTTAAAAGTTGAAATTGAAGTATTTATCTCGATTCGGAGTAATTGCGAAACAGAAGCCTGTTGTAACACACAAGGGTGCCTGTAACACTATCGAGTTAGCCAATGATAGTGAAAGGACATTACTCTCGTTACCAAGAGTTGGTCTAAATATTGTATTCATTCAGTATAGGGCCTTGGTGGTCTAGTGGTATGTACACTCGCCTGCCAAGACTGAGGTTCTGGTTTCAATTCCCGGGTCGAGCGAAGACACGTTTCCTACTTTTCAAACATGGCTCGGGTTTGACATCACCAACCCGTATTTGGCAAGTGTGGTGATTACGACATCCTTCTCACTGAACTGATATCTTCAGTGAGATGAGAGGCCTTTGCCCAGCAATGGGGCATTACAGGCTTATATTATACTTTTACTTTTAACTATACACTAAATATTTATTCAGTATTATTTAAAAGAAAAAGTAATGACATACTGCTGGGAAAAAGTCTTTTGTCATACCGAAGATATACCGACAGAAAATGTAAATACAACAATAGTCACAACTGTCCATAAACTTATTCAAAACTAGCAGCGCCCCGCGGTTTTACCCACGTTGTGCCCGTTTCCGTGGGAACTTCGGGAATTTTTATACATATAAACCTTCCTCTTGAATCACTCTATCTGTTTAAAAAAACTGCGTTAAAATCCGTTGCTTAGTTTTAAAGATCTAAGCATACATAGGGACAGACAGCGGAAAGCGACTTTGTTTTATACTATGTAGTGATAAGAATCCGCTTACTTAGTTTCTGGACTAGAGGGAGATATTGTGACCAAAACTCAGCTATCATTGAATACTTATTCATAAACGATATTTTACTTAAACAGTGTTTTGTCTCTTTCGCTCTTTGGCAAATAGCGTATATCGGAAAGGGACAAACCATTTGAAAGCTAAAGTGCTGTTAGCGTATCATATCAAAATCTAAAAATAAAATTCATTTTGCAGACTTTGATCCCCTGAGCAGACTTGTAACTTCAATAGTGTCAACTCTGCTTAAGTATAAGGTTAAATAAGTTCTAGAAACTTCACTAATTACTACATACTTAGGTTAGTTTTCACATTACACAATTGTGAAAGCTATCCTTTTATTTTAAGTGCTAAAAGCGGCTAAATAGCCTCTTTATCGTGTGACCAAACACGATCTGTATGAGACTAAATATGGTCATGACTATTGTTACTTAATATGTATGGAGTTGTGTGAATTTGGATGAATATGTAATTCACACTTTTTTAACTTCATTTAAGTAATATGCAACACAATAAGTACTTATTTATCTAAAATTTGATAAACACTATGATATATTACTTCAGTAGATATTCAATAGGTAATAGGCTAGTGCCTATTACCTCTAGATAGTTGATAGATAGATAGATGATAGATGTATCTAATTGGTAGTTTAATTAGATACATCTATACTAATATTATAAAGAGGTCAAATGTGTAAATTTGTTTGTATGCTAATCTCGGGAATTATCAGTCCGATTTGAATAATTCTTTTTGTATTAGATAGCCACATTCAACGGGAAGGTTATAGGCTATTTTTCATCCCAAAATTCCCATGGGAAAGGGTACAATGCGGGTAAAACCACGGGGCGCTGCTAGTGGTATATATAGATCGGTAAATCTAGTCAAAGCATTTTCTTAAATGTATAATAGTACCTATCAAGCTACCTAATGGTACTAGCTATCTAGATATTTTGAGACCTTGGATTTACAAACAAACAATAGTAATTTAAACCTATCTTTTGTTAAGGTCACACAATACAAAGTTCCGCCTCTATAATACTTAATACAAGTATAATACATTATAGGTACCTAGTTATGTAATAAGTGCTTACGTAGCCAAACAAATACACACATCAACACTGTCTAGGGATATTTTGGATTTACTCAATTTACTCAAAATTTATGAAATATAAAATACAACATGTATATATTTTTATAAAGCCCATTTAACAGACTACACTCTAGAATAAAAGAAAACTACTTTTTTTTACGTAAACAAATGTTTATTCAAATAAAGAAAAAGCGTGAGATAATGGTAAAACTAACAATGAATGTGTTTTTCAAGATAAAGTGAAAAATAAGGAAAAATTGATCAGTTTTTAACAGTTATGTGAAAAATCAGTAGTCAGTAAACCCACCCATTAAGTTAATAACGGTCCTGCAACGGTTTTTCATGCTTTGGATTAAGTTATCCAAGTCTTGCTGCGGTATATTGTCCCAGGACGGCTAGGATGCAAAAAATGTTGCTCTTCCGTCGCAATGTTTGCAGGGAAATTCCTCAAAGCCCTTCTTTGGAGCATGTCCCACGCGTATTCTATGGGGTTTAGATCAGGCGATTGTGCGGGCCACCCTAAGACCGATACGTCATGCTCCTGCAACCAACTCGTCACCACTCTCGCTGTGTGTGGACTGGCGTTATCGTGCATGAGCGTGAATTCTTGGCCCATTTGTAGTCGATGGGGGTAGATTATTGGTACTAGCACCTCGTTACGGTATTTTTCAGCCGTCATGGTGTTTCTGATCCAAACGAGGTGTGTTCTTCCACTAACACGAATTCCTACCCAAAACATAATTGTCCCGCCGTGGTATGGAAGCACTTCCTGAGGATGTTGCAGACGGCTCTCACGACCAGGAACTCGCCTAACACGTACTCTTCATGTATCGGGATGGAAACCGAACCAGGATTCATCGGTAAACAGCACTACAGACCACTGGTTATGTTCCCAGAGCAAATGTTCACGAGCCCACTCTAGTCGTCGTCCACGATTTCCTCGGCGTAGTGCTGGAGTACGAAGCGGTCTGCGAGCATGAAGGTTAGCTTCATGCAGCCTTCTCCTCACAGTTTGGTCACTCAGAAGCACCTGGTGCTCTGACTGGAGCCTCTGAACCAGCTGCATGGCCGTAACATTTGGTTGTCTTCTCGCGGCTACTTGCAGAAATCGGTCTTGTCGTTGAGTGGTTATGCGCTTCCCGCCTAGGTGTCTTTCAGCCACTTCACCAGTAGCACGATAACGTAACCATAACCTTGATATCACGTTTTGTCTTGTTCCAATCTCCTTAGCAATACTCCGTTGAGTAGCCCCAGCTTGGAGCATGCCTACTGCCCTTAACATTTCCTCCCTTGTTAAATGGCGCCGCTGCATGATGCACACAATAACATGAATTCGAAATTAACCGATAACTTGATGGAAAACTTAAATTTAACACAAAAAATTGCCAAAATCTACTGTAGGTAAATGAAACCTTCGGACTTCGCTACCATTATGCCGCGTAAATCTTTTGTCTTTAATTTTTTTTTTCAAATTCAAATTTAGAATCGTTCAAAAAGGTTTAAAAAATAAGCTTTCTTCAAAAAAATTTAAAACTGACCAGTATTTTTTGAGTTTAAGAACTTTATACAAAATATCCCTAGACAGTGTTGATGTGTGTACATAAACTTACCTAGATAATAACTTTACTAGCAGTAAAGTCAGCAATCATCCACTTTAAAGTACTTACATACGAGTATAATTACAAGTTTTAAGAGAATGCTGTATAATTAAAGTTCGTTCATAAATCGTGTAAGCTAAGTAAATGCATATTTTGGTAAAGTGGTCGACCGATAATTTTGCGAAGTGTACCTAACCTACCTATGATTAAAGTAAGTATATTAGCCTGTAATATCGCACTGTTGGGCAAAGGCCTCTCATCTCACTGAAGATCAGTACGGTGAGGAGGATTAGGTGTAATCACTACGCTTGCCTAATGCTATGGTTAAAAAAGAATTTACACTAATTTCTTCAGAGATTTCAAAGAAGTTGGAACGCTCAAGGTGGGCTTCGCTAGTTGCCATCGCAATACCGTGGCATCCCCGTAACTGAAGTCATAACCATCACACTTTCAACTTCAATCATCGCTTTTATTTCGTACCAGCGGTTGTTCAGCATTTTTACTGATATTACGTATTGTTTAAACACGTGAACACTTCCTATTGCAGTCGGGTAAGCCAAGGTCAGGTCGGATCTCGGCATACGAGTATGTCTCGATCACGTTTCGAATTGTATTAAATTTTTATTTTTGGTTTTGGGCACGTTCGGTTGTTATTATCTGTGTTTATTGGTAACAATGGCATCATAGATTTGTAATAAATTAGGTTATCGATTTGAGTAAATAGTTTTTATGTAATTGTGTAAGGAGGTATGCAGTTGTTGGCGACGACGTCTGGGTGTCAATTCTAATAAATAAAATTCTCGTGTCGCGGTGTTTGTGGTTAAACTCCTCCGAAAAGGCTCAACCAATTTTCATGAAATTTTGTGTGATTATCGGGTAGGTCTGACAATCGGTCAACATCTATTTTACATACCCCCTAAATGTAGGGGTAGTTCAAACCCATTATTTTTATATGGATAAAACAACGTTTGCCTTTATACAGTACCTGTCTTCGAAATACTGCAACTAATCACTTTATAGCAGTACAAACTGCGGGGCGCATAAACCCTGTTACTTACTCTTTATCAAAATAGTTCAAGATCCATTCCAAAAAATCGAAGCCTACAAGCAATGTTGTCGGCCAATTTAAAAAATTCAAATACTCATAATTAAAAAGTCTATAATAAAAAAAATCTAAAATAATTACTCATTAATTTAAAAAATGTTACTCAAACCTACCTTAATAGAATAAGAAATCTCAGCTGCGACGAATCAACCCTCATAAAAAGCAACCATAGGTATACTCCTTTGATGACCCTTAGTAACCCTTCTTCAAGCATCCAAATTACTTTAATATGCGTAAAATCCAAATTCAATGTCAAATCGTTAAAAAGTGACCTCCTACGCTTAATTATTTAAAAAACATAAGATCAGTGACTTACTCTTGACATAGATGAAAGACCTTGGCACATAAGTTATGTTCAAAAAGATTTTTACATATAAAAATAGTAAGCAGCGCCCCGCGGTTTTACCCGCGTTGTGCCCGTTCCCGTGGGAATATCGGGAATTTTTATACTTATAAACCTTTCTCTTGAATCACTCTATCTAGTTAAAAAACTACATCAAAATCCGTTGCGTAGTTTTAAAGATCTAAGCATACATAGGGACAGACAGACAGTTAAAAGTTTGTTTTGTTTTATACTGTGTAGTGAAGTAAACAAATCAGTATACATTTATATGTATATAAATGTGTTAAAGAGATTTGTTTTCTAAAATTGTAGTGTTAGGCCAAGTTAAACCATGTCGGAGGCCTTGAGACGGTCGAACCCATACTAGAATTGTCACTAACCAACTCGAATTTACTTCTGGTTTGACAAAGCGATGTTAACTCATTCCGATTGTTAAGCAACTTGCTCAGCCCCTACTTGGATGGGGGGCCAATAGTAACATTTCTATCTGAGCGCTGCCGTGGTACGTACAATTGTCAATCACGATAGTTTTTATGGTTAGGCCATGTCGGAGACCTTGATCTGGTCCAACAATTCCGATCTTTGTCCCCAAGGCACCCGACCTTACTTGCTGTAACTGTTTTGACACATGCACCATTACTTAACCGACTGGTATTTAAATAAAGTTATGTGTTTACAAGATTCCCATCGCCTCACTTCACGGCACCTGTGTCCTGTGTTTATTAAACACATAGATATACCTGAATGTTGGAAATGATAACAATGTTTGGCCTTTGCGATCGGATAGGTGTTCATGTAAGATTATACTAATATTACATAGCAGTTTTTTCTTCTCACTTACAAACTGTACAGACGTCTCACTATACATGAGAAAATAACATAAGCGCGTTCTAGATTTTTTCACGCTGACGCCATCTATTGGGTTGGGAGTGGAACAACCACGCAGGACATCTAGTTAATTAAAAGTAACTGTAAAGTCAGCGACTAGCTCTTGCACTATATTTGTGTTCTTTTAAAAAAAATCGCTAGCCGCTGCCCGCCTGCATCGTGGCAGATTTAGGTCAGTATTGTAGTCCTAAAAATCTATTAAATTAACCAATACTCAGCACTTTACAATCTAGTTCTATGGCTACGCGAGTTTTGAAAGGTGTCAAACGCCACTCGATATTTGTCACGAAAAACGTGTAAGCACGCTATGTATGTGTGCACTTATATACGTAGCACGAACAGCGCCCCGCGGTTTTACCCGCGGTAAGCCCATTCCCTATACTATGTTATATATACCATGTTAAATTTAGAAATTAAGGGCTTTATTCATAAACGATTGTCACAGCATTTTAACCATCAAATGTTTCGTCCCTTTCGGACAAACGCTATTTTCCTAAGAACTTAGGAGACAACAATTGAAAGCGGTTTTTTCATTATCTATACTAATATTATAAAGCTGAAGAGTTTGTTTTGTTTGTTTGTTTGTTTGTTTAAACGCGCTAATCTCAGAAACTACTGAACCGATTTGAATAATTCTTTTTGTAATAGATAGCCACATTTAACGGGAAGGTTATAGGCTATTTTTCATCCCGAAATTCCTACGGGAACGGGTACAACGCGGGTAAAACCGCGGGGCGCTGCTAGTACACTATAAACGTTTATGAACAAGGAGGTAAGTTTATAACTTAGGTTAACTACATACAACTTCATATGAAGTACCATTCAGTTCTATGTCCTTGGTTAATTCATGAACACTCTAGTAAATAAACGACATACCTACCTAGATACGGCAGTTCCATTGTAGTTAGAGAATTGAAAAGGAACAAACATAATACCTACTGTTATTTCCAATAAAACTGCAATTCATTGAGTCGGTTTCTACCAGTTTTCATTTTGCGATACTATGTCCGGGCCACACATACGAGAAATGCCATAAATTATCTAGATAATGGACGTATACCGTAGGTGTAGCCACGACTATACGTGATAATTTGACAATGGCATTAACAATGCCGTATGGCGTAGGCGATAGCTCGGCTGGCGGTACATCAAAGAGAGAAAGAGACAGTTTAAGTGTAGCCACCCACTTTAATGCGTTAAAAATTATGCCATAATTTATCTAGATAATGGGCATTGACGTTAAACGTATGTGTGGCCCCAGCATTAGAGATAAATCCGTTTGTATGGTTGTTAAGTACTCTTAGAGGCTTCTACAACTTACTTCTTCTTCATCGAGTGGATGGTCAACCTGACCAATCCTGTTGTCAGAGTTATTGAGCCGCCAAAGGCCTCTGACGTGGCTCATGTAACGACTACTATCCGTAGAAAGTAACCGGGACCGACGGCTTAACGTGCCCTCCGAAGCACGGAATCATCTTACTTTTCGAGCAATCAGGTGGTTCAGCTTGCAATGCCCTAATCAAACTAAGGACAGTCTCAGCTACGGCTACACTGTCGCGCAATAATTCCTGTTCCGTTGTCGCGATAAAAACTTCGTGTTCGATCCATGACGAAGTGCTTGGCCACATATTCACTACGTCGCGATAATCAAGAACGTCGCGATAATTCATTTCGCGGGAAACATGGAAGAGGCGGTTGCGCTGTGTCACATGGCGGCTAATAATTATATACTACATCTTTAAACAAAAATAAAAAGGTTAAAAAGAGGAATAAAAGGCGATGGTTCATAATTTTGTATGAATAATAATATTTTCTCATTAGGTACTCCAATCCATGACAAGTTCGCTGAAAATGTTTAGTTTTTTGTTTAATTGAAACACGTTCAAACCGCTCGGAGTCTCGCAGTCAACTAAAGCGCGCGATGTGTAGCCAACCGCACGAACTTTGTCGCGACAAAACCCTTTGATGTGCGGCAATTTACCGACAGCGGCGCGAAGGGCATTCGTATTCGCGAAGATGATTCGCGATAGGACGAAAACTTTGGCCAGACGTGTCGCGACAACGCAAATCTTCGCGTTATCGCGATAGTGTGGCCCCAGCAAAAGAGATTTTCCCTCCGGTTCGTGAGCCGAGCGCTCAAACCGCAAGACCACGGAGGCTGTTAGAACTTTACTAAGAGAACCTTACCTTCTTTTGGTATAGTCACTACATAGTATAAAACAAAGTCGCTTTCCGCGTCTGTCCCTATGTATGCTTAGATCTTTAAAACTACGCAACGGTTATTGACGCGGTTTTTTTTTAAATAGATAGAGTGATTCAAGAGGAGGGTTTACATGTATAAAAATTTCCGAAATTCCCACGGGAACGGGCATAATGTGGGTAAAACCGCGGGGCACTGCTAGTTGAGTATATAAGTAAATTTGATTGTAGCGTGATGAGTAGCGAGCTAGCGAGTAGCTTGACGGGACTTTTACTGGCAATTAGCTAATGTATTAAGGAGTAGCTTAGGCTTCTTTTATTTCAGAAAAACCCACGGGATCGGACACAACGCGGGTAAACCTGCGGGGTACTACTAATCTATATATATAAAATTCAAAGTCCTGACTGACTGACTGATAATCAACGCACAGCCTCAACCGCTACACCTAGAAACATGAAATTTGACAGGAAGGTTCTTCAAGTAACGTAAGTGCACACTAAGAAAGGATTTTCGAAAATTCCTACGGGAACGGGCTCAACGCGGGCAAAGCCGCGGGGCCCTGCTAGTAAATCATAAATCGTATGTCACCACATTCTTACTCGACTGCGCACGTATTTGTACCGTTAAATCGCTCCATACAAGTCCAGGCAGCCAAGTAAACTCAGGATATCGGTAATCAAACCATTGAAAGGGCAATAACCCTAAACACTGCTCACTTAACCGACTGAACAAAGGGTAATACACGTACTTATAAACAATTACTTAAACGGTCGATTTGACATGGAATGGAACTTTGTTTTTTCGAGGAAGGAGTTAGGAGTTTAAATGGGGAGTTTATGCTGTACCTACGTAGGTAGTATCATACCTTTTGATAGGGCAGGGATAGGTCTCTCTGCCTAGGGCAGATTGCACTCTTCACTTTTAGGGCTGATTGCACAATGATTCTTCAGTTTATTTAACGCCTAAATATATATAATAAACAAATGACGTTCGTTCTTTTATAGACGAAAAAGTTCTATGATATTATTTCTAGACCCGGCAAACTTTGTTTTACCATATAAAAATTAAGGGGTAGACCACCCTTAACATTTAGGGGTAAGAAAAATACATATTGAGTGATTCTCAGACCGTCAAGCTGTTTCGGAGGAGTATGGTAACTAACATTGTGACACGAGAATTTTATTAATAGATATTACGTGCAATATAAAATACAATTTTTATCGAATATTTTTATTCCTTAAACTTAAAAATATTTATGTAAGTAGTTGATACATTTGAAAAAGTTATACGTGTAACATGTTAAATAGTTAATAACACAACTCCTGTTATAAATAGATCCTCAACTGAATGTCAGATTCTTTGGAACAAACATACAAAAGGATCCATTAAACTAACACACAAAAGATATAACAATGTACATACATAGTAAGTTACGATTGTATGTATGTGTGAGGTTATGTAACTTATTCATTAAGATGCGCAGTCAATGCTAACAAGGACATTTATAAAAACCCGATCGGTGTAGTCTGTGCATTATTACGACTATAAGGTCAGCAATGATAGATAGTTTAACCTTTGCGATGCTTTTTAGGGTTCCGTACCCAAAGGGTAAAAACGGGACCCTATTACAGAGACTTCACTGTCCGTCCGTCAGTCCGTCCGTCCGTCTGTCACCAGGCGATATCTCAAGAACGGTGATAGCTAGACAACTGAAATTTTCACAGATGATGTATTTCTGTTGCCGCTGTAACAATAAATACTAAAAATAAAATAAAACAAATATTGAAGGGCTCCCATATAACAAACGTGATTTCTTGCCGTTTCTTAAAGTACGGAACCCTCCGTGCGCGAGTCCGACTCGCACTTGGCCGGTTTTGTTTATTAATTAGAATTGAGATAACAGAGGTTATAACTGGATAAATAGTTTTATGTCTTTTTGTCTAGTAAGTAACAAAAACGGCAGAACCGGTGTAATTATTTTAAAGATGTTTATAGGGGTTGTTTCAAACGGTTGGTCATTCTTATACATACGTTCGTTAAAAAGTTAACGACTACGCACACTGTTAAATATCTGTCAAATACAAAGCGTTATTTCATAATGTAATGACAGTCTGTTAAAGTTATGAAAGACAGTAGAAAGCCACGATTTTCAATTTCTTAAGTCCGCTGAGACTGCCCTTTTGTGTTTACGTTAACTGGTGCGTAAGCTGAAGCAATCCGCCCTGACCACAACGGTCTTTAGACTGATCAGTTTGCCGCGAATCTTTAGTCGGTCTTTGCTTTTTTCTTTTCACTGTACTGATATCTTCAGTGAGATGAGAGGTCTTTGCCTAGAAGTGAGCATATTAGGTACGGGGTAATATTTTTTTTGGGAATTTTGTAATTTTATTAGTGAATGGTATTTCCAGAGAAACAAACAAAAAACCTTTTGCCAAAATAAGGTATTTAAGGCAATAAGGCTATTAAAATAAAAAAGCCAGTGGATGGTAGAGGAGGGATAGTCAGTATCGCACTTCTTTATCACTAAGGATGATCGTAACATCACTTTACATTGTCGGTTCCGGTTACTAAAATCAATAGCCCGCGACGGCCTTAAGGCGGTCAAAACTCCGACAGTCATTAACCATTAACGTAGTCGAAGGTTTGGGTTATGTATACTTACATCATATATTAGGTAATAAAAATATGCTTAATTAAATATAATACTTAATTTTGACGGAATCTTGTAAACTATCTAATTGAAGAGTTTGATTTTTTTGTTTGTTTGTTTGAACGAGCTAATCTCAGAAACTACCTCTGATCTGATTCGAATAATTATTTTTGTATTAGATACGTATTCAAGAGGTACTTTTTATTCCGAAATTTCAACGGAAACGAGCACAACGCGGGTAAAACAGTGGGGCGTTGCTAGTTAATGAAAGAATTTTAGAATCTATGCAAATATCAATAAAAATCTTTTAACAAAAATGTAAACATTTTTGAACAATAAAATATGGTACAGATTTAATGAATGACAACATGTAAAAAAATACGAAAAATTAGCAGCGCCTCGCGGTTTTACGCGCGTTGTACCCGTTCCCGGAGGAATTTCGGGATAAAATGCATCCTATGTGTTATTCTGATGTATAACCTATAGTACTGTAAAATTTCATCCAAATCCGTTCTGTAGTTTTTGCGTGAAAGAGTAACAAACATACATGCATACATCCATCCTCACAAACTTTCGCATTTATAATATTAGTAGGATTTATATGAAAAATTACATCTATTAGTAAAGTGTCGATTTCATAAAGTATTTTATTAGATTTTTCCCACGGAAAGTCTACTTACCTACTTACCCATCCTACGCTAAGAGACTTTGCGTATTTAAATATTGATAATAATATGATTAATAAATTTAATAATATAATAGTAATAAAACAACATTAATAATATTTGCATAATAATAATCGCTCTATCATATTTTATTTTTTTACGTTGTTTACCGGAAACAATAATAAACTATTCACCATCTGAACAAAGGGAAGTAGATTATATTTACAATCCAATCTTGATCTTACTGGACTGAGTCACTTGTGAAGTGATTTATTAACCTAATAAGTTAATGATGAAGGTTACCATTGTATTAGACGATGATGTGATTAATCGTTTGAAATAATTAAGATATATTGAATAGTTAAAGTTTACGACATTGGTAGAGTTTAGTAGTGCAATGTCGTAATTAATGAGTCATACTGTCGCACTCAGACACCTATTTGTTTTTTCTTCTCCTTCTTCTTATCGTGTCAAATGGCCTTCAAACTTTTCCGGTCCAGTATTTAGCTTTTAAGGGCAGCATCTGACACATTAAGTCTTCCTTTGTGCAGTTAGTAGGGCTCAGAGGGCAGGACAACAGATGGGTCATGTCCTGGTATGAGCACCACAGTCACACTCCCGCACAGAAGAGTAGCTACACTTGACTAAATTTGACCCATTTAATTAATAATGAACTATTTGACGTAATGATTCATATTCTCACTCATTAAATCTCTACTAAGGAAGTATTTGACGTCTACGTACGGGCGTAGTCAATCAACATGCAGTGACCGCAAATAACAGCTTGAAGAATACCGCAGGCAGCTGCAGTAGGCAAGCGAGAGCAGTTGAGATAGTGTACAGACTGAAGTCGATTGAAACAGATCCGGCGACCGCATTAGACGAATTATCACACCTAAAAGTTGACAGCTGCAGTCATTTGCTAAATGCAGCTGATTATTGTAATATTTAGGTTGTATTTAAGTTTTACCCTATTGCGCTCACCGCAAGCGATCAAGCGACTTTAATAGCACCTCAACTTTTGACTTGCATAAAAAATATTTTATACCTACGTGGGTATTTGTTAATGTTGTAATGCAGTTTCACCAAAATTGATACATCAATAAATTACGAGACCTTCAAGGACCTTCGACCAGTTTGGTAACATGGTGGGTTGGAGTCCTGACCAAGATAATAAAATTCAATTCAATAAAGTTAAAAGATGATATTATGTCTTTGTGCTTCTTAGATACTTTTGTTTAATTTGAAAATTTTAATGAATTAAAGAGTTATGTTATGTAATTAATATAATGTTATTTGTATGTTGAAGCATTATAGTTAAAATGATCCCAAAAATGTATACTGATAGAGTTTATTTTCCAACCACAGATAACATATTTTATAAAGGTAAAAGGTTCTCCGGTTTCATTTCAATCTCACTACATCATTAAACCCACTTCTTCTATGAGTCCAGTAACTTAAGCATTCAACCTAGAGAGAGAGAGATAGTAAGCTGATTTTTTGTTTGTAACTTTGTTTTGACGTACTAAAAGTTGTATAGACGTAATTGTATTTGATATTCATGTCGGCGGCCTTTAGGCGGTCTAAAAACTCCGACGCCAGGGTTGACCACTAACCTACTCGAACTCACTAACTTCACCTATTGTATTTGATTGAAAAATCGTCAAATTAGTTGACATTTGAAGTATCACAAGAAGAAATTACAGTATGTACCTATGTTACGTTTTCTTACATAATTCAAACTTATCATAACGTTACACTGAAAAACGACGTCACGTCCAATCGACCATAAACAAAATCGATGCAAGATAAACGTAAACTACGTCTACAAATCTATGGTTATAATCATATTACAATCTGTTTGACGTATGCGCGCGCACTGCATGTGGAACAAATCATGACATTTAATTATTATTATTACACAACTGGATTACTCATTCATTTGTTGATGTATTTGACAGGCGTGTAAAGGTATGTTTTCCGTATGTTACTTTTCTTGGTTTAGAAATAATGTTTTTAAAATAATATCTGAGATGTCAAATACTGTCTTAGTAGAGATTTAATTAGTGATTTTGACATTAAATGTATGAAAAGTTACGTCAATTAATTGAGTCGATTTAATAGACTTCTCTGAGTGCAGTTGTCTCTAGTGTTGGGTATTTGTCTTCTGTTTTTCCTCTTCTTATTCTTCACACTATATCTGTTAATCAGCAATAGCTATTTACCCTGCAATACTTAACTAACTGACGGTAATCTACACTAATATTATAAAGAGGAAAACTTTGTTTGTTTGTAATGAATAGGCTCAAAAACTACTGGACCGTTTTTAAAAATTCTTTCACCATTCTAAAGCTACATTATCCTCGACACGAGTAACATAGGCTATTTTTCATCCTGAAATTCCCACAGGAATGGACACAATGCGGGTAAAACCGCGGGCCGCTGCTAGTATTTCATACATTACATGTCAAAATCACTCATTAAATCTCTACTAAGGAATCATTTGACGTCTCTGAGTACGGGCGTACTTCTACTAAACCATCGATACTGGCATACTCAAAGAACGCATCTTGCAATAAAGATTAGATGTAAGTAAGTACCTACTTATAGGTACTCATTAAAGTTCATTAATGAACGTGGTCGAAGTACGTTTACAGAATTTTGTTGACATTTGCAATAACAACAATCTCGGATAAACTCTAAACAGGATATTAATTGGTATTTCGTATGTTTGTTTACATTATTAGTTAGATACGAAGTTTATTCTACTAATATAATAAACGCGAAACTTTGTGAGGATGAACGTATGTTTGTGACTCATTCACGAAACAACTACTTGAGTGATTTGGATGAAACTTTACAGTAATATAGGTTACTAGCAGCGCCCCGCGGTTTTACCCGAGTTGTGCCCGTTCCCGTGGGAATTTCGGGATTTTTTTAAATAAAACCCTCTACCTATTACAAAAAACCGCATCAAAATCCGTTGCGTAATTTTAAAGATTTAAGCATACAGACAAACAGACAAACAAACAGACAAAAATAGCGACTTTGTTTTATACTATGTAGTGATACATCTGAATAACACATGAGATATATTTTATCCTGAAATTCCCGCGAAAACTCGTACAATGCGGGTAACACCGCGAAGTGCTGCTATGAAGATATTTATTATACGATGTAAATACTAAATTGAGCAATTAAAAAAAAGGCATCGGACGATTCTGTAGGAGAGATTAATGAGTGTTTATAGAAATGTAATGTACTTATGAAAAATTATGTCAATTAGTTAATTGTAGATTTAATTGACGTCTCCCAGGGCAGCAGTAATTGTCTTTTTTAATTCATTACATGTCAAAATCACTCATTAAATGCTACAGACAGAATAAAATAGGAGGAATTGTCATTGGTTTGAAAACCCGCGAAAATATTAGTTTAAAACACTTTTTAAAAACCAAGTTTCCATTAATCCTCTCTTTCCTTCTTCTGAAAACTACTACTAGAGAAAGAAAAAGACGACATTATATCCACCGGATAAGCCTCACAATGTTTACATTACCCGTTGATGTTTATATGCCATTTGCTTTTGATAAGAATTTCCAAGGCAACGTCGTGGATTAAACATAGCTATTGGTATGAAGCATTGGAACTGATTTAATTGTAAGGTTGTTACTGGTTCCTTAAGTTTAAGCAGACACTACTGTGACACTCCTGTAAAAAGGCCGACGTCAGATAAAAATATACTTACCTAAATTAAAAGCGAAGTGTATCCGTAATAGTAGTTTCAATCCATACTAATATTATAAAGAGGTAAAATTTGTAATTTTGTTTGTTTGTATGTTCGAGCTAATCTCGAGCATTACCAGTTCGATTTGAATAATTCTTTTTGTAATGGATAACTACATTCAACGGGAAGGGTATAGGCTATTTTTCATCCCAAGGGAACAGGTCTAACCGCGGGGTGCGGCTAGTTCAATATAAGGTTGTTAGACTACCGTATGTCTCATATGCAAAAAGTCCCATATCACTCGGTTCCGTAGCGCCCGTGGCGTAGCTTGACTAAGCATTAAGCAAAGTTAGTTCATTGCGATTGTTAAGTAACGGCAGCTCGGCCCCTACTTGGATGGGTGGCCGATAGTGGCATTTCTGTCTGAGCGCTACCGTGCTTTGGAGGGCACGTTAAGCAGTCGGTACCGGTTGTTACAATCGTTAGACCGTGTCGGAGGCCTTTAGGCGGTCTAAAATCCCCGACGCTAGGTTTGACCACTAGCCTATTCGAAATGAATGAATGAATGATGAATGTCGGTCCCATAAGATCTCTTTGTTTTCTTGTAATTTGCAAAATGTAGTATCTATGGTAGTTTGTGCCATAGACATAGAAACGTCTACACTGCCATTCTAGTTCTATGGTTTGTGTGTTTTGAAAACAATGCCAAGTGATTTCATATGTTTTTTTTAAACAAAGTTTTTTACATTAGCTCTTGATCTATTTTTTGCTCCTAATCGCCGACGCTGTCGCTGAATCGTGGCTCTCCAAAACCACCGTAATTTTATCAATACCTATATAAGTAACTACTTAATAGTCTATTATTTTAGGTGTTATCAATCCAAACAAGTTACAAAAACCGGCCAAGTGCGAGTCGAACTCGCACATAAAGATTTACGTACTTTAAAAAACAACAAAAAATCACGCTTATTGTATGGGAGCCCCCCTTGAAGTATTGTTTTATTTTATTTTTAGTATTTGTTGTTATAGCGGCAATAGAAATACTCGTACATCATCTGTGAAAATTTCAGTTGTCTAGCTATCATCGTTCTTGAGATACTGCCTGGTGACTGACAGACGGACGGACAACGAAGTCTCAGTAATAGGGTCCCGTTTTTACCCTTTGGGTACGGAACCCTAAAAACTGCTACCAATCACCTTTGTACTGTTGCTAAGTCTATTGCTAATAGCGACAAGACACTTCTTACCCAAACCAATAAAACAAAACTAAATCGTTAAACACTCCACAAAGTAACCTAACCCCTATTTCACCACAAAATTTATTTAGGAATACGTTTAAAAATAGACCTGAAACTCGGTTAAAATCGAGCCCAAACTACGGTTTGTATAAAATGATGCGAGTTGTTGTCATGGCAACCAATGTCTATAAATACCCACGTTTCTTGTTGCACCGATGCAGGAATGCTAATCGACTTTTTATATGTAAAGTGGTACAAGTTGATTTTTTTACTTTTTAAGTGTTTTTTTTCTTTAACTATTTTAGGTGTAGGTAAAGATAAGTGTTTTTTTACAAAAAAGAGGTGTTAATGTATGTATAAGTTTGTTTTGAGCAATATGTATTTGTATGGCACAACTTCTAGTTTGTGTTTGATGCGGATGTTGTACATTTTAATCATTATGTTTTGATTTTATTACATCATAAAGTAAAGTTTAATATTTGCCTGTTATCTCCCACTGAGCCTTCACATCGCACCGAAGATACAGTAATGGGTACAGTAAGAAGGATTAGGTATAATCACCACGCTTTCGTACAGCGTGTTGGTGATCTCAAACCCGAGCCATGTTTGAAAAGTAGGAAACATGTTTTCACTCGACATGCAAATTGAGCCCAGAACCTAGCCATAACATAAAATAAATATTAATTCATTGCTTACTTAATAATTACTCACAGAAACATTATTTATTAGACAACTCAGTACTTACATGTAAAGGTGCTGTGTCACCAATCTATGCTAATATTATAAAGCTGCAGAGTTTGTTTGTTTGAACGCGCTAATCTCAGAAACTACTGGTCCGATTTGAAAAATTCTTTTTGTAATGGATAGTTACATTCGACAGGAAGGTTATAGACTATTTTTCATCCCGGTATTCCAACGGGAACGGGCACAACGCGGGTAAAACCGTGGGGCGCTGCTAGTTTTTCCTAAAATTAGACTTTATTCATTTCGCCTCACATAGCCGATACATTGAGGTGAACACAGAGCTACAGAGATGAATGAAATCGGAGTACTTTAAACAGTAGCTGTAAATGTACTCCTTGTTATAGAAATAATTTATAATCTTCGTAATCAACGGTAGCTGTTTGAAATTGATATCGGCCTTAACACTTGAACTTTGAGGTGTTCATTTAATAAAGATTATTACTGCATAGTATAAAACAAAGTCGCTTTCCGCTATCTGTCCCTATGTATGCTTAAATCTTTAAAACTACGCAACGGATTTTGATGCGGTTTTTTTAAATAGGTAGAGTTATTCAAGAGTACGGTTTATATGTATACAAATTCCCGAAATTCCCACTGGAACAGGCACAACGCGGGTAAAACCGCGAGGCGCTGCAATTTTTGGTAAAAAATAATTAATGTCGTTTAATATTATACAATTTCCAAGATTAGTGATCGACTTAGGTACTTATCATAGTAGGAATTGTGACGTAAAGTGATGCTGGCTCATTGCAATTGTTAAAGCAACTTCAATGAGTGGCCGATAGTGGCAGTTCTATCTGGTATATATATGTCGTAGTATAATTTGATACATCGAATCTTCGCGGAAATCCTAGGGGTTTTGCGAAAACGCGGATAATTAGACATAGGCGAAAAATTATCAAATCTTACTGGACAAAGTAAAAAAAAATAACCCTAACCTACCGAATAGTAAGTAATTCGGTAGGTTAGGGTTATTTTTTTTTTATGTTTGATAATTTAATAATTTGATAATTTGATAATTTTTCGCCTATGTCTAATTACCCGCGTTTTCGCAAAACCCCTAGGATTTCCGCGAAGATTCGAAGTATCAAATTATCCTACGACATATATACCGCGCTTTGGGGAGCACGTAAAATTTTCGATATGTACCTAGGTACCGGTTATTTGAATCGTCAGACCATGTCGGAGGCCTTTAGGCGGTCTAAAAACGACTAACCTACTCGAACCTACTTTTATTGTATACTAGCAGTGCCCCGCGGTTTTACCCGCGTTGTGCCCGTTCCCGTGGGAATTTCGGGATAAAATGTAGCCTATAGCCTTCCTCGATAAATAGACTATCTAACAGTGAAAGAATTATTCAAATCGGTTCAGTAGTTTCTGAGATTAGCGCGTTTAAACAAACAAACAAACAAACAAACAAACAAACAAACAAACAAACAAACAAACAAACAAACAAACAAACAAACAAACAAAAACAAACTCTTCAGCTTTATAATATTAGTATAGATTCAATTTTTTCTTACAAGTCCCAAAATGTGGACCAAGTTCGCCCATTTTGCAGCCGAACACGACTTCTCCTGAAGAGGAAAAAGGTTTAGAAGTACCTAGGGTAAGAATGAAATAAAATCACTAAACCTTTTTCCTCTTCAGGAGCAATCGTCTTCGACTGGAAAAGTGACAACATTGGTCCACATTTTGGGACTAGTAAGAAAAGGATAGAGTGTAGCTCAATCATTACTTTATTGTAAAGTCAAAGTCAAAGTCAAAGTCAAATATCTTTCTTCAGTTTTGGCCCCATAGAGGCTCTTTTGAACGTATCACCCAATGCACCCAATATAGGCCAATCTAGTACTCCAATGATAAAACTAAGATCTCTTGACCGAAAACCGAACTCAAGTAGGTTATTAGAATTAATTATTTAATGTTCATTTCGGTCTTAATGCAACCTGCTATCTTACATTTGATGCAATCTCAAGCACCTATTATTATAATTGACTCTCGAAATATTCAGGTTATTTGCCTACCTCACTTATGAGTGTAGTGTATTTACGAGTATGTATCTACATTTGGTATTTAGTGTTTAGTACTCAAAATAGGTTTAAATTATATATTTGCTTGTATGCTGAGGCCAAGGTTTAATTTGCTTTGTTAGATATAATAGGTGCCAAATTATTATTTATTCTTTGTTATTACTATGTACTATCTCATTGGTATAGTCCAATCATTGAGATGCAATGTACCCTGCCCGGCTAGCATAGAAACGAAGACTTATATCTCTACTCGTCCCGAAAGATTTTATAGAGAAACTGATGTTAAAAAATGAGAGTTTTTGACGTTGCAGAATTTTTTCTAAATACATAGGTACTTAGTAGAAATAAATCGAAGAGAAAACCTTTGTCTTCAGTAATATGCTAGCCAGGCTGGTCAAAAATAGACGTAGGTACATAGAAAAACTTGAAGTCTCATAAATATGTAATTTGGTAAATCATTTTCAGAACTAAAAGTTTCTTTTAACTAACACAGAGTTTAATTTCATTTTGATATTGCTTCCATAACTATTATAACATAGCTAAGTACCATAAACCTAGAAATTTAAGTTAAGTGCATAACTAAATACCTATGTATTAAAATTTACCTCTGCTAAATGCCTAGCTACTATTCTGAAGTATATAAATTCTCCTCTTAAAAGGTAACTAAATACCTAGGTATTAAAATTTACCTTTGCTAAATGCCTAGCTACTATTCTGAAGTATATAAATTCTCCTCTTAAAAGGTATCTTTAAAACCAATATGGCGGGATATCGTGACCATCTCGATTGTAAAGTTAATTAAAATCGTGCTCGATTGCGGTTTAAATCTGAATTTATAATAAGGATTGGAGATCTTCAATAATTATTTATACCTAGGTTTCTTAACTAGGTAAATTAAGAGGTATTTTATATGAGTTCGTGTCAATAGATTATATTAATTAGGTAGGTAACTAAATAGTTGCATGCAACGTCTATGGTCCATTCATAATCATCTTATTAATAGCATTTAAGCTATCAAAGGGTTTGTCCCTTTCCGACATACGGTATATCCCAAAGAGCAAAAGAGACAAAACACTATAGAATAGTGTTTAGTTCTAGAGCATTTTGAATGTACATATATTATTATAAAACTTTATATTATAAAACGTTATATATTTGTTACTCTTTCACGCAAAACATTTTATCCCGAAATTCCCACAGGAACGGGTACAAGGCGGGTGAATCCGCGGGGCGCGCCTAGCGGTCATATAAACTATGACTCTAATTATAATAAATGTACGGTAATCAGTCCGTCAATATTATCCACAGTGAATTGTGTAATGTATGACTAATTACAAGCGTTTCATGGTTTAATAGGTACCTTACATTATTGAAATTTACACATAAGTGTGCGGCCACAGTGAATGCGCGGTGGCTTACGCGGTGACTTACGCGGTGGCTTACGCGGCGGCGGCGGCGGAGGTGGCCACACTGAGGCGCGAGCTCTAGTAGCGATCAGACGTATATCAGGGGTTGCAAACAATTTTCGATCAACAATACACAACTAGATTTCGGGTTTCGGGTCACGTACAAAATCAAAGCTAAAAAATTTCCTCGTGAATTACGTGTGACAGCTTATTTTGTTTACTATCGAACTGACCAAAAAGTTTTAAAACAGTTCGAAGTTCAACCTAATTACAACCATGACACCTAGCAAATCTTCAAATATTTAAAATTACTACTGTCACTTAGAAACGAAAAGACAACATTTAGTGTGAAATCAACCTTAACGACCTACAAATAAAGTATTTTATTCCCGTGTTTACCTTCCTTTCGTTTCGTTTCTTTTAGAAGACAGATGGAATGGAGTCGTGTTGAACACTTAAATAATTTGTAATATGCATGCACGTAAAAGTTTACTTAAAATTATTTATGTTTTGGGCTATCTAGGTTTGATAGTATACATACTTGTTTTCATTACGATTTTTTTGATAAACTTGATAGTATAACTCTGCAAATATAGATCCTAGCGTATATATTAAATAATAATGATCAAACTTACTGTCATTTTTGCTCTAGAGTTGAAAATTAACGAGTTATTTCAGAAAAACTAAAAAAAAATGAACTTAAAACAAGATGGCGGCGAATACTCTACCGGGATTAGTTACAAAATCGAAATTTATAAATCCAACCCCACGACATAAAAAAAAAATCGCCCCCCGGATAAATAAATTATTACTACAAAACAAATCTACTCCATGTTTCTGCTGTTCTGTTTCACAAAATTTGCGCCAACGTTGGCCAAACATTTGTAGCGGTGACTTCAAATCAGTATTTTTTTTCAAAATTTGATATTATTTTGTTTAAAAGATATAACTTATTCTACATGTACTCACAGAAAGTAAGACACTCCGGCCGTTAAATTGTTTTTCCGGCCATTATTTTTGCAACTTTTTTGGCTGTGGTTCGAGGGAACTAAATAAAAGAGTGGCTCACTTTTCAAATGAGACCCTAAGCACCCAGACGTATTATTTGCGCTGACCCGAAATCTAGTGTGTATTGTTGATCGAAGCCATTTTACGTCAAAACGCCGAGCGGTAAGACCACTGGTTTGATACACCTGCCACCCGCTTGTTAAGTCGCTCGCCGCCTAGGCCCGCACTGTGGACACAACGCGCGGATCGGTGCGTTTGAAATCACCGCGCGCGGAGTCGCTCGGTCTTGTCGCGCTAGGCTTCCGCCTAGTCACTTCAGTATGGACACTTACACGCGTTTCATACGTTTGATATTTCGCGCCCGCCGTCGCCACCGCGCTAGGCCCGCAGTATGGACGCACACTAAGAGTTTGACGGTCGACCTTTGGATATTCGTTAAAAAAAAAAAGACTATTTATACCTAGATTCTGTTTTTTAGTGCTTCTGACTACGGTTTCTTTGAAGTCGTCTTTAGGGAAACAAGCTGTTCCTCGCGGTGGTTTTGCCTGCGAGCCACTAGATGGCGCTAGAGTGAAAATATTTTTCCAGATTATGGATGCATTTTCTTGATGATAAAATATCTTCCTATCTTTTTAATATAGATAACAAGAAAGTTATAGAATATTACGACAATCTTGTTTTTTATCATTTGAGCGGGTTGAACGCATGACTTATTTGTTGTACTTAAGTAAATAATCAATATTTTGAATATTCAGGTCAGGAGTAGTCCTGCAAAAACTATAATCAAAATAGGTATTACATATTTCGTAAATCGCAATATAATTTAATCTATACTAATATTATAAAGCTGAAGAGTTTGTTTTGTTTGTTTGTTTGTTTGTTTGTTTGTTTGTTTAAACGCGCTAATCTCAGAAACTACTGAACCGATTTGAAAAATTCTTTTTGTAATGGATAGCCACATTCAACGGGAAGGTTATAGGCTACTTTTCATTCCGAAATTCCCACGGGAACGGGAACAACGCGGGTAATACCGCGGGGCGCTGCTAGTTCATGTATAAACATTTCACGAAATAACAAAACTTCTAACACGTAACGCCATCTATCGAACTCTCATTGTACTATGTTCACTGCGATAGCGGTCGTGTATTTCGAGTGCGCTACTATATGTCAGGATGGCCGAGCGGTCTAAGGCGCCAGACTCAAGGTTTCCTTGCCTGTAAAACAGGCCGAGTTGTTCTGGTCCTCTCTGAGGGCGTGGGTTCGAATCCCACTTCTGACAAATCTTTTATTTTTTGTTGGAATGTTTCTAATGAGTTTTTATTTACTATTTTGATATTTTAACAGTGCTCTGATATTTTGTGTAACTGTTCAATTAAACGTTTGTCGGATTAATAAAGACTGATAAATTCATAACAATAATTAATATGAATTAGTTTATTAATTAAGGTTTTATTGACACTTTTTATTCTTGTCCTTTATTAAATACTCGTTCAGTATAAAAATAAAAATCGAACTTATAAGTTACTAAGTATTATCTATCTATTACTCTCTTTTAATTAATTTAGAAGCTGATGAGCCGATATATCTCAGTCGTTTTTAACAAAGTTTAAGACATATTATACAAACCTAATACAAAACCTCCTTTACTTTAAGTCGGTTTATTTAACATAAATAAAATATTAGTATAATTCAAACTAGTAAAACATTTTTGTCCATTCTTACATATCTTCGGTAGTATAGTGGTAAGTATCCCCGCCTGTCACGCGGGAGACCGGGGTTCGATTCCCCGCCGGAGAGAATCTTTTTGTCTTATGTAACGATTTTATTTTATTTACTTTTGTGTTCGCCAGTGCTATTTTTGTCTTCCGTCAGTAGTTGTAGGATGCGCAAACTGGAACCTAAGCAGCGATTTCATCAGAATTTGTTTAGGATGCTTAGAGAGTAAACATACTAAAAGCCCTTCCGTCCCAGGGAAGGGGAAGGGGAGGAAGTGGCAATTCCATTTCAAATAGAAGTATCTTTTCTTTTTCATTGATTGTAAAGATTTTTTCCCGATCAGGTCAGGAGTTAGAAACCTTTGAAACCTTTTAATAGGTTAAATTGATTGAAATGTGGTGTTGTTCCAGTGGGTGTTCGCCCGTGTGATGGTGGCCGTGGCCACGGCGCTGCTGCTGGCGGTAGCACTGTGCCGCGCAGCCACCACCACCGACTCCGAGCTGGGCGTGGGGAAAGCCATCAATATATTTATGAGGTCAGTTACAATAGATTCCCATAACCTAGTACTTGTTTTGATGAACTTCCTACTAATATTATAGATGCGAAAGTTTGTGACGATTTATGTTTGTATGTTTGTTACTCGGTACGATAAAACTACTAGACGGATTTGGATTAAACTTTACAGTGATATAGGTTTTATATCACAATAACACATGGGATACATTTTATCTTGAAATTCCCGCGGGAAGGCGAGTACCACCACGGGGCGGGGTTACTACTGCATAATTTTAAATCTCTTAATTACTTACGTATCTATACTAATATTATAAAGCTGAAGAGTTTGTTTTGTTTGTTTGTTTGTTTGTTTGTTTGTTTGTTTGTTTAAACGCGCTAATCTCAGAAACTACTGAACCGATTTGAAAAATTCTTTTTGTAATGGATAGCCACATTCAACGGGAAGGTTATAGGCTACTTTTCATTCCGAAATTCCCACGGGAACGGGAACAACGCGGGTAATACCGCGGGGCGCTGCTAGTTAAGTATATAGCAAGAGTAATAGACAGACCACAAACTAATGTAACCACAAAAAACTAAAACTAACTACTTCAATAGGTCCTTCACTTAAAAGTTGATACATATAGGTATATAAAACTATTCCCAAACCCAACGCCTGTTGTGAAGTTATGCCCAATTGATGATGCTGAAACTATTCTATTTCTCACCCCAAAATTCACACACGTATCCGAACACGACCGCTTGTAAAACCCCGGGTTGCTGCAAGTTACCTACATAATTTTTTTCTCCCTATCACACCCATCATTTCAGATATGGCTACCTCAGCATCTGCATGCGTGTGGTCCCCCGTAACGACACCGAGGGCTGGGTCTTCCGGGAGCCTACAGTCAGCGTGTTCCAGAACGTGGAGAGGTTCGCAGTGGCTCCCAAGCCGCGGCAGGCCAAGGCACTCTTCGATGGAGACTTCCACATGGAGTTCTGCGATAACCTGAAGCAGTTGCTGCAGGCGTATTTTAGGGATTTCACTTTTGAGAGGTAGGTTTAACACGTTAACTGCTATACCCGCTACACGTGCCTGATAATGTATTATGATTTGTTATATCTGAATTAAAGAAGATTATAGGCTTCTCATCACCCCCCAAAATCCCAAGGAGATATGATCACCGCGGGTTAAACCCAGTGTTCATTAAATAAATAGTCAAATACTTATGTTTCCAGATTAGAGCGTCCATGGCGCGCGTTCACCGCCGGCTGGCCCAACGACATCATCGCTAGGAACCTCGGCATCAACTCCTCGTTCATCAGCGGAGATCACTGTTACGTGCTGGTCAGGGTATCCAGGTTGGGAACATTGATTATGGGCAGGTTGCTTCAGCTCAGCGCCAGTTAACGTTAAGACAAAATTTCAGTCTCAACAGATATTAAGAAAAGTGAAAAAGTCGCTGTCGCTTTCGACTGGCCGCCCGAATAACTTTTATTGACTGCCATTTCAGTTGTAAAACAATGCTTTATATTAAACAGACTTTTTTTCTCCATGTGGATTATATGGAGTTGGCTCCATCAATAGAATTAATAAAAATGTGTTAATCAATTACAATCCAGTCAGATAATTCGTTCTGTAGATAAAAAGGTTATGTGATATCATCCTATCCACATATATACTCGTATAGCACATTTTATCTACAGAAGACATTTTCAGTGATTGGAAAATTGGCCATACTTAGGTATATTAAACTTGAATTGCTGATATTTCAAAAAGCAAAAGTTTTAGGGATTTCATTCCATTTTCCTCTATAGGCGTCATTGTCTTTGGTTACAATGAACAGGCTTAGCCACTAACTTTTCCAAAAAATGATTTACTAACATACTTTTTACAATACACCCAAAACTTAATCCATATTCCAGATACCGAGAATCAGCAAAACTAAGCGACTTACCACCGAACATAGCGGTTGAAGACGTGGTCTTCGAAGCCATACAGGACTCCATTGTAGGGGATACAGCTTCGATAGCCGACTTCATACGGAAGTACGGCTCTCACTACATAGCCTCCTACATCACTGGTAACTCTTTGTATCAGGTCCGTATAGTTGTCTGCTGTTTTACATTACCTTCAGTATCTTAGCATATTCCTGTACAGTCACGAGCTTTAATTTGGGACCCACCTAAGGTTGAATATCGTGTAGCAAACTTACGCTATTTAGAGCTAATATTTAATCGCAATATCAATGTCATATTGTTTACCATCGATAACTTTACGTTTCTATCAAACTAAAGTTTCGTCCTTATTGCATTATGAATGTTCTAACAACATTTAATGGAAATGGGTCCCAAATTAAAGCTCGTGACTGTACCTATCCTGTACCAGAGGTTTTAACGCAGATTTAAGGGTCATCCCACATTTACTTAATGATGTTGCAAAATGAGGATACCCGTTCCAAATAGCGATGCCTCGAGCAAGTTACAAAATTAAATCAAACCTGGTATCAGAGTTTTTCATTCCCTAAAAGCATCCAACAAGATAACAGGAACCGACAGCAGAACGCACCCCCCTTTACGGAAGACATCCATCCTTACTCGACTGCAACTAAACCCAGTCCCATAAACAGGTGTTCGTATTTTCCCGAGGAGTTTACGGGAGGATAAAGGAGCGTGTGAAATCCCGCGGGATTTCCGATATCCCGCCAAATGAAATGAACAATTTCTTCTCCCCGTTCTTTGCTGAACATGTTGGGGCGGTCAAGGTTTGAACTGATGATGTATTTACACCTGATTCTATACTTGGGGTAGTGGTTGTTAATTAGAGACGTTATCCGTAAAAGCGGAGCGGAGTGGTGCAGAGCCCTATTCACCAATCACAGCGCATTAGATTGTCAAACAACGCGTTGACGCTGTCAAAGTCTTTTCGTAACGCATTGTGATTGGTCAAATCAATGTACGCACAGCTTCACTCCGCTTAAATGGAAACGCCCCCTAAAACAGTTAGAAATGGGATCATAAAAAACTGAATTTTTATATACTTATTACTAGATTTTTTGGGAAACAAAATCAAATAATTCTAAAATTGCGCTTTGAAATAAGAGGGATCATTTAAAAAAAATTGGGTAGAGTTTTATCAGAATTGATCTTTTATATAGTTTAACAGTTCATCAAATTCTAACTGGGATACGGTTTCGTTAAAAAATTAAATATATTGTAAGACACGTAAAGAATACGTAAGTATAGAATCAGGTTTCATATCAATCATTTATCAATGATCATCATCACTCGTAACTTTTTCTCACATCATATGATCATCGCATGACACCTCTCTTTTTCTGTCATATCATTCTTAACACGTCAATATCATAGTTATGCCAATATCATATCATCGCCAAACCGACAACTCATTTTGCACAAAATTCATGATCTAGCATAAACTCATAGCCATAAAAGTACTTCATTTCAAAACTATAACTGGATAATTTATTACAATTTGACAAAACATCATATCATTAAAATATCATAGATTATATTTAAAAATAGATAATAATATATATTGCAAAGTTAATTAAAATATATGTATAACGTTTTTTAAAATCATAGATGTTATTAAAAAATTACAATTTACATTGATGTAAACGTGTCATAAAATGCAAGTTAAGAAATATTTCTGTTGAAAAAATATTCAAAAAAAACAAATATACAATTAGTCAAATAAACTTCTAGCCTAGTATATTGTCAAACATAAAAAAGCACAAATAGATATACACAGAAAAAGAGAGTGTCAACGAAAAAACCAAGACAAGAAGTTACAATTCAAACTGACCGCGCCAATAAAAACCATATCCAATAAAAAAAAACATGATTAAAATTGTCTATGGTTTCCACCAGGTGTTTGTGTTCTCTAGAAACTCATACTCTATGATAAAAGAGCGGTTAAAATCGAAAGGAGTAGCTGATATAACTGCCAAAGAATTGGAAGGCTACTTCTCGCCGTGGCGGGCCAAACATATTGGCCTGATAAAGGTAATATAGAAATTAGTACACAAATACTTTGATATAAAGTACTTGTATAAAAGTAACTTGCTTTATAGTGACATCATAAACTGGAAATGGTAGACGTAATAAACCTGCTGAGAGAAAAATAGTTTTTAAAAGCGGCTTGCACAATAACTTTTAAATCTAGAACCTAAATATGTCTAAGAATCTAAAGCTGTTCGTACAAAATTGTATTTTAATTTGCATCAAAATAGAACACTATTTAAAACGAACGTCATTTGTTTATTAAACATATTTAGGCGCTGAATAAAATTAAGAACGCTTGAGCAATCCACCGTAAATGTTCTTTTTTCAATTACTTCTGTAGCTAATGCTATGGAATTAAGAAACAAAAGCAATTCTTATTTCAAATTATTCAAAGAACTGGATCATGATTGGATCAAATATTTTTTTATGTTTTCGTTACGATTCCAGTATACAAGTTTAGTATTTGTACATAAACCTTGATCGTGATTCAATATGTAGGTATGTTTCAATCAATCTTAGAAACAGTTATCACGCATATAGTCATTCATTCCATTTTCATATTCAAACATCCACATTCAAATCTCATTCAAAACGTTCTTTATGACTCCGACAGATTATTAATATTCTTTTTTTAAATTCCCAGGTGGCCAGTGGCAATAAAACAGTTGAAAATTGGGCTATGAAGCGATTAAGAGTCCATTACTACATATTCTCATATCCGAGTCTTTTAAAACTCCACGGAGAACAAAGTTTATTACGAAATCTCGATTCTCTATTAGGCAACGAGGCGTTATTACAATTAGAATTAAAAACGTTATCGCCTGCTTTCAAAGACAATCAGAAGAAGAAGTGGTTTGAAGAAGTGATTGACAATTATTTAAAACTGTGGGAGAGTAATATGTGACAAATAGGTTTAGTTTAGTTTTAAGTAGATACGTTTTTTTAATTTTAAGGGCTTGCTTAATATTTCTAATTTTATAATTCGTAAATATATTTTTAAGTCATGCTAAACTTTGTAATCATATTTCGATCAAAAGAAGGCGACACGTCATGATATGATAGATACTATTTGTTGATTGGTTGATTTGAAATTAGAGTTTTCGACCAATCAGAACAATTGTTGTCAATTGTCAAATTATAAAAATAATAATCTTCGATGATACCTCCCATTTTTCTTTAAGCTAATTAAAAAATAACTTGAAATTACTTATGTATACCGAATTAAATTAAATCTGTTAAGCAAGCCACGTTAGTTTTATATTGTACATTACATCACTTCTTTGTTAAATTATAAACGAATTTAATTATTTATCAGTTTTATTCGCTAATGAATAGTATATAGGTATATGAAATGATAGTTCAAAATGTTATAAAAACAATGAAATTTTAAAAAAAGCTACTGAATATTATATAAAAAAGTATTATAGACAATTTATAGATTTATAAAATATAATGTTTAAAGATTAAAATCACTGCCATCTAGTGGCGAACATTGAAACTACGTGTTATGAAGCGCCATCTCTTGTGATCTATAGACAATAATTATATATTTAATTATAGATAAAGTGCAATAAATAGATGAATTGTATATACTTAATATTTACAATAGGGGCTGCTTACTTCTACTTAAAATAATGAATTATCAAGTAAGGCCTATATATGTTAATTCTATGTATGTTAATAGCTGACAATGCATTTAGCTTGACAAATTAAGTGAAATAAATAATGTATTTAATTGTTTTCTAATTATTTGTATGTATTAACTGAAAATAAATTGATTTTACATTATTTTTTGGTGTTTTTTTAATGACCATAGCACGGATTTGAGATCGCCAATCCGCAGTATGCAAGCGTGGTGATTACGTCTAATCCTTACAGTAATTATATTTTCGGTGAGATGAGTGTTCTTTGCCCAGCAGTGGGACAATACAGGGTTTTTAATGTCATGTTCATAAATAGAGTATGAATTAAATAAATAAATTTGGATTTTATTTGAAATATAGTGCCAATTGAATGAGATTACACAAAAGAAGGATTTTCTTACTATTTTTATAGTAAACTAATAGGACTATTCGTAGCAAAGGAACATATAAAATAAATCTCAATATTTTAAAGTTTTGAAAGCCTAGTCTACCGACAGAGCGACACCATGAAATATACATAAACTTAAAACTTATAACTACCTACACTATTTTACTTCGTTGGTTAAATATTTTCAAAAATTCCAAAGTAGGTAAAACCTATTTATAGACGGGTCTCGAAATATAAAATAACATGGCACTTCACTAATTTCCAACCAATGACAATTTCTTCTAGAGACGAAAATTAGTGATGGAGTAAGATTTGTCACGAATTGAATAAATAGGTTAATTATTGTTGTAATTTTTATGAGGTATATTGATTTCATATCATTATTTGTACGTAAATCGCATATTCTGTTTGTTTGCCATGTCCTAATACGAGATAAGGGTTAATTCACACTGCAGATCAAGGGTTATCATTAAAACGTGTCGCGTTCACGTCGCAATCGTTTGGTTAGGCCTTGATTTTTATTCTTTAAGTTATTTAGTTCAACCGTCTAATTCTAATTTGCTTCTAATTATGTAAATACTAGCCGCGCCCGCGGTTTCACCCACGTTGGCCTGTTTCGGCGGGAATTTCGGGATAAAATGTATCCCATGTGTTATTGTGATCTATATTACTGTAAAGTTTTATTCAAATCCGTTCAGTAATTTTATCGTGAAAGAGCAACAAACGTACATCCATCCTCACAAACTTTCGCATTTATAATATTAGTAGGAGGATCTAATCGATTCGCTCCAGTTTGAAAAATAAATATGTACGTTAAATATGTTTTTATTAATAAAATAAATTAAAGTCAACATTTAAAAAAAGTTATTATATATTGTTTATGATATGTGATCTAAGATGGTCCCAAGTTTTAATAATTCCACTTTTAAATTAATGAATCAATTTTTAAAACTTATATCCAAAAATATAGACTGAGAAAAATATATTCAATTTTACTTCAACAACGAGAAAGTAACTTCACTGTTAAAAAAATAAGATTACTTAGTTATATTAAAGGCCGCTGTATAATTTTCTTATAGGCTTTCCCAGGGCAAAGACCTCACTGAAGATATCAGTACAGTGAGAATTATGGTAACAACGGTCCATCAATGTTTTATCCACACAAGTAGTAATTCTTAATGAATATATAAAACAAGATAACGCGACAAATTAATCAAAGTTCAAGTACAATTCAAGATGCTAGCAAAATGTTTAAAAATGCCAGTCGAAACCGTACAGTCACTGAGAATAGCGCGATAAATATGAAAATCAGATAAATTTATATAAAAAAGTATATAAAATTTTCTAAATATGTATAAAATATATTTACTGTGTATATGGGTGATGGTTTTCGACACGTGCGCGATCGAGGATGGCGATTTAGGTTTTGGACTTAATATTGGAAATGCTATTGATGTGTTCGCGAAGTAAGTTGCATACTATTTTATTTTAAGTAAGTTACGCTTTAGGTAACTAAGTTACGCAGTAGGCAAGCGTGGTGATTCTGCTTAATCTCCTCACTGTACTGATATCTTCGGTGAGATGAGAAGCCTTTGCCCAGCAGTGGGACATTATAGGCTATTTTTAACTTTTTAAATTAGTATGTGTCCTGAGGTGTCAACAGGGTTGGACCATGTGGTTTTGGCTTATTAACTTTCAAATCCAGACTGGAGTTTAGATAAGGTAAAACAAATTAAGGGGATATTCATATCGGGAGAGTTTTGTCTTAAGTTCTAACCGACCACTCACACTCTTAGAAAATTTGCATATAAGAAAATTTGAAATTTGCAACTTCACTCAGTACGGCGGGATTTAGAGTCTAGGGCCTAGGTCCTAGACTTCTGTGCCTTCTTCTGTGCTTTACACTTTTACACGGAATTCTATCAATCAAAAAGCAATTCAATTGGTTCCAAAATGTGTGCGATTGGCTATATTGACATAAGGCATCTTGATGTAATGCGGTACGAATCTTGACAGAAGCGAAGCATTAACGTTCAAGTGACTGCCGCTTGGCTATTATAGGGGGCTCTCACAAAGTTAAATAAATCAAGCAAAATTTAATCTCTCTAACATTTTTCCGCCTTACTGTACTATACATCTTCAGTGAGATGTTGAGATGTGAGGCCTTTGCCCAGGAGCAGGACATTACAGGCTAATACGATTCCTATTTAATATTACGTTAAGCCGTCGGTCCCGGTTACTTCCTAAGAACAGTAGTCGTTACATGAGCCATGTCAGAGGCCTTTGGCGGCTCAATAACTCTGACACCAGGATTGGTCTGGTTGACCATCCACTCGATAAGAAGAAGAAGAAGATTTAATATTTGTACGTACCATTATTATTAGAGTTAGTAACAATTGAAACGGGTATTATAAACTAATATTTTAAGATAATTTAACTATTAACTTGAACAAGTGTTCAAGATAAGGCATCCTAGAATTGACGCAATGATAATTTTCTAGGAATTATCAACGGTATTCGCTTTATAACAATTTTGCGAATATGAATTGATTTTCTACTCTCTAATTTAAATTCAATTTAATAGTGCGTTCCTATTGAAGTTCACCGGAGCGCAATTGGCCAAATATGAATTATTTTTTTATATAACACTAGCTGTGCCCCGCGGTTTCACCCGCAGCGCCCCCGTTCCCGTGGGATTTTTTTTTCTTTGCTATAAACCTCACGGAGCCCGAGACCTTTCCAACGAATGCAAAACCGTGGAAATCGGTTCGTGCGTTCTGGAGTTATAGCGTCAGGGAGGAAAACCCGACTTATTTTTATATAGTAGATTGTTTATTGTTTTGACAAGCCCGTTGGCACAGTGGCAGTGAAAGCGCTTTCTGTGTCGGGGGTTGCGGGTTCGATTCCCGCCCGTAGTCAACAATATGTGAAGACATAGTTGTTGGTGACGACGTCTGGTTGTCAATTATATATTCTTTTAAAGTATTTCTGTATATATATGTAGTAGTATCAATTAGTTTGATTCCATAATACAAGCTTAGAGCTTACTTTGGGTCTAATTATCCGTATGTGAATTTGTGCGGGTATATTTGGGTATGCTTACAAAATGGTCTTATTTTAACCAATTTTAAAAAGGGGGAAGTTTAAAATAAATCACATTTAAAGTCGGTTTTTCGAAAACTTTTCATATTTATGAACTTTTTTCAGTTACGGCGATCTATCTCAGGTAACCCAAGTAATATCAGCTGACTATGAAGAAGATGTAAAGGATGTAATAACACCATTCAACGAGAAGAATATCAAAGTATTCGTGAACGCAACAAGTAGTCTTACCTTGGGAAATGGGATCACTGAAATGCACTTACAACTCTGTGACACGTTTGAGGACTTGTTGGATGCGTACTTCAAGAATTTTCAAATAGAAGGGTAAGATGATATAAAAAGTTTTAATTGGTGTTCAGAACACACAAAAGAAATGGATACTGTAGAGTAGCTAAGTAAGTTTGAGCAGATTTGTGATCAACCCTGGCGTCGGAATTGTTAAAGGCAAAAGTCAAATATTTCTATTCAGTTTTGGCCTCAAAGACGCTCTTTTGAACGTACCACCTATTCGGAAGAACAAAATAGAAGAATGGCCCAAGAGTTAGACCCCCTTAAGACCTCTAACATAGTTTAATGGTTGTAACAACCGGAACCATTGACAATAAGACGTGTCTTCCAAAGCACAGTGGTGCTCAGAAACAAACACCATATAGCAACCTCCGTGGTCTTGTGGTTTGAGCGCCCGGCTCACGATCCGGAGGTTCCGGGTTCGATTCGTCCGGTGGGGATATCTCACAAAAATCTCTTTGTGAGACTTTCCTCAGTTTGGTTAGGGCATTGCAGGCTGAATCACCTGATTGCTCGAAAAGTAAGGTGATTCCGTGCTTCGGAGGGCACTTTAAGCCGTCAGTCCCGGTTACTTTCTACGGATAGTAGTCGTTACGTGAGCTATGTCAGAGGTCTTTGGCGGCTCAATAACTCTGACACCAGGATTGGTCAGGTTGATCATCCACTCGATGAAGACAAACACCATTATCAGTCACTCATCTAATTTTTCTCTAATATCCGGTCAAGCACACGTTACTTAACAACTGCGCGTAATCAAGGCTTAATCAATCTCTCTTAGTCGTCTTAAGCCAAATAAACCCTAACGAGCTTAAAATAGCAGAGCCTCATAGAAGTTTTCACTCAAAAAATCGTAATTTCAGAACAAGCAAACCATGGAAAGCCTTTATGGGCGATTGGATATTAGACGAAATAATGCGTACACTAGGCATAGAATACGACCAGAAGCCAGACAACTGTTGCTACGTGCTTATCAAAATAGAGAAGAGACATAAGGGAGTTCAACTAAATGATATAGAAGGAGTAGCAGTGAAGGAGTATGTGAATAGAGCGATAAGCAACTTGAACGTTAGCGATCCGTCGGAAGTGAGGAAATTTATGAAGAGTTATGGAACACATTATATCGATTCGTATACTACAGGAAACTTTATTTATCAGGTTCGTTTTGATTTGTTCATGCATGGCTGCATGGTTCGCAGATAAACTAGGCACTGTAGCATGCTTAAAATTAAAATATAGTTCAGAATTGTTTCTGATATGTTTTTGTTATTTATACTAATATTATAAAGAGGTTTTGTTTGTTTATATGTTCGAGCTAATCTCGGAAATTATCAGTTCGATTTGAATAATTATTTTTGTAATAGATAGCCACATCCAACGGGAAGGTTATTTTTATTCCGAAATCCCCATGGGAACGGGCACAACGCATGTAAAACCGCGGGGCGCAGTATTTTATATATTTTACAATAAATTCGAACCGCCTCGGGCCTTCCTGATTCTGTCTAGCCTCAATTATAATTTTCCCTCTAATTCGATATAACTCAATAGGTCTGTCTAGTACTTTTGGTCCTTATTCCTCATACCTCAATTTGGTTAAGTCGACATAATTAAAACAGAAAATGTGTGGTCCAATTTCAGGTGTTCAAATATAAAAGAACAGGCTACTCTATGTTGACAGCGTATGTCAAGAACTGGACGAAGAAACCAGACAATTTGAGGTTCTACTTCTCATCGTACTTCTTGAAACATATCGGGGAAATAAGGGTAAGTTTTAATGCCATTAAGCATATTTTTAATCATCTTTAAATAATCTGATTTTGAATCGAAACTACGTTTACAGATACACTTGGCTTTTATTTTACATTTTTATCTGATGTTTCGTTCGGCCCCTTTACAGGAACCGTGGTCAAAGAAGATTTGTTTTAGGATTTAGCACGATACATGCTGAATTACGATCTAAATTCAGATTCTGAATTAAGAAACTAAATTCCGGGACCTTTCCCTTACTCATGTCTGAAAAATTAGATGGATCAATCATTGAGAGTTAGATCGTTCTCAAAAATTAACAATCTGAAAGATCAGAATGTGTTCCCGTTAAATTTTTACAATTCTGAGCGTTCAGTATCTAGAATCTAAATTTGAAAACCGGAATTTAAATAATTGGATTAGATGAAAATTCAGTACATATATTGCCAGCCTTAAATTCCATCGTATTCTTTTCAGGTGGCAAGTGGCAACAAAACAATAGAAAGTTGGGCCAAACTGAATCTTAGAGACAGTCAGTACTTGTACTCCCGCCCCAGCCTGCTACGTCTCCACTACAACTCGTTACTCACATTCAAACTCAACGAATTACTCGACAACAAAGCTCTGTTGGGGTTGAAACTAAAGATATTAAAACCCCTATTTAAAGAAGAACAGAAAAGTAAACAATATACAGAGATTGTGGAGAATGATTTGCTGTTATGGGAAGTTAATGCTTAATCATAAGGTTATTAATAATAATACTAGCTGCGCCCCGCGGTTTTACTCGCGTTGTACCCGTTCCCGCGGGAATTACGGGATAAAATGTGTCCCATTTTTCACAACCATTATTGTGAATAATTATCATGATGTTTAAAACAGTCCCATATTTTTATACAGAAAATACTTCTTTGTACGTAATTAATTCAATAAATACGTACAAAATAAATAACATAAGTGACACCAGTATTTTACAATAAAACTATTTTGTTTATAAAAGCATTGTTTTATTTAACACTATAAATTATTTATTTATGAATTACTTGTTATATATAAAGATACACAATTTGGAAAAATACATATAATATTTTATTATATTATAATATACAATACATACAAAGACCCCTTAATTTAATCATTGGTTAAGTTAATCATTGAATAAAATAATCATTGATCAGGTTAATCATTGACTGTAAGAGGATTTTAATAAGAAGCTCGGGTAAATTGTATTTAAAAGTTTAGTTCTAAGATATTTTATGATATTTTGATATTCAAATATGTAGCGTAAAATACTGTATGGTTAATTATAATGAATAATCATTTTATTTTAAATTATTTGATTATAACGTATGTTGTGCATAAACTGAAATCTAGACTAACACAAGACTAAGCCGAACAGTTCGAATGCGTTCATATCTAAACTACCAGTCAGATTTGAAAATATCTTTTGCATAGTATACTTTATTTTGTATAATTTTGTTTTCTAGTTCCATTAGTGCAAGAGAGATAGACATAGACAAATATACGGCCAGACGACTCAGTTGATCTATTTCCTTCCAACATTTAAAATGTGAACTAAAATTCAATAGACAAATCCTTCGTACTTCCGTCTCCAAATTTAATCTTCAATTTCTCCAATACACTAAACACAATCAGTTCATCTTAATCCTAGTTAACCAGCTAAAGAGATCAAAACGTCAAAATTGATTCACTAAAAACGAGTTCAGTTGATTGTGGTTCGAGGTAGAAACGATGAATTTGGACCTGAGTCAAAATGTAATATTTTTATTCAGTTTTGGCAAAAAGGCCATTTTGAACGTACCATATACTATACGTATACTTCTATAGAGGTTTTCCTCTTGAGATTGGAATAAAATCCTTTTTCTTTTCTGTACTGATATCATAAAGAGGTAATTGTAAGTTTATTTGTACGTTCCAGCTGATCTCGGGAGATACCGGTCCGATTTAAATTATTCTTATTGTGATAGATAGCCAAATTCAATGGAAAGGTTATATGCTATTTTTCATCCTGAAATTCCCATGGAAACGGGGACAACGCGGGTAAAACCGCGGGGCGCCGCTAGTATAGAATAAATTTACTATCATTGGATAATCAGCTTTTTTTAGTTCACCTTTTAAATGTCAGAAGAAAAAATAGATATTACGTTAGTTTTAAAACAACATGTACCTATTCAATGTGCTTCATATGTGCTTGTAACTTTAGTGCAGGCGAATTGTTCCCGCCCAACGCGTTTACCATTCACCAGGAGCATAGTCGGGTTGTTAACACGTATAGATCTGAAGTTGTACGACTGGAAAAATAGATTTATTTAGAAATTAAATAATATTAATAATGAAGAGTATTGCTCGAGAAAAATACAACGAAACTAGTTGAATAGAATAGAAGAATTGTGTCATTTTTTAGTTGTGACACTAACATTTTAGTGTCACTTTTTTACCTGTGATACTACACATTTTAGTTTCACTTTTTAGCTATCGCACTAAACATTTTAGTGTATTTTTTTCGGTTGACACTACTTATTTTACTGCAATTTTTTGGTTGTCACTTCAAAATGTGGTTTATTAGTATATTTTAATCTCAATCGGTCAAAATGTAAAAGTGTCAACTTACCAATTTGTCTGGATTTTTGGCTCCCTTTTCTTTACTCTTTACTCCAATAAATTCACTTTTGTCTATGTTGCTCTGGAATTAAATGTATTGTTTTGTTAAAATATGGTAAATTGGTTTTCTTCCGGTTGATTTTGTCAAGTTAGACTGATTCTAATTGAACAGGTTAGGCACAAGATTTTAAGTTTATTTGGTCCGAGTGTAAATAAAAAAATAACAGAATAAAAAAAAACACGTTTTGAGAACCGACCTATTATTATAAACTGATTTAAAAAAAGGTACTATAAATACAAACCAACTTATAAAAAACTTCAAAATAGACTTTAAAAAGGAGAAGGTTTCTCTATTCGTACTTATAATTGTACTAGCTGTGAACCGCGGTTTCACCCACAGCGCACCCGTTCCCGCAGGAAATACGGGATAAATAGTCCTAATCCAATATCCTATATCCGTCTCCTGGTTCTAAGCTACATCCCCACCAATTTTCAGCCAAATCGGTTCAGCCGTTCTCGAGTTATAAATAGTGTAACTAACACGACTTTATTTTATATATATAGATTTTAGCTTTAAAAACTAACCGGATAATCCATGGTATGTGTGTGCGTGGAGATCCTCGGGACCGGTAAAGCGACGCAGTCTCCGATGATGACGCCCCGACCATCCGCCCAGTTGTACACATTGACGGCGACACACGACATGCTCTCGTCTATTATGGCGAAAGTGCTGTGGACACATAGGCGTTTTATATGGAGAAATCGCCTTATTCATTAACAATCTACAACTAAAATACAGTTATAAAGTGTTTTGTCTCTTTCGCTCTTTGGGAAATAGCGTATGAGGGAAAGGGATAAATTTGATAGCTAAAATGTTGTTAATAAGCGTACGGTTAGCCTAAATACTCACAAAGGCACCGCGTTATCACTATGTATGGACCCGACGACTCTTCCCAACACTACTTTGCCTTCGTTCTCTCCATCTTTGAGCTCGTCCAGTGTTGCCCGTTCGATAAACATCTTGTTCTTGTTTATGGTACACTCGGAGCCGGGCGCGTATTCGCCGTACATTTTGATGTCCATAGACTAAAACATAGACAAACAACACATTGGGAATTTATAAAATTAGATGTAAAAAATAACGGTCAAATTGGATGATTATCAAATTGTATGTTGGTCATATTGTATGTTAGTCAAATTGTATGTTGGTCAAATTTAGGTGTTGGTCAAATTCGGTGTTGGTCAAATTGGGTGTTGATTAAATCGGGTGTTGGTCAAATTGGGTGTACACTGTACACTAATGTCGAATTTATTATTGAATTGTACGTATCATACATCATTTACGTTGAATTTCTATGATATTTAAATAACAAGAGCATTTATGAATTACCAAATCATTTTTTGAAACACTAACAATTTTATAGGAACCTAATGTAGTGACTATGTGTGGTATGTTGATAACCCGAAAAACATCGTCGTCACAATTACCTTAACCATTTGCTGAATTCTCTTAACCTTGATCCGTCCCTTGGTGTGCACCAAGTCGTCGACATATTGTAAGTAATGCACCAGTCTGTTCATTTCTTTATTGGGAGGCGCCCACGGCGGGTCCAGTCTACACGCCATCTCAAGCGCCTCCAGGGCTTCCTCGAATTTCTCCTCGTATTTGTGTACCTTGAAATTAATATTACAATTATTATATAGTTAGGGGGCATGGGTTATGAAAATGTTTACTGCCTTATTCATAAACTAAAACACTATTTTGAATGTGACAAGCAGGTATACTTAACATTTTCGTACTGCACATTTTATTTATAAGTGGCTTTATAAGCTGTATAATTGAATAAGTTATATAATTAAAATAGCGGTCCGTGTATTAAGTCTTTCCGCGGTTGGTTATAAATAGGACATTCATTATTCATAGGTCTTTCAATAATACACAAAATCTACTAATAGGTAGTAAATAATAAGTTTAGTTCTAAAGCGTAAGAAACAAACAGATTATCGCTTTTAGTAAGAAGTTATTACTATTGTTATAGAACACTTTTGTCTGTAGCACAAGGCAGGCATACTTATTTATTTGCTAACTTTTGTCAGAGAATATCATTTTGGTACCAATGAACATAAGTTTAAACTTACTATCCCTTGATTGTAATGTAAATCCGGATGTCCCCTCGCTATAGGATCGTTCCATGCTTGCTTATATGCACTCTGACACAACTTTAACGTAGCAGGTTGTTGTGACACTAGGAAAAACTGACACAAATACGCATTGCCGAGTATACACCATGACATTCCGTCTTTTGGGTTCAATGCCACAGACTCCTTAGCTAAGTCGACGCTGCGTAGGATAATTTCTGTGGCTTCGGTACGATTTTTGCTGGAGCATTCTTGACGTAAGATTATTGATAGACTTCTGAGTGTCCGGCGGTGACGTTGCTGGAAAAAGTATGATAATATTAGGACTTTTCAATCCTACTAGTATTACAAATGCGAAAGTTTGTGAGGATGTTTGTTATGTATGTTTGCTCTTTCACGCAAAACCAACTGAACAAATTTGGATGAAACTTTCGGGACTCTTTCATTCCCTAAACATTAAAAAAATCTTTATTGTAATAACAAACTCAAAAGAATTATCCATTCTAAGTAGTTTATACGTAAAATTATTAATAAAACTAGCAGCGCGGGCCGTCTCGCGGGTTTATTTACCAGAGTTCTGTCTGATCCCATGCTAATTTCTGGATGAAAAATAGCCTATGACCTTCCCACTGAATAAGTCTATCCAATACAAAAAAATAAATTAAAAGCAGACTGGTAGTTCCTGTGGTTAACGCGTTCAAACAAAAAATAATACTAACTCTTCAGCTTTATTATATTACTAGCAGCGCCCCGCGGTTTTACCCGCGTTGTATTATTCCCGAGGGAATGTCGGGGTTTTTATAGATATACTTCCTCTTGAATCACTCTATCTATTAAAAAAACCGCAACAAAATCCGTTGCGTAGTTTTAAAGATCTAAGCATACATAGGGACAGACAGACAGTGGAAAGCGACTTCGTTTTATACGATGTAGTGACTATAGATCTAGATCAAATGATTAAACTATTACCTGTTTCAAAGCTCCTTCAAAGCAGACTCTCGCCTCTTTAATATTCAAATTCTTCCAGTAACATTCACCTAATTCATTCCATGCATTCACCAAGTGAGGGTCTAGTTTGACCGCTTTACTGAGACATTCCAGGGCTCTCGGATCGTAGTTGGGGTTGATGTTCAAACATCTTCCCTTCTGATAGAGGAACTGGGCTCGTATGTTTTGGGGTATTTGAGATTCTGTAAGGTTTGATGAATGAGAGTTAGGTATAGTTGCCTTTTCCGAGCAGTAGGACATTACGGGGTAAAACTTTTTTTACAACTATGAACAGTTTTTGCTGTAACTGATCTGATTTACTTAATTATGGGACTCGTATTATATAAGTACTAGCATACCAGTTCCTGTAGGAATTTGGGGAAGAAAGTAGCCGATCCTATCCTGAGGTGTAGATCATCTTTGTGTCAAAGGAGATCATTCAAGTTGCATACATTTTTTTTTGTTGGCCGGCACTTTAATTTTTGGGTACAATTTGAATGATCTCCTTTTATTTAAATTGGTTCATTAGTTTAGGTGTGATTCTGTTATAAACATACAGAGTTATTTTCACATTAAGCAATAATAATATTAGTAAGGATGGATAGTCCTACTAAGGTTAAAGGCGTCTTCATTCGAGGATACAATAATAATGAGTACAATAAGAAAGAACTAAGACTTTTTTTGGAAAATTTAGTAAAGCACTTTTTGTATTAGCCTGCAATGTCCCACAGCTGGACCTCTCATCTCACTGAAGATATCAGTACAGTGAGGAGGATAAGGCGTAATCACCACACTTGTCTAATGTGGTTTGGTGATCTCAAACTCATGCCATCCCAACCTATGTATGAAAAGTAAGAAACATGTCTTTGCTCGACCCGGGAATTGAAGCCGAGACCTCAGTCTTAACAGGCAGAACACAAAAACCAGACCATTTGAAGTGTTAATTAAAATTGAACTGTAAATTAAGCATCTTACCATTAATGGCGTCGAATTTGGCCACTATTATGTCCTTCTTCTGGTTAACAAGGGTATTTTTATCCTTTGCCAATTCAATTGGATGGTTTTCAAAGAAAAGGTCTTTGAATTTACGTAGCTCTTTTATATCTTGCTGTAATAATGAAGAGGTCATACAAAAATACAAGTGCGTATCTTATAAAAAAATTACGTACTGCATAGTAAGAATAAAAATGGAGTTTACTTTGGTAAAGTGAATATTATATTTTTATACCGATAATTTACCAATCAAATTATAATAATAAATATTTATTGTTCGTCTGATTTGGAAATTCGCCGGAAAAATCGAAAAAATTATACCAAATGGGCCCACTTAAAGTAGTTCAACTTGTGTATTTATTATTTTGACTTACGATCAACGAATCCAGGACCTCCTCGACGTTCTCTAGGCCAACGGCTTCATCTTCAGAATCATGAGACATTGTTATTTTATTTTCAATTTCTATTTGAATCCCGAAAAAATATTTATTACTAAGAAACAACAAAAAACAAAACCAACTTTGTGTATATTTCTTTCTTGTTGAATGTATTTTTTTTATTGACTTGACTTGACATTTAATTTGAAGTATGTATATAACTGACGAAAATGGTCTGTCAAAGGTAGTCAACGTCAACTGTCATATAATTTCCAAAAGTAAACAAAAGTAAATAAAACTGTGAGTGAATCAAAACCAAAACAAACAGAGGAAAAAAGAGATCTACAGGATTTTGTTTTAAATTCGTTTGTACAAGTTTACTAATATATTAAAACTATTTAAGCTTTCGAACAGGTGTAATATGGCTTGCTACGAAGATATAATTGCGACGGAAAATAATCATGTAAAATGTACTTTATGTGACGAACAATTCGAAGATAAAGAAGTGTTTATCGAAGCCCACATTACTAACTCCGCCCATAAGAAACTTTACATGAAAAGGATTATGAATCGAAATAGTGTGATCATTCGAAATTCTGCCTTATATTGTTCTTTATGCAACCATGAAGTTGGTATAGCAGACTTATTAGACCATGTTCATAGTAGATTTCATGGAGAAAAAATTAAAACAATACAAGAAATTGTTTCAAAGGATGGTGGAGTGGTAGAATTGCCGGATACTTGGAAACAGACATCTATACATTGTATTATTTGTGATAATGAAGTGGAATTCACTCTTGCATCTGTTAGAAACCATATAACATCAGAAAAGCATGTCCGTGCTAAAGCAATGGTAGTCCAACCCTTGAATGGAATATTTTCTGTGGATGACAATAAATATCTATGGTGTAAACTATGCCAGAAATACTTTGATAATTACATTGAAGTAATATTTGAGCATATTGAAAGTAAAGAACACAGTACTGAGTTAAATAAAATTCTTTTTCTGATAGGAGATGATATTGATATTGAACAATATCTGCAATCACTTACTGAAGACAAAACTTTTTGCAAAAAGTGTGGCATTGAAGTGCCTTATGGTGTTGATAACTTACAGAGACATGTAAAAGGGAGAAGGCATACAAGAGATGATTAGATTTTATTTAGGTATCTTAATGATAAGTATGTTAATATAAGTGTTATTATGACCATAATTAATGATTTTGTTATGTAGGTAGTTGTATAGGTATCAAATAACTTTGTAATGTCATATAATCATTATGTATTTACAGATACATACCTATTTATATAAATAAACATTGTACTTATACGGAATAAATTTGCATTATTGTAAATGGTACAATACCTATTTCCCTCACTTATGATATGAATGGGACTTTAACTTTTTGTCAGTGAACTGTATATTATGTGATATAGCAGCAGATCCCTATGTGGACTAAAACAAAACAATAATTCTCATACATAGTTTAGCTATAAAAATTAAATGCAATTTTTACCAGTAGGTACAGACTAAATTAATAAAATTTGGCGGGCGTAATGGGGTTTTCTGAAATGTCACACACAGACCAGGAAACTCCAGGCGCCATTAATTTTACGCAATCCGATTGGTTTATATTTGTCCGTTTCTCCACTCCGCAGCCTCGCTCCGCATCAATGGACAGGCACCTTTCTTTAGTAGTATATTTCAGGAGGACACCACAAGCAACGACTCTTTCTTTTGCTACCTTCAAGTTTATCAATACAGCATTCATGAAAATTCGACATTTGGTTAGTTACACAACGTTAATGTCACTGTCAATTGTTTTGACAACAAACAAAATTAACAAAACAAACAAAGCCAAATTCAATTCAATTTTCATTCGGTCAAAATTTAAAATCAATGAAATACCCAAATAAATTCTAGTTTCGAATTTTCCACCTATTTTAACAAACTAAAATTCACTTTCAAAAGGAAATTGTTAGTAGCAGAACAGAACAATGAAAACAGATAATACGTATGGTATGGTGCCTTGTTCTAAGACTCGAATGAGATGCCTTTTATGCGGTGTGCACGTACCGAAAGCCGCTCGGTGTATAGAGCAACACGCAAACGGAGCGAGACATCACGACAGCATGAGAATGATGAAAGTCAACGGAATGTATTTCGAAGATCAAGTTCTACACTGTAGGCCGTGTGATACAAGCTTGTCTCTTGAAGACTCAGCACTCAATCACATCGAAGGGCATTGCCATGGAAACTGGTTAGCGGCTATGGAAGACCTAACTGAAGGCGAATTTTTGATCCTAGACAACTATTTATCACTCGAAAGCGAAGATGCCTTCTGCAATGTGTGTACTCTGCCCGTAAGATGCTCACTACAAAACATTGAAACCCATGTTAACAGTTTGGAACACAGACAGAACATTTGCAAGTTCCTATCTCCGAGGAACGGGTTGTTTACTGTTGACGGCAAAATTTGGTGTAAAGTATGCGATCTTTACTTTGATAACGATGTTCAGTTGATATTGAACCATCTAGACGATGATGTACAGCATATGCATTGGTTTATGGATGTGGAAGACCTGATACAGGATCAGCAGGTCTCCATCACCGAGTTCCTGACACTGGAGAAGGAAACCAAAGCCTTTTGTCAGAAGTGTGATGTTGAAATACTTTGCAACCCCAATTCTATAGAAGCACATGTCCATAGTGACTCACATTTGTTCAGATTTTTGTAATGAAACACCACTGTTATTAAAACTTTCACAGTCTGGTGCCCCACACTTGGGTCACAATGATATAGCTCCCATCTATACCTACTCACATACTTAAGGAGCCAGCCCATTGTAACCCATACACAGGTACCAGACACGATATGTTAAAAGAGTACCTTATATTATTGTCTCCACTGCAATGTAGATATTAGGTATTAGTCTAAATTATTATGATTATTGTTGTTGTAAATTATTACTTAAGTTATTTTAAAATATATTGAGTTGTTATTAACTGTTGTGCTTGAAAATTGTAGAGGATATGAAATTAATTTATTTCCATTAATATAAGAAATATCTCCCACCTCTGTTGTGTTCTTTTCATTAATTTATTAAATTGTTTTACATTATTAACCAGTTTTGGTGTGTTATTTAATCAGGAAATATGACCCCATTGCAGCCCTAACACCTGCACTGGGAGTGCACCTCCAGATGAGAGGTCTTAACATTTAAAAGTCTTGAATGCTGTCCTCGCAGTAACCAACTATTGGTCTGTGGAAATTTTATCCTAAATGTATCACAATATTTTATTATTATATCCTCCTCACTGTACTGATCTTTAGTGAGAAGAGAGGCCTTAGCCCAGCAGTGGGTCATTACAGGCGAATACTTTTTTTTAGTTTAATCAAATTGAGGCCATTGACATGAAATATTATATACTATTCTAATCCTAGACACAGATAGGTTACTAAAGTAAGACTAACTACAGGGTCCATGATATTCTTTAATTAATTTGAAATGACATAAGACTATGATGTTGATAATATTAAGAAAACAAATAATAAAGTAACATTATTTATTCAGACAATAACTTACATTTGTTTATTAGAAACTATAATAAATATTTAATTAATACTAGAAAATATTTATAAAATAATGTACAACAACCAACAATGGTAACTAGGTATATGTAAGTACAATTTATGATTTTTATCACGGCCCCAATTTTTCCTGTGTCAACCAAAAAAGCTTTTTCTGAATGAAATGCCAAATATCTACTTCTACTATTTAAAAACTACGATATATAAAATATTAGCATAACAAATACATTCAAAACAGTAAACAAAAAATGCGCGCCAAATCACAATCACCAAAGACAACTTAATCTTCATTCTCCTCCATACTCTCTGCTTCGTCCTCATCTTCTTCCTTAATAATAGACAAATCAGGTAGTTGGAATTGTGGAGTAGAGACATGGAAACTTCCAAAATCGATATTGGATCCTGAAAATTCTGTGTCGATTGAGTCTGTCAAATCTTGATATATAACATGGGTTGATTCATTATCGTTGTAAGAATCGACAACATCCTCGGGCTGAGGGACATCTGCCTCGTCTCCTGAAAAGTCCCCTGATCTGCCTCGCAAACGCTTCTCATCAAGAGTTATAATGTCTTTGATGTCTGCTATGCACGAGTCTATTCGTAACATTGATCGCATTAAATTGTTTTTGAGGGTACTGAAAATGAATTACAAATCTTAGGTGGCAGAATAATGTGAGCAGAAAGGAACGAAAAGAGAAATGAGTGAGATAGGAGTAGCCAAATTGAAAAGCTAGATTACAACCAATGACGAACTAACTAGTTTTACAGTCATAGCACTACGAAACTTTAGTTGTTTCTCAACCGACTATTTCCTTCCAAAATCTGACAATTCTCCTTTGCGTGTCACTGGCACTAAATTGAATCAGCCCAGAACTTGGCCAGGATGACTACATCATCTGTAGCTGACAAGCTATTACCCTGTACTTACGTGATCCTTTCAATACTTTTCTGCAGATGAATTCGGAAAATTTTCAGTCGCCCCATTTCCTCTTTTAATTGCTTGTCGACGTCGTCTTTAGTAAGTTCATTAACAGGCTTTTGGGATCTCTCTTTGAGCCTCATGTCGGCCATTCGTTCTTGTTCCATCGTTTCTAAAATATTCTTTTCAGTGCTCAAAAGCTCATCTTCTAGTGCTGTCATGTCCCGAGCTGCCTGAATAAAATATCCAACGATTGTAAATATTTTCTTGAATCTTATGCATATTTATTTCGAAATTTCGCCAATATTTTTGGATATTCTTTCCTAATCGTATATACCTACTTACGTAAGACGATGTGGAGGAATATTAGCAAGTACCTACTAGCAGCGCCCCGAGGTTTTACCCGCGTTGTGCTTATGCTTATTCCCGGGGGATTTTCGGGAATTTTTATACATATAATACTCTTGAATCGCTCTATCTACTTATTTAAAACAAACTGCATCAAAATCCGTTGCGCAGTTTTAAAGATCTAAGCATACATAGGGACAGGCAGCGGAAAGCGACTTTGTTTTATACTATGTAGTGAAAGTGATGATTTGACAGATTACCTCCTCTTTCTGCCATTCAAGGTCTTGCAGCTTGATCCTATTGGTGTGCAGTCGTCTCCTTATCGCTGACTCCACTCTATCAGCGTATGTCTGAGCTGCCACGGAGAGATAGGCTCTTGCACCTCGTAGCTTTATCAAGAATATTCGTATTATAAGATGACATTATGGGTGAAACAATATTTTGAAACTATACAATAGTATAAGGAAGTTCATATGCCTACTACTTATTATTGGGTTGGCTCCAACTTTGATGTGGACTTGGAATCATATTATCATTTTTAGGGTTCCGTACCCAAAGGGTAAAAACGGGACCCTATTACTGAGACTTCACTGCCCGTCCGTCCGTCGGTCCGTCTGTCACCAGGCTGTATCTCAAGAACGGTGATAGCTAGACTGTTAAAATTTTCACATATGTATTTCTATTGTCGGTAGAACAGCAAATACAAAATAATATAAAACAAATATTCAAGGGCCCATACAACAAACGTGATTTTTTGCCGTTTATTAAAGTACGGAACCCTCCGTGCGCGAGTGCGACTCACACTTGGCCGGTTTTTTTAACTACTTACTTGTTGTCTTGTCACAATCGCATTACTCAATGATTTCAGTCCACTTTTCTTCAGACACATACAACGACTTTCCCAAAGTTGAAGTGATGATGCTCTGCAAAAAAAAATATGGTAGGCTAAGTTCGCAAAAGAAAACTACTTGTTCTTATTTCTTTAATATGACCTCGATCAGTATATAACTCACTTTTTCTTCTTCTTTGATATTTTACACGTTTCTTTACAATATACATTGTCGCATTGTTTCCGCAAATAAGCGCATGCCTCTTCAACCGACACAGCCTTCTTCTTGTTGTCTATGTCCTCGTCTATCCGTTTTTTGGTCACGTCTATGGTTTTTATTTGGTTTTGTAAATCCTCTACATAACTTTCGAACGCGCTTTTCTGCGTGCGTAGGTAGTTGTACTCCTGTGAAGTATTACATTATTGTTCAAGTAACTACGTACGTACAGTTCGCTTAAAAAATGTTTGCATAATTTTACATTGTGACAAAGTACTTAATATCATAGGCTGAGTGTACCTTGTAAGCAGATATTTGCCTAGTAAGTTCATGAGATTCAGTTTCTCAATTTTGGAGTCCGAAATATAGCCAAATCATTCCATCACAGAGCAAATAATCACCACGCTCTATGCTCTGTGAATTCCATCATTCATATCCAGATAAAGATGGTAAAATAATTCTTAACATCATTACCTAGATACTTAACACATTTGGAGTGAAAAGTCGGAACATAGAGGGCTAGAACTGATAATACGATAAGAAAGTATATAAGATAAATCCTACCTGAATAATAGCCTCCTCCACAGGATCTGACAAAGGGCTAAGCGCTCCAGGCTTCGAAGCTCTCTGTGATAGTTCCTTTATTTCAGTGTCAATTCTATCCACGACCACTTTCAAAGCATTCAGCTCATAAAGCAGAAGATTCTTGGCGTCATCCAACCTTTTCCCAAGGTCTTCTAATACCCATTGCCAGGATGCGATATCTGCAATTCTAGAATAATCTAGTTATGGAATTTTTGAATTACTAAGTAGACAATGTACTAGTCTACCTAAGCGCTCTCTGGACCTAGACGATTCTCTCTCATCAACTTAATTCACATTCTCGTTTCTTAAGTTTAAGCGAACACTACATTTTGAATTGAAACTACGTTTACGGATACACATCGCTTTAATTTCACATTTTTATCTGAAGTTTTCGGCCTCTTTACAGGAACCGTGGTCACAGAAGACTGTAAAATGTAAAATAAAAGCGAAGTGTATCCGTGCGTAGTTTTACAATGATAATGAGATCAAGGTAAATAGTCAGATACTTAAAGATAAACATTGTGATTTAGAAGTATCACTCAAAGCTTTGGTTAATTCTTGTTAAACATTGGTCTACTCATGCCAAAACGCTTACCGGCTGGAAGAATTTCATTTCAAGGGTAGACCTACATAACTATATACTATTTGCTAAGAGCTAGGCATCGTTTTTATCCCATAATTCCTTTGGGAACGAGTACAAGACTAGTTGAGCTGGACATATGTTTATTTATCTTATAATTTCCAACAGCTACAACGCGAGTAAACCCGCTGCTAGAACTAAATCGTCAGGAGTACCAACCTTTGTTCAATACACCTTTTTAAATGGGATTCATTGGTTTCTCTCGCGAAATTGTTCAGCATTACCAACTCCTGGCATTCATTTATCTGAGAAGCCACTTGCACATTCAAATTCCCCAATTTGCTCTTTATTTTGCCTATGCCTAAATGGCATCCGATGTAGGAGTCTTCACAATACATTTTAGCAAAGATTTTGTTTCAACAAGCAGAAAGGTTCTTAGAAACTTGTAACTTGTTTCTTTCCGTCCTCAAAAACTTGTACAACAATGTTTTAATTTGTAAATATCTAAAAACATTATCGTAGTTTTAAATACAATTTTTATTCAATAAAGTATATTTAATCACAAATTTTTGTATATTTTTCTAAAGTGCAATGTCTCACATGTTTACTTTTATTTGCAGAGGCTGACTTTGACTTTGTCATTGAAAGGCTAATAAGGTTTAAACATGAAGTTGAAAAAAAAATAAAAAAGTCTAGATTTACAGAAAGATAACCTCTTATGCAACTTTTTGAAGTCAACAATATTTTCTGTTCAAACGTCTGCACCGAACATTTTACTACTTTACTTACTACTGAATTTTGCTATTATTCTAACTAAATTGTGTCCACTTAGATAACTAGTTAGTTAACAATTACTGAGTATTTATGTACATATTGAAAATTAAATTATCCTCCGCCAATGTATAACTTCTGGGCCAAGGCACGGTACATATTTCTTATCTTAATATTACTTAGAGTTACAAGAAGTTAGCTTCAAAATAACAAAGAGTGGTCTCAAAATAACAAAATACACAAACTCCGCTACGCTTATGATGCTGAAGCCAAGAAACAAACTGAGGAGTCCGCCAATAGCACCTGAAAGTATCATAAATAACTGTAAATATTACGAAAGTCACCTTTAAATCTTTACTTTCTTATGCTAGTAGCTTTTATTGTAAGCCATAGCTTGTAGCAGGTAAAAAGTGTCAAACAAAACTCGTAGCAACTGTAGCAAAAGTCGTAGTAGAATGTTAAACAATCGTAGCAACTGTAACAAAGTTCGTAGCTGAGTGGTGGAAAATTCGTAGCGGCTGTAGCAAAACTCGTAGTAGATTCGTAGACATTTGTAGCAATAGTAGCTAAGATCACAGTGTTGGTAGCAAAACTCGTAGCGGCTGTAGCAAATATTGTATGCGTCAAACGCGTGGCATAAGATTATATTACCTGCAAAGTAATAATGATCATATTGTCCATGTCGATGTTGTCCCAGAAACATGTCGTCGTAGAAATGAATGTTGATTTGAGTTATTTCACCACTGAAACATACAATATTGATAGTTATCATGAATTGAAAAAAGGTACACCCCGCGAGGTATAAGCTGAGCTTTGCATTAGTGTGAGTGATCACCAAAAGTACCAAGCGCGGCGAGACAGAATGGCGCCGCGCCTCAAGCCGGTTACCCAAAATCAGGTTTTTACCGGGCGAAAATAGCGCCGCGCCTAAGGCCGGTTATCACACCTACACTATCCATGTACACTCATACAATTGCAAAGCTCAGCTTATACCTCGCGGGGTGTACCTATTAGTCTGTAATGTCTCTTACAATAATTACTCAGTATAGTGGATGCAGGATCGCGGTGGATGCAGGTCGCTTCCAACCGATTTACTTGGAGATCAATGAGGGAGGCTTATGTCCAACAGTGGACGTCCTACGACTGACATGATGATGATGAAAGTGGGAGGACTCCTCGTTATTACATCTTACTGAAAAGTTCCGCTTTTGTCTGAGAGTAACAAACATACATACTTTCGCTTTTATAAGTAGGATTAAATATGAGAGTAGCATACGACTTAGGCTGTCCCCAGACATGGGACTCGTCGAGATCCTGACTCAAGTCGGAGTAGAACACTTGGCTGGTGTAAATGACGTCGTTGCATGAAGTGTGGCAGGTTTCCGTAATCTCTTCTTTATCCGGGTCTTCAGTTACTGTGGAGTAGGCTAAGAGTTGTTCGTCTTCTACGGTAGCTGGGAATAAAACAATAATTAATTATATATAGTTACATTAATTAGTCTGTAGTGTACCACTGCAGCAAAGGCTCTCGTCTAACCGAAGATATCAGTACAGTGGGATGAAATTAAATCTATACTAATATTATAAAGCTGAAGAGTTTGTTTTGTTTGTTTGTTTGTTTGTTTGTTTGTTTGTTTGTTTAAACGCGCTAATCTCAGAAACTACTGAACCGATTTGAATAATTCTTTCACTGTTAGATAGTCTATTTATCGAGGAAGGCTATAGGCTACATTTTATCCCGAAATTCCCACGGGAACGGGCACAACGCGGGTAAAACCGCGGGGCGCTGCTAGTATAAAATAAAATTTATGTAATTAAGATAGATCCAGATGAAATTGAGGAGATAGTAAATACCTGAATTTAGGTATTTCGATGAGTTGCTGCCAACCCGATTTGAACAATTATTTTTGTAATAGATAGCTACGTTCAACGGGAAGATTCAATACCATTTTCATCCCGGAATACCTACAAAAATGGGCACAACGCCGGTAAAACCATGGGGCGCTGCTAGTGCTTAATATAATTTCCTTACATTACACAATATCAACCTATGAACTAAAACGAACTGACAGCCTAGTGCTTTGCATATCTAGGTCACCGAGATACCTACACTATTAGCGCTAAATAACAAACAATATTGTACACAAAGTAAACCTACCTGTTACTTTGCTAATGCACTCGTAATCCTGTTTCGTCGAACAAATTGAATCCATTAAATGAGTTCCTGAAATACAAACAATTTAACAATAAAAGCATTGTGAATGGATTTTTTTATATAACAATATAGTGAGTAAAAAGGTTAATTATTATTCATTATTTGTTAAAAAATATTTGAATGGGTACCGGCCTTGTAAATACTAATGTTATAAATGCGAAAGTTTGGGAGAATGTATGTAAATATGTATGTATGTTTGTGGCTTGCATGTAAAAACTACTGAACGGATTTGGATGAAATATTAGTTATTTATCTTATACTAGCTGTGCCCCACGGTTTAACCCACAGCGCACCCGCTCCCGTAGGAAATACGGGATAAATAGTATCATATATCCGTCTTCTGGTTCTAAGCTACCTCCCCACCAATTTTCAGCCAAATCGGTCCAGCCGTTCTCGAGTTATAAATAGTGTAACTAACGCGACTTTCTTTTATATATATAGAAGATATTTTTTCTTTTATATATATAGAAGCTTACATGTAAAAACTACTGAAAGGATCTGAATGAAATATTACAGTAACTTATTATATATCAGAATAAGACATGGGATACATTTTATCCCGAAATTCTTGCCAGAACTGGTACAATGCAGATTAAACCGCGGAGCGCGACTAGTAAATCTATATTAATATTATAAAGCTGAAGAGTTTGTTTTGTTTGTTTGTTTGTTTAAACGCGCTAATCTCAGAAACTACTGAACCGATTTGAATAATTCTTTTTGTAATAGATAGCCACATTCAACGGGAAGGTTATAGGCTATTTTTCATCCCGAAATTCCTACGGGAACGGGTACAACGCGGGTAAAACCGCGGGGCGCTGCTAGTACCTAATAAACAAAGAGTTTGATTGTGTTTGTTTGAAGGTAATCTCTGTAACTATTCTTAGAATGAAATATACTTAGCATACTGTTTGCTTTCCCTGAATTCCTACGGGAACAAATACAACATGAGTAAAACTGAGGGATACTGCTTGTTTGGTATTAATGAAAATTATTCTACAAACATACCACCTTTCATAAACGCTTTATAACTAAAACACTGTTAGTGAGTGTTTTGTCTCTTTTGCTCTTTTGAAATTAGCTTGTGTCTGAAAGGGACAAACCATTCCATATCTAAAATTCTGGTTTTTGAATAAGGTTCACAGACACGTGGTTTACGCTTCTGCAAAAAAAATTACGCTTCTGCCTATAATGTCCCACTGCTGGGCAGAAGCCTCTCGTCTCACTGAAGATATCAGTACTGATGAGGATTAGGCGTAATCACCACGCTTGTCTAATACAGGTTGGTGATCTCAAACCTGAGTCATGTTTGCAAAGTAGGATGCATGTTTTGGCTCGGCCCAGGAATTGAACCCGAGACCTCGGTCTTGGAAGGCGAGTGCACATACCACTGCACCACGGAAGCGTGAGGTGAACTTAAAGTAGAGTAGTTAAAATGTCTTAATAATATTCATCTCTATTATTATGTAATTAGGTTAGTTATGAATTCATAGAGTTAGAACAACAGAAAGCAACGCAAGCCAAAATTTCCTGAGACAATATGTGATAAGTTCTAAGAATGAAATACAATTGGTATTAATGCGTAGGATTACGAATAATTTCGTTAACGTTCTAATATACCTAAGTAGCTGTGCCCCGCGGCGTCACCCGCAGTGTACCTGTTCCCGTGGGAATTTCGGGAATTTTTATTTCTTATCCTACCCAGGAAGATAAATGATAGAAAACAAAAATTATCAAAATCGTTTTAGTCGTTCTTGAGTTGTAAGTGGTGTAACTAACACGATTTTCTTTTATATTATACTAGCTGCGCCCCGCGGTTTTACCCGCGTTGTGCCCGTTCCCGTGGGAATTTAAGAACCGCTCGACCGATTTTGTGCAAACTTCACATACACTACTAAATAGTCCGAACAAAGCCTTTGGTTTAGATAGGTGAACCCGTTCTTGAGTTATAAAATTACAACGAAAAGTGGCATTGATTATATTTAAGGTATGTTGGATTTATAAAAGTACTTATTCTATGCTATCTTTAAATAAAATAATTTTGGGCCAAATTTAGCCCACAAACCAACACTATTTTTAGAAAAATAGAATCAGCACTTTGTGATATTATACCTATTAACTGCTAAAAGGGCAGTACGATTAATAATCGTTACAAGTTATTTATAGCTCAACATTGCTCATTATTATTTAAAAGGAAATTTAATGGATAGTTAGTGCCACAACATAAGCATATTGTGGTGTTGCTATGATCAATAGTGTGTACTGATTTTTATAGTTCTTGTACTGCATACACTTCTTTATTTAATGTATTTTCTCTCTTTTTCTCTTTCCATCTCCCTTTTAAAATCCATACTAAGTAAGTAAGTTCGTATAGGTTAGTGGTCAACCCTGGTATTGGAGTTAGACCGCCTAAAGACCTCCGACTCGGTACATCGATTAAAACAACCGGGACTAACAATTATACATGCCCTCCGAAGCACGATAGCGCTCAAATAGAAATGCTAATAAACTCCATACTTACTGGGCCAATTAAACAGAACACAACCGCAATTTTTCTTCACCGCATGTACCAACATATCGTGTTTACAGTTACTGTCAGTATAATAGGTGTAATACTCCAACTGTCTTTCATTCTGGAAGTAACATTGTCTTACTCCTGGAGACAGAAATCTTAAGGACGAATCTGTCCTGTAGGTCAAAGGGGACACTTCTACGGTTGTCATCTTCTCCATGGGCAGTCTAAGAACTGTACTGGTATAGACGTGGTCGGTTGGTGAGCTTACTAAGACCTGCGAAAAAGAGTTTGGTTAGTAAAGTGTTTTGACATTGAACCGTGAATTTAAGTTGCGAATAGTCGATGTTAACTAAGTAGTTCCTTTGTAGAGCTAATGGTAGAGAACTGAAGGCATTACTGATGACAAGAAAAATTGAAAAGAATAAAATCCCTCTACGTCATAACTTCTGGACTGATTTTTACCAAACATAGCTAAGTGCCACCGCAAGGAAACTGGCTTTCAAATGAATAAACAGCATCAAAATCGGTCACACACACAGTCATCAACATCCAACTTATAACACTTCCGTGGTGTGCTAACACAAAGCGGAATGTTATGAGTTCGAAGTGTAAATTGATTCGATCGTTTAAATCAAATGTTTAGATCAGTACAAATTATAGTTCAGCTTTTCTCTCTAAGCCAGGAAATAAGTATAGAGGTAAATAAGCTATTCTTTCTACCAACATTCCGCTACACTACATTTTGTATCTACTTCCACCAATCATCTCCGCACCATAGCTACGTACCACGTAAAGCTTTGATGAAAAGACCGGTACATTTATCAAACAAACACAAAACTCACAGTAAACCCCAAACTATTCCCATCACATGCGTACTGATGCTCGCTGGTGTTCAGGAACAGTTCCAACCCCAGTCCATTGGCTTCCCCCGACCCTCGCACCCTCAGCGGTCTGATCAAGGGGTCTGGAGGAAACTTCATCGGGTACCCGACATCGAGGTCCCATTCCAAGTCGCCAGAGACAGTATTATGATTGAACGTTTTGTGCCAGGCCAGAGTTTTGTTTGTCCTGGAAATATTTTAAAGATGTTTGTGGTATATGCACTCGTCTGCCAATACTGAGGTCCCGGATTCAATTCCCAGGTCTAGCGAGCGAAAACATGTTTCCTACTACAAACATGGCTCGGGTTGAAATCACCAACCCGCATTAGGCAAGCGGGGTTATTATGCCTAATCCTCCTCACTGTCATGTCCCACAGCTGGGCAAAGGGCATCAGTACAGTGAGGAGGGTATCTGTCTAAAACTTCGACATTAGGCTTAGCTGCTAATTTACTCTGACTTAATTACCCGCTTAAAGTAAATGTCACTGAATACGAGTACTTCATGATACTCACATGCCATTCAAAGGTAAACTATTAAATGCGAAGCAGATTCCATAGTTAGTGAAAACTGGTTCAAATAGTTCGCAGCAGTTCTTCGTCATCCACCTGGTGTTGTGGAAGGCTGGCCAGTTGCAGGACTTGACGACATCCTCACAGGATAGAGAGGATTTCAATAGGAAGGTTTCGAGAGACTTGATCTGATCCAGGTGCAATCGTTCTTCAGTAAACGTGGAATGTGCCAGTCTTGGGCATACTATCGAGGCGAAGAATTGCTGGAGACTGAAATAAGTATGTAATACAGTGCCTAATGAAGCTTAGTACTATGTCACACGATGAAAGAAATTCTCATTTAGGTACATGTTAGTGGGTACGTACTATGTGTGTGTATGTGTGTATTAGCCTGTAATTTCCCACTACTGGGCAAAGGCCTCTCATCTCACTGAAGTTATCAGTATCAGTACTATAGAAGATTAAATATAGTAAGGTAGTATCTATGCCAATTTTGAATAGTTCTTTTTGTAATGGAGAGCCACACTTAACGAAAAGCTTATAGGTAATTTTTCCCTTTTAAATCCCATCATTAAATTCGCACGGGAGCGGACACAACACGGGAAAAACGCGAGGCGACGTACTAAGTACTAATTTAATTAGGTCGAATATAAAAATTTTTTAGCCGACTTCAAAACAGGAGGAGGTTTCTCAATTCAACCGTAGTTATATAGGTTCTTTAATTTAGTCCATACGTGTCTTTACCTATACAAAAAACGTAAATCAATTTAAAATTAAAGGAATTCTTCGAAAATCCTGCCAAAATACAGATTACTAAATAACCCAAACCGTTGTATTCGACTTGACTGTTGATCAGTCCGGTAAAAGGGGGATTACTAGCAAATTGGTTTTTAAACCCTTTGACGTGTTATTTATTTTTCACAAAAGATATTCGTAATTGACTGTTTTAAGTGCTTAAATTAGTCAGGTTGAACTTTTCGCGTGTTTGTCATATCTGTATCACAATGTATATGTTCATTCAACCTTATACCCACACGAGCCTCGCCCGGTGGTGTTACCCGCGTTGTGCCCATTCCCGTGGGATTTTCGGGATAAAATATATCCCATGAGTTATTCTAATGTTTAATTGTTAAGTTTCATTCAAATGCGTCCAGTTATTTTTCCTGAACGAGTAACACACATACATACATACATCCTCACAAACTTTCGCATTTATAATATTACTAGCAACGCCCCGCGGTTTTACCCGCGTTGTGCCCGTTCCCGTGGGAATTTCGGGAATTTTAATACTTATAAACCTTCCTCTGGAATCACTATCTATTTAAAAAACTGCATCAAAATCTGTTGCGTAGTTTTAAAGATCTAAGCATACATAGGGACGGACAGACTGTCAGACAACGGAAAGTTACTTTGTTTTATACTATGTAGTGATTAGGACTTGATACTTACTCATCCAACTCAGAAACGTTATCATAAGACAGTTTCACGTGTATATGAGGGCATATCACCACTGTAGGAAAGGGAACAGCCCATATAGGTGAAGGCACAGAGTCTATAACATTAACGAACGGAGTGGAGGTCCATTTAAAGAGCAACTGGATGATGTTGACCGCGCAGATGGCGATGCTGATCACCATGATGATAACCCAGGTGACTCGCTCTGTGATGCTGAAGGAAGGTTCGAAGATGTACCTGGTAATGGAAAGATTTTTTGAAACCTGTAGATTTCGTTCAGAGGTGAACCGAAGAGGAGTGTTTATTATATCTAAGGTCCTTAGGGCTGACCCAGTGTAAAGCGTGCGCACGCCGCGCAAAAGTGAACCGCTGCGGGCGCCCGCGGCGTGCACCCGTGGCGTGTGGTTTCATACAAAAGTGAACCTCCGCGGGCGCACGCGACGGGTGCACGCTTAACGCAGTGTTGGCTCTTAGAAAGTAGTATGAATGGCTATCGACAGTACCTGGATATACCTGGACAAAGTCACACACGGTTAATTAGACCCATAGTAAACTCTAGATGCTTGTAATATGGAATCTAACTAACTGATACTACTACACACACGTACACAAATGCTTTATAAGTCTTAGAACAGTTGAAAGCACATAACAAAGTGATTTTTTAAACCTAAATAAAGGCATATTTAACGACTTAATACGTCTGGGGCCTGGGGTCATTAAGATTGAGCGATTTTACAAGCGGCGAGTTCAGTAGAATACGAGCGAGCGAGCGAGTTATAAAACATATTAAGGAATGTTCTTGGAGATGGCTTGTAAACTCGCCCTATCTAAACTCTTGTACTTAATTAACTGAAACTTAGCAGATATTCAAATCAACTTAAGTTGTTGTCAAAGGGACATCCGAAATTGACACCTCTTAGTTAAGTTATGTTACGTAAGTTAAGTATAGGAACCTAAACAAACAATTTACAAACTATTGATTGTAACTTGCTTACACCTTGATCGATTTTAATCTTATGAAGTTAAGCTTTTGTAATAAACACACAACCTGCAATATACCTACATACGTGTATGTGGCCTTTAGTTTGTACCCATGTAAGTACTTAGTTATTTAGATCTTAGGTGAAACCTAGTGAGTACCTAGATGATAGGCAAGATATCTACTTTTGAATAGAAATTAAGAAGACTTAGAGTCTTTAAAAGTCTAAAGTCTAAACTCTAACAAAAGGCCGCTAGTATTTTTAATTTAAGTAAAAGTATCAGCCTGTAATGTCCCACTGTTGGGCAAAGGCCTCTCATCTCACTGAAGATATCAGTACAGTAAGGAGGATTAGGCGTAGTCACCACGCTTGATTAAATTGATTTTTAATTTTAGCATTTTAACAGATTTAGCATGTCTCGGTGAACGCAATAATTCTGCTGCAGGATTTCGTACTATTAAGTTAGGATCAAAAACATACTTAACTCCATGCAGAGATCCTTCATACAAGAACTGCTTCAATCCATGTATGACTTCCAAGCCCCATAGCTGAAATAATGTTTTCGTCTCTTCTTGAAAGTTCTTCTTAACAGCTAACTTCTTCTCAGGACTTATGTACTTAAAGTCTTTTATATAGTAATCTCGAACGTAAACTCTCGTAGCCAAAGTTTCATTATCCGAACTTTTATTTAAGTTGCATTTGGTGAGTTTTCTTTTCGGTTTTTTTAACATTTTGAAAATGTTGAAAAAATAACTTAAGTTATTACTTAGATGTAAAGTTAAATAAGTAAAGGCGACTTTAAACGCCAAAGTTCAGCTAACAACAATGTTGGTATTCATGTAAAGTGCATTCGAATTAAGTTGATTAAGTCAATAACTTTGTGTGATTAAGTTATAAGTGAAATCGAATGTAAGTGCATTGACAATCGATTTTCAATTGATTGGATAAGGTTCTAATGGTCGATTACTCGTTAATGGTATATGAACACTTTATAAGATTAGATACTTTGTAAATTAAGTTTGCACTTTTGAAATGCGTATTTAACTATTCTAATCTTTGCTTCTAGTACAACTAGCCGCGCCTGTTACCATGGGAATTGCAGGATAAAATGTATCCCATGTGTTATTCTGATGTATAACCTATATTTCTGTAAAGTTTCACCCAAATCCGTCCAGTAGTTTTTTCGTGAACGAGTAAGAAACATGCATGCATCCATTCTCACAAACTTTCGCATCTATACTAATATTATAAAGCTGAAGAGTTTGTTTTGTTTGTTTGTTTGTTTGTTTGTTTAAACGCGCTAATCTCAGAAACTACTGAACCGATTTGAATAATTCTTTTTGTAATAGATAGCCACATTCAACGGGAAGGTTATAGGCTATTTTTCATCCCGAAATTCCTACGGGAACGGGTACAACGCGGGTAAAACCGCGGGGCACTGCTAGTTTATAATATTAGTACTATTTATAAACGCGAAAGTTTATGAAAATGGATGTATGGATGTTTTTCAAAGCTTTACCTAAAAATTACTTATCTAGAGATAGGCAGACAAAGATACCTAGATTATAGTTAAGAGTAATCAATTCTACTTTTATTTTGAAAATTATTAAATCTAGTTTTAGCTGTGTTTCGTTATTGATGAGGTGTTGGACTAATTAGGTGCAAGGGCGTGATATGTAAGACAAACAAAATTTTAATGTCAACTAGTATAATTTAAACTTAGCCTAGCCAGAACCAGTAGGTACTATTCCCGAGGAGAAAGGGGGGTTGACAAACACAGTAACACTTACTACCGCACTGAGAGACGTTCATTACATCGACACTTAATTAATTGACGTAATTTTTCATACATTGCAAGTCACAATCACTCATTAAATCTCTACTAAGGAAGCATTTGACGTCTCTATACGGGCGTTAAGCCATTTAAACTTCAATGCTGTATGACTATGCAAAGAAGGGTGACAATTTTCAATAATGTATCCCACACTCATTTGTTTTTCAGTGCTAAAGGCTCCCCCCCCCCCCAAGAGCCTTCCCCACCCTCCTCTTTATATGTGCCTATGGCTACAGATGATTGACTAACGGTAGAAGTAAAGTGTAGACGCCAGCATAATGAATAATCCCACGGCAGCAGTAGGGTCGGCAGAGTCCGCCGCACTTCTCACGAGACGAGGTTTGTCACTCGAATCATTGGGATCCGTACCTGGAAACGATGGATCATAAAAATAAAACTCTACTACATCTATAAGCATTAGCTTGTAATGTCCAATTCATATGTGGCTTACCTGTGCAAATGACAATGAGGGATATTAACACCGTCACACACAAAATCAGGCTTTTCCTCCACATTGTGTCTGAAATAAAGTATTAATTTCAGGTTTTACTTTACTATTTAATAAATAAAGTTCTGTTCGGGAATGACCGCAGCAGTAGGCAGCAACTGCCGACCGCTAGTAGCACTCATCCCTACTAAGTAGTACTTAGTAAGTACTACTAGTTTTTATAAAGATGCAACATGGGGAATTATAAAAATATTAGTCAGGTGTTGTAAAAAAATCTTTTTTCTCATTCATTTTTTCGTTCCGAGTAGGTCAATGGACACCCCCCCCCCCCCATCCCTGTTATCGAAGTTTTAAGACCGGCGAAAGGCCTCCGACATGTCTGATAGTCTTATTTATACAAGGTCTTAAACCATGGAATATACATAAATAAATAAAAGGAGGATTTGCCTGTAATGTCCCACTGTTGGGCAAAGGCCTCTCGTCTCACTGAAGATATCAGTACAGTAGGAAACATGTTTTCGCTCGACCTGGGAATTGAACCCGAGACCTCAGTCTTGGCAGGCGAGTGCACTTACCACTAGACCACCGAGGCGTTACGAAAATATTAAATTAATCTCACCAAAATTTTTATAAAAAACTCCAAATGACGCAACACTCCTAACTCTACCAAACTCCGATAACTAATAAAGTTAGATACATTCAAATAATAATAACTTTGAACATATATCTAATCGTGAGGCCTCTTTCAATTAAGGCCTGTTTAGTCGTCCGGCAACGCGCCGAGTCGTCGTGCACGGATACTCTTTTGTTTTTCATACAATTCGCAAGTCGCAGGACGACTTAAATAGCTTAACTTGAAAGGACCCTTGGAGACTACACACGATATAGGCCGTCAATAAACGCGTATGAAGAACAGTTTAGCTCTCAAATGGTTTGTCTCATTCTGACGTAATTTCCCGAAGAGCAAAAGAGACAAAACATTTTATAACAGTGTTTTAGTTGCATAGCGTTTATTAATAAGGCCGTATCAGTTCAGGAGCCGGTCAAAAAGCGACCTTCACTCATATACTTACGTACCAAATCTTCTTCTTCATCGAGTGGATGGCCGACCGGACCAATCTTGGTGTCAGAGTTATTGAGCCGCCAAAGTTGAGTGAGTGAGTTGCATTGATTTTTGTGAGATATCCCCACCGGGAATCGAACCCGGAACCTCCGGGTAGTGAGCCGGGCGCTTAAAACCACAAGACCACGGAGGCTGTTACATTTTACTTTCATTTACCAAATGAAAAAGTAAGTTCGTGTATGTGGTCTATCCTGGCTTCGGAGTTTTAAAACCGGCTGCAGGTCTTCATCATTAGATACCCAACCGCTGAAGCAAGAGGAATCGTGTCCTCTCCGAAGCAAGGTAGCGCTCACGTAGAAATGCGGTCGGTTATGGGTAACCGACCGCACATGCACATGCCTAATCCTCCTCACTGTACTGATATCTTCAGTGAGATGAGAGGCCTTTGCCCAGCAGTGGGACATTACAGGCTTATACTTTACCCGTACAAATATTGGTGAAGCTACACGTTGCTTAACAACGCGAATAATGGGGTTTGAGTGGTTATCAGTTAACCTTTGATACTTTTATCAGAAGTTAATTAAAAATACGTATGAAAGACGTACTTGTTATTAGTTTTGTTACTTGCTAATGTTGATGAAACACTTCGTAACTGACGTAACTGTATACCTAAATTATATTATGTTAAATTTCTGACTGGCTTCTTCTACTCATTTTGAATTGAAGCTACGTTTACGGATACACATCGCTTTTATTCCACGGTTCTTGTAAAGGAGCCGAACGTCAAATAAAAATGTAAAATAAAAGCGAAGTGTCCGTAAACGTAGTTTCAATTTATGAAAGTCTAAAATTTAAAATACTCCTACGCAAAAACGGTTTGACCTTTTTACCAAACCATTGCAAAGAAACTGGTTTTACCAAATTAAAAAAATAGCATCGAAATCGGTCCATCCGTTTGAGAGGTACTATGCCACTGGCACAAACACACACACTACATGCCCTTTTACAGGATCGACGTAAGACTTATAAAACCTCTTTTCTTCGTCAGGGGTTCAAAAATTCTGTATTTTAAAGGCCTCCTTAAATCTTAACTTCGTCACTAATAATGGTGACTAACCTCCTCGAACTTACTTTTAATTAAGGACTTTGTCAAATTATAAATTCGGAAATTGTCATTAACATCCTAAGTAGTTATTGAAAGGCTTCAATATGACAAAGTTGTAAAATGCATAGAATTTCGATATGCCGACTACACATAAACAGGATGTTCTGACCAAGTTTCGATATCCAGTTTTGTTGTTCGTAAATATTTGCAGCACGTTTTTTGCATATTGAAAACAAAAGAAAATCCATATCATAAGTAGAAAAACTAACAAAAAATTGAAATGACAAAAAGTTTGCAATAAATCTTCAATCTCAACTTGGCGGCCCCGGGCGGCACCTTTCATTGCTGTTTATACTACCAGGGACGAACTAAGGACTAACTCGAAAGGGGTGAAACAAATTACTCCGTAAAATACATATTAGAAAATGACTCTTTACGGTATACTGAGATACCATCAGTAATAAGTTCAAAAAAAGTAAACATATAATGTAGCAAGACATTGTGAACTAATAAACTAACCAAAGGCTTTGTACTCACTATTGTATTCTTGTTGAAACATATAAGTATTAATTACTGTACGTTGAGAATGGTCCTTTATTTGGCTACTTTATAAGGATTCAATTTTAATATATATTCATAACTATGAACAGACTCCTAAGTCATTCAAATTACCCCCTGACCTGCCTGAATAAATCTGTCAACCAATCCCCTGTAACCTGTGACCTGCCTCAGACCCTCCCTGTGCTCACCACGGAGACTTTTTAACAACTAAAGAAAATAGCGGCGAAGTAAAATGACGTAGGCAGTGAGGCCGCAGCCACTCCGATATTTACCCAGAATAGATTCATTTGCAACTATGATTGTACAATAACTTAAGACTTCATATTTATTCAGAAGCAAGCAACGTCTTGTGGCCGTTCCTGTGGGAATTACGGGATCAAAATTTGTGTATAACCTTCTCTTTGAATATATCTCTATCCAATAAAAAAATAGTTATCAAAATCCGGCTGGCAGTTCTATTGATATTGGCTAAATCTTAAACTCAAATAAAGTAGAAAGATATATTAAACTCTAAACGCCTTACAAAAAAGATGCGGCGATATGAGACTTTACTATTACTTGAAATATAGATTTAATTTTCCTGGAACATTCTGAATTTCTCACGAGAGAGTCCGCTGCTAGTGAAAGTGTATTAGATACCACGAGGATGGGTTGTTACAAACGGTGGGTTATCGTAACATTTGTTTGTTAAAAAAATCACTACTACTATGTAACTAACATATAAATACATTTACATCAGCAAATAAATACATTTGAAAGTTTTAAAGTTCATTATCAATGGTTTAACTGTGCAAAGTATCACACCACCCCGTAATGTAAGTGTAAGGGCCGAAACTGCGTTAAGCGGGTGCCAGCGCGGTTTCATACAGAAGTGAACCGTCGCGTGCACCCGTTGCGTGCGGTTTCATACAAAAGTGAAACGTCGCGTGCGGTTTCATACAAAAGTGAACCGTCGCGTGCACCCGTTGCATGCGGTTTCTTACAAAAGTGAACCGTCGCGTGCACCCGTCGCGTGCGCCCGTCGCGTGCGCCCGTCGCGTGCGCCCGTCGCGTGCGCCCGCTTTAACGCAGTTTCGGCCCTAAAGAGTGGAAGCCATACAAAACGTCAGAATAAAAGCTGCTTATGCCACACTCATGGAAGGATTGTAGCCATATCGTAGCATTTTGAAATACAATGCACTGTTGTACGTTTATTACAATACATGCACTAACATAGTACTAATATGAGGTCAGACTTATCAAAGAGATAGAAAAACTAGAAACCTAAAATGACGATCAGGGGATGAGATTTTTACTAGACGCGAATTGGGGTAATTGTGTGTTTATGTCACAGAAAAAATGAAAAACCGTTGGTTTATAATCCACCTAATAACACTATGAACTGTACATTTACAACATAAGACATTTTCATTAGTTCATAATCTGGCTATAGCAAAGACTAGCAGAGCCCCGCGGTTTTACCCGCCTAGTACCCGTTCCCGTGAGAAATTCAGGATGAAAAGTAGCCTAAAACCTTTGCGTTGAATGTGGCTATTCATTACAAAAAGATTTTTCAAATCGGACCAGTAGTTCCTGAGATTAGCGCGTTCAAACAAACAAACTCTGCAGCTTTATAATATAAGTATAAGTTAAAATTTTAGATTTTCATAATTAGCATAGCATAGCTAAGTGATATTAGCTTAGTGGTAAGATGTCCGACCTAAAACTACGCCTGTCTTCCAAGTGTAAACTAACGATATGAAATAACATTTACCAATGAACGTACGTAATGTATACGTAAGTATTGATATAACACGAGTATGTCAGAGGTTGACTGATAAGTATTAATTCGGTCATATTACAAACAATATTTGCTTAAACACATCAATTAAAGACTTGTTCGTACTAATTTATAGATATTGTTTCGAACTAATTTGTATCTTTTGACTAATAGCGTCCCTCTGTTTTACCGGCGTTTGTAACGGTCGTGGCGTCGTTGGACTAAGCAATGTAATCTATACTTATTAGTATTCAATCTATACTAATATTATAAAGCTGAAGAGTTTGTTTTGTTTGTTTGTTTGTTTAAACGCGCTAATCTCAGAAACTACTGAACCGATTTGAATAATTCTTTTTGTAATAGATAGCCACATTCAACGGGAAGGTTATAGGCTATTTTTCATCCCGAAATTCCTACGGGAATGGGTACAACGCGGGTAAAACCGCGGGGCGCTCCTAGTTGTATTATAAAAATGATTTGAAAAAATAACCAGCAGAGTTTCTTGCCCATTCTTCTCTGAATGTTCTTCCGAATGGGTGGTACGTTCAAAAGAGCTACTATGGGTCCAAAACTGAATAAAAATATTTGACTTTGACTTTGAATGTAATATCGATTGTTAAGCAGCGTGCATCTCAGACCCTGCTCGTGCACTGTTAAAAAGTGAATACTTTTGTATATAAACGGACACATTAATTTTATTTATTTGTATGGATTTGTGTATGGATGGTGTAAAGTAACAAAAACTTGTTTTGATATTTTAAAAGAAGAGATAGGGTAAGAATGAAATAAAAATTACTAAACCTTTTTCCTCTTCAGGATCAAACGTCTTCGGCTGGAAAGTTGACGACATTGGTCCACATTTTGTGCATATCCAAAAAAAAATAGAGCATAATGCCATACCCAATTTAAGCACTTAATGTAATGAATTCAATTACTTTGTTGGTTTTATTTAAAAATTAAAATTACTTTATGAAAATAAATATGAGTACCTATTGTAACATGTCAATTTTGGAAATAAAGTTTTTTTTATCTTATAACACTTTCATTTGGAGTCGGGGGTTAAATATGTATATAAAAGTATCAAAACCAGCCGAGCCACCTATACTTATTAGCCGTCCGTTCACTTTGTTCTACTACTTTGTACAAGTTAACGTGTAAAGTGATGTTTTATTCAATATTGTATTGACTCATAGTTCAATAACTTCCGGTTCTTAAATTATTTGCAATTTAGTACTTATTGCAAATATTTTGATTAATTCAAGTGAAGAAGCAATTGGAGAGATTGTTTTTACATTTCTGTGCTAAAAATAGGTACAAAGTGCGGTGAACCGGTGAGTTAATGAGAAAGTGCGTATGAGGCTCATAATCAAAAGAACTGATAGAATACGAGTATCCTACTAATGTAAATGCGATAGTTTGTGAGGATGGATGTATGTATGTATGTTTGTTACTCTTTCACGAACTAACTACCGGACGGATTTGGACGAAACTTTACAGTAATATAGGTTATACATCAGAATAACATATGGGATACATTTTATTCCGAAATTTCGACATTCCCAGGCCTTTAGGTGGTCTAAAACTCCGACGCCAGGGTTGGCCGCTAACCTACTCGTACTTAGCTTTTTGAAAAATGTTATAACTGAAGGTGAATTTTATATTTCAGGCACAATGGTGACCAAAGGTGTTGTTCTGTGCATTACAGTATTATTATCATTAATTTGTAAAGGTAAGTTCTTGAAAAATACTTTTTTGTAGAAACTTAGGTTTTTCTGTAGAAAAGGTTCAGCTTTTTGTACAAGCGTAGATTTGTCTGCGTTACCACGGGAATGTGGGGTCAAAGAGGAAGGTTTATATGTATACAAAATCCCGGAATTCCCACGGGAACGTGCACAATGCGGGTAACCCGGCGGAGCGGTGCTAGTAAAATATAACCTAAATCTCCATATTTCAGCTTCCTCCATCAACTGCTTCTACTGCAACAGCGCGAACAACTCCGCCTGTCATGACCTGAACCTGTACGACGACGAGACCATCGGTCGCATCATCCCCATCATAAACTGCGAGAGCGCCATCCCTAACGCGGAGAAACTCAACTTCTTCTGCAGGAAAATGAGTCAGATCAGTAAGTACTATACTAACATTGACACCCACACGTCGTCGCCAAAAACTACGTCTTCACATATTGTTGACTCCGGGCGGGATTCGAACCCGCAACCCCTAACTCAGTTAGCGCTCTCACTGTCACTGTGCCAAGTGGCTTGTCAATTTCTCGTCGTTCTGTAGTTATGCGCTTAGCAACACATTCAGCGATTCATTTTTATATTAAAGATATACATTACTCTCTCCTTCCAGTCTACCGTCATCACCAAGAACCGGAGGTCCGCGTGACCCGCGGCTGCGGCTGGGTGCCTCACACCAAAGAATGCTACCGGGTCAGCAATGGAGACCATCTTGAGATGGTCTGCCAATGTTTCACGGACCACTGCAATGGGGCCGATATGACCACACCGGCGGCTGTAGGATGGTTTCTTATGTTAACTATTGTGCTGTACTTTTACCGTTAAGGGCCTATGAGTTCCTAAAACGGGCTACTATAAACAATTTTTTAGTCAAAAGTCTTAACGTTACAAGAACAATTTTTGTTTGTTTTTAATCTTGATCATGTTTAATGATAATACTGTTTCTGAAACACGTTGACTATTAATTTCCTCGATAGAAAAAAATCACAAAGATGGGTCTTTTATACCTCACTTTCACACTTAGTTTGTTAAACAATTTCAAACGTATATTTCTAAAATTAATTTGAGTGATGTAAAATAAACTATGACTGAATACTGTTGGAGTAAAATTTCGATTCAATCCAACGAAAGGTGGTAATTCTTAAAAATGAGTCGCAAAATTCTACCTCCACCATTTCCGCGCCGTAGTGTTTCTTTGCTCTTTTCTACCCAGAGAGACAGTGACCGAAACGGCTGGGATATCCTGGCCTTAATCTGAAGATGTGAGTTGATTTAGAGTTATAAATTCAGGTTTAGTTTAAGCGAACACTACTCATTTTGAATTGAAACTACGTTTACGGGTACACTTCGCTTTTATTTTACATTTTTGTCTGACGTTTCGGCCCCTTACAGGAACCGTAGGCACAGAACACACTTGGAACTTAGAAGACTCAGTCTTCTGCGACCACGGTTCCTGTAACGGGGCCGAAACGTCAGATCGTAACGAGTTTAAAATTCAAAATAGAGTTATTAAGTTGCGAGTGAAGAGGTTCAATTATATAGAGAGCTTCACACGTTTACTGTACTACTGTTGGGTATCTTGCATAAGAACTCTTAGCCACAATTTCACCGATACAACTGAACTCGATCAGTTCAACTTAATCCTAGTTCACGAGTTAAACTGAGATCAAAATTCCGAAGCTGTTCACTAAAACCGAGTTCAGTTGTACATGATTCGAGATAGTAACAGGGAATTTGGCACTTCCTATTTAGTACCTAAGTACATTTAAGAAACAAGAGCTATTCGTTCAAAATTGTACTTTAATAGCACCTAATAGAACGCTTTTTAAAACAAACGGCTTTGTTGATTAAACAAATTTAGGTAATATATCGATTTAAAAGTTTTTGTGCAATCCGCGCTAAGAATTCTTGTCCAATCCACTCTTAGTATATAAGAGTAGATTGGACAAGAATTCTCTTTGAATTATAATTACTGTATTAAAATAAAGATAGAATTAAACAAAATATTTTTAATAATAACTCGTTCCCGTGGGAGTTTCGGGATGGCCTTTACAGGTAAATATTTGTGCTTCATCCTTCCTTGAATATATAAAATTAATTTTGGAATCTGACAGGCAATTCCAGAAATTACAATGTTCAAAAATATAAAAAATATTAATACCCTAACTAAGCTAAAACATACACAAATAATTTATATGAGTATATATTTGACACCCAGACGTGCGTCGTCCTCAATAACTATATATGTCTACACATATATTGTTCATTCCGCGCGGGATCAAACCCGCAACCCCCGACACTGTAAGCGCTCTCACAAACCACTCAACCTTACAATATAATAAAGTAATGTAAAGTATTAGCTTGTAAGACATTACACCCACGTTACTTACCACATCACGTTACCACATTACTCCCACGGCTGGGCAAAGGCCTCTCCTCTCACCGAAGATGTACAGTAAGGAGGCGTTATCACCACGCTTGCCTAATGCGGGTAGTCAAACCCGAGCTATGTTCGAAAAGTAAGAATGTCTTCGCTCGACCTGGGAATTGTACCCGGGACCTCAGCCTTGGTAGGCGAGTGCACATGCACATACCACTATACCACCGAGGCGTTATAAAAACAAAATACTTTTAACCTTTAAATATTACCTGTTATTATAACAATCATTTTACAATTACAATGTCCACAATCCAGCATTTGTTCATCCAAACCGCTGCACCGCGTAGGCGGAGGATTACGGCAATCACAATACGTGCTATATCCCCTGACATCGCCCATGTCCTATATCCCGCTCGCTTCACCACAAACACGTTGCTTTACAAACAGAATTACTGAATTACCAACGTTTATTAATAAACTAGCAGCGCCCCGCGGCTTTGCCCGCGTTGAGCCCGTTCCCGTAGAATTTTCGAAAATCCTTTCTTAGTGTGCACTTATTACACTTGAAGAAACTTCCTGCCAAATTTCATGTTTCTAGGTGTAGCGGTCGAGGTTGTGCGTTGATTATCAGTCAGTCAGGACTTATGTTAAGAAACGTGCAGCTCGGATGGGTGGCCGATAGTAGCATTTCTATCTGAACGCTACCATGCTTCAGAGGGCACGTTAAATTGTCGGTCTCGTTAGATAATGTCGGAGGTCTTTTAGCAGTCTAAAAACTCCCACACCGGGTTGGCCACTAAGCAAGTCGAACTAACTTAGTCCATAGCATGGTTTCTAAGCATACTCTTATTTAGTGGAAATATTACTTACTAGCAGCGCCCCGCGGTTTTACCCGCGTTGTGCCCGTTCCCGTAGGAAATCCGGGATAAAATGTAGCCTATAGCCTTCCTCGATAAATAGACTATCTAACAGTGAAAGAATTATTCGAATCGGTTCAGTAGTTTCTGAGATTAGCGCGTTTAAACAAACAAACAAACAAACAAACAAAACAAACTCTTCAGCTTTATAATATTAGTATAGATTTCGAGCTTATTTACCAAGAACTTAAGGAGTACAATATATTTTTAATTTGCCGTCCACGTTTTAAACTGAGGATAATCCCTTTTTCATTCAATGATATTAAAAAGATGAGTATTTGTATTGTACCTGTTTATATTTAGCCAGGAGATATTAAATGAAACGTTAAGATGGTTGTATAAATATTTTATTGTTTATCACTACATAGTATAAAACAAAGTCGCTATTTTTGTCTGTTTGTTTGTCTGTATGCTTAAATCTTTAAAATTACGCAACGGATTTTGATGCGGTTTTTTGTAATAGGTAGAGTGATTCAAGAGGAAGGTTTTTGTGTAAAAAAAATCCCGAAATTCCCACGGGAACGGGCACAACGCGGGTAAAACCGCGGGGCGCTGCTAGTATTATTTATTTAGATAGAACCTGAGTTAATTATAAGACAGGTAATCTTTTAAGAGTTATCACGGGCGCCCTTGAGTCATACTTGTAGTTGTAATGAGTATAGAAACGCATGTTTGTGTGTGTGACAGTACTCGATAGGTTACCTATACTGTGGTACCATCGCGTTGGCAAGATTAATTTCACATACCGCATTGCAAGTAACCAATATACGTTTGCTCTGATTGGTGAATATTAAATAAAATCCCGATACGATTTCGTCATTTCGATTTCTACCTGGCTTTATATCAAAACTAGCAGCGCCCCGCGGTTTTACCCGCGTTGTACCCGTTCCCGTAGGAATTTCGGGATGAAAAATAGCCTATAACCTTCCCGTTGAATGTGGCTATCTATTACAAAAAGAATTATTCAAATCGGTTCAGTAGTTTCTGAGATTAGCGCGTTTAAACAAACAAACAAACAAACAAACAAACAAACAAAACAAACTCTTCAGCTTTATAATATTAGTATAGATGTATGGGAATGTGTCATATCTATGTGGTATCCAGGTGACAGTGTCATTTTGATTAGTTAAGTAAATAAGTATGGAATGCTATGTGATGAATGAGAGACCTTTGCTCAGCATTAGGGCATTACAAATACTTTTTCTTTTTTTATGCAATTGCCACATGACTATGAAAATCTTTATCTATTTTATACCTCGTATACACTTTTAAAAGTATGTATCACCTTTATTATTAGTGGCCTTGACCCTACAGTTGCAACTTGCAGGCCTTAAACTACATAGGGGTTGTATTGTAACACAAATAAAATAAACCATACCATCAAACTTTATTTATTAAATTAATTAATTACAAACAACAATCCAATAAATTACTTGAAAATATTACCGAAATCATTTCTTGTTTAATATTAAGGTATATGTCCGAGACTCCGAGATGAACAGCAGACTGCAATTGCTGGTGATACTACAGCCACTGGGCCGCTTGATGTAGCATCTATTCCAAGCGTGACGGTGTAACGTGACTGCATGATGTATGAAGAAATGCTTCAGTTACTTTCGGAAACATAAACTCTCACGAGAAACTGAATGGCGGAAAATGCTACCAATAGCTGTTAGTGTCGCGATGTAGGCGACCTTGGAAATTGGAATCAATTTCATAGAGAATCATATAGATCAATAATGTCGCTTGCAGTTTGCCGTTTGCCGTCTATCTTGGACGTGTACCTTAAATAACAACCCAGCCTTGAAATGATTATAGTAATATAAAAATAACAGTTTAATAAAACAATTTTATATATCACTTAACTTTCTTAAATTCTAAGAAGAATGGCAGATACAATATAGCGATTCGTCAAAAAAAGCGTTTTAAAATTTCAGCGATTTAGCTTTTTATTAGTTGCGTTGTAGTCGCAATTGGGAATATGTTGGTGCTTTTTTAGTAACTTCGTAGGCTCACTAGCTACAAACTAGAAGTTTACTAGCTGCCAGCCGTCAAATTATACTAGCAGACAGTATCAGTATCACTGTCAACAAAGTATCACTTTCGAAAAGGTTTAAAATTTGACATTTATATCAATGATGCTTGCTTGATTTAATTCACTGACTGAAGCTTGTTTATTACCTCATAGACTCATAGCTTTTGTGATTTCAAAATGTAAGCAATTGGCATTTACTATTAAAATTCATTTATAATAGACTTAAAACTAATTTTAAAGGTTGGTACAGTCTTGGTAAGAAAACCTTAACCTTTTCATATCATGACTGTACATTTTGAAACTAGTTACATAATATCTGCTGGCTTATTCTTTGACAGGGGAAATGCTGATGCGAATTGAATCTTATTGTATATAGTTAAACGGTTTATTTTAATTTGCTTCAGTGTTTCGCTTCTTTCTTTCTTCGACTTGTTCGGGCTCGCTCGCGTTGTCGTTCTGAACCGAGATATCTTAGAAATAAAAAAAAGTTTATTTTTAATCAAGTTCCAAAATTGAAGGAGAATGTTTTTAATTCAGTGGATATTTTTATTTATCAATTTTTCATTAAAAATAGTACAATTTCTCAGTATCAAATTAAAATGTTGTCCCTTATTGTGAAACAAATCTTGCCTCGAGGGTAAATCTTTATTAAGAGGTGGTAAGTAAAAATATCGCAGTCATACTTTACTAAGGCTCGATTCATAATGGCGCAAATTCAAAGCAACATTTTTAATAATTACTACATAATGTCAAAGGGACTTTAGTCTCTCGGACTTTCACGACAATCCTTATGGAACCCTTAAAACTGTATCAAATAATGGACATGAAAGATTAAGGTTGATTTCATGGAAGCGGAACACGCCACGATCTGCGCCGATGCGTTTGTATGAGTTCTTCATCGAGTGGATGGTCAACTTGGCCAATCCTGGTGTCAGAGTTATTGAGCCGCCAAAGGCCTCTGACATGGCTCATGTAACGACTACTATACATAGAAAGTAACCAGGACCGACGGTTTAACGTGCCCTCCGAAGACCGGAATCATCTTACTTTTCGGGCAATCAGGTGATAATGATTCAGGCATTCCTCTCCGCTTATATAGGTACAAACACACTCTAAACCTGTTTTAATTCGAAGTTGGAATCTGTACCTCAGAATATATGTTATTTTATTCCCTTACCTTCATCATCACTCTTAAACGACCTTCCCAGTCTCGGTCCGAACCACATTCCAGGGTTATCAGCAGTAGTCCTCTTCACTGGCACTGGTTGGAACTCACGATGTACAGGCCCTCGGAGTATGGACAGGTCCGGTCTGCCGACGCGCGGGAAGGCGTATAGCTGTCTCTTTTCCACTGGCTCATATTCTGGGGGAGGGAATGAGATGGGTTGTAAGTGGTGAAGGTTTTTTGGAAGGAGGTTCAATGCTTAGGTGGCATGGCATAACATGGGGCTTGCAACATGGGGACAAGGGACCAGCTGTCAGATCCATGACTTAACGAGAACTCGTGATAACTTTACAAGAAGTACTTAACTTTAACTTGAAATCATTATTTCTTCTTCCTTCTAATGCAACTGTCACTCAGTTAAGCTTTCATGTCTAAACCACTGAACGGATTTTGACGAATTATGGCTCAGATATAGGGTCTGGAAGATAAAGGACTTTTTATCTCGAAATTCCCACGGGAATAAGTAGTATGGGTATTACACCCAGGAAAACAGCTAGTTATCTAAACGGGGATTCGAATTGCACCAGTCTTCACCACTAATGTACCACGTTGAAAGATTTAAAAAAAGTAGATAAAAAAGTTTTTGCCTGTAACTGTCCCACTGTTGGGCAAAGGCCTAAAGATTCTTACCTAAATAATAGTCGTTAATAGGTATCTGCCAGGTGTGTGGGGTAGCTCTGCCCACCCGTGGGAAGGGGTACAGGTTCAATACCCCGTCGCGGCGTAGCTTTGTGCTGCTATCTGTTCGAGACATACAAAACGATATGCTCATAATATGACCACTGGTAACACACAGGTTTTTATTCCCAAGCTAAAAATTAAAAGCTTTTCTAATAAAATTGTTATACTCAGTATACTTAGTTATGCTTAGTATAATATCAGGTTAAGGGCGTTTTGACATATTGTCAAATTTTAATGAACATAAATGTTATTTTTGATTTAAGGTTATTATTTTTTTTGACTTGGTCTGACGATTGAAACAACCGAGACCGACTGCTTAACGTGCCCTCCGAAGGACGGTAGCGGCCAATTACAATTTCAACCCTACTGCGGGGAAGCCAAAAATTATTTTGCTTTTTAAGCCTAACCTACTATGCATATAAAAGCAATCTATAGTTCTAGAATTAGGTTGCCTATGTTACAAAGCCGATAAGCAGCATTTTTAAGGTGGATTGAGAGCAATTTTGTCTCTTTTTGAAGCAACTTTTAGTCGCGCAATTCGGAGCAACTACGGCCTCTCATAATTACAGCTTAAGATGCATTTATGAACAATTTTGTCAACTGTGATTGCTTCAAAGCGAATTTTAGTCGCGCAATACTGAGCAACTACAGCATCAATTAATTATAGCTCTAGACTTATGAGGAATAATTGCTTTTAAGCAACTTTAGTCGCGCAATCCTGAACAATTATGACAACTTTTAACTGTAAACTAATCACCCATAGGATTGGTTAGTGAAGATTCAATTAAGTCCAGATTGTCCACGAAGTTTGCGATATCGCTGCGCAGGGCAGTTGGATGACCTGAGACATATCGGTTAATTGTACTATGAGTAGAAGTCGTTACATGAGCCATGTCAAAGGCCTTGGGCGGCTCAATAACTCTGACACCAGGATTGGTCAGGTTGACCATCCACTCGATGAAGAAGAAGAAGCCAAGAGCACATACATAAGGGCTAGGTGTTAGGAAGTACTTCGCTCTTCCCTACATTCCACCACCCCACCCCTCTTTACATTAAAAAAACTATGTATCAACTTAAAAAAACAATTAAGAATCTCTCCCAACATTTAAGACCATTTAGAATATATATTAGGTTATTTTTAACCCCAGATAAGGACACCCGGAAACTGAAAAGTTGACTTTCAAATGAAAAAACCGCATCGAAATCGATTTATCCGTATGGGAGCTACGTTGCCTCAGATCGATACACACAAACACAGACATTGACGGCATTTGCATCAGGGGTTCAAAATATTATTTGGTGGTAACAGATTTTTTAATTTGTGTTTACTTACGATAACTAGCCGAAGCTGATGACAGCAATACTAAAGAGACCACAATCTTCAAAGCTGACTGCATTTTGACTGAAACAAGGATATAAATTCATTTTCAAAAATCGCTAAGAGAAATGCCACAGTGCAGCGAAGGCAGCTAGTAAATGTTTTGAAAAAGAGTCCTTAAAATCATCTGTAGTGGATAAGAGATATGAGCATATAATGTGCAATGTTCTTTTTCAAACAAATCGCAAGTCGCCGCACTGTGGCATCCCAGTAAGTCCTAGCCTTCAGTATCCAAAATCTAAAATGTCTTCTAACTACGCTATCGCTATGTATGTATGGTACTAACAGCGGTTAGATGAAGACTGGTAGTTAGACTGGTAGTTACTAACTACCAGTCTTCATCTAACCTCATTACAAAAATAACTTCCAAATTCAAATCAAATAAAAAAGTTAAGTTCAATAAAAAGGAACGAACAATCGAATTTTAAATCAACTTCCATACAATTGCCAAAAATACAGAGTTTTAAATAATTAATAATTTGCTTAAACGTAGAACGGTTGAATTTCAAAAAGGATTTTATCATTCTTATTTTAAAAATGGAAGTAAAAACGCAATTTCAACCGTTTCCGTGTGTTTGCAAAGATCTTTAAAGAAAAGAGGTAAATTAATAAGTTAATTATAAGGCAGTAAATTAATTTGCGTTTAAGTCTTAAGACAAAGCTTGATTCAATTAAAAAGATCATGTCAAGTAAAAGCGGTTGTTACGCGGGCTTTTTTTATTTAAGCGTCTTAAGCGCAAGGCGCACATATAATCTATTTCTTTTGGATTGGCACAAAATGTGGTTAAATGTCGTCAATTTTCCAGCCGAAGACGATTGCTTCTGAAGAGGAAAAAGGTTTAGAGATAGGGTAATAATGAAATAAAATCACTAAACCTTTTTCCTCTTCAGAAGCAATCGTCTTCGGCTGGAAAATTGACGACATTGGTCCACATTTTGTGCCAATCCAAAAGAAATAGAGTATAGTGTTGGTGCCGGCCGGTTGCGGGTCACGTGACGTTGTATTCCTTGTATGTATTTGTATGAAAGGTATCACACTGGCCCGCAATCGCGTATGTCGTGCGCTTTACTGAGAAAAGTCTTTAGTGTTTAAAAATATATCTAAGCTATGGAGGTTTTTAACCACCGGATAAGCAAGAGTACTGTAATTGACGTGGGTGTGGCAGAGGCTTATTGTAACTTTATTCTCAGTATTTTCAGTTAATACATATATTTTTAGTTTTAATACTCTTGCACGAGTCTATAATTACAAAAGAGGTTTTTACAAATGTACGGTTAGTAAAGCTAACTAATTCCTAATACAAAACCTTCAAAGTGGTTCAAAATGATATTACTAGATTGGTTAGACTTTTAGACTTGCTAGATTTTCTAGACTTGTTTTTAAAATATTTTTCTTATTCTGTGTCCTACTAATATTATAAATGCGAAAGTCTGTGAGGTTGGATGTACATATATATGTTTGTTACTCTTTCACGAAAAAACTACGCGACAGATTTGGATGAAACTTTATAGAGATATATGTAGGTTTTACATCAGAATAACATGGGATACATTTTATCTCGAAATTACCGCGGGAACGGAAACAACGCAAGTAAAACCGCGGGGCGCGGCTAGTACACTAGTTAAGACTGTAGTTGAAGTGGAGCGGAGCTTTGCGGAGCTCAATTGACCAATCACAACGCATTGTCTTTGTATGTCATCATATACCTGTCCGATTTCAATAATTATTTTTGTAATAGATTGCCACATTCAACGGGAAGGTTATAGGCTATTTTTCATCCTTAAATTCCCACGGGAACGGGCGCAACGCGGGTAAAACCGTGGGGCACTGCTAGTTTCTTAATAAACTAAATTCCCCATCATGTAATAATACCTTACTTTCAACAAGTTGGTTAAATTTGTTAGCCAATCAATTAAATATCGAATCGAAACTATCTTACTTAAGCAACAATTTAAACTTGAAGTTTCTGTACAGATATATATTATTAAACCTATCATTAGGAGAGTACTTTGAACTATGCTATGCTACAGTTGGTATCCAACAATAGATAGAATAGTGCCACGGTACAGTGACGACGACTAATAAATATGATTTTGTTTTAAAATTAAATTTGGTTCCTTAATTTTAATTTTCTAATTTTGTTTTCAAAGGATTCGCTAATCTCTAGTCACCGTCGCTCGCCTATATTGTGGCTCCCCGAAGCCCATTTTTCGGGATGAAAGATAATATACTATAAAATAGGTATATATAGATTAAGTAATAGATTTTAATTGTTTTATCCATTTATAAATTATGAGTGTAAATAAGGGCGCGCGCATAGGAACCGATATAATGCCACAAGTTGCCTAAAAATATATTTTTTTAACCAATTAATTAGTATCAGTCAAAACGTTAAGTTATAACGAGTTAGAACGAAAATATACCTTTAAATGGCTCAGTTCAGTTTTTAACCATATCGAAAAACTTTTGAATTTTGCGTTGCGTTCAAAAGTGAAAATTTCATTAATCTCAAAGATTTTTGTGTAAAAGCATAGTATATTTCATGGCTCATTAATTTAATTTTCATACTAAAAAAACCTATCTGTAAACTTTGTAATAAAGAGATAATCCTTTTTGTATTGTATAGCCACATACAAAAGAATAGGAAAGGAAAGTACTAGCCTGTTATGTCATACTGCTGGGCAAAGGCCTCTCATCTCACCGAAGATATCGTACAGCGAGTAGGATACGGCGTAATCATCACGCTTGCTTAACGCGGATTGGTGAAAAAAAGGAAGGAGCTACTACGTTTTTTGTTTTATGCCCAAATTACCACGGAATCAATAATCGCTTTGTATGCGCGAAGCCTAAACTGTTTCGGTCCCTCTGGTTCGAATCTCATTTATTATTAAAGATACTCAAAGGTTCTTGATAAACGTTAATTAATTAATAACTAAACCGAAGCTCTGACCACTTAAAATTGTGATGACGTCAAAATAACTATCTAGGCTGAAAATAACGATGGAGTTTTCATATCATTGTAAGTCAAGATTTTTTCATTATTCGTATTTTAAAACGATAATGGGATACCATAACGCAGGGACGGCAAAGAGTACAAAAATTTTATGATTAATAAATGAAAAAAACAAGCATAGCATTTGTTTTTAATAAAAAACAAACTTATAGAGACAAAACTAGTGTTAAAATATGTGTTTTAGTCATTTATCTCACACGTCGCCTTTATTTTACACTAGCAGCGCCCCGCGGTTTTACCCGCGTTGTGCCCGTTCCCGTGGGAATTTCGGGATAAAATGTAGCCTATAGCCTTCCTCGATAAATAGACTATCTAACAGTGAAAGAATTATTCAAATCGGTTCAGTAGTTTCTGAGATTAGCGCGTTTAAACAAACAAACAAACAAACAAACAAACAAACAAACAAACAAACAAAACAAACTCTTCAGCTTTATAATATTAGTATAGATTTTTAAATGACGTTTAAATGACGCCCCTTTACAGGAACCGATGTCACAGAAGACTCGGTCTCTTCTGTGATTACGAACGCGAAGTGTACCCCGTAAACGTAGTTTCAATTAAAAATGTAGTGTTCCCCTCAAAATTAAGAAACCAATAATTAAGTAATTACTTGCTTTATTAACTTTCTACAGCGAAAAAACCCGTGTGAGTTTACTAAACAAAAACTTTGATTAAATAATAGAAAGTGATACGAATCTCTATTTAAACATTCTGAATGTATTCTTAACATTACAATTGTGAACATGTACTAAGTACGTATGGTTACGAAGTCAAACCAATTTATACTTTTGATTATGTTTCCCAAACTTTTAATGCACGATTTAACAAGATTAGCAAGAACATTGCTTTCTGATTCTTAAGTGTATTTTGATTTAAATAGTATATTTAAGGATTATATTAAATAACTGGCAATGCCTCGCGGTTTTGTCCGCGTTGTGCCAGTTCCCGTGGGAATTTCGGGATATAAAATACCCTATAAGCCTTCCTGTTGGATGTGATTATTCGTTAGAAAAATAATTATTCAAATCGGACTGGTAGTTTCTCAGATAAGCCCTTACAAACAAACAAAGTTAGAAATTTGACCTCTTTATGATATTAGTATAGGTACTATTAATATTATTAATGCAAAAGTTTGTCACGATGTTCGATATTTGATACTCTTTCACTAAAAAAACTTAGCGGATCTCAATCAAAATTGGCATACAGATAGATTAGAGTTTGGAAGAACACCTAGCCTAGTTTTATCCCGAAATTTTCCCGGAACGAGTACAACCCGGGTAAAATTGCAACGATGGACAACTGGCTACTTCCCGATGTTTAACCTCCGATGCAAAAAAAAAGTATTACATGTTTGACCACTATGTGTCTGTTTGCTGTTTGTGACATTTTTATAACTTCTGAACGATAAATTTTTTTAAAAATTATCGACTCGTTTTATGGTGAATTTAATTTTGTATATTATGTTACTTTTTTATTATAATTTTTATATTAAGATGTTTTTTAGTACTTGTAAGTATAACAAAAATTTAATTATATTTGTCACTTAAGAAAGCGTAATTTGAGTTTATTAACTCAAATTAGACGCTGTGCGCTTATTAATACAAATATAATAGACATTTTGAAATTCAATTAAGTATGATTCCGTTGGTATTGCTTACATTAGCATATTATCAATTATTCAAGCTAGACAAATATTACCAAATTAATTTAGCATTAATTTTACTAATTGTTCATTGAAATAGATTACATTTGAATAATATAAGCATTTTCACTCTGTTTTTTTTTATGAGATGAGAATTTTTTTTTTGTGATTTTGTCCTATTCTGCGTTTTACAATAAATCAAAAATAAGGAAACTATTTTTTTTAAACAAACCAATAATGAAAAAAAATCTTTTCTTTATCCCAATAAAATAATTTTTAAAAGTAGACTTGGATTTAATCACTTTTTCATACAATTTTGTGCACTATTTCTAGATTTTTTGCTTCACAAATAACTAAGATTATCACTTAAAACAATATATAGAAATTCAAATTTTGGTAAAATATTGTTACTTAAATCAAATGACAATGACGATAGACAAATATTTAGGCACTAAATAGATTTCAACAAACTTATACAAGCTTTAAATAATCAAAAAAGATTCCAAAAATTAAAACGTGACCTTTTTTACTATTGATACTTTTAAAGAAAACTAAAAAATCGAAAAATCGACAATTGAATAACTTCCCCTTTTTAAATCAGTGTAAGATGTGAATAAATGTAACCTTCTTTCTCAAGTTGAGTAACAAAGTCTAAAGGGTAGTGAATGTAAGGGCTGGTACTCACCTGATCTCGTCACCTGTTGCTCCCGGAATGCTGTGCCGTGATCTCTGCTCCTGCCCTTATATAGGACGGGAGAACCGACTGGCAGGGCTTCTCAAACTTTTTGAAAATCGAACTTAGAATATTAGCTTTAACACGTCACTGGTACTAGAATTTAAGTTTATATTCCTTTTATAAAAATCAGTTCTTCATTGAAGAATTCATAATGTTCTCATCATAAAGTCGGTATTGGCTCGATTGCCGCATTCCTTTGTTTTTAGGGTGATTCTAACTAATGGATTATAAGTATGACATTTAATTTCTAAAATACTGTTCTGCACAATGGAATAGTTTTATAACCATAGATTCAATTGTGAACTGAATTTATTTTTAGTGATAGCATTTCTAATATCGCTAAAACATACGAGTTTAGCGCTAAGATTAACAACACCATCGTAGTGACACGATGAAGAGATGGCGACAAGCATTAAAAAAAATCATAAATTTATGGAATAAAAAAAATTGAAAGCATAATGTAGTTTTTTTAACTGTCAGTCACTTTCATCGTAACAAAAAATACTTTTTTGTTAAGGTTTCAATTAATTACTATTTTGAATTGAAACTACGTTTACACTTCGCTTTTATTATTAGTTTAACTATTATTTGTAAGCACAATTTTGTATACCTTTCTGAACTTTAAAGTTGGTCTGGTCCATACTAATTTCAAACTATGTGAAAGTTTGAGTATCTCTGTCCTGAAAGCTTTGGTAGCGAGCTCACGTCCGCTGCGTTTATAGAGAATACATTTAGAGGAAGGGCGCCGCCCGCCCTCGCTCGCCGCCCGGAACACAAACATTACAAAACATGAATTTGTTAATATTTCCATTCATACTTTTGTTAGTTCATCTCGTACATGTTAATTGATTACTGTGATTACCTGTTTAGGATTGAAATGATGTTAACTGACGCACTCAGAGATTTCTAGTCTACAATTAACTTATTGACTTAATTTATTTATTTATTTATTATTTAGCAACTATGTCACTAACTTTTTATAAAAAAAGAAGAACAATAATTAAAAAAGCAACCCTTAATAGGGGAAAGCTTCCGATGCAGGCTGGTCCCGTTTTTAACCGATAGCAAAAATATGATAATTTTCTTAAAAAAACTTGGTTTGAAGTCAGTTTTTCAATTGAAGTCATTATGTATCAACACTAGCAGCACCCTGCGGTTTCACCTGCATTGAGCCCATTCCCGGGGGTAATTTGGGATGAAAAATAGCCTATAACCATCCCGCTGAATGTGCTATCTATTACAAAAATAATTATTCATATCGGATTGGTAGTTTCTGTGATAACTGACAACAAACAAACCCCTTACAAACAAAGTTAGAAACTTTACCACCTCTTTATAAGATCAGTATAGCTATAGATCTAGAAACCTGAAGACTTTTATAAACACTATGAAACATCCTACCTATATTTATGTCTTAATTAATTCTTCAGATATCCTGGATCAGGTCTTCAGAGCTACATTTCGTTTCATCCATTATCAGATTAGGCTAATCAAAGCAGATTATCGCCAAGTCAATTATTTATTCCTACAGTGAGCTTTCCTTTCAGTAAAAGCTTTTAGATAAGTACTAAAAGAATAGTTGGTCGGTTGTAGTTGGTTTTGATTTAATACATATTTTGTAATGAACATATTAACCTCTAATAAACCTACTAATATTATAAATGCGAAAGTTTGTGTCGATGGATGTACGTATGAATGGATGTATCTTTGTTACTCTTTCACGTAAAAACTACTGGACGGATTTGGATGAGCAGCGCCCCGCGGTTTTACCCGCGTTGTGTCCATTCCTATGAGAATTTCGGGATGAAAAATAGCCTGTTACTCATGGATAATGTAGCTTTCGAATGGTGAAAGAATTTTCAAAATACGGTCCAGTCGTTTTTGTGCCTATTCATTACAACCAAACAAACAAAGTTTTCCTCTTTATAATATTAGTGTAGATACAACAAAATAACATATGGGATACATTTTATTCCGAAATTCGGGTACAACGGGTACAACGCGGGTGAAACCGCGGGTGAAACCGCAGGTGAAACCGCGGGACGTGGCTAGTATTATTATATAATAGGTATCTCTTTATCTATAACCTTATTTTTATTCTATTTTAACTCGCTACTGCCATTAGTAGTCACAAGCTTGTAAAGCTTGTTCCTACGCGCTGCAGATAACTAACTAAAGCCTCGTCTAGACGATCACAGGAAAAACAATTAGTTTATTAGGTCGCATTTCCGCCCGCTTTTAGTCGAGCTTGCATCATAGTGTGTACCTTAACTTATTTACTAAACTTGCTGTCAACAATTTGATCCTCAAATTGATATAAAAATAGAGTTATGGGAAGAAGGTCTGGTAGCTTGTTAGTAGAACATAGGGTTGGGAAGGAAGATAGTTTAGAAAAACAAAGTCGCTTTCCGCTGTCTGTCCCTATGTATGCTTAGATCTTTAAAACTATGCAACGGATTTTGACGCGTCGTTTTTTTCAATAGATAGAGTGATTCATTATTTGTATAAAAGTTCCCGAAATTACCACGGGAACGGGCACAATGAGGGTAAAAGCGCGGGGCGCTGCTAGTCTATATATATAAAAATGAAACCCGTTTTTTGTTGTCGTCGCATCACGCGTGAATGGCTGGACCGATTTCCACGGTTTTGCATTCGTTGGAAAGGTCTCGGGCTCCGTGAGGTTTATAGGGAATAAAAATCTCAAAATTCCCACGGGAACGGGGGCGCTGCGGGTGAAACCGCAGGGCACAGCTAGTGTAAAATAAAAGTGAAGTGTATCCATAAAAGTAGTTTCAATTCAAAATGAGTAGTGTTCGTTTAAACTTAGGAAACCAAGATAGTACTTATAATTTTATTTAAGTGAAAAGTATTCTTAAATATCCTTACTGTCTTGGCATATCTTCAGTACGTTAAAAGGCCTATATTTCAGGATATATTTTTAACCCTCAAATCAAGAGAGTTGGTATAACTTTAACGTCTTTGTCTGTATGTGTGTTTGTTTGTGGTATCGTAGCTCTAAAACGGATGGACCGATTTCAATGCGGTTTTTCTCCGTTTTTTCTTGCGGTGGTTCTAAGTTTTGTTTTGGAAAATCGGCCCCGCCGTTTTTTGTATGAGAGGTATTAATTTTTATCGTCCGTTCCCACTAGTATTCTAATACTTTTGAGTAAGGTTCTATGAAATGATTAACATTGTTTACATTATGCAAAATCATTCGTATTCGATAGCCGTACGCTAAAATTCAAACAAATTGTAGGTTCCTATAGGAAAGAACCGAAGAAGGAATCCGGTGACATCATAATGGCTTCCAAGGGATTGTGTACACTGGATGTAATAAAAAAGAAAAGAACAAGAACAATTGGGAGACTATTGACAATGACAATTGACAATCGAGCTAGTTACTAGTCTTCACTGTACTGATATCTTCAGTAAGATGAGCGGCTTTTGGCCAGCAGTGGGATATTACAATTCTTCCTAATCCTATCCTACTTCCTACTAATATTATCAATGCGAAAGTTTGTAAGGATGGATGTATGTATGGATGTATGTTTGTTGCTCTTTCACGCAAAAATTTATAAACGGATTTGGATGCAACTTTACAGTACTATAGGTTATACATCAGAATAACACATAGAATACATTTTATCCCAAAATTCCCATGGGAACGGGTACAGCGCGGGTAACACCGCAGGGCGCGGCTAGTATATGATAAATGCAAAAGTTAGTGAGGATGTATGTATGTTTGTTACTCTTTCAAGCAAAAACTGCTGAAAGGATTTGGATGAAACTTTAAAGTAGTAAGTTATACATCAGAATAACACATGAGATACATTTTATCCAAACGGGGGAACAGGTACAACGCGGGTGAAACCGCGGGGCGAGGCTAGTCTGATATAGGTTGTTTCATGACATGTATGCTCCTGAGTCATACCTGTTTCGGTAATTGTAGTTGCATATTATCATAGGAGCGCCTCTGTGATCTAATTAATGGTATGTGCACTCGCCTGCCAAGACTGAGGTCCCGGTTTCAATTCCCGGGTCGAGCGAAAACATGTTTCCTACTTTTCAAACATGACTCGGGCTTGAGATCACCAACCCGCATTTGGGAAGAGTGGTGGCCTAATCCTCCTCACTGTACTGATATCTTCGGTGAGATGAGAGGCCTTTCCCAGCAGTGGGACATTACAGGCTAATACTAAATACTATTTCTTAGACAAATATATAAACTACCCTTTATCCTTACTATGTTAATATATTCGTATCTACACTTTCGCTAACCTAAACCAAATTATATGTACATACTCGTAAGAATAGTAAATAATGTATCAGTCCTATTCTTAAAGACTACAGCAGACAATACAATCGAGTCGAGACAGTCTGTAGACTGACTTGTTGACGCAGTCTGCCTTTAGTCAGTTTAACACAAAGTTACGATGTGTAACTCAATAGTTTAATAACATTTGTTGGTTCAATCTTTATCATCTAACGATTTTTTTTCTTTTTTGTTTTTCATAGACTAGAAAACAGCCTAAACACTGTCTAAAGACTGTCTAGTCTATTAACTGCCTAAACTGGGGGTTACTTCAGCTTACGCTCATCCACCAGTAAACGTTAACACACAATTTCAGTTTCGATATACGTAAGAAAATTAAAACTCGCGGTTTACTAGTGGTAGACCGAATAACTTTAAAAAACTGTTATTTAAGTTATGAACCAGCGCTTTCTATTTAACATAAACAATCTTGAGCTTTTAACGAATGTATGTTACGTTAACCAACCGTTTAAAACGATCCGTCCAACGGTCTGAACTTTTTAACGAACGTATGTTACGTTAACCAACCGATTGAAACAATGCTACGGTCTGCGCAGACTCTTAGTGCCAAATATTCAAAAACATCTTCTTATCATCACGTAGTTTCTTGCGTCCCACTAGAGGGCGCCATTTGCAATGAATTATTTAGAATTCGTCGCGACGACATCTAAATTGATACAGAGTGTTTTCCCCCAGCCGTATTTATCATATTACTACGTGGAAACATATGTTTTTATTAAGAGTAGGCTTGTGTTAAAGTTATCAAGGTTTCTGGAATTAAGGAATGCGTGTTACTTACGAGTACATAAGTACAGTCCACACTGTTAGTCTACTTAGGTACTGAATTTTGAGTGCTAGGTTAAGTAATTATTCATATATGCATTGTAAATGTATGTAATCTTAAGCACCCAAGTATTAGCCTGTAATGTCCCACTGCTGGGCAAAGGCCTCTCATCTCACTGAAGATATCAGTACAGTGAGGAGGATGAGGCGTAATCATCACGCTTGCTTAGTAGATCGTAAACTCGAGCCATGTGTGAAAAGTAGGAAACATGTTTTTCGCTCGACTTTGGGAATTGAACCCAGGACCTCAGTCTTAGCAGGCGAGTGCATATACCACTAGACCCACGCGTTCGTAAACACCCAAGTATTCTTATTAATTTGACAGACGTTAACTCTCTATCAAGTCAAATGTCTATATTAAGTAAATTAACTATGCACATACGAAGTACGATATTAATTTACCCCCTGCCGTGATTGTAGGATAATTTCTATTGAAATTCTGCTCACTAATTAACTCATTAGTAGTTACTCCCCGCGACTTTACTTTCTACTTTTGAACTACATAAGTACATCTATCTATAATTTTGTTTTTCTTCTTGTTTCATGGAAAGCTAAAACTATACGTTCGTTTTGATAAAACTCAAAAACGACTTAGCCGAGTAGTCTAATGTTTTCTGTCTACCCTAGTGTTGTTTCATCTATACCCACTAATATTATAAAGAGGTAAAATTTGTAAGTTGGTTTGTATGTTCGAGCTAATCTCAGGAATTACCAATCCGGTTTGAATCATTCTTTTGTAAGTATGTAATAGATAGCCACATTCAACGGGAAGGTTATAGGCTATTTTTCATCCCGAAATTCCAACGGGAACAAGCACAACGCGGGTAAAACCGCGGGCGCTGCTAGTCACTACATAGTATAAAACAAAGTCGCTATTTTTGTCTGTTTGTTTGTCTGTTTGTCTGTATGCTTAAATCTTTAAAATTAAGCAACGGATTTTGATGCGGTTTTTTGTAATAGGTAGAGTGATTCAAGAGGAAGGTTTTTATGTAAAAAAATTCCCGAAATTCCCACGGGAACGAGCAGAACGCGGGTAAAACCGCGGGGCGCTGCTAGTTTAAAATAAATTGAATAATGATTCCTCTTAGACCATTTACTTGTGACATTTCCTTCTTATTTAATAAAATGTAATGCTCTTGAGCTTTGTTATATTAAAAAAAATATGTGTATATGTAGATTCAATAAACATATAACCTTACGCAAATCAATTCAACTTATATCTAAAGAAACACAACTACCGACCAACCTTTGCCGTAATTTCATAACAGCGCCATCTCTGAGGTGGTGAAGGAACTAATTCGAACTTTATTACACACCATAACAACAACTTTAAACTGACGTTAAAATTGGTTTGAATTAAGAATTCGACACTAGCTCTATCTGTGTTGTGGCTAATGGAAACTTTACTCACTTTTGTTTACTATAGATGTCGCTAGTAGAAAACGAACTTAAAGTCATGTGGGGTTGTGTCAACCACGCATGTCAGGTAAAATGGCATTCCAACAAAGTTATGTTACGTTGCTGCGCTACTTTTTATAGGACAAGAAGTCTAGAAGTCTCTACATTCATAGAATCAGCATTGTAGCATTTAGCTCTGTTGAAAAAAGCATATAATACGGTCGAATAGAGAAACCTCCTTATTTTGTGAAGTTGGTTAAAAATGTACTCTATTAAGAATTTCTAAAGGCCAGGCAGGCACCAATTTGTATTCTTCTCCCCACCAACCTAAGTATGGTAGATTTCTGACCAATGACTACGCTTATAGCAGGAGAACACACACACACACATAAATGCGCGGTAATTAAGTTCCGAAATGTATCCAAATACAAGTAATTCCAGTGTGCTGCAGTGGAGATTTGGTAGGAAAAACGTGCGAACACTCATCTATGTATGCGTGCGTCTTTTTTCGTAGTACAAGCTTTCCAAAAAGCGTCAAACTAATTTATTTTTATTTGCTAAGAAAAACCAACAAGCACTCGGATAAGTATGTGTGCGTCTGTGTAGCATTCCGATTTTAGTCATCTGGTGTATTTATTAACCGACTTCAAAAAGGATTAGGTCTCTCAATTCGACCGTATACGTGCAATTTTTTTAGCTTGATTCTTGTTAGTAAATGTAGATTACCTAGATAGCTAAAACAATGTTATTATCCATAATTTACATAATAATGGCATAATTGTCTATGGAGAGGAAGTGCGGCCAATGGGTGCACAGTGCGCAAGCGCATTCATTTGTTATTTTTATATTGTAATCTAACATCTTGCGTGGCAGATACAGTGTAAAGATATCTTTATATTTCTGCTATAATAGTATTTAAATCAAATTTTCATGCGAAAATATATAAGTTGGTATGTGGGAGAAAATTGGTTAGGGAAGTTGGAAGTTAAACACACTGAAAGGATGTAATTAGTTCCAAGTAGGGTGATCTTTTATTTATATCTACACTAATATTATAAAAAGAAAAACTTTGTTTGTTTAGTTGTAATGAATAGGTTTAAAAGCTGGACCGTTTTTAAAAATTCTTTCACCATTCGAAAGCTACATTATCCACGAGTAACATAGGCTATTTTTCATCCCGAAATTCCCACAGGAATGGACACAACGCGGGTAAAACCGCGGGGCGCTGCTAGTATATTATATACTAGGAGCGTCTCGGGTTTACCCGCATTGTGCCTGTTCCCGTGGGAATTTCGGGATGACTTTAAAGGGTATTATTAAGAACATTTTAGCTATTAAATGGTTTGTCTCTTTCTAACATACCTACGCAATTTTCCGAAGAGCATAATAGATAAAACACTTTATAACAGTTTTAGTTACAGAGCGTTTATTACGGCGGAAAGAGAGAAATAATCTCTACCACAAAATGATTTGTCACTTTCTGACATACGCAATTTTCCGAAGACCAAACGAGACAAAATACTTTATAACATACTTTATAAGATAATCTCTACCACAAATAAATTAATAGTTAATACACTCAAACAGCTCTAACATTTAAAACCTAAACCCATAAACAGCCAATCCAAGTGAACACTAAATACACCACTTAGCACCCAAACGGTTTAAGTACCAACCACAAACAACCACAAAACGGTAACATGAAAGCTACCGTCATTACATACAAAACAAAGGACGTAAGCCTATTATAACGCTTAGTTGACAACCGTCACCCCACAGATTAGTGGATACTGGGTAGTTAGGAACGTCTGTGTGTACATGGTCTACGATCAAACAGAACGGTTGATGTTGCTTCCGAATTAATAAGTGAATGTGTTTGCTCACTAACCTATGTGAGCACATGCACATTTCGTACGCCATGTAAGTAGGTAATTTAGTTGAAACGATAGATAGGTAAATAAATAATATTGTGACATAAAAATAAATACTGATTATATTTAACACTAGCTGTGCCCCGCGGTTTCACCCGCAGCGCCCCCGTTCCCGTGGGAATTTTGAGATTTTTATTCCTTATTTTGCTTATATAAAAACCTTGTCCTGACAATAAGGAACACATTAAAAAAAGAATCATCCATGGTGCGGTCGTTCTGAAGTTATGCGCTTACCAACACATTTTGCGATTCATTTTTATATTATAGATTCAACCCTTTGTCTATTGTACCTTAGTACTCGTTCTGTGTCGGCCGTCGATATCAGCGCGTGTCGTATGCCGTCGGCGGCAGTCGTCGGCGCGTCGGCGGCTGGCTTCGAAAACCTTCCTCATGTTAAAACAATAAACATTTCCTATGCATCTATACGTAGGTTGGTACTTGGTATAAAAAACTCGCTAAGTAAGATGTTATTCGTATATCCGGGAACTTAAGTCTAGGTGCGAGTACATCGTATAGTTAGACTATTAAAGGTGATACTTTTTCCCCATACTAACTCTCTTTTGAATTTCTCAAATATGTATCTTCTGTAGCCCACAGTTCCGTCTGTAACTGAGAGGCAGATGCTTAATAAATTCAATGACGCTGAAACATTCAGTCAATTTTGCAGAAAATTGTCATTCTTACAGGACTAGCAGCGCCCCGCGGTTTAACCCGCGTTGTGTCCGTCCCCGTGGGAATTTCGGGATGAAAAATAGCCTATAACCTTCCTGTTGAATGTGGCTATCTATTACAAAAAGAATTACTTATTCAATTCATGAGATTACCTCGAACATACAAACAAACAAACAAACAAACAAACAAACTTACAAATTTTAGGCTACTTTTTTAGGGGAAGGCTACTTTTCATCCTAAAATTCCCACGGAAACGGGTACTACGCGGGTAAAACCGCGGGATGCTGCTAATAATAAATAAATAAAATGTAAAGTAGATTAACCTGCTTTTACTTAACCATTTGCCTCATTTGGTTAACCCTTCGCGTGCAGGGCAGCGCGCATTCCTCGGTGAAGTGTTGGCTCCGACCTGGTGTCCTTGGCTGTGCAATAGGCTAGTTGACAAAATTTGGAAATTAGTTTAAAACTATAGCTTAGCATCTATTTCACCCCAAAAATATATTATTTTAAGAAAAATAGTTTTTTTACGTTTGTATTTTGAGTTTTAAGAAATGAAATTGAAATTGACCGCGAAAAAGGCCAAGACTGTCATGCCGTCTTGAATGACGTCACATTTCGCAGAACAGCCGTGTTTGTGTATGAAAGTCAATTGTGTTTTTTAATAAATAATGAATATCTTGTATTATAAATACTGTATAGTGCCCCAATGTAAAAGTACAACGACAAATAATTCATATACGTTCCAAACAATAAAAAATACGAAGAAAGTCATTATCAACTAATTCCACAATGTATAGTCGATTTCTTTCGCATTGGCGAGACGTATGTACAAATAAATATGGCCGATTTTCTGAACAAAGATAATATAGAGGTAAAGATTGATACATTAGCCACGGAGGTAGGAGTTCATAATAATTTTTATAGCAGTGATAGTTATATTCTATATTAAAATATGACTGATATAAATTCAGAAGTTGCTTAATGGCTGACATAGTATCTGTTCATTGGTTTATACATTAATTAAGTTAATCAGTCGGGTTTTTAAGTTTTTCTTTTAATCACGCAGATACAACGCTGATAAAAAACCGCGAATTGCTGTCAGTCGTATAATATCCTACTATCCTATCCCATCCTATCCTACTAATAAATAACACACCAAATCACTAAACAAATCGAAGTCCAGAGAGAAAGCCAAGTTTTTTAGGAAATCGAACATAGAGGAGCACCCGTAACGTACGACATCAAGCAAACGAGACGAATGACGAACGAAGCATGGCGGCTGACTAGGTATCGGCCTGTCTTGCCAGCATAATGACAGTTCTTAGTTAACCGACAGTGGCAATACCGCTTAATTATCTCAAAACTGAACATACAACAAAAATATAATCGCTTTAGCGCTAGTATATTAACGTACGTTGCTAGTATATTAAATTAAAAATAATGTCGTGAGTTTTCAAAGTAATACGATGATTTATTTTAATTTGCCTTTTTGTGAGTTGAAAAAGTTCAATCACTTAGTTGATTTCATACTCTGTTATATTTTTTTTTGCTTGCTTTGCTCATCACTATAGCCATAGTCAAAAAAATAGCATTTTACTATCTGTATTTTCACAACCTCACTTTTTTTCTTTTTGTTAAAATATGATGTTGAAAATTAATAAAATTCATGAATTCCGTGTTTAGAACTTAGGAAAAAGTGTATAGTGTGTGGCAAACTATTGAGTGTGTAGTTTAAGATAAATACGTGAATGTCGTAAAATCAAAGGTTTGTTAACATGAATTGCCAAAAAATTAGAAATCTACTATACATCGTAGTTTTATCCGAAATGTGACGTCACGCTTCTCTGATTGGTGTTTAATGTCACGTGATTAAACGCCTCATTTTGTCGATTTTATTTTCCAAAAATATTATTAATCTTTTATTATTTTAATAGCAAAGTTGATTATTTATTTACTAATTATCATGGTTAATCATTAGAAACTAAAAGCCATCCGATTCATTCTTAGTGGAAACAAGCCTATTGTGCACACACTGCTCTGCCCACCGTGCACACCATGTTAGGCAGTGTGGAGTAGGATTCACTGTAAATGTGACTTTTTGTACTGCTAACTGCTACACTCAGAAACGTCCATAAAGGTACCTTTCTATATTATTGAAGTACTACTTACTGCCACACTCAGAAATTGTAAAACTTTGTATGTTGAGCAAGCCAACGTCATTTTTTACGGCAGATCAAAACACTTCAGCGAGTGAACATGTCTGTATAAGACAATAACACGGAAAGTTTCGCTGAGAACTGTCAAACTGCACTTGAACCGACCAATGATTTTATGGAGAAGTTCTGTCAATCAGAACTGTGTGTTGTCAGACTGTAGCCAATCAGAGACTTCGTGCTGCAACCGCAATTACGACTTCCAACAACCTTTAGTGTTTTGAACTGTTTTGATCAAGACAACTTTCATTCTCGAAGTAAGTGAAAACAATTCAGCGAGTGCAAATACTCGTAGGTATTCGCCCCGGTTATTTCAATCGTTAGACCACGTCGGAGGCCTTTAGGCGGTCTAAAACTCCGACACCAGGGTTACCCACTAACCTACTCGAACTAACTTATATCCTATTATCTCAATCCCTAGTCGCGTTTGAAATTATATTCCTTTAACTTTCTCTTCTATACTAATATTATAAAGGGGTAAAATTGTTATGTTTGTATGTTCGAGCTAATCTCGGAAATTACCATTCCGATTTGAATAATTCTTTTTGTAATAAATAGCCACATTCAACGGGATGGTTACAGGCTATTTTTCATCCCGAAATTCCCACGGGAAAGGACCCAACGCGGGTAAAACCGCGGGGCACTGCTAGTCTTAAATAAATGTCTACAAAAGTCTCTCTCCACACCATGTTACCGGAACGAAGGAACACTCCTTGAGCAATTGAGTGTTGAAGAGGACGTGAAAACATTAGCCGACTCCGGGAAAACAATCGGCTGGCGAATTTTGATGCAATTCAATCAGATAGATAGATGATTATGATGCTCGATTACCTCATTTATATTTTGTTTATATTAAAGATTGATTTATTTGGGTTTATTTTTAAAGCGTAGTTGTATTAAGCGATGGTTACTCATGTCGATTGTTAAGCAAGTAATCTCGGCAGTTCTGTATGAGTGAAAGTTAGCGTGATTTCTATCTGAGTGCTACCGTGCCTCTGAGAGCACGATTCATTGTTGGCCCCGGTGATTTCAATCGTTAGAACAACACCAAGGAGGCCTTTAGGCGGTCTAAAAACTCCGACACAAATGTTGGTCACTAACTTAGTACACAACGAACTTAATTCTGATTTATATACTTATGTTTTATGGGTATGTATTTAAGTAGAGTGTAGCATCGGCGATTGGCGAATTTATAAAATATTACTTCGTAAATTAGCTCTTAGATATACCTAACTATAAATATACAAAGTTTCAGAATAAAAAAATAATATTTCATATAAACTAAAACTAGTCTCGATAAACCACAAATCATTAACAATTTCACCCTTTTAAAATCCGTTACTTATAAAAAACAAAGAAAAATTCAAAAACCGAACGCGCGAAAACGAAAATTTAGACGCCATTGATTGGTGGAAATCGTACAACAGTTACGTGCCATTGGCTAAAGATAATGTTATTTTGTGCGGGGGAGATAAACCGAAACTTAACCACAAATGTTGACAAAAGCTTAAATAACATACACACGGTAAATTGTACCTTAACATGTGTATGTAAAGTGCTTAATTCAATGAAGTAATGTCGCGAAAGTATGACAAGTGTTTGGTGGAAAGAGATGGCTTATTTGTGTCATATAGTGTGAAAGAGATAGAGTTATTAGAGGTACAGTTGTAGAGTTTAGTTGTACTGATATAATTCCATGATTAACTCTTTTAATAATTAACTGGAATAATAAGTAAGAGATCCATTCTAAATTTGAAAATTTTCTTGTCAAGCGTCATAAATAATGCAAAACAGATACTACGGCAAGTATTCTTCAAGTATTTCTTAATTAAAACTGCTTCTAAATATATTCAAAAATCTTTATAACCCACTAACTTTCATATTTTATTAAATAAACCTTTAAAACAAAAACAACAACCGTTACAATGAAAATATATCAACATGAATGACAGCGGGGTCGTATAATTTTATGCAAACTCGATACAGTGGGAGTATTTCAAAACTACGCGCTGATAGCTGTCGTGCCGAAGATAAAGATATAAATTAAACACATCATTACCATAACCAACCCCTTATTTCGCGAAATAATTTTATTATAATAGATAATTTAAAACTGCCCAAGTTTACCCCACCATTGGGGGGTTAAATGAGGAATGGGCGTGGCACTCACCAAAGCTTTATCAATAAAAAGCTATGCGTCTCTTTCTTTCAAATGAGCAGTCCTAAATGCAGTAAGGAGCTTACAATGGGTGTTGACACGAGGAGGTATAGCCGTCTCTGTCGCACAGCTACTGGGGAATAAAGCTGTCTCGATATCGGCCCTTCATATTTATAAAGGTATAGTCTCACTCCGGTATTCCACGTGAGATTGTGTTTTGTAATCAGTGAAGTGGTGCCTTTATACAGATGCAGAGGCCTAAAGTACGCGCGTTTGGCATTTTGACGTTTCGATTTGGCGCGAACTAGATTTTTTTATTATTTGTTATAGTGTCGGGCGTATCATATCAACTGTGGACTTTAAAAAATATGTATAATAAGTTGTGATGTTGATGTTACTCAGTTGAAGAATACTGCAGGTTATTGCTTTTGCAATAACTTGGATATTTCGTTTTAAGAAGTTTATTAAGGTACGTAATTACTTAACTTTTATTGTTACGAGGCGTTTAGTTTGAGCGAGATTATAGCGAACAGCGAGTGAACTCGCGCAGATCAGAGAGCAAGCGATACACAGTTACTCACTAGCTCGCTCGCGGCTGGTTCGCTAGTAAACTAGCTCGATCTAAACGACCGTTTAGGTATATTTTATTGTAAAATTACTTGTTATATTTTTAAGTACATTTATTTTTCTATTATAAATCCAATTAGAATTACACTTACCTACTTAAGTGCTTATGGTTAGTAATTATTATATTTATTAATATTAATTAGTAATAATTATAATTGTTGTTATTATTGGAGCCGCCCATAAATACCAGTGGTTTCTGTAACAAATATAAATTCAATTGATTATTTGATAGAAAAACACTAATCGAAAAAATCTTACGTAGAAATTTAAAAATGATATCTACACTAATATTATAAAGAGGAAAACTTTGTTTGGTTGTAATGAATAGGCTCAAAAACTACTGGACCGTTTTTAAAAATTCTTTCACCATTCGAAAGCTACATTATCCACGAGTAACATAGGCTATTTTTCATCCCGAAATTCCCACGGGAACGGGTACAGCGCGGGTAAAATCGAGGGGCACTGCTAGTTAAAAATAAAGATACAAAAATGATTACAAAATCTTTTGAAGAATAACCAGCAATTGACTTCAATCATATATGGGACGATATTGGAAAAATTAAAACAGAAATACCTACCTACTACAAAAGAGGGAAACATTAAAACTAGAATCCGAATTTTAAATCTCCTCCGTTATTACTAGACATAGGTATATAAAATGTGGCTATGTTGTAAACTTTACTAAAACTTTGGACATATTTCAATCAATATTAACCACCGAAAAAATAATGGAACTAAACAGTATTCTAATAAGAAACTTTATTAAAACTAACAGCGCCCCGCGGTTTTGCCGCATTGTGCCCGTTCCCGTGGGAATTTCGGGATGAAAAATAGCCTATAACATTCCCGTTGAATGTGGCTATCTATTACAAAAAGAATGATTCAAATAGGCTATTTTTCATCCCGAAATTCCCATGGGAACGGGCACAATGCGGGTAAAACTGCGGGGAGCTGCTTGTTAATATTTTAAAATAATTTCCCTTATTTTTTTAAAATAAACCGTTGTTAATCAGTAATCATATACACTTATCATAACTTCCGAAACGGAACTAACTTAAATTGAACTTGCAATAAGTTGCTTCCTCGTATTACCATCGCTTCTAAAAACATGAAACCGTTTTAAAGTAAACCTTTTATTTGATTAGGAATTAAACTAAACGTCAATAAAACAATTAAAATAAACTAGCCGCTCCCCGCGGTTTCACCCACGTGGTACCCGTTCCCGCGGTCCCGCTCGCTCGCTAGTCATTCAAATTTAATTTTTAACGTTAATGAACCACTGACTTCAATCGCATCATTTGCAATCAATGTTTACAGTTACATAATATGCTATTCACGTAAATGTTCGAATGACATTCTCAAATGAGCGTTTTCTGAACCGCGACAGATTTTTTGGCTAGGCTAAAGAATTGTACGGACGATCGCTGTTAGTTAGACTACAGACAGATTTAAGTACAGACAGATTTGACTACAGAGTTGACTAAAGATAGATAAAATTACAGACAGGTTTGACTACAGATAAATTTGACTACAGATAGATTTGACTACAGACAGATTCGATCAAGTCAATTTGAAGACTGCCTGGATTACAGGTCTAGAATTCAGATATAGATAAATAACGTACCGATAGCTTCGTCCTCTTAGTAAGTGTATCGTCTGGGTATTCCGTTTCTTTAGGCTCAGGATTAGGCTGAAGATATTCCGGTGTAAAATCTTTAATATTAAATTTTGCATCGAAACCACCGTCAGTATTGTCTTCTATTTCAACCACTCTTTCTGTGACAAATCCATTACTTACTGTTATTGGAACGACATCTTCTGCGTCGTAGTCGTATAAGCTCCTAGTTGCTTTATCATTTTTATGTGAACTGTATTCGTCGTAGTCTGCAGATTCTGTTTGCTTTGTTTTCTTAGTTGTACTCTTTGGGTCACCAGTTTTAGTTGATGCTGTATTATCTTGGTTAGTGGCATTTTTTAAAGAACGAGTATTAGTTTTACTAGATTGTGGTTTCTTCTCCTTATTTACGACTTGTTTATTTTTATCAGCGGGCGTAGTTCCATCATCTGATTGTAATTTACGTACCTTAACAGTTTCTTTTTTTAAGTTCATATGTTTCGCCATTTGGTCGTGATTTTTAGCAAATTCTTGTCTGTCCTGCTGACTTCGAATTGTTAAGACTTTTTTAAATTCTTCTAGGGTTAAGTAAGATTTTTCTGTAGATAGGCATAAGTATAAATATAATATATATTGTGCTTACTACACTTAAAAGCGTCAATCGCCTAAGGGTACGTTTACATTAAATTGGATAGGATGCGGAGCCCGATTAACCAATCAGAGCGCATTAAGATTATCAAACAACGAATTGACATTGTCAAAATCATTTGTATATCGTAAATAATGCATTGTGGTTGGCTAGTTTACCAGTTCCGTTTTAATTCAATGGAAATGCATCGTCATGCAGGTTTCGAACTTATTCTGTACTTGACTTGACTATACTACATGAAACACATGAAACGGCCGGTTGGATCAGGTTTAACTGATACAGTTTGGCCTGAAATGAATCGTACACACACACAGAAACATCATCTCAATTATTTGAACCAGCCGCTCCAGAATGATGCAAGCTTTAGACACGATAAGGATTTGTATCAGTTCAGTAAGAACTATAGTAAAACTGACCATGTATCGTACCTCTAAAACCCGTAAAATCGGACGAGCCGTTTCGGACGAGTAACTAACATTTATAAGATTACCTATTCCAGTTTCGACAGGGTTGTTAATGTAAATCAGGGGGTTGTTTGCAGAAGGTTTCTGTTTAAAAACCATGTTGTGATTCTTCAACGCTTGAACCTCTCTGAGCTTCTTCATATGGTCATGGTACTGTTTGTAATTAGTGAATGATCTTCTATTTGTGTTTATAACACTGTCTGTATTATCTGAAGCACTGCTTCCTGAAAACAAATAGTTTAATTATTATAACATGAGCACATCCTACTTCCGACTATCCTACTTCCTACTAATATTATAATTGTGAATGTTTGTGAGGATGGATGTATGGTAGTTGCTCTTTCACGTAAAAAGTAATGGACGGATTTGGACGAAACTTTACAGTAATAAAGGTATAACCTTTATAAAGGTACAGTAATAACACATGGGATGGGTGTTATTCTGATGTATGTGATGTATACATCAGAATAACACATGGGATACATTTTATCCCGCAATTCCCGCGGGAACGGGCACAACGCGGGTAACACCGCGAGGCGCGGCTAGTAGGGCCATATTAATAAACGCGTTAAGAACATTTTAGCTATCAATTGGTTTGTCACTTTCTGACATACGCAATTTTCCGAAGAGCAAAAGAGACAAAACACATCATAACAGTGTTTTAGTTACAGAGCGATTATTTATAAGCCGGTTTGGTATAAAAGATGTTTTGGTACTTCTGCAAGAATAGTCATGTATGACATGAAAGGGTATACATAATTATACTTTGCATATAAAATAACTAGCGCCCCGCGATTTACCCGCGTTGTGTTGTACCCGTAGAAATTTCGAGAAAAAAACGTTTTAGCTTGTTCAAACAAAAAACTTAAAATTCAGGTTTATTAAATTAGCGTAGATATATTAGCAACGCCCCGCGGTTTTACCCACGTTTCAATGTTCCCGTGAGAGTTTCTGGATGAAAAATAGCTCATAACCTCCCCGTTGAATGTGGCTATCCATTACAAAAAGAATGATTCGAATCGGATTGGTAATTTCTGAGATTAGCGCGTTTAAACAAACAAACAAATCAAACTCTTCATCTTCATTTTATTAGTACGACTATCAGCTCCCGCGGTTTTACCCGCGTATCCGTACCCGTGAGAATTTCGGGAATTTTTATATATCTTGAATCACTCTACTTAATAAAAAAACCGCGTCAAAATCCGTGCAGTAGTATTTGAGTTTATCGCGAACAGACAGACGCGGCCGGGGACTTTGTTTTATGATATGTAGTGGTATATATTGTGGATCACTTACTTTTTTCACGCAAAGATCGACGTTTATACAAATCAGGAAGCAAGAAGGCCATATCTATTTCAGTGTTTATTTGTGCGACGGCGCCGATGTGGGATCTTTTATTGAGACCAACCAGAATTTTTTGAGTCGTCACGTCGCGGTCTTTGCTCTCAGTACTTGTATCTTCAACAAAAATACAAAAAGAGGTCCGTTCCCACTAGTTACATTGTAGTTACATTGATGTAACTAGCTGAACATTTTTATTCCCAGTAGTAACATTATTTAAAAATGTAACTAATGAGACCTTTTTGTTCCACCTAGTTACACCGTAGATAGGTACCATCGTAGCTCAGTCAGTTACGAGTAGCTCTCGTGAATCATGTACTCCTAGATGGAGTAATTTGTCGCGAAAAAGTGACAAATAAATAATTTATTTAAAGCTAACAATATGAATGTTGCTGTAAACTGAAAAGTGAACCCGGGTGTTGATCAATATATATTTATCTATACTAATATATGAATCTATAGTAGGTATCTATATTGGAAAGAGAGTGGAGAAGCTTTGCCCAGCAATGGGACACACCAGGCTAAATATTATATAATTTAATCTGTAGTATTATAATAAAGAAAACGTTACTGAATTTGTTTTTAGAGTTCCGTAGCCAAATGGCAAACCCTGAACCCTGAACCCTGTAGTTTTATTAACACGTCATAAATCGTAAACCGCAATTTACATAATTTTTTTATTTTAATTAGTTTAATCTTTGACATCTAGACGTCGTCGCCAACAAATATATCTTCACAAATTATTGACTCTAGGCGGGAATCGAACGCACAACCCCCGACACAGTAAGCGCTCTCGCCACTGTGCCAACGAGCTTCTCAAAAATTCATCAAAATCATTGAAGACATACCCTCTTCAGTCCGTTCCTTTCCTTGCCTCAACTCCGGAAGTAAATCTCCCATATCCACCTCCCATTTCACATGTACAACTTCACTACAAACAAACAAACTAAACACTAATACTAACATACAATGTATATACGTAATGATAGACATGTCGGTCTGTATAATACATGTTAGAATAACAAACAACTGGATTATCAGTGATTGGATGAATGCTTCGGTGAAATTTAATATAGTTCGTGGACGTTGCTTTATCATGAGTCTAGGTAGTGCCCGTAACTTTGGTTTAGATTTTACATTATTTTTTAGTTACGTAATTATGTAGCAGCTCGCGGTTTTACCCGCATTCCCCATTCCAGAGAGATTTTCGGCATAAAAATCTGTAATATAAAAATGAATCGCAAAATGTGTTGGTAAGCGCATAACTTCAGAACGACTGCACAAAATTGGACGATTCTTTTTTTATGTGTTCCTTATTGTCAGGACAAGGTTTTTATATAAGAAAAATAAGGAATAGAAATCTCAAAATTCCCACGGGAACGGGGGCGCTGCGGGTGAAACCGTGGAGCACAGCTAGTAACCTATAAACTTTCCGTTGAATGTAGCTATAAATTACAAAAATATTCGAACCGGATTGGTAGTTTCTGAGATTAGCGCGTTCAAACGAACAACAATCAAACCGCCTCATTGAAAAACGATATTTAACTTAAACAGTGTTTTGTCTCTTTTGCTCTTAGGCAAATAGCATATGTCGGAAAGGGACAAACCATTTGATAACTAAAGTGCTGTTAATTAGAGTTTATGAATAATGCCCAAACTCTTTAGCTTTATTGGATTAGTATATAGACTGGAAATTTCTATCTGGGCGCTATCTTCGGAGGGCACGCTTAGCAGGCGGTCATGTCGAAGGCCTTTAAGCGGTCTAAAAACTAAATAGACCTATATTTAACATCATCATTATCAAACGTACAACCTATTTGTTGTCAGTGAAACGGATGCAGGCTTTACCTCGTATTTCTATTATAATCATGTTGATTTAAATCTTTAAACGATAAGACAGACAGGTTTGGGATCATCAACCCGCATTGGGCAAGCGTGGTGATTATGCCTAATCCTCCTCACTGTACTGATATCTTCAGTGAGATGAGAGGCCTTTGCCCAGCAATGGGACATTACAGGCTAATACTTTTTTCTTCTCCTTAATAATACCCACACTGCTACTCCTCTCATCTGCTACTCCCACTCACCAACATCTCCTTCCAGGCCGTCACCATAGAAGAATACGGCGTGTACACGATGCTGCCCGCGCAGCAGCTGCCCCCGATCAGCCCCTGGCCTCCAGACGCCAACCTCCTCGACAGAATGGACGACCTGGCGCACAAAGGTAAAGGTAATGGTGACTGCCATTTATATTACTTACTAGCTGTGCCCTGCGGTTTCACCCGCATTTATTCAGTCACTGCTTACCGTTTAAACCTTCCCTGGACTACGACAAACATTTCAAAACCAAAACAGCTAATTTGAGTATGATAAAATAGAATATAATTATGTACTTAATGAGGGAAAAGTATGGGCGTGATTTTTTGATGATACTAGTCAGTAAATCATAAAAAACTGCTTAAATGCATGGTTTTTTATTGTGTACATGTAAAGGGTTAATATCATTAAGGGCTGAAAATTTATATTTAATTCTTTCCAGTAAGTCTCATCAGTTTTTTAACTAATTGAATTTTTGAGCTATTTACTACTACATATAAACATACCATGCGTAACCCTATATCTTCTGTTCACCATAACTAAAACAACCAAAATCACACTCAAACTCATACCAAAATTCTTAGAATTACTAGAATAAGAAACCTTGAACTAGAACTGAAATTATACCTATGCTTGAAAATAGACGCAAGTCTCCGAAAGGGCAACCAAAATTAGACTAAAACTTAGAGAAATGGGAACAAACGAACCAAAATTAGTCCTAGAAACAAAATTGTAGAAACAAAAACTAGTCCAAAAACACTCGTACCCATGGGAGAGAATACCCATACAGTTTCAAGTGCGAGATTAATTGGAGTAAGCATAGTTATGGTGCGGCAGGTCACAGCGGTGTTAACCAGCTCGGCGGGGTGTTTGTAGGAGGCCGACCTCTTCCGGACTCCACGAGGCAGAAGATCGTGGAGCTCGCGCACTCGGGCGCGCGGCCCTGCGACATCAGCCGCATCCTGCAGGTCTCCAACGGATGCGTCTCCAAGATACTAGGCAGGTCAGTACTGGATGCCGAAGAGCTGGTAAGTTTTTATGAGGTGCTATCTCTTTAGAGGAATCTTTTTGAAGATGTGTCATTAAGGATCCAGTATATCTCTTTAGCATTCCTTAGCTTTGTCATAAAAAGTTTTGTCATAAAAAGGAATTGAAGGCAGCATCTGCGTTGTACCCGTTCCCGTAGGAATTTTGCGATGAAAAATAGCCTACAACCTACCTTCCTGTTGAATGTGGCTTTCTATAACAAAAATAACTATGAGGCAACCTCCGCCTATTCCTATTTTAAAGTACCAAACCTTTCAATTTCAAACTACAATACTTCGAACACCTTTCTATGAAGTCATTCATGTCAAAACTTAGTTCCTCACGCGTAATTAAGCAAGTGCTTTAAAAAGTACAAGTAGAAACACAAAACAGTGATTCCAACCAACAAAGTATCGCATCCACAAACCATCTGAATTCCCCGTAAACCACAGACACGTCTTTCAAAGCAACTCTACACCTCGACTATCCCAAAAATGTTGTTGAAAATCTATCCTTTCTCTAACTGGTCCTTACCACTACTCATAGTTGCCACTTCGAAGGAAAAACCACAGAAATGACCGCTACCTGACCATTTTAACCAGACCTCTAAGTCTACGAAGTTTGTTTCACCCAACAGGTAAACTAACGCTGGTCTTTTCCAAGGTAACATGAAGGTTGGGTCTATGCGACAGCTCAGTAATTTGATACGAATATTACTAAGTTTGCGGTTTTGCTGTTAATTAATTTAACAGTTAGGTTTTAGTTTGAAAATTGTTTGTTAGGTTTTAAGGTCTCTACCCATTACACCGTATCATACCATGACCGTGCTATGAACCGGCAAAATATTGTTGTTGTTATATAGTTGCCTCTCCGTGCATGACACGCGACGTTGTTGGTTGGTGACGGAACGGTCTAGTGAGCATAGTCCCATACTTTTCAATACAAAGAATACTTTTTTGCCTGACACGTTCATAGCACGGTCATGGTATGATACGGTGTAATGGGTAGAAGCCTTTAGATTTGACTATAGGGGTTGTAATATAAATAACAATGTAATTGGAGTGTTTGATACAATAACTCGTTCTAAAAAATCAGATAATAAACTTACTTTATGTTTTTCGAGGCTATATTTTAAGGCTGATTACACATCAACCATTGGTATGTACGAGTATTTGATTCTGTCTCACGTCCGTACGTCCGAATATATTCTAGTCATCTTCACTAGCATTCTTTTTGCAAAATCCTTCTTCCAAAAAGTATTTTCTATACTTATATCGCAGGCCTTGAGGCATCTAGCATCTCTATCGTCAGATTTGGCCTGTCACCTACTTACTTATTTATATTCACCAATACCATACTAAGCTATTACCCCACTTATTCCCCGCTTTTACGTCCAGTGTACCCACAGCCTTACCTTCGTTTGCAAACTGTCACCATGTGGTGTCATCATGAGGCCTGGTCTCGGGTTACCGAGGGTATCAGGTTCGACGCCGTGTTGCGCTTTTTATTATTTTTTGTCCACCGGCTGTTATTAACGAATTTTGGTTATTTCCTTTGTTGTATTTTTCGGTTTTCCTTTTTACTAAGTACATATTTGTAGTTCAGGCTGTATGTTTCTAGACAATTTCAGAATTTGTGACACAAGTCTGTGTTTAGTCAGTTAAACAGTTTTCGAAACTGTTTTAAATTGTTTAGTCTGTGACCGTCGCCTTGTCTCTACTGTGCGCTTTTTCATATGTTTTTATTAAACAAAAGACAGCCGCTAGCAGCAGTCTTTTATTGTTAACTCCTTTTTTAAACTCTTAACCTTTGTAGTATAGTAGTCACCAAAATCAATTAACCGATTCCAAATCGATTTTTGTCATCGATACTTTTTTTTTCTTTCTATAATTGAATATGAAAAAATTACAGAATTAGAGTGTTATAAAACTTCAGTCAACAACCTACAGGAACAAAGAACTACACTATCCCTTTCTCTCAGGTACTATGAAACCGGGTCCATCCGACCCCGAGCCATTGGCGGGTCGAAGCCTCGCGTGGCTACAGCGGAGGTGGTCTCCAAGATCGCACAGTACAAGCGGGAGTGCCCTTCCATCTTCGCCTGGGAGATCAGGGACCGTCTCCTCAGTGAAGGAGTCTGCACTTCAGATAATATACCTAGTGTGAGTAGTAGACATTAAGATTGATTACAGCTGGTTGTAATTACCTGTGTTTTGATTAGTGATGAATTGATCTAGAAAGTTTAATTTTATTCGATTGAAGTAAGGGAAAATTAAGGCAGCTATGAAGCAGACTACGCGACATTAATTTAGAGTGAAACTAGCAGCGCCCCGCGGTTTTACCCGCGTTGTGCCCGTTCCCGTGGGAATTTCGGGAACCGGAACCCTTCGGAAACCTTTTTCTTGAATCACTCTACCTATTACAAAAAACCGCATCAAAATCCGTTGCGTTATTTTAAAGATTTAAGCATACAGACAGACAAACAGAAGACAAACAGACGCGACTTTGGTTTATACTATGTAATGATAAAGATGAAATCTTTGCTAAGGCGTCGTTGCTGCATAGCTGCAAACGTAGAAGGAAAATAAATAATTAAGTAGTTAATTCGAAGGATTAAAACTAGTAAATTAAAGAGGTGGCGTTCGTTCTACATACGAGTAGATACGTGTAAATAACGATTAGAGAGTTTACCCGTGTCAATGGAATACGAGCATACATGTCTAATTACAAAACTTACAGCAAACACTCAATTGATATAACGCCTTTTTCTTCTGAGGCCTTTGGCGGCTCAATAACTCTGACACCAGGGATTGGTCAGATTGACAATCCACTCGATAAGAAGAAGATCTCCATAAGTAAGTTACTTAAATAACGCTTTATAGCAAATACTTGTAATATCTACTAAAGACGTGTTAGAAAAACTTATAATTATTAGGTTGGACGTACCAATATCTTTTACAACAAAACTACTATAAAAATCATTAAACTAAGCCATCACATACGAACACATTACATATATTAAAACGCAGAATCATTTACAAATACATAACCGTACGGTACATTTTACGAAAACGCTTTTCAGATACGGAATAAAAAAAAGAATAGGGCGTAACGTAAAATACAATAGCCATTCTATACAGGGTGTACGATGGTACGTCGCCTTATCTTTCCCTTGCACTATACAGGGTCCCCCCTCTCCCTCTTCGCGGCAAAACAATATGACGGTATAAGTTTTTTTTCATCATTTTTCCTTTTTTTGAAGTCGACGGCTCCCCACTGCGCAACCTTCAGGCGTCAATATTTTCTCTGCATGTTCACTTGATATGGATTTCTGAATGGAAATGTATTTGGAGTATTGGGGAGGAAACAGTAAATATTCCTCTGTTTTATGAATAAAAAAGCATGCAGCTTTATAGATTTCGAGCTTTGCTTTAAGCTTAAATGCTTACCTGCCATATTTAAACTTATTTATAAACAAACAGCGTCCCGCGGTTTTATTCACGTTGTGCCTATTTCTTTGGGAATTTCGGGATGAAAATTAGCCTATACTAACCTTCCTATTAAATATGGCTATCTATTACAAAATTAATAATTCAAATCGGAATGGTAGTTCCTGAGATTAGCGCGTTCAAACAAACAAACTCTTCAACTTCACTATATTAGTATAGATATAGATGTAATTGACACCAAACGTCGTCACTAACTAATATGTCTGCACATACTGTTGACTTCGTTGAATCGAACCCGCAACTCCCGACACAGTAATAATAATAATAATAAGGGGTGTAAGGGACCCCAACTCCCATCTTTCGGGGTCCAAGCCAACCTCACCTGCACGTGGTGCACCCTGCTGGCTGACGGACGAGGCAATGGCGAACCTAACAGTCCCTGAAACCTAACCACACGCCGAGATCGACCATCTGATCTCGACGCGGGGACGGCCACAAAGTGGCAATCGTGGCAATGGTAACCCAGTAACATGGAGACAAGATCTAAAAGAAAACGTTTAGAGTCGCTTCCCGGGGGCGATCGCCGGGGCGCACTTGGAGCTGACGCTGAGTGCTCCAGTATGCGAACCGTCAGCGGTAGTGGGTTGAGCAGGCGGGCCCCTACCGAGTCCGCAGGACGAGATGCTACAGCCATGCCATCATCTTCACCCTCATCTTCATCCATCCATACCAGGGCTGAAGATCCACAAAAAGCCCTTTCATGTTCATCATCACCAACATCCCTCTTCCCATCTTTATCATCATCTCCACCATCATACTTAAACTTTCGCTTTCAACCTGTTTCTCCTACTTCTATTCAGAGTGTTTCCCCTTCCCTAACTGAGGATGTTGTGCAAACGACTAATGATGTTGATAGAATTGCACCCACCACAGTTAGTAAAAGTATGCGTAGAAAATGGACTGAAGAAATGAACACATTCATCCTGCGTACATACTTTATTTTAACAAACCTCGAATCAAACACTAGGACATACTTAACAGAGTTACACGAAAAATTCACTCAAAAGTTCCCAGAAATGCAAGTCAGTAAACAAAGAGTAGGAGACCAACGAAGAGCAATAGTCAGCAGAAAACTTTTGTCATCTGAAAAAATTGAATCAATTCGCGCAGAAGTTAAAACATATTTAGAGCAGAACACACAAACAACTTCAACTCACATATCTAGCACACACACAACACAAAATCAACGCTTAAGATGGACGACACAGCACAACGAATTTATTATCAAAACTTACTACCGAATAACACACTTAGAAACAAACAAAACGGCCTATAGAAAACCACTACACCGTTTTTTTATAGCGGAATTTCCCGAACTTGCACATGTCAGTGAGCAGAGAGTAGCAGACCAGAGGCGAGTTATTTTAGCGAGTAAATTCATTAACGACGATAGACTACAATCTATACGGGATGAAATAGCAACAGAATTGGATATAGCTGATACTAGTACTCTTGTTATATCTGATACAACTAATGAAACTGCTAGCAATAATGACAATAACTATACAGGAAACATAGATCAAATACCAGAATCAGAAAATATAATTAATATAATAAATACAACAGAAACTAATAGAAACACTGAAATCGATACAACTTTTGCTGAAGTTTTTCAATTTTTCTTAAACACTCAACCAGAGCAACGCCAATTTATTCCAAAACAAAAATCATCGAAACGGTTCAACAATATTGTAACTTATCTAAATACGAAAGTATTACGAGATATGATTGCTATAGATAGTGATTTCCACACTTTGCAAACAGCGATCTATAGCGCAGCATGGACGGCTGCAAAAGTAAATGGCTCCAGATTGGTATTACCCACCTCAGAAAATACATCAACACGTAATATAAATATGGATAAAATCCCACGGTGGCAAAAACGATTAGAAAGAAAGATAAAAGACTTACGAGCTAAAATAGGAAGACTAACACAGTACATAAATGGAAACAGAAACAACAACCTCATAAAACAAGTTCAAAATATAATCGAAAAATATAAAACACACACAATTCATGAAGAGCCCAACACTGATCCTACGCATTACCTAGACACACTAAAACAAAAACTTCAAGTAGCTAGCAGTCGACTTAGAAGGTATAAAGCATGTACACAACGGAAATCACAAAATAATCAATTCATTAATAATGAGAGGAAATTCTACCAAACTCTTCGTGAGAATACATCAAATAACACTACAGCAGAACAAAACAATAGCAACAACCATACACTTGAAAGTGATGACATGAAACAATTTTGGGCTAATATCTGGGAAAACCCTGTCTCTCATAACACAGAAGCTAGTTGGATACACGACATCTGCAATACAGACATTACTGAAATGCAATTTGAAAATATTAGTATAGAAACATTTCATATTGTTTTAAAATCTACTCACAACTGGAAAGCCCCAGGATCTGACAACATTCATAATTACTGGTATAAAAAGTTCTCAGTGGCCCATCCGGTGATATATAAACATATTAATAATTTCATTAAAAACCCAGATCAGATGCCCAATTACATAACAGAAGGTGTAACGTATATGATACCTAAAGATAACAATGATATTAATAACCCCGCTAAATACAGACCAATCACATGTCTTCAAACAATATACAAAATATTAACTGCATGTTTATCTCATCATATATACGATCATCTGGACACTAATACAATATTAACTGAACAGCAAAAGGGATGCCGAAAGTATAGTCAGGGTTGTAAAGAACAACTGATCATAGATTCTGTTATATTAAAACAAACACAACGCAATAAGAGAGATCTTTACAGTATGTACATAGATTACAAGAAAGCATACGACTCTGTCCCACATTCATGGCTCATCTACGTACTAAAGATATATAAAATTCACCCGGAAATAATTTCATTTTTAGAGAGAAGTATGTCTAAGTGGATAACACGTCTCAAAACTAAAACTAATACAGCTACTGAACCGATAAGAATTCTACGTGGAATCTTTCAAGGAGATGCCTTAAGCCCTTTATGGTTTTGCCTTGCAATTAATCCCCTTTCAAAAAAGTTAAATGAAACGGATGTGGGATATCCTCTCCCTGATAACAATCACTCACAAATAAACACATTCGTTGACATACTATTAAAACTGAATCACTTATTTTATATGGATGACTTAAAATTATTTGCCTCCACCCAAGATGAATTAGAGACACTTGCTAATATTACAGAACAATTTTCACAGGACATTTGTATGACATTTGGAATAGACAAATGCAAAATAAATTCAATTAAAGATGGAAAAACTTATCAACACTACTACCTACTACAAGACGGTGAAATAATAGAGCCTCTAGATGAAAACGATACATATAAATACTTGGGATACCATCAATCGAAACAAATATGCCATAAAGAAATTAAAACCAAACTCCGACAACAGTTTAAACATAGACTCAATTCAATAACTAAAACACAATTAAATTCAAAGAACTGTATAAAAGCCATCAATGCATATGCTATACCAATTCTAACCTACTCATTCGGAATTATTAACTGGACAAAGGGCGAACTTAAAAACCTACAGCGAAATATCAATGTTACAATGTCACAACAAAGAAAGCATCATCCGAGATCTTGTATCCAAAGATTGATTTTACCACGATCTGAGGGAGGTAGAGGCCTGATTAATATAAGAAACTTGCACAATAAACAGATAACTACATTGCGTACATACTTCCATAAAAAAGCTGACACATCTCCACTACATCAAGCAATAGTAAAGAATGATCGAAAGTTGACACCCCTAAATCTATTAGATAAAAACACCCAAAAAAATGAAGTTCAGACGGACAGACAGACACTGTTTAGAGAATGGGCCCAGAAGTCTCTGCACGGGAGACACCTCCAAGACTTGAGTCATCCAAACGTCGATAGAAAGGCATCGAACGAGTGGCTCCGTCGTGGAGAACTTTTCCCGGAGACCGAAGGGTTCATGCTCGCAATTCAAGATCAGGTGATTGAGACCCGCAATTACCAAAAATATATAATTAAAATGCCTAACCTACCTACAGACCTATGCAGAAGATGTCACAGTGCCTCAGAAACCATTCAACATATAACAGGTGCCTGTAAAACCATAGCACAGACAGATTACAAATTTAGACATGACCAGGTAGCTAACATTATCCATCAAAAACTTGCCTATAAATACAAACTAATTCCCACTCCACCAAAAATAGTCCCATATTATAAATACCAACCTGAAACAATATTAGAAAATTACAATTTTAAACTTTATTATGACAGAGCAATACTAACTGATAAAACAATTCACTACAATAGACCAGATATCACTCTCATCGACAAAAACCACAAATCAGCCATCATCATCGATATAGCCATCCCCAACACCCACAACTTGCAAACCACTATCACAGAAAAACTTACAAAATATATAGAGTTGAAAGAAGAAATAATGAGGATGTGGCGACTACAGAAAGTAACTATAGTACCTATTGTTGTATCCACTACCGGGGTAATTCCCCAGCAGTTATCTCAATCTCTTTCTTTACTCGATCTACCTACATTCACATACATACAACTTCAAAAATCAACAATATTAAACACTTGCAGAATCGTTCGCAAATTCCTTCAAATAGACACAGATACATCAATAACTTGATCTTTATAAAAAAAAAAAAATTATAATAATAATAATTCCTCTGCCATCACTTGGCTTTGGCCCGTGATGTGCAGTTAATTACCAGCTTTTTCTAGCTGAGAGTATAAAATATACAACTACAATAATAATAAAACTAACTTATTATTATAATACAACTTCGAAAACAGTTCAGTTAAATTATATATGCAGTTGTAATACAAAAATGTGAACAAAGGCGATATGTTAAATACCACTGCTTCGTAAAACCATCGCTTAATAGGCTACCAATTCAAAATAAACCTATCAAAAGTCATAACTTATTACAGAGGCAGTGTATAACTTAACTAAATCCACTAAAATGGAGTTATATATCTTCAAAGCGCTGAGAATCGCTTTAACTCTTCCCAGATACTCGTAATGTGAATGAATGCGTTATAAAACCCAACGTACCGCGAAGATACTAAAAACAACGGCGAAAAAACACCATTTTAACGATACTCCTTTAAGCACCCGCCGAAAACTGTCTTTGAATATTTAACATAGATTAATTAAGAAAATTCTGTTACTGACGCTTAAAAATTAACGCCTCCACGAAAACTGCACAGAAAAGGACGCCGCTATACAATTCACTTAAGAAAGAAAGAGTTAAATATATCACCGGTGACGGTAAGGAAAATATGAATACATTTTTTTGTTATAAAAATTCTTTTAAGGGGATAAAGTCTTTAAGTTATCTGAGGGAGCGGAAGGGTGGCGAGGGGTGACGTATTTATCGGATGTAGGGTATATTGTGTTTACGTATATTGTCTAAGAGGGTGCTTAAGATTGAATATATTAAGGGAGATCGATACGTTTCATATCAACGGGTTTTATTGAGACATACCGAACAATGGATCCTACGTGCCGTCAGAATATTGTGGCGTAATCTAATGGAAATTAACAGAGTTATGATGTTATGATCAGCTCTTACTTGTGGTAATGTTGCTTCAGAATATAGAAAGGTATTTAAGCTTCATCGTTTAGTTTCAACGAGTTTACAAGCTTCGAGCCGGGCGAGTTGAAGAAAACACGAGCGTGTAAGCGTGAAAGTGTTATATAAGTTACTAGCTACGCCCCGCGGTTTCACCCGCGTTGTACCCGTTCCCGCGGGAATTTCGGGATGAAAAATAGATGTTGTCCGATTCCCAGACCTACCCAATATGGACACAAAATTTCATGAGAATCGGTCGTGCCGTTTCAGAGGAGTTCAACCACGGTACCCGTTCCCGCGGGAATTTCGGGATGAAAAATAGATGTTGACCGATTCTCAGACCTACTCAATATGCTCTCAAAATTTCATTAGAATCGGTCAAGCCGTTTCGGAGAAGTATGGCAACGAAAACTGTGACACGAGAATTTTATAATATACTAGCTGCGCCCCGCGGTTTCACTCGCGTTGTACCCGTTCCCGCGGGAATTTCGGGATGAAAAATAGATGTTGGCCGATTCTCAGACCTACTCAATATGCTGACAAAATTTCATGAGAATCGGTCAAGCCGTTTCGGAGGAGTATGGCAACGAAAACTGTGACACGAGAATTTTATATATAAGATTAGATAACACGTGATAGCTCACAGCTTGTAAACTCGCTCACTCTAAATATCATCATATTCCGTAATGACATTAGAATCAAAAACAAAAGCTAGTTTAAATGATTCTCAAATCAAAAGTATCGAACACAATCTAGAACCGGCTTCAAATACCTTTTAAAAAAGGAACTATTCAAATCCATTCTAAAATTCGAAGCAACAAAACAAATAAACACTTCAAAGCAAAATTCTTTAAAGCCAACAAAGATATTTAACTTAAACATTAACCATAGAGAATTCTACTCTACAGTAAGGTAATTGCACCAGTATTTGGGCGTTCGTATAACCGGAGGGGTCTTTATAGTCATAGGGTCATATCGGTATGGTACATTCGTTCCCGTAGCAAATCACTTCCGGGCCACTAAATTCAGGCTAAATTAATGCATTTAGCACGCTCCCTATACTGTTAACTGGGGATGACAACTTTATTTCATTGTTCGCGATATTTTCTTGTCACTTTAGCGACGGCTGACATTTTTTTTGGGTGTTGTTGACTTCCACACGCGTCTATGAATATCGATTTTGGAGTGTGTTTTGTTTTATGAATACCTAGCTTGTGTTTTAAAAGTTCTCTTAGTAAAGGAAAGGATTCTTGATATCACATAAATTAATTGATGTAATATGGTAAAGTATTCTTAATACAAATATGTGTATATGAAGTTGTATGTAGGTTGTTACATCATTTTCGTACCTTCCTTAATGTTTATAGCATAAGGTTGTCTCATTGTTATACTTGAAATAAAATAGGTTAAATATCTACCACCTCATCCATAAACGCTCTTTAACTAATCGCTGTTTAAAAGCGTTTTGTCTTTCTCTGTTTTTTGGCAAATAGTGTATGTCGAAAAGGGTGCTAAAATGCTGTTAGTACGGGTTTAGCTAAAATGCTATAAATAAGCTTTTATGAATAAGGAACCTAGAAAATAGTCACTTTGCTCCAAGATAACCTGACAAACTAGAATCTGTTAAAATAAAACAGTGAACTTGGACTTCTGTAGTCATTTCTATATCACTTTTACCATCTGTTAAGTTAAATTGGCAATAAAAACTAAATAATGTTTATCGGACTAACATTACACAGTATCCAATAAACACTACACCAAATACTGATTTAAAATATCATTACCAATCATATCTCAGATTTAGATCTCTAGGGGTTCCAAATTCGAATATAACCAACAAATTGTAACAAAAGCGAACGCTAAAGAAGATTATCGGATGTGGCACGTGTCATACACGTGTCATGCCACCGGCCCATCATAGGACCATTTACCCTACAAACACAACACAAGGGAAAACCTACCTTACTCTACCAACTTTAAAAACCACTTTTCTCAAACTTTCAAACTAAAAAAAGTCACAAAATCGACACACAAATATATAACTTATTCTTTATAGCTTAAAGGGTGAAATAGCTTCTACTATTATTTATGAAAGTTATTTAAAATAAGACGTGTTGAAGGGAAATTAATACCACAATTGTACGGATTTAAAGGATTACGTTGTTGAGTGTGGAAAGAGTTAATATAAATAATAAATATGTACAGAGTTCTGTTGGTTTGTGTCATTCGCAAGATAGCTCGGGGGTAATTAATAATTGTTGCATTTTATTTGAGGAGAGATTAGTTTGGTCGTGATTTGAAGACAAAACACAACCAAAGCGTGGAGTTTAAGTTTAAATAGATTTCAGTTTAGTTGGTCCACTGAAAACGATTTTAATTATCTGAAATATTTTGAAGTACTATTTTACTATCGCTTAATTTCTACGGTACGAATACCGAACATTGGTTACTACAAACTTTCGCGAAATGAACATTCAGTGTTTTTAACTTGATTAACGGTTGTAGGCGTTAGACCATGTCAGAGGTCTTTAGGCGGTCTAAAACTCCGTCACCAGGGTTGGCCACTAACTTACTCGAATTTACTTGTTTACCTAACAAACAACTTTGCCAAAAAACTTCCATATTTATACTTAACTAGCTGCGCCCCGCGGTTTCACCCGCGTTGTTACCCGTTCCCGCGGGAATTTCGGGATGAAAAATAGACGTTGGCCGATTCTCAGACCTACTCAATATGCTCACAAAATTTCATGAGAATCGGTCGAGCCGTTTCGGAGGAGTACGCGAACGAACACTGTGACACGAGAATTTTATATATAAGATAGTACATAACAGATTATATCTACTCCATCTAACTCTAATAAATATTCTTTCTAATACAATCTCAAGTATCACACATCCGTCCCGCCCACACCCCGTGACGTCATCATCCCCTTGCAATATAATTAATCTGCGAGTTAATTACAAGATTCGTAATACACGACCCCCTACCGGGTTACGTGGTAACTTGCTTATATGGTGATCTTGGGGGTATTAACGGCGAATGGTTTGAAAGCGGTTTTAACCGACTTCAAAAAAGGAGCAGGTTTCTCAAATCGACGTTTTTTATTTATATTATGTTTAAATTTTGTAGATACTGATATTATCAATCTGATTGATCCCAATCTGCTGGAGAGCATAAGGAAATAATTTCAAATCTGATAATTAATTATTGTTTATTCATTTTGAATAGGTTAGTAACCAACACTGGTGTCGAAGTTGACCGCCTAAAGGCCTCCGACATGGTCTAACAATTGAAACAAACAAACATGCTTAAAATAATCATTAAAAAATACTATTTTTTTATGTTGTTGTATGCTTCGAGTGTTTGAAATTTAAGTAACGCTAACGATTAAACTATAGAGGGAGGGGTATAAAAAATACTACAATTATGTAAAAAAAAACATATTCGTAATCTTTTACTACGACCCTTGATGTAAAACTGATACATTATGTCACTTAGCACAAAATTGACAGATTTTTTTTTTATTAGAAGGGCCTTGAACTTTTACATTCACTTAACATACGCGTTGTAGAAAAATGTATGAAAATGTATAAAAGTGAGCGTTGAAGTCTTTTCTAACAATCATTTTTGTAAATTTGATAAACCCGTTTTTTCAAAATTTACATTATACGAGTTTCCAGCTACGACACGATTAATTTTGAAAGTTTGAAAAGAACCGTCTTCTGTGACCACGGTTCCTGTAAAGGGGCCGAAACGACAGATAAAAATGTAAAGTGAAGTGTCCGTAAACGTATCCGTAAACGTAGTTGCAATACAAAACGTTCAACACACATAATTGTCTTCTAAATATGTTCATAATTGTCCAACTAACTCAAATATATTGCGAATATAACCAGCACTTGAAATCAGCTTTAAATATTGTATAAAAATCAAATCGTAGGGTGGGAACCCAAGCGGGATAAGTATCGTTGCCACGTGCGACTAAAGCCGGGATATGCAATTTTATTATTATACATCACTTATTATTATTGCCGTATTATGAACAATATTGGAGTTTTATTTTAGAAACGGTTTTTGTCCTGTAAAAGTTAATAAGTAGGTATAGATGTAGTGAATAATCCTTTCCTTTCGTATTTTCTCGGAAATGTTCGTTTTTGTCTTACTACTTCACTCGCACTCAGTACCCATCGAGACAACGTCAAACGGGCAGTTTGGCATTTGACATTGATAAATAAAGTATGCGATTTATTTGATACCTAGACGTAATTTAATAATACAGTAATTCATAGACACATCGGCACCATTCGGGTGTTATCGTTGTTCCGAGTTTTGCCGATAGGAAAGGATTATTCACTACATCTGTAAGCTCGTATAGGATAAAGGCTTGCTCAGCAGAAGTTTTTAAGTAAGTCATTCATTCATCAACGCTCGTGTCGGAGTTTTTAGACCGCCTAAAGGCCTCTGACATGGTCTAACGTATGAAACCACGTGCCCTCCGAAGCACGGTAGTGCTCAAATAGAAATGCCACTATCGGCCACCCATCCAAGTAACCAAGTAACCAACGAGATGCACGTTGCTTAACAATCGCAATGAACTGACATCGCTTAGTCAAACTACGCTACGAGCGCTCTTCTTCTTCTTCTTCATCGAGTGGATGGCGAACCTGACCAATCCTGGTCTCAGAGTTATTGAGCCGCCAAAGGCCTCTGACATGACACGAGCGCTAAAATACAATATATTTTGTATAAGTTAGTGGCTAACATAAGAGTCGGATGGTAAACGTAATTATAAGATTACATACACAGGTGCATAACCAAGTAACTTTTTGTAAATTTATTAAATGTATACTGTTGTAAATTAAACATTTTGGTTTCTATAAACTTTTTCAATCATATCCTGCGGTCCAGTGCAATCATATATATAGATATACGTATGTCTGTTGTCCATCTGTATGATACCGAAGCTCCGTGCAGTATCAGCAGTAAATCCCCTCGATGCTCGGTGTCCGAAATCACTGTCATTTTGTCCCTAATCCGCGCGGTATGGATGACAGAATAATATTGGGTTTATTTCGTTACAAAATGTACCCAAATTAACTTATATCAATTTGATACATGTCAAAGCAAATTTTTCAATTTCTTGATAAGGTCTTATCTGAAGGATAAATAATTTCGTACAACTTTGTTTGATCTAACAATTCGAACAATAATTAATGTGAACTTACATACATTTTCAACTGACGATGTAAAATTCTTCATCGAGACATGTATGAAAAATTAACTGTAAATTAGTTAAATGTCGATTTAATCAACGTCTGCAAGAGCGGCAGTAAAACGTTTGATCGATATTCATTTCATCGAAATACCTCCTACAAAAACAGTCAAACAAGTAATTCTTTTTCCAACGGTCCCGCCCTTGTTGCAATATTAACAAGATAACATCACTCGATTCGCGATAAGATGCTTACAACATCACCGACACATATTGGGAGTTGTTCATTAAACAGCGCTACAGAGGGTGGGGTTATTTGATTCGTTTGTACTGTTCAAAGTTGTAGCTAGGACGTCAATAAGTTTATTTTTTAAATATTATTAAAGCTGAATTACACAAACATTCTTAAGTTTATTTAGCGGCTAAATAAGATTATAAAACAAAAGTTGTTTATTCAAATTTGTACTTTATAATGCACCAAATAGAACACTATTTAATACGAACGTCATTTGTTTTGTTAAACATATTTAGCAGCTAAATAAACTTAAGAATGTTTGTGTAATTCACCCTTAGTTTTTGTTTTGTAATTTCAATTTACAGGTAAAGCACTGCTTAAGATGAATTTAAACTTTAGTCAGATCAAATATTATTATATTAATCTCAGAAACTACTTATCCGATTTGAATAATTATATTTGTAAAGGATAGCCACATTCAACGGGAAGGTTATAGCTTATTTTTCGTGTCAAAATTCCCACGGAAACGGGTACAACGCGGGTAAAACCGCGGGATGGTGCTAGTATTTTAGTAAAGTAATTAAAAACGAAATCTTTCACCATCAATATTGGTTTCTATAAGCCGTTGTCGTTTTGCTAAAATCTCGTTTAGTCACGGTGGGGTGAATTACACCCCTTGTATTCAAATGTGCGCATATGTTTGGAGTTTTACGCGTTTTTAATTTTAATCCCTGTTTTATAAGTTTAAAACGGTGTTTAAGGTGTTGTTATGCTGATGTGGGCTTTTGAAGACATACCTTTCTTTTGCCCAGCAGTGGGTCAATACAGGCTATTTTTAACTATTTTTTGTAATGGATAAACTTAAGTAAAGATAGGCGTAACTAAAGCCTACTTGATAAACTTTAAAGTAGCAGATTGTTATCAATTATTCAAAAGACATGCTTAAGTAGGTTTGTTTGTGTGTGAAAACATACTTAATAATATAATTTTGATTTATTTAGTTTTTATTGAAAGATGGTGTAGGTCTAATACTTGTAACATTATTTCCAGAAACCATGCTTACATGAAGTATTTGTTCTTCCCTTTAATAAAAATACCTGTACATAACTACCCTTATCTATATCCAAATTAAACTCCCAACCCTCAACAATGACCAAAAATGTTTAATCTTCGCTTTTTTATCAAAATACCAATACTAATAAATATAATTATATCTTATCTACATCCAAGTTAAAAACGCCAAACTTCGCATCGCCCACCCCAACAATTACCAAAAACAAAGCACGAACTCTACAACACTTCATGTTCCAAAACATCTGAAGCCTATAGCCAAGTCAGAACAAATTAAATTCCTTTAAAGACGCTAATGTTGGTTATCAAAGAAAACGTCTGATTATGATTGTTACGTCGAGTGCGTTTGATGTTAACTCATGCGTGATGACCCTAAGAATGCCTTCAGTCCTACCGTCTTGGATCACTTTGAATATATTTGCTTAACTAAATTTAGATTAATATGTTTAAAGTTCAGTAAATGTATATTGTGTAGCGGAGTGTTTGACAGAAATTTTGAATATTAATTCTGTATAAATTATTGGTATCAAATGTATAAAATTCTCGTGTCGCGGTGTTGTAGTTAAACTCCTCCGAAACGGCTTAACTGATTCTCATGAAATTTTGTGTGCATATCGGGTAGGTCTGAGATTCGGAAAACATCTATTTCATTCCATAAATGTTAAAGGTAGTCTACCTCTATTTTTTTCAACAATTTATATGGTAATACTACGTATGCTGGGTCAGGTAGTTTTTTTTAATAAAACAATTGATAGTTTGTTAATGTCTGAAGAGTGTAGTTGGTGACTGCTAAATATAAAGTTCCGGGTTCAATTCCCTGGTTGATCAAATACGTCTATAAAATACTTTTAAGGTGCGTTTCTATTTGAGATTTCAGATGACTGATAATCATAATGCATAGTGAAAAAGATTTTGACAACATCAATGCCTGGTTTATAGTGAATTGGGAACTCAATGAGAACACATCCTTAGCTTGGTCTTTAAAATGGAGGTCACCTTAGCATAGTGTTGTAACTATTCCTCTGTACTCCCAACCAACATCCACAGGTAAAGCGAGAAAAACGCAGAGCAGCACAAACCATATCTAAAACAAAAGCAGATCACAGAAAAAATGAAACGCTCGAGACATAGTTTAGCTAAGCGATGTTAACTTATTGCGATTGTTAAGCAACGTGCAGCGCGGCCCCTACTTGGATGGGTCACCCGTAGTAGCATTTCTATCTGAGCGCTACCGTGCTTCAGATGGCACGTTAGGCAGTCGGTCCCGGTTGTTTCAATCGTCATGTCGAAGGCCTTTAAGCGGTATAGACACTCCGACCCTAGAGTTGGCCAGTGACTATAACTTATTTATTATTTATTTTCAGCCTGACTTGTCCCACTGCAGGGCAAAAGCCTCCCTACTCTCTTACCACTTTTCTCTATTGAATGCTAGACTAAAACTTACTTTACTAAAAAAGTATGTATCTATTCACTGCCTCACCTTAACCTCAGCAAATCAATTGACATTCAGCTAATCCCCGATTAATTCCTAAGCATCCGTTTACCTAAACTTGTAAACAATACTTCCAATCAACTGGTTCGGTTACCTTCCGTTAAACCGCTCGTTTGGACTACAAACGATTATTGAAACGTTTTCATACCGTCTGTGGTTACGATCATTACTCATTAGGGATTCTATTTTGGTTGGAGTGGTCAGATATGTAGCTTTGTGAAGTATAATTGTAATTCTAGGGTGTTAGGACGTTAGTTTTTTGTAATTTTATTGACGTACTTTTGAAGATGAATGAAAATTAGGTAAAAGAAAGATTAAATAGTGAAGAAATATTGCTTATTAATTACAGTTACTGCCGCACTCAAAGACATTCATTAAATCGATATACTTAAAATCAGTCATTAAGGGTACCTGTCCATTGAAACGGAGCGAAACTGCGGAACGGAGTAACGGAGAAATATTAACCAATAGGATTGCATAAATTCTCCGGTCAGGTATTTTTTGCAAACTTATTGGTTAATTTTTCTCAGTTTCTAAGGAAGCATTTGGTATCTGTGAGTACGGTCACAAAAAAAAACATAAGTTTAACTTTAAAATTATTTGGCTACGACATGACGCCTACGCCGTAGCACCGCTACATCTCGTAGTCCCAGCCAAGTTCAAACAGCGGCTATTGTTGGCTACAACAGCCAATATCCATAAAATCTAAAATGTTTAAAGTCAATTTCGCATTAATTTCACAGATGTCACCCTTAGCGACCGCGAAATCATCACCCTCGCTATAATAATAGGTGTCGATGAGTCCGATATTCATATTTATTATTTGTACCCCTTAGTTGAGGATGAGTTATGACTTATTACGCGGGACAATATAAGCTACCCTTCACACAGTCCGACATCTAATAGCCCCTGTTCGACGTTCAAATGACGTGTTGCCTGTCAGATGTATTGTCACCTTTACGATTTACGAATGTGGTAACACTGTTAGTAGGGTTGCCACTGTGTTTGAGTAGGGTCAGTTGGATCTATCTGTGTTCTGATTTTGTTGATAGTATAATTAGGTTTTGATAAACTTAGCTCTGTCGTATACTAACTCTTTTAGTAGTACTAAATTATTTTCCTTAGCTTTGCTAAGTCCTAAGCAAAAATTATTAAACCTCCAGAGTCCTTAATATTCTTAACCCAAACTACCGTGACGTCACAGTGTTGTGACGTGACAACTTTAAAAACGTTGAACACCATTTTCAAAACCAACAACCTTAAACCATTTCATTCCATTTACGACACGAAAATCATTACACATTTTGAGTGACATCCGCGAGGGAAATACTCAACACATTTCAGAGGTAGTGGCAGCCCTATGCATACAGATGCACATTGGGGATGACCGGTATCGCCGTCCTTCTCGCACGCAGTAGAGATAATGTCTCCATCTCGCTCAGTGTATATTTATTATAATTTTATGCAGAGTCCACGTTATGCAGTGTCTCTAAACGATGTACTTGTCTGTCTTTTTGTTGTTAGAGGGTGCTGAAGTACTGATGAATATTAATATGTTTTTTCATTGTAATTGCACTCTTCATCTGATATCGGCGTGTGTAATTATTGTCGCGGGTGTGGCCGCGGCTTAATATGATGATATCGGATCTTGATTTGGGTTGGTTAATTTTTGGTGCATATGGACTTTATTTATACCGATTTTAAAAAAGGAGGAGGAATATTTTTGTATTTAACCGACTTTCAATACAAAATATAAGTAAAAAAATATTATTATCATCTAAAATTAGAAAAATAATTCGACAATACAAGTTGTTGACAATCTTTTAGATACGTTCTCATATTTCTTTCTTAGTATGTCCGACATTGTATTACAAAAATTTATTCGAAATAAAATACAAAAAAAACATATTCTCATTAAATACAAAAATAAAACCGACACAAAAGCTACAGAAACAAACAAAAGAAAAAGAAATGTGTCAAAAATTGAAAAAAAAATCCGTTGAAATGTCATTCTGATTCAACCGAGCGTTCATCCCCGTGTTGCAATAATACATAATAATGTATTATTATTATTATAATAATAGTTATTGTTATTAAAATGGAAGTCGGTCTGTTACTTAAACACAATTGACTTTTGCCAGCCGAGTGGGTAACAAAGAAGGCGACTTTTAATTATGTTGACCCTATGTGAGGTACTTCATTATCGTAACACTTTGGTTTCAAATATATACTTTTTGAAATGAAAAACTTTTTGGTTTATTATGGTTCATGAAATAAGTACAGCTTTTTGATGAAATCCTAACTCATATTATAAATGCGAAAGTAACTCTGTCTGTCTGTCTGTTACGCTTTCACGCCATAACTACATAGATAGTAGTCGTTACATGAGCCATGTCAGAGGCCTTTGGCGGCTCAATAACTCTGACACCAGGATTGGACAAGTTGACCATCCACTCGATGAAGAAGAACGCCATAACTACTGAACTGATTACAATGAAATGTACACAGTTAGTCCAGAGCCTGAGAATGGACATAGGCTACTTTTTATACCGAAATTCCCGCGGGAACGGGTACAACGCGGGTGAAACAGCGGGGTGCGGCTAGTGCGAAATAAATAAAAAAAAATGCTTATCCTTTCACTGGCAGAAATTCTCTCTTACTTTGGTTTCCTAATTAAAAAAATATTTCCCTATAAATTACATTTTATAGAAACGTTAGACAAAAAAATCTGTTAAGAAAATCTCTGAAAAAGATTGTCCAAAGATTAAGCTATCAACCATAACTATCACAACACAAAAAGAAAAACTACAAATCCATAAACAAAAAGAAACAATTTGTTTATTGATTTTACGGCGCCATTCTTTTAAATGTGATCACGATGCGTAGTCTAGCGGAAAATGTCCGAAATACGAGTTATATGATAGAATAACGTTTTTACGACACAAAGTTATTTCTAATATGCTCCAATGGCTATCTAGTCATCAGGATTTGGTTGAGTGGATGGACGAAATAAACAGGTTAGAGTAAGTTACCCTCAGTTAGAGTGATTGTTTTTAAACATATATGTGAATGCTGTGTAAGTGGTAAGTGTAACTTTTAATATGCTGTAATTATATTGTACACTAGCAGCGCCCCGCGGTTTTACCCGCGTTGTGTCCATTCCTGTAAGAATTTCGGGATAAAAAATAGCCTATGTTACTTGTGGATAATGTAGCTTTCGAATGGTGAAAGAATTTTTTAAAACGGTCCAGTAGTTTTTGAGCCTATTCATTACAAACAAACAAGTTTTCCTCTTTATAATATTAGTGTAGACTAATAATATATTGCAGCTGTTGGCAACCCTGAATATATAAATTGATAAACAATAAAATTGACACGTGTTTTACTTAGTGAGAATTACCCGGGAAAATATCTACAGTATGAAAACGTTGATCTTAGATACTAAAAACATGTTATCGACTCCGTATACTAATATAATCAAGATGAAGAGTTTGTTTATTTGTTTTGCTTGGACCAACTAATCTCGGAAACCACAAAAGGATATAATATGCTATTTTTCAACCCGAAATTCTTACTACACTGGATATAACGCGGGTAAAACCGTGGGACATTGCTAGTTTTAATCATATTTGGAGTCCTTTCTCAGTTTTACATTTAGAATAATTTTTATGTCACATTTAGCGAACAGTCGTTTTACACAACAACATTACTAATTAAATTTAATCTACTACATAAACACGTAATGAAACAAAATCAATTACTTGTTCAGAAAACACAATACAGTGAAATCCAATCGAGTACAACCAACAATACCAAACAAGCATAAACATGTATAATTCTATTAATTAAAATCAATTAACGATAATTTGCCTAACAATCGATTGCACAGTTAGCAAAACTATACACTGCGTGATATATTGACGTTCACTCACAACTCTCACGAGAAATCGCTCATAAATCGCATATCATTTCATTTCACTCACAATAGTGGATCTGGCCCTTGCAAGGCCTCCCGCCGACTTACAATACACAATCTTATTGACAAATGCCTATAAGTCTTATCAAACAAAAGACTATAGACCCGAGTTATTGACCCATTTCTTTGATTGCCAACAATGGTATAATCGACTATTAAATTTAAATCAACTCGTGGGAATTATACGAATTAATATTTTTTGCTGCAAACTGTCTTCGGGTTTTCTTATGGGCGGTGTTGGGCGTGTGTGGAGGGCCTTGTTTTAATTGTTGTCTCACTTGAAGTCATTGTTGACAGATTTAGGTGTTTGTTGTGGAGTTTCTCATAGGCTTGTTGAATTGATTGAATAAGTGGATTTTAGTTTTGTGAATTAATTTTAATGTGTTAAATGTAGATGGGAACATAGAGGCGGAATGGAGATGTCAATCAACCGTTTGATAAAATATATTAAAGCTTGTGTATTAAATTTTAATAATGCATTGTGTGTTAATTCAACGGAAAGGCTATATTTAATAACTAGCAGCGCCTCTCGGTTTTACCCGCGTTGTGTCCATTCCTGAGGGAATATCGGGATAAAAAATAGCCTATGTTACTCGTGGATAATGTAGCTTTCGAATGGTGAAAGAATTTTTAAGAACGGTCCAGTAGTTTTTGAACCTATTCATTACAACCAAACAAACAAAGTTTTCCTCTTTATAATATTAGTGTAGGTAGATGCATTTATTAGGAGTAGGTATACATAAGCCGCCTAATTAATATACGCGTAACTAAAACACTGTTACACTGTGTTTTGTCTCTTTTGCTCTACAGAAAATTGCGTATGTCAGAAAGTGACAAACCATTTAATAGCTAAAATGTTCCTAATACGCGTTTATCAATAAGGCCCAAGCGGTATAAGTTAATACTTTTAAGATTGTGAGTAAAACCTTTGTGGATTATATCTCCGACATCTTTATCTCTTGTTGACGTTAGTAGTCACTAGAATAAATATTTTTACACGTCGAACACAATTAATCAATCGATTGATCAATTGGCCCTTACAAAAATAAAACATAAAAACAAATAAAAATCTGATACCACACAAAATTCAAAATAAAAAGTCGTTCTAAACGCAAAACCACTTCCGTTTCCAAACAAAACATTCGATACTTAAAACAAAAAATTCCGTTACGAAACAATTTGGCGAATTCTAAAATCAAGGCCACTCGAACATGGACGCATTCTGAATACAAAATAAATTACATTAAAAACGTTCACAGCGTGTCCCACCAAACGGCGCCCGTAAAGTATGAAAGGTGCCCCCTAAATACCGAGTGTGACGAAGCGCGAAAATTATCTTATATTTGCTCAAAGTCCGTGAACGCAGGGCGCGAATACTTTTCAATAAGCTTAGACGAGCGATTTTTTATTTTATTTTGCGAGCCCATCTTGTAAAGCTTTCTGTAAAACGCGCAAATAGAGGGTACTGTTGATCGATGCGCTCTCTGATTGCTGTGACTCTGCATAGATGCTATTGATTTTATGTTCTATATTGTAGGTAAGTTTATTACCTATTGCTTGGTTTGTTGTACCGTGAAGATAGTATAGCAATGAGGTTGAATACGCTGTAGTTGTATATAAACTATTTCACAAACAAAACTATTTGTGTTGTGGGAAGAATATTTGTATTTTAGGAACAATGCCACATTTCGTACGCTATGACTTATAAATATATTTTTGAGAACAATATGTATAACTATATAGTTTTTAAATATTTAAATGAGTCATAAAAACTTTAATCCAACCTAAGTTTAACAGAATCCTTACAGATATATACTTAAAACATCAAAAAAAAAACTAAGAAAGCGAAAAACTATGGGTTTTTTCGCATAACTATTCTCAGTTTACGTACTCAACGTTCAAACACGTAGCTAAGAAAGCGCTACGCAAAAATCTTTAAAACTCAAAACAGTACCGAATTTCCCGTCATTATCAAAATTTGAAATGTCAAAAATGGTAGCATTTACCTCAGTCGCTATATTTAATGTTGGAAATATAAAAAGCTATGCATTACGTGGCATTGTTGAGTACCGAGGGGTGTTCTCAAAAGACTACCTGCTGTTTCCTTTGTCGACCCACTCGGCACTTCGCGACTCAATATTTTGGTGATTCTTTCGCAAAGTACGCCAACAAATGCTACCTTAGTATAGCGTCAGTTGAATATAATACTTTTATTGTTTATGCACCTCGTGTGCCAAAGACAATGAATGTTCGTTTAGCTTGATTGGGTCGCTTTTTGTTTTATGTCATGTGGAGTTTGATTTAAAATATTGATAGCAAGAAAAAAAATTATGTCTTTAAAGGTAGGTATTAATTTTGTCTTGCATTGTTTCACCCTGTATAGTGTATTATATTGTATATTAAGTTAAGGATGGTATCGTGAAAATTATTCTAATTTTGAACTTCTAAGTACGAAGCTTTCATTGGCAGAATAAAAAAAATATTTTAAAAAATCGTTCTAAAAACAGGTTCTACATTTCTAAAAGAAGGTTTTAATCATACTTAATCCTTCCCAACCGATTCTCAAGGCAGATTAATTAAACTACCTGATACAAAGGCCCCATTTACCGAACCAAATCCCCCGTAAACATCTTGTAAATATTATTTGGAACAAATCGCACGAAATGCACCTATTGTCCACCAAATTATTGTTGAAACGCATTTATTTTAAACCAATTGGTACAAACAAACAAACAGAGTATTTTAAGGGTTATTTAGGAGAATTAAAAAGTGATTCGGTGAAGTGTGTGATACGAATTAGAGTACTGTTTTACATGGTTGTGCGTTTTATTTTTCACATAGGGTAACCGCAGACGATTTTCACACATGGCCACACCTCGCCCTTTGGACATCGCACGTACCGTGTACATATGTGCACGTAATTGTTTTATGTACAGGTGTACGTTAGGCTTTAATTTACCCCTTTCAAGTCTGAGCTCCAGTTATATATAGGTACGAGTTTGCGAATCGATTCAATAGATTTATTTTAACAGCTCAGTAACAGACAATGTAATGGCGTAGGTATAATCAAGTTAACGTAAAGTAATAGCCCGAAGTATTCCTTTGCAGAGCAATGACCTCTCATCTCACTGAAGATATCAATTCATTCAATGTATACAATAGCATTTTTAATATAACATGACCCAAAATCAAAATCAGTCGAAATATGGGATCATATCGGTATAAACCTTTTTCGACCAAAAAAAATAGAAAATTCAACCATAAACACGCTGGAGCGCGAACATAGACAATATAGAAACATCCAAAATGTCTATTTTTAAAATAGATAAACCGTCGTGGAAATTTCGATAGCGTAACAATGATGCCGGCTAGATTGAAAAGTTTTTAATTATTTTATATTGTTTTCGTTTACCATCTTCAATAACTGCCTTTTATTTTACTTTTACTTCAATTAATATTTGTTTGAGCGAATCATTTGTACAACACTTGATTGTGCAAATTGTGAATTATTAAAAACATCGTTAAAAATATCCGTTTCATTTGAAATTCTAACCTTTTTGATATCAATTTTGCTGACTTTTAATTACGATCTTGTTATAATTTTCCGATTGAAAACATTTTTCTTATTGAGTTGTTGATTTGAAGTTTATTTTAACTCTTTCTTGGAGTGGAGTAAGTTATCGATAACAAGTATTGACTCTTGAAGTTTTGTTAATAAAGTCTAGGATTACAAATGGATGAATCAACTGGGTAATTATAATAAAAATGTTTTGGAAAAGTATATTGATTATTTCTTAACCTTTAAATTTGTAACCCAATTTGTTAATACTTACTTATATTTGATTGTTAAAGTCGGACTTATTAACCAATTTGAACACATATTGACACACACAAGTTATGTTTCTTTGTAATGTCAATTTTAGCAGTCACAGAACGGATTATTTATCAATGTTTTACATACATGTCTAAACTAGCTCTACTATACAAAATAGTATCTTAGGCTATGGGGACCAACTGTTGGCCGACGAAACTATCTACCACAAACTAGCCTATAGCAAGTACACTTATATACTTTTTGACAGTAACTACTTAAAGTAAAAGTGAGTTAGTTCGACTAGGTCAGTGGCCAACCCTGGTATTAGAGTTTTAAGACCGCAATAAGACCTCTGACATGGTCTAACGATTAAAACAAGCGGGACCGACAATTTACATAAGTCGGAAGCACGGGTATCGGTCAGGGGCTCATTTGATAACAATTTGTCAATTTTGTAACAACTGACTATGTAGTTACGTCATGTCATATAGCAAACATTGCAAATATTTAACTTTTTCCAATATTTCTGGATGTTCATTAAGCCGGGCCCTAGATAGCTCCTAAACTCTCATAACACTCATAATCAAAAAGTTACTAACCATAAACAAAAAAGTCCATAGATAATTTAGTGCGTTCGCTTGCACGGTCGATTGGGCATTCTGCCGTGTGCCAGTCAGACGTAGTATGGGACCACCACGAGGGTCTGTATCACGTTACCATCTATCGTCTTACGGCCTTCCTGTCCTACGACTCACTACGACATGCTACGTCGTTTCGCGCGCTCTTTTGACATTGACAGTTGCGTGGTGATCGTTTTTTGTTTATGGTTTCTGCGTTGGAGGTCTGTGACCATGGAGTATGGGGTGGGGTTTAAATTTGGAATTGGTGGTAATAAATAATTAGACATTAGCAATTTGATTGTTCTTATGCATTGAATATTACAGAATTCGTCTAAAAAACTTCGCAAATATGCCGTAAAGAAACATGACCACAACGAGTACGATACGATTTTTACGAGTCCTTAAATGTAAAGTAATATGATCGATTTTACAAAGATAAGAGATAAGATTTAGGGATGGGGTAAGATATAAAAATGACTAACTAAATCATCGACTTAAAAATACATAATACGAGTACTAGCAGCACCCGCGGTTTACCCGCTTTGAGCCCTTTCCCGTGGGAATTAAACAAATAAACGAAGTTAGAAACTTTAACTCTCCATAATCATAGTATAGATATGACGTAAAAGACTATATAAAACCTTATAAAAATCTAACCTAACCTCCTTCCCCAGGTATCATCAATCAACCGCGTGCTCCGGAACCTGGCTGCCCAAAAAGAGAAGACCAGTAACCAGCAAGCCCCTACCGAGTGCTCGACCCCAGTCTACGAGCGGCTCCGACTCCTGGGTGCGCCGGCCTCCGCCCCCGCCTGGCCCCGAGCACCCTGGCCCGCACAGATAGATACCAGGACTCCGCCCTACCAGCTGCACAGCTTGAGCCCGGGACCGCAAGCCATTGGGTGCAACGGAGACATGAATAATATGAAGAAAGGTATGTGGTAGTTTTTAGGTTATATTTTTAGGGTTTCGTGGCCAAATGTCAAAATCGGAATTCTCATTGTTTCGTCATGTTCGTGTGTGGAACCCTTCATAGGCCGATTTTTTATTTTAATCGAGTAAGGATATGAGTAAAGTTTTTTGAGAAAGAATCAGGTTTGGTTTTGATAACATAGTACCTATCTGTTAACACTAATCTAGGTTAGTGTTTAAATAGTATAATAGAACCTTAATCCTAGCTTTCCACTGTAAAAGATTCTTACCAAGCCATTTAAAAACAATCTAAACGCCAGTTACAATTTAACGTGACATTCAATGTACGGTAGCACTGCCATAGATTTACCTTTATCGACCACCTATCCAAACAGAGGCTGAGGTACAAGCTGCTTAACAATTTCGATGAGTAAACATTACTACGCCTTTATGTAAACGCAGTTAAAAATCTTGATAACTATAGGTTATAGGTAGGAAGGACATTGTTCGTTCAGTGTAGGTATATTGTAGCGAGGCATTGAGTTATATGTACTAGCGTTAGTACAATGTAGCGAGACAGTATTGTTAACTATCCACCGCTTTCACTAACACAAATCTATACTAATATTATGAAGAGGTAAAATTTATAAGTTTGTTTGTTTGTAGGTAATCTCAGGAATTATACGTCCGATTTGAATAATTCTTTTTGTAATAGATAGCCACATTCAACGGGAAGGATATAGGCTATTTTTCATCCCGAAATTCCCACGGGAACGGGCACAACGCGGGTAAAACCGCGGTTCGCTGCTAGTATCACATAATCCAAAACCCAAACGCGCATCAAAAGTCCCGGATGAATACAAGCGGAACATCCGCAGCCGGCCACACCATCGACAAGGCAACGTTTTTCCCAACATTTTGATAGTCGATTGTGGCCCGTGTCCCCCCGGGGCGGGCCGCCTACACCGTCAAAAACATTACTCTGCCCATCCGCGCGGAAGATTTAATTTTCATTTTTATCTCAACATTCCCCTTTGTAGCGGTCTGTATTCTGTATCCAATTAGGTGGCTTTGAGATTTTTTCTGTTATTCGCCACATAACTGCAACGGTTGGAGTTATGGAATTTTTAATTCCGATCTTTATAATGTTTATGTAACGGTTGAGGAGGCGTGTCCTTTGATCTGGCTCGGAGGAGCTTTGGTTTTGTCAGGAAGTTCGCCTTAAGGAAATATGGGGAAATTCGAAAGTATATATTTGGAACATTATTTACCCACGAGTATATATTTAAATTGCCTAAGCTACTTATGAACTTACAATACGTACCGTCTGAATAATGTATATGTAATATTAAACAAGTGTTAGTAAAGTATTAGCCTGTAATGTAGGTAAAGGCCTCTCATCTCACTGAAGATATCAGTACAGTGAAGAGGTAATATAATGTTTTATTTTTGGATTATTTTATATACTTACTTATCTATTTTGGTTGCCGTTTTCATTTTGCGTGGACATTGTGCGTGTTATCAAAATGATAGTCGGCAAATCCTATACACAACTTTTGAGACATGTGTTATATTAGTTTTCTATTAATACTCGCTGTTTTGCAGCGTGTAAACTAGCTCAATTTAAGCGCCACGCCACGCCAACTTATATTTAAAAACCGTTAAGAAGACAACCAACCAACGGATAAGACGTCACTATCAAACAAAACACAATCTATTATTCCATTCCGTTAGCGAATCCAATATCTTCAATCCTACACGAACCATCAACCGATAGATTCCAAATTCAAATCAACATCAACAAAAAAAACAAAACAAAGGTACTGTCATCATAATATCATCGCATACTCTGTGGTGAAGCGTGAAAGTGGCGGCAAATCCGTAAGGCGATACCGCGCACGGCCCAGTGCGCACGCGCAAGAATATGTAGTGACGTATGACGGTGAGGTTATGTCATTGTCAATATGAATGTGATAGCGGACTTATTTAGCTTTTTGAATAACGAAAAACGGACGAGGATCTCAATTTGACGCGTTTGTGTGTGTTTTTTTCTGTTTATGAGAGACGGTTTCAAACATATTTTTTTATATTGTGATAACCAGATATTAGAGAGGTATATTATGTAGGTATTATCCCGAAAACGAAACAACGCGAGTAAAACTACGGGAAGCAGCTAGTTCACATATCATAACGGGCTTTTTATGAAGCCCATAGTTTACATAAGACAATTCACTTCAGAATAATGTAAAACATTCTTAATAATAACGTGCTATTTATCTCTATATAACACTATGAAACTTCAAATTAAAACCGTTAAATAAAAATAACTGTTAAACTTCAAGCACAGAAATTGGCCCCACAAAGGTAGTCAGTAATTGAACTGAACAGTAACAAAGTGAGGCCTCAGGCTCTCTGCGCCTGACAGGCCCACAATCCGACCACAAATAATGTTTGTATTATTAAATATTTTAGCGATTTCAAACATTTGTTATTTCACTACAAAAAGAGGATTTCAATTATTTTTCTGTTCTGTTTAAATAATGGCATTACTTAACATGGAAGTTTGAAAATGTTCTATTTTTAAAATAATATATACTGTACGGATCTGTGGTTCTAACTTCGAAACTACCTATTTAAAAATATTTTTTTTGTCTATGAATCCTAAATTATATTTATAGAGAAGGCTCTTGCAATTTAAGCGTTTTTAAACGTCCAGCTACGCGTCGCAGTGATGCGCAGTCAACCGCGCGCAACGATATTCTTTTGTTCTTCTGACGCTCAAAATAAGGTATTAATTTTGTACTAGTTTTGATTAGGTAATAATTTTGTACATTGTACTAAAAGGCTCAATCTATACTAATATTATAAAGCTGAAGAGTTTGTTTTGTTTGTTTGTTTGTTTGTTTAAACGCGCTAATCTCAGAAACTACTGAACCGATTTGAATAATTCTTTTTGTAATAGATAGCCACATTCAACGGGAAGGTTATAGGCTATTTTTCATCCCGAAATTCCTACGGGAACGGGTACAACGCGGGTAAAACCGCGGGGCGCTGCTAGTATAGCATATTGAGTCATCTCTATAATACGTACTCATATTTCAGTCAACGTTTTAGCCTATAGGCGGTCTAAAAACTCAGACTCCAGGGTTGGCCTCTCGAACTAACTGTACAATCAATCAACAACAAAGTGAATCAATTTGATCGAAACAATTGTTAGTTAAGGGTCGTCCACACTAACAGTTTAAGGGCCCTACACGCCGTGATAAAGTAGTGATACTAATTTTATTTTCACTTCCCCTACTAGGGTGGGTAATTTATGACGTATCGATGTCCTTTAATGACCTCACGGTTGTCCTTGTTCTGTTAAATCATGAGTTATGTAAAAACAAGTGTCTAGTCGACTTAATAATGATGTGGGTCTTGGAATTTAGTAATTTAGTTTGATTTTTGATGACGAATACCTACATAGTTATATTATTGTATTGAGTATTTGATTCGTTTTCAATCGCTTGATAACTGCGTTTTTTAAGCAAGTACAAAGTGTTTTATTGGTGAATTAATCTAAATCTTAGATTAAAGTAATTTGTTGATATCTGTAAAATCTGTCTTCCTGTGATATTGTTTAAATTATACCTTATCGTGTTCTTGATTATCAAAGTAAAGTTAAAGTTAAAAATAAGGTAATTAAACTATAATATTAAAACAGTAATGTCTCACTGCTGGGCAAAGGCCTCTCATCTCACTGAAGATATCAGTACAGTAAGGAGGATAAGGCGTATGAAGTAATGTTAAAAACAAAAAATAGTTAAATAAAACAATGCATAGTTTAGCCATTCTACGGGTTAAAAAATAAAAAACACTCCCATTTTTCGACACCTAGGTTAAAAAGTGTTTCACAATTTACCCAGAACATTACGGAAATGCAATTCACATCCAACTCGACCAAAGAAAAGAAATATATGTCGGAAACTACTAACACACCCATTGAGGCGAATCCTAAACCATGTTGAGAGACACTCGACCGGCGCACAAGGTCAGAAACGACAATGCGGAATAAATCCATTAAGGGGCGAAAACTAAATAAAACGTACTAAATAAAAGAGGGGGCAGACCGTGATAAAACGCCGTGCGACAGAGATAACGAACCCCACTCGAAACAGGTTAGAACAGGACAAAAAACCGTCTGGGTTAAGGAGATAAGGCGAAAGAAAAATGTCGCAAGATATTTATTCGCGGGGACCTACGATAAATGGTTATTATGGGGTAGAGAAGTAGTAAATTAGTGAGATGTATGGCCTGGCTGTTGAATATTTATTTATTGGGCACGTGAGTTATGGTGGTTGTGAACTGTGGGCAGTTTAGGCAGCCTGCTGTCGAGGCAGTGTCGTTTGTAACTCCGTCACGAGTGTAACTGGAGCTATATGTCATAATATCGACAGCGCTGTTTGTTTCACTAAGTTTGAGCCGAGACATGTAGTTAACTATAGTTGGGCTTTCTCTATCTGTATAACGTATTTACGTACCTAACTATATGTCGTTATCTCGTTTGTACGTAAGTAAATATGTATACCTTAGTTGTATAGACAGGCTAGGCAAGTAAGCTAGGCAGTAATGTACCCAAATCTGGAAATTGACGTAAAATTCTTACTAGTATTCTAGATGCGAAGTAACTCTGTCTGTGTTTTAATATATCAAGCCCAAACAACCGAACCGATTTCAATGATATTTTGTACAGAAATAGTTTAGAGCTTGGGAAAGGACATAGACCAAATTTTATCCCGAAATTTCATAGGGAACGGGGAACAGCTAGTTCTTTATAAAAATGAACGTTGTGTGATTCGTGTTCTACGAGGTTTACTTTCGCTAGGCTTCACATAAATCTTACAGCTGTAAACTTGCTAAAGCCTCTCAGCCTCACGAAAGACTAACATTGTATATACCTATCTGAACATACATGTTGTTAGATGTTATATAATTATAGTCGTAAATATAAATCAATCGTGGTTCGTTAAGTCGCGCTAAAACTCGACCGGCTAGACCGATTTAGTTGATTCTGGTTTTGAAATGTTTATCGTAATCCAGAGAAGGTTTAAACAGTGACGGAATAAATGCGTATGAAACCGCAAGGCACAGCTAGTATATAATATAATAGAATGAACCATCGCTTTACCAAGCCGACATTCCCACACAAATAAACGTAAATCTGAAAATGATTTTAGCCCTAAGATTATCAAAATAGAAGGGTACTTTAGGCACAGTTGCGCCGCTATCTAAACGTTGAGATCAAAGGGTTAGGTCGAACCCGCGCATCCCTCTTTGAACATGCCGACGGAACATCCGACATACTTATATATATAAATTGTACTACGTATGGAATTCATGTTGTTTGTATGTATCTCTATGTGCTTGTTTTGATACACGATGAGGGATGTGTTGTGTACTGCCTTTATGTTATGTGATGGAAGTCGTGTTTATGTAAAGATGTATGATATTGGAATATATTAGGTAGTCGGTAATAAGTAGACAGGTTTAATGTTTAGGTCTATATCTATACTAACATTATAAAGAGGTAAAATTTGTAAGTTTGTATGTTCGAGCTAATCTCGAGAATTACCAGTCCGATTTGAATATTTCTTTGCAATAGATAGCCACATTCAACGGGAAGGTTATAGGCTATTTTTCATCCCGGAATTTCCATGGAACGGGCACAACGCGGATGAAACCGCGGGGCGCGGCTAGTATTTAATATATTATCGAGACTAAATATTTTTAAAATATATTTAGTTTGAGTTTTCATTTGTGCATGGTATTACCACTAGTGTTATCATTTATTAAGTAAATTAACTAAAAGGGACGAGGGGAAAAGGGGGAGAGGTGCCTCTCTAGATTTTAAAAAATGTAGTCACTAATTTCAGCCTTGGTGATCTAGACTGAGGTTCAATTCCAGGGTCGAGCGAAAACATGTTTTCTACTTTTAAAACATGGCTCGGGTTTGAGATCATCAACCTGCATGAAGCAAGCGTGGGGCATATGCCTAATCCTTCTCACTGTACTGATCTTTAGTGAGACAAAAAGCCTTTGCTAAGCTTGGAAATATTACAGACTTTTTAAAGTCGAATTTGCTGTCTGTCAATACTAATAACTATAAAACATGATCAATAGATCAATATCTCATATCCTATACCTAATCAAATACATCATCGTATGCACAGTTAACCCGTTTACCATCCGGGGTAAATCCCGGAAGGATGAAAGGTTTACCCCGGCACGTCTATCGGTAACCAAAATACCAATTAAAGCTTTCATTACTGTCTGTACGACCCTTTAGAGTGTTAGGAACATGCGTACGTTATTAGTTAAGATGCATGTAATACGTGTAACGATACATTGTTTTTATAGTAAGCTGTTTACTATCTTAAGAAATCTTGTTTTCGCTATAGTACTTAAAATTGGTTATAGTACTTAGGTAAAAATTGTTTTAATACGTATTTTATATTTTTTTTTCTATATATTTCTAGGCATTTTTTTATACGGTTCATGGATTAAAAGACAACTTAATGACAAACTGCAAAGAACTTAAAGCTTTTAAGTTAGGTACCTACTGTGTATCAAATTTGCGAGAGCATTATGCAAGTTTAATGTTTCTTCAATATAGCAATTATAGCTCTTAGATCATAGATCAAAGCTCATAGATTTAAATATTGAAGTTATTTAAATCTATGAGTTAACCAAGTAACTAAAGTAGATCAATTCGTACCTACTCAAATTGAATATTCAAATGCGCGCTGCAGCAAATTAGGATGACTTACAATCTTCTTCTTCATCGAGTGGATGGCCAACCTGACCAATCCTGGTGTCAGAGTTATTGAGCCGCCAAAGGCCTCTGACATGGCTCAAGTAACGACTACTATCCGTAAAAAGTAACCGGGACCGACGGCTTAACGTGCCCTCCGAAGCACGGAATCGTCTTACAATAACTCCTTTTTATAGCGATTTGTCTACATTCTATAGAACTGAGAACTGCAGGTATCGCGGTACGCGCCATTTCTATTACTTAGTCTTAAAATATAAATTATCCATCGATACAAAACTACTTAACTCAAATTACCAATCTATTCTATGTAGATAGTTTACGAAATTACAGGCTACAGGCTAAGTTTTTTATCGTTTCCTTTAAAATAATTAATATTTTAAAATTAATATATTAATATTTTAAAATAATTAAAAAAATAATTTCATTTACAGGACAAACTCACACACGGTTATTTTACGCATTAAATTTAACACATAGTTCCCACCAATTAAAATCCGAATGTTTTCACGCAAATAACTCACAAAGGGTTAAAGGAAAGCCAATAATGCATAAAATAAGATTATGAAATGAAAATGGACGCCAAAGGACCGAGTGCCACCCTCCATGGTGTACCACTCATTATCTATACATGTTAATTTGTACGTTTGTCTGTCTGTGTTTATGGCCTATTAGATATGGATTGTAGGTGGGGAAGCTTCGTTTGTTGTTTTGTAAATCAGTATGTTTGCTAAATGTGGACTGGAAATGGTTTTGGGTCGTTTTTCGTAAAAGGAAATTTTGGACTATCCTTCCTACTAATATTATAAATGCGAAAGTTGGTGAGGATGTATGTTTGGTACTCTTTTAGGCAAAAACCACTGAACGGATTTGGATGAAACTTTACAGTAATATTGATAATAACACATGGGATATATTTTACCCCGAAATTCCCGTGGGAACGGGTACAACGTGGGTAACACCGCGGTCGCGGCTAGTACTAATAAAATAACGATGAAGGGTTTCATTTTTAGTTTGTTTATGTTTGAACGCACTATTCTCAGAAACTACCAACCCGATTTAGGTAATTCGTTTTTTAATGGATAGCCACATTCAATGGTAAAGTTATAGGCTATTTTTATCCCAAAAATTCCAACGGGAACGGGCAGAACGCGAGTAAAATAACATACACTGCAGCTAGTTTCAACACAAAAAATAACCACAATAAAACTTATTCCACACATTGCGTTCTATTCCACATTCAAAAAAACTGCACAGACTAAAAATGCAAACACAAAACGAATTACGTCAAATAAAAAAAAGTTATAAAAATATGATGCCGCTGATATATGAAAAAAGGTGAAATAAGTAAAATAAAGTATGTGTATCGGTTGGGCGGGCGGGCGAGTTAGTGCCGCCCCAATGCTCCTCCCACTACAAACACAAGTAATTATTGTATATTGTATACCGTGTGGAGCGAGCTTATAATATTGTATCGAAATTATTGATTATAGGCGGAATTATTAACTATAGGCTATAGGCACTTAACTGTTTGTAATGACTATATTTATTGAATATGATTGCGTATTGATTTATACTGGTGATGGATGAATGTGGTTTGGATTGTCCTTTTCAAAGGACATATTTGACGTGTGTACTACAAGGTCTATACAGCTTGAAGGCTCTTTACGATTCTGTTTTTATGTATATTCGTTTCTGAGAACATGATTTTATTATTTATTAGGTAACTAAGGTAACCTAACTATGTCTAAGTTATCATTATGCGCAAAATAACATTTCTATTCTTATTGCGCCGGATTAATAAACGTATAATATATGGCTGCATAAAAAGTTTGACATGTTCAATTCACGAAAATGATATACCAAGTACCTAAACACGCAACATTATATTACATTAATGATAGTAAAATTATATTACCTAACGAATTTAACTTTAGAATAACCCTACACTATGGTAGACTATGGTATTCAGACTATGGTATAAATTGTCTGTACTTAATATCGAAATAAAAATTCATAATAGATAATAAAATTGCACCTTTTAGGGCCTGTATTTAAATAATAATTGTGTATGCATCGAGCGCGCCGAGTATCGGCTACACCTGTGTGCATTGGGCTGAAAACGGGGCCTTTTCCCGCTATTTTGCTACAAAATGGCTGCCACGTGACTACATTTACAATTTACCTTTACATATTCATGTCGCAGTTTTCAATGTTTGTCATTTAAAAGGGACAAGTGTGAAGGTATTGAATATTTTAATTTTAATTTGAACTTCGTCTTTTGGTATACATTAGTAACTTATGATTTTTATTATGGTTAAGTAAGAGTAAATTTAGAGTGTTTGATTTGTGGTAGCAAATGTAGTTTGTTTTTGTTTCAAATATTCGATAGTTCGTTTTTTTACCGTTGAGAGAGTGATATTGCCAAGTCATCTAGAATAAGTAGCGATACATTAGATTCAGACTGAAGTTGAACTATGGGAACTTACGTACGACGGAGACTACTGTCGTATACTACTGTATGTACCTCCCTTCCTAAATGCAAGATTAGAGCTTAGTCGTAAATATGTATCTAAGCATTATCTAAGCTAGGAATAATGTAATTCGACCTCCAACTTTCCAATACCTACTACACGTAGGTACTATGTGCAAAATCCTACCTCCACGCTAATACAATGCAGGTAAAAGCCGTATAATGTAATCAAGCCAGAAAATACCAAATATGAACATTATCTGTGATATCCTGGACGTTTGAACAAAACACACCCCCCGGGATGGCACAAGGGAATCGCTGGATGAAATACACGTCACACTCCCGACATTTTTGCGATAAGCTCAGTTTTGTTTATGGCACCGCTGCCATCTTGGTTTTCTTGGCGGGAAATGGGAGAGGAAAATTAAGGTATCTACACCCGTGGAGGTATGTCACAGATGTGGGTAGATTACATTATGTTGTTTATTAATAGTTTATCGTTATCGCAGTTATTATTAGGGGAAGTGAGGGAAAATATGTGGTTGGTATTTTTGTACATATGAGGTAATAAATGAGATGAAGGGTGCCTTTAGATGTCCAGGTAGGTAACGAGATCTCTTGGTTATGTTGAATGATTACTATCTACTTAAAAAACAATGAAAAGTACGAAAATAGGAAGAGGTAACTACTGAGAAGTTTAATATCTAAGTAGGAACAAAAATTAACATACTTAGCTGTTCTTAAGTTCTTTTTCATTCCAAATTCCCAACGTAAATAGTACACTACACGAGTGAAATTGTGGAGTACTACAAATTAAGTTAGTGAAGTAATTTTTCTGTAAATTTTGAAGTACCATAATCTAAGTTCGTTAGACCATGTCGGAGGCCTAGAGACAGTCTGAACACTCCGACACCAGGGTTAGGTACTTCCCTACTCGAACTTACTTATTTCGTCCAAAGTTCTTACTTGCAACTTTTAAAGTTTTAACAAAACCTTCCTTGTCACAAGTCGGTTAAATTGACACATCCAAAAACCATATCACCTCTCATTCCCCACAGACAGTGACAGACAGACAGCCTGACAGTAAACACACTCTATTATCTGATACAGATCTATGTTCATGAAACATTAATATCCTATCATGGGCTCCGATATAATAACATTTTGAGCAATATTCAACCCTAACGTGACGGAATAAGGGATGATATTTTTGGATGTTTCGAAATGTTATATTCTCCACTGAATATCAGTTTATTTTGGTTTTATTTATGTTGATAAACTGCATCTTTTATATTCATATTTATTATAACAAAATGTGTTTTTTATATTGCGGTATTCAGATTATATTTTTCATATTTAGCTATTAAAAACCAAATATAATAATAAAATAATGTGACATTAAAAACTGGACCGATTTTCACCAAACATAGCTAAGAATCACCGCAAGCAAACTGGTTTTCGAATGATAAAAACCACATCGAAATCGGTTCATCCGTTTGAGAGCTACAATGCCACATGCAGACACACTCACACAGACATCGACGACAAACTAATAACACCCCTTTCTTGCGTCGGGGTTATAAACAACTAGCCGCGCCCCGCGGTTTTACCCGCGTTGTGCCCGTTCCCGTGGGAATTTCGGGATAAAATGTAGCCTATAGCCTTCCTCGATAAATAGACTATCTAACAGTGAAAGAATTATTCAAATCGGTTCAGTAGTTTCTGAGATTAGCGCGTTTAAACAAACAAACAAACAAACAAACAAACAAACAAAACAAACTCTTCAGCTTTATAATATTAGTATAGATAGATATATAGTTTCTAATTCTACGGTCTTCAATTTACTATTCAAACAAAAAACAATCGAATCACCAGTCTGGGTTCTACGTCAGACGGCAGACACAGAATGGCACGTCATAGTGACACCTCTTTTTAGTGTGGGGGGTAAAGAAGACAGACTCGACTAGATTGTCTATCTATTCTAATATAATAAAGCTGGAGAGTTTGCTTAATTGAACGCGCTAGTCTCAAAATCTTCCAAATTTATTTTTTATTTTCAACGGGAAGGTTATAGGCTATTTTTATCCCGAAATTCGTCGGGAACGGACAAAACACGGGTAAAACCGGGGGCGCTGCTAGTTTATACCGTGTGTACGTGTAACGTATAACTAATTCAGAACCGTAATAGATTTTTTTTGATCGATTAACATGATATCTGGGTAATAGTAAAGTTCTTTATTCGTAAAGTTAAAAAAAAATCGATAACTTTTTATCTGACGTAGTGTCTGTGACATAATAAATGTCTATAAATCAAACGAGGTACCTTATAAAGGACATAACTGACAGCGTAGCCATTAATGTATTTTGTCCAGAATATGTACTCAGACGTAACTACGATTACAAAACAAAAGTTTTTAGTATCGGAATCGTATCGTGATCGTGAGAGGTTTTTAGCAACAGATTATAAAAAATATATATCATCACATAAAAATACAAGAATCATCGTCTATCATGATGTTTTCATATCATCATGAGGTGACGCTTTTTAGCCCGAATTTCTAAGCCGAGACTACAAGTCCTAAAAATGTTAATACCCCCCTAACTAACCATTAGACCGCAGTATATTAACTGTTATCACAACTCTTCATTATTGGGCATACATTTTTAAGTTGGTGCTATCACCCAAGGGTTACGTTACGTGGTAGGCTGTTATCGTCAGTTTCTGCATGAACGCGTCCGTTACCCCCTCCCAACCCCCTCTTTTCTCCTCTCCCCCTGCCCCCTACCGCCCTCTGTGACGCCGACTACGAGATTTTGACACTTGAAATTTAGTGCACAGTTCGTATCTGAAACCTAGGTTTGAGATTTAGATGAATGAACGTAGTTTTCTTAGTGTTTTGGAGTTAGATGGACTAACAGTGGTGGACTAGTTGGTGTAAAGTAAATAGGTAATGAGTACAATCTCTTGGGTAGATATAATTATCATTTATTAGATTGTAATATTCAGTATCTATTAAGATGTTGGATTATTTTCAATTAATTAATTTTTCAATTAATTTCAATTAGGACCAAATTAATCGTTTCTATCTCGAACCACGTGGAACTGAACTCGGTTTCAGTGCATCAATTTTAAGTTAACATCTCAGTTTAGCTCATGAACTAGGGTTCAGTTTAACTAATTTTTCAGTTGTAACGGTGAAATTAGGGTTTAATACCAACCACCATTATAATCTACAACTATCTAATGAATATTACTTAATACTAATCACTACACTATCACTTACACATTACACGCAAACTATTTTCATGAAAAAGTACCAAACCACGCTGTTCCTAGTACAGAATTAGTGAAAAGAAGGGCCCGAGTCCCGACGGTTCCCTAAGGATCAGACCGAGGCCTCACCGCGACGAATACCTACCGCCTTATCTAAGGATTATTAAATTAAACGGTACTCTCGTTGTTTTAATATTAAAGCTCCGCGAACGTACCCCTAGCTAGACTCATTGTGAAAACATTGATTTCGGTAGATAGCAGTCGGTTTATATGACTAGGTCTGAGTTATAGGAGCTAACGCCTAATACTCCTCACTGACCTGACTGTACTCATATCTTCGGTGAGATGGGAGACCTTCGCTTAGCAGTGGGACATTACAGACTTACTTACTGATTAGTTTGATACAGGGTTATTTTATAAAGGTGGCCATATAGGCTACAAGAAATCGCTGCGATCAGACTGCACAGTTCGATCGGTACCGCTCGTGTATGTTATAAAACTGTACAGTTTCGTCCGATTTTTGCTTGTATGCCATACATTGTACCGTTCGAACTGTACGTACAGTCTGATCGTACCGATTTCTCGTAGCGTATATGGCCACCATTAGCCAAATATTTTTGACATCATAATATCGACAACGGTTTAAATAACAGAATAGTCAGACTTGTCCTATTCTCTCACCATTCATTCATTGATTTTGAGTACATTAGAGGCCATGACTTTCTCACCGACTTTATAATAACTACATAATTTATGCAGGTCTATTAATTTTTGAGCTCTATAGTACTCGAGTCGCACACGCAAGTCGTAGTGGACCCCACATTGAATTTAACTTTTATCATACCTATTGGTAGGTACAACCAAAACAAAAGTAAACACAGAATCACTCAAAGGGGAACTTGCCAAAGTGTCTACTAAGTACTTATCTTTACTTATATTGAATATTTCGAAGTTTACCCGCGAAATGAGCAAAGTAACAATTAATTCCCAAACAATCGTCTCGATAGCCGCAATTTATTAGAGTTGGTGCGATTTTAATCTATTTGGAGTTGGTATAAATCTACTTTATCCTGCGTTCCGAGGCGCTGACTTCGCAAGTTGAGAACTCGCTGATAATAACTTGTGAATTATCACAGCTGGGACTGTTTTAATATGGTAGGAATTGGTAGAAGAGGTTGAATACCTACGTATCGCTTCGCTTGTGACTTGGTAGGACTTAGTGACTGCGATTATATATTGGCCCGTCTTTGCACGTAAACTCCGTCTGCGATTGTTTCAATCGTTAGACCATATCGGAGGCCTTTAGGCGGTCTAAAAACTCCAACACTACGGTTGGCCATTAACCTACTAGAGGTAACGTTTTTACTGTCCGGCCTAGCATTTGAAGTCGATTAATCCTTTCGTCTGTCATTATTATACAAGTTAACACCATTTTCAACTTAAGTTAGTAAGATTATTTTCACTTACCTTTCCTTCCTTCCCCAGGTGAAGAGCCCCTAGAAGGCCTGGAAGGTCTACATTCAGACGAGACGGGGTCCGGAGACAACTCCAACGCGGGGTCCAGCGGCGCAGACGACGACGCGGCGCGGCTGCGACTCAAGAGGAAGCTTCAGAGGAACCGCACCAGCTTTACCAACGAACAGATTGACAGCTTGGAGAGAGGTGGGGACTCTGTTCTATACAACTCGCAATCTACCCACATAAAACAAACTTCTATAAGATCATTGAGTTATATTTAAGTAGGTATAAAAACTCAATGTATAAGATTCGTATTACCTATACCTACTGTACTGAAGTCTAGGACATACATAACGTGCCAATATTTCCTACACATACTTCGCAATTTTACTCGAAGCTTTTATGCTAAATTTCATGCAGACGAGAGTTTGAAACTGCCCAAAATAAAAAACCTGTTTCCTTATTTTAACCACTTCTTTCTTAATATAACGTACTTGTTTAAACTACCTGGACCGACTTTTATTAGACAACTAGCAGCGCCCCTCGGTTTTACCCGCGGTGTGTCCGTTCCTGTGGGAATTTCGGAAATTTTTATACACATAAACCTTCCTCTTGAATCACTCTATCTATTCCAAAAATTGCATCAAAATCCGTTGCGTAGTTTTAAAGATCTAAGCAAACATAGGGACACAAAGACAGCGGAAAGCGACTATGTTTTATACTTTGTAATGATAAGACATACCTACTGTCTTTCTACACCTCCATAACATAACATTGATTGGCTCTTTGATTTGATTCTAGAATTTGAGAGGACCCACTATCCAGACGTGTTCGCCCGAGAACGACTGGCGGCCAAGATCGGACTCCCGGAAGCTAGGATACAGGTGAGCTGCGTCGAATACTACTAGAAGTATTTAGATACTGTAGGTGTAGATAAATACTATAGTAAAGTAATAGTTTGTTACATACTAATCTACATCTTCAGTGAACGTAAAGAACTTTACTCGAGATGTTACAGACTAAAAATGCAGGTTTCGGCACTAGCTTTTGATGATTTCCCTGATCTAACTATAGAGCTAAGGCTTTTTGTTCACTCAAGATTAGAACAGTCACAGAGACTCCTTATTTTAGAGAAAGAAAGAGATCCGATGATCTTCTCATACGGATGCTTCACATGATGATGATGATGGTGATTGTGTTGTTTTATGGCAATTATCCATTGGGGCATCCGGGACTTTTTTGATTCTGGTGAGGAAAGGTTTTTATCGTGGAAACATGATGTTATCGGAAGACTTAGATGATTTTGAGGGACTTAGCCCTTTCGGCCTGGATTCGCCAAACAATAACATTTTTATATAGTAAAGTAAATCCTAGTATGTAGTGCGCGTACCTACCGCGCTTTGTGTTAACGTACCCGACATAAAGGTGTGGTTCTCGAATCGGCGCGCGAAGTGGCGGCGCGAGGAGAAGATCCGCTCGCAGCGGCGCAGCCCCGACTGCGCCGCCTACAGCGCGCCGCACGCGCCGCTCGCGCACGCGCACGCGCACGCGCCGCCCGCGCCCGCGCCGCACGCGCACCAGCCCTACCAGCCGCCCGTCAATGTGGATACTTACAGGTGAGATGACACTTACATTATACACCTTATTATGTAATAAAATAACGGACTGTTTCGACTCTCCGACAGACATTCCAAGTCATTTCTCTCTTTCACGATTTACCTTATTATTGGTATTTCTTTTAATGTTGATTGACCAAACCAAAAAAAAACAACGGTAAACATGCGGTAAACTTATTAGCCCAAATCTCAAACCGGTGCACTTCGACTCATTTAGAAACTTTGGTGCTGATGGAACTCTGAAGTTTTAATTGTTTAAAAAGTTGAAGTTTGGACAATTGGACATGTTTCTTCACTTTCTACCCACTCAATCAGCTATCCGCTACTCACATACGCACAATTTTAACCACTTTTGATCCCAATTCCGGCGTGATGTTGTCGGCAGCCCGCTCACCCCCATGGGGTACGGCTCCATGGTGGCGGAGGGCGCGGCGTGCGAGCCGGAGGCCGAGCTCTGCAAGGGCGGGTTCCTCGGCTACCCGCGCTACGAGCTCGGCTACCGCCAGCCGCACCCCTACGTCAACCACCATCCCTATCAGCACGATGCCGCTTCACCGCCGCCAGGTAACATTAAGTACATAGGTACACTAACGTAGATTAAATGGGAGTAATGGAATGGTGATTATCTTTTGGACTGTAAATCATTGTTTAATAGCTAAAGTACCTATGCTGTTGTAGTAACAGACGAGGTGCTCGAGATGATACACCAGAGATATTCAGTAAAGTTACAAAGCTAGTCTATGAATGATGGTGCAAACGCCAGGTGCCTATTAAGAATCTAAATCAGATTTAGAAAAGTCGGTTAACGTTTCCAAAAGAATAACATTCCATTACAAGCGAATTAAAATTCCATATTCGAAAAACTTTTAGAAGAATTTTCTTTCCATTCTCGTAACAAAACCTCTTAATCTCCAGAGCTGGGCGGTCTGCTGGGCGCCGGGGTGTCGGTCCCGCTGGCGGTGCCGGGGCAGGACTCGCAGCAGTACTGGTCGCGGCTGCAGTGACCCTGGTGGGGCTACGCCAACAACCCCTAACGTACCAGCTCTACAAAAAGAAACATGGAGTACGCGAAGTCTATGGAACTTTTCAACCGGAATATTAGCATATTTGAAAACTAGCAACTCGCCAGGAACCTCACGCCAAAACTACAGTCTATTTCAGAGACAAGACTGAATGTGAATATGGCGCCATCAAGAATATGAACCATCAACTTACTACAATGCCCTAACTGCCCCGTGTCCTACACTATGAGGGATTTTTGGAAAGCCAGTAACAGCGCGATAGAGGTGGCCAAATTCTGGTTCACATATAATTTAATAAGTAATAACCATATTGACTGGATAAGAAGAAGAGACAAGACAAGCAAGTGCATTGAAAAGACAAAGGTTGCTTCTACAAACTACTGCAGTCAAATTAAAAATTTCCGAAAGCACCGCGTGCTGAACATTTTTATTATATTGTCATTTCGATATTCTTCAAACAAAACGATTACAATTCCACCAAATATAAATGTAAAACTGAAATGGTAAACCAATTATGCACTTCAACCAATGATTATTTTAAAGTAATTTAAAAATTATATTCGGGCATTTAAAAAAATGTTTAATTCATACAAACTTCATGGCAACTTGTAAACACATCATAAGATTATATACCTATACATAATAATTTGCAGAACAATTACTTAATAATCCGGTCAAATTAAACCAAAAAATGAGGGTGAGTTTGCATAAAGTCCCAACAAGCTGAAAATCAGGAAAATTGTTGAAAACATAATTATAAACAATGTGTAAAAGTTCCCCATCATTCCCGTGTATGGAATTTTTTTTATTCAAGGTCAAATGTCAAAAATGAGTGTTTTTCGCGAATATCTGAAAAACGGTGCAATGTAGCAAAAAAAAGTGTATGATGAAATGAAAGCTTATAAAATTCTCTATAACTTTAATTCTATCCACTTTTTCCATATTCCAAACCGTTATTGAACTACACGCTCCAGAAATGTCAAAATTAAGGACCTCGGGCAGGTAACTATGGAGCCTGCCCCAATGCTCAACAGTGACATGACCCATGTCATTTGAAAGGTCTTGAAGAGTTGTACAAGTTACTCCTAGACAGTTATATCGAATTCGATGGCCAACTCGGTGTTTTCGACCACCGAAGAATTACCACTGGAGGTGCTGTGGAGCCTGGACGGAATGCTCAACAGTGACATGACTTACGCATTTGAAAGCTCTTACAAGTCACTTTTTGATAGTTATGTCGAAATCGACGCCAAACTCGGTGTTTTCGACCACCGAAGAAAAAACACTAGGTGTATGTGCAATAATGTGCAGTTGACCCTGATCGTATTGCTCAACAGTGACATGACTAATGTCATTTGAAAGCTCTTACAAGTCACTCCTTGACAGTTATATCGAAATCGACGACCAACTCGGTGTTTTCGACCACCGAAGTATCGACACTGATCGTATTGCTCAACAGTGACATGACACATATCATTTGAAAGCTCATAAAGAGTTTTATAAGTCACTCTTTGATAGTTATATCGAAATCGCCGTCCAACTTAGTGTTTTCGACCACCGAAGAATGGAGTTGGGCTATGCCATACCGAAGTATCGACGCTGATCCTAATGCTCAAAAGTGACATGACCTATGTCATTTGAAAGCTCTTGAAGAGTTGTACAAGTCACTCTTTGACACTTATATCGAAATCGACCGCCAACGCGGTGTTTTCGACCATCGAAATATCGACACTGGGTGTATGTGCAGTTGACCCTGATGGTATTGCTCAACAGTGACATAACTTATGTCATTTGAAAGCCCTTGAAGAGATATCCAAGTCACTCCTTGACATTTATATCGAAATCGACGGCTAACTCGGTGTTTTTTAACCAAAAATAAAAAAATATATGTACACATTAGTTAATAAAGGACCTTGAGAAAATTCCATTCTTCGGTGGTCGAAAACACCAAGTTGGCGGTCGATTTCGATAGACATGTCAAGGAGTGACTTGGACATCTCTTCAAGGGCTTTCAAATGACATAAGTTATGTCACTGTTGAGCAATACCATCAGGGTCAACTGCACATACACCCAGTGTCGATATTTCGATGGTCGAAAACACCGCGTTGGCGGTCGATTTCGATATAAGTGTCAAAGAGTGACTTGTACAACTCTTCAAGAGCTTTCAAATGACATAGGTCATGTCACTTTTGAGCATTAGGATCAGCGTCGATACTTCGGTATGGCATAGCCCAACTCCATTCTTCGGTGGTCGAAAACACTAAGTTGGACGGCGATTTCGATATAACTATCAAAGAGTGACTTATAAAACTCTTTATGAGCTTTCAAATGATATGTGTCATGTCACTGTTGAGCAATACGATCAGTGTCGATACTTCGGTGGTCGAAAACACCGAGTTGGTCGTCGATTTCGATATAACTGTCAAGGAGTGACTTGTAAGAGCTTTCAAATGACATTAGTCATGTCACTGTTGAGCAATACGATCAGGGTCAACTGCACATTATTGCACATACACCTAGTGTTTTTTCTTCGGTGGTCGAAAACACCGAGTTTGGCGTCGATTTCGACATAACTATCAAAAAGTGACTTGTAAGAGCTTTCAAATGCGCAAGTCATGTCACTGTTGAGCATTCCGTCCAGGCTCCACAGCACCTCCAGTGGTAATTCTTCGGTGGTCGAAAACACCGAGTTGGCCATCGAATTCGATATAACTGTCTAGGAGTAACTTGTACAACTCTTCAAGACCTTTCAAATGACATGGGTCATGTCACTGTTGAGCATTGGGGCAGGCTCCATAGTTACCTGCCCGAGGTCCTTAATTTTGACATTTCTGGAGCGTGTAGTTCAATAACGGTTTGGAATATGGAAAAAGTGGATAGAATTAAAGTTATAGAGAATTTTATAAGCTTTCATTTCATCATACACTTTTTTTTGCTACATTGCACCGTTTTTCAGATATTCGCGAAAAACACTTATTTTTGACATTTGACCTTGAATAAAAAAAATTCCATACACGGGAATGATGGGGAACTTTTACACATTGTTTATAATTATGTTTCGAACAATTTTCCTGATTTTCAGCTTGTTGGGACTTTATGCAAACTCGAATGTCTAAATTTACCGGGGTATAACAAGGTAAATAAAGTAGTATCCTCCCAATTATTTTATTAGTATTTTTATCAACTGATAGTATAAAGAATTTACATATCCGATTAGTCGACGCTGGATAGAGCACAAACATAGGCTCAAAGTGTTAGAAATAGATTTTAAACTTGTGGTAATTTTCAGGGGTAAAGACTTTCCAATGCAATATACTTTAATACAAGCGAAAACATGTTTCCTACTTTTCAAACATGGGTCGGGTTCGAGATCACTAACCCGCATCAGGCAAGCGTGGTACGCCTAATCCTCCTCACTGTACTGATATCTTCAGTGAGATGAGAGGCCTTTGCCCAGCAGTGGGACATTACAGGCTAATACTTATACTTAAATCAAATTATTACTTCTCAGAGACATTCTTTTGTCATAAAGTCCTACGATCAGTTCTCAATTAAATATTGACGTGAATGACACAATATATTTTAAGTAATTCCCTACAAATCGTATGATCAGTTTTCAATTAATCATATCTCATGTTCAATTTAGCGTGGTATTTATCAAAAAATCATACTTGAGTCGTGAAACCAATAATCATGTCATCAAATACGTCTGAACGCACATCTAATGTCGTTTATAAGTGTTATAATTTTAATACAACAACTAAGGTAGTATGTATGGAAGGTTATTGTATATTTATTGTAAATGAAACAAAATCGTGTATTGATAATGAATGTACTTCGTTATTTTAACAATTGATCGCTTTTTCAGCTGTTTTTCACTGTGGGAGAAATTCAATTTAATGGTATGTTTTCGAAACTGCATGCGATTGTATGAATATGTTTAAATATTAACACATTATGTAAAATGTTTTTATTTTTATGTTCACTGACATATGTATACTATTAATAAATGAAAAGGGTGTTAAGCTATACTGAATTAAAATCACAAAGAACAACCCCTTTTATCTAACAATAATCTCAAACTGGAGTTAATTTCTAAGGCAGAATAACAATTTTAATAAATCGCAGTTCTTCTAGATACTAATGTAAATAGTAATTTAATAATAGATATTTTTATGTACTATTCCAATTGTATCTGTTGAATTTAATATTAATAGAAAGCTACTAATTATAAGCTATTTTTCAACTAGCAACTCTATTATTTAAGTCACCAGATGGCAGCACTAAGTTAGTAATGTCAGCTTGACATTTATTACATTTTTGTACTTTATCATCTTAAAAGTTTATGTTGAAAGATTTATAATAACATTTGAATCATTCAATTAAGTTTAGAAGTACATATTATAACAAACATGTAAATGCAAAACTCAAAAAATAATATAAAATGTAAACTAGGTAATGCTATCTGGTATCAAATGTGATCTGTTTCAATAGAATTAAAGCATTTTGTACTAAATACAAAATATGTTTGTTAGACATAAATTAGATTTCTGAGGGATATTTTTAGCCCCGAATTAGTTTATTTATTTATGAACAAAACCTAGTAATGTATTAATCCAGTTGTTCTTATAAATACTATGTAATTAGCAATATGACTGTACTGAGTATTAAATAAACTCGGTTCTTCGCATAGTTTAATAATTATTGTATGGAATTAATTTCGAATTTATCGTAGTATTAACATGTATAGGTATGTTTAAATTGTGAATATGTGTGACGTCGATGGAAATTTTAATAACAGCATTATAAAATACACTTTTGGATCAAACATTACTGACGTTTAATTTGTAAAAAAATAATCCAAAAATAAAAAAATTGTCTCGAGCTAAAACAGTGATCGGTAAAAATATATTGGTAGAAATTATAGAAATCCTACCATTATTAACTCCTACTAAATTGGTACAAATATTGTAACTAGCAATATTACCAATCAAAAAGAGTCCCTTCAAATCACACCAAAAAAACATTAAAAATTCCGACTACATAAAGTAGAGTCACCCTAAGAAACAACAAACCTTATGAATTAGGCAAAATATATACTTACTTAGTAAAAAGATCTCAATCTTTTGTAGGCAAAGATATATCTTAACCTTTTGTACGTGAGTCATACTTACCTAAAACATCTTAATTCCTATACAGATTAAACTATTAATAATCTTTTGTAGGCAAAGATATACCTATCTTTAATCTTTTGTACGTAAATTAAGCTATCCTATTCTATCATAATTCTTCGTTCAACAAGGCATCAATGTCTTTCATAAGGCTTTTATCTGTACTATTGTTTTTCTGACAACTAGCAACTATATCTGGAACACTACATAAAACATCTGAACTATCTTCATCACTCAAATCGACTATATCTATAGGTTCATTTATTTTGGTCTCTACCTCAATAATATCGTCATTGTATATGTTGTCTAAATCGATATTATCCGATACATTTTCTACACTAATTATTTGTACTTCGCCATCCGAATCGTTGTCGAAATTATCACTAATATCATCATTAATTATGACATCACTGGCTTTACTTTCACTGACGTTCCTATTTCTAATTAACCTAGGCTTATTCTGTGTACATTGTTCATCTAATTTAATTCTTTTGAGCTCATAGAAATTGTCAACTAATTCATTATCTTGTACTTCGTATAGATCACTTAGCTCTGATATAGTTCGTTTTCTATTATCTAGAGTATTTTGTTTGTTTTCTACTTTAGGCTGTGTAGACGTCGCTGGCGCGTTTTTGTCTAACTTTTTGTACACAATAGAGTTACTTCTAACAACTTTTAACAATTTATTGCCTGTCGTAGTGACAGTTTCTTGTGTACTTAACTTTCTTTTTCTTAGATTAAGTGTGATTTGTGGACTGACGTGTGGTGTGTCTGACTTTTTTCTAGCCCTAATTTCGTCTAAGGACAACACTTTGAAGTCTAGCGAGTTTCTTCTTTCTTGGGACGCGGGTTGTTTACCTGCGATCTCGTCGAGGGAAAGTCTATCGTATTTAGTGGAGAGGTTTGTCCGGACGAGTTTCCGGTCCTTGGTGTCTACGGGGGGCAGTGATTCGTAGTTGTAGAAGGCGGCGGCCTCGGCCTGGATCCTCTCCAGCAGCAGCAGCTCCCGCGACTTGCTGTTCGTGATCGTTTGCTCGTCGCCCGCCTTCGTGGGCGTGGAGGAAGGAGCGCTTTCGTTATCCGACTCTGCAAGAACACACGGACCATTCAATCGCGTTCACAAAACAACGTTTCATGATTTTCGTAATTAGTTTTGAAACGTCCCGAACGCGATTGCTAGCCGTGTGTTCCTGCTGACTCTGAAAGCGACTCGGGGTTGCCACTCAAAAATAATTACAAAAATCATAATTACGAAACATGTTTATTTACTCGTTGGTATATTAAACACAATTTGAATCGAACAAAGCCAAAACCGTTTCGATACGAGTTCCTATATCGCTTTGAATATTAATTAGCTTAAACGAAAAGTCTTACACACACTTTACTAGTAATAAACATTTTTTTGAAATTCTTATTTGTTAAGACTAATATTAACATAACAACAACCCCTTATTGAAACAATAAACTGGCAGTACATGTAGTAGCACGGTCGGGGAGTGAAATGAATACTCTGCGAGTCGGACTCGACCCCGCCCGCCTCGAGTCGAACGATACGGTACAATAATTTTATAATGTATAAAAAGTGCTGCCTAGTTTTATCCTACACCCCCTCCCTCGAATACAAACCTTATAAAACATTTGTTCATCGAACAATTTACTGACCGCGAGAGCCAGACGTGTACTTACAATATGAGCATTCGTCTCGGTAGAGCAATTCGAACCAACACATTCAGTAATTTGTTTGACAACACGATATATTGGCGTCATACCACAATGTTGATAAATGATAACCGACGTGTGATATTACAATAAACGACGGCAAATTAAGTACTTCAACATAAAAAAGACGTTGCATGTAGAAAAACATTGCCTCAGTCAGTTGTATCACAATATAACACGTTGGTGTACAAATGAAACATCATGAATATCATAATATGACATTTAAATGATAATACGACAGAGAGACCGCTGTCCAACATAAAACAACATTCCAACAATTAATCTAAGAGTAAATAAATAATTACAATAAGGCAAAAAAATGGCTACAGTATTTTTAAACGCTAAATATGAAAATATTGCTAAGTTACCGCAAAACCAATACGCAGGTCCGTTCAAGACGACCGCACTTTGTACTAATCAAATTCTAATAAATATAAAAACATTTTTTTAGTTTTATTTACGCTAATATTTTTTTTATTTTAAAAACTAAAATTTTAAATAAAACTTTATTAAAGAACAGAGAAAACTATAGAGCATGCAACACGGAGCAATCATAATAATTGTGGTTTTTTTAATATTCTCCTATAATATTGAACTCGAATTTTGCGTATATTTTTTTCAATAAATATTGATAAATACTTTTATACACATAAGTAATGACTAGGTGTACCTTCGACAGCAGATTCGTATGTTTATTTTTTACTCTGTAGTGAATGAAATTTCTTTTATTTTTTTGTTAATAAATATAGGAACTTTGCTTTCAGTGCAAAATCATAACAAAGAAACAATAAAGAATTTCACCTAATCTTTCATGATAATAAAATACAAAAAACTGTTAATCGGAAGCATTTTATCAAATACATTTTATTTTATTACCGAAAATGGCTAAGCAATAATGCTTGTTTTTTTTTTTCATTTTATTCCATATATTTACCTTTTCTAAACATGGTATGTTCTTAAGCACAAAATCTTTTTTTTTGTCGATAACCCAGCATCATATTCAATCAGGAGTATCGAATATGAGTCTGCGCTGTCAATTGTTTATAACTATTTTTTTAGCTCTATCTAAATGACGGTGCGAATACAATGAGTAAGGGCGGTAGCGGTGTGGGTACCTTTATATGCCGCCAACGCCCTAAAAATCACCCTACATACTAAAATACAAACAATTTAAAGGCATAAAGCATTGTTTTATCTTTCCACCTATAATAAATGAGTAATAATAATCGTGTATATATATTTTTATTTGTATTTTTCATATGTTTATTTTAAATCTATTTATTATGTACTTTCCTATAATAGATAAAGATTATATCAACATCTATTTATTTTAAAAGAAAAATTATACTTAACGTTTCTGTTGAGAATACAATGTATAAAGTACTCTCGGTGGGAAACGCTTCATATCATAAAGACCTGTAATTCAGTTGTAAATGAAAAGCGAGATTATATTTAGTAATACGAATATACGAATGAATCTAATTAGCTAAGATATGAATATTAGTATTCACTATATTATTGCACATACAAAAATACCGACATTTTTGTTAAATTAATATGTTTATGCCGGGCCGAGAGCTTATCGTGTCGCCTCTCGAACTAAAATCACCTTCGTGGGTGCAATTCGAACTATATTGTATTAATTAGACAACAAAACCGCCATTCTTTAGGCAAATCAAACGACTACCAACCGAGTCCCCGAGACTCTGTCCGCACCCTACCCTCTCTCTGCACCTTCACACTACGAACTACTAAGAATAATCAAATAAATATTATTCTTATATAGAAAACAAACAAGCTCATACCGCGAAGCGTCTGGGAAACAAAATCAAAAGTATTTTCTTATAAATAATACAAAAACGGCTACTAGCCTCAATAAAAAGCAATAATAAATAAAAAAGAAAACAAAAAAGTATTCCCAGACGCCCGGAGCGGTTATATGAAAAACACTCTTTTAAAATAAAAGATTTGAATAAAATAAATTCAAGCTACCCTAACCACAGCCTAAAGTGCTCGATCAAATTGTTTATCGACAAGCTGGAAGCAAGCTATTGGCGTTACAAGCTGTCAATGTCAGATCTCGGACCAATCCCAAACGGCTACAGAGTTCGACGCGTTTGATCAAGCACTTCAAACAGACGTTTAACATTTTGACAATTCCTACAAATTGGCACAACTAAAGTATATTTTCATAATGAACATTATTAGAACAGTACATTTTGACGAGTCTGTCTAATAAAATAATTGATTTTGTTTTTTTTAATACATTCAATACCTCCCTCAAAGTTGCCATACCAAAAAAAAATATATGAAATATGTTTTTTTATTAGTGGAAGTCGGCGAAAGCAAATAATTTATTAGACAAACCAAGTTACTTATATTAAAAGTTTTGCAAGCACAATATTTAATGTAGAACTATATAATCGCTATCCATTGTTTAGTTCAGGCCTCTTTGTGTTTTATAATAATGTTTAACCAGTATTGTACATACTTGAATATTTAAGCCGCAGTTATAATTTGAATAAAGCTTTATTTGGGCACTATTCTGTGTCCTCCAAGTGTATACAATAGTGAGTAATGAAAGCGATATCATGAGTTCGTATAACCGTAAGTCTACATTATAATACAATGCCGAGTACTAAGGGATAACTTTTTAATGGTTCTATGTTTATAGAGCATAGTTATGACTGTTTCATTTTTCTAGTTAAACCATTTCATAAATAGAACTATGGAATTCTGAAACGTGTGGATAATTTCACAACAGGTAGAGCAAAAATCTTGCCCTATTTGGAGACATGGCTCCAATATTAATATATAATAGGCATAATATTGTTATGTATTATTAGACTGATCAATTTACTAACTAAGTATAAACGCTATTTGGGCTTGTATTTCTACCAAATTATCCGTTTTTCATATCATATAATAAATAGATAAACAACCAACCATAGAATATATTTTTTCCACAATTTAGAATGTGTTTCAACAAGTACATCAAATGTGTACTCTTGGCTATCTTTATTCCAGTTAAATAGACAATATAGATCAACCATAATATTTTTTTATAGAATATAGACTAGCAGTAGACAACTATGCTCTACAAACACAAACCGATACACATTCCTAACAATGTCTAAATGTAAAGCCATTATACTTAAAAATGTAATATTACTGAGTTATCAATACCCTTTATAGGTTAACGTGCAAAACTAACCACAATGGAATTAGATATATTATTTAAATGTTCGTATGGTTCACAGTTTCACTTCACTTGGCCAAAAAATATGAAATTAAAAATCGTCATTGACATGCTATCATACATATTCGTTTCTACTAATAATAACATATACGGTAATACATTGAGGGATATGTAAAAACGATTTTTAATGTTCATAAAATGTACTGTGGCCTTAAGCCCCAGTTTTACAATTTGAGAGACCTCCTTGTGTGATTTGCAATAATTTAACTTAAAGAAATAATAACTAATAAAATATTTCATTCTTTAACATATTAAAAATAAACAAATTTAGAACTAAAAACAACAATGGCGATTGGCATATGTCACTTTGACAGCTGTCACTTTTCTCCGCCATCTTTATTTCAATCTATCAATCAGTTCAGCCTTTTCAACATGAGTGGAAGTGTGACTAGTCATCTCCAACACATCCTAACAGCATTTCATTCAATACTCTGATGTAAATCGTAAAGATTCATACAACATTCCTCATTATTTTTCTTTTCATTGTCATTCGTTGATTCGACATTCACAGAGTTAGTTAACTCGCCGAATCGTACAACCATAGACAAAAACCATCACTTATAGAACTGTCAATCAATCACCAAATCTTTTGACTAGCCAAATCGCCTAAATTTTCAGAGACAATACACTGAAAAAATTGCTTAACTTTGTCATTTCATAGACAATCCCTTGACAATCATAGGCTATACCAAAACTTTTACTTAAATCACTTCCCATCCAAACCTTTGACATGCCAAATCGTACCAAATAACAAACAATATTACCGTGCTTAAAACTCATACGATTTAAAGACAACAAAAAATGCATTTGATTTGTTTTATCAATGATAATCGTGATTATGGCTATTATACCATCATGATTATAACGTAAAAATCACGATTACCATACCAAAATCACGATTAGCGCACAATGTGATCTTTACAAATCATCACGTCGAAATCATGTTCAATGTGTTGAATCGCATGATTTCGACGTAATTTTTCTTTATGATCTTTACATAATCATTAATTGTGATCGTTATTCGTATCGAATCGCATATTTATCGAAATAATCATTCAATCATTAAACGCAATCAAATGTAATATTTATGATATTGACGTAATCATTGAATCATTAAACGCAATCATTAAACGATCGTCATTCGTATCATTGGATGTGTTTAAATCATAAAATTAAAAGTGATATTTAATCGGAGGTGTTCCCAAATCGTAAAACGGAGGCTTAATACATGTAGGTTCAGTATAGGCGCATACCTTCCTCGAAGTTGAGCACGAGCGGGTCGACGTGCGCGGGCAGCGGCTGGTGCGCGTGCGCGTGCGCGTGCGGCGCGTAGGGCGGCGCGTGGTGCGCGTGCGCGTGCGCGTGCGGCGCCAGCATGCGGCGCAGCTCGCCGCCGCCCAGCACGCCCAGCACGCCCGACTCCACCACCACGCCCGGCAGGTGCTCTGCGGGTTAACGATACGATACTTTACTTGCTCTAGTTTTTATTCTTGTTCATCATCATCATAAATTTAAGAGCAAGGCTCTTGTCGGTGGGTCCGTTGCAGACTTCTCCATCTATTCCCATTCAGTTCAAATTCATTCACATGTCTATACGACATGATAGGCCCTTTTTCTTTAATCTGACTCATGTAACTGATTCTAGGCCCTCCCCTACCTCGCGTTCCTGGAACTTTACCTTCCATGATATTATTTATGGATCTGTCATGTTGTATGAGATGTTCTATCATCTCCTTCTCTCCTATTTTCTATTATCTCAAGTATGTGTAGAGATGTTATGCCATTGAAATAAAGTGAAAATGTGTATTTACAACATCTGATTGTTATAACTAAATGAAACGGGTCCGTATCGCGTTAGATAATTAAACGTTTTTACTAAAATACGTACCCGACGTTTCGAGCGGATTACACCGCTCGTGGTCACGGGAGAACTCCCGTGACCACGAGCGGTGTAATCACAGTCACGTTTCATTTAGTTATAATGAGTGCAAATCGTGTGAGTTTAAAAAGTTTGTTAACATCTGATTGTATTTACAATTTGAAACAATATATTCTTATTATTTTTAGTTAAAAGTGACATACGACGATGGAGGGGAAATAATGAAAGTCTCACCTTGACGTTGCTGTTGCCACAGCAGAGGCACCGGCGTGGGCACGGGCGCAGGCGCAGGCACTGCATTCATAGCCGGTTCGGCTGACACAACCGGCTCAACATTCACCGGCACTCCAGAGCCTGGAGCCTGGACAACACAGACATTACTTGAATGTGACTAATTACTTACACTACAGTGGTGTGGCAACTACTGTCTTATATTTTATGAATATCATGTTTGATCACTACCTCACAAAAGAGAGACTTCATCATTTATTTCTACCTGAATCCTCTTTAAAATAATTATAAAGATGGAAGTTGTTACATTTTCACAAATAATTACAAAACAGATTTTGATAAAATTTCCCAAAAATATAGCAACATATATTCCAAAATTTCCATGAGAATGGATAAAAAGTGGACAAAGCCACAATGAGTACTACATAATTTACAGCATTATAACAATACTTACTGGTACTGGGGGTGCCGGCTGGCTGGGTGCGATGCCATCGGTGCGAGCATCCGGGTTCTTATGCATAAATGGACAGTGGATCTTACGACAACCTCCGGGCTGGTTCTCCCAGTAGCAAGGGATTTGCTTACGATTTTTCTGCAATTAAAATATTTATTTTAATATTATGCCCTTATCCTGTAGTGGAACAGTACAATTTACACTTCAGTATTTTTCATAAACATGGGTACAATCACAGATGTAGTTAAGAAGAGACATGCTTCACCATAAAGGTATACTAATAATTTTTTATAATCAGATATATTGGAATCCACCTTTGCATAAAAGTTTCGAGTGTTAAACGTCAACATTGATAAGCAAACAATTTTGCCTAAAATCAATAAAACATGGTTATATTTTTATTGCTAGGTAATTATTTTCTTTTCAACGTCTCTCAATATTTCTGTATGAGTCACAGTAGAACATTGCTATTTTTATGAGGATGAATTTTATTACTTCTACTAAGGTTTATAGGAGTCACAGAAACATTCATTGCAGGTGAAATAAAAGTAATATTATATTTTCATAAAGTTTAATATTTTGTTTCTTTGAATGCAAATCCCAACTACTATTAATCTGACTTGCATAATTATTTTTGTATTGGATAGATAAATTCAATGGGAAGATTCCCAAAATATCGACAGGATCGGGCACAATCCGTATAAAACATTTGCCCAACAGCGGGACATTACAGGCTAACAGAAACAGTAACTTACCCTAAGTTCCATATGACGGAGCTTGCATCGTTTATCCAGACATTTCCCTTGCTGCCAGGCTGTGCACATAGTCTCACATCCGAGAGCTGAGGGCTCATGGCGGAACACACAGTTGTCACCCTGAAATAGATCGTCAAGTCACATTTGTACAAGAAAATAGGGTTTTATAAAAATATTTTATATCATAGGGTATACAGATACAAACAGAAACCAAAATGTTGGTCTTGAATGGTTTGACCAAAATGGTTTTTTCAAGCTTTTAAGCTTGGATGATGATTTGGTCTTCAGCTTGAAAGATTTCATTACAAATTGTTTGATTACAGATGGCAGATATGAGGTTGATTGCTTCATTGCCCTAATTAACCCCTTGACAAACATGTTTTTTTAAATTACTTGAGATATGGCAATAGAGCAAACGCCACTGGGGTCTTGCCAATTGAAGAATTAAAAGCTTAAATAAAATTCCCTCATTATAAGACATAGTATCACATGGGTGCCGGACAGAGTGAGGCATTCAGGCAGATCCCGGAAGAGATGGTGCGACGATCTTGACTGCTTTGACAGGGATTGGTATAATCTAGCCCAGAAGAGAGATGCTTGGAAGGTGTTGAGGGAGACCTTTGCCCAGGAGTGGGATACAATAAGTTAATTGAAAAAAAAAAGTATCATGTTTTAGCATAAAAGCTATGTTGTCTGGTAGCACTTTACATTTACATTTGTGATCAAAATTAAACAAGATAAAAATTATAAGTTGAGATAGATGGAGTTGAGATGGCACATAAAAATGTGAGTCCCAGTTTTTTCAATCGTGAGACCGTGTTGGAGGCCTTTAGGTAGTCTAAAAGGTGACGACACTAAGGTTAGTCTAAATTCTATCGCTATTAAATACAAATATGATAAAATGTAAAGAATAAAATATGTAACAGAAAATAACGGCAATATGTTGTCACTTATGTTGCTGTTATTTCCAGTTAGACATTTATTCTTAGCCTATTTTTTGTAATCATACAAATAATAGAATTTAGGGCCAAATACTGGGGTTGTTGAAGAAATCTAGGCACAGTATATGTAGACCATATAAATAATTTTCTCTCTGACAGATATCAAATCTTAAAAAATATATTAGAGCCTTCAAAACAATTATGTTTTCTCTTTTCATATTTTTTTACTGTTTTTCATTTTAATTTATATCATATTCAATAAAGATACAGTCATTGAAGTCTTCAATCCCAAATAACTACCTACAATCAAATACTATACTCCATGAAGCAATTAGTTGTTATTTATTGAAGCAAAAACTGCAGTTAAATAACTATAGTATTACTATTCTCAGGTCTAGAACATTCTTATCAAAATAGTACATGTTATACTTTTAAGCTGGGCATTTAATTGAGAAGATACAATTATGCTACTCATAAAAATTGTAAAAATGTGGTGGGTGTTTACAACAGCATGCTCACTTCTGAATACTAAGAGTTGGGTACTTCAAATCAGGACATTTTGTCGGCCTTACCTTAGTGCATGTAGAATAATAGTAGAAATAACAGTCGTTAAATTTTCGAGGTGACTCCATCGTGCTTTTCGCCGTCCAGGGTCTGAAATTGCAGTTCAATATGACGATACACCAACGTATAAAACAAACAGATTTTTTGTCCGGAATTCACAACAAATTGTTAGGCAATGATATCGCCTTATTACAATTGCACAACAATGAAATAATCCTTCAAATTCAATGGAAAAAATAGTTTCTTTTTTGACAGGCCATAAAGTTACGCGGCGGCTAGCAGATTGTGGGGTACTTATAGAAAAAAATCACTGCATGAATTCAACATGACGCCTACTCACCAATATGTTTTGAAATTATAAGTTAATTAAATTAAATAACTACAACAACTAACATAAAATAACTTTAACGTCACTAGAAAGAAGATGTAGTAGTTATGGCGGACATGTGGCGAACTTTCATTTCATTTCATTGAGTCGACGATGATTGGCCACAGGAGCTTGTCGTCTATGGAAAAATAGACAATTCGATCTACCGGTACTAAACGTCAAAATGAACATGGCATCCAAAAACATGGAGGTAGGAATAATAATTCTATCATTTTAAAACGAGTAGAATGTTATAATTTAAAAATCGTTGTATTTTTATAGAAGTCATGTAAATCTATAATACATCTTCAGTATACAGGGTGACACATAAGACGTAGTACAAAATAATTAATTATGGTTAGGTTAGTGACAAAGAACGTTATTCACTACATCACTAATTAAAATTCATCTAAATAACTTTTGCTAATTTTCTAACAAAATAATTTAATAAATTCCTGTAAGTTTGGTCACCCTATGGACGTTTGGTGACGTCATGTGACGTCATGTTAGTTATACTTATTAGGTACTTGTCACATTATCTAACGTAATCTCTGTGTGCCAAGTACCTAGTCAGTCGCCAGAAATAATTTCTGATATCAATACACAAGTGAAAGATTTGGTAAAACAAATCAAATCATTTATTTACAAGTATGCAGTATCTTATTATTTAAACATATTTCAACAAGTGCTCAAAATGGTCACCGCCTTCCACAACGCAAAGCTCTGCACGACGTCGGATGTTCCTCTGAACTCTACCGAGTACAAATTCGTTGGCTTTCACAACTTCAAATGCTTGTATAATTTTTTGGCGGAGTTCTGCGACCGTATCTGATTGACGTTTATAAACTTGCCTTTTAACTTCACCCCACAAAAAAAAATCCAGCGGCGTTAGATCTGGACTACGAGGGGGCCATTCTACAGGACCGTTACGACCTATCCAACGCCCGGGGAACTGTTGATCAAGATACGTTCGAACCCGCCGAAAAAAATGAGCTGGAGCTCCGTCTTGCTGATAGTACAGATTTTGAACATTTTCCACTGGTATGTGTTGTATCAGAATTGGCAAAACGTTTCTCAAAAAGTCTTCGTATTTTGCTCCGTTAAGGTTACCTTCAATAAAATAAGGTCCAATAACATAATGATTGAGGATACCCGCCCAAACATTAAGTGAGAATCTGGTTTGAAAGGAATCTCTTCGTGTCACATGCGGATTGACATCGCTCCACCAATGTTCATTGTGTATGTTAAATAAACCTATTCTTGTAAATGTAGCTTCATCTGACCACAAAATGTTATGATTTAGGTTTTGCAACAGCCACCTACAAAACCGTGTTCTTTTGGGATAATCGGCTAAAACAATATCTTGGACCCGTTGAAAATGAAAAGGGTGCATTTTTTCAGATTGTAATAGTCTCCAAATAAAAACTTGGGTTGTTCCGAATCGTGCCGCTGCTTCTCGGGTGCTTGCCTCAGGATTGCGGATAAAATATCTAAGTACTCGTGTTCGAAACTCTTCTGTGTATCTTGGTTGCCGGCCTCTGCCTTGGGCATGAATTGGAACAGCAAATTGCCCATAGTCCCTCAAATTTTGCACACAATTATTTATCAATTGCCGTGTGGGGATCGGACTCTCTGGGTAGTGTTCGTGAAACAGAGCTTGCGTCTGCACCGTACTCCGCGACGTAAAATAAAATTCTACCATACGTAATCGTTGAATGTTTGTGAATGGATAAGGAGGTGGCATTATTATTAACGAATATTTATTTTTTTCCAATCTCCAAATGAAACTGATTAATCAATATTTTCTTGTTATGACAAGTAACTTCAACGACGTGTCATTTATTTTTAAATTATCAGTCATGATGATAAAGAAGGTGAGTGTTTACAACAAAGTAGTTTCAACCTTTTTGTTTTCCACAAAGTAGTTAGGGTAACCATGATGGGGTCAAAAATAACGGAAATAATTAAAACAATGGTACAACGATTGCGATTATTTAAACAACACGAAACATAGTTCGGATTATTAGCACTAGGTAGGTACCGTTAGAAAAACATGTTTCGTATTACGTCTTATGTGTCACCCTGTATAATTTAATAACTAGATTGTGTACTAGGAGCCTCCTAGAAGGTAAGGGAGATTTTCGCTCAACAGTACAACCGCGCCGTGTTGAGTTGAATTGAAAAGGCATAGCGGGATGTCATAGCACGCACCCGTAATTGACGAATAGTCTCAGATGGAAAAGCCCTTTACCTATTTTACGGTGTGCACGCGAGCTTATTCAGGCTTTGCCGCTGGACGCTAAAAGCACCTTAGTACCTTAGCTAAAAGACCACAGTGCTAGTTGGGTACGGGGCGTGGTGTGACGAACACAGAATCTATCCTATATCGATTTTCATCGTAACTATACCTACTTATCCAAGATTTCTAGCAAGGATTAAGAACTTTATTGGACACTTAGTACATAAGTTCTGTATACTTAATTAATAGGTAGTTGTTGGTGGCTAGTGGATGTACAAAATGAAAGAAAACACTTATTTTCAATTATTTATTATTACATCATGATTTTAAACGTTAATATAGGTACAATAAATAAATGCTAAACGATAATAGTTAATAATGGAGTCATGTATCATAAAAGCGAAATAAAAGGCCAATAAACTACAAATTAACATTGTTACATAATCAAACTGAAACAATATACAAGGTGCAGTAATTAGACCAAAAACAAGGGAAAAGTATATTAATAATAATTAATCAGTAATAATCAGAAATGATTCCGAATCAAAGATAAAGTTACATTATATTACATGAAAAGAACAACTGCAATATATTTCATAATTTCATGAATTTAAAAAAAGAAACATAAAAAAACTATACACTATGTCATCACGTTTCAAATAACGAACGAACGATAAAATGACAAATGAATGCGCGGGCGCGAATTATTTTAATGAATTGATGAGAATTTGTACATAGACCAATACTGTAGGGAATGTTAAGTTCATGCGAATGTATTTTAATTAATGTTAATCAGTATGTAAAGGCCTCATCGCAGCTATAAAGTTTTACAACAAACCTACTGGATGACGACTACCGTCCAAACTTAACACACAACACATTTTGTAACACTACAGTCGGCTAGGAAACGGTAAACACTATCCCATAACTCCAGACAATATTACATACTCGCGGGACCTTTTTTCCAAATACCTTTCTATAATTTTAGTACATTGAGATTGTATTTGAAATTAACAATTCTTTTTAGTAAACCCATTTGGAGTATACTTATAAGACACATTGGCATAACGCGTACTTATTGCAAAAATTGTGTCCATCAAAAATCGTGTCACAATACAAAAGCAAGAGCATTTAAACGACTGTAGACATTTATCGAACAATAAGGCTCGCGAGTCAACATATAATTCAGATCAAAATAAACGTAATCAACTCTACCTACATTAACACCTTTCCATGACCGACCATCTATAATAGCGAACCAGTTATCAAAACAGTCTTAAAACTCAACCGAACACAACACAAACATCAAATTAACACATTTAAATAATCAATTTGTAAACGCGATAACGTGTTGTCCAAATGTTTATTTTTAACAAGAATTTGTGTCACTGAAGGCACCATTATTATAGCGACGTCCTTACTTCACATTTGGGTAAATAAATGATCCCATATGAATATAGGGATATAACATGCCCATGTCGCATTTACACAACCCATTAACCTTTCTAGATTTTTGTGACAAATGTAACACATTTCAACAACACCCAAACGCAAATACAAAATAGCTCAAAGTCAACATACAACGTAACCTTTAAAAATGTCATGATTATTGTAATTAATCATCAATAGTTAGTTTTCAAATCGATTGAAAACTACATTGACAGTTACAAAACTATGGCGTAATATAGTTTTACTAAAATACTATAATATTTAGTTTATTCGTATAGTAATTGTGAATTTATTTGCTAGATTACAAATAGGGCGTACAGTGCCCCTAATAGAATAAAAGAACCTGTATAATGCAAACATTTGATGATTTTATATTGTTCTAAATGTCACCATACTGTGACATACACTTTGCATGTTACGCACGAATGTTCTAAGTGTCATGTCTACACACTCTTAAGTCCGTAGCAAGCATAGCGTGCGCCAATGTACAGTCTCACCTTTAATTGATTAATTCCTTTAAATATTTATTACGTATGTAGAATAACATGAGATTGGAAGATGATTTCAAAATTACAAAGGCAAAGATTAATTCAATTCTTATTTCGATGGAATAAGATGCAATATTCTTTGCACAATGTAAGATAAGGGTGAAATTTTGTTACTCTACATACACAGATAAAAGATACAGACAGAAATATGTATGATACAGAGACAAATCAGATGTTCTATGGCATATCGTTTAAATATACATTCTAATTACATTTAAATTTAGAAACTTGGACCTTTCACTAATGAAGCACTTTAAAGTTTATTTCATTGTTATCATTTAACAGATCAAATTAATACACATATTAACGACTAATAATAAAACAATGGGGCAACCGCATACATATTTTAAGTGTTAAAACGTGCGCTCTAGTGCAAGACACAAACTTCTATCAATATTTTAAACACATACATATTGACTCGGTTTTTAGGTACAGACAATGGCAACACTATAGAAGTGATCCGTCAATGTCAAACGTCAAAATGTTCTACATAAACATACACAATAATAGACTCTACACTCACTCGAATACGTCAGTTATTTGCATGCAGTTGGTACGAAGATTTAGGACATTCGAGTATTAAAAGTCATGGTTTTTCCGAGATGCAATTAACCGAGTATTATCAAATCAACAAGGATCCCCTACTAAGATCATTTTCAAGCGTTTATACCCTGTTCCAGGAGATACTGTTTAGCCGTATTGTCCGGTTTCTTAGTAGGGGGTGTTATAATGGACGTCACATTCAATATAGGCCAAAATGTTCATTGACGGGCGAAAATTAACGTTTATCACTCTTACTAGAAATTACCGATTGATGATCAATCGATTATTAATTATTCCCTATATTATCGATTGATCATTCGAATGACTTGATTCGCCCAATGCTAGTTAATACTTAACCCTTATTCTACGTGGGATTTATAAGTTATTGCGATGCTATAGGGTTGGTATTAGCTTGTGTCGCAGAGTGTAACGCTACCATGCTCAAGCGACAGTTTTATCTTTTGGACGAGCTTTTAATCTGTTGTAGTTTGAGTCGGAGCGCGTCGACAGCCGCTTCGTTCTTCTGTGCTGCTTGAGTTGTGTGTAGCTGTGGAGATAAATCAATTTCAAATACCAGCAATTTACTCCCTACATCATTACAGTCATGTAATGAAAATGTTCTATATATAAAGTAATAGCCCCGCCTCGCGGTGTTACCCTCGTTGTACCCGTTCCCGCGGGAATTTCGGGATAAAATGTATCCCATTTGTTATTCTGATGTATAACCTATATTACTTTAAAGTTTCATCCAAATCCGTTCAGTAGTTTTTTAGTGAAAGAGCAACAAACATACATACATCCATGCTTTCTTAACTTTCGCATTTATAATATTAGTAGGATTTGTGTATTAGTCAGATTCCATGATAGAAGCGTAAGCTTTATTTGGGTCTATTTAACCGTGTGTGAATTTGTCCGGGAGTATTATGTATTACATATTATATTTTTCTCGGAGTCACGAGTCAAGCCCGGTTTTTTGAGAGGCATGCGAGGCGATACAGATCCAACTGGTAGAGGACCTTTGGAAATGTTTAATGTAATGGATTACATTAAACATGATTTATTGTTATTATCAGTATATTTACCTCGAGCTGTGGGTCGATACTGTGCGTCCTAGGCAGGGTGTTCTCATTGATAGAGTCAGCGAACGCACGGTTGTCTCCGATAGGCGTGCGAGGCTGCGATGACGGACTTGTGTCTGTCTTCATGCCGGCTTTGGCCTGTAATGAAATGTGATGGAATTGTTAGCATATAATGCTCGTTTGCAGGGTTTCTCTACTTATATGGCCTCTTGCTCGGCAGATATTCTGATAGTATAGTGAGCGGAAGTACAGTGATGTGCAGTGATGTACAGTGAAGGGAAATAAATAAATTGCTACATAAAAAAAACACAAAACCGTGTGCTGTAAATAATTTCTTCAATATTAAAGGTTTCTCTAGAATGAAACTCATAACTTTATAAATTATAAAATACATACCTGTAATGCTCTGAGTCTTTCCAAGAATATAACGTGAGATTTTTCATCGTTTTCGTTTGTAATGTCTGTGAAAAGAGAAAGAATGTGTGTGGAGTCAAGTCAACAAGTACGCAGCTTATCATATAATATCGTACGGCAAGGCAAAGGCCTCCCACCTCACTGAAGATATAAGTACAGTGAGAAGGACGTTTTAACAAAGAATTTCATTACACAGTCAATTGAAAAGTTATTGTTTTCATTGCGGTCTCTTTGTTACAAAATACACCAAAACATTAAGATTTTTGGGCCAAACACAGACACTTTTGTTTGATTCAAATTATGTTTTTCACAGCTGATCAACACGTGTTGAATAGAAATGCATCAGTCACAATAACCGCCATCACTAACTACTGCGCCAGTGAGTATGATGCAACGATTACATGTTTACTAGCAGCGCCCCGCGGTTTCACCCGCGTTGTACCCGATCCCGCAGGAATTTCGCGATGAAAAGTAGCCTATATCCCTTCTCAGGTTCTGGACTAACTGTGTACCAAATTTCATTCAAATCGGTTCAGTAGTTTTGGCGTGAAAGCGTAACAGACAGACAGAGTTACTTTCGCATCTATACTAATATTATAAAGCTGAAGAGTTTGTTTTGTTTGTTTGTTTGTTTGTTTAAACGCGCTAATCTCAGAAACTACTGAACCGATTTGAATAATTCTTTTTGTAATAGATAGCCACATTCAACGGGAAGGTTATAGGCTATTTTTCATCCCGAAATTCCTACGGGAACGGGTACAACGCGGGTAAAACCGCGGGGCGCTGCTAGTTTATAATATTAGGAATAATATTAGTTAGGACTGTTCAACCTACCGATATTATCCGCCTTATAGTCATGCTTGTATATCGGCATAGAGGCGAGTTTCCTCTGATCAGCTACTTCCTTCAGTCCTCGCTCTACGTAGTTGCGGAAATAGAACGAAGACCCTTGCATGAACGTCCAAATGTCAACCTCTGGATGTCGCTCCTAGTAATACATACGAAGATTGTTAGAATATAGTGCCGGCTTTTAAGATACAGGCCTTTTGCCATGTTAAAGTTCATACATAGAGTAACACTGGCATAACCTAAAACGCCGCGATTTAGATTGCTAATAAAATTCGTAAGAATTAGATTGCGTTTTCATAAAAGTAGGGCGGTACGGAGCGGAATTGACAAATTACAATTATAATTTCTAACAGATTATGATAATTTCAGTGCGACCAATCACACGATTGGTCAATTGTTGCTAAGAATAGAGTTTATTTATAGTGAAAACATGATTGTTAATTTCAGAATAGTGAAATTTGAAGCAGATTCAAATATCGGGTCTAAACAACCAGAGCTTCATTACACATAACACAATAATATTCATTAATCAACTGCTTGCTCATTTTTAAGGTAAACGGGATATAGAAATTTAAAACTAATTTGCAGATAAATTTTAAAAACTCACCCTCAAATCAAATAATTTCTCCAAAGCATCTTTGTTATGTTCCTTAGTCCCTATTTGCTTCAATATAAGGGCTAGTTCTTCGTGCACGGGCCGCGGCAGTCTTCCGGCGGTCAACGCCGTGTTGTGGCTGACCGCGCTTAGCACACCGCCGTTGATCGCGTCTGAAGTGTTTTCCTTCTTTTCGTCCAGTTTTAGTTGCTGGAAGGTGAAGAAGGTAATGTGATATATATCGGTGGTCTTTTGAAGGTCTTTACTTAAAAAAAACTATTCCATTTACATGACAACCCCTTTCAAAGTCGATACAAGTCCCCGCCCCGTTCGTTAGTTTTTCTGTTTTTCAAAGAGGAAAATACCCAACGAATTTGCTGTTTTCACAGACAAAGTAAAGGTTGCATATAGGTACTTTTAAATCCTGGATTTCCTAGGGGACCTTGTATTATTATTAGTAAAAACAAAGCGGCCAAGTGCGAGTCGGACTCGCCCATGAAGGGTTCCGTAGCAGCGAGTAACATAATAAAGAAGTTCTTGAAATAAATGTTTTTTTATTTACATTTGAGTTATTGAATGAATAATCAGTATTTTTTTGCGGTTTACGATTTATGTCGTAAAAAAAAAACTACTAACTAGACCTCGTTCAAACCAATTTTCGGTGTTAGATTACATTGTTATGTACATCATATATTTTTTTTAGTTTTATCATTCTCTTATTAACACGCTTTTATTAGCTTGGCCTGTATGTATGTATGTATGTACGTATGTAATGAAATCTTTGAACATCATTTTCACCAACTTCCAGAAGTCTGATTAATTTGAAACTTTGCATACGTATCAAGGACCGATGACAATGCAATAATTTAATAACAGTTTCCCATTATTAACACGCTTTTATTAGCTTGGCCTGTATGTACGTACGTAGGTACGAACGTATGTAATGGAATCTTTGAACATCATTTTCACCAACTTCTAGAAGTCTGATTAATTTGAAACTTTGCATACGTATCAAGGACGGATGACAATGCAATAATTTAATAACAGTTTCCCATTATCCTTAATGGATTTGCCAGATTTACTAAAAAAATATTACTTCATATAAAAGACATCAACGGGCGCTCGCTGTGGGACGGAACGGGAGTTCTGTTTTATTTTACTAAATGGTACTAGACACTAACAGCGTCCCGTGATGGGCCCGTTCCCGTGGGAATTACGGGATGAAAAGTTGCATATAATGTTATATGGATTTGCCAGATTTACTAAAAAATAAAAAATAAAATTATAGTTTAAAAAAACTAAAAAACACGCTTTTATTGCAAATTGAACTAAAAACTAGAAAATAATTTTTCACCTCAAATCAAAATTATAATAAAATTTAAGTTATTAACACAATGATTCAATTCAGAGTAAAAAAGCGTGGGGTGCATTTTACTGTAGTTCATAACTATCCTCTCATAGATACCAATGATGATTGTAATATTAAAAAAAAATATTAAGCACCCCACGCTTTTTACTCTGAATTGAATCATTGTGTAAATAACTTAAATTTTATTATAATTTTGATTTGAGGTGAAAAATTATTTTCTAGTTTTTAGTTCAATTTGCAATAAAAGCGTGTTTTTTAGTTTTTTTAATTTTAGAAGTTACAGGGGGGGGGACACACATTTTACCACTTTGGAAGAGTCTCTCGCGCAAACTATTCAGTTTAGAAAAAAATGATATTAGAAACCTCAATACCATTTTTGAAGACCTACCCATAGATACCCCACACGTATGGGTTTGATGAAAAAAAAAATATTTTTTTCATTTCTATGTATGGGAGACCCCCTAAAATTTTATTTTTTTTCTATTTTAGTGTGAAAATATTAATGCGGTTCACAGAATACATCTACACACTAAGTTTCAACAACATAGCTCTTATAGTTTCGGAGAAAAAAGGCTGTGACATACGGACAGACAGACGGACAGACGGACAGACGGACGGACAGACAGACAGACAGACATGACGAATCTATAAGGGTTCCGTTTTTGCCATTTGGCTACGGAACCCTAAAAAGGCACACTACAATTTTAAAAGTGGTTGAACGAATACCAGCGAGAAGAAATACTCTGAAACGTCGAGCCTAAAACAAAATAACCCAAAATTCTTGTAAAAACATTTACCTTGATAACTTTCAACAAGTATGGGTACAAATCGGACTCGTTGACATCAGGGATCTGCGTGAGATGGCTCGTTATTGAAGACCCCTTGATCTTGACTAGCGTGTGCACCAGGGTTTTAACAGTTCTGAAACATACACCAAAATGTTTAGAGTAATTCCAAGTACATTGACTTTTTTTCCTCCTCACTGTACTGATCTTCAGTGAGATGACAAGCCTTTGCCGAGCAGTGGGGCATTACAGGCTAATACTTTACTTTATGATTTAAAATAACCGATTTGAAAGCCCACGCTTAGGGTAAAAAAAAATATTTATTTATCTTACACACAATTTAACCTATTATCGAGGAAATTTCAGAATTTCCTATTGATTGCGACAAAAAATATCTAAAAATAGCGGAATAAATCGAATCCAAACAATTGACACAAAAACTTACCTATAAGGCGTATCACTAATTTCAGGATTCTTTTTCCAATAGCTATTTGGATAAGCCTTGTAAAACAGATGTATTTTATGTAGCACAGCGTCGTAGTCTATGGAATGGACATCCCATGAAGCTATCATTTTGAGGGTCTTCCAGAAACATTTGAGAAGTAGGTCTTGGTAGCGAGGGTAGTCGGGGTCCGATACGCCGATGGAATCGTGTAGTAGAGATACTATCGCGCTGTGGATAGAAAGAGTTAATATTTTCGATTATAGTCTTCTGCATCTACGTTTCGCAGTTTCGCTATGAAAATGTACAAGCTATTTTACCGTTTCTACTGGTATTATACGGTAATATAATTATGTATATAACGAATGCTAGTGATCATTAGGTCGAAAATAAGTATATGGGTCAGAGCGACATGCACTTGTTCTGAAATGTAACGTGTGTTAAAGAAATGCCAAAACAACATCACGGGATTATTGGACGGCCCCTAAGTTAGCTTAGCATTGTCATAGGCTTACTATGCACACAACGTACCACAAGAGCGGAGTCCTAGGCGACCGCTCGAGCACGCGCACGCACACGTTGTTGAGCACGCGCACGAGCCGCTCGGGCTCCGCGCCCGCGGGGGGCGGAGCGCCCAGCACGCGCAGCAGCTCGCCCAGCACGGCGCACAGCGCCTCCGGGCCCACGCAGCCCCCGCACCCGCTCGTCTCGTAGAACTACACGGGGATTCATTACTGATTATGCGAAAGTTTGTGAGGATGGAAGTATTTATGTTTATTACTCTATCACGAAAAAAATACCGGACAGATCTGCATGAAACTTTACAGTAATATAGGTTATACATCAGAATAACACATGGGATACATTTTATCCCCAAATTCCCGCGCATACAACGCCACAACATTACGGAGTGCGGTTAGTTGATTGATAAGTATGTGTGTGTTACCGAAGTGAGCACCCCCGCGAGGTGGCGGTAGGCGGGCAGCGCGTCGGGCTCGCCGTGGCGGCGCAGGCGCGCCAGCTGCGCCGCCACGCACGTCAGCAGGCGCTGCTCGTGCGCCGCCAGCGCGCCGCCGCGACCCGACGAGAGCGCGGAGCAGATCAGGGACGTCGCGCGGATAGCCGCCTGCCAGGTAACAACAGATTGAAGCCGGAGGGGTAGGTAAACGTATTATTTTAGACATACATAGAACTGGAAAAAAGACGTGTGGCACTCGGGGACTGCCGCGGTGAAGCTATTGCATAGCATTTTGTATCAACTTATGCAATAGGCTAGTTGACAAAATTTGGAAATTAGTTTAAAACTATAGCTTAGCATCTATTTCACCCCAAAAATATATTATTTTAAGAAAAATAGTTTTTTTACGTTAGTATTTTGAGATTTAAGAAATGAAATTGAAATTGACCGCGAAAAAGGCCAAGACTGTCATGCCGTGTTGAATGACGTCACACCTCGCAGAACAGCCGTGTTTGTATGAAAGTCAATTGTGTTTTTTAATAAATAATGAATTCCTCGTATTATAAATACTGTATAGTGCCCCAATGTTAAAGTACAACGACAAATAATTCAGATACGTTCCAAACAATAAAAAAATACGAAGAAAGTCATTATCAACTACACTCGAGAGCAAATAAACGGAATCACTTCGCATTTTTCAGTTTTTCCGTCGTATCTTGAAATTTGAGTTTTTTCTCAGAATTCTAATGATGGAAATATATTTCCTGAACATTTAGCTTTAAAATAAATTAATAATTATGAAAATCGGTTCAGGATTTTTCAGTTTACAAACGTTTTCCCGATTGGTTGAAATTTACTCGTTATTGGGGTCACTAATTGAACACCCATTAAAGGGTATAAAAAAGGTGTAGGGGAGGGGAAAGTTATCAGTCGTTTATCAGAAGTTGACCAGTACATATCTCCGCTAATTACCCAGTGAACAGTACCTGAAAAAAATGGACATCACCGAAGCTGAAGCCGCCCAAATCGTCACTTTGCTGGAACGTGGGGAAAGCCAACGTGTTGTTGCTGCCAGGATGAATTTGAGCCAGTCTGCCATCTCAAAAGTCTATCGGAGGTTCCGAGAGACTGGCAGCTTTGCTCGAAGACCAGGGACCGGCCGCCAGAGGTGCACATCATTGAGGGATGATCGATTCATAGTTACTACCGCTCTCCGAAATCGTCACCTGACAGGAGTTTCTGTCGAGCAACGGCTTCGGGACGTACGAGGAGTGACTGCCAGCTCATGGACTGTTAGAAGAAGACTCAAGGAAGCGAACTTGACTCCAAAAAGGCCTGCCACAGGGCCCAAACTGCTCCCAAGACACCGTGAAGCTCGACTGATATTTGCTCAGCGACACAAAAACTGGACCATTGAGCAATGAACCCCCGTTCTTTTCTCTGACGAGTCCAGGATGTGTTTGAACGGCTGCGACATAAGAGGACGTGTCTACCGGAGACCAGGAGAGTGGTATACGCAATCCTAAAGCAAATATCAGTCGAGCTTCACGGTGTCTTGGGAGCAGTTTGGGCCCTGTGGCAGGCCTTTTTGGAGTCAAGTTCGCTTCCTTGAGTCTTCTTCTAACAGTCCATGAGCTGGCAGTCACTCCTCGTACGTCCCGAAGCCGTTGCTCGACAGAAACTCTTGTCAGGTGACGATTTCGGAGAGCGGTAGTAACGATGAATCGATCATCCCTCAATGATGTGCACCTCTGGCGGCCGGTCCCTGGTCTTCGAGCAAAGCTGCCAGTCTCTCGGAACCTCCGATTGACTTTTGAGATGGCAGACTGGCTCAAATTCATCCTGGCAGCAACAACACGTTGGCTATCCCTACGTTCCAGCAAAGTGACGATTTGGGCGGCTTCAGCTTCGGTGATGTCCATTTTTTTCAGGTACTGTTCACTGGGTAATTAGCGGAGATGTGTACTGGTCAACTTCTGATAAACGACTGATAACTTTCCCCTCCCCTACACCCTTTTTATACCCTTTAATGGGTGTTCAATTAGTGACCCCAATAACGAGTAAATTTCAACCAATCGGGAAAACGTTTGTAAACTGAAAAATCCTGAACCGATTTTCATAATTATTAATTTATTTTAAAGCTAAATGTTCAGGAAATATATTTCCATCATTAGAATCCTGAGAAAAAACTTAAATTTCAAGATACGACGGAAAAACTGAAAAATGCGAAGTGATTCCGTTTATTTGCTCTCGAGTGTAATTCCACAATGTATAGTCGATTTCTTTCGCATTGGCGAGACGTATGTACAAATAAATATGGCCGATTTTCTGAACAAAGATAATATAGAGGTAAAGATTGATACATTAGCCACGGAGGTAGGAGTTCATAATAATTTTTATAGCAGTGATAGTTAATATTCTATATTAAAATATGACTGATATAAATTCAGAAGTTGCTTAATGGCTGACATAGTATCTGTTCATTGGTTTATACATTAATTAAGTTAATCAGTCGGGTTTTTAAGTTTTTCTTTTAATCACGCTAAAAACGCTAAACGCAGGATAAAAAACCGCGAATTGCTGTCAGTCGTATAATATCCTACTATCCTATCCCATCCTATCCTACTAATAAATAACACACCAAATCACTAAACAAATCGAAGTCCAGAGAGAAAGCCAAGTTGTTAAGGAAATCGAACATAGAGGAGCACCCGTAACGTACGACATCAAGCAAACGAGACGAATGACGAACGAAGCATGGCGGCTGACTAGGTATCGGCCTGTCTTGCCAGCATAATGACAGTTCTTAGTTAACCGACAGTGGCAATACCGCTTAATTATCTCAAAACTGAACATACAACAAAAATATAATCGCTTTAGCGCTAGTATATTAACGTACGTTGCTAGTATATTAAATTAAAAATAATGTCGTGAGTTTCAAAGTAATACGATGATTTATTTTAATTTGCCTTTTTGTGAGTTGAAAAAGTTCAATCACTTAGTTGATTTCATACTCTGTTAATTTTTTTTGCTTGCTTTGCTCATCACTATAGCCATAGTCAAAAAAATAGCATTTTACTATCTGTCTTTTCACAACCTCACTTTTTTCTTTTTGTTAAAATATGATGTTGAAAATTAATAAAATTCATGAATTCCGTGTTTAGAACTTAGGAAAAAGTGTATAGTGTGTGGCAAACTATTGAGTGTGTAGTTTAAGATAAATACGTGAATTTCGTAAAATCAAAGATTTGTTAACATGAATTGCCAAAAAATTAGAAATCTACTATACAACGTAGTTTTATCCGAAGTGTGACGTCACGCTTCTCTGATTGGTGTTTAATGTCACGTGATTAAACGCCTCATTTTGTCGATTTTATTTTCCAAAAATATTATTAATCTTTTATTATTTTTGTAGCAACGTTGATTATTTATTTACTAATTATCATGGTTAATCATTAGAAACTAAAAGCCACCCGATTCATTCTTAGTGGAAACAAGCCTATTATATTTGATATATTTGATATCTATTCTCTCTCTCCCTCCCGCCTCCTCTCTCTCACCCCTACCGCCTCCTCTCTCTCTCACCCCTCCCGACTCCTCTCTCTCTAACTCACCTCTCCCGACTCCTCTCTCTCTCTCTCTCTCACCACTCCCGCCTCCTCTCTCTCTCACCACTCCCGCCTCCTCTCTCTCTCACCCCTCCCGCCTCTTCCCTCAGCTCCCGCCTCCTCTCTCACCGCTCCCGCCACTTCTCTCTCACCCCTCCCACCTCCTCTCTCTCTCTCACCCCTCCCGCCTCCTATCTCTCTCTCTCTCTCTTACCCCTCTATCTCACCCCTTTCTCTCACCACTCTCTCTCACCCCTCTCTCTCACCCCTCTCTCTCACCCCTCTCTCTCACCCCTCTCTCACCCCTCTCTCTCACCCCTCTCTCTCCCCCCTCTCTCTCACCCCTCTCTCTCACCCCTCTCTCTCACACGTCACTCCCACCCCTCTCTCACCCCTCTCTCTCACCCCTCTCTCTCAACCCTCTCTCTCAACCCTCTCTCACACCCCTCTCTCTCACCACTCTCTCTCACCCCTCTCTCTCACCCCTCTCTCTCACCCCTCCTTCTTACCCCTCTCTCTCACCCCCCACTCTCACCCCCGTCTCATCTTTCACTCTCACCCCTCTCTCTCACCCCAACGCACAATCGCACACAACGCCGTGTCGAAGACTGCCGACACAGGAGTAAAGAAACGGAACAGAGACAAAGCTTCATACAACCGCGCCGCCGTAGGTACACCACTACAAGCATACGGCGCATGTGTGCGTGTCAACCGGCCGCTGTGTCGCGTACACGCGCCAACGCGCCGCCACTGGATAAAACCGGTTTACGCTCACTCGGCTAGTTGACAAACGGAGGGCCTGCATAACGCGTGTTTTATTAGATTGTGTTCAAATAAAAATAGTTTTATGTTAAATATATTGTAAATAGTTATACAAGTGTAAATATTTAGGGTTGGGGTGCACTTAGGACTTGCAAAATGGTTGTGTATTGGTTGTGTAAAAAATGTCTCGAAAATCACAAATGTGACAAAATAAAATTGTATGTTAACAGATCTGAGCAACCTGTAAACATGAGCAAAGATTCTTTATTTTGTCATTACAAAGATTTTAATGAAGGTAGTGTACGGTCAGGTTTTTTAATAATACCTCCTGACAATTTTGTCGCATTTGTGGAAACGCTTGAAAAAAAGTTTCGCGAATATTTTGATCTCGACATAAATATTGTAAATGTTGGTAATGATATTCTTAAACGAGTACAAGATTATAAATTTAATATGCCATGTGATTGCTTCCCAATCGATTATTTAAAAAGACTTTTTATCAGATTCAGAATTTACCATTCTATCAAAAGGTACAACAAATTATTAAAATGCAAAAATTATAAAAAAAAAATATTTAGAGTCAGTAATTTGTAAATATTAATATCTTACCTTATCTTATTTAAATACCAAATATATGTACATGTTTCTTAATAAAAAGTTCATAAAAGTTAGTTTATTTTATTTTATTATTTTTTGCCAACCCTACTAAAATAGGTAAGAATTTCGCACACTCCCTAGAAGCTTTGTCTCTGTTCCGTTTCTTTACTCCTGTGCTGCCGAACTGAAACGACGTTAGACGATGCACGGCCTTCAAGCCACACCTCCTTGCCCGTCGGAGTGGGGAGCGTGAGGTTTTTTCGTTACGGAATTTTTGGATTCGGTCCCCGCGCTCAAGGCCCCGCGATAGAAGCTATGCAATAGCTTAAAAAAAATTGAAATAAATATGACCACGGTTCCTGTAAAGATGCCTAAAGAAAGTGAAGTGTATCCGTAAACGTAGTAATTTTTTTTTCATCCATTTGCAAAATGTTGGCCAACCACGAGCCAATTCTGACATTACCAAAAGAATACAGAAACAATTTTAAAAAAACCTAATTTTTATTGACTTTACTTGAATCTTTGAGACAAATAATATGGCACTTTCAAATATTTGATCAATAGCGAGTCGATGAATAAAAACTCACGTTCAAGTCCGGGCTGGCGATGGAGTGTATGATGTCGGCGAGCTGCGAGTCGTCGACCGTCGGCGCGGGCGCCAGCGGGTGCGCCAGCCGCCGCGGGGGAGACATCGCCGACATGCTGCGGGGAAGGTAAGCGTTGAGCTTCAGTCACGAAGTCGCCGGGAAGGGGTGGGGGCGGTGCGGCCCGTGAATCGGGAGCCAAAATGTTTCAAACTTTGTGATTGAGGCACTATTGTTCGATAACTATTTTTATCCGCTGTTCATACGGAACACGGCTTTATTTACGACACTTCCAATAGAAGTTAGAACTCTGTCATCGTTTAGATTTGATGAAGTCACGTCGATATAATTTTAAGATCCGTGATAAAATCACTTCCTCACCTAATTCTCAGGTTCAATCGTGAGATAAAACTACTTTACTTCTTCTTCTGGATTCAATGAGCCGAACTTCAATTTATTTAAATTTTGGACCAGAAGTTAGCAAATTAATAAAGCAAGCAATAACTTACTTTTTATTTCCCGACATTTCGAGGGGAGGACGTTTACTACGTGTTCAAATCGTGTAAGTTTAAAAAGACGAAGAAGTTAGAAACGCAACTACTTTACTATAGAGAAAAGTTACCTAGTCCTATTGGTATGCGTGAGGGCGGAGTGCGGGCGCGTGGCGCCGGGGGGGATGGGCTCCTCCAGGAACTTGAGGTCCACTTCAGCGATGTGCGGCGCGCGCAGCACGGGCACGCACGCGTCCAGGCGCGCGATCAGCTCGGGGTCCAGCCCGAACGGGCCCGCCACCGGCGCACCCGCGCCCGCAGGCGCAGGCGCAGGCGGCGACCTGACACAACCCGATACCATAGGAAAAAAGTCAACATCAGCCTGTTATGTCCCACTGCTGGGCTAAGGCCTCCCATCTCAATGAAGATCACTACAGTGAGGATTCGGCGTAAGTGATCGCAAACCCGAGCCATGTTTGAAAAGTAGGAAACATATTTTCGTTCGACCCGGAAATTGAATCCGGGACCTCAGTCTTGTTAGGCGAGTGCACATACCACTAGCTAGACCATCGAGGCGTTAGGTATTGTATACTTACATGTTCACTGGAGGCGGTGGCGGTTCCTCCTCTTCCTCTTCTTCGTATTCAACTGGAGCCTCGACTTCAGCGTGCCGCGGTTCAATGTCCTGCAACATTGGAAGTTAGTTATCATATCTTGGTTTACAGGCTTATCTCTGAAACTACCCATCCGATTTGAATAATTATTTTTGTAATAGACAGCCACATTCAATAGAAAGGTCATAGGCTTTTTTCCATCCCGAAATTCCCACGAGAACGGGCATAATACGGGTAACACTGCGGGGCGCGGCTTGTATGTTTATATGATAACCAGTATCAAACTACGCGACGGGCGGTACAAACGAACTCACCTCTTGCATCTGTATGGGTTTGCCTGAAGCCGACAGCGGTACAATCATGGACCGCCTCGCTTCGGCGCTGCGACTCTTGCCCGCCCGCTTGATACGCTCCTCTAGTAACGATAGGTCTTTGTCAGATATCTGGAATTAAAGGTATGTTCTAATAAGTTACTGGGTTGGAAAGTAAATCTAATAATGATATTGTTTTTGAAGATATGTAGTTTGATATTATTTGCCTGTAAAAAGTGGGTTTTCTTAGGTTTATTATAATGTTTGAAGTTTTCAAAAATATAGGAAAATATACTAGCGAGTTAACTTTGATGAATTTAAGCCAGTAATCCGCTGCAAAAAACATCAACAAAACGATTGAAACATAGTTTGCCGAGGGTAAATTAACTATTAATTGTGTTCTTTATCTCTAAAGATTACTAAATATTTTAAACGAATATGTTCGACTACTGACAAATTCATTAAACAAATCCTGTGTTGTAGTGCTTAGGGAAAGACTGTATACTGTGTAACAGATTATTGTCATTAGCTTTCATCAAATTTCATTTCAAAATAATGAAGCCAATTGGAATTGGCACTCGACTCGACCAGGCAATTGAACCTGGGACCTCAGTCTTTACAGGCGAGTGCCTACCACTTGAGTACCGAGGCGTTACAACAATCATGTTTCCTGACCTGTCCGATCATCTTGTAGACCTTCTCGCCCTCCAGGAAGTAGGCGGCGGCGACGCAGTTGAGCGCGGCGGAGCGCACGGCGTTGTCGCGGTCGCCGATGTGCCGCGCCAGCTCCTTCAGCGACGCGCCGCCCGACATCACGCACGAGCCGTACGTCTCCACCAGGTGCCCGATGCATTCCAGGCATTCTGGGGGGGGGGGGGGGGACGTCATACTCACTTGATACGTCTTGGGTATTCAATTTATAGGTAACAAGAATAATTAGTCACGTAAGAACTATACTAAAAGGTTCATTTTGAATCGCGCTCAGACCCAATGAATTGTCTTCACTGTATTGTTTGTGACACAATCACAAACAATAAATGGGAAATTACATGATTACACATTATATAATTGATTATGTAGTTCGAAAATGGAACATGATGGACCAAATGACGCGTCTAGTTTTGATTGGGTATGAGAAACCAATTTTAATGATGTTTCGTATAGCCCAAGCACACAATAGTCAAAAATTTCAAAAACAAATCTTTAATACTTTCAAGTATATACGTTTCTTACCAGCTCTTTGCCTCGCGTTCTTAGATTTGAGTCCTTCCATCAAATATCCAAACAGTTTAGTGACGGAGTACACCACACAAATCTGTTTGAATAGCGCTTTTACTCCGTTGCGGACCGTGTCTTTTGGGTCGCCGACCTGGAAGCAAATACAGAGTGCAGTTCTTAAATAGTAGAGTTCAGACAACTCATTATTAAACTTTATTTGTACTTATTAGAGAGAAGTACCTAGTGTAACTTTGTATTATTTAAGAAAAAAATATAGTAAGAACTCCATTTAATTCAATTACCTGCATATTCATCAGTAGTATAAGGTAACAAACAAACATAGTAACAGGATACTTTGATACGAAAAGCGTCTCATTTATCACCAAACTAATAAATGTAATAAGTGTAACCTGCATAAGCATCAGTAGGTTAATAACAAGATACTTTAATGCGAAAAGCGCCTTATTATGAAACTAACAACTTTTATAAGATTAGCCGTTCGCGTAACCGAGATTGACGCCATTTTTGTCGCAATCTCGGGTACAAGAACAATTTTTTGTTAAAAAGCGGCATTTCAGACCCAAAACATAAAAAAGAAACTTCGTAATAACTCACCTTCGAAACCAGATAAGGTATAAAGCAATTAGCTTCATACTCGGCCATAGTATAGTCCGCTTCGATCAGATAGTGGAACACTAGCGACAGATACTCCAAGCCCTTAAGTATAACTGAAGGGTTAGTGTCGAAGAACCTTAGGGTTAGCCACTTGAGCACTAAGTCTAAGTTAGACATGAGAGATGAGCCGTTTTCTGATAGATCTTCGGATAGAGACTCAATGGCTTTTAGGTGGTATCTGTAATGTGAGGAGATTGATTAGAAGTGGGAAAATACTGTTTTTACATTAACTTCTGGCCTAAAGTTCTTACAACGTCTAAAACTCTTGACACCAGGATAAACCATTAACCTACACGTCTTATTTAATAGAATAGAATAGAAAGAAGAATAGAAAACATTTATTCAGACGAATCACACAGCAAGAAAAGAAAAAACAAAACAGAGACAAGAAGAAAACAACAGATATTACATACACTAGACAATTACACGGACAGAACTACTGTGTGAGGTCTGAAAAGGCCTCGTCTCAGCGTAATGCCGCCACGGTCGTAAAACCGTATTTAAACCTCGTTAACCCTTTACCGAAGGAATTTTGAGTAAAAAAATATGTATGGGCTGTAGTTCAGTATACACACTAAATGAAACGGGTCTGTATAGCGTGATGATACGATTGAGTCATCCCGTGCCTACGAGCGGTTTAATTAGCTCGAAACGTCGGATACGTATTTATTAAAATACGTACGCATACAGGATATTATCTAACGCGACACAGACTCGTTTCATTTAGTTTAATGAGTGCAAATCGTGTGAGTTTAAAAAGTATGCATTTCAGTAGTTAGCGAACATAGCAAGATACCTAGATTTTCAAAGAGAACAAGATGAAAAAGATCCTTAAAAATCGAACAGACACAAACCTAAAATCGCTATGGAACATGTTAGCAATCAGCTGTTTGTTCAGACCCGCTGCGCCCATCTGTTCCCTCAGTAGATCAAAGAATTCCTCGCGTGGAGTTGTGAAGTTCCATTTTAGGACTGCAATACGAATTAAAATAATAATTAGAAATAGTTTTATCGGTTTTCGAGGGGTATAAGTTCAAAGGGTGTAGGAATATTATTTCTTCTAAAGGTAAGAAACAAATTGTTGATGATTATTTTATTTCGAACTAGCAGCGCCCCGCGGTTTTACCCGCGTTGTACCCGTTCCCGTGGGATTTCGGGATGAAAAATAGCCTATAACCTTCCCGTTGAATGTGGCTATCTATTACAAAAAGAATTATTCAAATCGGACTGATAATTCCTGAGATTACCTCGAACATACAAACAAACTTACAAATTTTACCTCTAAGTATTAGTATAGATTGAACTTGTTAGTTTGATGATACTGACTATAAAACTATCTTACCCTTTAGTTTCTGATCATCAATAATACGCTGGTTCTTAGCATTATTGTTGGGTAACAACGGGGAACAATCCTCGTCGTCTTTCTTGCCACGACTGGAGGCTGACGACGGTTTTACCACCTGGAATGAAGTAAAGGCCTGTAAGACCACTGGGGAAAGACCACTCATCTCACTGAAGATATCAGCACTGCACTGGCCTTAAAAAGTATGAGCCTGTAATGTAATATCCCACAGCTGGACAAAAGCCTGCGCTGGTCTTAAAAATATAAGCCTGTAATTTCTCACAGTTGGGCAAAGGCCTCCCATCTCACTGAAGAAATCGGTACAGAAGGAAAGCATAATTACCACGCTTGCCTAATGCGTGTTAGTAATCTCTAAACCCGAGCCATGTTTGAAAAGAACACTGCTAATACAGTTAATATTTACCTTAGGAATTTGTGATAAAGGCATTTTAATAGCGAAATACGTAAATAAAAAGTGATATTAACATTATTTTATCAACTCACAAACACTTCCGCACGTATTTATTAACAGACTACGAAGTGAATTAGTTTAATCTTTCGTATCTTATCAATACTTATATACTTATATTTATAAATCATCCATTTGATATTCAATTATTTCAAACTAGCTGCGCCCCGCGGTTTTACCCGCGTTGTACCCGTTCCCGTAGGAATTTCGGAATGAAAAATAGCCTATAACCTTCCCGTTGAATGTGGCTATCTATTACAAAAAGAATTATTCAAATCGGTTCAGTAGTTTCTGAGATTAGCGCGTTTAAACAAACAAACAAACAAACAAACAAACAAACAAAACAAACTCTTCAGCTTTATAATATTAGTATAGATACAGATAGATGTTCTCGCCGACGGTACTGACAGTTACGAACACAAAAAGTATCCATACTCCTTACAACTACAATTACTTATTTTTTAAATAGGTCTTCTGATAACAATATAATCCTAACTAATATTATAAATGCGAAAGTAACTCTGTCTGTCTGTCTGTTACGCCAAAACTACAGAACCAATTTTAATGAAATTTGGTACACCGTTAGACCGGAGCCTGAGAAAGAACATAGGCTACTTTTTATCGCAACATTCTCGCGGGACCGGGTACAACGCGGGTGAAACCGCGGGGCGCGGCTAGTATGTCATACCTTCCCCTTTCCGGGCGCCACCTTCTTCTCGGCCTCCTTCTTGCCGGCTGCAGACTTGGCGCCGCGCGGTTCTTCCTTCTTCGGCTTGGAAGGCAGCGGCTGCACCGGCAGGCTGGGCCGCGCCTTGTCGAGGGCAGCCTGCACCACCGACTTGGAGCCCGGCTGGGGGGAGTGGACATTGTATTGCAATTTGCACGTTATGTTGGTTGAACATGAATATTGAATATACAAAATCAGGGTAAAGGTCTGATGTTCACTGAAGGTACAGTGAGATGGACAAATGAAGTAGTTAGGAGAAATTAATATTTAATATTTTGAATATTTAATGTTGATATAGAGATTTCTAAGCTTATTTGATCATGTAAATGTTGAATACTATTGAGAATTTACGTAAAATACTACTCTTGATACCTAATAAGAATCTAGAAATAGGTTTATGTTCAAGCTTTGGTTGCGTTTAACTGTTCAAATACTATTCACATAAAAAAACAATGTCTTCTTAAACTTAAGAGCTGGGCTCTTGTCGATAGAGTTCTTTCCACATTTTTCTCTCTTCTTCCATCCTCTTCTGCTGTTCGTACGACACGACACTGTAGCATCGTTATTTTGCATAATTTCCTACTAATACTACTTATTATAATATAAATGCAAAAGTTTGTGAGGATGTATTTATGTTATACTCTTTCGAGAAATTAAAATTAAAACTACAGGACGAATTTGGATAAAACTATCCAGTAATATATATAGCTTATACATCAGAATAACACATGAGATACATTTTATCCCGAAATTTCCGCGGGAACGGGTACAAAGCGAGTAACACCGCGGGGCGCGGCTATCTTTATATAAAGAATAATCCAGTGTTTACCTTCAATTTATCCATCTGTTTATGCATGCTCTCGTACCCGAGATGCAACATAAAGGGCAGTACACAGTCGGCGGCCACTTTCCGTACGTCGGCCGCTCGGTCTTCCAGACACGAGTACAGCGTGGGGATACACGCTGTTAGCTCTTCCCGAGGGAATGATTTGGGGGGCACTGAGGGGAGAATGTTGCAAGTTAGTTTTAAATATGGTGGTTTCTGGGATTTGTACGAATGAGAGAACTGAGAATGAGAGACACAGAAACTGTGTTAGGAAACAGTTTCTGAATACAGTTTTTTATTCCCAGAACTGGTGCTTTCGGAAATTAAAATTGAAACTGCTAAAATAATAATGAGAGAATCGAATTGCATCAAAAAACATTTAAGTTATTTTAGAATTAGACTTGAGCTTGCTCTCAATCATGAAATATTTGATATTTACAGTTTCTCTATATCTTTTCATATCTTCGGTCCTTCCATTCATATGGCTTAAAACTGTATGTATATTATTTCGTAATTTCCACACATGTCAGAGTGAAATATAACACTAAATATTTTTTTTATGTGTACATATTCCCCTTGAAACGTATACTAGTCGTGAGTCTCTTGTGATGTTATCAGTGAGTCTCTCGTATGGTGTACTGACCGTTGGGCAGGTGGTCGGCCAGCCACCCGAGCAGCGCGGTCCGCAGCACGGGCGAGCCCCCCTTCAAGTATAGTGTACTGACCGTTGGGCAGGTGGTCGGCCAGCCACCCGAGCAGCGCGGTCCGCAGCACGGGCGAGCCCCCCTTCAAGTATAGTGTACTGACCGTTGGGCAGGTGGTCGGCCAGCCACCCGAGCAGCGCGGTCCGCAGCACGGGCGAGCCCCCCTTCAAGTATAGTGTACTGACCGTTGGGCAGGTGGTCGGCCAGCCACCCGAGCAGCGCGGTCCGCAGCACGGGCGAGCCCCCCTTCAAGTATAGTGTACTGACCGTTGGGCAGGTGGTCGGCCAGCCACCCGAGCAGCGCGGTCCGCAGCACGGGCGAGCCCCCCTTCAAGTATAGTGTACTGACCGTTGGGCAGGTGGTCGGCCAGCCAGCCGAACAGTGCGGTCCGCAGCACGGGCGAGCCCCCCTTCAAGTATAGTGTACTGACCGTTGGGCAGGTGGTCGGCCAGCCAGCCGAACAGTGCGGTCCGCAGCACGGGCGAGCCCCCCTTCAAGTATAGTGTACTGACCGTTGGGCAGGTGGTCGGCCAGCCAGCCGAACAGTGCGGTCCGCAGCACGGGCGAGCCCCCCTTCAAGTATAGTGTACTGACCGTTGGGCAGGTGGTCGGCCAGCCAGCCGAACAGTGCGGTCCGCAGCACGGGCGAGCCCCCCTTCAAGTATAGTGTACTGACCGTTGGGCAGGTGGTCGGCCAGCCAGCCGAACAGTGCGGTCCGCAGCACGGGCGAGCCCCCCTTCAAGTATAGTGTACTGACCGTTGGGCAGGTGGTCGGCCAGCCAGCCGAACAGTGCGGTCCGCAGCACGGGCGAGCCCCCCTTCAAGTATAGTGTACTGACCGTTGGGCAGGTGGTCGGCCAGCCAGCCGAACAGTGCGGTCCGCAGCACGGGCGAGCCCCCCTTCAAGTATAGTGTACTGACCGTTGGGCAGGTGGTCGGCCAGCCAGCCGAACAGTGCGGTCCGCAGCACGGGCGAGCCCCCCTTCAAGTATAGTGTACTGACCGTTGGGCAGGTGGTCGGCCAGCCAGCCGAACAGTGCGGTCCGCAGCACGGGCGAGCCCCCCTTCAAGTATAGTGTACTGACCGTTGGGCAGGTGGTCGGCCAGCCAGCCGAACAGTGCGGTCCGCAGCACGGGCGAGCCCCCCTTCAAGTATAGTGTACTGACCGTTGGGCAGGTGGTCGGCCAGCCAGCCGAACAGTGCGGTCCGCAGCACGGGCGAGCCCCCCTTCAAGTATAGTGTACTGACCGTTGGGCAGGTGGTCGGCCAGCCAGCCGAACAGTGCGGTCCGCAGCACGGGCGAGCCCCCCTTCAAGTATAGTGTACTGACCGTTGGGCAGGTGGTCGGCCAGCCACCCGAGCAGCGCGGTCCGCAGCACGGGCGAGCCCCCCTTCAAGTATAGTGTACTGACCGTTGGGCAGGTGGTCGGCCAGCCAGCCGAACAGTGCGGTCCGCAGCACGGGCGAGCCCCCCTTCAAGTATAGTGTACTGACCGTTGGGCAGGTGGTCGGCCAGCCAGCCGAACAGTGCGGTCCGCAGCACGGGCGAGCCCCCCTTCAAGTATAGTGTACTGACCGTTGGGCAGGTGGTCGGCCAGCCAGCCGAACAGTGCGGTCCGCAGCACGGGCGAGCCCCCCTTCAAGTATAGTGTACTGACCGTTGGGCAGGTGGTCGGCCAGCCAGCCGAACAGTGCGGTCCGCAGCACGGGCGAGCCCCCCTTCAAGTATAGTGTACTGACCGTTGGGCAGGTGGTCGGCCAGCCAGCCGAACAGTGCGGTCCGCAGCACGGGCGAGCCCCCCTTCAAGGCGTCGGCCACCATCTCCCCCTCGAAGGGCGCGCCGCCGCCCGCCGCCGCGCTCCACGCCGACAGGCACGACACGGCGGCCGCCCGGATCCACTGCTTGCTGTCGCCGAGCGCTGCGGACACAATATACGATAGGGCGGGTTGCTTCAGCTTACGCTTACGCGCCAGTAATCCTTACTCACGTCTCTACGGACGTAAGTAAATGAAAAATCGTAGCTTTGTACTGACAGCCTGATTAACTTTAACAGATTGTCATTTCATATTGAAACTTCTAAAAAAACCTGCGAACATGTTATGACTTGAATGAATTTTCCCACAACAAAGAGTTAAAATTCTTAACATTTTCATGGGTCGTACATAATTTACTACATTATACTACTATCTAACGTCAAAACCAACCTTGAAAGAAGGCCGGGAAGAATGTCCGGACATGCGTCTTGCACTTGCTGCCCATGGCCTGCGCCAGCGCCTCGCATATGTTGAGCGCGCTCTGCGCCAGCTTGGAGTTGGAGTCGAGCAGGCGCGCGCCCAGCGCCGCCGGCAGCTCGCCCAGCGACGCCTTGATGGGCGCCGACTGCGAGATGATGCCCTTCACCTTGTCCAGGGCTTCGTTGCGGACCTGACGATACAAATTACAATGTGTCAAGATGAATACGTCCTAAAGATCAAGTACGTTAACATCTAAAATAAATTCATACGAGTATAGACACTCGCTTATACGGGGCGTTTTCTAATCTATACTAAAATTATACAGAGGAAAAATTTGTATCAGGAATTACCTGTCCGATTTGAATAATTATTTTTGTAATAGATAGCAAAATTCAACGGGAAGGTCATAGGCTATTTTGAATCCCGATATTCCCACGGACACGGGCACAACGCGGGGCGCTGGTAGTGTGTGTAGTGCGGAGGATGTGTAGTGTTACCTTCCAGTTCTTGTCGTTCATCTCCCCGACGAGCGCGTCGGTGATGAGCGGCGCGAGGTCGGTGCGCGCGCGCGCCTCGTCGGGCGGCGGCGGCTCCTCGTCGGCGCACGAGTCGCCGCCCTCCTCCACCTCGTCCCCCACCGAGCCCTTGCTGCCCGACTGGAGAGGGGAGAGGGTACTATTATTTTAGTTGGGAGTAGGGTAGATTGGGGCGGCCTAAACATTTCAGGCGTCAGGGTTGGCCCCTAACCTACTCGAACTTACTTAAGGTAGATTACAGTTATTTAACCCCTCGTATGCCGGAACGCGGATCCAAGCCAAACACAATTGATTTTCTATTGTGTTTCTAATGCCGGCATACAAAAGGTTAATATAGGTGTAGACAGTCATAAAGTCTAGGGTAATACCGATTTAGAAGTTGCTTTAGAGAGGTTTAGAGAATGTAAAAAGCTTGTAATAATAATACTTTTACAATAAAAGTAACCCGTCCTCAAAACTTTAGAACTAAAAAGCATTATAATAAAATGGGATTAAACACCCCAAAAATATGTTATAAGTTCTACGTCGATATTCGTGCGTGTATCTGTCCGTAGCTCTTAAACGGATGGACTAATGTCGATAGGATTTTTCATTTGAAAGCCAGTTTCCTTGCAATGGTTTTTAGCTATATATGGTTCAACCTTTTTTGCACTGGGGGATTTTTAATTGTTTTATTTAACTTGTTAACATTATTGGTTTCCATAGTAAAAGGCCGTATTAGTTTCAAGGTGGTTTCAGATTCACTGATCTGAACGTACCTTAACAACAGACCCTTGTCTAGTCGGCGTCGGCGGCGAGCTGTTCACATGTTTGTCCAACTCCAAACTGATCAGTTGTATGGTCGCTGGTTTTTCCCCTTCAAAATGACTGATCAATGAAGGTCCCACGTACAAAGAGAGAATTCCAAGGAAATTAACGGTAGATGTTCGGACGTTCGGATTGGTAGCTATCAGGGCCTTTTTCGAGTGAGCTATGATAGTTTTGATGTTCATACTGAAAATAATTAGATTTTTTGTTACTATCTGTAAATATTGCGGAAAAAATACGTATAATAGAAATATATGCCTGAATTGTCATCCACAATATTTTTACACTGTTCATGCATTACATATTCTTGATTAATTTTTTTATTAATTTGTGCATTGCAAGTATTTCCCTCGTTTAGTATTTATTTATCTTTTAACAATTGCCAAAAGCTACAACATATAAATGACAGCGTTGTAAAACTTCTCATTTAAATATTGGTGTCACTTATAGGCATCCACAGCATTGAAAACAATGAAACTTAACATGGTGATAGTAGGATCTTCCAATCATCTGGCGAAATGACACCCGTGCAATAGATTCGCCAATACATATGGCAATACCCCGTCAAGTTTTCTATTTTGGGTAAGTATAATACAACTTTATGATATGTAACACCAGTCGATACAATAGCTTTGGTACTTTTACATTTTTATATGAAGTTTCGGTCATTACAGGAACAGTGATCACAGAAGATTACTGATTCTGCTGACGTTTCGGCCCCTTTACAGGAAGCTTGTTCACAGAAGACTCTGCAAGTAAAATGGTGAAACACCCCTAGTTTAACTAGCAAAAACACTTACGAAAATCCAAACTCCTTAACAGCATTAGTCATCCAGTTATACAACTCCGATTGTACTTTAGGGTTCTTCTGCATGTCCATCGCGAAGGACAGACCCTCGTTAATCACATGTTCCAGCCCGCAAGCGTCGGCGAGCGATGTGAGGCAATCGGCAGCGAGGCCCGCACAGGACGACTCGCCTAACTTGTGTACTATGTCATGGAGTACAAAGTCGGCTGAAATTCTGAAAGGGAACAATATAAAATAATAAATAATATTATGAAAAGTTAAAGTTTCTAACTTTGTTTGGGAGGTTAAGGGTTAATCTCGGAAAATAGCAATCAGATTTTAATAAAACTTTTTGTAATAGATTCAACGGGAAGTTATAGGCCATTTTTCATCACGAAATTCCCTCGGGAACAGGCACAACGCGCGTAATACCGCGGGGCGCTGCTAGGTACACTAGAACAAACAATGCGTAGTGTACCCGTAAACGTAGTTTCAATTCAAAATACACTACAAAATACTTACGTAGAAACGGGAAAGTTCTCCGTAATATATTTACAAGCTTCCAGCCTGGCCTTCAACACTTGCACGTTGATATCTTTAAGGCCTGGTTTCCTGTTTAATATCCTGAAGAGCACTTGAGACGTCGCCTCGCTGGCAGACAGGCCGTGTATAGTGGAGATGAAGTTCTGTACGGATGATAGACGGGTCTTCCAGTTGCCATCCACCATACCTATGTAAATACGTAAGTAAGGAAGTACGTAAGTAAGTAAGTACGTAAGTAAGGAAGTACATAAGTAAGTACGTAAGTAAGGAAGCACGTAAGTAAGTAAGTAAGTACGTAAGTAAGGAAGCACGTAAGTAAGTAAGTACGTAAGTAAGGAAGCACGTAAGTAAGTAAGTAAGTACGTAAGTAAGGAAGCACGTAAGTAAGTATTAGCCTGTAATGTCCCACTGCTGGGCAATGACCTCTCATCTAACTGAGGTAAGTTGGAATACTATTAATTAAATAAGATTATTACTAAGTAGCGTTCGTAGCGGTTGATTAAGCGATGTAAGCTTATTATGATCGTTACGCAACGCAGCTCGACCCCTACTTAGACGGGCACGTAAAATTGTCGATCGGGACCGACAATTTTACGTGCCGTTTACTATCGGGACTCCCGATAGTTCCAAAACTAAAAATTCCGACACCAGGGCAAAGCCACAAACCTACACGAACTTACTTATTACAAAATGTTTTAAACCCATTTAACACATTTTTTGTGTGGGGTTTTTCGCCGGCGCAAAATATTGCTTCCGGATTTAGAAAAATAAACTCTCTCTCTCTCTCTCTCTACCCCCCTCCCCCTCTCGCCTGTCTCTCCATTTCTCTCTCCCCCTCTCTCTCTTTCTCCCTCTCACTCAGATAGAAGCATCTGAAGATCTAAGACCCGTTTTCACTCTCTTCTCCATTCGGTTGAAGAGCGAGCGAGCGTTTTAACACGGCTCGCAATACCTTATCCCCACACTCACCATTAATCACATCGGGTGGGAACAACATTTCCGCCTTGGCGTCGACTTCCTCCGGCGACAGTTCGTTTTCTCTCGGAGGACTCGGTCGGATAGCGCGTCCTGGCGCAACTTTTTTACTCGCTGCCGGCTTCTTCGCTGCTACAGGATAAACGTTGGGTTAGGTTAGTGAAATTGTGATGGGTTTATGCCACAAAAACTAAACTTGGAGATGTGTTCCGACACATGCGAGTCAAAATATTATGTTATTATGACACTAGGTTTCGTGCTCAGCGCGGAGGTTGGCATCACTCTGTATCTCTATGGTTTATGCAGTTTTACAATAACGCGTTGTATCGGTTCCCGCGGGAATTTTGGGATAAAATGTATCCCATGTGTTATTCTGATGTATAACCTATATTACTCTAAAGTTTTATTCAAATCCGTCCAGTAGTTTTTACGTGAAAGAGCAACAAACATACATCCATCCTCACAAACTTTCGCATTCATAATATTAAATTAAAAAATTAAATTAAGTAGGATAGGATAGTAGGATAATATAGTTAGGTCCCCGTTGTAATTGATTGATTAATATTTGTTTTTTGAATATAGAAGGTACTAGCAAAACCCCGCCTTTACATATACCGTTAATATAGACATATACATATATACACGCATATTATATATAATAGAGTATAGAGAAAATTAGTATAGATACACCAAAGGCCAAAGGTTTTCCTTCACCACATTAAAATAATATAAAACAATGTGTGCACTGACTAGAGACGGGCCGTTTGACCGGCTTGGGCTGCGCGGAGCCGGCGCTCGGCTTGGAATCCCCTTTACCGGTGGGCGGCGGGTTCGTCTTCGACTTCTCCTTCTTCGGCGCAGACACTTTCACTTTAATCTCGGCCTGTGGAAAAAGGACAAAAATATTCACGTAATTTTGGACACGTAAAGATGGTGTTTGGTGTGCTACGGAATAAGCCTGGTGTGTTTGCAAGGTCACGAAGAGAGTTTTAATGTACAGTACAGTATTAGCCCACAGCTGGGCAAAGGTTTCTCATTTTACTGACGATATAAGTACAGTTCAATGTAATGGATGTTAATAAGTGTCACCTTATCAGCAAACTCCTTAATCTTCTGCTCCTTCAACGGATCAATCTTCCCTATATGCGGCGCGATGTTCTTTTCACCAACCAGTTTGGTGGCCGTGCCGAGAGCTTCCGCCGCCGCGTCTCTTACAGCTGGGTCTGAAAACGAAGAGAAAGAGTTTGTTATGGCATTGACAGACCTTTACCTCAACGGGTAAATGAATAAGCAATTTTGTTTAAAATTTGCCTTTCAGAAAAGTTTTATAGTCAAGAGTCTTCAGAGGTTTATACGTCAAAGTTAAATGAGAAATTAGTAACAATAACGCCCTGCGGTTTTACCCGCATTGTACTCGTTTCCGAGGGAATTACGGGATAAAATGTATCCCATGTGTTATTCTGATGTATAACCTATATTACTCTTAAGTTTTATCCAACTCCGTTCAGTAGATTTTGCGTGAAAGAGTAACAAACATACATACATACTTACGAACTTTCGCATTTATAATATTAGTAGGACATATATCAAACTCTACATCTGAAAGATACCAACCAGCACTTTCAAGCAACTTCAACAGTCCTCCAACGTACACCTTCACCAGTTTCTTGCTAAACGCCGCCGGTTGTGTGACACAGAGCGCGCGTGCCAAGAACTGAGCGCTTTCGGCTTTTATAGACGGGTTTTTGTTGTCAAAAGCGGCTAGCATATCCTCGCTGATAGCTTCTAAGTTAGTCTGAAATTTAAAGGAGATTGTTGGAGTAAGTATAACTATTATGGTATTGATTAAACAATTAGGAACTCATTTAAGAAAGCCATGTTGCCTCAAAAAAGGAATGCTGAATGATGAGGTAACTTTACATTCTCCATGACCTTTTACATAAAGGTCATTAGCCTTAAAGCAACCTTACAAAGTAACAAGGTTGACTGATTTCCTCTTTCATCACAGGGCAAAGGCCTCTCGCTTACAGAAGACATCTCAAAACAGGATAAGGAAAAACTACTACACATGTCAATAAAACACCCCATTATACTCACACACGGATAAATAGCATCTATAGCTTCTCTCAACGAGATGACTACATTAGTTTTCTTCTCTTTGAATTTCTCCAAAATCGCTTGGACGCAAGCGGTGGCGTACGGCGAGAATTTGTTGCGAAGCCCGGTAGCTACCAAGCCCAGTAGACGACCGCCTAACGCGACTAACATCACGTTTGTGTCTTTGGATATCACCTGGAAATATAAAGGAAATTATCATATACATTTAAAACTCATAGTATTCGCACTCATTATACAAAATGACGTATTTATTGAAAAACGGGATGACATCCCGTGACCACGAGCGGTGTAATCAGCTCGAAACGCTGGCGAAAGTCAGTTTCATTTAGTGATATTATTAATAGTCTGTGTGGTGAAATTATTCAAAACTTCTTAATGATTTACAAATCTATTTATTTTTGCGAATCCTAAGATGTCTACTAAAATTGCAGTTTATTTAATCGCAGACAATGAATTTTATAGAGGAAAAACTTTGTCAAAAAACGAAATCATTTCATGTTTCAGGACAAGACTAAGTCCATTATCATGCATGATGAATGAAATCTCCTACACTGGTATATGGTATTAACGTATGGTCACAAACCAGAAAGAATGTCGAGCAGTAACCTTCTACTTTTTTCTCTCTCACTAGTATTTCAATGCCGCTAATACGTTATGTGAGTGAGACAGTAAATTATTTTGTGCTAGTGACAGAGACAAATAGTAACAGCTCATTGGACGAAATTCATCTTAATCCCTACCGTAAAATAGCACAGGCCAGGTTTATATTAAAAACTACCTCAAAGGACCCTGGGCAGATTACTATACAGCCTGGCCCAAAAGCTCAACAGTCACGTAACCGATGTCATTTGATCCCAAGTTCCTTTTTCATCAAACTTCAACCAACCTTCTTCAAAGCCCGAACCAGATCAGCATAATCCCCCGGCTCCAACCTAGGAGACACCTTCAGTATATTCTCCAAGGCGTCGAGGGCTTCCTTCCGTTCCTGCCACTTCTTGGCTTCCAGCTTCTCGTAGAAGTCTTTGGGCAGCTTGGAGAGGATCTCCACCGGGTCGAGTAGATCGAACGGGTCCATGTCGGGGGAGTCGCCGGCGGCGGAGTCGTCCTCGTCGTCCTCGATACCTCCTACGAAAATATCCGGATTTTTATATTTCGCTAGCAATGCCCCGCGGTTTTACCCGCGTTGTGCCTGTTCCCGTGGGACTTTCGAGATTTTTATTACTTGTTTTCTCATATAAAAACCTTGTCCTGACAATAAGGACCTCATAAAAAAAATCATCATCCAATTTGGTGCAGTCGTTCTGAAGTTATGCGCTAAGCAACACATTCAGCAATTCATATTTAAATTAAAGACTAGCAACGCCCCGCGGTTTTAACTGTGTTGTGCCCATTGATGAGAAATAGCCTTACATGGTAATATGTAATTCGCCGAAAACCGTAACGGAAACTTAAACAGAACCTAATTAAGACACCATGGTAAACATCTATTGAAAATATAACTACTATTTTTGTTCACTAGATGCACAATAAAATGTGTATGTGCAATGATGCCAATACGCAGTATTTCACTCGTCTTAAACCTAAATCAAAAATTACCCGTAACGTGTCTGAATCATCAATTAATCATAGTAATTTATCATCAAATCAATTAATCAATTAATCATAGAAATATTGATAACAGTATGACGTGACATCACACTGACATTTTGATGACAGCAGAATACATAAACAAATTATTAAAAACTCCTTTCTAAATATTTCCCAATGGCCTCATTAACAGTATAACACAGGAAATATAACCCCGAAAAACTTACACTAAATACACAACACGATTTTCAATGATGTACATAAATTTTATAATTCAGTTCATTGGTTATGTGTTAACGTCACGCGACCCTAACTAAGGGGTTTGAACTCGAAATACCTCAGATTTATAACGTTGCCGCCAACGCGATATACTAACAATAACAACTATTGGGCGAATAAATTATAAGGCACTGAAATACAGTATTGGTTAATATTATAGTGTAAACTAATAATGCCCGCGGTTTTACCCGCGTTGTGCCCGTTCCCGAAGGAATTTCGGGATTTTTTATGCATATAAACCTTCCTCTTGAATCACTCCTCACAAACTTTCACTTACTATATTAGTAGGAACTACTGTAAAGTTTCATCCAAATCCATTCAGTAGTTTTTGCGTGAAAGAGTAACAAACTTATATACATCCTCACAAACTTTCGCATTTATAACAGTAGTAGGATCTCACCATCGTTAGAAGCCGCGGCTGGAGTCTCTCTGATCTTGTGCTGCTGCGACCTCAAGTACCGAGTAGGCTGAGCGCCTCCTGTCCCGCTGAAGGCTTCTCTGAGCTCCTGTTGAACTACCGCTTGGAGCGAAGCAATGTGGGGCTCAACTGCTGGGCCTATCCATCTGTGAACAGTTCCAGTTGATTGAAGGCTAGCAGCGCCCTTCGTTTCTAACTGCTTTTTGCTCGTTCTCGTAGTAATTAATGATTAGAAAAAGCATATAATCTTTTTCTTGAACATAGATATCCAATAGAAAAATAATTATTCGAATCGAACTAGTAGTACCTGAGATAAGTGCCTTCAAACAAACAAAAAACGAACTCTTCAACTTAATGTAATAAAGTACAGGTAGTTCAAACTAATGTATGATTACCTAATTAACCCACCATGTTAAGAATGAGGGTTAAGTGAACGCCTATTGAGACTGAACCACATGAAAATACTTTTTCCCAACGATTAGTCAACCCTTGAGCGAAACGCAAAAGAGTAATTAATGAGTCCATCGAAAGATTCTCATTTTATTATATTAAGGGTTTAATGAAGGGCTTTTGCATCCAACGAAATCCATTTCAATGTTACGAAATACATTTCAATGTAGCTTGTCAATTATGCCTCAGTTTAGTATGTTTGTAAAATTTTAGGTTCAGAAAAAATATTGTTCTTTTTTCGGTTTTCATTAAATTTTGTGTGCATATTGGGAAGGTCTAAGAATAGGTCAACATCTATTTTTCATACCGTTAATGTTAAGGGTGGTCCACCCCTTAATAAAAAAAATATATATTTTATATGGCTAAACAATGTTTGCCGAATCAGCTAGTTCATAATAAAAGACAAGGTAATAACAAAAAAATATAATTTATCTGAACTAACCTGTGCATCTCCACAACTAACGCCTTCATCTCATCTCTAACCGTCTTATCTCTATCAGCCAGTAGCACCCCAATCTTTTTGACCATCGGTTTGATGGCTATCACTTTATTGCCAAACTGTTTGAGTGCTTGATTCAGCGTAGCTGTACAAGCAGCCACCACTTTAGGATTTTTCTGTTCCATGCCTTTGAGTAATTCTTCTTCCACTATCTCGTGTTTTTCTATTTCTACGTACATCAGTGTTATCTGTGAAAAAAGATTTTGATTAAGAGAGAGCTTTCTAATGTGGAAGAATGGATCATATTAGTTTCGGTACTAAAAGGCAATGATTGAGGTTCCTATAGGAAATTGATTAAAAAACCTCTTCAATTTAATCTGAAGGTGAAAATCATATGAAAATCCGGCCTCTAGGTTTGAGTTTAGGGAAAACAATATGGGGCCTTAATTTTTTACTTTTAATAGATAAATAGTGAGGATAGTGGCAATTCAATCTAAGCGCTACCGTGCTTCGGAGGGCATGTTAACCAGTCGGTCCAGTTTATTCCAATCGTTAACCATCTCGGAGGCCTTTAGGCGGAAAAAAAATCGGACACCATGGTTGGCCACTAAGCTACTCGAGTTTACTTAGGATAGATCATTAGAATCAATAGAGATATCAGCATAATAGCAGCGCCCCGTGGTTTTACCCGCGTTGTACCCGTTCCCGTGGGAATTTCGGAATGAAAAATAGCCTATAACCTTCCCGTTGAATGTGGCTATCTATTACAAAAAGAATTATTCAAATCGGACTGATAATTCCTGAGATTACCTCGAACATACAAACAAACAAACAAACAAACTTACAAAATTTACCTCTTTATAATATTAGTATAGATTATGTTACCAAACCATCAATCTGTTTGTTACCTGTAAAGCCAGATCTTTAGTCTTAGTCTTGGGCGCGGCGATGCACTTGGCGACGATGCCGGACATCACCTCGCCCGTCGTCTTGCCCGCATACCCGCAGTTTTCCACGAACACCAGTGCGGCTTCCAGACCTGATAACAAATGTTAATATTGAGAAGGATGACTGAGAGATCATTCATCATCGGACATCAATTGACCAATCACGACGCATTACGATAAGGTTTTGACAAAGTCATTACGTTGTTTGAAAATTTTAATGCGCTGTGATTGGTCGTTTGAGCTCCGCACAGCTCCGCTCATTTTCAACAGTGCCCCGGAGTTGAACCCGCAATGTAAACGTATCCGTGGAAGTTTCGTTCTAAATACAACTTTTCCTATTTAATGTAGCAGTCATATATGTGAAATATCATTTTTCAAATCCGACTGCTATTAACGTATAAACAAAAATAAAAACAAACTGTTCAGGTTTATTACATTAGCATACAATTAGCGTGAAAGAGATAGGTAAAATATCGCATAGTTCCTGAAGTCGAAACTTATTAAAACATTAAAACTAAGCTCGTTGATTCGTCATACCAGTCGTCATGAATTCACGTGTACCACGAGACCAGAAAGGCACACCAATAATCCTTTTAACTAAACATCAGTGTCAGATTAAAACAACAGTCACGGGACAAATACAGCTGTAATCCTTTAACAAGTCACATTAAAACCGATATTGGAGTCACCTTTACAATTTAGATGATAAGAATAACAATAAAAGAAATGTATCGCCAAAAATTTAAATTACTTTGGGTACCTATGACCCAAAGTAAGAAATACAAGGCACTTAACAAAAGGCACCACCTCAGTTGTTGCTGTACGGGACGGAGCCACACAGCAAAAAGAGGAAAAAAATCCTTTTAACAAATGGGCACAAACCGGCTGCCGGTCGGATAGTGTTGAATTCCTTGTATTGTGGTTGTACAGAAGTATAGCACAGGTAAGTGAAATCGACTGGCACACTAGACCCGCAGCTGCCTTGCACCCGCGTGTGCGTGCAAGGAGCTTAAAAGAAACTATTGTTCGAGTATTGATGATCAACAACAGATTTAATACATGCTAGCTATTGATACAATTTCTTCGATTCCAGTTGATGGTTCTAATAGGAGTTATGGGGGGTAGAACTTTAAATAATCTTTTCTTATTTTAAGCCTACGTCATACAAAAAACACATCCTCTCTGCGTTAAGTCTTTACGATCAGCTGTTCGGAATATGCGTTGATACATCACTCATTCAGGACAAAAATATATAGGTACCTATGTCTAGATAACTAGTTCTGCGATTCCTAAGTCGTCACACGTGTGATCACGTGAAGTAGCACGGTAATTGACGCGTGCTCGCCCATGTGATGGGAAGCCTTGTTTATTACTCCCACAATTTTCTGATTGGATTACTGTCAAGTCGCAACTTACTGAATTGGACGGTTCACTGAACTAAGACATATTAATTGTTGATTGTACAATTTATTGCGATCGTACGCAGTGACCGATACTCATCATTCGAGTAACGAAGGACATTTCCAGAGACGGTGACTAATATAAATAGCTAGCAGCGCCCCGTGGTTTTGCCCGCATTGTGCCCGTTTCCATGTGCATTTTTGCAATAAAAGTATTCACAAACTTTCCTCTTGAATTTCTCTGTATGTCGGGGAAAACACCGAATGAAAATCCGTTGATCAGTTTTTGTGAACATCAATTATATTCAGACGGACAGACTTTTGGGGACTTCGTTTCATAATATTTACAGATCATGAAACTTATAATATTCAATAAGTAAAGCAAAGCCTAGAATTAAAATATGAGGCTATCATTTTCAGAGCAAACGCCTTATTCACTGAGTAACATTACAGTGTAAAACGTTATGTTAAAAAAACTAAAACAAACCTCTCTCCTGAGCTAGAGCATTAGTATCTGTGACAAACTTCTTTATAAGTCCCAGGTACTTGTTCCACTCCGGAGACTTCTCATCGTCTATTTGGTTGAAAAGTTTGATCGCCTCTTCGTATCCGGCCACGCGGGCCTTCCACAGCTTGTGTACACATTTGTCTTCTATCGGTAACTTCTTGTATTCATTCTCATCCTCCATTGTGGGTTTGGGTTGTTATATCCTGTGGATTGAGAGGGTTTTATAGCTTCTTGAGTTATTTAAACTTCCATAAAATTATATCAGATGTTAGTTAAGTGCCAAGTTTTATTCAAAAGTTTTGATGTACAGTCACGAGCGTTAATTTGGGACCCATTTCCATCAAATGTTGTTAGAACATTCATAATGCAATAGGGTCGAAACTTTAGTTTGTTATAAACGTAAAGTTATCGATGGTAAACAATATAACATTGATATTACGATAAAATATTAGCTCTAAATAGCGTAAGTTTGCTACACGATATTCAACCTTAGGTGGGTCCCAAATTAATGCTCGTGACTGTATTACATCTTTCTCTGGATCAAGTAATAATAAATTATTAAGGCATTTACATAGGTACACATAGGTTCTCTATTCATGTAATGAACAATGTTTGTGATAAGTTAACTCAAGTAAAACAACTCAAGTTGTAGCCAATTCCTCTAATTTGAGTGTTATTTGAGTATTCTAGCTAGTTGTTCTACATGAAGTATCAAAGTCTTATATGTCTCTTCCATTTCAATACACAATGTTATCCTAAACACCTAAATAACCTACATCACAAGCTTTGAATAAAAATCAATACTTCATAAGTAGGCAAGTATTTGCTTCAGTTAACCAATACAATAGTTATGTAGCACAAACAAACAGTACATTCTACAAATATCAGGTGAATGACTTAACTTATAAATGCCTAATTGTGGTCAAAGAAAACTAATGAAGCAGTTACAGAGTTGAGAAACTGTTCTAGAGATTAGTGACAGTCCAAATTCAAACATCATTACTGATCTTTCAACCAGACAACTTCTTCCATTTAGGAAAAAGGTTCAGTGATAATAGGATGAAATCATTAAACCTTTTGCCTCTTCAGAAGGAATCATCTCGAGCGGGAGAAAATATTTGTATAAATAAAAACTTTATAAATATGTAGGCTTCGTTAATTAAAGCTGTCAGATGTACGCCAGCTTAAGTTTTGGCAAAATAGGCTCAGCCAATTAATATGAATATTTTGTAGATATTTTACATTTACATACTTAATTAATTTCTGATTTTATATTACAATATATATGTGAATTCGTTATATTTTTTTTCAAACAGATTAATCATTGGCTATTTAATATGTCATAAATATTCATAATCAATATTATTAAGAGGGTATTTACTAAAGACAGTTACTTAAGTAAGCAAACATTCCAGTCATCATAAAAGGCTCTAAGTAACAATATTGTATGAAACATGATCAACAACTCATGCATAAACACTGGCACAGTCCGTATAAAGAAGCAGTTAGCCCTGAATTTAATTCAACTGAAGTACAATAAGCCGAATAAGGCCAACCTTTTAAACTCAAGCAGTTTCACTGAGAAGGTCAAGGAAGGGACTGTACAATGCACAGATGATTAATCAGTAAAATCAAAACAATTTCTCGATAAAGATAACAGTAGGTAGCTATGACAAAATAATTTATCATGGTATACATGAACAAAAGGATCACATAAAATGGCACTCATTGGCCAATAACTGATGATCTTGTCGATAATTTAATGTAAGCAACGTAGAGACAACTTTCATAAAGCGTAGGTGTGTATTTTTAGAGTCCCAAGACATACAATGCAGCTAAATACGTTAATCTACGTACTGGTGGTGACTCAAGTTCGCATGCATGTATTAAATGGAATAATGGCTCCTTCTCGCTACGGTATACCGGAACAAAAGCTAGATTAACAGCCGGTTCATTTATAGCCGTGTCAATTAAATGCCAAGACGAGAAACTAGATAGACCACATCTGCGGAGACTGCGGTGTTTTACAACGGTCACTTTCTCGTACCTACAACAAACAAATCCAACTCAAATGTCACGATACTCACCTTTTATAATCTTTTCCGGAATATCTCCGACATAAACCGTTGCGCAAAACAATTTTGATACTCGAAAATATAAAACACTCACATTATCGACAAGAATAGTAGGCGACAAACGAAATTTATCTTTTCATAAACGTCGCCGTTTTAGTCGTTTTTTTATGTTTGCAAAATGAAAATGGATGGACGGAGACGGAAGAATTACTTGTGTTGCTATGTACAAAAAATCAAATTTGATAAGTTCCACTTGATACGAATGATTCGTCAGTTACGAAACTGATGAAAAAATGCAGAGAATACATTATAACTAACATAATTAATTTAAGTAAATATGTATTTATATACATATAAATAATATTTTACAAGATAAATGATAAAGCTAGTGATTCACTCAGTCCGGTTAAAAAGTTAAGTAAAATAACATAATTTAATTTCACTATGGTCCGTTTCAAATTAAATTTAGTTTTTGATTTTATTTCAATATTTTGGGACATGCGTCTTAGAAGAATCTTTTATATAATTAATTAACTATGAATTAAGCTTGTAAAACTAGTTAACAGTATTCTTGCCTGAAATCCAATGTTTGAATATTTGTTTGAATCTTAATAAGACGTCATCAGTCAAATTAGAAATGTTTTATTTCAGTCAGTCACTTTTCAAATGATCATCTGTGATAATCCTGTATTTCTACTCAGGCAATACTGTTAATAAGTTCATTCTTTTAGTATTACTCATTCATTCAATTAAGTGAACAACGAAATAATTAGATTACTCAGTCAATCGTTCACTGTTCAGTTGTTATTGTTTGTCATTTTTTTTAACAATCAGTTTTAGGAACTTGCGCGAGCGAGACGTGTGTCGCGTAGTTTTGTGACTACTGTGCGTTCGCAGTTCTAAATAAAACGAGTGTTGTAATCCCGCTAAATGCTGTTAATTCTAGCAGTTAGTGTGTAGAGACTTCTGTTATGACGTGGAATTAATCGGAACTATTGTTTTCATTTATCTAAGTACTGATATTTTGTACAAACATTGTGTTGTGTGTCCGTTCATTCCAACGCCGAGCTAAGGAGTCAACAGCTGTTTTAAATGTAGTATGTTTTGTACTGTGAGTATTATTTATTTAACCACTTACATTATGTATATTATAAACATAGATTGTTTCACGTATCGTACACGGTCTTTACAATTCAACCATAAGTGCATTGGTCGGTTCTCGATCAGTTCTTATTTGTAAATTTATTTACTATAGCTTAGCGTCGGATAAAATACGTGATGTGCGATAAGATGCTAATTTTTATAAGTACAGACTTAGGTACCTATATTCGTACAGCTAACTTACATTGTATGTACTCTTGCAATCTAGTATTTCGGCTTGATCGTATTCTTTGTTTCCTATTGGTACTCACCTACCCTACCTACAGTTGTGATTTGAATAAATGACTTGACTCAGACCTCTCGTTCTAATCACCTAAGTCCTCCCATAGCTATATGTTTCCCTTGATAAAACTAATAAGAACCCCCCTACTCCATACCAAAATATTTTTATAGGTATAAAAAAAACATAATACAACATCCCCTTAAAAATCACAAGACTAACTTAAGTAATACAGCTAAACTAAGAATAAACCATACATAATTAATTACCACACTCTATCAAACATTGTGTGAGTTGAACAGAGTAATAGCTGTTGCCAACTGAAAGACTCAGTTTACATTTACATAAACACTGAAAAACATTCAGTGGCTGAAAAAGATTTAGAAAATTGTTTTTAAAAGTATATCAGATTTTATTTCTGTACATTACTTTGTTAAAATTTACTTAAGTTTATTTATATTAAACCTGGACAAATACACACACGGTTAATTAGACCCAAACTTGTGTTATGGAATCTCACTCACTGATACATAAATACATAAATACTTTATAGGGTCATTGCGCCTGTTCGCGTCCAGCGCCCTATTCGCGTCCATTTTTCGGACCTCCCTATAAAAATTCTCGAAAATAGGTATATTAACACACTAAATCACCGAAAAGTCGTTACCGCTAATACCTAATCGTATAAGAGGCACATAGACATAGACAAAAGTTCTGTGAGCCCAACAAATCATGTCTAGAAAAAATAGTTAGTTTCCGTTCTTCAACAAAGAAGCGCAAACGCGCGAAATGTTGGCAAAAAAATAGTGAGCAGGGGCGCGTTCGACGGTAAGTATTTTATTGTTTTATGCGTATTTTAGAATACACAGCTGTTTCTAGACATAAGGCATGAAAAAAGGACTAATATTAATTATGTAATTGCTTGTTTTTTTTAAAGTTAACAGTTAAAATAAGGTGGACGCGAATTACTACACCGAATTTATAAAACTTCCACTTTGCGACCACAATGGACGCGAACTCGTCTATTTATGATTTAGTTAGTTTTTATTTTTATGTGATAAAATTAAAAAAGGGGATTTGTTTTTACTTTTTATTTATGTATTATTATCATGCAATTGTAATGAGCAATTTGCGTCCACGTTATTATGATTGTAGAAAAAGATAATATCGTATATCATATGTGGACGCAAACTATACCTACAAGGAAATAGTATTGTACCAAATTGCGTCCATTTTTTCATTAAATTCAAATAATAGCATAAATATATTTTTTAACTTATAATTTAATATGCAATATTTTTTTTTATTAAAACTAAGAGTTAAAACTAAAAACACTCCCCTGCTGAAGTTTTCTTTGCAGAAATTTCTATCGAAACTGAATCTGAGAGGTAGGTATCTTATGGAACTATCAATGGTCGTTTTTCCATTACCCGGCCCGGCACCGGCACGGCTCCGGCATGGCCGAGCACCGGCACCGGCGCCGGGGTTTCGTTTTTCCACTGCGCCGGTGTCGATGCCGGTTTACGCCCGGTGAGTGGTACAGTACTGACACGGACTTACACACTCACACGGCTACAATTCATATAAATATGCAATACACATGCAATTTTGCCGGGCCGGCACCGGTGGGAAGCTTGCTACCCCGGCGCCGGCGACGGCGCCGGCAGGACTCAATGTCGGGCCGGCGCCGGCGCCGGCGCCGGTAAGTCAAAAAGCGAGCCATACATTTTCATACATTTTTGCTACCCCGGCACCGGCACGGCGCCGGCGCCGGTGCCGGGCTGGGTAATGGAAAAACGCCCAATAGAACGAAATATTTTAGAATTGGATGCAACTAAAGACGTCTAAAGAAATCACCATCTCTTCATTATACGTAGAAGATGAAAACATAAATGATGAACTCCGGTTCGACTGTGCAGGTTCAAACAGTAACAGCCGAAATACACTCTACACCAAAACCTTGGTGGATACCAGATGTGGAATCTGAGAAAGAACATGTACCAGCCGTGGAGATAACGGAATATTCTTAAATAAAGAATCTGTTAAAATACAATTTTTCTTTACATTATCTGAAAAATATCACCCCTACATTCCTTTTCTTAGCTGGTGGACGCAAAGTGGTCTATGGGTGGACGCAATTTAGAATTTTTGGACGCAAAGTGGGTAAAACGCCTATTTTTGAAGTTTTTCTATTTATAAAAAAAACACAAGCAGTTTCGAACAAAACTGTAAGCGAACCCTATAGTAGACTATATAATGAACACAATACATAAATTTTTCATTGAAACTAGTGCTGGAACATTTTTTTTTTCTCCTTCAAACTTGCCAACTGCACTAAATGGACGCGAACTGGCGAAATGACCCTATGAATATAATAAATTTTCCAGTAACCCATTATTTTAAATGACACATTTAAATAATTATTTGTTACAATAGTTAAAAACCTACTAATTTAACTTTATTAATTAATTATTCCCATGGGAATATATAAGGATATAAAATAGCCTATAACCTTCTTGTTGAATATGGCTATGTTTTACAAAAATAATTATTCAATGCTGATTGGTAGATTCTGAGATGACCATGTTCAAACAAACAAAAACAAGCTCTTCAGCGTTATTATATTAGTGTAGACTAGCTGCGCCCCGCGGTTTCACCCACGTTGTACCCGGTCCCGCGGGAATTTCGGGATAAAATGTATCCCATGTGTTATTCTGATGTGTAACCTATATTACTGTAAAGTTTCATCCAAATCCATTCAGTAGTTTTTGCGTGAAAGAGCAACAAACATACATCCATCCTCACAAACGTTCGCATTTATAATATTAGGTAGTAGGATATGTAAGGCAACTGAAGAAGTTAGTTTTAAAATAACTTATTTAAAACTGCAGAATTGTTTGCCTCAGGCTAGTAAATACTAATTACTAATTACACACAATCTCTTCCCGGCTGATAACAATGTTTTTTACCCATTATCAGTCTCAAAACTTTGTACATTACGTAAACATATGTTACACATATTATACTAGAAGCACCCCACTATTTCACTCATATTCTATCCGTTCCTGCAAATTTTGGGTTAAAAATAACTTATAACTTTCATTTTGAATGTAGCTATCTTATATTAAAAGAATTATTGAAATCCGATTAGTAGTACAAGAGATTAGTGTTTTCTAAGAAACAGACAAAAAAACAAGTCTTCAGCGTTAAATTAGATAGATATCTACGTATTCCTATACTAAATGCTATCTAGAACATTCAAATAAGATAATAGCTTCCTATTTACTCAATGAAATGGGAACTTTTGAGTTAACATTCACTAAGACCAATGTAAATTGCTCTAATTTGTTTTAATCTAAACTTTTCAGTTGTTTGTTTCATGATGTCCTTAATTGTTACGGATTTGAGTCAGGTTGTTCATTTGGCTTACTTACGAAGTATGAACAAACATCATTACATAGTATAAAACAAAGTCGCGTCTGTTTGTCTGTCTGTATGCTTAAATCTTTAAAATTACGCAACGGATTTTGCTGCGGTTTTTTGTAATAGGTAGAGTGATTCAAGAGGAAGGTTTTTATGTAAAAAAAATCCCGAAATTCCCACGGGAACGGGCACAACGCGGGTAAAACCGCGGGGCGCTGCTAGTTGAACATATAATTCTTACCTATTTAGGACATCTATATTGTCTATGATGAAGCTGAAACAATAAACACTGTTTGTTTCTTTGAACATACTGAAACTACCAGTCCGATTTAAATAATTCTTATTGTAATAGATAGCTACATTGAAGAGCAAGGTTAAAGGTTCCTTTTTATCCTGCATTAGTTGAGACGCCTCCATTTGCTACATTAAAAAAAAAAATTGTTCTTTGTCTTTTCGTATTCTTGTACTTGTAGCAATCAATGATTATTTTATTTATTTATTTATTTCCCACGGTAATGGGTCCGTCGCAGGAGCACTGCTACTATATGACATTGTGAATGAACAGTCTTAAGTTTATAACTATAGTTATAGGTAATTCAGTTTGAGGCGATTATGTTTGAATAGAAACAAAGCAATAATATTACATTGTCATATAACTATAACGTTTCTAGATGATGTTGAGTATACATAAAATATAGAATATGTAACATACCGCCTTATTCATAACCGATATTTAACGTGTTTTGTCTCTTTCGCTCTTTGGTAAATAGCGTAGGTATGTCGGAAAGGGACGTCTGTCACCATTTGATAGCTAAGGTGCTGTTTATATGCGTTTATGAGTAAGGCCATATATTCGACCCGCAGATCAGTAAAAAAGTAAATGATTAACCTGTAATACCCCACTGCTGGGCAACGACCTCTCATCTCACCGAAGATATCAGTACAGTGCAGAAGGATTAGGGGTAATCACCACGCTTGGTTAATACGGGTTGGTTGGTATTGCAGATCAATATCAAAATTATGCTTTCCCGCTTAAACCAATAAGCCGATTTTGATGAATTTTGCATATATATAGTTAACTAGCAGCGCCCGCGGTTTTACCCGCGTTGTGCCCGATTCCGTGGGAATTTCGGGAATGTTTATACATATAAACCTTCCTCTTGAATCACTCTATCTATAAAACCGCGGCAAAATCCGTTGCGTAGTTTTAAAGATCTAAGCATACATAAGGACAGACAGACAGCGGAAAGCGACTTTGTTTTATACTATGTAGTGATTAGACCTTGGACACGGTATAGACTACATTCTATCCCGAATATCTCACGGGAATAGGTACACAGCGGGTGAAACAACTGGAAATACAAAATACTTTATAGTTAGGTACTTGGTTGCAATAAACCGTAAACAAGTTGTTTATTTATTAGTTGCCAAAAGCTTCCGCCATTTTACAATTAGATGGTAGTTTAGTACCATCTAATTGTTGCGAACTTCCATTAACTGAACGCTGATTATATTCACGAGCTGCTAAAAAAAAGTAACTGACTTACTAAAAAAGTTGAGGAAATTACCAATAGGAAAACGAAGGTCACCTTTAAATTCAATGGTTTTTAATCAAATATCTACTAACTTTTTAGGGTTCCGTACCCAAAGGGTAAAAACGGGACCCTATTACAGAGACTTCGCTGTCCGCCCGTCCGTCCGTCTGTCACCAGGCTGTATCTCAAGAACGGTGATAGCTAGACAGTTGAAATTTTTTCAAATGATGTATTTCTATTGCCGCTATAACAAAAAATACAATAAAAATAAACAAATATTCAAGGGGCTCCCATACAACAAACGTGATTTTTTGCCGTTTTTTAAAGTACGGAACCCTCTGCGCGCGAGTCCGACTCGCACTTGGCCGGTTATTTTTTAAAATAACGGCCTGCATTTCTCAATTGCAGTGCAAAGGCCTTTTACTGACTTCGGCAAGGTCACCGGAAATTATCGGAGTTTTAATGTTGGTTTATCATATTCGAGGAAGAAGAAAATGTATAGGTATGTGTCATAGTTAGGAACGATTTACAAGTGAAACCTCGAATTCGTGTAGGAATTTCGGGATGAAAAATTGCCTATACTTAACCTCCCGGTGAATGTAGCTATCCATTACAAAAATAATTATTCAAATCGGAGTGGTAGTTCCTGGAATTTGCACGTACAAACAAAAAACAAACTCTTCAGCTTTATTATTAGTACCTATAGCTATAGGTACAATATACAAAATAAATAATTAGCTATTTATACCCTCAGTAATTTCAAATACCTAACTTACAATAAGTGTTGATATTTAAACAGCGCAATTACAAAGGAGATAACACATTAATCCAATTTATTTTTACACATTGGCTCAGGAACAAATGAGTAAACATTCATTAGTTCTTGTAAATCGAGTAAAATATAAGGAAAGTCTATTTTTTCTTATAATTACTCGGTTGTTATTTAGAAGCTATCATAACGCATTTGTTTTTTCTAAAGCATTATTAATTTAACCGCAGAGTGATTTGTTAATAAGTAAATAGAATAAGTTTATAATTATACTAGCTGCGCCCCGCGGTTTCACCCGCGTTGTACCCGTTCCCGCGGGAATTTCGGGATGAAAAATAGATGTTGGCCGATTCTCAGACCTACTCAATATGCTCACAAAATTTCATGAGAATCGGTCGAGCCGTTTCGGAGGAGTACGCGAACGAACACTGTGACACGAGAATTTTATATACAAGATTAGGCCTCCGACATGGTCTAACGATTGTAACAACCGGGACCGACAATTTAACGTGCCCTCCGAAGCACGGTAGCGCTCAGATAGAAATGCCACTATCGGCCACCCATCTAAGTAGGGGTCGAGCTGCACGTTGCTTAACAATCGCAATGAGTTAACATCGCTTACTCAAACTACGCATTTGTTTAATTTTATAATTATGTAGTAGGTCTAACTTATGTTTTACCGAAGTGTGTTTGTTTGTCCTTAAAGGAAGTGTTTTATTATTAACATACATACCTACTTTAATGGGGAACATCTTATTTCCTTCCTCCTCAAACAATTAGTAATTCCTAAGTAGGTATTTGAATCTTTCCGCAACCTTCGGAATTAGTCATCCGATTCATTCACCAATAAATAAGTAGATTAAACTTTGGGAAATGAGATTCGTTCTTTCCCGAAATTCCTATAGGAATGAGTACGCTGCGTGCGAATCGTGTGAAACAGCCATAGTTATAAAAGTATGTTACCTACATGTAAGTAGGTATATGATGATAAAAACTAGGCTGTCTATTTTAAGATTTTTAAGCCACTCTGAGTAAGATACTTATCTTAAGTAGGTACCTATCAAATCATCTCAAAGAAAAGAAAAAGTAATAAAAGTATTAGCCTGTAATGTCCCACTGCTGGGCAAAAGCCCCTCATCTCACTGACGATATCAGTACAGTGAGGATTAGGCATAATCACTTGCCAAATGCGGGTTGGTGGTCTCTAACTCGAGCCATGTTTGAAAAGTAGGAAATACGTTTTTTCGTTTCCTTTTTCATCATCTCAAATTGGACAATAATATAAAAAGTTTCAATTAAATCAAACTTAACTACCTATCACCTCATCACAAATTGCACAACACAAAAAGTTTCGATATCATAATGAAGAGAAATCTCATACAGTTAGGTATACAGGCAGAGTATGAGTAAGTGTTACTGATTAGCGTGCATCGAGTCACGTACAGTAGGCCGAGACGGTAAATATTATACTGCATCCGTTATGCTTTATTTGCGGGGGCATTGAGCGTTACTAGAATCTAGGTATTGGAGTAGAGCACTAGATGTGTCATAGGTACCGTATAGATAGGTTATATTAGGTACTTTGCCTAGGTAATAGTAGTAAAGTGGTTTTGAAAATATGTAAAACTACTAGTGACTCGCGGTCTTAAACAGGTTGTGTCCGTTTCCGCGGGAATTTCAAACCTATTTTGAAAATGGTTGAAAAAAACAGGGATAGGTTAGACACGAAAAAAATCTAATTAATCGTGTCCGATCTTATCGAATACCAAGCAGGTATGTTTTTTATCTTAAAGATACAATAATACAATACCTAATAGATACAATCTAATCTTTAAATAGATTATTTTATAACCTCACCTACTCGCTCGACAAATAAATACCTACTTTGTTACAGGTTTAAGTTTATAATCGTCTACTCTGATAAATTAGGTTACCTATATTTATATATTTCTACTAGCTGCGCCTCCCGTTGTGCCCGTTCCCGTGGGAATTTAAGAACCGCTCGACCGATTTTGTGCAAACTTCACACAAACCATTTACTAAATAGTCCGAACAAAGGCTAAACATTTGGTTTGGATAGGTGAGACGTTCTTGAGTTATAAAATTACAACGAAAAGTGGCATTGATTTTTATATTAGATTTGTTCCATTCGCGTTGAGATAATGGTCGTTCTTTATCCTCCTCTCTGTACTGATACTATTGTTTTGTACTATTGTATATATTCTTCTTCTTATCGAGTGGATGGTCGACCTGACCAATCCTGGTGTCAGAGTTATTGAGCCGCCAAAGGCCTCTGACATGGCTCATGTAACGACTACTATCCGTAGAAAGTAACCGGGACCGACGGCTTAACGTGCCCTCCGAAGCACGGAATCATCTTACTTTTATTGTATATGCTGTAACGTTTCTTCTTTAGCACTGACTATTGATGATTGTTGTCAAAATAAATATGCCTAAGGTCACCTAGCAGAGGGAAATGCGATGATGTCGCTTGATTCTTCTCACTCTACCGAATAATTTGAGAGGGAGAGAGAAAGAAAATGAACTTAACCCTTTTATATACATGCCCCTACACATACGCAGAGAATAAAAGAGACAACAGTAAATTGTAAATCTCAATAATGACAAACGACTATATCACCCAAGTATCACCTCGATGATTCATACAACAGTGGATATTGTCTACCGAGACAAAGAGGATATGAAATAACTTGAATATAAAGAAACTTGTTCGGTCGACTAGATAACGCTGACCCAACCTTTGTCTATGGTCAATGGTAAATCGAAATGACGTTCCTCTGTATTGTCTTTGTTTGAAAAAGTAAAAATTGTGAAGCATATAGTTTACTAGCAGCGCCCCGCGGTTTTACCCGCGTTGTGCCCGTTCCCGTGGGAATTTCGGGAATTTTTTTACATAAAAACCTTCCTCTTGGATCACTCTACCTATTACAAAAAACCGCATCAAAATCCGTTGCGTAATTTTAAAGATTTAAGCATACAGACAAACAGACAAACAATGAAACCGACAAATAGCGACTTTGTTTTATACTATGTAGTGATACTGCCAAGATAACCACGATATAATTGACCAACCCACTGCGAAGTAAAGAAAAGGTGACATACACATTACACACACCAGCATCATACCTTACACTTCCATGCTAATTTATTGCACTTGCAAATTGATTGTACAGTCAGCTGCACTTATATGTATACAGTTAAGATATGTACGAGTTCATGTACAAGTATGTATGTAATTCTTGAAATTTTTAATTACTTTTATAATACAAAGTTTGATTTCCGATATCATAAACGTATAAAATAGTGTATATGAGTAGAATTGAATCAGAAGCTGACTTTACATGCAAGGAATTTCTAAGGCGGGAATACCCATGCTGCAACTTGCGTACGTGCATCAATGTTAGAATGCACATGACTGAGAATAGAGCAAAGTCTTGCATGCTAGTATAAATTGTAAAAGCATGTAAAACGTGCTAGTATAGCTAGTATAGCATGCAGTTTTTTGTTCCTTCCTTAACCTTAAACTTAGACATTAAACAGATTTAATATTTTAATTTTATGATTTAGATTAAATTAATTAATTTTATGTACCTACTAGCTGCGCCCCGCGGTTTTACCCGCGTTGTACCCGTTCCCGCGGGAATTTCGGGATGAAAAATAGATGTTGGCCGATTCTCAGACCTACTCAATATGCTCACAAAATTTCATGAGAATCGGTCGAGCCGTTTCGGAGGAGTACGCGAACGAACACTGTGACACGAGAATTTTATATATAAGATTACGCTACACTAGCCATAGTTAATGCCATTCGAAAATTGTTTGCCTACCTAGGTATTCAAATTCGTCAAAAATGTAGACTGATTAAATCTGAAATTTTGTGAATAACGTAGGTATTATATTTTGGGTGTAAAATCACGTTTATCGCACGTTTGTCTAAGACGATTAGTTTCATCACGTGTTTACTAACGTTTCTATACATGTGGAGTTTTAACTTTTGTGGGTTCCCGTGAGTGACATCTGTGACTAAAATGTGTATTGTTTTGGTTTCACAGTCATTTGACTAATTCTATTAGTGACAAATATCTGTATACGACATGACATATACACTTTACTATTATTAATAAATGATTAACACTGTATGTTTTTGTATCAGTTATTATATTACGTTTAACGACTAGAATCTAATCTTGCAGTTTTAGTTTCTTGTTTTGAAGCCATATATTATTATTTATTTCCAACACACACGGTTAAAGCTGCTTTGTTTTACTTGATTATTACTTATATATTTATTTCGATGCTATATAGTATAAACACAAATCCAAAATTGCACCATATTTTTAAGAAATAAGTATGTATTAAGTATCAAAGCCTTGTGTTATAAATAAAATATCGGCCTACAATTTAATTACCTATCAATTCAAAATTAATAACCAAAAAATTCCGTCGACTAGCCCAATAGATTTTAATGTAATTTAATATTACGTAAAATTGTGCAACTAAATGAAATATTTTTAAACTTCGTATTAAGCCTATGACACCAAGGCAGTATTTTGAAGGTGATATAAAATAAAACTACGTTTTGTAGGTCCGTGTGCTGTTTACCCCTAACCCTCCTCACTGTACTGATATCTTCAGCGAGATAACAGGCATTTGCCCAGCTGTGGGACATTACATTCATTAAGTATCAACTTTATTTTTTATTAACGCATAACCTATATAAAGGTATCTATAGTTGAATCTTAGCTGCTGTAAAGTCATTTATATAAACATTTCAAAGTAACTAAACTCCATAACTCTCTTACTTACAATCAAAATATTATTTTTTTCTGCCTATAATATATAGAATCTCGAGAGATTCAATAGTTGTTTCAAGTTACGACATAAGTAGGTACCACTACAAATCATCACTTGAATAATTTAAAGTGATATTTGTCACCTTGGCGTTTTCTAACATGGCTCGGGTTTGAGATCACCATTCCGCAGTAGGCAAGTGTGCTGATTACCCCTCATCCTCCTCACTGTACTGATATCATTAAGCGTAGATACCTTTGCCCTGCAGTGAGACATTATTATGTTGATAAATATTTTATTCTGATTGTCTTTTCTAATTATTCGTGTGAAGTTTTAAAGATTTTCTCGTACATCCAAACTTGCAAGCTTTACGTCTCTTTGAATAGAAGGGGAAGAAATGCGTTTGCATGAATGCAATTACAATGTGAGTTACAATTAAGTATGTAGCATCGCGCGACAGTTGCCTTCGATTATATTGCCATACAAAATCACCCAATCAATTTCCTATAGAAGTACAATCATGTCATTCATGACATTGAAACACTTCTGCAACTACTTTGTGAAAATTAATTTGAAAATTGTCACTTATATCTATACTAATATTATAAAGCTGAAGAGTTTGTTTTGTTTGTTTGTTTGTTTGTTTGTTTGTTTAAACGCGCTAATCTCAGAAACTACTGAACCGATTTGAATAATTCTTTTTTTTATGGATAGCCACATTCAACGGGAAGGTTATAGGCTATTTTTCATCCCGAAATTCCCACGGGAACGGGTACAACGCGGGTAAAACCGCGGGGCGCTGCTAGTCACTTATATGTTACGCAAAAGTTAGTAAGTACTATTTCGAGTAGGCTAGTTAATGACCAATCCTGGTGTCAGAGTTATATGCTAGTAGTGATTTATTGTTGAAATTCGATTTGTTATTTATTATAGAAGTTAGAATATGACAAGGTTCTAACTACGCTCAACCTTTTCATGGTCCTACTGTACATCCAGTTTAAAAGCAATGTCGTAACGCAACAGTACTGGCCCGAGTTCAGTTTTAAGTTTTATCTTAAACAGGTCAACGATTGAATGGCGCGGGTTCATCGACACCACTAAATATAGATTGACCGAAATATTGAATTTGATATAATAACATTACAAGCGGTTCGTGTGGGAAGCGTTTTAAACAAACACTGTCGATGTTAAAATTGAGTAAGGCGATTGTTGGTTTTAGGCGTGTTTCGTCCCTGAACTAAGGTTGCTACTAAGCGAATGATGTTTCAACCTAGTGTTGGGCAAAGGTAAAGTAAGTTCATCATCATAGAAGCGGGCAAAGGAATGGAAAGGAATGGAATAAAGTGTATGTATTAAAATCATGAAGCACAGCTCTAAATCTATACTAATATTATAAAGCTGAAGAGTTTGTTTTGTTTGTTTGTTTGTTTGTTTGTTTGTTTAAACGCGCTAATCTCAGAAACTACTGAACCGATTTGAATAATTCTTTCACTGTTAGATAGTCTATTTATCGAGGAAGGCTATAGGCTACATTTTATCCCGAAATTCCCACGGGAACGGGCACAACGCGAGTAAAACCGCGGGGCGCTGCTAGTTACCTATACAATGTCAACTGTTAAACATGTTTCCTACTTTTGGCAAGCGTAGTGATTATGCCTTATCTTCTTCACTGTACTGATATCTTCAGTGAGATGAGAAGCCTTTGCCCAGCAGTGGGACATTACATGCTAATACTTAACTGACAAGTATAAGAACGTAAGAACAAACAGCCTGTAAGATTGTACTTCAGAGATCAGGGCGGAAGTACAAAAACTCATTGAAGATATCAGTACAATGAGTATAGGTACAGTCAGCCAAAAATGTGGTCTACCACCCTACGGTTGCGATTCATTTGAACGTCATGAAACAACAAGGTCAATTTTCATTTAATAATAGAGGTCCAACTAAGTCACCCAATGATGTCAAATGTCAGGCATCTCAGATAACAGACAAAACGTCATAACATAATTGTGCATAGAAAAGTCAACCTTAGCGATCGTTACATCTCGCAGAAACTTTTGTCAAAAGTGGTAGACCACTTTCTTGGCCGACTGTACCTAATTCAATGAATTAAGTAGCTTCAATATTTACTTCATGACTCTGAGTATACCCATAAATCAATTACCAACGCGTACAAGAAATTGAATTAGCACCTGTCATTTCGTTTAGAGAATGTAGGTGAAGGATGAACAGACATAGTTCTATCAACGCTGTATAGAATGTAAGTCTTTGGTAATAGTCGTATGTATGGGATAGCAATTCAATTGTTTCTAGTGTAGAACTGTAATTTATTGTAGCACTCCGGTATCATGAGATTAGAATTGTTTTAGAAAGGTCGTGTAGTAAAACTAGATTAACTGCCGTTCTTAGAACGTTAATTAAATCGACAATTAAGTTATTGACGATATTTTTCATTCAATTAAGTTATTGATTTGAGATTGGGTTTGACATCACCAACCTACTTTAGTTATGCGTGGTGATTACGCCTAATCCTCCTCACTGTACTGATATTTTAAGTGAGAGGCCTTTGCCCAGCAGTGGGACATTACAGGCTTTATACTTTAATATTTATTTGGAATATCATTCATTAATCTCTTAAAGAATAGTTTGACGTCTCTGCGTAGGCGGTGGGAATAATACCAGGTAATTTATATTTATCTGTATAATATCTACGTGATATACCTAATCTATCTTAAGATTTCCGCTAAAAGATTAATGATAGTCTTAGTTCAACCTGAAAGTAAATTCCAAGATGTTCGCAAATAAAGGTAGGTAGTAATTTATAAGTTTACAATTATCTTCATATAAATAAAATAATAATTAATTATATCTTAGCTACGAAGTTCTCTATTTTAGTCGGACATAGCAGTTTATACACGTTATTCCCATTCTCGTGGGAATTCCGGGATAAAAAAGCCTTTAACCTTCCGTTGTGGCTTTTCAACACAATAAAAAAATCGAAACAGTTTATGCTCCTGAGATTATCCCTTTCAAACAAACAAACATCAAAATCCTTATTATATTACTAAACATTATAGCTTCTTATCTTTATTGTATAAGCATGTATACCTATAGTTACTCTCTAAAAATACGATTGTATATCACTACTACTATACATAGTATAAAACAATGTCGCTTTCCGCTGTCTGTCTGTCCCTATATATGCTTAGATCTTTAATTCTACCCAACGGATTCTGATGCAGTTTTTTTAAATAGATAGAGTGATTCAAGAGGAAGGTTTATATGCACAACGCGGGTAAAACCGCGGGGCGCTGCAAGTTAAACGTAAACACCAATTAAGTCGCAATAAATTCAGTTCAGTACTGATGTAAATAAAGGAAGTTTCGCCATAGGAAAGGTTCAATCACGCATTACGTTAAGAAACCGCGTTCTGCCTGCACTTCCTGTGTGCTACTAATAATAACTTAACGAATGGCCGACCGGAAGTCTTGTGGCCTCGATGACGTGCGCCTTTGTCTAACTAATAAATAAGTTGGTGGAGTATTTAAGACAAGTATTCTGTAGTGTTATTGGTATTGAAAAAGTAATTTAAATTTTAAAAGGACTGTATGTGATGCAAATAAGGGAAGTTATGTTAAGGGAATGCCTTGAAAAATGGAACAAAATAAGTAGCCTATATCCACTTAGGTATTTGGACCATTTATTTTTGGTGATCAACCATCGTCCGTCCGTCTGTCACCAGGCTCTCACTGCTGTTGTCTCACTGCTGGGCAAAGGTCTCCCCCAAACAAATAAAATAAATAGATAACAACAAATACTAAAAATAAAATAAATCAAGTATTCAAGGGGGCTCCCATACAACAAACGTGATTTTTTGCCAGTTTTTTAAAGTACGGAACCCTCCGTGCGCTAGTCCGACTCGCACTTGGCCGGTTTTTTTTACTAGTCACGAAGGGTTAAATATCAGAAACAACCTATAATTAAAATAATTGGGTGGAATCTGGTATACTTTTTTCACCATTTTCTTTCATTAGTAGGTTATCTTTCGCGACAACAGTTATATCAAACAAACTATAATTTAACAGATAAATATTTAGGAATTTGTAGGCGTGTGCTGACTTATCGCGTATCTGATACCAAAATTAGCGGCATTACGGCTCAGTGGAACGAATACGTCGTAAATATTAGAATTGAGGGCCTAAACGCTTAGGGCACTGTTAGAGGGCAAAGGCCCAACGTATGATAATTATCTAGATACTACAGACTTTCCCTGGCTCGAGTTTGAGATATCTCGTAGGAATCGAAGTAACAAATCCTATGGGAAATATGAAAGTTCGTTTTAAATCATTTGGCAAACATATTCAAACAAACTCGCTTGCATGTAGTTTGTAAGTGGTTAAAAACAACACGACACGTCCAAGAAATTGCTTTAAAATGATTCACAGACAGTCTACTCAGTTCACCTTTCAAAGTCGCATATTTTTAATCAGTTTTGGTCCCAAAAAGGCTCATCTAAACGTACAGTCAACTACAAAAGTTGTTAAATACATTCAAAATTACAAAACACCTGACCACACTTCTAGGTACGAGTATATAGAATTATGCAGTGTTGAAGTGTTTTGAAATATTGAAAGTGTTCATCAAATTTTGTATTTGACTGTACCATTTCCTATCACTTACTGTAGTAGTTTGCTTTTCTATTCCTCTGTTGTTTGAAGTGTCATTTTCGCTTTTTGCAGTTATATATATATCTCAGCAGTTCGATGTCATAGTTATAAGTATAGGTAGTAGACGGTACAAAGATGCAGTGTAGTGATTTTGGCGCCTAGCGTTTCTTACTGCCCTACATACAAGAAGCATTTGGCAACAGAACACCGACTGGGACTCGATATCAGATTAATGTAGGTATTTGTTTACTATTCAAGCATTGGATTTTCTAAATTCTTAAGCCTCTGTAATTCAAGCGCTTCTAGTTGTCTGGCTACGCGTCGCTTAATTAGCACTAGCAGCGCCCCGCGGTTTTACCCGCGTTGTGCCCGTTCCCGTGGGAATTTCGGGAATTTTTTTACATAAAAACCTTCCTCTTGAATCACTCTACCTATTACAATAAACCGCATCAAAATCCGTTGCGTAATATTAAAGATTTAAGCATACAGACAAGCAGACAAACAGACACGAAACAGAGACGACTTTATTTTATACTATGTAGTGATTACTTAGACCTTAACAATGATCATATCCCGTGCCTGAGTCGTCTCGGTATTCCATTCCAGAATTTTCAATCCTAAAAATCTGTGCAGGGTAAAAGTGTGTAAAAGTTCGGGACTTCTAGATCATCAAGTTTAGTTTAGCGCGTATAGCAACCGTAATCAGAAATTAAAAGTTAAATATTTTGATTGAGTAGGCCCTTTTAAAAGTGTCTCCCATCGTTTTTCTTTACTTGGCTCATGTAACTGATTCTAAGCCTTCCCTTAGCTCGCTTTTCTTCATCTTTACCTTCCATATTATTGATATTATACTTACAAAAACAGATTTCTCTGAAGCTCCTATCTCCCGTTACGTATAGTTCTAATCTAATTTGGCAAAGTTTAATATATTCACGTCTTTTTTAATGAATCGTCTCATGTAGAGTTTCCGTACGGTGACAGTATACGTAATAATTTCTACGTGGTTTGCCAATGCAAGTCAGTGGTAAGCGATTTGGCTCTGTAACGTATGTGTGCTGCCAAATATAATAAACTTTATGGTAAATTAATTGCGGAGTCTTCCTTGTGTTTAATGATAATAAGAAGATTATTGTTCCAATACTTTGTTCTAGGTATGTTACGCCCACTTATGAATACCTAGAAATAACATGTAATATACAAAATTAGAAGGAAGTGAACGAACGGCGAAATGCATATTATTATTCGCCTTGATTCAATTAAACTTGTCCCCGATGGTTTTTTTGCTTGACATTTAGTCCCAATGCTGGGCAAACAATGATGGAACTTTTGGTCCAGTTTGAACGAACTTATTATTTTTTTCTTGACATTTAGTCCCACTACTGGTCAAAGGGCAGTAATTCTTTAATAACCATAGTATATTTTATTTGGGAAAATGTTTGAAAATTATAGCAAATACAATAAGTAGTTGAAGTTTATTTTCTTTATGTTACTTTACAAGGTTATCTGAAATTATTGAGGCCATAAGACGTTATTGTTAGTCCAATAAGAACATCCTTGTGAAATATTTGATAATTGTTGTTTATTTAGCACAGTTTTTAGTTTAAATTTAAAATCACATGTATTTTGTACCAACTTCAATAAAAGAGGTAGTTCTCAATAAACCAAAATATTTGGTACATAAAATTCTAGGTAGAGAAATAAGAAATATCTATACTTTTTAATTATCAAGTACAACATCAGTCAACGCAATCCTTCAATTTGTGACCAAAACTAAAGTAAATAAGTAAAAACATTTTACTGTGGTATTAATTAACGTAGTCGCTTAATTATCATAAATTAAGTGTGTAATGAGTTCGTGTCGTGTGTGCACGACACATGCTCTGCCGCCCCGTGTGGACTAACATTTATTTTTGTTGTGAGCACGTACTGTTACTAATAATGTTTGTGAAAGGGCTATGGGGTGGATTGACTCACAACTCTTAATAATTCACTAATAACACTGCGTAGGAAACATTACTCATAGTAATTTGATGGCAACCAATAAAATTATTTATGAGTTGCTAAATGATAGATAACACAATAGGCATGTTGATATTGACGGGAAATCAGGATAATAATGTTGACAGTATCATTCAAAGCTAAACTATAAAAGCTAAGTCTAACGAAACCTTCAGGAAATCAAATCTTATTTAATTAATAGCATTAGATTCTTTCCTTTTAACCTAGACTCTTTCTCATTCATAAACGATATTTTACTTAAACAGTGTTTTAAAGTGTTTTGTCTCTTTCGCTCTTTGGCAAATAGCGTATGTCGGAAAGAGACAAACCATTTGCTAGCTAAAGTGCTGTTAATAAGTGTTTATGAGTAAGGCTTCTAATAGTTATTTTATCTTCACACCTTATGTTAATTGAAGTTTGGGATCCTATCCTACCATTTTCTACCAGTAGTTATAGCTTAAGCACATCTCATGCTGTAGTCACTACATAGTATAAAACAAAGTCGCGTCTGTTTGTCTGTTTGTCTGTATGCTTAAATCTTTAAAATTGCGCAACGGATTTTGATGCGGTTTGTAATAGGTAGAGTGATTCAAGAGGAAGGTTTTTATGTAAAAAAATTCCCGAAATCCCCACGGGAACGGGCACAACGCGGGTAAAACCGCGGGGCGCTGCTAGTGGTTATATACGACACGGTTTGCTTATTTTAAACGTTTGAGTGTGGTATTTTTTAAGCGTTGCAGGGGTTAGTTTGAAACGACAAACTATATCGGTAACAGATGTCCAATATGGTGTTGTTTGGTTTACTTTTTGTTGCTTAAACTAAGACGCCGTTAATACGATAACGATTTTGGTAATATGTGTCCTAAAATTAGATACATCTTTGTTGCTTTTGTTATCATTTTGGAGGGTGTGAAGATTAGCTTGTGACTGCATTGCTTGTAACCATAAAGAATGTTACTTACTTAACTACTTCATGATATAATATCTATCAATTTACTAGTAAAATTTCAAACGTTAGGCCTTTAGGTGGTCAGAAACTCCTACACCAGGGTTGGCTACTGACCTTGATGATGATGAATACGTTTACATCTACATTTATTTTAAACAAAGAACAAACTTCTTCTGTATCTTCTGTAACTATCTAGAAAGCATGTCACTAGCTCCTTCAATCAAACTTAATTATGTAGGTAACCCACAAATAATGTTGTCCAGGAAAAATACCTTTCCATTTCATCCGTATTTCTACGCTTTACGCCCAAAAACTCGACACAGTATAATTAACTTCGAAGCCTATATCTTTGATGGATGATGATACATCTCTGACCTTGTCTAATAAAATGAGAAAAAACTGAAATAAACATATAGATGTGCGGGTATTTGTATGTGTCACTCACTCATTCATTCATTCATTTCGAGTATACTCTATTTCTTTTGGATTGGCACAAAATGTGGACCAATGTGGTCAATTTTCCAGCCGAAGACGATTGCTTCTGCAGAGGAAAAAGGTTTAGATATTATAGGGTAACGGTACGCGTACACCGAATCCGTCATCGGCCGAAGTATGCTCGGGCGTCATCGGCCGAACTCGGCCGATCAAATCAAACGTAAGTAAATGGAAGAGAGCGCATACACTGCTAATCGGACGACGTCGGTAGTAGCAGTGTATGCGCTCTCTTCCATTTACTTACGCTTGATTTGATCGGCCGAGTTCGGCCGATGACGCCCGAGCATACTTCGGCCGATGACGGATTCGGTGTACGCGTACCGTAAGAATGAAATAAAATCACTAAACCTTTTTCCTCTTCAGGAGCAATCGTCTTCGGCTGGAAAATTGACCACATTGGTCCACATTTTGTGCCAATCCAAAAGAAATAGAGTATAGGTAAGTGGCTAACTGGTGTCGGAGTTTTTAGACCACCTGGCCTCCGATATGGTCTAACGATTGAAACAACCGGGACCGACTGCTTAACGAAGCCCTCAGATAGATATCCCATCCAAGTAGGTCCCAGCTGCAAGTTGGGTAACAATCACAATAAAGTAACATTGCTTTTAGTCAAACTACGCCACGAGAGCCACATTTGTATATATAATTAACTGGAGTTTTAATGTTCGTAGACATGTCTCTATGCCCGCATGCTCAATGCATGATAGAGTATAACACCGGTGTGAAGTTAGCAGCCAAAGTTAGCAGCCAATGATAACCCGACCAAATTGAGATGTAATGCAAATTTGTAACAACAAATTGACCGGAAACTTATTTAAATTTGATACACTAAGGTCCAAAATATTTAAAATTAATAAAAATAACTGTATAAAGCCTTTAAAATAAAAAAAAGGTTATTTTAATTTTGGCTGCTAACTTTAATCTATGAGCAGCCACGCGATCATTTGTTTTTTGTAAACTCAACTATGATGGACGGCTCGCAAGAGACTTTTAGCGTACTAAGCGTGTAGATAGTGAACATATCTTTCAGATAAACCTATTCCTAGAGTGATACTCGATTTTTTGTAGAACAAACTAGGGCTGCAAACTGCACGTATTAAAAACTTCATTGATTTTTTGGCGGAGTACTAGTTTTTTGTGATTTCAACTATGACGGACGGCTCGCAAGAAACTTCCAACGTATTTATCGTATAGATAATGAACATAGCTTTCAGATAAATCTAAATCTAGAGTGATACTCGATTTTTTGTAGAACAAACTAGGGCTGCAAACTGCAGGAAGTATACAAAATCATTGATTTTTTGACAAAGTCCTAGTTTTTTGTAATTTCAACTATGATGGACGGCTTGCAAGAAACTTTCAGCGTATTCAGCGTGTAGATATTGAACAAGGCTTTCAGGTAACCAACTCCTAGATTGATACTCGATTTTTTGTAGAACAAACTAGGGCTGCAAACTGCAGGAAGTATACAAAATCATTGATTTTTTGACAAAGTCCTAATTTTTTGTAATTTCAACTATGATGGACGGCTAGCAAGAGACTTTCAGCGTATTCAGCGTGTAGATAGTGAACAAGGCTTTCAGGTAACCCACTCCTAGATTGATACTCGATTTTTTGTAGAACAAACTAGGGCTGCAAACTGCAGGAAGTATACAAAATCATTGATTTTTTGACAAAGTCCTAGTTTTTTGTAATTTCAACTATGATGGACGGCTAGCAAGAGACTTTCAGCGTATTCAGCGTGTAGATAGTGAATACAGCTTTCAGATAAACCCACTCCTAGATTGATACTCGATTTTTTGTAGAACAAACTAGGGCTGCAAACTGCAGAAAATATACAAAATCATTGATTTTTTGATGGAGTCCTAGTTTTTTGTAAATTCAACTATGATGGACGGCTAGCAAGAGACTTTCAGCGTATTCAGCTTGTAGATAGTGAACAAGGCTTTCAGGTAAACAACTCCTAGATTGATACTCGATTTTTTGCAGAACAAACTAGGGCTGCAAACTGCAGGAAATATACAAAATCATTGATTTTTTGACAAAGTCCTAGTTTTTTGTAATTTCAACTATGATGGACGGCTAGCAAGAGACTTTCAGCGTATTCAGCGTGTAGATAGTGAACAAGGCTTTCAGGTAACCCACTCCTAGATTGATACTCGATTTTTTGTAGAACAAACTAGGGCTGCAAACTGCAGGAAGTATACAAAATCATTGATTTTTTGACAAAGTCCTAGTTTTTTGTAATTTCAACTATGATGGACGGCTAGCAAGAGACTTTCAGCGTATTCAGCGTGTAGATAGTGAACAAGGCTTTCAGGTAACCCACTCCTAGATTGATACTCGATTTTTTGTAGAACAAACTAGGGCTGCAAACTGCAGGAAGTATACAAAATCATTGATTTTTTGACAAAGTCCTAGTTTTTTGTAATTTCAACTATGATGGACGGCTAGCAAGAGACTTTCAGCGTATTCAGCGTGTAGATAGTGAACAAGGCTTTCAGGTAACCCACTCCTAGATTGATACTCGATTTTTTGTAGAACAAACTAGGGCTGCAAACTGCAGGGAGTATACAAAATCATTGATTTTTTGACAAAGTCCTAGTTTTTTGTAATTTCAACTATGATGGACGGCTAGCAAGAGACTTTCAGCGTATTCAGCGTGTAGATAGTGAACAAGGCTTTCAGGTAACCCACTCCTAGATTGATACTCGATTTTTTGTAGAACAAACTAGGGCTGCAAACTGCAGGAAGTATACAAAATCATTGATTTTTTGACAAAGTCCTAGTTTTTTTGTAATTTCAACTATGATGGACGGCTTGCAAGAAACTTTCAGCGTATTCAGCGTGTACATAGTGAATGCAGCTTTCAGATAAACCCACTCCTAGATTGATACTCGATTTTTTGTAGAACAAACTAGGGCTGCAAACTGCAGGAAGTATACAAAATCATTGATTTTTTGACAAAGTCCTAGTTTTTTGTAATTTCAACTATGATGGACGGCTTGCAAGAAACTTTCAGCGTATTCAGCGTGTAGATATTGAACAAGGCTTTCAGGTGACCAACTCCTAGATTGATACTCGATTTTTTGTAGAACAAACTAGGGCTGCAAACTGCAGGAAGTATACAAAATCATTGATTTTTTGTCAAAGTCCTAGTTTTTTGTAATTTCAACTATGATGGACGGCTAGCAAGAGACTTTCAGCGTATTCAGCGTGTAGATAGTGAACAAGGCTTTCAGGTAACCCACTCCTAGATTGATACTCGATTTTTTGTAGAACAAACTAGGGCTGCAAACTGCAGGAAGTATACAAAATCATTGATTTTTTGACAAAGTCCTAGTTTTTTGTAATTTCAACTATGATGGACGGCTAGCAAGAGACTTTCAGCGTATTCAGCGTGTAGATAGTGAACAAGGCTTTCAGGTAACCCACTCCTAGATTGATACTCGATTTTTTGTAGAACAAACTAGGGCTGCAAACTGCAGGATTTATACAAATTCATAGATTTTTTGACAAAGTCCTAGTTTTTTGTAAATTCGACTATGATGGACGGCTAGCAAGAGACTTTCAGCGTATTCAGCGTGTACATAGTGAATACAGCTTTCAGATAAACCCACTCCTAGATTGATACTCGATTTTTTGTAGAACAAACTAGGGCTGCAAACTGCAGGAAGTATACAAAATCATTGATTTTTTGACAAAGTCCTAGTTTTTTGTAAATTCAACTATGATGGACGGCTAGCAAGAGACTTTCAGCGTATTCAGCGTGTAGATAGTGAACAAGGCTTTCAGGTAAACCACTCCTAGATTGATACTCGATTTTTTGTAGAACAAACTAGGGCTGCAAACTGCAGGAATTATACAAATTCATAGATTTTTTGACAAAGTCCTAGTTTTTTGTAAATTCGACTATGATGGACGGCTAGCAAGAGACTTTCAGCGTATTCAGCGTGTACATAGTGAATACAGCTTTCAGATAAACCCACTCCTAGATTGATACTCGATTTTTTGTAGAACAAACTAGGGCTGCAAACTGCAGAAAATATACAAAATCATTGATTTTTTGATGGAGTCCTAGTTTTTTGTAAATTCAACTATGATGGACGGCTAGCAAGAGACTTTCAGCGTATTCAGCTTGTAGATAGTGAACAAGGCTTTCAGGTAAACAACTCCTAGATTGATACTCGATTTTTTGTAGAACAAACTAGGGCTGCAAACTGCAGGAAATATACAAAATCATTGATTTTTTGACAAAGTCCTAGTTTTTTGTAAATTCAACTATGATGGACGGCTAGCAAGAGACTTTCAGCATATTCGGCGTGTAGATAGTGAACAAGGCTTTCAGGTAACCCACTCCTAGATTGATACTCGATTTTTTGTAGAACAAACTAGGGCTGCAAACTGCAGGAAGTATACAAAATCATTGATTTTTTGACAAAGTCCTAGTTTTTTGTAATTTCAACTATGATGGACGGCTAGCAAGAGACTTTCAGCGTATTCAGCGTGTACATAGTGAATACAGCTTTCAGATAAACACCCTCCTAGATTGATACTCGATTTTTTGTAGAACAAACTAGGGCTGCAAACTGCAGGAATTATACAAATTCATAGATTTTTTGACAAAGTCCTAGTTTTTTGTAATTTCAAGTATGATGGACGGCTAGCAAGAGACTTTCAGCGTATTCAGCGTGTAGATAGTGAACAAGGCTTTCAGGTAAACCACTCCTAGATTGATACTCGATTTTTTGTAGAACAAACTAGGGCTGCAAACTGCAGGAATTATACAAATTCATAGATTTTTTGACAAAGTCCTAGTTTTTTGTAAATTCGACTATGATGGACGGCTAGCAAGAGACTTTCAGCGTATTCAGCGTGTACATAGTGAATACAGCTTTCAGATAAACCCACTCCTAGATTGATACTCGATTTTTTGTAGAACAAACTAGGGCTGCAAACTGCAGAAAATATACAAAATCATTGATTTTTTGATGGAGTCCTAGTTTTTTGTAAATTCAACTATGATGGACGGCTAGCAAGAGACTTTCAGCGTATTCAGCTTGTAGATAGTGAACAAGGCTTTCAGGTAAACAACTCCTAGATTGATACTCGATTTTTTGTAGAACAAACTAGGGCTGCAAACTGCAGGAAATATACAAAATCATTGATTTTTTGACAAAGTCCTAGTTTTTTGTAAATTCAACTATGATGGACGGCTAGCAAGAGACTTTCAGCATATTCGGCGTGTAGATAGTGAACAAGGCTTTCAGGTAACCCACTCCTAGATTGATACTCGATTTTTTGTAGAACAAACTAGGGCTGCAAACTGCAGGAAATATATAAAATCATTGATTTTTTGACAAAGTCCTAGTTTTTTGTAATTTCAACTATGATGGACGGCTAGCAAGAGACTTTCAGCGTATTCAGCGTGTAGATAGTGAACAAGGCTTTCAGGTAACCCACTCCTAGATTGATACTCGATTTTTTGTAGAACAAACTAGGGCTGCAAACTGCAGGAAGTATACAAAATCATTGATTTTTTGACAAAGTCCTAGTTTTTTGTAATTTCAACTATGATGGACGGCTAGCAAGAGACTTTCAGCGTATTCAGCGTGTAGATAGTGAACAAGGCTTTCAGGTAACCCACTCCTAGATTGATACTCGATTTTTTGTAGAACAAACTAGGGCTGCAAACTGCAGGAAGTATACAAAATCATTGATTTTTTGACAATGTCCTAGTTTTTTGTAATTTCAACTATGATGGACGGCTAGCAAGAGACTTTCAGCGTATTCAGCGTGTAGATAGTGAACAAGGCTTTCAGGTAAACCACTCCTAGATTGATACTCGATTTTTTGTAGAACAAACTAGGGCTGCAAACTGCAGGAAGTATACAAAATCATTGATTTTTTGACAAAGTCCTAGTTTTTTGTAATTTCAACTATGATGGACGGCTAGCAAGAGACTTTCAGCGTATTCAGCGTGTAGATAGTGAACAAGGCTTTCAGGTAACCCACTCCTAGATTGATACTCGATTTTTTGTAGAACAAACTAGGGCTGCAAACTGCAGGAATTATACAAATTCATAGATTTTTTGACAAAGTCCTAGTTTTTTGTAAATTCGACTATGATGGACGGCTAGCAAGAGACTTTCAGCGTATTCAGCGTGTACATAGTGAATACAGCTTTCAGATAAACCCACTCCTAGATTGATACTCGATTTTTTGTAGAACAAACTAGGGCTGCAAACTGCAGGAAGTATACAAAATCATTGATTTTTTGACAAAGTCCTAGTTTTTTGTAAATTCAACTATGATGGACGGCTAGCAAGAGACTTTCAGCGTATTCAGCGTGTAGATAGTGAACAAGGCTTTCAGGTAAACCACTCCTAGATTGATACTCGATTTTTTGTAGAACAAACTAGGGCTGCAAACTGCAGGAATTATACAAATTCATAGATTTTTTGACAAAGTCCTAGTTTTTTGTAAATTCGACTATGATGGACGGCTAGCAAGAGACTTTCAGCGTATTCAGCGTGTACATAGTGAATACAGCTTTCAGATAAACCCACTCCTAGATTGATACTCGATTTTTTGTAGAACAAACTAGGGCTGCAAACTGCAGGAAGTATACAAAATCATTGATTTTTTGACAAAGTCCTAGTTTTTTGTAAATTCAACTATGATGGACGGCTAGCAAGAGACTTTCAGCGTATTCAGCGTGTAGATAGTGAACAAGGCTTTCAGGTAAACCACTCCTAGATTGATACTCGATTTTTTGTAGAACAAACTAGGGCTGCAAACTGCAGGAATTATACAAATTCATAGATTTTTTGACAAAGTCCTAGTTTTTTGTAAATTCGACTATGATGGACGGCTAGCAAGAGACTTTCAGCGTATTCAGCGTGTACATAGTGAATACAGCTTTCAGATAAACCCACTCCTAGATTGATACTCGATTTTTTGTAGAACAAACTAGGGCTGCAAACTGCAGAAAATATACAAAATCATTGATTTTTTGATGGAGTCCTAGTTTTTTGTAAATTCAACTATGATGGACGGCTAGCAAGAGACTTTCAGCGTAATCAGCTTGTAGATAGTGAACAAGGCTTTCAGGTAAACAACTCCTAGATTGATACTCGATTTTTTGCAGAACAAACTAGGGCTGCAAACTGCAGGAAATATACAAAATCATTGATTTTTTGACAAAGTCCTAGTTTTTTGTAATTTCAACTATGATGGACGGCTAGCAAGAGACTTTCAGCGTATTCAGCGTGTAGATAGTGAACAAGGCTTTCAGGTAACCCACTCCTAGATTGATACTCGATTTTTTGTAGAACAAACTAGGGCTGCAAACTGCAGGAATTATACAAATTCATAGATTTTTTGACAAAGTCCTAGTTTTTTGTAAATTCGACTATGATGGACGGCTAGCAAGAGACTTTCAGCGTATTCAGCGTGTACATAGTGAATACAGCTTTCAGATAAACCCACTCCTAGATTGATACTCGATTTTTTGTAGAACAAACTAGGGCTGCAAACTGCAGAAAATATACAAAATCATTGATTTTTTGATGGAGTCCTAGTTTTTTGTAAATTCAACTATGATGGACGGCTAGCAAGAGACTTTCAGCGTATTCAGCTTGTAGATAGTGAACAAGGCTTTCAGGTAAACAACTCCTAGATTGATACTCGATTTTTTGTAGAACAAACTAGGGCTGCAAACTGCAGGAAATATACAAAATCATTGATTTTTTGACAAAGTCCTAGTTTTTTGTAAATTCAACTATGATGGACGGCTAGCAAGAGACTTTCAGCGTATTCAGCGTGTACATAGTGAATACAGCTTTCAGATAAACCCACTCCTAGATTGATACTCGATTTTTTGTAGAACAAACTAGGGCTGCAAACTGCAGGAAGTATACAAAATCATTGATTTTTTGACAAAGTCCTAGTTTTTTGTAATTTCAACTATGATGGACGGCTTGCAAGAAACTTTCAGCGTATTCAGCGTGTAGATATTGAACAAGGCTTTCAGGTGACCAACTCCTAGATTGATACTCGATTTTTTGTAGAACAAACTAGGGCTGCAAACTGCAGGAAGTATACAAAATCATTGATTTTTTGTCAAAGTCCTAGTTTTTTGTAATTTCAACTATGATGGACGGCTAGCAAGAGACTTTCAGCGTATTCAGCGTGTAGATAGTGAACAAGGCTTTCAGGTAACCCACTCCTAGATTGATACTCGATTTTTTGTAGAACAAACTAGGGCTGCAAACTGCAGGAAGTATACAAAATCATTGATTTTTTGACAAAGTCCTAGTTTTTTGTAATTTCAACTATGATGGACGGCTAGCAAGAGACTTTCAGCGTATTCAGCGTGTAGATAGTGAACAAGGCTTTCAGGTAACCCACTCCTAGATTGATACTCGATTTTTTGTAGAACAAACTAGGGCTGCAAACTGCAGGATTTATACAAATTCATAGATTTTTTGACAAAGTCCTAGTTTTTTGTAAATTCGACTATGATGGACGGCTAGCAAGAGACTTTCAGCGTATTCAGCGTGTACATAGTGAATACAGCTTTCAGATAAACCCACTCCTAGATTGATACTCGATTTTTTGTAGAACAAACTAGGGCTGCAAACTGCAGGAAGTATACAAAATCATTGATTTTTTGACAAAGTCCTAGTTTTTTGTAAATTCAACTATGATGGACGGCTAGCAAGAGACTTTCAGCGTATTCAGCGTGTAGATAGTGAACAAGGCTTTCAGGTAAACCACTCCTAGATTGATACTCGATTTTTTGTAGAACAAACTAGGGCTGCAAACTGCAGGAATTATACAAATTCATAGATTTTTTGACAAAGTCCTAGTTTTTTGTAAATTCGACTATGATGGACGGCTAGCAAGAGACTTTCAGCGTATTCAGCGTGTACATAGTGAATACAGCTTTCAGATAAACCCACTCCTAGATTGATACTCGATTTTTTGTAGAACAAACTAGGGCTGCAAACTGCAGAAAATATACAAAATCATTGATTTTTTGATGAAGTCCTAGTTTTTTGTAAATTCAACTATGATGGACGGCTAGCAAGAGACTTTCAGCGTATTCAGCTTGTAGATAGTGAACAAGGCTTTCAGGTAAACAACTCCTAGATTGATACTCGATTTTTTGTAGAACAAACTAGGGCTGCAAACTGCAGGAAATATACAAAATCATTGATTTTTTGACAAAGTCCTAGTTTTTTGTAAATTCAACTATGATGGACGGCTAGCAAGAGACTTTCAGCATATTCGGCGTGTAGATAGTGAACAAGGCTTTCAGGTAACCCACTCCTAGATTGATACTCGATTTTTTGTAGAACAAACTAGGGCTGCAAACTGCAGGAAGTATACAAAATCATTGATTTTTTGACAAAGTCCTAGTTTTTTGTAATTTCAACTATGATGGACGGCTAGCAAGAGACTTTCAGCGTATTCAGCGTGTACATAGTGAATACAGCTTTCAGATAAACACCCTCCTAGATTGATACTCGATTTTTTGTAGAACAAACTAGGGCTGCAAACTGCAGGAATTATACAAATTCATAGATTTTTTGACAAAGTCCTAGTTTTTTGTAATTTCAAGTATGATGGACGGCTAGCAAGAGACTTTCAGCGTATTCAGCGTGTAGATAGTGAACAAGGCTTTCAGGTAAACCACTCCTAGATTGATACTCGATTTTTTGTAGAACAAACTAAGGCTGCAAACTGCAGGAATTATACAAATTCATAGATTTTTTGACAAAGTCCTAGTTTTTTGTAAATTCGACTATGATGGACGGCTAGCAAGAGACTTTCAGCGTATTCAGCGTGTACATAGTGAATACAGCTTTCAGATAAACCCACTCCTAGATTGATACTCGATTTTTTGTAGAACAAACTAGGGCTGCAAACTGCAGAAAATATACAAAATCATTGATTTTTTGATGGAGTCCTAGTTTTTTGTAAATTCAACTATGATGGACGGCTAGCAAGAGACTTTCAGCGTATTCAGCTTGTAGATAGTGAACAAGGCTTTCAGGTAAACAACTCCTAGATTGATACGCGATTTTTTGTAGAACAAACTAGGGCTGCAAACTGCAGGAAATATACAAGCCCTAGTTTGTTCTACAAAAAATCGAGTATCAATCTAGGAGTGGGTTACCTGAAAGCCTTGTTCACTATCTACACGCTGAATACGCTGAAAGTCTCTTGCTAGCCGTCCATCATAGTTGAAATTACAAAAAACTAGGACTTTGTCAAAAAATCAATGATTTTGTATACTCCCTGCAGTTTGCAGCCCTAGTTTGTTCTACAAAAAATCGAGTATTAATCTAGGAGTGGGTTACCTGAAAGCCTTGTTCACTATCTACACGCTGAATACGCTGAAAGTCTCTTGCTAGCTGTCCATCATAGTTGAATTTACAAAAAACTAGGACTTTGTCAAAAAATCAATGATTTTGTATACTTCCTGCAGTTTGCAGCCCTAGTTTGTTCTATAAAAAATCGAGTATCAAAGTAGGAGTGGGTTTATCTGAAAGCTGTATTCACTAAGTACACGCTGAATACGCTGAAAGTCTCTTGCTAGCCGTCCATCATAGTTGAAATTACAAAAAACTAGGACTTTGTCAAAAAATCTATGATTTTGTATACTTCCTGCAGTTTGCAGCCCTAGTTTGTTCTACAAAAAATCGAGTATCAATCTAGGAGTGGGTTACCTGAAAGCCTTGTTCACTATCTACACGCTGAATACGCTGAAAGTCTCTTGCTAGCCGTCCATCATAGTTGAAATTACAAAAAACTAGGACTTTGTCAAAAAATCAATGATTTTATATATTTCCTGCAGTTTGCAGCCCTAGTTTGTTCTACAAAAAATCGAGTATCAATCTAGGAGTGGGTTACCTGAAAGCCTTGTTCACTATCTACACGCTGAATACGCTGAAAGTCTCTTGCTAGCCGTCCATCATACTTGAAATTACAAAAAACTAGGACTTTGTCAAAAAATCAATGATTTTGTATACTTCCTGCAGTTTGCAGCCCTAGTTTGTTCTACAAAAAATCGAGTATCAATCTAGGAGTGGTTTACCTGAAAGCCTTGTTCACTATCTACACGCTGAATACGCTGAAAGTCTCTTGCTAGCCGTCCATCATAGTTGAAATTACAAAAAACTAGGACATTGTCAAAAAATCAATGATTTTGTATACTTCCTGCAGTTTGCAGCCCTAGTTTGTTCTACAAAAAATCGAGTATCAATCTAGGAGTGGGTTACCTGAAAGCCTTGTTCACTATCTACACGCTGAATACGCTGAAAGTCTCTTGCTAGCCGTCCATCATAGTTGAAATTACAAAAAACTAGGACTTTGTCAAAAAATCAATGATTTTGTATACTTCCTGCAGTTTGCAGCCCTAGTTTGTTCTACAAAAAATCGAGTATCAATCTAGGAGTGGTTTACCTGAAAGCCTTGTTCACTATCTACACGCTGAATACGCTGAAAGTCTCTTGCTAGCCGTCCATCATAGTTGAAATTACAAAAAACTAGGACATTGTCAAAAAATCAATGATTTTGTATACTTCCTGCAGTTTGCAGCCCTAGTTTGTTCTACAAAAAATCGAGTATCAATCTAGGAGTGGGTTACCTGAAAGCCTTGTTCACTATCTACACGCTGAATACGCTGAAAGTCTCTTGCTAGCCGTCCATCATAGTTGAAATTACAAAAAACTAGGACTTTGTCAAAAAATCAATGATTTTATATATTTCCTGCAGTTTGCAGCCCTAGTTTGTTCTACAAAAAATCGAGTATCAATCTAGGAGTGGGTTACCTGAAAGCCTTGTTCACTATCTACACGCTGAATACGCTGAAAGTCTCTTGCTAGCCGTCCATCATACTTGAAATTACAAAAAACTAGGACTTTGTCAAAAAATCAATGATTTTGTATACTTCCTGCAGTTTGCAGCCCTAGTTTGTTCTACAAAAAATCGAGTATCAATCTAGGAGTGGGTTACCTGAAAGCCTTGTTCACTATCTACACGCCGAATATGCTGAAAGTCTCTTGCTAGCCGTCCATCATAGTTGAATTTACAAAAAACTAGGACTTTGTCAAAAAATCTATGAATTTGTATAATTCCTGCAGTTTGCAGCCCTAGTTTGTTCTACAAAAAATCGAGTATCAATCTAGGAGTGGGTAACCTGAAAGCCTTGTTCACTATCTACACGCTAAATACGCTGAAAGTCTCTTGCTAGCCGTCCATCATAGTTGAATTTACAAAAAACTAGGACTTTGTCAAAAAATCAATGATTTTGTATATTTCCTGCAGTTTGCAGCCCTAGTTTGTTCTACAAAAAATCGAGTATCAATCTAGGAGTTGTTTACCTGAAAGCCTTGTTCACTATCTACAAGCTGAATACGCTGAAAGTCTCTTGCTAGCCGTCCATCATAGTTGAATTTACAAAAAACTAGGACTCCATCAAAAAATCAATGATTTTGTATATTTTCTGCAGTTTGCAGCCCTAGTTTGTTCTACAAAAAATCGAGTATCAATCTAGGAGTGGGTTTATCTGAAAGCTGTATTCACTATGTACACGCTGAATACGCTGAAAGTCTCTTGCTAGCCGTCCATCATAGTCGAATTTACAAAAAACTAGGACTTTGTCAAAAAATCTATGAATTTGTATAATTCCTGCAGTTTGCAGCCCTAGTTTGTTCTACAAAAAATCGAGTATCAATCTAGGAGTGGTTTACCTGAAAGCATTGTTCACTATCTACACGCTGAATACGCTGAAAGTCTCTTGCTAGCCGTCCATCATAGTTGAATTTACAAAAAACTAGGACTTTGTCAAAAAATCAATGATTTTGTATACTTCCTGCAGTTTGCAGCCCTAGTTTGTTCTACAAAAAATCGAGTATCAATCTAGGAGTGGGTTTATCTGAAAGCTGTATTCACTATGTACACGCTGAATACGCTGAAAGTCTCTTGCTAGCCGTCCATCATAGTCGAATTTACAAAAAACTAGGACTTTGTCAAAAAATCTATGAATTTGTATAATTCCTGCAGTTTGCAGCCCTAGTTTGTTCTACAAAAAATCGAGTATCAATCTAGGAGTGGGTTACCTGAAAGCCTTGTTCACTATCTACACGCTGAATACGCTGAAAGTCTCTTGCTAGCCGTCCATCATAGTTGAAATTACAAAAAACTAGGACTTTGTCAAAAAATCAATGATTTTGTATACTTCCTGCAGTTTGCAGCCCTAGTTTGTTCTACAAAAAATCGAGTATCAATCTAGGAGTGGTTTACCTGAAAGCCTTGTTCACTATCTACACGCTGAATACGCTGAAAGTCTCTTGCTAGCCGTCCATCATAGTTGAAATTACAAAAAACTAGGACATTGTCAAAAAATCAATGATTTTGTATACTTCCTGCAGTTTGCAGCCCTAGTTTGTTCTACAAAAAATCGAGTATCAATCTAGGAGTGGGTTACCTGAAAGCCTTGTTCACTATCTACACGCTGAATACGCTGAAAGTCTCTTGCTAGCCGTCCATCATAGTTGAAATTACAAAAAACTAGGACTTTGTCAAAAAATCAATGATTTTGTATACTTCCTGCAGTTTGCAGCCCTAGTTTGTTCTACAAAAAATCGAGTATCAATCTAGGAGTGGGTTACCTGAAAGCCTTGTTCACTATCTACACGCCGAATATGCTGAAAGTCTCTTGCTAGCCGTCCATCATAGTTGAATTTACAAAAAACTAGGACTTTGTCAAAAAATCAATGATTTTGTATATTTCCTGCAGTTTGCAGCCCTAGTTTGTTCTACAAAAAATCGAGTATCAATCTAGGAGTTGTTTACCTGAAAGCCTTGTTCACTATCTACAAGCTGAATACGCTGAAAGTCTCTTGCTAGCCGTCCATCATAGTTGAATTTACAAAAAACTAGGACTCCATCAAAAAATCAATGATTTTGTATATTTTCTGCAGTTTGCAGCCCTAGTTTGTTCTACAAAAAATCGAGTATCAATCTAGGAGTGGGTTTATCTGAAAGCTGTATTCACTATGTACACGCTGAATACGCTGAAAGTCTCTTGCTAGCCGTCCATCATAGTCGAATTTACAAAAAACTAGGACTTTGTCAAAAAATCAATGATTTTGTATACTTCCTGCAGTTTGCAGCCCTAGTTTGTTCTACAAAAAATCGAGTATCAATCTAGGAGTGGTTTACCTGAAAGCCTTGTTCACTATCTACACGCTGAATACGCTGAAAGTCTCTTGCTAGCCGTCCATCATAGTTGAAATTACAAAAAACTAGGACATTGTCAAAAAATCAATGATTTTGTATACTTCCTGCAGTTTGCAGCCCTAGTTTGTTCTACAAAAAATCGAGTATCAATCTAGGAGTGGGTTACCTGAAAGCCTTGTTCACTATCTACACGCTGAATACGCTGAAAGTCTCTTGCTAGCCGTCCATCATAGTTGAAATTACAAAAAACTAGGACTTTGTCAAAAAATCAATGATTTTGTATACTTCCTGCAGTTTGCAGCCCTAGTTTGTTCTACAAAAAATCGAGTATCAATCTAGGAGTGGGTTACCTGAAAGCCTTGTTCACTATCTACACGCTGAATACGCTGAAAGTCTCTTGCTAGCCGTCCATCATACTTGAAATTACAAAAAACTAGGACTTTGTCAAAAAATCAATGATTTTGTATACTTCCTGCAGTTTGCAGCCCTAGTTTGTTCTACAAAAAATCGAGTATCAATCTAGGAGTGGTTTACCTGAAAGCCTTGTTCACTATCTACACGCTGAATACGCTGAAAGTCTCTTGCTAGCCGTCCATCATAGTTGAAATTACAAAAAACTAGGACATTGTCAAAAAATCAATGATTTTGTATACTTCCTGCAGTTTGCAGCCCTAGTTTGTTCTACAAAAAATCGAGTATCAATCTAGGAGTGGGTTACCTGAAAGCCTTGTTCACTATCTACACGCTGAATACGCTGAAAGTCTCTTGCTAGCCGTCCATCATAGTTGAAATTACAAAAAACTAGGACTTTGTCAAAAAATCAATGATTTTATATATTTCCTGCAGTTTGCAGCCCTAGTTTGTTCTACAAAAAATCGAGTATCAATCTAGGAGTGGGTTACCTGAAAGCCTTGTTCACTATCTACACGCTGAATACGCTGAAAGTCTCTTGCTAGCCGTCCATCATACTTGAAATTACAAAAAACTAGGACTTTGTCAAAAAATCAATGATTTTGTATACTTCCTGCAGTTTGCAGCCCTAGTTTGTTCTACAAAAAATCGAGTATCAATCTAGGAGTGGGTTACCTGAAAGCCTTGTTCACTATCTACACGCCGAATATGCTGAAAGTCTCTTGCTAGCCGTCCATCATAGTTGAATTTACAAAAAACTAGGACTTTGTCAAAAAATCAATGATTTTGTATATTTCCTGCAGTTTGCAGCCCTAGTTTGTTCTACAAAAAATCGAGTATCAATCTAGGAGTTGTTTACCTGAAAGCCTTGTTCACTATCTACAAGCTGAATACGCTGAAAGTCTCTTGCTAGCCGTCCATCATAGTTGAATTTACAAAAAACTAGGACTCCATCAAAAAATCAATGATTTTGTATATTTTCTGCAGTTTGCAGCCCTAGTTTGTTCTACAAAAAATCGAGTATCAATCTAGGAGTGGGTTTATCTGAAAGCTGTATTCACTATGTACACGCTGAATACGCTGAAAGTCTCTTGCTAGCCGTCCATCATAGTCGAATTTACAAAAAACTAGGACTTTGTCAAAAAATCTATGAATTTGTATAATTCCTGCAGTTTGCAGCCCTAGTTTGTTCTACAAAAAATCGAGTATCAATCTAGGAGTGGTTTACCTGAAAGCCTTGTTCACTATCTACACGCTGAATACGCTGAAAGTCTCTTGCTAGCCGTCCATCATAGTTGAATTTACAAAAAACTAGGACTTTGTCAAAAAATCAATGATTTTGTATACTTCCTGCAGTTTGCAGCCCTAGTTTGTTCTACAAAAAATCGAGTATCAATCTAGGAGTGGGTTTATCTGAAAGCTGTATTCACTATGTACACGCTGAATACGCTGAAAGTCTCTTGCTAGCCGTCCATCATAGTCGAATTTACAAAAAACTAGGACTTTGTCAAAAAATCTATGAATTTGTATAATTCCTGCAGTTTGCAGCCCTAGTTTGTTCTACAAAAAATCGAGTATCAATCTAGGAGTGGTTTACCTGAAAGCCTTGTTCACTATCTACACGCTGAATACGCTGAAAGTCTCTTGCTAGCCGTCCATCATAGTTGAATTTACAAAAAACTAGGACTTTGTCAAAAAATCAATGATTTTGTATACTTCCTGCAGTTTGCAGCCCTAGTTTGTTCTACAAAAAATCGAGTATCAATCTAGGAGTGGGTTTATCTGAAAGCTGTATTCACTATGTACACGCTGAATACGCTGAAAGTCTCTTGCTAGCCGTCCATCATAGTCGAATTTACAAAAAACTAGGACTTTGTCAAAAAATCTATGAATTTGTATAATTCCTGCAGTTTGCAGCCCTAGTTTGTTCTACAAAAAATCGAGTATCAATCTAGGAGTGGGTTACCTGAAAGCCTTGTTCACTATCTACACGCTGAATACGCTGAAAGTCTCTTGCTAGCCGTCCATCATAGTTGAAATTACAAAAAACTAGGACTTTGTCAAAAAATCAATGATTTTGTATACTTCCTGCAGTTTGCAGCCCTAGTTTGTTCTACAAAAAATCGAGTATCAATCTAGGAGTGGTTTACCTGAAAGCCTTGTTCACTATCTACACGCTGAATACGCTGAAAGTCTCTTGCTAGCCGTCCATCATAGTTGAAATTACAAAAAACTAGGACATTGTCAAAAAATCAATGATTTTGTATACTTCCTGCAGTTTGCAGCCCTAGTTTGTTCTACAAAAAATCGAGTATCAATCTAGGAGTGGGTTACCTGAAAGCCTTGTTCACTATCTACACGCTGAATACGCTGAAAGTCTCTTGCTAGCCGTCCATCATAGTTGAAATTACAAAAAACTAGGACTTTGTCAAAAAATCAATGATTTTGTATACTTCCTGCAGTTTGCAGCCCTAGTTTGTTCTACAAAAAATCGAGTATCAATCTAGGAGTGGGTTACCTGAAAGCCTTGTTCACTATCTACACGCTGAATACGCTGAAAGTCTCTTGCTAGCCGTCCATCATAGTTGAAATTACAAAAAACTAGGACTTTGTCAAAAAATCAATGATTTTATATATTTCCTGCAGTTTGCAGCCCTAGTTTGTTCTACAAAAAATCGAGTATCAATCTAGGAGTGGGTTACCTGAAAGCCTTGTTCACTATCTACACGCCGAATATGCTGAAAGTCTCTTGCTAGCCGTCCATCATAGTTGAATTTACAAAAAACTAGGACTTTGTCAAAAAATCAATGATTTTGTATATTTCCTGCAGTTTGCAGCCCTAGTTTGTTCTACAAAAAATCGAGTATCAATCTAGGAGTTGTTTACCTGAAAGCCTTGTTCACTATCTACAAGCTGAATACGCTGAAAGTCTCTTGCTAGCCGTCCATCATAGTTGAATTTACAAAAAACTAGGACTCCATCAAAAAATCAATGATTTTGTATATTTTCTGCAGTTTGCAGCCCTAGTTTGTTCTACAAAAAATCGAGTATCAATCTAGGAGTGGGTTTATCTGAAAGCTGTATTCACTATGTACACGCTGAATACGCTGAAAGTCTCTTGCTAGCCGTCCATCATAGTCGAATTTACAAAAAACTAGGACTTTGTCAAAAAATCTATGAATTTGTATAATTCCTGCAGTTTGCAGCCCTAGTTTGTTCTACAAAAAATCGAGTATCAATCTAGGAGTGGTTTACCTGAAAGCCTTGTTCACTATCTACACGCTGAATACGCTGAAAGTCTCTTGCTAGCCGTCCATCATACTTGAAATTACAAAAAACTAGGACTTTGTCAAAAAATCTATGAATTTGTATAATTCCTGCAGTTTGCAGCCCTAGTTTGTTCTACAAAAAATCGAGTATCAATCTAGGAGGGTGTTTATCTGAAAGCTGTATTCACTATGTACACGCTGAATACGCTGAAAGTCTCTTGCTAGCCGTCCATCATAGTTGAAATTACAAAAAACTAGGACTTTGTCAAAAAATCAATGATTTTGTATACTTCCTGCAGTTTGCAGCCCTAGTTTGTTCTACAAAAAATCGAGTATCAATCTAGGAGTGGGTTACCTGAAAGCCTTGTTCACTATCTACACGCCGAATATGCTGAAAGTCTCTTGCTAGCCGTCCATCATAGTTGAATTTACAAAAAACTAGGACTTTGTCAAAAAATCAATGATTTTGTATATTTCCTGCAGTTTGCAGCCCTAGTTTGTTCTACAAAAAATCGAGTATCAATCTAGGAGTTGTTTACCTGAAAGCCTTGTTCACTATCTACAAGCTGAATACGCTGAAAGTCTCTTGCTAGCCGACCATCATAGTTGAATTTACAAAAAACTAGGACTCCATCAAAAAATCAATGATTTTGTATATTTTCTGCAGTTTGCAGCCCTAGTTTGTTCTACAAAAAATCGAGTATCAATCTAGGAGTGGGTTTATCTGAAAGCTGTATTCACTATGTACACGCTGAATACGCTGAAAGTCTCTTGCTAGCCGTCCATCATAGTCGAATTTACAAAAAACTAGGACTTTGTCAAAAAATCTATGAATTTGTATAATTCCTGCAGTTTGCAGCCCTAGTTTGTTCTACAAAAAATCGAGTATCAATCTAGGAGTGGTTTACCTGAAAGCCTTGTTCACTATCTACACGCTGAATACGCTGAAAGTCTCTTGCTAGCCGTCCATCATAGTTGAATTTACAAAAAACTAGGACTTTGTCAAAAAATCAATGATTTTGTATACTTCCTGCAGTTTGCAGCCCTAGTTTGTTCTACAAAAAATCGAGTATCAATCTAGGAGTGGGTTTATCTGAAAGCTGTATTCACTATGTACACGCTGAATACGCTGAAAGTCTCTTGCTAGCCGTCCATCATAGTCGAATTTACAAAAAACTAGGACTTTGTCAAAAAATCTATGAATTTGTATAAATCCTGCAGTTTGCAGCCCTAGTTTGTTCTACAAAAAATCGAGTATCAATCTAGGAGTGGGTTACCTGAAAGCCTTGTTCACTATCTACACGCTGAATACGCTGAAAGTCTCTTGCTAGCCGTCCATCATAGTTGAAATTACAAAAAACTAGGACTTTGTCAAAAAATCAATGATTTTGTATACTTCCTGCAGTTTGCAGCCCTAGTTTGTTCTACAAAAAATCGAGTATCAATCTAGGAGTGGGTTACCTGAAAGCCTTGTTCACTATCTACACGCTGAATACGCTGAAAGTCTCTTGCTAGCCGTCCATCATAGTTGAAATTACAAAAAACTAGGACTTTGACAAAAAATCAATGATTTTGTATACTTCCTGCAGTTTGCAGCCCTAGTTTGTTCTACAAAAAATCGAGTATCAATCTAGGAGTTGGTCACCTGAAAGCCTTGTTCAATATCTACACGCTGAATACGCTGAAAGTTTCTTGCAAGCCGTCCATCATAGTTGAAATTACAAAAAACTAGGACTTTGTCAAAAAATCAATGATTTTGTATACTTCCTGCAGTTTGCAGCCCTAGTTTGTTCTACAAAAAATCGAGTATCAATCTAGGAGTGGGTTTATCTGAAAGCTGCATTCACTATGTACACGCTGAATACGCTGAAAGTTTCTTGCAAGCCGTCCATCATAGTTGAAATTACAAAAAAACTAGGACTTTGTCAAAAAATCAATGATTTTGTATACTTCCTGCAGTTTGCAGCCCTAGTTTGTTCTACAAAAAATCGAGTATCAATCTAGGAGTGGGTTACCTGAAAGCCTTGTTCACTATCTACACGCTGAATACGCTGAAAGTCTCTTGCTAGCCGTCCATCATAGTTGAAATTACAAAAAACTAGGACTTTGTCAAAAAATCAATGATTTTGTATACTCCCTGCAGTTTGCAGCCCTAGTTTGTTCTACAAAAAATCGAGTATCAATCTAGGAGTGGGTTACCTGAAAGCCTTGTTCACTATCTACACGCTGAATACGCTGAAAGTCTCTTGCTAGCCGTCCATCATAGTTGAAATTACAAAAAACTAGGACTTTGTCAAAAAATCAATGATTTTGTATACTTCCTGCAGTTTGCAGCCCTAGTTTGTTCTACAAAAAATCGAGTATCAATCTAGGAGTGGGTTACCTGAAAGCCTTGTTCACTATCTACACGCTGAATACGCTGAAAGTCTCTTGCTAGCCGTCCATCATAGTTGAAATTACAAAAAACTAGGACTTTGTCAAAAAATCAATGATTTTGTATACTTCCTGCAGTTTGCAGCCCTAGTTTGTTCTACAAAAAATCGAGTATCAATCTAGGAGTGGGTTACCTGAAAGCCTTGTTCACTATCTACACGCTGAATACGCTGAAAGTCTCTTGCTAGCCGTCCATCATAGTTGAAATTACAAAAAACTAGGACTTTGTCAAAAAATCAATGATTTTGTATATTTCCTGCAGTTTGCAGCCCTAGTTTGTTCTGCAAAAAATCGAGTATCAATCTAGGAGTTGTTTACCTGAAAGCCTTGTTCACTATCTACAAGCTGAATACGCTGAAAGTCTCTTGCTAGCCGTCCATCATAGTTGAATTTACAAAAAACTAGGACTCCATCAAAAAATCAATGATTTTGTATATTTTCTGCAGTTTGCAGCCCTAGTTTGTTCTACAAAAAATCGAGTATCAATCTAGGAGTGGGTTTATCTGAAAGCTGTATTCACTATCTACACGCTGAATACGCTGAAAGTCTCTTGCTAGCCGTCCATCATAGTTGAAATTACAAAAAACTAGGACTTTGTCAAAAAATCAATGATTTTGTATACTTCCTGCAGTTTGCAGCCCTAGTTTGTTCTACAAAAAATCGAGTATCAATCTAGGAGTGGGTTACCTGAAAGCCTTGTTCACTATCTACACGCTGAATACGCTGAAAGTCTCTTGCTAGCCGTCCATCATAGTTGAAATTACAAAAAATTAGGACTTTGTCAAAAAATCAATGATTTTGTATACTTCCTGCAGTTTGCAGCCCTAGTTTGTTCTACAAAAAATCGAGTATCAATCTAGGAGTTGGTTACCTGAAAGCCTTGTTCAATATCTACACGCTGAATACGCTGAAAGTTTCTTGCAAGCCGTCCATCATAGTTGAAATTACAAAAAACTAGGACTTTGTCAAAAAATCAATGATTTTGTATACTTCCTGCAGTTTGCAGCCCTAGTTTGTTCTACAAAAAATCGAGTATCACTCTAGATTTAGATTTATCTGAAAGCTTTGTTCATTATCTATACGATAAATACGTTGGAAGTTTCTTGCGAGCCGTCCGTCATAGTTGAAATCACAAAAAACTAGTACTCCGCCAAAAAATCAATGAAGTTTTTAATACGTGCAGTTTGCAGCCCTAGTTTGTTCTACAAAAAATCGAGTATCACTCTAGGAATAGGTTTATCTGAAAGATATGTTCACTATCTACACGCTTAGTACGCTAAAAGTCTCTTGCGAGCCGTCCATCATAGTTGAGTTTACAAAAAACAAATGATCGCGTGGCTGCTCATAGATTAAAGTTAGCAGCCAAAATTAAAATAACCTTTTTTTTTTATTTTAAAGGCTTTATACAGTTATTTTTATTAATTTTAAATATTTTGGACCTTAGTGTATCAAATTTAAATAAGTTTCCGGTCAATTTGTTGTTACAAATTTGCATTACATCTCAATTTGGTCGGGTTATCATTGGCTGCTAACTTTGGCTGCTAACTTCACACCGGTGAGTATAACTCCGTCTCGCGTTAATTTCTACCGTGATGGATGGCTGATCTCACAATGAAAATAGCTGAGGAATTTCATATACATATATCTGAACAAAAATATGGACTGATTTTAATATTGAAATTAAACACTACAATGTACACTGACAGCCAGTTCAATTGGAATTTTAAACTAAGAATGTCTCATAAAAAATGATTACACAAGTATAGTACACATGATGTACGCAAAAACCATAGTAATAAAAATCATAGAGAAGTTTTTGTGTACATTCGGATCACAAATTGAATTAGGTTAACTCTGCTAACTTATAATGAAAATATTAACTGATTTATATTACTTAAGTGGTCTACAAACATCAGAGTTGGCTACTAAAGTACTCGAATTTTATAACTATTGTGTTAGTATGTAGATATTTCTAATTCTTAATGTTTATCTGGCGCACTAAGATGCAGAACTAAGACAATATTTCTACTATCTTTTTTATTTACTCTTTACATAGACAAAAACTTTGTCTTAGCTCTGTTGATCTATAAAACTTAATTAACTCAACAAAAATATCTAATACGTATAATCAAACAGTGTATGACTGTTGTATGTGATAATATTATATAATGTTATCTACAAAAGTATTTCAACGGCTAATCCAGAAACAACGTCCGTATTTATATCCAACTAGCAGCGCCTTGCGGTTTTACCCGCGTTATACCCGTTCCCGTGGGAATTTCGGGATGAAAAATAGCCTATAACCTTCCCGTTGAATGTGGCTATCTATTACAAAAATAATTATTCAAATCGGACTGATAATTCCTGAGATTACCTCGAACATACAAACAAACAAACTTACAAATTTTACCTCTTTATAATATTAGTATAGATTCGCATGTGTCAGTTAGCGTGATTATGTTGTTATGCATGTTTTGAATTTACGAGTACGATAAGTAGATACAGCGTCGAATTCGCGGAAAAAACGAGACCAGTGTCGATGTCTTATCAGATATACTTATTATAAGTACTAACTTAATAAAATATTAGTGGTTTAATCCTACTTAATATTATAAATGCGATAGTTTGTGAGGATGGATTTATATATATGTGTATGTGTATGTATGTATGTAGTATGTATGTATGTTAGTTACTCTATCTCGAATAAAGTACGGGACGGATTTGGATAAAACTTTACAGTAATATAGGTTATACATAAGAATAACACATGGGGTACATTTTATCCCGAAATTCCCGCGGGAACGGGCGCGGCTAGTACTTTAACCTGAAGCTGAAAACTAATTTACACTAAGTATTATTCGTATTATAATCCCCACACATTATAACTCCTCTTACATCCGATTGAGCCATCAGAAGAAGAGTTAAATTACTTCCATCTTAAAAACAAAGACGTTTAAATACTTATAATATAACATCACCATTGTCTGATCCATCATTAATACTCAGGAATGTAACTTTCCATTTTGCCACCACGGTTTATTTAATAAACTTTTATCTTATTGTAATAAAGGTTATTATTGCAGTTGCATTGCATTTGCAGTTTGCACGCAGCGGATGTTCGGAACTGTTTGTAACAGAAGCAATTTATTTGGATCGGTTGGATGAGTTTCGTGGTTCGTCTACACGATGGTTCTCTACAGACAATCTTTCTATCTGAGCGCTACCGTGCTTCGGAGGGCACGTTTAATTGTCGAAGTTATAAATGCGGGTGGGTATTATTATACAGAGTATATCCTCTACAGACAATCTTTCTATCTGAGCGCTTCCCTGCTTCGGAGGGAACGTAAAGTTGTCGGTTCCGTTTGTTTCAAACAAAACCAAGTCGAAGGCCTTTCGGCGGTCTAAAAACTTCGGTACCAGGGTTGGCCACTAACCTACACAAACCTACTTACTTACAGACTAGGATGGCTTAGCTTGTTGACGGCATAGTGTCACGATCTTTTTGTGATATGACAAAGCTGAAGGGTATTGTTTGTTTGAACGCGCTAATCTCAGAAACTACAAATCCGATTTCAATAATTGTTTTTGTAATGGATAGCCACATTCAACGGAACGGTTATAGGCTAATTTACACCTCGTAATTCCCACGGGACCGGGCACAACGCGGGTAAAACCGAGGGGTGCTGCTAATCATCTAATTTTGAACATGATGTAATACCGGTATTTGTTTGGATTAAAGACAAATAAATGTTCTTTTGCTATTCGAACCCCTTACATACATACGCTGATCATTGTATAGACCGGGCACAACGCGGGTAAAACCGCGGAGCGCTGAATTGGTTGAATTAAAGCGGGATTTACATTACGAAACTAGTGTCACGCATGATGAAACTAGTTTCGTGAAAGTAATTTCAGCACATGTGGAACTACTTTCGTTGAAATTATAGTGTCGTGAAAGTATCGCGGAGATAATGGCCTTGTCAATACCATAGCCATTAAAAAAAAAATGCTGTCGCGACACTAGTTTCGCGTTGCATCTACACTATGAAATTAGTTGCATGACACTAATTTCACCTAAAAATCGCGCAGTGCACGAAACTAATTTAGTTTCACGAAAGAATGCATGCATAGTGAAACTGAACGTTTACACGTGAAATTACTGGTGAAATTAGTGTTATGAAATTAGTTGCATGCCACTAATTTCGTAATGTAAATCCGGCTTTACCCATGGCGTTTGGCCATATTACTTGGCCAGCGCTTGTCCATCGTGTAGTCGAGCCATTTAATGATTATTTTAGGACTTGAACTCATTAATATCACTTGATTTTTCAAAGGGTTAATGCATTTGGTTTTTAAACGCATGGAGTTTGAAGTGGTCTGATTGATAGGTTAAGATGTTTATTTATATTGAGTTAGTTATTTATGTGTTTGTTATTTTGTGTTTATTTAATTTGTAGTCAATCTGATGGACTAATACTCGTAAGTACATAAGAACGTAACATTAGTTAGACTTAAAATTTGTTAGTTTCTTTATAACACAGTAAGAATTGAGATTTCGACCAATCAATTTAATATTTAAGGTTTAATTAAACTAGAAAATAATCCTAATCCTCCTTACTGCACTGTCTTCTCAATTTCGATGAGATGGGAAACCTTTGCCCAGCGTTGGGACATTATATTACTTACTTACTATAAAATGAATTTCTGTCCTATCCTGAGCTTATTATGCCAATCCTAATTAATTAAGTGTCCCAGATCCTCTCCTCGTTTCGGAGCTTAAAATAATATAATTATGTCATGTTTTTGATGTAAATCAGAATGTTACATCCCAAGTACCTTTTCTAATTATCATAATGTCAACGGAACTTTCCCCATTCATTTTCCGCTTGAATTAATATTTGATAAAGAGATGACTTTTATGTCTGTTTGATGTTCAGAATGTTGTCTGTTTTGTACAACTGTTGGTGATCAAACTCGACCCGTTATGTTGAATAAGAGCAGCGATTATGGTTTATCCTAATCCTTAGTATTGTATCGACTAGCAGTGCCCCGCGGATTTACCCGCGTTGTGCCCATTCCCATAGGAATATCAGGGTAAAAATAGCCAGTATCCTTCCAGTTGATTGTGGCTATCCATTACAAAAATAATTATTCTTCAGCTTTTAGCAACTAATACCAGGAAGAAGTTCCCTTCTGTGTAAATTCATATTCAAATAATATCTCCCTATATCACCACACGTCAGGATCGAATTTATTCATATACAAGCGGCCCAAAAACAAAAAACTACATACTTGATCAATTCGGATAATAAAGTTCAACAAAAAATGAACTGTCAAACATGATCTTTGAGCTTGCCATTGTAAAGTCGGCCTTAGTGATCTCATTTCGATTATTGTTCAAAAGATAAAGTGTGTGACCTCTAGCGGGGCCGTTGTTTCAGCCTTTCTTTGTGTTCCGGACTCTTGATAAATTGCACTCGGGCTTTGTTCATACGTTCTGTGTCGGTTAGTCATTTAAATGACAGTTAAACACATTACAGGTAAGATAATACTAATTAAGCAAAAACATCTGGTCGAAACAGCAATAAAGAACTTGCTAAAAAGTTTAGATAAATAAATATCCCCCAGATGATTAGTAAGGATCCTCACAGGGGACATCATCATCTGTGTCATTCCATAGCGAAAATCTTTAAAACTTACGACCCTCCCTAACTTAACCGAAATTATGGATCCGCCTTGAACCATTTTAAGCATGTACTAGAAAGAAGAACATGGATACGAAATATTTTTTTTTAAAAATCGTGCAAAAATCTTTGAGTGCACTTTATAATAGTTCTTACTAATGCTATTCATTCATACTGAAGCTTCGAAATACTCAAGTTTGTCTGCCGCTCGCGTTCGTAGCAACCTTGCTCAATGTCACCGCATTATCGCCACAATGCTACCCTCACATCAAATAACTAGGCGTAGAAAACGCAAGGAAAGCTCCGAATAATGTCAAGGGCATAGTATATTTTGTTGACTAATAACTTCCGCGTGGCGTTATATAACAGGTGCCCGTCAGTTTCAAGGGTACTATGGAGCACGTATCAAGGTTATATTGAATGGAAGACAGATAATGGAATGCTGGTGAGAGGTCTTGGCTGGTTGGTGTATTGTTCTGGTGTACTGCGCCTTTGCTTGCTTTAGACCTGTAGTTACACTCATTATAAATGTGACGGCTACTTTAGTCGTTATAAATGCGACGCTTTCAATTAAAATAATAATGTAATTAAGTCTAAACATCTGATTTCAGGATACAAGACCCCTTTTCCCTCTGGAACTTCGACATAACAAAAAGTTCCGATCTGTTCCGACTTAGTGAACAAATTACCTTGTATCAGCTAACTGTCAATAAAAATTGTAATGGAAAGTAAAAGTACTCTTTGAAAATTAGTCGTTTCGGTACACTCGAGGAAAAACTACTTTCTATACACAATTTACACTTGTTTTCCTGAAAGATTTAACGTGAAATACAGACAAATAAAAGAACTCTTTCACACCTCCGTCATAACGTGACTGTACAATAAAACAGTAATTTGAAACAATCGTGTCGCCGACGGTTGACACGATAGCGGCCGATAACACACTTAAATTAAAACTTGGTAACAGTGAACTATGTCTGCGGAAAATAATATTTTGCGAGTTAGTGATGATGGATTGGATTTGTTTATTTTTCACGGTATACTCGTAACTTTCCGAGAAAAAAACAAAATAAAACTGAAGTTATGAAAATGACTAACTGTCTAAAGTTGTTTTGTGGTGAACACACCTAATCTTCCTCGCTGTAATGATATCTGCAGTAAGATGACGGGCTTTTACGCAGTGGGACATATTGATTCACTTCGAATAGTGGTGGTGTATAAGTGGGACATAGTATCTACGGTCTTCAGTGCGATGGGAGGCTTTTTTAGACATTGCAGGCTAATGAGACTAATACTTTAATACACAACTATGGTTAAAATATGACTATTTCGGTATCAGTATACGTCATCATAATGCCTATTCCAAAAAGGAAATTCTCAATTCTTCGGATTTTTGTTTTCGAATACAGACTCATAGTTCAGTCAAGCGCTATACTTGTTTGGTTGTGAGTTAATCAAGTGGTTAAACATGAATAGAATGGTTTCGCAATTACGTAACTGATGTTATGATATGAATATTTATGTGTTAGTTAAACTGATAAAGCATTAGTCGCTGTTCTAGTGGCAGCAATGTTATGGCTCGTTTGTTCTTCATGGGAATTTTAAGTTTTAACAATGATGCGGGACTTAGTTATCTATATATATAAAACTCAAAGTGGTTAGTGAGGGATCAACGCACAGCCCAAACTACTGGACGGATCGAGCTGAAATTTGGCATGCAGGTAGATGCTATGACGTAAGCATCCGCTAAGAAAGGATTTTTTGAAATTCCACCCCTAAGAGGGTAAATTAGGGGTTGAAAGTTTTACAATTTTTTAAAATACTTTAATGGATTTGCTTCAAATTTTGCATGTAGGTTCTTTATTTAATGTAGATAAAGATTACAAAAGGAATTTTGGAAATTCCACCCCTAAGAGCGTAAAATAGGGGATGATCGCTTATATGCAACTTTTTATTCCTTTGATGTATTGGCTTCAAATTTTGCATGTAGGTTATTTATACAAAGAAAATAACCACTAATTAAAAAAGTTTCGGAAAATCTACCCCTAATAAGGTAATTTAGGGGTTGAAAGTTTGTATGACTTTTTAAATTCCTTTAATGTATTTGCTTCAAATTTTACATGTAGGTTCTTTATTTAACGTAGTTAAAGATTACAAAAGGAATTTTGGAAATTCCACCCCGAAGACGGTAAATTAGGGGTTGAAAGATTTATAATATTTGTTTAATTTTTTAAAGGATTTGCTTCAAATCTTGCATGTAGGTTCTTTATTTAACGTAGATAAGGATTGCAAAAGGAATTTTGGAAATTCCACCCCTAAGAGCGTAAATTAGGGGATGATCGCTTACATGCAACTTTTTATTTCTTTGATGTATTTGCTTCAAATTTTGCATGTAGGTTCTCTATAAAACAAAAGTAACTACCAGCGAAAAACATTTTGGAAAATCCACCCCTAAAACGTTATTTTAGGGGTAGACAGTTTGTTCTATGACTTTTTTTATTCCTTTGATGCATTTGCTTAAAATATTACATGTAAGTTTTTTATTTATCGTAGATAAGGATTACTAAAAGGAATTATAAAAACCCCTAAGAGGGTAAACTAGCGGTATAAATGTTTGTATGGAGTTGGAAGTAGGTTCTAGCAAATCCGTACATAAACGACGCAGCCCCACCGAGTTTGGGCTCATTTGATTCATTTTGACGAGTACTTTGATACTATATGGTAACCAAGGTCTGGTGATGGAACCGAAAGGTGGCCATAGGAACTCCGTAATTAAAAGTCGAAGCCCTATCCAACGGTGTATCACACGTCACTATTGAGGGGTGGGCCTAGACTCCATACTACTTTTCCCATGGCGACTACGGTTACACTCACGCAGTAGTAGATATTACCAAGCATTCCAATAGATAGTGCAGCTATTTAAGGACCAGCCACATAGCAAACGTTCAGCGGGCACGGGCAGGTCTAACTTTAATAGAAATACAGTCGATAAAAATAGGCTATCTAACAGTGAAAGAATTATTCAAATCGGTCTATTAGTTTCTGAGATCAGCGCGGCCAAACAAACAAACAATAATCTCTTTAGCTTTTTAATATTCATATATAGATATAATCTATATATATAAAATTCAAAGTCCTGACTGACTGATAATCAACGCACAGCCTCAAACGCTACACCTAGAAGCATGAAATTTGGCAGGAAGGTTCTTCAAGTGACGTAAGTGCACACTAAGAAAGGATTTTTGAAAATTCTACCCCCAAGGGGATAAAATAGGGGATGAAAATTTGTATGAAACTTTGTCAATTTTAAACCGATCGGGCTGAGACATTGCATGCATATAGCTGCTATAAAGTAGGCATCCCCTAAGAAAGGATTTTGACAAATTCTACCCCCAAGGGGATAAAATACGGGATGAAAGTTTGTATGAAACTTTGTCAATTTTAAACCGATCGGGCTGAGATTTTGCATGCATATAGCTACTATGACGTAGGCATCCCCTAAGAAAAGATTTTGATAAATTCTACTCCCAAGGGGATAAAATAGGGGATGAAAATTTGTATGAAACTTTGTCAATTTTAAACCGATTGGGCTGAGATTTTGCATGCATATAGCTACTATGACGTAGGCATCCCCTAAGAAAGGATTTTGATAAATTCTACTCCCAAGGGGATAAAATAGGGGATGAAAATTTGTATGAAACTTTGTCAATTTTAAACCGATTGGGCTGAGATTTTGCATGCATATAGCTACTATGACGTAGGCATCCCCTAAGAAAGGATTTTGATAAATTCTACTCCCAAGGGGATAAAATAGGGGATGAAAATTTGTATGAAACTTTGTCAATTTTAAACCAATTGGGCTGAGATTTTGCATGCATATAGCTACTATGACATAAGCATCCTTTAAGTTTTGATAAATTCTACCCCCAAGGGGATAAAATACGGGATGAAAATTTGTATGAAACTTTGTCAATTTTAAACCGATCGGGCTGAGATTTTGCATGCATATAGCTACTATGACGTAGGCATTCCCTAAGAAAGGATTTTGATAAATTCTAGCCCTAAGGGGATAAAATAGGGGATGAAATTTTGTATTAATCTTCTTAGATTTTCGACTGATTGAACTGAAATTAAAGATTGGAGCTACTATGATGACGACGTCCGCATAAATAGAATTTTCATAAATTCAACCCCCATATGAAATGAGAGATGATGAAAGATGTAAATGTATTAGTTTGAACCTGTCAGTACCTAATCAATTCATATAATACATTGTAAATGGTCGCTGTCTGTACATAGAAGATATATAAGGAAATAAGAGGTGGGAGTGTGTTACGATGCGGAGGTATAGAGTGTGTTACGATAAACAAATGTTTTAAACGATCTTTAACAAAACTTAATTAAATTCCACGCGAGCGAAGCCGCGGGCAAAAGCTAGTTAGAATAATATGCTTATTGACCAAATTATGAACAAAAATATAGACACATTTTAACGGAATATAAATTTGTACGCCTTTTGTTTGAGAATGTGACATTGAGTACAGATTTGATTTTGCCAAGATTATGGCCTCATCACAGAAATAAGGTGCTTTGCAATAAAAAAAATGGATGGGATTTTCTTTTTCCGTCATTTTCGGTCAGTCTTTTAATTCTCCTCTTTCATTAGTTACTATTTTTTTTTCGGAAATATATATTTATTTTTCATGGCTCTGTTTCGAGCTTACCAACTATCAGTAGGCAAGAGTGGTGGTTATGCTTTATCCTCCTCACTGTGATATATTTATTGAGATCAGATGCCCTTGCCTGTCAGAGGGACATTATAGGCTAATGCTTATCCTTTTATTATGTTTGTCATCTCAATACTCGTGCCCTCTTTTAGCTATAATGTAATTATGTAATTCTAACCCAATCCTTATTGTTTGTTTGTGGGCGGTTACTAATTAACGCTATTGTTGTACATGATGTACTTACTCGCAAGCTAAGGTCGTGGTTAGCTGACATTTTACTGTGTAGGTGTTTACTACTTGATTAAAATGTAGTGTCTCGATATTATGTATGACAGGCCCTTAAATATGTTGCGATATTTTGTTTATAACCTAATACTTAATACATTATGTGGTAGTAGTTGCGTTTGAGTTTGTGAATGATTGCTAAGTTGAGAGCACCCTCTAATAGTAGGGTGCCTTTCCACCATAGGTATGCTATACTACCTTTGATATAATTGGTCTTCTTCTTCATCAAGTGGATGGTAAACCTGACCAATCCTGGTGTCAGAGTTATTGAGACGCCAAAAGTCTCTGACATTGCTCATGTATCGACTACTATCCGTAGAAAGTAACCGGGACCGACGGGTTAACGTGCCCTCCGAAGCACGGATAATTGGTGGTTATTAGTTATCATATCAAACATAGCATATATGTATATGCAATGTATTATAGGATGAAGCATGGCTTTGGTAGAAAAACATTCTGTAACTGTTTGTCAGATGGAATATATATTAAGTTGATTTATAACTTAGGATAATAATATTATAAAGAGGTATTTGTAAGTTTGATTGTTTGTTTGTATGTTCGAGCTAATCTCCGAAATTACCGGTCCGATTTCAATAATTCTTTTTGTAATGGATAGCCACCTTCAACGGGAAGATTATAGGCTATTTTTCATCCCGAAATTCCCATGGGAACGGGTCCAACGCGGGTAAACCGCGGGGCGCTGCTAGTGATAAATAAAATACAATGTATATTGCGATGCTATACAGAAACCTACTTTCTACCCTAAGCTTCCAACTATGGCAAGCAATACCCAAGTGAAACCCTTGAATGCTCCTAGTATACTCCACACACGTCACCTGTAAGTGTAGGTATGGTTAACTGCGTAGCTAGTGACGTCACGGGTTCAAGAGAGTGCAAAAAACTTCAATGCCACAAAGTACTTACATAGACCTTCGGTAAATTTAAGCAAACCGCAATTGTATGTTAATGTGTATGAAAATACGAGTGTATAAAAATGTCTGGAAATATCTAAAAAAAGCAGCGCCCCCCCGTTTTTCCCGCGTTGAGTCCATTCCTGTGGGAATTTCGGGATGAAAAATAGCCTATGTTACTCGTCGATAATGTATCTTTCGAATGGTGAAAGAATTTTTTAAAACGTTCCAGTATTTTTTGAGCCTATTCATTACAACCAAACAAAGTTTTCCTCTTTATAATATTAGTGTAGAAGTGTAGATAACTTTGACTAAGCTGCTAGCCTTACTAATGAGGGTCCGTTTAGATAGGCTGAAGAAGCATGATTGTTAAATATTTCACTAAATTGATTAGTGTAAATATTTTTTTACATTGTATTTTTTTGATTTGACTCTTCGTTTACGGACAGTAACCGTAGTCACAGAAGACTCTGAGGAGTTATGTAAAACACCTCGGTCCTCTGTTAACATAATATGGTTCCTTTAAAGGGACCGAAACGTCAGATATAAATGATAAGAAGCGAAGTGTATCCGTGATCGTAGTTTCAATCCAAAACGAGTAGTGTTCACCTCAACTTAGAAACCAATTAATTTTTTGTTGCTGTTATACATTCCTGTTAAGCTGACATTTCTAGAAATATTTTGTATTATGGAAATATGAATTGTTGTAATACATTGAAGTTATTTCAAGTTCCACTTGAATGTATGTAAAATACATTGAAGGGTAATAACTTGGCTCCTATTTTGATAATTTCCATCTTTCTTTGTCTTCTATCTTATAAACATTGGTTACAAACCAGTCAAATAAAGTAAAGTATTCTTATAAAGTATTCTTATAAAGTACTAGCAGCGCCCCGCGGTTTTACCCGCGTTGAGTCCGTTCCCGTAGGAAATCCGGGATAAAATGTAGCCTATAGCCTTCCTCGATAAATAGACTATCTAACAGTGAAAGAATTATTCAAATCGGTTCAGTAGTTTCTGAGATTAGCGCGTTTAAACAAACAAACAAACAAACAAACAAACAAACAAAACAAACTCTTCAGCTTTATAATATTAGTATAGATTTGTGTATATGTAGCAGTATCAGTTAGTTAGATTCCATAATTCAAGCTTAGAGTTTAGTTTGGGTCTCATTAACCGTGTGTCAATCTGTCGGGTATATTATACATATGTTATTATATTAATAAATGACCTCTCTACAGTTTTATTATAAGTATAGGTAGATAGTACTCTGGACATCTCTAATTAACAAACATTCAATTTAATTTTTTCCAATATACCTAACATTTTAGGAAGAATGTTATAATGTTATTTCCATATTTAGTATCAGATGTATCTGTATTTATAGATAGTAATATCTAAGAATACGATAAAATGTCATTTTTTTATTATTTATGTCTAGTATATTATATTTAATGTTTCGGATTTCTTATATTATTTTAATTTTTATGATATTTTGATTTTACTGTTTTGTAAAAGTTGTTTTGACCTTCAATTTATGAAGGCGTCCTGTTGGACAACTTGTTTCGGAAAAATAATACAAAAAAGTGTATAGCTTCGCGGTAGTAATATCCTCGTTATTGAAATTCAATTTCCGTTCAATTTTGATGAATAGTTGGAAAAATGTATGAAAAGTCCTTATCAAATTATCAAATGTCGAACATTTCAAAGGTGGTAAAATATTTAAGTACGTTCGAGTAGGACACTGGCCTGGTGTCGGAAGTTTTAGACCATCTAAAGGCGACATCAAGACCGATATGTGAAGATTGAAACCACAGGACCGACAACGTTACGTGCCCTCCGAAGCACGGTAGCGCTCAGATAGAATTACCCACGGAAGAGCGAAGCATTTACTGCGTAATTTATTTCGTGGAATTACCTCTATTTTTCTATATGAAAGTATAAGCTTGTAGAAGTTGAAAATAAAGTTGAAAACGTACGTTGATGTCATTATTATTTGTTAAGACGACGTGTGAACACGCTCATCGCGTTTGTGAGGGGTGAGGTATCTTCCCCCCGCGCTTTATGTTCGCGGACCTGTCACTTTTATAAATTTATGTCACTGGAAATCTAATAAGGGTCCCCGTACACTTGATCGGCTATCGGTATTGTCTTTTACAGATACCAATTTATTTTTCATCAGTATGAATGAGTTGACGTGTTATCGGTAATATCGGTAATGTTATCTTAGCGCAGTCGGGGCAGACATTTAAATAAAAAAAATTCAGGGAGCGATTTATTTTTTAAACGTCAGGGGGGGGTGTGGTTGGGAGTATAAATCTCGATTTTCGAACTAATCCCGGTAGAGGGTTCGCCGCCATCTTGTTTTAAAGTTAAATTTTTTTGTAAAATTTAATAATTTTTTTACGCTAGGATAAACTTGGTAGTATAACACTGCAAATATTGATCCTAGCGTAAAAATGATAATGGCCAAACTTGTGGAAAATTAAATTTCCAACAACTTTCGATAGGACCATTTTTGCTCTAAAGTTGAAAATTAACGAGTTATTTCAGAAAAACTAAAAAAATTAACTTTTAAACAAGATGGCGGCGAACCCTCTGGTTCGTCTTCTTGTTCATCTTGTTTTAAAGTTAAATTTGTTGAGAATTCATTGAATTTGTTGAGAAGGCATTGTATTTGTTGAGAATTCTGCATTACTATACCATGTTTCAAAATCCCAGATCAATTATGTAAACAAAGTTATGTCAAGATTTGACACTGTCAATGTAGGAGGTCAGATGTGTCGAACCTTCGGGTAATTTCATTTAAAAATATTGTTGCCCAGCAGTGGGACAAACCTGTTTTCCTTGGTCACGGTATCACGCGTGAATGGCTGGACCGATTTCATTAATTCTTTTTTTGTTGTATTTGTTATTATTAGAAGGTTCTTACGGAAAAAAATATTAAGAAAATCTCTCAGAAATATTGAAAAATATACATTTAATTTTGCATATTTAAAAAAACACGCGTAACGAATGTCAATGTCATTCACTAAGGCGGTACGAAGTTCGCCGGTCAGCTACACGGATTTTATGTGCGCCGGACTTTTTGCGCGTTGTGTGCGTTACTGCATATAATTACATAGGTTCTATTTTCACAGACTAAAAAGTGCGTCACGGATAGTCTGTCGTCTGCGCTGCACCTAAGATATTATTTGCGATGTTCGTACAGAGCGAGCGTGCGCGACGAAGCAGTACGTGTCTACTCCCAACAAGGCCCCGCGGCCGACTGAGTGACTAGAGCACCGTCAACGCGAGCGCTATAATTATGTTTTATTTCATTGAATAAACTAACTTCCATTTAGAGAAAAACCATCTGTACTACCATATGGGATTTGATGTAAGGTTTATGAAAATATAAATTTTGTACTTGTTTTTTCTTTACAATCGCCGTGAAACTGTAAAATTTCAATAAAATGTCGATTTTTTACGATTTTCACGATTTTTTTCTATCGAGGCAAATCACTCTAATCGTGTTTCGAAGTGTATAACAATACAAAGCATATTTTTACCTTTACGACAGTAGGAATATCATTCCATAAATTTTAGCGGTTGATATCCAAAAACTGTTTCTAACACAACTCTTTCGCGATGTTTTACGCTTCTGGTCTTACCACTTCGTCTTAAAACGGGAACTTACGTACGACGGAGGCTACTGTTGAGTGTCCCTCAACACGTTTCGGTCACATTCGGTGACCATCATCAGGAGGAATCCTTCATCGGGAGGAGAGACCTGAGAAGGCTAATGAACAGTAATACCCGATTCCCTACAACTCAACATTTAATCACATTATGGCGTAAAACCACGTGGACATAAATAATTGCAGTAACAAGGAAGACCCTTGAGTTTACTACCACGGAAGCAACTAGATAAAAACCTGTCCATCTTTGTAGGAAATTGAACCTTAAACCAGATAAAGGAAGGAATAGAATCGGTAACTATTATATATGTGTCAAGATGTGATAAATAGTAAGAACGCTTATTATTGTAATATGGGAAATATAATGTAATATTTAATGGGTTGGCTGGTAATGGTAATTGTGGTAGGGAAGTCAAAGATTATGAGTTACCTACTACCCATAAGAGGTAAGTAAATGTTGAATAAATTAATACTCAACTTGATTAAGCCCTTACACACTAGTATATAAGTTCTTTAGCTGGAAATATAGACAGAAGGTGTATTATAGTTTAAAATGGTCCAAAAGTAATCTCTAAATGGTAGAATGTTAATAGAAATCGCAATTATTGATAAGTATTTTTGGAATGAATACGGGATTTTGATATTTTATGGTAGTCTTGGAAGACTATTTAGCGGTTAAATTCTGCTATGTCAATTGTGTGCCAATTAAAGTAAGTCCGTGGAGGTTTGTGACTACCGTGTCGGAGTGTTTAGACTGCTAAAAGGTCTCCGACATGGTCTGACGATTGAAACAACCGGGACCGGCCATTTAACGAGCCTTCCGACGCACGGTAGCGCTCAGATAGAAATGTCACTATCAGTGAGCCAACCAAGTTAACATGGCTTAGTTAATATACGTCACTAGCACTCCATTGCATGGATAGATATATCGATGGAATAATTTGACACATTCGATATCTAAGAACAAAATGTGTCAGAATAATCTACTGAGATCCAATTGAGACTCAATTATGACACATTTCATTTAACAGAACTCTCCCCGACTGGAACTGACACGAATCAAAAGGACTAAGTAAACACTACTATAATAGGGCTCTTATTGTGTGGTCGTAATTGCTTTGAGCACAACAACAATATAATAATTCATTTTGACGTAAATTGATTACATAATCTTGTACGTATCTGTTTTAATCACTGCCAACGCTTTGTTGTTTCAACTTAGAACTTAGAACATCCCTTCTTGTTCCTGTCTTCCTGTTGGGATTAAAAAGCATCCTGTCTATAATTTAATGTATACGCTACATTATTGCGAAGTTTCCACAAAGACTATCTAGTACTTTTCATGTGACATAATGAAAATATACCAAACGAAGGCCATCCCGGTTTTTCCCGCGTTGTTCCCATCCCGCGGGAAATCGGCATAATAGGTAGTTCTTACGTCCTGTACGATCTTTCAAATTCTAATTTATCTCTGCCAATTTTTATCCAGATCCGTTCAGTAGTTTTTGCGTGAAAGAGTAACAAACATCGATCCATTTTCATAAATTCTCGCATTTAATTTATTAGGAGGACAAACATTTGAAATAATCATAAGTAATACACTATAGTTATGTGGTTATGTAACTAAACTAAACATGTAAGACGTGCACAATTGATAAATCAAGGTGCATTACATTGTATGATGTACTGAGGTCATCAAACGTAGATACTGAGTTGCAGGCTAGACGCTAATAATAACCTACAGGGACGTATGTAAGGTATAATTTTAGGGGGTTTCTGGGGGCAAAAATATGATAACTACCTTGTACTTAGTTGTAAAACGTAACTTTTTACAAACATTTATTTCAATTAGTTTTATAAAATGTTTGTTAATATACCAATGCCCTAGCTTCAAGTAAATTCGGGGCCAACCCTGGTGCCAAAGTAGTAAAAAAAAAGTACTGGTTTCTTAAGTTAGTTAAAAGGCAGTAAAAAGTACCTAGTGTGAAGGTGAGCTGTGCATTATATCTTAGGCCAGGGTTTATTTGTGATTAGATTTCAATTAAAGCCCCCGCCCCTCTTAATAAAGCCTGATTACGTCCTCCCTAACATTTACTCTATCATATTGTTAGTACTCATACGTTATGTATGATAAAGGGCGCCTAGCAACGGAACTATTTCATTCTAACTATAGCTTGGAGCGAAGTATATGAAGTTTACGACCGACCAATGAGATAGTCAATTGACTTTTACGTGACAAGCTCAATAATTATGGGCTACTCTCAGAATACAGAAAGTACCAGAAACGGCATTCAAATGTATTTACAAGCTACACGCTGTGTCCAAAAACAGAACAAAGTCCCTCGCATAGTGTTGTTAGCTCTCGCATTATTTGTCCATTTTTGGGGTAAATTTTGGGAGTTTTGGAGGTAATATGATAATAGAATAAAAATTGTCCTTTTCTATATAACTATGTACCTACCTGATTATCTCAAGAAATAGATATGTATATTAAATAAAACACGGTGTTAAGGTGGATGTTTGCATACTTTTAAGGGGTGATGGAAAAATTATATATTTTTATTTTATTTTAAAGTATTCGGAAAACTTACAGCTAGGTACAAGAGTTACATAAAAAAAGAATAATAACTTAAGTCAAAATGCATCGAGCAAACTACGCTTCGCTTCGATGGTTTCCAGAACTGTTCCAGCCGTGCTCTTTGTATAATTTTTGTCCACACCGCTTTCCTCATCAGCAGGGAAGCTAAAATTTAAGATGGCTAATATAGAAACATAATTTAATACCCGCCCCCCCTCTCCCCTTCTCCCACACGCACACCAAAAATTTGTTTAGAAATCCTATAGACTAACATACAAACTTACTATTTAATAGGATTGTTAGGTTAGGTACATACGAGCCACACTTACGCTTTATACTTTCTTTTTTCAAGTTGGTTAATTTTTATTATATTACTTATTAATATTCTACAACGAATTAAAGCCCCTCAAAAGGTAATAAAAATAAGGGTAAATCAAAACTCTTATATTGGCAACACTAACATAGATTGACGCATCACTCTCTATGACAATTGAATTCTGAGAAAATAATTAAATATTTAAATAAGACGATACCTAAATGCGATACTTACACGTGAAATGTGATCCCATCCTGTTTCTTTTTCAGACCCACTGCATTTTTACAGGTAGGAACGACACAAGACGGCATAGTTTCGTGAAATTGGTCACGGGTAAAACACGTTAGCGCGTTCCGACGGTCACAAAGTGACTGATCGGTTGCGCATCAAACTACACTATTTAAGGCTAGTTTGGGTAGCTACAGTATTAGGCGCGCTCACGGGTTCTGGTACTTTCTGTATTCTGAGGGGCTACTAAGTGACATATTTTTGCCCTAGTCTTAAAAATAGTGTACTGCTATTTGCCTTTACACTTATAGAGGGATGACCGGCAGTGTAAAAAGTATGAAAAGATGAATGTCGAGAGGATTTAAGGGTTCTATATAATGGATAAGAGGGAAGGAAGCCATTGCTAACAAGATCTATCGTGTATCGGGCACGATAAAGTGCCGGTCCAGGCTGTAGCAAATGTTAGACCAGTTGCATCAGAGGCCTTTAGGCGGTCTAACAGAGGTTGGTCTCCAACCCAGTATGGGTTCAAATCAAGATCTAGTTTGGCCACAAAACTTTACGACGTTTGGGTTTTTTGATAAAACGAGATGACTTCGAGATAACTTGTTTGGTTTTCTCAAACGAAAATTGTCCTCATAATCCTTTGACCGGCTATCCTTTGTAAAGAGAAAGTCCAACTCCGTATAATGTTACGTTTACTTTGAACAATAAGAGATAGCGGTGTAAATGATACTGCATTTATTGTTAGACCGACCGGCGTATTGGATGTCGAGACACATTGTTACCGGGCTTAACAAATAAAAGCAGCCAATTCAAAAGAAATATCGAGTAAATACACAACTTAGACCAATTAACTAATCCACCAAGATACTGATCGGTGGATGAAAACACCAATGTGACCACTGGGTCACCTTGGTGTTTTTAAATCGCCTAAATCCTTACTGTATATTTAACCATAATAATAATTGCCTTATTTAGTAAATATTTAATAATTTAAAGACATAATAAGAATCAAATAAAATAAATCACAATATTTATCAAATGTATACTAATATTATAAAGTTGCAGAGTTTGTTTGCTTGTTTGAACGCGCTAATCTCTTAAAACTACCAATCCGATTCGAATAATTTTGTAATGGATAGACAAATTCAACGGGAAGGTTTTAGGCTACTTTTGATCGCGTAAATCGCGTAAAACCGCGGAGCACTGCTAGTAAAAGAATAAAGTCCAAAAGCTGCGTGCATGCTGCATTCTTTTATAAGAATCATGTCTGAATAATGGTAATATCCTCACAAAGCAATTATAGGAAGTAAATGAAACTATAGAATAAAGCAGTTCATTTATTATTCTATCTATTATGTCATCGAACGATATCACAAAGAAACCTGCGTGTCGTATACACAATTAGAAACAATTTCATTGTGCAATTTATCGTGTGTATTGAGTTATGACTGCGTTATCCTTGGACATGTATTTTGTTACTACTCTTCTCTTGGAATATAATTAAATGACGTTCTTGTCAGTTTATACTAAAAGTAGTTATTTGCCTGTAATGTCCCAATTAAATATTTTAAATTATTTTCGACACGATAATTTGACATAATGGTGTAATATTCTCATTTTAAAAAATACGTAAAAAGTTAAGTAATAGCATCTAATGTCTGCTAGGCACATGCCTCTCGTCTCACCGAAGATATAAGTGCAGTGAGGAGGGTTAGGTGTAATCACCACGGTTGCCTAATGCGTGTTGGTGATCTCAAACCCGAGCCATGTTTGAAAGATAGGAAACATGGTTCCTTTTTTATGTCTTAAGACTGCTTAATATGTTTTCGAATTACAATTAAAGTAACAGATTAAAACTACGTCTCGTAAGACTTAATGCATCAATAAGATATTTTTCCCAGGCGTGCTATCTGATAATGATAGTAAAGCATTACCTATATACCTAGAGGTACATAACCGAGTGTTACACAATGTATTACGTAGTTTGTTTAAATTCTTATAATGAAATGTGTTAAATCAAATATTTGCACTCGACTGTTATTGTGTGACTTTAAATAATATTACGATTTAAAACGATCTAATTTCTTTTATCTTGTACTAGCAGCGCCCCGCGGTTTTACCCGCGTTGTGCCCGTTCCCGTGGGAATTTCGGGAATTTTTTTACATAAAAACCTTCCTCTGGAATCACTCTACCTATTACAAAAAACCGCATCAAAATCCGTTGCGTAATTTTAAAGATTTAAGTATACAGACCAACAGACAAACAGACGCGACTTTGATTTATACTATGTAGTAACTAGCAGCGCCCCGCGGTTTCACTCGCGTTGTACCCGTTCCCGCAAGAATTTCGCGATAAAAAGTAGCCTATGTCCTTTCTCAGGCTCTGGACTAACTGTTTACCAAATTTCATTCAAATCGGTTCAGTAGTTTTGGCGTGAAAGCGTAACAGACAGAAAGACAGAGTTATTTTCGCATTTATAATATTAGTATGAAAAATGACATATTAGGTTATAAGATTGTCCTGCTCACTGTTATATAAAGCTTTCCTTAAATTTTGGTTGCCATTTAGCATACATAATATATTTTAGTTTACTAATGTAATCGTATTTAAATTCACAAAACATTTTAAGTTATTTTTAGCATAATGAATTATATTTGCATGCATTGATCGTTCTCCATAATACATGCTTGATTTGGCATTCAATTCCTTAAAAGCATGCATTGACGTTGGCATGCTTCGATTCTTTACTTAGTTAAGGTATGGTATACAATTAAGATTGTATTACTCAGGAAATACTTTGATTTATGCTCGTAGTATACTAGCAGTGCCCTGCGGTTTTACTCGCAATGTGCTCGATCCCGTGGGAATTTTGGGAATTTTTATACATATAAACCTTCCTCTTGAATCACTCTATCTACTTAAAAAATCGCATCAAAATTCGTTGCGTAGTTTTAAAGATCTAAGCATACGTAGGGACAGACAGAAAGACAGACAGCGGAAATCGACTTTGTTTTATATTATGTAGTGAAGTTGTATGTAATAAATGCTGCTATTATTTTATGATATATATATCAAACCAGCCTTTGCGTCAGAGTTGGTTCACTCAAGCCGTGACTTTAACTTAGATTTAATTAAAATTTAGACAATTTCATATCCATTTCTTTGGTTACTTATAAGTACTATCTTTAGTAGTAGTAGTAGTTCTATCTATCTATATATTATCTTTCTTCTCTTTTCTTCTTCTATCTTAATCTTCTTCCACATCGAGTGGATGACCAATCCTGGTGTCAGAGTTATTGAGCCGCCAAAGGCCTCTGACATGGCTCATGTAACGACCACTATCTTTATAAAATAAGTAGTAGTATTTTGTTGTAGCTACCCATCAAATGTTAATTAATATTATTTCTTGAAACACAAATAGTTCTTTAACAGTACCTTTAAATCACCTGATCACAATCAGTTATTATATCACACATTCAAATTATTACGTAACGAATCCAAGGTCGTGTTTATTATTATTTACATTACTTCGACGTGTACTAGTCACCTTCTAGTACAAATACCTAGTATAGATAAAACGTCATTGAGGTATTATGTAACTGACTAGAAGAGCATTTTTGTTTCGCCTGTTTTTGACCTTTCACCTTAAATATTTTGAGTTACAGAGTAAGCTAGGTAACTCTTAATAAAATTAGCTATCTGCCAGTGAAAGTCCCGTTGAAATCCGTCCAGTAGTGTTTAAGATTTGCCGGAATTAAACACTTAGTTATGTTAACTAAGTTATTTACATCCATTTATGTAGGTACCTGTATTACGTAAATGGCTTTTCAATTATAACCGCGGCCATTTTATTAATTTCTATGATTTAATTACGTTGTTTTAATGAATAGTTCTCGGTGAAATCAATATTGTGTTAATTTCATTTGTAATAAACATTAAATTGCTAGGGGACAGTAATTAAATTAAGTTTATATTTTACTAACCCCCGCGGTGTTACCCGCGTTGTACCTGTTCCCGCGGGAATTTCGAGATGAAATGTATCCCATGTTTTATTCTAATGTATAACCTTTATTACTGTAAAGTTTCATCCAAATCCGGTGTTGGAAAAACTAGAAAGTATATATAATAAGGTTTTTATCATACTTTCTTGTTTTCCCAATACAAGTCTACGAGTAGTAAGCGAATTAAAACGAAGAAAAAATCTTTTATCTCTAATCAAATCAATAAATCTATTCCGAATTATTTTTTATATTCGATAATTCGTGTCGTGACTCGATCATAAATACCAACTGGTCCACCGATTCCTGTTTCCACTATTGGCGATTTTATTGCATTTTAATGACATGTAGACATATTGTGTTCATTTTATTATACCAAATAGTGGTTTAAATGCATATAAAAATATTTTTTTCTGTAGGCTAGTATTAATAAGTTAGGCATGCTCGAATACTAAGCTTGCCAAGTGCGGATTGGTGATCTAAAACTCGAGTCACGTTTTAAAAATAAGAAACATGTATTCGCTCGGCTCAGGAATCGAATCAGGGACCTCAGTCTTGGCAGGCTAGTGCACATACCACTTTAAATGTAGAATATAAAGATGCTTGATATTACAGGCATGCCTCAGCATGTCTCTGCATGCCTCCGAGGATGCTCAAGCGTCCGAAAGGATTGTTCCGCGTAACATCTGACCCTTAGCGTGCTGCAAATGTGTTATGCAAGTACACTGTTGTGTAACAATTTTATTGTTATTATATAATGAATCGATTCGTGATTATAATACCGGTTCTGTTCTGATGTTGCAGATGTAGAGATAAAATGTGATGTTCGTAAACAGTTAAACATAATATCCTAACATAGTGTTTAATACGAATTATCATATTATTTTAAAATGCCTAGTAGAGCAGTAAAAAGCATGCCTTAAACATGCTAGTTGCTTCTCCATTACTTCAAGGCATGCGTACTCCAACTATGTATATGTATTAGTTGACGTACGTACGAATTATCCTATTAATTTAAAATGCCTAGAACGAAAGTTTTTAGTGCGAATTATACAATTAATTTAAAATAACAATATGACTCATTATGTAGTAAATAAAGTCACATATACTTAATTATCATTTATTTACCTATTACTTTATTTAACACGCAAAAGTATTTAACTAAGCATAGATAATTAAGTTATGTAACTTGCAAATTATGTTCGTTTTACATACACACACATATTATTATATTATATACATTGTTTACTCTTTATATTATAATAGCTAACCCGGCAAACTTTGTCATATAAAAATTAAGGGTTGGACCACCCTAAGCACAATAAATTGAGATGTAAGCTATCCTATCTTTCAATTTGGATCAAATTGCACACTAAATCCGTAGAACATATCTATGTAATAACAACAATTTGTGTACAATTTTTTTTATATATATTTATGTCCTCCACGTTAGCAGCTGTGATTAGAGATGACGTCAGCGATATTATCAGTAAATTGTTTGTTTATTATTCTAATATTAATTAGTAATTATTCATCAAATCCGGCAACAATGTCACATATAATTATAATATTTACATATTGATAATAGTCCATCAAATGGCTATTTTAGTAAACCTATTGATTTAAGAATTCATTGGCATATATTAATATAAACTTGAGCTTTTATACCATAGGTAGTATGTCTAATAGTAAATACTTAATTACATTTATAGGAAAAATACAAAAATTTTTACAGTAAAATCTGACGTCTCATCACTTACTATACTTCTTTTCTTATTACAAGACTGAAAACTGACTTTTCTTTGTTAATCAACATATTGCTATATTCGCGCGCGTTTCCGTCTAACCTAATCTCATCACAGAAACCTCTTAATCATAGCCAGCTCATCAAAACGCGCCAGTTCATTATTTTTTTCATGCGGAAACGTATAGAGAATAGTAAAAAATGACCGATCGAGCGGGACTCGGTCCATTTCGCGTCGTGATTGGAAGAAGCAGAGGGGAAACGGTTCTGTGTGAATGAAGTCACGATGGTGCATTCAAATGTGGGTTAGAGCATACTTTTTGTAACATCTAATTGGATTTATAAGTTCAACTGCCGTACTCAGAGACATCAAAATTGATTGCTTAGGAAGGGTGAATGAAGAAATGAGTGATTTTTGATACAAATTGCCCCGTTCTCAAAGACGTCAAGTAAAATGATTCCTTAGGAGACCTCTCCTTTCGTACTTTTGAATTTTCGTATTTTCGTACTAGTTACCTCACTAGCACGAAAATTTAAGTTCCCTAGGAGAGGAAAATGTATGAAAATATAAATATGTTACTATTATTATAAAAAATAATAGTTTATTACCGTTTTAATTGACGTCACTGGGTACGGCTGATTATTTATGTTACGTTGATTGTTATTTATCGATTTTATCGTAGTTCACGTCTCTGAGCACGGCAGTTAAGGTTCCCTTCCAACAGAGTTAAGCTATAAGTACTTCATCACTTCTTAATCACTATGTTTCGTTTGTTATTCACCAATCATGTCAAACATAGCTCAGCATAGCTCTGGTGGAAAGCAAATCTAATGGTCGTTTATTTTTATTAATTAGAATTTATATCTCTAATGCTTATTTATTATGGGGCTTAATATCTTATCGTTGAATTGGATACAGATCTAAGTCTGTCTTTAGTTAAGTCGATAATTATTACGATAAAATATTGTTATTTCCACCAAAACTTTTGTTTAAATTAAACCTGTTTTTCTCTAGAAATAAATCATGTTTAATAAATTATCTCCTTACTTTTTTATAACTACATAGTATAAAACAAAGTCCCCGGCCGCGTCTGTCTGTCTGTTCGCGATAAATTCAAATACTACTGCACGGATTTTAACGTGGTTGTCTCCAATCGATAGAATGATTCTTATGGAAGGTTTATATGCATAAACATTCCCGAAACTCCCACGGGAACAGGCACAACGCGGGTAAAACCGCGGGGCGCTGCTTGTTAAAATATTAATTGGTCCACGTTCTTTAGCCTTTCCCTTTTCTAATCTATCATATCACAACATGTATTAAATACAAAAACATCATACAGTCTACTTAATACATCTACTTAAACAACCAAGTAATCATTTCCACTTGAAGGACACACCGTCCTTAACAAAATCTTCATTTTAATGAACCCAACAAACTTAAAAGCTCGAATAGAACGACAGAGCTTCAGCTAAAGCTTTCAAATCGAAGGTTAAATTTTAAATTACCCAAATTAAGGAAACAAAGAGGAACCAGCTAAGTTTTAAGCGTGAAATTCCGTTCTGAAGGTCACGGGTTCAATCACGGAAATTAAGCAAGTTGTCAACTGAAATATTGAGTTGTCAGAAAAATAGTCTTGTGTAATACATTCCAAGAACCTAGAAACTAAAGTAAGCGATTTTACTTGCTCTAACATACTCCAAATAAGTGTCATGATTACGCCCAATACACTATACAAGTAATACTAATATATATTTAATTAAAAGAGAGGCCTTGGCCTTGGGACATTACATTACAGCTTTGAGGTTAATATATATAACTATACTAGTTTACTTATTTACCACGAAAAGCTCCATACTCACACATCTACTCTTACTACGAACACACCCCTTTGTCTTTATTGCCACATTCCTTTACCTGGAAATCCCATAAGAACCGCTTACCTAACACACGCCTTCACAAAAAACCCATACACACATTAATAGCCCCAATCCCACAGCGCGTGTCACGATCGATCCATGGTCAACGCCACCCCGCTGGTGGTGCTACCAATGTCAGCCTCCCCATTACTCACAAGTTCATAGCAGCCTTCACCGTGTGGTGGTGAAGTTCATGATATAGCCGGTGGTGCAGTCACGCGATAGTTCCCCGACACCCTTTAGGGATGGGAAAGGTTGTTATAACGCCATGTTGACAATGTCGATATCGATATCGCCATTGCCAACAATGGCGTTATAACAAAACCTTTCCCATGTTGACAATATGTCGATTGTCGACATTGTCAGCAATGTCTGTCAATGTCAAAATTTTCAACGTCAGTTTTTTAAATTGTCTAATCATTCCTATTTATTTATTTTTACATTTGATATTATCAAATATCTTAATTAATTATGTAGTGAAATAAACTAAAAATAAAGTTATTATTATAGAATGTAATTTTGGAATTGGATTTCGTGTTTTAGCGAAAAACATAATTTAGATGTCAATTCGTTACTTATGAAAACGTGTTTTAATTATATTAAGACTATAAAGTACAGTTACAAAACTGGAAAACAAAGCTAATTTCGTATAAGATAATCTTGTTTTCTTGTCCATAATTAATATTGATCAGGTAGTCATGGTAGGACCACATCGAGAAGGTTAATAACGAAAATAGCCGTTTTTTTGTCTACAGTTACTTTGGCAAAAGAACCAAACCGGCTACTTTTAATGACGTTACCAAGCAAAACGGAAGCAGCATCTACCAATAGTTTAAGGTGTACTTATTTATTTGTAGTACCTTCGCCCTGCCTTTGCAGTATAAGTTCCGACACTGATTCATTTTGAGTAGGTCAGTCTTTAGACCGCCCAAAGGCCTCCGACATGATCTAATTGAAATAACCGGGACCGATTGCTTTACGTTCCGATACTATAACAGTTATAGTGTCGGAACGTATAACGTAGTTAAACTATACCACGAATGCCACGAGCACTAAACTAAGTGTGTAAAACATTGAAAGGCTGCTATTCATCGACATTTTTGCCCCACCACCGTTTGCCCCATCCCTACCCACCCCATAGCATTCGCCTTGAGAACACTCAGTCATGGCCGCCCGACCTTGTCCGTCGAAAGTTCCCCATACAAAATTAAACTTTATTGATAACAGTACGGGTGTAATCAGGGCCCAAATAACTGTTTGTTTGTGTTGCCTCGACTTTGGTAAGGCTAAGGTTGTCGATAAAGGCGTTTAGGAAATGATTGCATGTTATGTTACAACTGGGTATGAAATAGATTAGGGCAATTATTTTTCGATTGATAATCAACGTACAGCCTCAACCGCTACACCTAGAAACATGAAATTTGGCAGGAAGTTTCTTCAAGTGACGTAAGTGCACACTAAGAAAAGATTTTCGAAAATTCCTACGGGAACGGGCTCAACGCGGGCAAAGCCGCGGGGCGCTGCTAGTACATACATAAATCCATCCTCACAAACTATCACTTTTATAATATTACTAGCAGTGACTACGGTTTTACCCGCGTTGTGCCCGTTCCCGTGGGAATTTCTGGAATTTTTATACATATAAACCTTCCTCTTGAATCACTCTATCTATTTAAAAAAACGAATTAAAGTACATACATAGGGACAGACAGCGGTAAGCGACTTTGTAGTGATGATGAGTGGAATGTCTTCCTTACTCTATTGTGGTATTAAGAAGAGTGTTGTGTTTTGTTATTTGGTACGTTTTGTATTGAGTTTTGGTGTCTTTATAATTTAATCCATACAATGTGATTGATTAGGAATATTCAAAAAGAAATATTTTATTATTTTATAAGACAAAAAACAGGTAGGTATTCGTCCGAAGCAGTAGTATTAAGTTTCATGACCTGTGTCTATCTATATCAATATAATAAAGACGAAGAGTTTTATTTTTTATGTGAACGCGCTTATCTCAGGAACTACCACTCCGATTTCAATAATTGTTTTCGTAATGGATAGCCACATTCAACGGAACGGTTATAGGCTAATTCACACCTCGTAATTCCCACGGGAACGGGCACAACGCGGGTAGAACCACGGGAGCCGCCAGTCTTCCAATATATATGGAAAAGAGGCCAAATTTCGTATAAAATAAATGTTCTTTTGCTATTCGAACCCCTTACATACATACGCTGATCATTGTATAGACTGATGTATACCACACAGTGTTATCAAAATCGCGAAATCAAGATATAATTAGAATTGATCACTCGAATACAACATGGCGAAATTGTGAAATGGTATCTAAGTATTTATTTTGGCGATAAAGGTCGTTCGCTTCTCGAACTGATGTCGTTAACCTTACAATTAACGTAAACAGACTGAGAAACGATGATGCAGTATTGTGTAGTGTTCAATTTTATTGGCCTCTTTTTGGCCAACCATACTAAGGTTTGAAACTGCGTTAAACGAGGCGCGCTTCGCAATGGGGCCCGCCTCCGTGCGACGGATGCCCGCGCGGGTCCCCGCGACGTACCACTTTTGTATGAAACCGCGCGGGTGCCCGCTCGTGACAGGGCCCGTCGCGTTCCCACAGAGTCCACGCGACCGACCCGTCCGGGCGCCCGCTTAACGCAGTTTCAGGCCTTAGTAGATACTGATTGACTGGATGAAGAAGAAGAAGTTAAGACGATATTTTAAGCATGTCTTCAATAAACTTTTCAAACATGGTTCTAGAAACACATATTTAAGGTTTTTTCACACTGATCGGCTCGGATTTGTGGTCAATCAAACCGAACAATTCATTGCAACAAGGTACATTTTACAGGGCACTGTTTGTCATATTTTCGATAAGCGTTCTGCAAACATGCGCCTAGCAACACATTTTGTTAGTCGTGATTTACATAGATTATTATGTCAATAGACAGAAATGAGCACGAATAATGTTTGTTCGCAACATGATTTTATCTAAACCTACGTGATATGATGCGATAGAATACAATCTATAGATACAATCTATAGATATTAATATAAGTATACGTTTCATTTAACATTCTAATCGCGAACCGTCTTAAAATGTTATTGTAATCACTACCAACCGCGGCCGACTAGTTATCAATTCTGACGTCACCATCTATTGTTTCAGGGTGGACGAGTTGTCAACTTCCTCACACGGCATGGAGACCAGCTAACAAGCGTACAACCTTACAAAACATCATCAGTGACCAAGATATCCTGACCTCTGAGAGTTCCAAAGTCCAACTCCAAGGAAGCTAGTGAAGCAAAGTAACATTATTTAGCTCAGCCGTTATCGTCGCCGATAACGATTTGATAAAGTTTTCTTTTTGGCCGCTGTGTTCGTTACGTGGTGTGTTTGCAGCGGTACCGTTTTCAAATGTTATCAAACAATCGGTGTTTTGAAACGTTCCGAGTGTGTTCTGTGTTTGTGGTGCGTGAGTTAAGTTATTAAAATGCGTGTGGAAGATTTGTGGTATGGACTGGCGGCGTTGGGGTGTGTGGTGTGTATAGTGGGATGCCATGCGTCGGGGGGAGAGTTGGAGTCGGTGCGGTACGGGCCCACGAGCACGGACGAGCGGTTCATCAGTGATACGTACACCGTGGCCAACATCAACATCACTTACCAAGACGAACACGGGGAGGAGTACACTGAGACGTCAGAGGTGAGTTCTTTGTCATTTTTATTTTATTTTTCCTCTCTTTCCTCACTGTATTGATGTCTTCGGTGAGATGAGAGGACTTCATCTCACCGAAGATATTAGTACAGTGAGGAGGTCAGTTCATATACATAGTTCATAAAATCTTAACACTAAGTACTAAGGTGTATAAGTTTCAAGATTTTCATGAGTCAAGTACAATGTGCGTACAACATATATAATACTACTTAAAAATAAAATGGTGGACATCCCTTATCCCTTAGGGGTATGAAGAATAGATAGTAGCCGATTCTGCCGACTGAATAGCAATATAAAATTTCATAAAAATCGGTCATGCCGTTTCTGAAGAGTATAGTAACTAACATTGTGACAGATTTTTTTATATGAGATGAACACCCAGACCAAATTACTAACCTTGGTGTATTGCTTTCAAATGTGTAAATCTAATAATAATATACCTACTGTATAATGTATTTGTGAAAATGCGAATATTTTGTGAGTAAAACATTGTAAGTATGTACCAGGTTTAGCTATTAGATAACTTGATTTTTAGACAATTTTATTTAAAATTATTTAAAAAGATGAGGGGTCAATGTCTAACAAAATATGATAAAATTGAAAATATATATTTTTCAATGTTATTCTTAATTAAAAAACCTTTCAATGATAAAGAAATACGTTTCATTTTATCTTAATCCTCATTAAGCTGCGTCAATTAAATTTTAATGAAAGAAAAATTACATTATTAACAATAATTTGGGTAGGTAGGTACCTATCTTTATTAACGTATGGTGTCTGCATATTATTTGTAGTAAAATTCTGTGGTGTATTTTAAGAAATAGATTATTCCAAACAAATATCTTAATTGCTAATGCTATCACATATAACGTACATAGCGAATGGTGGTATCATGCCAATCACATCAGCTTTTGCCAAGTACCTAGTATTTTAATTTTATCTCTTTGTGTATATGTTAATTTTTAATTTTGGCAATAAATTTATTTTATTCTTATTCTTATCAGGTATAATATAGCAAAGATAAATAGATCCAAAGGCACTCTTCCACCCCTTCCCTTTGGGTGTGTTATGATATGAACCCAAATAATGGTTACCCATTCTTGTCCTTCGTTGCTTTTCGCGCTATCTCCTTATCATGAGTGTTATCAATGCACTATCCCTCGTAGATAACGTTTAAACAGGCAGACTTTCGCTTTTATGAGCTATATATCCGTACTAATCCAACTAATACCTATTAAAATGCAAAAGTTTGTAACGATAATATGAATAATGTGATACACTAGCAGCGCCCCGCGTTTCCCCGTGCTGTGTCCGTTACCGTGAGAATTTCGGGATGGAAAATAGCTTATAAGTTTCCCGTTGAATGTTGCTATCTATTACAAAAAGAATTATTGAAATCGGAATGTAAGTTTCTGAGATGAGCCCTTACAAACAAACAAAGTTAGAAACACCTCTTTATAATAGATTTCTATCACGTCAGATAAAAATTTAAACTAAAAGCGAAGAGTATCCGTAAACGTTAAAAAACCTAAGATTAATGAATGAACTTTGATTCGCCCGCAAAGGGCACCAGATCAAAGAAAACTGGCTCTCAAGTGGGCCGCGATTACGTAACACCCGTCTGGTTAGTGAAAGGCGTTTAGTCCCAGACAGTGTGCCACTAATCTGCTGGGCTGGCTTAGTTTACGAACTAACACAAGGAGGCTTTCAATTCGATGGGTATAAAACATTGAGTTATATGTACTAACGTACGTACATATAACTCAATAGTATTAAAATGCAATACTTTAAAAAATGCTTACAATTGGCAGGGTTTGCTTCAATTTGGCTGAAGAAGCGGACATCTTGGTATGCCGAAAGGTAGCCCCGCGACTTCAGCCTAGGCCATTAGTACGGAACACGGATGGGGTTTAGTGGGTATTACCCGACACGAAATGATCCCTGTAACGGGTGATTTTGCCGGGGTTGAGTCCCACATACCCCGGTTGTTTCCCCCAAACAACCGGGGATGCGTAAATGCATTCCCCATCCATAAAAAAAAGGGTTTTAAATGAGCCGGTATAGTGACTAACGTGACTGCTTTCTTAGGTTTGAGCGAACACTACACATTTTGAATTTAAACTAAGTTAACTGATATACTTTGCATAAATCATAACGTTAACTAACAAAATGTATTTGGCGTATAACTGCGATATTTTACTTTTTCTTGTGTAGACTATTCTGTGAAAACGATTCCTTTAGCCGAAATGTCAGATAAAAATGTAAAACAAAAGCGAAGTGTATCCGTAAACGTAGTTACAATACCAAATGGTTAAGAGAGCTTTAACCCATTAAGTATGTTATGTGATGAATAGCATTTGTTCATGAAGGAGTGGTATGTTATTACTTGCAATAAAATGGTATTACACGGACCCACCTTTTTCTTATTAATTCTGCCGTCTTAGCCCAGTAACTTTAGCAATCAACCTCTCATTCAGAGACGAGAATCGTTTTTGCACTTATTACATTATGAGTAGGTACTATTTAAAGTAAATTATTAGCCTGTAATGCCCCAGTGCTGGGCAAAGGCCTCTTCTCACTGAAGATATCAGTACAGTGAGGAGGTTTAGGCATAATCACCACGCTTGCCAAATGCGAGTTGGTGATCTCAAACACGAGCCATGTTTGTAAGTAGAAATCATGTTTTTTCACTACTAAGGTCAAATTATAATTGACTTGTATAATTTAATGTGATGAAGTTTCTAATGTTTAATCTAGATCAAGATTAGTAATCCTCAGATACTCGTACTTAGCTGTTGTCACTAGGTCTAATCTGTCCACAGATAATGACTAGGTAATTCACTAAAGTCATATCATACTGTACTCACTTCTGTATTTGTTTTTATCTTTATCCTTATTCCGTACATAGATTATAATATTATTCCTTGATCTCTTTTTAATGTTAATTTTCATAATTAAGATTGCATTGGGCAACATTTTGTCATTATTATTATTGTTTTTCTTTGAATGTTGTACGTTGCTTTAAAAATGTCTCACACGGGAATTTAGTCTTAAGAACATTTTTACGAGTATTATTTGTGATGATATTGCTGAAATGTCTTAATAAATAAATAAATACCATTGAGTTATATGTACTACTAGCAGCGCCCCGCGGTTTTACCCGCGTTGTGCCCGTTCCCGTGGGAATTTCGGGATTTTTTTACATAAAAACCTTCCTCTTGAATCACTCTACCTATTACAAAAAACCGCATCAAAATCCGTTGCGTAATTTTAAAGATTTAAGCATACAGACAAACAGACAAACAGACGCGACTTTGTTTTATACTATGTAGTGAATAGTGATAACGTAGTACATTACTCAATGTATGGGTTAGTTCCGCTATGGTATGGTACCGCTATGGCATAATATAAACTATGGCTATAGCTATGGCACCCTCGCAAAAGACCCACCAAAAAGTTCGGCTATGGTACGCATCTTTTAAATGTACGTCAAACAATAGAAGGTACAATTGAAAAGAAAAGTACAACAGTTATTATGATTTTAATTCAATAAAATAATTAAATATATCATTAATTTTATTTATTTATTTTACCGGCCTGTCTTTGTGTGGCGTGCAAAGAAAAAGTCTGTTGGCAATAAACCATTCATCATTCTTCTATTTATTCAAAGTAAAAATAATCAATAATTGTAAAGACAATTGCGAATATAAACTAAAAAAAAATAAGCAACTGAAAAAAAATATTACTGACAAGTCAACAACCAGAAAAAAGAAATAATGAACAATATTAAAGATATATTCATTGCAAATAAATACTATAAAAATAATCAAAAAGATAAATAATATAACAAATGCAAATAATCAACAAACCACTGGAAATCTATATTTATTATTCCTATTACAATCTAAACTCAAAATTTTAATCATCATTATTTTAAGCTATTGCATAGCTTCTATCGCGGGCCTTGAGCGCGAGGACCGAATCCAGAAATTCCGTAACGAAAAAACCTCACGCTCCCCACTAACGCCATCTAGTGATACAAAAAATAACTATGCAATAGCTTTACCGCGGCAGTCCCCGAGTGCCACACGTCTATTTTTTTAAATACATGACACAAAAAAGAAATTAAACAATTACATACCTAACCTATTTCTATTTTTTTATACATTTCTCATAAAAAGTTACTTTTAACATATAATTCAAAAAGTCACTGATGGAGATATATTTCTCCCCCCCCCCCCCCCCCCCCTATTGTTAGTATTGTTAGTAGTGTATACCGGTTTCTTTAGTTTAACCGAACACTACTCATTTTGAATTGAAACTACGTTTACGGATACACTTCGCTTTTATTTTACACTAGCAGCGCCCCGCGGTTTTGCCCGCGTTGTGCCCGTTCCCGTGGTAATTTCGGGAATTTTTTTACATAAAAACCTTCCTCTTGAATCACTCTACCTATTACAAAAAACCGCATCAAAATCCGTTGCGTAATTTTAAAGATTTAAGCATACAGACAGACAAACAGAGAAGACAAACAGACGAGACTTTGTTTTATACTATGTAGTGATTTTTATCTGACGTTTCGGCCCGTTACAGGAACCGTGGTCACAGAAGACTCCTGTAAAGGGGCCGAAACGTCAGATTTAATGTTAGTAGTGTTATAGAAGTTTGACTACGATAAGGTTGTAACTACGCTAAACAGTTTATTGGGTCGGCGCGGCTGTACTTATCATACGAAGTAACTCCATTGTTGTTCCTTACATATTTGTATGTGTAATTGTTATCGGTTTAGCCGTACACTTAAACAATACAATGAGTATGTGTTTCTACCGTCGGCCATTGTTAGAGTTATGTATGTGTTGAGGTGCGTTTAGGCCAACGGACATAGAGCAAATAATGTTCTATAACTGAATAACACCGCCCCGCGGTTGTACCCGCGCTGTGCCCGTTCCCATGGGAATTTGGGGATGAAAAGTAGCCTGTAACCTTCCCGTTGAATGTGGCTATCTATTACAATAAGATTTTTTCATATCGGATTAGTAATTCCCTAGTTTAGATCGAACATACAAACTAACTTACAAATACCTCTTTATAATATTAGTATGAGTGTGAGCATGAGTTTCATGAGCTAACATGATAATTATAACTTTTTCGAGGAAAAAAAAGCGGCCAAGTGCGAGTCGGACTCGCCCATGAAGGGTTCCGTAGCAGCGAGTAACATAATAAAGAAGTTCTTGAAATAAATGTTTTTTTATTTACATTTGAGTTATTGAATGAATAATCAGTATTTTTTTGCGGTTTACGATTTATGTCGTAAAAAAAAAACTACTAACTAGACCTCGTTCAAACCAATTTTCGGTGTTAGATTACATTGTTATGTACATCATATATTTTTTTTAGTTTTATCATTCTCTTATTTTAGAAGTTACAGGGGGGGGGACACACATTTTACCACTTTGGAAGAGTCTCTCGCGCAAACTATTCAGTTTAGAAAAAAATGATATTAGAAACCTCAATACCATTTTTGAAGACCTACCCATAGATACCCCACACGTATGGGTTTGATGAAAAAAAAAAATATTTTTTTCATTTCTATGTATGGGAGACCCCCCTAAAATTTTATTTTTTTTCTATTTTAGTGTGAAAATATTAATGCGGTTCACAGAATACATCTACACACTAAGTTTCAACAACATAGCTCTTATAGTTTCGGAGAAAAAAGGCTGTGACATACGGACAGACAGACGGACAGACGGACAGACGGACAGACGGACGGACAGACAGACAGACAGACATGACGAATCTATAAGGGTTCCGTTTTTGCCATTTGGCTACGGAACCCTAAAAACCGACTTTATACCAGCGTTTCGTGAGAACTACCTCCTTTTTTGAAATCGGTTATAATCGCGATCAATCTGTAAGCATACTCTTCATATACCGAAAAAAAATCCGAAATTTGTCCAAAATCAACTAAGATACAAACATACAACCGAATTGATAACCTCCTTTGGTTTTGATGTCGGTTAAAAACAAGTAAATAGTAGTTCAGTACAGTATGATCTAAGATAATTACTTAATTTGAAGGTAATTAAATCATATGGGTGAAATATTTTTATTAAGCTTATTATAACAATACCGCCTCGGTAGTCGAGTGGTTTGTAGCCTCGCCTGCTAAGACCGAGGACCCGGGTTCAATTCTCAGGTCGAGCGAAAACATGTTTCCTACTTTTCATACATGGTTTTGGTTTGAGATCACCAACCTGTAGTAGTCAAGCACTAAACTGATATTTTCGGTGAGATGAAAGGCTTTTGTCCAGCTGTGGGACATTACAGGCTAACTTACAATTATAAAAAAGGCAAATTAACTTAACTATGTTGAAAATTATCCGACCGATATTAAATTTTTTTGATTAAGTACTAATTGTTGATATATTTAATTGAATTCATAATTGTTTCTAAAGGATAAAAGTGTGTTAATTAATTTACCTTGTATTGTAAATATCAAATCAATCTTTGTCATAATTATAAAAGCCATAAAATAACTATTCATTTCTACGACCTCAGTAACAGGTGGTGACAGTAGCAACAGCGCGCAAGATAAGTTGGTTTGTAAGAAATACGAAATGTTACACAACATAAACATTGTTTAGAGTCGCGCATTTGAATGTAATGACCTATAGTGACCTTGAGTGCATCTCTTGTGAGCGCTCGTAAACAAATGACGTCACAAGTCCTGCATCGCGCAGGTGAAATTTTTTTCGCCGTAACATAGATAGGATGCTAGCATGAATTAATTAATTCAAGCAGGCGATGACTCATATAATGTATTGCGATTACGTCAGCGCCTATCCGCGTTTACTGTCAGATAGTATAGCCGACCTGACTGAACTCAGGAAAGCTTACAAAATGCATAAAAATGATTTTACGAATATTAGAATTTCACGCGCGATTCATACAAAACCGAAGCCTAAAATTAGTTATTATCATTACGTTAAATATTTACACAAATTACTTCATTACGCGTTCATAATTATATTTACTATAAATATAAATATTATGAACGCTTAATGAAATAAATATATGATTAATCAATACTAAAGAGTGCAAAATATTCTTTTGGATAATTTTATGATTCTTAACTGGTGAATAAAGGTTTTCACGAAAATGACACTTTTGACAGATTTCTGGACCTCACGTCTCAGTGCTGCCGCCTAGTGGGTGACATTTCAGGCAACCCTCATTCATCACTATTTGGCTACAAATTAAATAAGTCACGTCATGTAAATTGATTCAGCATTTTTGGGCTCTTTCAATTCTAGCCTTTTTAGTCGTTCTTATACTTTTTACATTGTTTATCTGACGTCAGTCTTCAGTGACCACAGTTCCTGTTAAAAGGGGACGAAACGTCATATCCGTAAACGTAGTTGCAATTCAAAAAGGGTGCATGATCTTTGGGTGACTGGAAATAAATCGGTCGCTTGTTAGCGGTGACTCAGTGTTGGTTTATTCATCGTTTTTATAACGATAAACGTTAATTGAACCCGACTTATTTTCTATTTAAATTAGGTTGTGGGATTTGTTGGAAATTTACGTGCGTACACTTGATTTAGGGTTCCGTATCCAAAGGGTAAAAACGGGACCCTATTACTGAGACTTCGCTGTCCGTCCGTCCGTCTGTCACCAGGCTGTATTTCAAGCACGGTGATAGCTAGACAGTTGAAATTTTTACAGATGATGTATTTCTATTGCCGCTACAACAACAAATAAAATAAAACAAATATTCAAGGGGGTCAAACAACAAACATGATTTTTTGCCGTTTTTTAAAGTACGAAACCCTCCGTGCGCGAGTCCGACTCGCACTTGGCCGGTTTTTTTACCTATTTTCGTTCGAAAAATACGTTCAATAAGTACTTACCTATTAGAGTTGAACTACCTTCAATATAAGTTAGTAGTAACAATCGCGATGTTAACACGCTGTCAAAGTACGCGACGAGCGATACTTTATTCGCCGCGACACTTTATTTATAGAATACCGGTACTGTGTACAAAATACAAATTAATTATTTCCGTGACCTTTGCCTCTTTGACCGTGACTTAAGCTCTACCATTATAACAGAATTGATAACAGATATCATCAATATGAAGTAATAGCTGATTTAGAAAACTAGTCGCCCCCGCGGTGTTACTCGCGTTGTACCCGTTTCGGTGGGAATTTCGGGATAAAATGTATCCCTTGTGTTATTCTGATGTAACCTACTAGCTGCGCCCCGCGGTTGCACCCATGTTATACCCGTAACCGCGGGAATTTCGGGATAAAATGTATCCCATGTGTTATTCTGACGTATAACCCATATTACTGTATCGTTTCATCCAAATCCGTCTAGTACTTTTTTCTTTAAAGAATAACAAACATACATTACATCGTCACAAGCTTTTACATTGTTAATAGTAGGGACTTATTTAAGCCAAACCATAATATCTTAATCGCCTGAAATTCGGAACAGGATATCCATTAACAATTTTCAAAAACCAAGGAAGCTACATAAGTATGCAGCTCGATTATTAATGTTCTTATTTAGGCAAATAGCCGATGGAACAACGAGCGCATACGAAATTATCCTTTTATTGTCGAACGAACGAAGGAAGCGGAAATATGTTTGTATGTATGTCTCGAACGGATTGAGACGTGAGTACTTTATTAGTGTGTTATTTGTTAGTAAATATTTAGGCAGGACTAGTGATAGCGTTAAAATTTGATTGTTATTAGTGTCGGACTACTTTTCAAATATAGCTCGGGTTTGAGATCACTAACCCGTATTAGGCAAGCGTGGTGATTACGCCTAATCCTCCTCATTGTACTGATATCTTCAGTGTGCTAGGATGAGAGACCTTTGCCCAATAGTGGGACATTACAGGCTTATACAGATGTAGTGAATAATCCTTTCCTTTCGTATTTTCTCGGAAATGTTCGTTTTTGTCTTACTACTTCACTCGCACTCAGTACCCATCGAGACAACGTCAAACGGGCAGTTTGACATTTGACATTGATAAATAAAGTATGCGATTTATTTGATACCTACCCTACACGTAATTTAATAATACAGTAATTCATAGACACATCGGCACCATTCGGGTGTTATCGTTGTTCCGAGTTTTGCCGATAGGAAAAGATTATTCACTACATCTGTACTTTTCTTTAACTTTTTAGTGTTGGACTAACAGGATACTATCATTAAAAAGAGTTAAAGTTTGTTTGTATGCTTATGAGAGCTAATCTCAGAAACTACCAATCCGATTTGAATAATTCTTTTTGTAATGGATAGCCACCTTTAGCGAAATGGTTCCCACGGGAACGAGCACAACGCGGGTAAAACTGCGGGGCGCTACTAGTAAGTTATAAGGAAGTGTTTCTTCTTTGTTGGTGATCGCAAATGCTTTTTGAAGATAGATATTGCTCCTTTGGACACGTTTGTAATCACAATTTTATAACTGGTTGTGAATTTGTATTTTATATCGAAACCTTATAATAATAAAATTTGGACCATAGAAAATGTTATCGTGACTTAATTATTGGAACAACAAAAAATTACTTATGTTTTCCCCAAACACCATAATACCTAAGTACAAATATCTCTTTTACTTAAAAATATTTGGTTGTAATAACAATCTGTATTGCAAATGAAAGGTTATCGTTCAGACATTTTCTGAAATTGAGCCGAGGGCAACGACCTGAAGTGAACGAATCCTAAAAGTGCGAAAGTAAATATATTTTTGGACCTAAATTGTGTTCTGAATACACATTATTAAATCAGTGAACGCTGAGTGTCGGAGGAGTGATGTAATTCAATTCACGACATGTAGGTATTTCTAAAGCTACACTTAAGAATATACAATTACAAACATACTTACAAATAAAATGTCTCTGTGATTTCAAAGTATATAAAACTAGCGGCGCCCGCGGTCTTACCCGCGTTGTGCACGTTCCCGTAAGAATTCCGGGATGAAAATATAGCCTATAACCTTCCCGTTGAATGTGGGTATCTATTACAAAAATAATTATTCAAATCGGACAGGTAATTCCCGAGATACGCTCGAACATACAAACAATAAATTTACAAATTTTACCTCTTTATAATATTAGTATAGAAGTATAGATTAGTATTTTTTAAACTTCGCGATTTATATACAGTATGAATGTATTACTACGGGGTTTTTCGCGGCACAAAAGGTTGTTTTAGTAAGTAAAAAAAACATAATTTGATTTCCCGACGCGACGTCTAATATAATACATACCTAGGTAACCGCAAATAGACGGCCTGTCATTTATTTGACACGTTTGTGTATGTGTCCTGTCTTTTGGAGGTCCTGAAGCCTAAACGAATGGGCGATTATAAATTAGTTTGCTTGTCTTGTCTGAAAGGTGTTTTAAGAGTAACTATGGAGTGTCCGGTGTTTACGAAGGATGAGGCTCTGGAAAGAAAAACATGGAAAGAATTGAGGAGACCTTTGCCCATCAGTGGGATAGCGAGGTTACGTTAAAAATGTGTAATACAGAAATTCTTGGTAAATTCGATTTGATACAGAAACACACACATTTTTCATATGTTTAATTAATCCTTAATTGGTTTATCAATTGATCTAGTTTTAAAATGCATTGAACCTGTTAATAAACGAGTTTAAGCGTTTGTAAATTAATTTATTTGGTTCACTTGTGATTAAATAATGATAGTCTTCGTTATTCTATACTATGCTATACTAACTATATAGGTATGAATACTAATAAAAAAGGGGCGTGTTCAATAAAAAAAAAAGTCTGGTGTTCCTATAACTTTAAGGGTCAACACTGCGTTAAGCGTGCGCCCGTTGTGTGCGCCCGCGTCTGTTCACTTTTGTATGACACCGCACGCGACGGGCGCACGCGACGGTTCACTTTTGTATGAAGCCACACGCGCTACACAAACTTTCCCAAGGGAATGGGCACAACGCGGGTAAAACCCGCGGGACACTGCTAGTTTAAGTAATATTTTTAACCTCTTAAAGGTACCTAGTCTGCTATCTATAAGGATGTAGGTACATTGATAGTCCAGTCGCTCGATACCACTCTCGTAGCCAAGTAAAGCAAACTGGTTTTTAATTTAATCTGCTCAGTACAACATACATATTTGTTGTGTATATGTAATGGACATGGTACATACGTGTAGAGTATTAAAACTTTGATTAAAGGCCAACCAACATTATATATACGAGTTAGTTAAGGATAATGGAAGTAATTACTTAGTTACAATCCTTTTATCTATATATACCTACTAGCTGCGCCCCGCGGTTTCTCCCGCGTTGTACCCGTTCCCGCGGGAATTTCGGGATGAAAAATAGACGTTGGCCGATTCTCAGACCTACTTAATATGCTCACAAAATTTCATGAGAATCGGTCGAGCCGTTTCGGAGGAGTACGCGAACGAACACTGTGACACGAGAATTTTATATATAAGATATTAAATTCAAAGCCCTGACTGACTGATAATCAACGCACAGCCTCAACCGCTACACCTAGAAACATGAAATTTAGCAGAAAGGTTCTTCAAGTGACGTAAGTGCATACTAAGAAGGAGTTTCGAAAATTACTACGGGAACGGGCTCAACGCGGGCAAAGCCGCGGGGCGCTACTAGAACAATATAATTCATTAACATACATATCTTTATGAAGAGAAAGATGTTTCCTCCTCAACTAAATGTATAGACGAGGCTCCTCTAAATCTGGGAAAATAACGTAATCGCGATCGACAAAATGTTCGCACTAGTGCCATCTAGCGGGAGGAACCACCGCGCGGGACAGACAACTTGCTATTAATAATTTATATCTGACATGTAATTCCATTATTCAAGATAGACTTTGGTAACACAACTTATAACAGAAGAAACAAACTGCTTTGAAATATATTTCTTGAATTATGGAATCACTACATAGTATAAAACAAACTCATTTTCCGCTGTCTGTCCCTATGTATGCTTAGATCTTTAAAACTACGCAACGGATTTAGACGCGGTTTTTTTAGTAGATAGAGTGATTCAAGAGGGAGGTTTATAATATAAAAAATCCCGAAATTCCCACGCGAATGGACACAACACGGGTAAAACCGCCGGTCACTGCTATTTGATAATAAGTGTCTACGCAAACTGGAATAATTTCAAAAAATAGACCGTTAATTTAAGATCTAGAATGTTCTTTAAAAATGTTTGTGACTGATAACTGGTATCAATAGTGACCTGTTGGTTTCCTGTATAAATACTGGTAGTCATTAAATTATTATAAACAAACTCATTACGTACTCATTAATAATGTTACTTGAAGTCCACGGGTTTCCTCGTTTTTAACCGTTTTTGGGGGAAAAGCGGGATTCAAAGTAGAAGGGTAAGAAACTTTTGCCATGCCGTAGCAATACAATTTCTAATCTCGGAAACTACCAATCCGATTCGAATAATTATTTTTGTAATGGATAGCCACATTTTACGGGAAGGTTATAGGCTATTTTTCTTCCCGAAATTCCTACGAGAACTGGCACAATGCGGGTAAAACCGCAGGGCACAACTAGTATACAATACGATTATTCTTGTCTCACGTCGTTGGTGTCCGTAGATGGTGTACTTACATATGTATATATTAATTTTGATAAGTCAGTCTCGGAGACATGTCCGTCGCGCACTGCATAAACATGCGAGATACTGGTAAGTCAAGGTCCTGACTGTATTTAGGTGTGCCTTTGTTCTCCGACGGTTGTAAATAATGTATATAAATATAAGCGCCCCGCGGTTTCATCCGCGTTGTACCAGTTCCCGCAGGAATTTCGCGATAAAAAAATATGTCTTTTCTCAGGCTCTGGACTAACTGCGTACCAAATATCATTAAAACTGGTTCAGTACTTTTGGCGTGAAAGCGTAACAGACAGACAGACAGACAGAGTTACTTTCGCATTTATAGTATTAGTTAGGATTATATTATATACTAGCGGACCCGACGATATCCTGTATACCGACTGCAGCGCTATCAGCCGGACTGATTCGTGAATCTAAACCAACCAGGGTGTCACCAAAACGCATACAAAAAATCATTCAAATCGGTCCAGCCGTTTAGGAGGAGCACGTACAGTAGTAGAATAATATATAAAAAGATAATTTAGGACCTCTATTTTTTTGATTAACTTTATTACAAACTAGCAATGCCCCGCGGTTATACCCGCGATGTGCCCGTTCCCGTGGGAGTTCCGGGATGAAAAATAGCCTATAAAATTCCCGTTGAATGTGGCCATCTATCCATTACAAAAATAATTATTCAAATCGGTCTGGTAATCCCCGAGATTAGGTCAAACATACAAAGAAACAAACAAACTTACAAATTTTGCCTCTTTATTAAAGACTAGCAGCGCCCCGCGGTTTTACCCGCGTTGTGCCCGTTCCCGTGGGAATTTCGGGATAAAATGTAGCCTATAGCCTTCCTCGATAAATAGACTATCTAACAGTGAAAGAATTATTCAAATCGGTTCAGTAGTTTCTGAGATAAGCGCGTTTAAACAAACAAACAAACAAAACAAACTCTTCAGCTTTATAATATTGGTATAGATTTACGTTAACGACTTCAAAAACTTTGAACCAAGATGTAAACTTAGCATTCCGGATAATATACTTACATTATTATATATTAAACACATACACCCATTATTACAAAAATCAACTTATAATAAAATAAAGTATCATACTCACATTTACAGCTATCCTAATCCTAACTTCCTAATCCTAACTTAATATTATAAATGCGAAAGTAACTCTGTCTGTCTGTCTGTTACGCTTTCACGCCAAAACTACTGAACCGATTTGAATGAAATTTGGTACACAGGTAGTCCAGAGCCTGAGAAAGGACATAGGCTACTTTTTATCGCGAAATTCCTGCGGAAACGGGTACAATGCGGGTGAAACCGCGGGGCGCTGCTAGTTATTAATAAATATTCAAATACAATTCCGTGCTTGTCTGTTTTCTAAACTTGTTTTGGAGTCGGTGTCGTGAACAGCTGATCGGAGAGTGTTGCATGATGCCTCCTGCATAAACTTAGGCACGGAAGTTGACTTTATAACTGCAGTTTAACTTTAAATTGGAGGAAATATGGTATATCTTTTAACTATCTATCTATACTAACTAGCAGCGCCCCGCGGTTTTACCCGCGTTGTGCCCGTTCCCGTGGGAATTTCGGGATAAAATGTAGCCTATAGCCTTCCTCGATAAATAGACTATCTAACAGTGAAAGAATTATTCAAATCGGTTCAGTAGTTTCTGAGATTAGCGCGTTTAAACAAACAAACAAACAAACAAACAAACAAACAAAACAAACTCTTCAGCTTTATAATATTAGTATAGATAAAGCTGAAGACTTAGACTTGTTGTTTTTTGAACGCGCTAATCTCAGAAACTAGCAATCCGATTTGAATAATTCTTTTTGTATTGAATAGCTACATTCAAAGGAAAGGTTACAGGCTATATTTCATCCCACGGGAACGGGCACGAAACGGGTAAAACCGCGTGGCTAATAAATCATAAGTTCCACGTCCTATTTGATATTAAAAATGCGAAAGTTTGTGAGGACGGATGTATATGGATGTATATTTGTTGCTCTTTCACGCAAAAACTGCTGAAAGGATTTGCATGAAACTTTACTGTAATAAAGCTTTAACATCAGAATAACACATGGGATACATTTTATCCCGAAATTCCCGCGGGAACTGGTACATCGCGGGTGAAACCGCATAGCGCGGCTAGTAATTCATAGTTTTAACTACATGCTATCCATAATTCTTACACGTGACCTTCATATAACATTCGAATCCCAATCAATAGCTCCGTAACAAACGGTTGATCTTGAAGATGTCGTTGTGAAAGGAGCGAACAGTCTCCATCGGATGTGACTAACTGATTCCGCACGCTTGTGACTCAATGACAACTCACGTCCAAACTTATTTATTAGTGTTATTGAATAGTGTATCTAATCCATATGTACTTACTCTATACATACCAGTTAGCTGGATGCTCTCTCGATTATCAATCCGTTCTTTAATCTTTAAGGTCCCTAGATGGTCTAAATATCTAACCCCAGGCTTGGGCAATAACCCAATCGAACTTGCTTATTGTAAACTAGCAGCGGTCTGTCCCTATGTATGCGAAAGAAAGGAGGAAAAATAAGAGGAAAGTTTATATGAAAAAATTCCCAAAATTCCCACGGGAACGGGCACAACGCGGGTAAAACCGCAGGGCGCTGCTAGTATACATAAAATTGTGACTTATCTTATGTATTTGGATGTTAAACATGTTCTAGAAAACTACCTTATCAGTTTTATTGTTGTCCTAATAGAATTTAATCATTTATTTATTGATGTTTTTGTGATAATGGCCTCTGGTGAGCTCGCGGGGTAGTAATACACTTTAAGTGGTACGACAGGTGAATGAACTTTGAATGAATTTTATTTTACTTTATTCTTTCATCCCTGATGCGGCTTCTTAGTCAGGAGTAACGGATGTATCGTCAGTCTCTAAATATTACAATTTTGGAACTAGACCTACTTACTACGTATTAACTTACTAATAGAGTAAATATAAGCTAAGTGTTTGCATACCTTGATTGAACGATGTATATAGACTAGAGATTGCCTGTCTATGCCACTGAAATTATCCTATCCAGCAGTGCCTTTCAGCCAGGGTGGTTTATGGTTCGTTTGATATGATTGGTGGATACCACCGTCACTATGTTAAGCTTTGCTACATTTGGGCCGTTAGCGACGTGGCATAGTATATAAGTTATAGCTCTAGTCAAAAGCTACAGGTAAAAGATTAGACAGGGGATTTTGAATTAGTACACTGTTTTTTATGTCTTCTGTACTATGGTTTTGCCCTCATACACATTACAAACAATAATTTCACTGTACTTCAACTTAATAACTCATAAATTTCTTTGTCAACAGTCCGGTAAATACGGCGAAGGTTTCATCGGCTCGTCCCGTGGCGTGGCCGTGCACGTCCGTGCTAAGGGCCCGGGCGGCGAGCACGACCACACGGGCTGCACGTGGCCGCTCGTGTCTGTGGCCACGCCCAACGAACAACTACCAAAGGAGCCATGGGTGGCCGTTATTAGACGGGGAAGCTGTAACTTTGAGATCAAGGTAAGGAGTTAGTAAGTAAGTAAGTCCGTTCAGGTTAGTGGCCAACCCTAGAACCGGAGGAATGCCGCAAGGTAGCTCCGTGACTCCAGTGGGTGTTTCCCGGCCCGAAATAATCCTGGCAATAGGGCACCGCCACACGAGAATTTTATATAGGTATATTAGTACAAATTACTCAATCAACATTTTATGTAATTATCAGTATTTAAAATAATACAAGTTTATTCCATCAATATGCATGATTGATCAACGGACAATCTTTACGTTAATTGATATTTAAACAGCTGTTATCTGACACTGGGTTTTAATCTAAGATTAGGTTATTAACGGTGAAGCTAAGTCTTGCCAAACATAACCGCGTTACAATAAGGTCATGATGACTTTATGATGTTGACTCTCGCGGAAGGACACAATTCTTTACTAAGTTATTAGACCACGTTAAAACCATAATGTGGCCCATATCTTGTCCTGTCATCTGTGCAGGGCCGTCTTAGACTGTGCTGGGGCCCTTGGGCAAACAAGAATTTGGGGCCCTTTAACACGCTTTTATTAGCTTGGCCTGTATGTACGTACGAAGTGGGGGCACAGTGGGGGCACAATTTCACGGCGTATTACGCCGACATGCGCGGTTCATTTCGCGTGAACGTTATTTTTACTTTCAAGTCTCGAGTGGCGATGTACTATATGTTACTACTGGGACCACAAATTCTTGATTTTCTGAGATATTTTGAAGGAATTATAAACAAAATTAATAATTATGAAAAAGAACTAAAATGATAATAGGAAAGACGGTTTCCTCTCAATAATCAACTTGGAAACAAACTATGAACCTTAAACTTGTAATTGTCTTAATCAGAGTATCGACTCATTGGCATGTCATGAAGTACGAACGTATGTAATGGAATCTTTGAACATCATTTTCACCAACTTCCAGAAGTCTGATTAATTTGAAACTTTGCATACGTATCAAGGACCGATGACAATGCAATAATTTAATAACAGTTTCCCATTATCCTTAATGGATTTGCCAGATTTACTAAAAAAATATTACTTCATATAAAAGACATCAACGGGCGCTCGCTGTGGGACGGAACGGGAGTTCTGTTTTATTTTACTAAATGGTACTAGACACTAACAGCGTCCCGTGATGGGCCCGTTCCCGTGGGAATTACGGGATGAAAAGTTGCATATAATGTTATATGGATTTGTCAGATTTACTAAAAAATTAAAAATAAAATTATTATTATTAGTTTAAACAAACTAAAAACACGCTTTTATTGCAAATTGAACTAAAAACTAGAAAATAATTTATCACCTCCAATCAAAATTATAATAAAATTTAAGTTACTAACACAATGATTCAATTCAGAGTAAAAAAGCGTGGGGTGCATTTTACTGTAGTTCATAACCGTGTTCATAACTATCCTCTCATAGATACCAATGATGATTGTAATATTTAAAAAAAAATATTTAAAAATGTTGAACGACGCCGACGGCCGCCATTTTTTCGCGCGCGGCGCGATTTTGTGCCGAATTAAAGAACTGTAAGTACATTATTTTGTATGGGCAGACTAAGTTTAAATTAAGCAAGAAGCTACCGTGTCTATATACCGCACACAACCGAGACCCTGTAGGCTTGATGTCACTCAAATTCATTTAAATATATTGATTCGAATAAAACTGAAAATAATCGATATTCGGGCATTGAGAAAAGTGTAATGAGTATTTTGAGATTAAATGTGAGAGAAATTGTCGGCCCTTCGGGGCCCTCTGAGGATGGGGGCCCTGGGCACTGGCCCCTTGTGCCCTTATGGTAAAGACGGTAATGCATCTGTGCCTACCATCTGCACTAAAGAGGCTCTGCACTTTTGCTTGTAAATACTGAGGGAAAATATAAGAAATAAGTTTTTTCACATGACCTGGGAATTGAACCCTGGACCTAAGTTTTGGCAAGCGGGGCACATACCACTAGACCACCGAGGCGTTAATATAAATACAATAATCATGTTGCTTCATCGAATCGAAAGAGGCCATCTAGATGCTGTCTACTAAAGGGTCTTGTTCATAAACACTTATGAGAGTAGCTATTAAATGGTTTGTCTCTTTCCGACTAACGCTATTGTATTGTCAGAAGAGCAAAAGAGACCACACCGTTTATAGCACTATTTTAGTTCAAGAACGTTTATGAATAAGGTAGGCCATATATCTCTTAATAGTAGTTTATGCAACTGTCATATAAAGAAGGGTATTAAAACACGAGTGTGAGTTTATGAAACGAGCGCAGCGAGTTTCATAATAGTAACGAGTGTTTTAATACCCGTGTTATATGCAGTTGCATACACTACTTTATCTTCACTAATGCAATTAATCAAACAACATTTTAAAAACAAAACACATTGCGAAACATTAAATTCACGCGTACGTGTATTGTCACAGTGAACTTGCCGCCATTAAAATCTAACCAATGAGAGCGCAGCTGCGCGCGCAGGGCCGCAGGGCGCGCGCCGCGCAGGCCGCGATGTTATAATGAGATTTTACGATATCGATTTGGATATTATAAAATCATGTGCAATTGCTTAAATTGAGTGTTTTAGTTGTCTGCGCTATAACAGTAGTAATTATAAGTCAAGTATTGGAAACATAAGTAGAATGTTACAACATTAGTGTAGATAAAACACTTTATAGTACTGTTTTAGGTAAAAAGCGTTTATGAATAAGCCGGTAAAATATTAAGGCAGGCCATCTATCTCTTAAAACAATATAAGTTCTAGTATTTTTTTAAAGTGTTGACACATTCAGATGACAGATCACTGGACGACATTTTGAATTCACGTTTAGGTACCAAATGTTTATTCTGCCATATTTCACCTCATAAACACGATTGCTTATCGACCGTTGTTCTAATAACTTCAATATTGATGCACACTACTCAATCATCTAGATCTAAACATACATAAGTTGTTATAATTTGAACTCTACGGCTTTCGTGATAAGGGTCCTCGTAAATGATGATGATGGGATTACCTACAATCCTCGCGTCAGATATATATGAGTTATTGTTTGATAACAGTCGGTTTGTAATAGTTTTTGTAACACTGCCAAACCTGGTGAATGCTCAATTTGTTTACGCCGTCAAAACATTATGATATGAACCATACTTTCGTGATGCGATTGGGTAGTTCGAATTGTTTAAGATTTTGATCAAAGGGCATTTGTAATAGCATGGTGATTTGCTTCAGATTGATTTGTAGGGAACGATATACATGTCGAATTTCTTGTTATTGAATTTATTTTATATGCAGAAACGAAAATAGAATTAAACGTAAAGATTAGTTTAATTTTAAACATAGTCTGATTAGTAGCGCTATTTAAGTTTGTTACATCCTGTTATCTATCTGAAGCTGAAGAGTTGGGTTTTATGATTGTTATCTGATTTGAATAATTCTTTGGTAACGGATAGCCATATTCAACGGGAAGGCTGTAGGCTATTTTTCTTCCCGAAACTCCTACGGGAACGGGCACAACGCGGGTAAAAGCACAGAGCGCTGTTAGTACAAATATTAAATGCTGCACATACTCGTATCGTTGACTCCGTGCGGGAATCGCATCTGCTGCAAATGATTACTCAGCTTACAAACCCTGCTTTACAAACCTCCTTCAAAGCATGTCTTAACAACCTCCGTGGTCTTGTAGTTTGAGCGCTCGGCACACGACCCGGAGGCTCCGGGTTCGATTCCCGGTGGGAACAATATCTCACAAAAATCTCTTTGTGCTGCCCTCAGTTTAGTTAGGGCATTGCAGGCTGAATCACCCGATTGCCCGAAAAGTAAGACGATTCCGTGCTTCAGAGGGAACGTTAAGCCGTCGGTCCTGGTTACTTTCTACGGATAGTAGTCGTTACATGAGCCATGTCAGAGGCCTTTGGCGGCTCAATAACTCTGACACCAGGATTGGTCAGGTTGGCCATCCACTCGTTGAAGAATAAGCATGTCTTTATGTAATTACATATAATTAATTGACCTTTGTCGTATATTTCAGGTACAAAACGCGTGGCGCGCCAACGCCACCTCCGTCCTCATATACAACGACAGAGACAACCCCATGCTGGAAAAGATGAAACTTTCCACGGATAATGGACGTGAGTACATTAAATTACTGTTTCCCGCAGCGTACCCGTTCCTGTGGGAATTTCGGGATAAAAAGTAGCCTAAGGCAGTGTCTGAAGTCTTAAGACTACTACACACATGCCGGCGGCAACGCCGCCGGGTTCATGCCGAGCGGCTATGCCGAGCGGCTATGCCGCCGGCAATACGAGCCGCCGGCACAAGCCGCACAAAGCCGTCAAGCATCATTCCGGTTGCAGTCACATAGCCATGCCGGCGGCTTTATATGCCGCCGGGTGCACGGCGGCTTGGCCGGCGGCTTACCCGGCGGCCCTGCCGCCGGCACTGTGTGTAGAAGCCTTTATGTAACGAAGTCAAAATTATTTCCAAAGATTTATCTAATAAATCAAAATATTATTGCATTTTCATTAAAATAATTTATCTTTAAACAGTTTACATCTTACAACCAACTAGCCGTGCCCCGCGGTTTTACTCGCATTGTACCCGTGTCCGTGAGATTTCGGAAAAGTAGTCACAAACCATCATGCTTCATCTTGAACACTCTGTATGTTGGTGAAAAGTTTTATGGTGTGTGTAGATTGTGTTCCTTTGTATACTCTATTTCTTTTTGATTGGCACAAAATGTGGACCAATGTCGTCATTGCTTCTGAAGAGGAAAAAGGTTTAGAGATAGGGTAAGAATGAAATAAAATCACTAAACCTTTTTCCTCTTCAGAAGCAATCGTCTTCGGCTGGAAAATTGACGACATTCGTCCACATTTTGTGCCAATCCAAAAGAAATAGATTATAGGTACAGTGTACTCCTATGTAACTGACAGCTTAAAACCTACCTTCGTATATGTATACTATAGTAAACTATAGTGTAGGTAGTGGATGACTCGTCTTTATTTACTATACAATAAAAACACAACGCAAAGAAGATGACCCTGCGTATCTATAAATATCTTAACGCATAAAATATGTACAGTCAACTGCAGAAGTTGATGGACACATTCGATATTACAAAGCTCAGTAACCAGTAGGTTTCGAGTACGAAATGGAATATTACAAAGGAGTTAAGGAGTGGCACGTTAAGCCGTCGGTCCCGGTTACTTTCTAACGGATAGTAGTCGTTACATGAGCCATGTCAGAGGCCTTTGGCGGCTCAATAACTCTGACACCAGGATTGGTCAGGTTGACCATCCACTCGATGAAGGAGAAGAAGAGAAGGAGTATTCAATATTACAAAGCACCTCAGCACCCGTTTTGCTACTTATGCAAAATTATGATGGTGATTGTTTTTGCAAATTACTAATGATAAGATTAATACGTCTGGTTACGACACTTTTTTATCGAATCTTTAAATGTTCAGGTGTTTTGCACTATTTAATGTGTTCATCAACTTTTGTAGTTGACTGTACGCGGAAGATAATAAATACGTGTACATTATAATATACGAAAGGCGTGTGTCTGTTATTCATTCATGACTAACTAAAAGGAATGATTTTTTAGGGTACCGTGGCCAAATGGCAAAAACGGAACCATTATAGTAAAATAAAAGCGAAATGTATCCGTAAACGTAGTCTCAATTTAAAAAACAGTATTTTATTATTTTTATGGACCTTTGTTATGCCCAATTCAAGGCAAGGTCCTCTCACTGAAGATATCAGTACAATGAACAATATCTGAACTTACAATTTATCTTATAAATGAAGAGTTGTATATGTACGGAAGATAATATATATAACACAATACGATAGCAGCTCAAAGAGAGATGATTTATTACTTGTCTTAAATATTATTTACTGTTACGGACGTTACTTGTGAACTGATTAAAGTTGTGAAACCGATGTTTTTAATGCGGTTGAAACGTAAGGATGATTGTTTTATTACACCACTGAAATAGTATGAAAACAAACCCTGTATGTGCGAAATGAACAGTTGTTGAACATTATGATATTAAATTAGAAATAAATCTAGTGAAAACTGCTGTTTGAATTGAATTTCAGGTGTTTTTAATCTAAACGTATTATAAAATTGAGTTCCCAAAAGCTGTCTTTATTTATGTTATCGATTTTCTCAAAAACTACTGAACGAATTTTCATGCGGTTTTCAGCAATATACAGAGATATCAAGAGAAAGGTCAGCACCCCGCAGTATAACCCGCGTTTCGCCCCTTCCCTTTATAATTTCGGGATAAAAAATAACCTATAACCTTCCCATTGAATGTGACTCCATTTCAAAGAGAATTATTCAAATCAGCTTTGTAGTTTCTGAGATAAGCCGTTCACACAAACTCTTCAGCTTGTAGCTATATTAGTATAGACTAGCAGCACCCCGCGGTTTTACCCGAGTTGTGCCCTTTCCCGTGGGATTTTATACATATAACCTTCCTCTTGAATCTGTTAAAAAAACCGCGTCAAATCCGTTTCGTAGTTTAAAAGATCGAAGCATACATAGGGACAGACAGCGGAAAGCGACTTTGTTTTATACTAATTAGCGATATCCATCATCAAGCGCTTCAATGCTAACTGGCTTATCAATGTAAAGTGAGGGACATACGTCATTTACTTTGCCATATCTTTTCATTATATTTGCCCGTACTTGTGTTGCCTATGAGTTGCCTTGAGAATGAAATTAACACACAGATTAACATCTTGCTGGTAATTTTATTATATTGGAGTGATAAGTAGGATATAGTGAATTGTAAGTATGTTGCTATTGTGTTTGGTACTTACACCTTTGTGCGGATGGTGTAAAAAGAATTTGTAGTTATACTCTTTTGTTGCGGTCTGTACTTATTATTTTAGGTATATATGTTAATTAATTGATAATTGACTAACTTTTTTAATTTTTTTTAAAAGATCCGGTTAGTGTTATCTAAACACTGCATAACAAATGCCTCTCATGTCACTGATGGTATCAGTATAATGAGAAGGTTTAACGGTATAGCAGTAGGACATTACAGGCTAATACTATTCTATGTTAAAAGCCTTTAGGCGGTCCTTAAAATCTGACACCATGATTGGCCACTAACTAACTTACACTAACTAACTAACACTAACTAACTTGCTTAAAAACCCAAATTAGCAATAATGGTTACATCTAAAATTGGTAGCAAACCAATTTCTTAATCCATGTTTTCCTTCAATTATTTGAACAATACCAATGTTTTGTTTGAGTGTTGGTTTGTTTGTCGTATTGTGGTCCGCACCAGGCGAGGCCGCCCGGCATATGTATACGTATACTGTATTAGTCGGTGTATATGTTGTAGACAAAACTCTTGACCAGCCACAATTGATTTTGACTGAAGAATAGATGTTGACTGGTGAAATCATTGGTAGTAATGGAGATTTAAAAAAAACAAGTAAAATGTGGTCGTATGAAGGATCTTTTCCAATTCCAAATAATTTTAAAATACAAAAATCTCAATTGTCCCAAACTTTTAAGTATTTTTTACTGAAAAATCGAGCTGAAAACAGTCTTAACTAGAATCATAGTCAAACTTTAAAAAACTATTGACTGATTTTGTCAGCCAAAACTAGTATTGACCAGTTCACAGTTTCGGCTGCAACACACTCTGTATTCTACAAGCATACAACCACGCATCGCATGCCAATGAACACATTAAATACCTCAGTCTTAAACTGCGAGTAACGTATAGCGTTCACTGGTTTTAACCATAACAGGAGAAGCTAATGGGGAGTTATGGTGGATTTTTCTGCGTTAAATAGTCTATCTTAATAGTCCTACCAATATAATAAAACGCTCAAACTGGCTTTTTTACGCTTTAGGTCGTGTCTCAATCTATACTAATATCATAAAGAGGTAAAAATTGTAAGTTTGTTTGTTTGTATGTTCGGGGTAATCTCAGTAATTATCATTCCGATTTGAATAATTCTTTTTGTAATAGATAGCCACATTCAACGGGAAGGTTATAGGCTATTTTTCATCCCAAAATTACCACGGGAACAGGCACAACGCGGGTAAAACCGCGGGGCGTTGCTAGTACTTTAATAAAATAATAATTGTGGTAACATACATGGTACTTTAAGCTTAAATATTCTTAGCATTAATCTTCTACGACCCTGAATAATGAAATCCGGACTTCTATATATACATATCAATAAAATTGGAGTGTCTGTTTGTAATATATTATACTAGCTGCGCCCCGCGGTTTCACCCGCGTTGTACCCGTTCCCGCGGGAATTTCGGGATGAAAAATAGATGTTGGCCGATTCTCAGACCTACTCAATATGCTCACAAAATTTCATGAGAATCGGTCAAGCCGTTTCGGAGGAGTACGCGAACGAACACTGTGACACGAGAATTTTATATATAAGATATTAAAATACCCGCTTACGGTAAATAAAATGCGGTACATTTACCAAACTAACATTTTTTTAACAATTTGTGTCTGTTTGCTTGTTCTGGTAAACCTCTGAAATGGCTGAACCGATTTTGACGGGACTTTTACTGCTACTTTTTTCTTCAATTCCACGCGGACGAAGTCGCGGACACATCTAGTAGCAAATACAATTACTATCCTATTTGCATCATACTTAACTCAATAACAGGACATACAACAGGACTATCTCGTCACAAATCCAATAATCGCTGTTCAGTCCATAATCACATTAGATGCAGTACTATTCTGGCCCTCCACGTGTATGGTCCATATTATATTACATTACCTGACCTTGGCATTGAAACCCCACTGTGATCGCATTATGCCCCCACCCGCAACTCTTTACAGACATTTAAAATAGATTTCCAATAGCCTTTGTTTACGTTAATACGTTTGGTTTGCTATACTTATATCTCGTGGTCAAAAGTGTATGGGTTAAGTGCAAATTTAATTTGTTTGATTATGGGTCGTGTCTATAAATATAATGTTTGGGAGTTCGCTGGCTGTGGAATATCGTTAAAATATAAATTGAAATTACTTAAATGCATACACGATTGAAATATTAAGATTCTGGTGTATGCTAACATTTTATAATTTACTAGCAGCGCCCCGCGGTTTTACCCGCGTTGTACCCGTTCCCGTGGGAATTTCGGGATGAAAAATAGCCTATAACTTTCCCGTTGAATGTGGCTATCTATCACAAAAATAATTATTCAAATCGGACTGATAATTCCTGAGATTACCCCGAACATACAAACAAACAAACAAACTTACAAATTTTACCTCTTTATAATATTAGTATAGATTGAAAAGAGTGTTTGGGTACGCATTCTTCAAAGAATAACTTCTTATCTCTATGCTTAAACTACTTTTATACGCATTCAGTCAGCCATCTTAGCATGGCTTCCGTCACCAAGCCTGAATATGTTTTACTAGCCGCGGTGTTACCCGCGTTGTACCCGTTCCCGCGGGAATTTCGGGATAAAATGTATCCTATATGTTATTCTGATGTATAACCTATATTATTGTAAAGTTTCATCCAAATCGCAAATACTACTGGACGAGTTTTTGTATGAAAGAGTAACAAACATACATCTATACATCCATACATCCATCCTCACAAACTTCCGCATTTATAATATTAAATAGAATTAATTAAACACTTCTGGGGGTTATGAATAAGCGCCTAATAATAAATGTTAACAAAGTTTATAATCTTCGGAACTACAGAACTACATTCATTTTAAGAACATTTTAATTCTTTACATTCTTAAAACTTAACTGATAAAAATACCGGAAAACTAAATACTCCGTTATTTATATTCAGATAAAGGTAAATATGAAAAGCCTTACGAAACCGTTTCCTTTTGTTATCCAAGTTGAACGTACAGTGATAAAGTTGTAAGATAGTCATATTTTATCTGCGATGAATCGTGACTATTAATAGGAGGATGGCACGTAAAGTCGAAAGGCTGTGTCAAAATGTATTGATAGATGGTGCCTTATCTATGCAAAGTTATGGTATAAACAGATATTTAATGTTTCCATGCTATGAAGGTCTTAGGGGTACGGACCCTCTTATATAAAAAGTAAAGTATTGGACTGTAATGTCTCTCAAAGGCTTCTCGTCTCCCGAAAATAATTTCAAACATGAGTCGAGTTTGAGATCACTAACCCGCATTAGGCAAGCGTGGTGATTACGCCTAATCCCCCTCACTGTACTGATATCTTCAGTGAGACGAGAGGCCTCTACCCAGGACTCGGACATTACAGACTGATAGGTACTTTTATTTTACTCAATTTCTTCTCTCAAATTAATGGACTGATTTTGATTGTTTTTCTTTTGTTTGTTCCAGGTAATATAAGCGCAGTGTTCACATACAAATGGAAGGGTGAAGAGATTACACGACTCATTGACAACGGGACGCGGGTCATGATCGGTATCATCAAGGGACGGACATTCGCGCACGTCACTAATAGTATTAATAAGTAAGTTGGTACATCACTAATGATACTGCTTTGATAGCCTCCGTGGTCTTGTGGTTTGAGCGCTCGGCTCACGATCCGGAGGTTCCGGGTTCGATTCCTGGTGGCGACAATATCTCAAAAAATCTCTTTGTGAGACTGTCCTCAGTTTGGTTAGGGCATTTAGGCTAAATCACCTGATTGCCCGAAAAGTAAGACGATTCCGTGCTTCGGGGGCACGTTAAGCCGTCGGTCCCGGTTACTTTTTACGGATAGTAGTCGTTACATGAGCCATGTCAGAGGCCATTGGCGGCTCAATAACTGTGACACCAGGATTGGCAGCTTGACCATCCACTCGATGAAGAAGAAGTGGCCAACCCTCGGAGTTTTTAAACCACCTAAACGCCTCCGACATGGTCCTACAATTGAAACAACCGAGATTATCAATTTAACATTACAGTTTTTTTTATAACATGAGTATAGAATTGTTGGTTTGCTCCAGGACATCAGTGCTGTTCGTGTCGATCTCGTTCATCGTGCTGATGGTGATCTCGCTGGCGTGGCTCGTGTTCTACTACATCCAGCGGTTCAGATACATACACGCCAAGGACCGACTCTCTGTTAGTACATGTTATTAATAAAATGGTCGCTTTAAGAGGCGTTAGATTTATTAACATTAACCGCCCAAATAACAAGGTGCAATAAATGGTAGCTCTACCGATTTCCGGTTTTTCCGCATTTTTACTTTTGTTCGGAACAGTTTTTAAGACATTACTTGCTCGCTATATTATTAAAGAAAAAAAAGAAACTTGTCTTTAATATAAATTTGTATGGTCATTTTTATAATGGCTTTTGGGTGGTTAAGATTAAATTACGATTTTATATCATTACGAAACGGTGATTAGCGAAAAAAACTATAGGACTTGAATCTGTAGTGTACCCCTTTTAGATATGTATATGTCGTATTTGATACTTCGAATCTTCGCGGAAATCCTAGGGGTTTTGCGAAAACGCGGATAATTAGACATAGGCGAAAAATTATCAAATCTTACTGGACAAAGTAAAAAAAAAAATAACCCTAACCTACCGAATAGTAAGTAATTCGGTAGGTTAGGGTTATTTTTTTTTTCATGTTTGATAATTTAATAATTTGATATATTTTTTTTTATATTTTTTTTAATTTAATAATTTGATAATTTTTCGCCTATGTCTAATTATCCGCGTTTTCGCAAAACCCCTAGGATTTCCGCGAAGATTCGAAGTATCAAATTATCCTACGACATATATAACAATCCCATAAACATATTAAACCTCTCCGCTTCCCTCTTCTATCCTCCCCGAAGTTTCAAGCTAAACCTAGCCTAGACTAGCCACACCTAGATGCCAAGTTAGTCTTCATAGACTATAAACCTACTGTTTAATATTTCAGAAGCGGTTATGTTGCGCCGCCAAGAAGGCGCTCTCTAAGATACCTGTTAAGAACTTGAAGACTGAAGACAGGGTGAGTTTACCTTGATCATACTTCGTGTGATGAGATAGATTGTTTCCGAGAGATTCCGAACTAAACGTGTAACATTTTAACGAATAATATGTATAACATACGTTGCATACATTCGTTAAAATGATGACGATCTTTTACTTTGTTAACAACAAAGTGTTGTTTCTTACCTGAAATGAATTTGTTATTCATGCGGCCACCAAAACCACGATTTTTCATTTTCTTATGTCTATTGAGAGATTTTGTGTTGACGTTAACTGGTGCGTGAGCGTATGCTGAAGAAACGCGCCCTTAACGTAGTTTTAAACCCGGCTTCTTATGTATTCGGGTTTGAGATTTCCAACCCTCATTAAGCGTGGTGATTACGCCTAATTTTCCTAACTATACTGATATCCTCAGTGATATGAAAGGCCTTTGCTCAGTGGGACGTTACAGAATAATACTTTTGTTCTTTGCTTTTTCTTCTGTATTACTAAACAGGTTCTATTTATGTTTCCAGGAAGTACAAGGCGACGGCGAATGTTGCGCCATCTGTATAGAGCCTTACAAAGTGTCCGAGACTCTCAGATCTCTTCCTTGTAGGTAAGTCAACAAGGTTATGCTAAAACAAGCAAATGATTGATTGTACAGTTACAAACCGCACGTTTCATGTTGCGAAACTTTGTATTAACTGTTAGCATTTATATTCAGTCAGTTAACAAACAACGACTTATCAATTTGCCTTTTTTTTACTGTCGTGTGAATAAAACTATTTTTAATATACTTTCGTTTTGTACTCACAAACTTCAACTTAACTAACTCTGTGTATCTGCTGATTGGACGCTACATAGAACATAAATTCTATCCGTTTAATATTCGTACTATCAAAATGTATGGGAATGTGTGGATCTGATCCACGTGTGTTATTCGGATACAGCTTCATAAAAAATACAATAGAAAAATTTAGAATGTATTTGTGGGGCTCTGTTTATACCTACTATATTGATTATTCTAACGCAAAGCAGATAAATTAATATAAATTATTTTACTTAAATTACCGCAATAAAATCTAGATTTGTTCAGGCATCAAAGATAAAGAATAATTTAAATTGTTTGTGACCCAAAATTCTGGGTAAAGTTCACTCCTACCTCCCCCCTTTTTTACGCTTATTGAAATCTAATATTTTGTGACAATGTTTCAGACACGATTTTCACAAGAACTGCATAGATCCGTGGCTGTTGGAGCATCGCACCTGTCCGATGTGCAAGATGGACATACTCAAGTATTATGGATTTGTCGTAAGTATTCCCAACATTTAACAAAAAATCACAATACCCGCGACACAAAAGAGACATGTTATTTTAAAAGGTATGTTTTCGGTATCGACCGCAGCAGTAGGCAGCAGCTTCCGTACACAATCTGCAGTGACGCCTAGTTCGAAATGTCATTGTAGCCATACCTATTAAAATTTTGTCACGAAAAGTAGTCACAGACCTTCCTCTTGAATCACTTTGTGAGTTGATGAAAACCGCATGAGAATTCGTTTCTTAGAAAATCAATTACATACATACAAAATTACAAATACATAGATAGATTTTGGGGGCCTCGTTTTATATGTGGGATGTTATTGTTTCAGTTCACTGGAAGTCAGGAGAGTATTCTTCAACTAGATGTGGAGGAGACACGGAGTCGCGCGCTCAGCCCCGCGCGCAACCGCCACCCGCTCACACTGGTGAGTGTCATCGGTTTTGCCCGCGTTGTACCCGTTCCTCGGGGAATTTTGGGCTGAAAAGACGCATGTGACCGTCCTCTTGAATATATGCAAATTATGTGGGTCATATGCAAGGTTTTTCAGATTCTACTGGTATTTCCAATCCAGTGTGAAGATAAAATAAAGATTTTTTCTCTCCTTTTATGTGACCTCCGAAGCACCGTAGCTTAGATAGAAATGTCACTATCAGCCACCTACCACCTTGGCTACTGTATATATGTATGTATGTCTGTATGTCTGTACGTGTGTGTTCCAGCTGACGAGCGACAACTCGTACTCGGTGGGCGGGTCGGCGCGCAGCTCGCGCGCGTCGTCGCCCGACGAGCTGGTGCCGTCGCTGGCGCCGCGCCTCGCGCGCGCGCCCGAACACGCGCACAGGTATGGATATAGCTACCAGTCTCCTATCTTTATATATTACTATCCGGAGGCGCGGTTTTACCCGCGTTGTGCCTGCTCCTCCTTATTTACTCCTCATTACATAAGCTACCTGCTAGAAAAAGTCCCGCCATTTCAGAGATTAGCCAAAACAAAAATTACAACTATACAGATAAAAATTGTAAAAACAATATGTTGGTATATGTACCGTATTTATATTCATATGCTAATAAATATCGTTAATAACGTTTATTTTAATATATCAAACATACCCTCAAATTTTATTTATATGTATAGGTATCTATTAGTTACGGAAATATTCGCACATTGAGAAATTCCCTAATTGAATACTAAACCTCTACTAAGTAAGTCCAATGCTATAACATGATATTTCCGCCGTCAGATCCCAAGTGGCCTCTCCATCCGCGAGCCAGCGAGCCGACACAGCGAGTCAGGACTCCGCCTCCATCAGTTCGAGTACAACTGAGTGACACGCTCGACACAGTGCCAAAACAATACCTAGTGTCGTACTCACAAGACTGCCCGCTAAGTGATTAATTATTGATTATGATTAATGATTACGTTGCATATTAATCACGTTATGATACAGGAAATTATTGTTGTAATGACTTCAAGTTTAAGATTAAGGTTGGGAATGTTTTATTCAATCTAACCCCCGAATTAATGACACTCAAATTTATAGGAACTTAATTGTTCATACATTTGACAAGTATTCAAACTTGTGTCATAAATTTTTGGCAAATGTTTGTCAAATTTGTAAAGGATTGAGTGCTTCTTAAGTTGAGTATTGCTTGAATTTACGGGCTTTAATCTTAATACTTAAGGTCAATGAATATAAACAATCTGAAGGCTCATAACGGCAGTCAATATTTGGACAAAAGATGAGTGCAGTGTTTAGTGATGTATGTGTTCATAAAATATAAGGTTTTTTAAATAAAAAAATACTCAAAAAAATGAACTTCCAGTGAAGTGGCGAAGGACAAGTGATATTTTAACTTTAAGTTCTATTTTTATCCACACGGCTCCGCCTAAGAAACAATTATTTACAAGAAAAATTTCGCTTCACAAAGTTTTACGTTTTGATTGGTTCCTGATCTCATGTGTAAAGATCCAATCTTTCTCTCCGACCGGACGGGGGCCGTTGTAACTTAGTTCTAAGTATGTTATTAAGAATAACCTTTTGTTAATAACTATATTTTTATAGGCAGCGTCGTTAAATCAAAACAAATTATATCTTTATAGAACTTGTATTTTTTTCAAACGATCATGCTTGGTAGCATCAGTGAAATTGTTGCTAGACCACTTATGGATATTCTCTTGCATATAAAACATCATTTTATCTTGCTACCAATAGTTTAAACTTAACACGGTTGCTGCGGGGGCTAAAAACTTATTCTTAATTCAAGTGCGTTACGGGAAATAATGTGCCCCGTAATGATCTACTCCATTGTGCGTTACGGATATAAAAGTGCCCCGTAGACCTATGTTGCTTTAAACCTCTATAACTTCCTGAAATTTAACTTTTTCAATATTTTTTTTTTATCAATCGAAAGATTACAAAATTTACTATCCAGCACTCTTTTCGCCTGTAGATTGAGCAAAAACTCAAGAAATTATAAAGAAATTAAATTTTCGGGGTGTTCTTGTCCCCGTAACGCACTACAAATTATGAAATACGGGGTTTTAAGTTCCCCGTAGCGCCCACAATTAGTTTTTGTCGATGAAATGATAGTGATGGGAATGAAACAAAACGATAATTTTAATTCGATAAAAACAAGTAGAAGCCTTTGGTTCACATAGGTGTTACACAATCTTATAATTGAATGAAAAGTATTTTAATTAAATATAAGCATATAAAAAGGATAAAAAACAATCTTTGACAAATCCACTTATGATAAAGAAACTATTTAAAATTGCCACATAAAAACTAAAAAAAAATGAAACTCTATGTCCTATTATTAAATTTAAAAAATTAATCAAAGTTTCACTTCGTTTTTGAAAGATAAGGCCAACTTACGTCGCGATAGCTTCATTTTCAATAAAATATCGATACGTCGTTTGTTACTAGACATCTCTAATGTAAATGAGGTCAAAACCCCGTACGGGCAAGTAATTATTTCTACGGGGTTTTTTGAACCCCGTATCGCACTTAAATAGATTTTTTACTATCTGGTCGGAACGGGGTTCATAAAACCCCGTATATTTTTTTAACAAATATGAATTTTATATTCGACAAAACACACAAATATATAGTTATCTCAGCCATGCAGTCATAAATGCCTGAGATAGAGCTCCCGCACCAGCGGATAGACAGCACTTTTTTGCCCCGCACTGAATGAAAGTAACGCACGGGGTTGAAAAGTCCCCGTAACGCAGTGAACGTGTTAAGTGGTCAACGATAATTTTGCTGTATTGTACTAAGCATTTTAAAAAGTCGACCGAATTGCGCATATTCATTTAATGAAGTCGGTTAAAGTACATGATTGTATCAAATTATATTATTTGTGTTTATTTGATGTGTTTACAATGACGCTCTGTACTTATATTTTCGTATGTTCCAATTTCACGAACGAAATGTTACACGTATGTACTTATTTTACATGTTATCTTGAAACATCCGTCCTACTGATAATAATTACATAAATCGTTTGTATATTCGTTTTTTATTGCTAACAGTCAATATAACACATATTATTACGTATATCTATATTTTATTCATCCACCTGTATAATTAAACATTTGATTTATTTTGCTTTGCTTTAATTAAAGGTACTTACGGTCGTTACAAGGTGTAATGTAACATTCACAGCGAGCATCGAGCATTTTTTTCACAGCAAAGATCTGCTCGTTGCTCGCTCCGAGCGCCGTGTCCCCGTACTGACTGCACGAACGCTCGCTGTGTAACACGGTTCATTACGCCATGTAACGTCGGTCAGTACACGCCTTTAGAAATGTCATAAAATAAGATGGGTCGTTGTTGCCTCCGAACAGCTTTTTCATGATGAATTATAAAAATCAATTCAGTAGTTTGAAGGTTTCGAGTAATGACCAATTTTTATCTAAAATCAGATATATCTTATAAGAACAATATCAATGTTATTAATACGAATACTTTATCGGATGATTGAGAAATGTGTCCTAAGTCTGCTTAGCAAAATTGTTCAGTACGTAACCTAACAAAATTTATCTAAATATTAAAGATTTATTATTTTCTGTTCACTTAAGCGTTTACACTTAGTGATCTGAACGAAAAAAATTATTGAGGCAAATGTTTGTAGTTCTGTCAATGTTCGCTCTTAATATAAAATAAGATTTCATTCATTAAATGACAAAATGAATAGACTTTCCCAGCATGACTGAACGAACATTTTGTTCTCTCGCTTATTGAAAACAATATTTCATTCATTCAACGACAAAATGAATGAATTAAATAGTTTTCCCAGCTGATCATGACTGAACATAGTTGCTCGCTCAAGTGGTTTCGTTTACTGAAAGACCGAACGATTGATCACTCAAAATTGTTCAGAGCACTAAGTGAACTAAGTGATTTCAAACGAAAACAAACGTCATGTGTTTCATAAACATTTTAGGCACTAGATATAATCAGGCGTTTTGCAAGTGATCCTTGTATACCTATATTTTGTGTACAATATAAAGTGTTTTAATAATGTTCGACTGTTTTAAAACCACCATTAAATGAGTGTATAAATATGTATATCTTTAGATACAGGTCATGTTTAGTACCATTTATAAGTCACGGTGCGTTATAGAGCAGTAGTTATCCTTTAGACTAGGCTAAGAATTAATAATAATCTAGTCTGAAATTATTGTGTTTTTGGAAATAATTTTGGTTCTAATTATGTAAAAAATTATACTGTTACTGTTACCCTGTATTGTTGGGCAAAGAAAATTATAGAACTAATGAGATGCTTAATAAAATTAAAATCTTAAATAATTTCGCTTTCACTTTTTATTCCTTACATTTTAATAAACTACTAGAGTAGTCATATAAAATAAAACAATATTATACCATATTTTCTACACATAACATCGCTTAATTACCTATAACTTTGGTTGTGAAAATAGTAATGTTGTACAATTTCTATATTACAGTTGTTAATCCAAAATTATTTCCAGAGGCCCATATTCAAACTTATAAACTAACGTAGTTATATTTACATATGTATAGAAGTATTTAGTGAGCATTTAAGTTATTTACGCAGTACATTAAGTAAGGTACTTAAAATCCGAGTTTTAAAGGATTTTTACTGTACGAGGAGACTGGTATAAAATAATGAAAGTAATTGTTCTAAATTTATTTACATTCCCATCTTGCTTATATACATCCCGAGTGGACATGAAATGAATAAAGAACCATAACAGTATTTATATGTATTTGTGTTTTATTTTAATAATAAATGTAATAAAAATGAACTATGTAGCTCTGATAATATGTATGTATGTCTATTGGGTCCCACAGCTGGGCAAACTCCTCTGATACGTAAATTAACAGGTCATTGAGGAGTATTAGGTGTAATCACCACGCTTGCCTAATGTGGGTAGGTGATTTCAAACCAAAAGAAAACCAGAGACATTTTAGAATTGAAAATATAGGGCGCCGGGTTTGGGAGGCCTCCGATATGATTATAAATTGTTGAATAAAAACTACAAATATAATATTAGTTAAATACCTATGGACACTGTAGGTAATTTAAGATCAAATATAATATAAATTCGACTTACCAGTTCGGCAGCTACAGCACCACACATAGATACACCGCATTTAATCTTGAAAACAACACACACACACAAACACATCAAGTATAGAGAACACCTTTTTGAAATACTTTTGTTCCGCGGAAAATTTGTCGGAATTTGTGACGTAAAAACACTCCGAATTCTTGACGTTTCGAGTGAATTGCACCACTCATGGTCGCGAGCAGACTGAAGACATCGGATGCGATAGGCGTCCTAATTTGAATTGAAACTACCCCCATATGATCAATATTAGAAATACGCGCTATGAGACTGGCGTTTTTCTTGACACTTGGTCTTTCTGATAAAGCTTTTGAAATAAGTATGAAAGTAAATTATTAGGCTGTAATGTCTCAATACTGGTACAGTGAGGAGATATATATATACCTTACAATAAAACAGATGTGAGCAATATCATAACATTTATTGAGAACAATCTTAAGAATAGTTATTTACAAATTGATTAATGTACTTGAAATAGTACCCTGAGGCCATTTTGGAAATACAAAGTTAAAATCACAAATACCCCAACATTATCTATTACATTTTAATTAAAACCAAAATACATCTATATCCCTTTTACTACTATTTAATATATTCATAAACTGTTACCTTAGATATTACTGCATTCAATCAAAATAATGGATGACAATTTTAATTACTATCATAAAAGAATAACACCTTAAAAACCCCAATGACATGGTAAAGTATTAGCCTGTTATATCCCACAGCTGGGCAAAGGCCTCTCGTCTCACTGAAGGTATCAGTACAGAGGCGAATAGGCATTAACAACGCAGAATATTAATAAAATAGTTATAGTGTGAAAAAAAACCAAATGTGAATAAGGGTGCCTGAATATCAGAGCTATTTCTATACTAAGTGTAGTATCCATCAACCATATCAAAATATGTAGCATAGCAACGTAATATAGCAACGTGTTATCAATTATATGAACCGTAGTATAGCATAGCTCGTACAGACACGCATCTTAACGAGAAATCTAACTCTTGATTCCATATTGTCAAGGCAACATATCTGATGAAGCATTTTTTTAAACAGTTTATACGCACCAATATCATGATCATTACTAAAATCAAGCTTGGTTCGTAAAATAAAATGAGTACGTTTACGTACAAAGTATAAATCAGTCAAATGTACTGTCGAGTACAGCATAAAATAAATAAGGTACTGTATAAATAGAATACATACAGAAATTGGCGGTCGACCATTTTCTATGACGGAACGTATAAGTAATAAAATTGGCAGACATCAACATCAGAAAAGTCATCAATTATCGCCTAAAATTGGGCGACCGCCAAATTTTGTGATTGTACCTAGATATTTTAAATTAAACACTATGTTCTAAGGTGGGTTCGTAATCAGATCACTTGTCCCAAAGGCCAACTTCTTTCATTTTCGTGTGGAAGTATTTCTCTAACGCGTTCGCACATCTGTAACGGATAAAAGTACATTTATTTTATAATAGTATCTATTTTGATGAAATTTTGTGTGCATATTGGGTAGGACTGAGAATCGGTCAACATCTATTTTTCATACCTCTAAATGTTAAGGGTCGTCCACCCCTTAATTAAAAAAAATACCTACTAATATTTGTGAGAATGAAAGTGAAAGTTTGTGAGAATGTATGTGAGAAAAATTGCAAGGCGGATTTGGATGAAACTTTACAGTAATATAGGTTATATCATATACATCAGAATAACCCATGGGATACATTGTACCCCGAAATTCCCGCGGGAACGGGTACAAGGCGGGTAAACCCGCGGGGTGCTGCTAGTCTATATCTGTATACCTGTAGTAGTCGGTGTCGGGCGAGTTGTAGAGGCGGCAGTTGGTGAAGATGCGCGTCATGTCGGCGATGAAGAGCCGCTTCGACGAGTAGTAGCGCGCCTTCAGCCGCTCGCCCATCGTGCGCAGGTCTAGGGAGACACTCGTTAGGCTTTAGATATATAGTCTAGGTAGATCCTACTACTAATATAAATTCGAAAGTTTATGAGGATGTATGTATGTATGTATGTATGTATGTATGTATGTATGTATGTATGTATGTATGTCGGTAGGTATGTATGTATGTATGTATGTATGTATGTATGTCACTCTGTCACGAACAGCAATATAAGTTGTATAACTTATGTATGTATCATACATCAGAATAACAAATGAGATACATTTTATCCCTAAATTCCCGCGGGAATGGGTACAACACGGGTGAAACCACGGAACGCGGCTTCTTAGTAATAATAAAATCGATGATATCGTTTAGCTTAGTGCTAAGTTTGAGTCTAATATAACCATGTGTGAATTTGTCCGGGTTTATTTATTAATAGGCCGTACTCACCCATAGGATACTTGATGTGGTCGTAATAATCTGGCACCTCTGTCTTGTCCACCGGCTTCAGGAACGGCCAGGCCGCCGCGTGGTTCTTTATCTGCAATTACATTATGCAAAATTAATGTTAGTGACATTGTGTATAACTACAGACAAGCTACAGTAGAAACTTAGTTTGAAGTAACAGCATTGGCAGTTCTAAGCCATTTAATCCCAAAATGTAGATACGTTTATGATTGGGCGCTAAGTTGCAGCTTCGGAAAAAAACCGTATCAATTTGCTTTTCGGGAGTTTTAGGGTATTTTAGCCCTAAATTCCTACGGGAACGGGTACAATAGGTAATCCTGGTAGCAGGTAGTAGTGTATCCTCACCGCGTACAGCACAGTCCGCAGCGCGCGCGCGCGGCGCCGCGCCGCCCGCCTCGCGCCCCCGGGGTGCTGCGCCCCTGACCCGACACATTATATATTTATCCTCACCGCGTACAGCACAGTCCGCAGCGCGGCGGCGTCGAGCTCGTCGGGGTCGGGCGCGCGCGCGCGCGGCGCCGCGCCGCCCGCCTCGCGCACTCCCGGGATGCACTCCATAGGGATGCTGCGCACCTGACCGCACCCCACACACACAAGTTTCAATTGAAGCGAACACTACTCATTTTGAATCGAAACTACGTTTACACTTCGCTTTTATTTTACATTTTTAACTGACGTTTCGGCCCCTTTACAGCAACTGTGGTCCCAGTGTCACATAAGATAAAAATGTAAAATAAAAGCGAAGTGTAACCGTAAACGTAGTTTCAATTCAAATTGAGTAGTGTTCGCTTAAACTTATAGACCTAGAGCCCGTGAACCCCAGACCTTCGTTATTTTATAAAAGCTGAAAGTTTGTCAGCGCATGCTCCCACACACAGGTAAGAACGATGGACTATTATGAAGTTTGGGTTATCGTGGCTTTGGCAGGTAAACGGTACTAAAGGTGTGTAAAATACCGGTCTAAATTCATCAAATAATAATGTGTGATTTGTGACATGACATATGCCATTTGAAAGCTCTTGAAGAGTTGTACAAGTCACCCTTTGACGGTGATATCGAAATCGACGGCCAACTTGGTGTTTTCAACCATTGAAGATTGGAGTTGACCTATGCTATGGACGCTGATCCTAATGCTCAACAGTGACATGACCTATATCATTTGAAAGCTCTTGACAAGTTGTACAAGTCACCCTTTGACGGTGATATCGAAATCGACGGCCAACTTGGTGTTTTAGACCATTGAAGATTGGAGTTGACCTATGCTATGGACGCTGATCCTAAGTGACATGACCTATGTCATTTGAAAGCTCTTGACAAGTTGTACAAGTCACCCTTTGACGGTGACATCGAAATCGACGGCCAACTTGGTGTTTTCGACCACCGAAGATTGGAGTTGGCCTATGCCATGGACGCTGATCCTAATGCTCAACAGTGACATGACCTATGTCATTTGAAAGCTCTTGAGGAGTTGTACAAGTCACCCTTTGACGGTGATATCGAAATCGATGGCCAACTTGGTGTTTTCGACCATTGACCTTTAGTACCGTATACCTGCCAAAGCCACGATAACCCAAACTTCATAATAGTCCATCGTTCTTACCTGTGTTGGGAGCATGCGCTGACAAACTTTCAGCTTTTATAAAATAACGAAGGTCTGGGGTTCACGGGCTCTTGGTCCATTAAGAAACCAGTAAATATCAAAGAAGTTTAAATATGATATGGTACAAAAAAAGCTTATCCCCACTAACATCAGTAATCACTAATCGTAATCACTAAAAATCTAATAATATAGTACTTACCCCCTCTTTGAAGCATGTCAACCCGGGATGTATTTTCCGCACTTCTTTCTGTCTCATATCTATCAATTTCTTCACTATCTGTAGAAATAAGTAAAATATACATTTTTTAAGTGACTTATAATAAGTTCGAGTAGGTTAGTGGCCAATCTCGATGACGGGGCGTTTTAGACCGCCTAAAGACCTCCGACATGGTCTAATGATTGAAACTGATAATTTAACATGTCTTCCGAAGCAGTAGCGCTCAGATAACAATTTCCCTACGGATCGCCTCATAAATTCCTAAATCTACTAACGCCATCTATTACCCAAAATGTAACATAACATTCTGAAATTGGTCGTGTTATTATTCTTCGACATAATGTCAAGATATGTGCGATGTTTCCCATATTATGCGAACAAATTAAGAAGACGGTGTAATTCCTAAACATCAATATCTTCGAGTGTGTTGTATCCAACTATTGTTCAAATTATTACTAGCGCCATCTATCGCCCAATAACCCTACCTCTTTCTGTTTCCTAACGACGCTGGTGAACTGAGTGTAAACGATGCGCGGGTTGAGTTCGCAGTGCATGAGTGTAGCGCCTTCATAATCCTTGATGTATCCGTGGTACATCGCGCGCGGCAGCTTTATGTCTTTGGAGAAGCCTTGCTTTTTGAAGTAACCTGCATAACAAGAATTTAAATTGAAATAAAATATTTTAACATATATAAACGAATACGAATAGCACCCCGCGGTTTTACATGCGTTGTACCCGTTCCCGTGGGAATTTCGGACTGAAGAATACATATTAAGCCTATAACCATTCCGTTGAACGTGGCTTTCCATTACAAAAATAATTATTCAAACCGGATTGGTAGTTTCCGAGATTAGCGCGTTCAAACAAGATAACTAACTCTTCAGCTTAATTATATTAATTTAATTATAATGAAGGTTTTTCTGCTCATCATAATGTCCCACACGTTACTCCACTAATAGATATGGGAAAATGACACAAGCATGAGGTAAAAAACAAAGTGATGTCACAAAAACATAAAATTATCAAATGGCTTCGCCGAAAAATGTCACATAGTTATTTTTTTGTTCATTCAAATACCAACCTATAGCGAACTCATCGGCAAAGCTCAGGAAGTGCAGTATATTGTTCCTGATGTGGTAATCCTTGAGGTGGTTCATCAGGTGCGTGCCATAGCCCTTCACTTGCTCGTTGGACGTCACCGCGCAAAATACTACTTCACTGAAACCCTGAGAAAATGAAGTTTTTATAATTTACTAACAACTTGTAACCCAAGCAATAAATAGGGTTAGTTCTCCTCTATTAGTCCTTCTCCTTAGTACCTAATTACTAAACCTTATTCCTCAATCATCAAATTACATGATGAAATATCATTTGGTTTTAAATTGATTGTTCCAAACTTCTTTAAAGGCAAATAAGTACTAATTAAATTGGTGATGATCTATTTCTGTAAAAGAGTTTAAATTTAAATGAATACGGCCAATTTTCCAACCAGTCACTTTATTACAAACAGGAAAAAATCAAGCAAGAAAGGTAACAATGGAATGAAATTACTAAATAGCTTCATCTACAGAATAAATTGTTTTTGTTTGGAAATTCTGCCATATTAACTTTTTTGGGTAGAAATGAAATATAGTAAAATGTATCTATTACCTGCGATGGGAACGTTCTGAAACAAATCCCTCCAATCGGCCTGCCCTCCTTGATTAAAGCTAGTGTTTTGTGTTTACTGAAACAAATAAATATATGCCTTTTTAATTTTGTGACATAGCGTCATTCATAGATCAGGAAAGTATTAAATATTTAGTTTTAATTTTGAACTTATGAACTCCAATCTTCCTCATTGCTGGTCAAAGGTATCTAAGGTAAAAACTAAGCTATGTAATAAATATACTTACGAATCAAATACTAATTGAGATATGTATTCCTTGGTCATTTCCGGCAGCTGATGCGAGAACACGTTGTGGAGACCTGTACAATACAAATACATAAATGACAATTCATTGATTTTATTCTCAACCTTCAAGGTATCCTCCAAACGAATTATCATTTAAAAGAATAATAAAATGAATCTTTCTCATTACATTGGAACAAACAATTTTGACAAATTAACCCACTAAAACATTTTCTAAGTTACCTTTTGACTATTCACTATAGCAGCATATGCTATACGAAGATATGGTTAGTTGATACAAATGTAGCATAGCATAGCGTAGACAGGTTCTAAGGCAAATTTTGCTCAACAATAAAGTAGTAGTAGTATTAGCCTGTAGTGTCTCACAGCTGGGCAAAGGCCTCTCATCTCACTGAAGATATCAGTACAGTGAGGAGGAAAAAAACAACATACCAATCAACCAAAGCATAGTCTGCTTGTTCACCGGACCAGTGAGTGAGTTCCCAATAACGTGGAACTCAATTAACTTGCGTTGTTCCTCCACTTTGGCCGCCTCGTCCCGCGGCGCTTGCATTTGAAATAACGCCTGCAATGTTGGTGGGATGTCAGTAATAGTGTTGACATTACAAATGTTGTGACAAATTGTTGACAACAATTTTAGTAGGAAATGTAACCGACGAAAAAGGAGAATGGAGGTTATATTGATTATTGTTAAATGGTTTAATGGTAGTAAATAAAATTACAAACGTCAATTTTATACGGTTTATTTTGTTTATAGTAATTAATGCCATTGTTTAAATAAGTTAATTTTAATCATATAATGTGCCGAATAAAAAATCAAATTAATGAAAATAATAAAAGACACTTTGGAAAAATGGCATCTTAGTCAATTTGACACCATAATGTTATTGCATATGTTATTAAATAATCCTTTATCGTCAGTTAACACTCAATTTTTCGTAGGTTCATAACAAAGCATGGATTGGGTTTTGAGATTGGCATACATCCAACTAAGCAGTCGCAAACAAAATGATTAGGTAATACTAAGTTAGCTTTAAGTACTAAGTAATATTTCTCGAGCAAATACTTATATTTGTGAAATTCGGTAAAGTATGTAATATGAAAGTGTGTAAGTTTGTAATTTTTAACATGTGGTGGGAGTCTCGGTAAAATCCAAATGTACAAGACTTATCTTTTTGATTTAACACATTGTAACTCAATTACACATTTTTTTGCAAGCGACTGATAAACAAGTACCTACTTACAGCAAAGGGCGATTATATCTTGCTCACGTCTTCTAGAAGGAGATAGTCGTCTAGTTTAGTTTCGTAGAGCGCTATCTCTGTCACACACTACATAAGTGAAGTTTGACATAATGACACAACCACTTACAGACTAGCGACACACAGTCATATTAGACTAGTCGATTGAGAGACCTTTAGAGGCCGAGAAGCAAGATTTGTCGGCCATTGCTGTTTTTTCTATCTTTATTTATTTAGCAAATGAAAACATAACGACATTCGCTATAGCCAGTCAAGATGAGAAATACTTAAATTAAGAAACGCTCACATTGAAATCAATAAAACGGAAACGCAAGCCTTAAGTAAAATAAACTTTTGACATATTTTCACATTTGCACATCGAAGTAGTACTAATTAATTTACTTACGTGATTCCATTTTACTATATGACTTTTAATTTAATTTTTATTTTTATTATTTTAATAATATTTATATTTTTATTTAATTTTAATATAATGATTTTTTCTTTAGTTTACTTTTAAACATTTATAAATTGATTCTTATGAATAATAATTTAATTATTTAATTTCACTAATTTGTTAATGGGATGATAATCATATTATTTGAGAAACAACAAGTTTAAGTTTTTTATAATTTCAAGAAAGTTTTTAATTTATTCTTCTACAAATTGTTTTTTAGTATTTTTAAGTTTTTAGAAAACTTATTTTTAGCTATTTTTTTCTTTAAAAACGAAATAAATAAGTCTTTAAAAAGTATTATATAACATAAGAATTATTTTTTTCTTTTTCAATGAGAAGGAAAAGCAATACTATAACACATTTGCATAAGATTTTGAGTTTGTTGCACTTGTTCGTTGCTCTCCAACAGATTACCAAAGTGTATAATTTCATCTAGAGACATTTCTTCATTCTGATAAAAGAAAAGTTTTCTCACTTCGAAATTTTCACAATTGAACGCAATTTGTCTGACTATAGGCACGTCTTCTGGAAAATAACATTTCTGCGCTTGCAACAACAGTTTGGTGACGAAATAGTTGAATCTTTGCCCGGGCTTTTGGTGAATCTTTTTGAACAAGTATCTGTGATAGAGCCACTGTATAGGCGCTCCTCGGCGATAGAACTTATCCCTTTGGGAATACATGAAGGGGAACACTTTGCGGCATATCTCATCTAAACCAAACATGATCACGTTAATTGCTTGTTTAACAGATATATGTCTAACGACAGACATATCGTGACTTCTAGTATTTCGAAGTCTTATATCGTATGGGACGTAGTTGTCTACTGATACCATTTCTTTCTTTAGAATGTTTAGGTAAGAGTCGAGGCGTTGCCTTGTTTTAGCCTCTCCTGCAAGCAAATATTGCGTAGTCACAGAATAAGGTATTTTATTGTTTGTGGAGTATTCTGAGCGGGATATTTTCTCATCTTCGTCGTAACTTTCAGTGTCTGAGACGGATATCTGGTCAGATATATGTAAATTGACGTTAACATCAAATGTATGTGAATGCGATTTGATGGTTTCAGGTGAAGAATGCATGTTATCAAAAGGTTTAAAATACACTATACTGTCAGAATTGTTTGTCATATCATTATATGCACTATAATCCATTATTTCATCACTATCATAGCTGTCGCATTTATTTTTTGATAGTTTATTTTTTTCTGCTTCAATTTTGACGTCAGTTTCGTCAGTCACAATTACATCAGGCACGGTATTGATCGTATCAAGCATAGAGGCTTGTTCTATATTCTCTTCAGAATTATACTTGTTTGAATTTTCGTCTCTAATTGGTTGTTTTTTTGTGTTGTCTTTGGTTTCGATGGATGTTTTTTCGTAATTGAAAACTGCATTGGTTGCAATTTTGATTTCAGAAACATCTAAGAATGGCGACATTTGTTCGTCAGTTTCGTCGAAAACGTCTTCGTCGGATGAATTTGAGGGTGTGTCGTTCAAAATCAGTAGATGTAGGTACATAACGATATGGTCATCCGAATTTGATGTCACCATTTCAATGGCCGACGTTTCATTCCTTTCTAACATAGCCAGAATAAACTTACTCTGTAAAAAATCCATACGTGTCAAAATAATGTCAAAAACATCGCCAATTTATTCTTATTTCTTCAATGCATCCCCATTAACAAAATCCTTTTTTTACCGTTAAATTTTGAATTTAGAATAGATGTTTTTTCGGATCAGCCAATCAAATACACGTACAATTTATAGCCAATTCGTTTCGACCAATCACAGCCAATTTAATGGGGATACCATATACATCACATTTCAGTTTCACCGTTGGTAAAACGATCATGCATTGCAGGAACATTTTCATAACACTGTTTTGAATAGAGGATAATATTTTCATACATTTTCATGCTAGGATTATTACACGTTCATGCTATCGTTTCAATGTAGGTTTAAGACTAATGTAATCTACTCCTAACACATTTACAGACACCCATATTTGGGTCTCCAACATTTGGCTCCACAAATTTGTGCTCCATATATGTACGTGGCACGAAAAGGCTCCTTGAACTATATCCCACTAACCGCGTTTCGGGATAAAATGTATCCCATGTGTTACTCTGATGTATAACCTATATTACTGTAAAGTGTCATCCAAATCCGTCCATACATACATCCTCACAAACTTTCGAATTTATAATATTAGTAGGATATGGCACCGAATGTTGGAGACAGCTCGTTGTGACCTAACGGTGGGACCCTGGACTTTGAAGGGGTTAAATAGGCTGTTTTAGTCCATAAAAATAAAATGGGGCCGTACATCAGATAAGTAAAAGGCAACAGAAAAAAATATCCACCAATAACGAGCAACCTTTAGAATGGAATGATGCTATTGGTTGATACGTAATCAAATGTCATTCGCTTATTTTCTAGTGAAATTACTATTTTTTAACTAAGAGAAGAATTTTCTAAATCGAGTAGTTATAAGTAAAAATAATGATAGTAAAGGTGTATATAATAAAGCAAACTTAAAATTAGTCAAGGTATAGTATTGTATAGATAACTATAGCATGCGGATATTATAGAGGAAGTTATACTGTAGAGTATAAATGTCATATAGGACAGTTCAAAGTATAGCAGATTGCGTTAACAATGAAGCGGAGGTAAGGCGCGGTCGTACGGAAAGACCTAAGTTCCAGCTAAAATTTTAGCCACTTCTTCAAGAGGCACATTACTATATTTTTTTACAGAATGTACCTTCAGATCTTTAACTTATTCTTTATAATGATGAAAACATGATATCATTATTTTTTCCCGATGAAAAGTTTATTTTAAAATATGCTTTACGAATGTTTTAAATGCCTGAAACTATAAAACTATAATGACTAGCACTTTCGCTCTTTCTTTTCAAGATAGTCATTACAGTAATCTGTTCCATATTAAGATATTTTTCGAAACAATGGAGATTTTCATTCATAATTTTTCGTTTATCGATATTCAATACAATATTGCGGTAGCGCGGGCGCGTTACATACAATACAAGGCGCCACAACACGGCTTACGAGAGCGCCTTAAGGTGTCTACCCATTACACCGTATCATAACCATGACCGTGCTATGAACGTGTCAGGCAAAAAAGTATTCTTTGTATTGAAAAGTATGAGACTATGCTCACTAGACCGTTCCGTCACCAACCAACAACGTCGACTATTCTCACCTAATATTTTGCCGGTGCTTAAACGTTCATAGCACGGTCATGGTATGATACGGTGTAATGGGTAGAAACCTTTAAGCGGAGAGGAACGGAGCTAAATTGACCAATGACATTGAATCACAATGCTCGAAATCTGTTTGCAATTTTATTTTGTAAGTAAGTAGCGTTCCGCGGTTTCACCCGCGTTTTATTCGGGATGAAAAGTAGCCTATAACTTTTCCGTTGAATTTTACAGCTCTATACAAAAAGAATATTCAAATCGAAATTATTTTTTAAGATAGCGCGTTCAAACAAACAAACAAAAAACAAACTCTTCAGCTTCATTATATTATATATAGATTGTGTTAATTTTTTTTATTATAAATATTAGTATAATTGATCAATTGAGCTTAGCTTTGCCTGAATATAAAGTATAAGGGAGTTGTTACTTTACAGTCTCGCTAGCACAACGGCGACTTAATGCGATAAGACATGATAAATAGGGCTGCCTGAAAGAGATCGCTTGCAGCGATAACCCCGCCAATTGTAATTTATTTTTGATATTTGTTTTGTATTTCTTGTGTGTTATATGTTATGTGGTGTACAAAGTATTAATAATATGGTATGTAGATTGGTGCAAACTAGAATTTAAATATTTATACGTCTTTTCACACTTAGTCGCCTACGTTGTGTTAAAAGTAGGTCTTTAACTAGCAAAATTTCATTACAGCCAGACAAACAAACTCCATGCTAGTATTCTTCACTGTGCGGATTTTCGGATTTTCAGATAAGAGTCAGATAAGAGGCCTTTGCTTAGCGGTGGGACATTACAAGCTATTACATCTACTACTATACAAGCAAATGATATCCAAACTAGCAGCTCCCCGCGGCTTTACTCGCGTTATACCAGTTTCCGTGGGAATTTCAAGAATATTTATACACATAAACTTTTCTCTTTAATCACTCTATCTATTCCAAAAAAACCGCATCAATATCCGTTGCGTTCATCAAGATCTAAGCATACATGGGAAAAGCGGAAAGCGACTTTGTTTTATAGTATGTAGTTCCGTTATAGATGACTCACATCAGGGCCACACATATAGTTGGGGTCGTTGATGGTGGCGACTATCTCTGCGACGGTGCGCTCGCTGACGTCGTCGCCGCCCTCGTCCACGACGCGGCGCCGCTTGGCGCCGGCCGGCTCGCACGAGCGCGACTCCGACCCGCGCTTCAGTGGCTCCTGCTTTATTGTACCTGCTTTAGAACATAAAATAAAAAGTAAGTATAAACAGGGAAAGCATGTTTCCTACTTTTCAAACATGCTCGGCTTCGAGATCACCAACCCGCATTAGGCAAGCGTGGTGATTACGTCTGATCCTCCTCAACTTAAACTTAAGAAATCATTATAAAAATAGTAAGTATAAGCCTGTCATGTCCCACTGCTGGATAAATACCTCTCATCTTACTGAAGATATCAGTACAGTGACGAGGATTAGGCGTAATCACCACGCTTGCCTCATGAACCCAAGCCATATTTGAAAAGTAGGAACCATGTTTTGAATTGAACCCGAGACATCAGTCTTGGCAGACAAGTGCACATATCACTAGACCACCGAGGCGTAACATATGGACATATAATATACTAGTAGCGCCTAGTCTTAAGGTGCGTGCCCATTGAAGCGGAGCTGTGCGAAGCCCAATTCACCAATAACATCGCATTGGGATTTTCAAACAACGCATTGACGTTGTTCAAAACTTTTCGTAATGCGTTGCGATTGGTCAGTTGAGCTCCGCATAGCTCCGCTCCGTTTGTCCGCTTGTACATCCCGGGGAAATTTCGGGATATAATGTGTCCCATGTGTTATTCTGATGTATAATAAACCTACATAATTATACTAAATGAAACGGGTCTGTATCGCGTTAGATAATTAAACGTATTTACTAAAATACGTACCCGACGTTTCGAGCGGATTACACCGCTCGTGGTCACGGGAGTTCTCCCGTGACCACGAGCGGTGTAATCCGCTCGAAAGAGTGCAAATCGTGTGAGTTTAAAAACCTACATAATATTGCTGTAACTTTTCATACAAATCCGTTCAGTAGTTTTACAGGTTTTACATCAGAATAACACATGGGATACATTTTATCCCGAAACTCCCGCGGGAACGGGTACCACGCGGGGAACACCGTGGAGCGCGCCAGGTGAAGCTCTAATGTATGAATAAAAGCGAAGAAAAAACGTGCAAATATACTAAAAAGCAGTGTAGCTTTATAGAAGCAGAAATAATTAAAAGATATATTTACTATAGCAAAAAATTAAAAGACATTAGAATATATAAATAATGACAAAAATGAAATAGTATAAAAGTGTCTTAAAATGTATAATTGTTTGATGCATGTTAAAATATCAACTGCAAATCAATCTGGAACCTGTAAACCCGTAAGCGAATCAATTGTGATTAAAATCAAATCGCAGGGATATTTTGAAACTGAAAGCTTTTAATGCACGCGATTTTGAACCTTGTAAGCTAAGCTTATATACCTGTGTATCATTGGTGAATATTTAACATTCCGCATGACCATTGGTGATTATTACCAATGTACATTATCCTAGCCATTGGTAATAATAAGACCAGCCCCAGAAGCGATACTACGATATAAAATCCGACCATTTCTGATTTCAAAAACATTATTCACAGGCATTAGCGATTATGTGATTATGCCCCAAAATCATTCGAGATTATTTGTCGTATTTGACCATGCCCGGTAATCATTGGTGATTATTTGAATATGCCCCATAGTCGTCATTGATTATTCGAGCATAAGACCATGCCACATAATCATTGTAGATTACATGACCACGTCGAATAATCATTAGTGATTATTTGACCATGCCCTTTAATCATTCTGCCCATGCGATACGCCAACGCCCCAAAAGCGGTAATGATCATGCCCGTAATGACTGGTGATTTATAATGATTCATCACCTGATGACAATGATATTGTTGTGAACCCATCCTTGCTGTCTCCCGTTGTTGTCACCCGTTCGAATTCGCCACGTCTGCCCGCTAAGGGTGGTTATACATTGATTTATTATTGATTAATTTGTTGAGATATAATGATTAATTTGTTTAGAGAAACAATGATTTGATTATGATTATTTTGATTATGCGTTTTAATGGTGAAGTAGCGGTAAAAAGTTTTGATTATATTGAGATAGGTCAAATGGTAAAACGTTATTTTTAAAAGATTTAGTGATTATTTTTATTATTATTCTGTTTTAAATAAAGGGTCAATTTTTTGTCACAGTACAGTTGTTTTTTGATAGACATAGTAGAATTATTATAGATATGTTTCAATCTATCAATTGAGAATGTATCTATATTTTTTTAAAGTAGTCATTAAGATTTTTACAAAGATCCTTTTGATACGTAAAAAGTATAACAATATGAAAATTAATGTGTTAGCCACCATGACATAGCAACAGGCATGACGGATGAGATCAAACAAATGAAAAAATGAAACGGTGATTATATGCAAATGAAAAATATATGAAAAAATGAAATGAGCACATTGCAATTTTAGCTTTATAATTAGGCGATAAGTTTTATAGTATTTTAATTGTTTTTTGCGTTCATAATGAAAAAGGGAAGACAGAAAATAGCTGTGCGCTTTTTAAAATTAACCTATTTTCACAATAACTATTGTCCCAATTAGTCAAAATAGTTAAGTAAGCAAAAAAATATGATGAAAATACTATAAACTTTTTTAATTAAATAAAACTGTCGTAGCATTGAAGGACACGAATTGTTTTTTTTAGTTTTTAACACAATTTGTTTAACACGTTCACATCTTGTGTTCCACACTTTGGTTACGGCGAACTAGCGTGTATGGAGCACGGATTTGAAGGGAGTTTATTGTGACCTAAACATGGAGTAACTAAACTTGATACAGATAGTTCAACTCATCTTTGCGAGCTGTTCTATGTGTGGGGTAAACCTTTATTCGTAGAAATAATAGCGATAAGAACTTGTGTTGTTACTGTAAAACAAATGAAAGTTGTATAATTACTAACGCACACATGGAAAGATGAGTTGAACTATGTATTAGTTATATTAGTCGCTTCAATGCTACAACAGTATCTGAATACAAAATAATGCCGTAACTCACTAGTTTTATTGTCCAATATCGCTTGCAGATGATTTGGGGGTACTTGTTTGTACTCCGGGTCCCATATCGGTGAACTTGGACTGAATATCTCTTCCTCTAGCAGCGCGAGGAAGCGAGGGAAGTGAGTTAGGACTAGCACCTGAAAATATACCAAAATTGTAAATACCGTAGTAGCTTAAGACTACGTTAGTAATTGTATTGTGAAAATAGGCGATTGCATAAACATCTACCCTATTTTTTTGTCTAACTCATGCTTCTTCTTCTTCATCGAGTGGATGGTCAATGTAACCTGACCAATCCTGGTGACAGAGTTATTGAGCCGCCAAAGGCCTCTGACATGACTCATGTAACGACTACTATCAGTAGAAAGTAGCTTATCGTGCCCTCCGAAGCACGGAAATGCTCTAACTCATGCTGTCCCACTCATACGCTAAGGTCTACCCTAATATTATCAGTTTACTTTCGCATTTTCCACCAATCGCTATGGAATGCGACAAGATCGACGAAATAGATTATTTTGCTTTCATATCGCTCCCGCCTGTTTTCAACTGAGGCCTTTAGGGGGTCTATACAATGCGATACTGAGGATGGCCACTAACCTTTAGAGCGTTTGTCCACCGCCGCCGGCACCGGACCGTCACCGGCAACGAGATTATTTCGGCCCGAGTTTATTATGACGTGACGGATGTGCGGTGGACACGCGGCTAAAGCAAAACGCTCTAAATGTATCTACCGCTACTTCGGCGCCGTCATCTCGTTGCCGGTGACGGTCCGGTGCCGGCGGCGGTGGACAAACGCTCTTACTTTTAAAAAGATTTCTTACTGCTCTTATTAATACGATGCATGATGTATGATTTAACAACTTACCCTTTTCTCCGGCGGCATTCTATCCCTTTCCGAGTGACATTTGTCCATCAGTTGTCGGCACACAGACTTGAATACAGCTCGAAGTAGCGTGCGGCCGAAGACTAACGACGTATCGTAGTGTGGCAAAGAGTCGCAGAAGGCGGGCACGTGGCAGAACACTAACCATCTGGAGAGGTGAATTTGTGTGTTGTTATTAATATACTAAAAGCGTGGTGTTTATGCCTAATCCTCCTCACTGTACTGATATCTTCAGTGAGATGAGAGGCATTTGCCCAGCAGTGGGACATTACAGGCTAATACTTATAAACTAGTACTGCGCCACGGTTTTGCCCATTGGAATTTTGGAAGGCAAATAGCCTATAACATTCCTGTTGAATGTAGCTATTGTAGAAAGTATCATTCAAATCGGATTGTTAGTTTATGAGATTAGTGCATTCAAACAAATCAAAAATCAAACTTTTAAGCTGAATTACATTAGTTAGTATAGTATAAACATTAGCAGCATCTCATCTCAGCTTGTTATCGTGAGAATTTTGAAAATAAAAAAGACGTGTGGCACTCGGGGACTGCCGCGGTAAAGCTATTGCATAGTTATCTTTTGTTATCACTAGATGGCGTTAGTGTGCTGAATGTCTGCATCGCGCTAACGTTGTGTTCTGGGCATATACGTAGGCAATGTTTGAGGAGCGTGAGCGCGTTTTTTCGTTACGGAATTTCTGGATTCGGGGACCGAATTTCGGTCCCCGCGCTCAAGGCCCGCGATAGAAGCTATGCAATAGCTTAAAACAATAATCCCTATCTTGACTGTGACTGTAATATACTGACTACTATTTCCAAATAAAAAGCCTGTTCAAACAGACATACTTAATCTTTAGCTTTATTGTTTTAGTAAAGAAGTAGTTAAATAATATTGTTAACATAGAAAATATTATTACCTGGTATAGTTGATTTGGTATTCAGATATGTCCTCTGGATTAGATACTTGCTGAAAAATATAAATAGAATACTTTAGTTTCATAGCATTTTTAAACATTATTAACGTATTACTTACTACTAACGGGTTTCTTCATGACACAGAATATTGTTTTGTAAAGAAAAGAAAAACAAAACAATTGCTTTGATTTCCCGACGTTTCGAGTGAATGGCACCATCGAAGTGTGTTGAAATTAATAATAGTGTTGGAGTTTTTACTTACTAAAACCACCTTCAGTTCCGCGAATAAACCCGCAGTAATAGGTTAATAAGACTGTAAGTATATTATTAATTTGTACATATTAACTTAAATTGTATCAACCCCTTACCAGTTTCCTGACGCTAGGCGTCTCAAAGTTCCAGTGGTTGAAGCAGTGCAGGAACATCTTGGCCAGATCGTACATGGTCTGCCACTCGCGCTGCGGCAGCGTGTTGAACTTGTACAGCACGAAGTTGGTGATGGCCTTCGCGATGGAGGGCCGCTCGAAGGGCGGCTGGCCCAGCGGGCCCTCGATGCGAGGGTGCGAGCGCGTCAGGATGCATTTGCGGAGAATCTGAAATATATATATTTACTAAACCTGTTGTGTCCCACAGCTGGGCAAAGGTCACGCCCAATTTTTTCCATCTTGATCTATCTTTCGTCAATAATAATGAAATATAATTTAGTTTAAAAATAACACTGAGGTCTTGAGTTCAAATTCTGGGTCGGGCAAAAAAAATTGCAACTTTTCAAACATGGCTCGGGTTTGACGTTACCAAACCGTATTAGGCAAGTGTGGTGGTGATGATATCCTCCTCACTGTACTGATAGCTTCAGTGAGATGAGAGCCTTTACCTGTGGATCATTACAGGTTAATACTTTTTTTATACAGATGTGTCATGGCATTAGGTTTGAAATCACTAACCCTGGTGGTCTCAGCTGGTGGCGCGTGGTAATTACGCATAATCCTGCTCACTGTACTATTTTAGTGAAATAAGAGACCTTTGCTTAGCTAGAACAGCTACAGCTACAGATAAAAGCGCGGGGCACTGCTAGTAAGTAATCTTACTTTAAACAAATAGTAATAGATCCGCTTCGTATCATGGTCATCTTCCCTGTTCATGGACATGAATATGTTCTCCACATCCACAACCGCTCCGAGCAGCCTGTTCACTTCGACCACTGGTAACCCTTGTAACTGAGTCACATGTTTCTCTGAAAGATGTAATTGTTTCATACTAATGTTAATAAAGAAAAAAGTAAATGATCACATATCTCACCGGTCAATTGTTTTAACTGACATGTATCCCAATTGATTATATTAACTTTTAGCTTTTTACATATAGCTATCACCTACGAAAACCTCGTCAAGACTATGCTCTACTACTCGATTGCTGTGCTTTCACCTGGCGTAGTGTCAAAGCTGAGCTCGAACTTCGCCACAACCGGGCTTGCCACGCGACGAGCCAATCGCTGTTGGCATTTCAGGCCACATCACAGTCACGCAGTGTAGACGGTGTCGCTAGGTCGCGCAAAATCAGGAATATACTGATATTGCTAATTAAATACCTTAAATACCAATAAATATTCTCTCAGCTAGCGCTTGCCCAAATTAGCCACTAGTGCTTACAAACTAGATTAGCTTACCAAGAATATGATTGCAGTTTCTACAAGGATCATTGAAGCTGGCCAGCGGCTGGCTGTCGGCGCGGATGTTGCCTCGGACGGGAGGCTGAGGGGCGGGGGTCTTCCAACCATTGCAGTTGCAATCTGGAGTCTGGATTACAAGAAAATTATATAAGCTTTAAAAAAGACAATGTTAATTGTCTGTTAAACAATTATATGAAAATATATATTATTATATGGCAGAATAAAACTAAATGTCAAATATTAACGCCATGTATGTTTGTCAAAATTATTGATTGACCATAATCAACACAAAGTATGGATTTTATCATAAATTGTTTATGTTAGGCTAATTTATTAAGTCATTAAGTTTATACAGATCAGTAGCTCATCCTAAGTTTGTAGACTGCCAATATTAATTATCTATACTAGTTTATACTAATATTATAAAGAAGTAAACTTTGTTTGTTTGTAAGAGCTAATCTCAGAAATAAACAATCTGAGTTGAATAATTCTTATTGTAATACATAACCACTTTCAATGGGATGGCTATAGGCAGTTTTTCATCCCGAAATTCTCACGTGAACAGGCATAAAGCAGGTAAAACCGCAGGGCGCTGTTAATATTGTATAATATTTTTAGTGCATAAATCCCAAGTCATCATAACTACTATCACTACATAGTATAAGACAAAGTCGCTATTTTTGTCTGTTTGTCTGTATGCTTAAATCTTTAAAATTACGCAACAGATTTTGATGCGGTTTTTTGTAATAGGTAGAGTGATTCAAGAGGAAGGTTTTTATGTAAAAAAAATCCCGAAATTCCCACGGGATCAGGCACAACGCGGGTAAAACCGCGGAGCGCTGCTAGTAACCTATAACCTATATACCAGTAATGAAGTAATATTAGCCATACATAAGATAAATACAATAGAATTCCATTTACCTGACAAGCAGAATAAATGGCCAACTTCAAAAGCTTCTTATTATGCGGCCAGTTATAGACCTGTTGCTTCCTCTGCTGAATGCGCTGGAGGTTAGACTGCCGGGACGCCTGGTTCTCACCACCAGATGGAGTGGCAGCATTGGACGAGACAGTATCGTCAGCACTGACACTTGATGCTGGTATGGAAGACATTATTCATTTAACATCTAATTTAGTATGTCATGTATGGGAGACAAAAAAACATGTATTATAGTAAGCAACAAAACAAAGTGATTTAGCTAACAATTTAACATTTGACTGTAGTAAAAAGTATTTCCATATTTTATATACAGTTCCTATGTCATAGAAAATGATTGGAGACTTAGGTGTACATACTTAATGTAATTACAACGAAAGGCAGGTCTTAATAAATTAGCTGGAACAGCTCTTTCACTGACTATGGTACGACTAATTTTCCAAAATGATCTCTGCTGAAATGTTTTGTAAATGGTATGGTAATAAAGCTACAATGAAATTACAAGATTTTTTTACAATATAGACCATATGCAAGCTCTATAAAACAAAAAATCTCAATTACATAGTAAAATAATTATTGTTTATTTACCTTCATTCTGTGTTTGGGAATCAGCTTCATTACTTGTCATTGCAATGTCACCAATTTCATCTCCTATTTGGGAACTCATATTTGGCTAAGAATACACGTTTTTTTATTGCGCATGCACATTTAACACCTTTACGACATTTTATTTAACTGGTCCAAGACAACAAATGTTTGAAAATTAATCAATACAATATTAATAACGGCGCAAACTCCATAAAATTCACAGGAAATTTGCCCGCGCCCCGCCGCGTCCTTCCTTCCTTGCGAATTAATGACAGTTTGACGTAGTTGACGTGACGGCTAACGGTGACAGTTGACAGTTTTAATGTTTATGACAGTTACTCTGAGACATTGTCATTAATGGCGTTTTACTACTTTCATGGTTGTAGAAAGTTGATGATTTATTATGATATTGATAATTTCCACCTTCATGGTTTCTTTTCAACTTTATTCAAGCGGGAGTTACAATACAACGCATGGTAGGAGATAACGATCAGTAACTGACTACCTGACCACTTGGTACTTTAGCGATTTATAAGATTCGATTTTTAAAGAAGTATTATATTTTCGCTATATATTAGCGTTAGTAGTTTATATTTTTTCATATTCATATTCATTTATTATGCGAATAAAGGTACATTAAGGCTTTCAGTATTCAGTATATTTTTCTCAGCAGGGCTTTCAGTTTAAAGAAAAGAATATCTGGAATGTCTTAATATTTGTTACATAATTTATTTATTCCTCTTGCAGATAGTAATATTAAACTGGGACTCATTTTAAGTGGCCAGTTACTGTGAAAAGTGATTGCTTTTTTATTTTATTTAAATGTTATATAAAATAATGTTTTATTTGATATTAAAATGTGCACATGTATGTGTATGTAGTATTGCAATAAATAAAAAAAAAGACGTGTGGCACTCGGGGACTGCCGCGGTAAAGCTATTGCATAGTTATTTTTTGTATCACTAGATGGCGTTAGTGTGCTGAATGTCTGCATCGCGCTAACGTTGTGTTCTGGGCTTATATGTAGGCAATGTTTGAGGAGCGTGAGGTTTTGGAGCGTGAGGTTTTTTCGTTACAGAATTTCTAGATTCGGTCCCCGCGCTCAAGGCCCGCGATAGAAGCTAATAGCTTCTATAGCTTCAAGCTATGCAATAGCTTAGATTAGCGGTGGGTCGTTGACGTATTTTCCGTCGAACGCAACGAGACCGTTTATGGTAAACGATAAACTAGTTTAAAAAACAGTCCAATTTTCGACGATTTTTTATAGTTAGACGATGCACGGCCTTCAAGCCACACCTCCTTGCCCGTCGGAGTGGGGAGCGTGAGGTTTTTTCATTACGGAATTTCTGGATTCGGTCCCCGCGCTCAAGGCCCGCGATAGAAGCTATGCAATAGCATAAAATTCTTTTTAAAGACTACAGTTTTAAAAGGTTTTCTTATTAGTTAATAAAAAGAAAAACAACCCCTTTACCCTTTATTCAACTTCAAAATAAATAAACGCCTACTTTAGCTGTTATCTTAATACTTACCTACCACTGTACCTAGTTTGTATACATACTTTAAATCAATTTAAATAAACAGAAGCTCCCTACAAACAAATTAATCTCGGTTTCTTGTGTAAACAACTTCAAACGGAAGAAAGTATTATTACGGGCCCTCAATGTCGAAGAAGGACTTGTCGGATGAAGCAACGAATAAATCGAGATAGGTACCGTACAGGAATATTCAGCCAGTCAGTCTGCGCGGGAATTCCAAAGAGAACGCACTCTCGATACTCGGCGAATCCGATAAAACATCGCGTCGCAAACAAAAAGTTCATAAAAATATTCTTCGGAAAATTACTACATACTTAATTTAATTATAATATTAACATTAATTTAACGAAAGTAACTTTTACTCGTAGTAAAGTTTTGGACTTAAGAATAAGTACTTTTTAAACCCTCATTAGTTGATGACATTAAAAATGATTGTCTATGATACTTAATCGTAATAAAAACAAAAACTATTGAAAACAAAAATGGAGTCGGTGATTTTTCTTCGCGCGAACGAAACTTACGATGACTTTTTTAATCGATGCAATAACTTGACTTATTTCGATTGTTCTGAAGAGGAAATGCTATGGTGGATGATGGGGTCTCGCAGGCTTCCTCTGAAGGAGATCGTGCCCTTGAGTATTGTGCTTTTAGTGATATTCCTTACGGGGGTGATTGGGAATGTATGCGTGTGTGTAGTTATAATACGTCATCCGGTGTTGCATACAGCGACGAACTATTATTTGTTCAGTTTGGCGGTTAGCGATTTGTTACTGCTTTTGTTTGGTAAGTTAATTTAAAACTTATCTTTATTTTATACTAGCCGCGCCCCGCGGTGTTACCCGCGTTGTACCCGTTCCCGCGGGAATTTCGGGATTAAATTTAATGTATCCTATATGTTATTCTGACGTATATTATTATAAGGTTTCATCCAAATCCGTCCAGTAGTTTTGTGAAAAAATAAGCATTATAAATCAAATAAATTACAGTGTATTTGGGTCATAGGTAGTACTAATAAGGTAGGTTTTCACCAAATTTCATAGAAAAAATTTTTTTTGAAGAAGATACGTAATAAGTAATATACCGAAAACTTGTTTTTCATGAATTTTTCACATACATTTTGAGATTATGTGAAAAAATTGTCAATACAAAAGTTAAACCTTTTTATTACCTACAACGTTCCGTAGGACTTGTAGTTTTGCCAGAAATCGAGATAAACCGTTTTTACCCCTAAAAACTCCCCCTTCCCAATATTTAGAGAGGCAATTAAAACAAAACGTCTAATATTCCTTTAAAAAAAATCCTGAAAACGCTAGTAGGTTTTTAATTAAGAACCAGTCGAAATCGGTATTCCAATGTCTTTAAGCAAAATAAACAGCCAAATTCATCAATGTAATGAGTGCCTTCTTCTAAATGTGTGGGCAGAATTCTTTGGAATCACAACAATCGCCCCATCTTATTGACACCCGGCACGTTTTCGAAATTGGGACCTTGAGGGCTTACACGGAGGCTTGTAGAAATAAACATGGGATGGGAATCTATTTTGTTTGCGTTCTCAAGGGTTACACGCAAGTAGGTACTTGTGGGATAAATGGTGCGGTGATAAGACAAGAAGACAATACAAGCGACAAGACAAGACAAGCGACAAGACAAGACAAGCGACAAGACAAGACAAGCGACAAGACAAGACAAGCGACAAGAAGACATGAAAAGCGATAAGATACTTTACTTGTGATACCACGGTACAGCGACAGTGATTCGCAAAGTGGTTGATTATAGAGTGTCATTAAATGTTACTAAGGATATAGAAAACTAGCCGCACACCGCGGTGTAACCCGCGTTTTACCCGTTCCCGCGAGAATTTTGGGATAAAATATATCCCATGTGTTATTCTGACGTATAACCTATATTTCTGTAAAGTTTCATCATTAACATTTCAATGTCCGTGCCGATCTTTCTATTAGGCACTAATACTTATTATAATGATCTTACTACCAATTTCCTTCCTTCCTGTCAAATAAAATGGTTTTTCCTAGCAGATCCGCCGCCTAATTATCTTTACGTCCTTACCTACATAATTGAAAAGATCGTAAATTAAAAAGTCAATCAATATTAAAATATCGTAGTAATATTTTTTGGCTACGAAACGTCGTAGCAATCTTACCTGGCTACGAAATGTCGTAGACAACTCGTAAAAAAAAGACGTAGCTAATATCCGGAGCGAATTAAAATGGCAAGGCAGAAATTTAATACCAGAGCTTTATGGAAACGTGGCTGTCAGTTGTGAAATACTCGTAATTTATGACCACCAACCGGTATTAGGCAAGCGTGGTGATTACGCCTAATCCTCCACACTGATATCTTCGGTGTGATGAGAGGCCTTTGACGAGTAGTGCGACATTACAGGCTAATTACTTTCCTTTCTTCATAGTACCGATATGTTCAGTGAAATGGGAGGCCTTTGCCCAGCAGTGGGATATTACAGGCTAATACTTTATTTTTGTATGCCAGAATTGCTATTAGTTAGTAAAGTTTGACGTAAAAATAAAGTATTTTGTTGCTTCTAATTGTGATAAGCTAAGTAAGCTTATAGTGACCGAAACCACAGATTAAAACATAGCCAAGCCAACCTGCTGTTATCTTAAATGGACACGAACCATTTCATTTCTCATTAAATGAAAGCATAACATTCAATTAAAACGTAACAATAAATCTCTAATTTATAAATAAAACATGCCTAAATTGTTTCTTGTTTCCGCCTCGTATATCCCAAATAGCGTCTATGTAATTTCCCATAGGAACCAAAGCTTATATATTTTGAAATTGTTGTAGAATATAATACAAACGTGAAGAATAATAACGTAAGTGCCTTAGTAAATATTCAACATACATAAGAAGTTATGTACGTAAAGTATCTTTTACCACAAAATAATCTACTTCTAATCTACAAAAGGTCTATTCGTTTGGGTTGACATTTACTCGATAAGCCCCGACGCAAAAGGAGTGTTATAAGTTTTACATCAATACGTGTATGTGTGTGTGTATCAGTCTGTGGCACTGTTGCTTAGTTCTAAGTTATGGTTGGTAATTATCGGACCAGCCGTTTTGGATTTAAAAATTTAGTTTTTGTTTTTATAAAAACTTCAATTTGGGATAACCAGTAACTGTTTATCCACATATTTTTAATGTGATAACTATCCCCTCATGTTAATAAATCCCCACCGTTTCTATCTCTAGGCACGCAATAAACTAACTACAAGCACTGCTCAAAGGATTTGCATACGGCTTTCACCAATAGATCAAGAAGGTTTTCGAATACTACATCCCAAACATTCCCATAGGAACAGATACAAGGGTAAATGTGAAATCCGCAATAGGGTACGGTAAAGGTTAAAAATATCTCTCAAGCTAGGTAAAGTAAGAACTTTGTAGCTTTATAAGCAATCGGATGTAGGTACTTACACTTTATCTCCCTGTAACTTTAACTTGTCAATACGGATACTGAAGACTGTCATTAGTTAACGAATCCTAAAATAATGTCTCTGAGATAAATCGTTACTTACCGAATTTATTGGTAAAACTAGCCGCGCCCCGCGTTGTACCCGTTCTCGCGGGAATTCCGGGATAAAATGTATCCCATGTGTTATTCTGATGTATAACCTATATTATTGTAGTTTCATCCAAATCTGTCCGGTAGTAAATATACTATATATCCTACTAACTAATAAGTTAGTAGGATGTTAGAGATTTCCTTAGAACTAATTTAATGAACGTCTCTGAGTGCGGCAGAAACTAAAAACTGATCTTTTATTGACTAAAAATATTATTAAACAATGACCAATAATCGAACTTGCAAGACCTACTTAGTTGAACACTATCTACCCATTAGAGTTTGAAACTTTGTATCTCATCGCGAGTTCATCACAAAGGAGTTGTCAACATCAAACTGAACTCGAGCAATCAATTTCTGTAATTATCCTAGACTGGAAGTGTGGCTGACCTTTTCAAAAAAGGGGTGTGGGTATTATATCTAACTAATTAGTACTTAGGTATATGTTGGTTGGATGTGTGCAAGCGCTGATTTTGTTTTTTCCTAATTGTGACTTGATTCATAATGTATTCTTTGCGCGGTATATTTTTCATGACATATGTGGTGTGTAAATCCCAACATTTGGTATTGATGTTAAGGAATGATACAAGTGAATGCTTTCAATGATTTACTGCCGCACATACGCCCGTACTCAGAGACGTGATTTTGACATGTAATGAACTATCAAATGGTTTGTTCCTTTCCCACATACGTTATTTGCCAAAGAGTAAAAGAAACAAAACACTTTAAAGCAGTGTTATAAGTTGTATAGAACTTTTACGAATAAGGCGGTAAGTACATATTATTACAAAGCGTAAAGACGCAAATGTATGGATGTGACGAAAGTCTGACCCATGTCAACAAATGAATATATCCTTTTCACGCGCCATAGAATACGTTATTTATACAGGTACAGGTCCGCAAATAAGTATATTGCATTAGTTTACCTTTTTGAAACCTAAGCGTATCCTAAGTAAACTAATTCAATAAGTTGCTAAGGAGAATACCCATTTATTACAAACACACACTGTCCAGTGATTTCTACCCGCATTAGGTATTTTCTTGTGGGAATTTCCATGTTAACCCCTGCCCTATTTCAAATAATGTTTCAACCACATAAATAAACCACATTACCAGCCGCCAAAAACGTATTGTCACCAATTTTGTACCTGGATAGGTAAAAATATTTAATATTTAGTATTTAATTTATACTTAGGTACCTACTTACTAAAACGTCCTCGCTACAGCACTGTATTGTAACAGTTTGTTACAAATGTTTTCGCTATCAGCTATAAAGCCAGGATTTGTAACTACTTATTACTAAACGCTAAACGGTAATATACTTTGCGACAAGCTTTGTTGCCAATATAAAATAAAGCAAGGTATATTTTTACAGCAACTATCTTAAAGTATTCCTGTTATTACAATAAAATATTTTATAACTAGCTGTGCCCTGCGGTTTCACCTGCATTTTTTTCCTCACTGCTTACCGTTTAAACCTTCCCTGGACTTTCATGAATATTTCAAGACCAAAATTAGCCAAATCGGTTCAGCCGTTCTCGAGTTTTAAGCAGACTAACGAACAGCAATTCATTTTTATTATATAGATAATAAAATATTTATTTCAGCCCACGGTTTTACACCCGTTGTGTTAGTTCACACCTGCCCGTTAAATGTGGTCATCCATTACAAAAAGAATGATTAAAATCGGTTGGTAGTTTCTGAGATTAGCGCAATCAAACAAACAAAAAACAAACTCTTCAGCTTCATAATAATCTTCTTCATCGAGTGGATGGTCAACCTGACCAATTCTGGTGTCAGAGTTATAATGTTGTTGAATGACTAGACGTGTTATTATATTGGTATAACATATTACCTACTTATTTTGTAATCACCATAAAAACCATGAAGTAGAGAACGCAGTAAATACTTCGCTCTTCCGTGTTAAAAACAGTCCTTACCTTCGTTATCCGATTCCGATATTCACGACGTGCCCTTTCCCTAAATATCTGAATGGAAAAATAAAACGAAACAAAATTAAGTACGTACAATTACGCAATTAGAGTTAATTTACTTTGATTTCGTGGACGGTCGCAACGGAATCTGCTTCCTAATCGACCTAAATGCCAGTCTTCAATATTGGAGATGCAATATCCCTTTTTATATTAAAAGGAAACACAGAATTCCTTCTGGGAACCAATCGTTTTAATTTAGTATGCATGGGTCTGTTCCTTAGTAAATATGAAAGTTTATTTTATATACCTAGTTCACTTTAGCAATTTACTTATACATATTATATTGATGTCGTCTGTGTACGTATAGAGGTAACAAGAAAAGGACGAACTAGGGAGGTCTTAAATCTAGACCCATTTAGACTAGTCAGTGCCCTAGGTTCTTTTATTATAGAAGGGATCTTTTATTTATTTGCATTTAGGGCCAGTCCAGTTATGACAGTGCGCAAACAGTATACCTAGGTTCTATCTAGTATTAAATACAAAATATGATGGCAAGATAAACCTTCATTAACTAGGTAGGTATTGTAATCCTCAAAAACCTGCTCGTATTTTTTTTCATAATAATTTGCAATTCAAGTAACACTTGAAATGAAAGTGGTAAAAATTGATGTCTAATGTTCTTTTAAATTTTGTTTATTTACTTTAAGTAAACTCACGTAATGATGTACAATAAAACAAACTACCTAGCATGATTAATAAATCCTAGTTAATTTAAAAGAAAAGATAAGATTTCAAGGTTAAAAGCAAGGAATTAGGACTTGAATTACCTATTATAGTTTTGGTATTAGGCTAAGTAGGTAACTATTTGTTAATTATGACTCAAGGACATATATTTTAAAATTAAAATCTGTTAGTATTTCAGGGTCAATTGAACAAAATTCTATTCTCAATTAGTCCAATTACGATTAAAATCCTTCATAGATACTATCTCTCAGTTTGCAAATGGTATGATTAATCTTAACAAATCTTATATAACAAGATGTATCGTGTTTTATAGGAATTTATTATTGGAAAATTCCCCAATATTACAATTTGAAATATTATTTCTTTAGACTATCGTTTCGTAGAAGTCGCACAATAGGCATTCCGCCTTTACTTTCATCAGAATATGCGCATGAAGTATTTTTCAGGGACCTTTCTTGTGAATTACTACCTTGTCTCTGGTTACGCATTGAAAAACACAAATTACTAAAGGTGCTCTCTCACCGAGAGCGTCGTGACGTAACATTTCAGATTCAATATCAGTATAACGTTAGAATACTACCTTGACTGACGAGCTTCCGCGTGTAATATGCGTCTTATTAACAATATATAAATTCGAATTCATTCTTCTCTTCGAGCATTCTTGTGTTATGTAACAAGATTTGCGAGCCATTTCATTTTAAGTGAGGAGCATTAATGTTGTATCATGATATAACACGTTGTATCATTAGGTACAAGGTACGTTATGCAATGCTCGGTTCTTCGCCCGCACTGATATTATGCTCGAGTCTGGAACGTTGCACGCAAATGCTCTCGATGAGGAAGCACCCTAATTTTATATAATACCTACGCACAAGCACAAACCTTATTCTGTATTCTTAAGTAGCACTTTGTTAAGTCGCGGTCGGTGCACATTTGACGGATAATACGTTGAGTCTTGTAGATATACTAATGTCGGTTCTGTTCAATAATATTTTTCGCACTCAATCGATTTTCCGTTTGTGTGTCGAACATACTAACTTGGTTACGCTCGTCATATTTTTCATTTCATGAGCATCGATCTTCAGTGTTCTAAACATGACTGCCACACTCAGATACGTCCATTACATCTACACTTAACTAATTGGCTTAATTTTTGATCCGTCCATCCATCAACATGTTAAAATTTGTTATTTAATCTCTACTAAGGAAGCGTTTGCCGTCTCTGATTACGGCCGAAGTAAATGTTAGGTATTGTTCGTTTATTAATGAGGAAATGAACAGATGTCCCTAATGGATCATTATTGAACGAACATGTTTACTAGATTAAGAGATTTCATCACAGGTTTTCATTTATCACAAGAATGATCGATCGGTCCTCATTCGGTCCTTATATAATCAGTACTGTTTAAAACGCGAAACAGCTACAGCTGCGTTGCGCTGACTTTAGTGCAGCTAGTTCTTAGATTCTTTTCTGGTCAATAAAACCTTGAGAATCCAACAGACAACTGATGTAAAACTGACTAAACACAGTCTAACAATCATGCGTCAACAACTGCATGGCACGTCAGACTGCAAATTGCTGTTATTCTAATCTGCGATGGTCGTTATTCTGTATTCTTATGAAACCAGTTATTTCCGTTCCAATAACGAATCTAAATAAAGTATATTTGTTACAGGTCTACCGAACGACTTGACGGTGTATTGGCATCAATACCCGTACAGTTTGGGCATCGTCTTTTGCAAATTGAGAGCTCTGATATCTGAAGCGTAAGTATATTTATTGGTTTATCTATATCATGTCATATTTGTAGCGTAAGTTATTTGTATACGTTATAACGTAAGTTTATTCGTTTACGTTTGTAATAACGTAGCTAAAAATAAAACACTACTTTAGTATCGTTTTATCCTGCACATGTTTCTACTTACATTCGCCTTTTATAAATACGTACTGTGTCCTCAAATAAATAGGCGACGTCAACTGTCACCTAATTAGGTTGTCAGTCTAGTGTGAAGATGAAATTCGGTAAACGGAGTAGATTAAATCACATAAGGAGAAATATTGACATTAAGTATTTTGCGATTATTCGGTAACGGAAGAATATGGAAACTGACCGTTCCCGTGGGAATTTAGGGATATAAAAGGCAATTTATTACGTTCATCTTAAATGTGGCTATCCGATAAAAAAAATAATTATTCAAATCGAACTCGGGTCTCTCCCCGCACGCTGTCGCGCTCGCTTCAACCCATCTCCTGATGAAGGTCACCGGACGTGACCGAAACGTGTTGAGGAACGCTTAACAATAACCCCCGTCGTACGTAGTTCCCGTTTTAACGGATAATTAAGCAACTACGCCATTAATCTTGTAGTTAAATAATACATACCAAAATTACTAGGAGAATAGAAGTTGGTACCTTATACTAAAGAATATAGTAGTTAGGTAGGTACTGACTCTACCTTGGCTCTGCCGATGAACTCTAAGCTCAGCCTTCCATTGTACTATAAAAGAATTCTCAAATTGAATAAGATTTTTGTTTCTTATCTTCAATGATTCCATCGGTTTCCCGTATTCGTTCTCTTCAATTGAAATCCAGATTGAACATAAAGATATAAGAGGTATAAGAGGGTTAAAGTTTCCACCTTCGCAAAAATAACGGCTTTGCGTACAACGTGTACAAAATCTTCAAATTGATTGGTTTAGACTTTAGATAAAATGTGATTCGAATCCAAACCACAATTTATTCATGTTGTCAATCGAAAATTTGGTCGATTTGTTATTGTTATTGTTAAGCAACATGCAGTTCGGCCCCTAGGATGGGTGGTCGATAGTGGCATTTCTAACTGAGCGCTACCATGCTTCGGAGGGCACGTTTATTGTCACTTCCGGTTGTTTCAATAGCCAGACCATATCGGAGGCCTTTAGGTGGTCTAAAATCTCCGACACCAGGGTTGGCCCGAACTTACTTTTGAACTTACTTTTCAGAGCTTTCTATGATGTAAAGCTTTCAATCCTTCTATCTAGAAAGCTATGAATTCATATCACGCGGTCACATTTATTTCTACATAAATATTATATCCACAGTTCCACAGTCTCAGATTGAAACGTCCTCCACAATTTATTAGGGCTGTAATTGGTTGTTTGTTAACGAGTCCATCTATTTGTAGATTGTGTACAAACCATTAAGTTTGATCAATTGCTAAATTCTTAGTATTTTCTAGTCTAGACTTATACAGAAAATCTGAACTGATTGTTAAAATGGAATGATGGGAAATAATTGTGTATTCTCTGTATCGTGTAACTTTTGATTCACAATAGTGGTGAGGGGTAAATACAGTCAATAGGTAAGGTAGTTGAATTGGAAAATCAGCCCTTGAAATTGATAGTTAGAAGCTTATCATAAGTGCTATCTTCTATCTATCTATAGAGTGAGAAGAGAAGTTTCATATTTATGAAATAACACAGTAACACTCAACTAACGCTCACGGGCCAGTAAACGTTAACACAAAATGTTAGTCTTAACGGACGTAAGAAAATGGAAAATTGTCGCTTTCTACAGGCGGACCAAATATATTTAACAGAAGTCATAAAGCAACATTCATTTAATTTATGAAACAACGCTTTGTATTTAAAAGACATTTAACGTTATCGTAAATTTTTTAACGTACGTATGTTACGATAGCCCACCGTTTAAAACAAGCCACACATAACCACGACCTATACCTAAAAAGTAGAAATGTTTATCTATACTAATATTATAAAGCTGAAGAGTTTGTTTTGTTTGTTTGTTTGTTTAAACGCGCTAATCTCAGAAACTACTGAACCGATTTGAATAATTCTTTTTGTAATAGATAGCCACATTCAACGGGAAGGTTATAGGCTATTTTTCATCCCGAAATTCCTACGGGAACGGGTACAACGCGGGTAAAACCGCGGGGCGCTGCTAGTTTAAATATATGGTGGTTGGCTCGATAAACCATTCGGGACTCCTAAATAATATTAACCTTGTTTACATAAATATGATATTTACATATTCATCAGAGAATTCTTTTTACGATTCGGGTTCGAAACCGCAACCGTGAATGTTTTATCCTCTCGGGCTTTTGTTCTAACTGATAAAGCGGACTGTTAACGTTAAAAAAGTAATGGATTTAGGAGTTTTAATAATATACAATTAATATAATAATAATAGTCCTCCAGCCGATTTCGGCCACGGCGACCGCTTCTACTCCTAGCTTCCTCGTCTTGCATGTGCTCTAACATGACTCCCGTAGACGATTTTGTTGGCGAAGGTACGCGCGCACTGGGGACAATACTCAATTACTCATATCATAGCCTAACAATGTCTTTGACATTGAACGAGCAAGCAAGCTAATTTAAAAAATCTCATAAATTGATAACATCCCCCATTTTTTGAAGTCGGTTAAAAAGTGCTGGCGACTGTTACATACTCAAGTAAGCGAGTAGCGAGTAAAACACCTCAGTGAGCTATCGATATAATTACACTTGATTACATCATAGTACTATATGTAACAATACAAAACTATTAGCCTATTTCCTGAGATCTAGACTATCTTTGTGATTGCATGTACCTTTCTTCCTAATTGGTTAAGTGGTTTGGGCATGAAAGCGACAAGGGTCGAAAGACAGACGGAGGGAATCTAAGGAATCTTGGGCATGAAAGCTTCAAGAGACGAAGGGAATATAGTAAAGATAGCAATCCACTAATCGTTTGTATCTAGTCTACTTTTATCCCAAAATTCCCATGGGAACGTGCTCTGTGTAGGTAAAACGCGGGCGCTGTATATTTTAATTTAATTTTGCTATAATTTATCCAAATGTTCTTACATTTTATAGCTACATCTACAATCATATGTTTTCATTCCAAATATTCCGAATACTTACCGTTTGATGTGAATACCGTGAGTCAGTCCGGCTGTTGGCTATTTTTCACCTCTGCTCAGTTCTTTTGTCGACGATATAAACTGGAACTAATTCATTTGTCGGCATTTAGTAAATACAAAGCAAGCATGGCTGACTGATTGATATAAATGAAGTTTGCACTAGCGTGAATTTTGTGATGGATATGTGAGCGCCTCGGTTGTTTAGTGGTATGTGCACTCGCCTGCCAAGACTGAGGTTTCGGGTTCAATTCTCGGGTCGAGCGAAAACATTTTTCCTACTTTTCAAACATGATGATTATGCCTAATCCTCTTCACTGTACTGATATATTTAGTGAGATGAGGGTCCTTTGCCCAGCAGTGGGACATTACAGGCTAATACTCTACTTAACAGCCTCCGTGGTCTAGTGGTTTGAGCGCTCGGCTCACGATCCGGAGGTTCCGGGTTCGATTCCCGGTGGGGATATCTCACAAAAATCACTTTGTGAGACTGTCCTCAGTTTGGTTAGGGCATTGCAGGCTAAATCACCTGATTGCCCGAAAAGTAAGATGATTCCGTGCTTCGGAGGGCACGTTAAGCCGTCGGTCCCGGTTACTTTCTACGGATAGTAGTCGTTACATGAGCCATGTCAGAGGCCTTTGGCGGCTCTATAACTCTGACACCAGGATTGGTCAAGTTGACCATCCACTCGATAAGAAGAAGAAGAATACTCTACTTTACTTTATAATGTGAGCGATCGATTCAAACTGGCCATTTAGAAATGACACAAGGTCCGAGACAGGTGATTCTTGACTAAATATGATATGACAAAGGGTATACATATACCTCACTTAAGTATGACTGAAAGCCCGACTAGACTAAAAAAAATGCTTAGAGGTGCGTCCCAAGGCGACGCACATTTCATTAACAAAGAAAACGGAAAAATGTTTTCCTTATCACTTTGATTTCTATTCGCTAATCCGAGTAGTCGTAACTATTCTATATCCACATATATTTGCAAATATAAGCATAAAATGTTAACTCTTTCTAATAAGTCACCAGTGGTGTTAGTGGTCGACACTGTTATCGGAGTTCTGATTAAAAATAATTATGGTATAAAAATGATAGGCGCTCTAGCTTTTAAAATTTAACCTTTTAGCTTTTAACGCTAGCAGCAACCCGCAGTTTAACCCGCGTTGTACCCAATCCCGTGGGAATTTCAAGATAAAGAAAATCCGTTGAATTTGGCAATCCATTGCAAAAATAATTATAAATTTCGGATTGGTATTTTCGTTAGCGTGTCCAATCAAACAAAGACAACAAACTCTTCAGCTTTATTATATTAGTATAGATTCGATTTATTTAATGACTAGCAGCGCCCCGCGGTTTTACACGCGTTGTGCCCGTTCCCGTGGAAATTTCGGGATAAAATGTAGCCTATAGCCTTCCTCGATAAATAGACTATCTAACAGTGAAAGAATTATTCAAATCGGTTCAGTAGTTTCTGAGATTAGCGCGTTTAAACAAACAAACAAACAAAACAAACTCTTCAGCTTTATAATATTAGTATAGATGTTGATTGAGCTTGACAAATTCCAGTAACTAGGGTAACATCAGATAAAACAATTGACGCCATAAACCTGATAGAAAACCTTATATCACCCTGCGCCTATCGACCTTGTATCGACAATAGTGACCGACTTAATAAAATAGAACCTATTCTGCGGTCATAACTCCCAGCGGTAATACTTCGACAATCAAACCACCCTTCACAATAATATTATATACCTTTATCTGGTTGACGTCACCGCCAGATTTGGTCTGGTTTAGATTCAAGTATTGACATTGTAAACCTTTCTTGATAGCGTTCATTTTGCCCTAGGGTATTTATACAAGTTGCTGTATTGAAGGCTTTGTATTTCGGTACTGGGAATGTGTTATTATAATACTAATATTATAAAGCTGAAGAGTTTGTTTTGTTTGTTTGTTTGTTTGTTTGTTTAAACGCGCTAATCTCAGAATCTACTGAACCGATTTGAATAATTCTTTTTGTAATAGATAGCCACATTCAACGGGAAGGTTATAGGCTATTTTTCATCCCGAAATTCCTACGGGAACGGGTACAACGCGGGTAAAACCGCGGGGCGCTGCTAGTAACCTATACAGTTAGCTATGGAGACAGGAAAGTGTCTCGTCAGATGGAGGCACTCACTCAGTTGATAGTAGACCTCTTTGGGAAAGAATTCATTCATTTCGAATAGTTTAGTGACCAAACATGAAGTCGGAGTGAAAGTAGGAAATAGTTGATGTCTTTTCGATATAAATGAATGTGTAGATTGGAGGTTTGTTGATTTATTAATTGGATTCGTTTAGCTCTTCTAAGTTTTTTAGTAAGGTTCTGTTCTATTATATAAATAACTTTTATTACTCATATGATCAATACTACAGCTAAAAACCTATCTGTCTGATCCTAATCTCTGTACAACACAGTCATTAACTTTTCATTCATAGCTTTGATTTAGAGGCTAAGCACATTATAATCAAAACTGTAGTTAGACAGTTTTCTGGTCTATGAAAATATAATGAAGGAGAGAGCTCATTAATTAGAGAGACGTTGTGCTCGACGTGCATCCGCATTCCACACATGCCGGCTTTCAGTATTTTTTGCGTCGAGCGAGTAAGTTTAAATACCATTAACTATAGAGGGCTTAACCTCTTAATTGTTTCAATCATAAATGGTGCGTGAGTAATCTTCCCAAAACCCAGCGGTCTGTTGGACGGGTCCCGGGCCGATTCGTTCACTTCACAACACAATGGTTAAGTAAATGGATCTATTTGTTAATTACCTGTTAACACTGACCGAGGGTCGTTTCTGAGGGATTCGGAGTACTTAGTATTATTTTAGTATATGAAATAAGGTCGGTATTACATTAGTTGAAACCGATAGTTATCATAAAAACTAGTATATTATTAAAACATTTTAATTTTTTGTCACCTTGGTAAAACTAGCGACCCTTAAGACACTTTGCACATACCCACACAATAACCTTATTATATGACACTAGCTGTGCCCCGTGGTTTCACCCGCAGCGCCTCCGTTCCCGTGGGAATTTTGAGATTTTCATTCCCTATACACCTCACGGAGCCCGAGTCCTTTCCAACGAATGCAAAACCGTGGAAATCGGTCCAGCCATTCACGCGTGATGCCGCGACCAAGGAAAACGGGTTTCGTTTTTATATATATAGATAGATAAGGTCGGTATTACATTAGTTGAAACCGATAGTTATCATAAAAACTAGTATATTATTAAAACATTTTAATTTTTTGTCACCTTGGTAAAACTAGCGACCCTTAAGACACTTTGCACATACCCACACAATAACCTTATTATATGACACTAGATGTGCCCCGCGGTTTCACCCGCAGCGCCTCCGTTCCCGTGGGAATTTTGAGATTTTTATTCCCTATAAACCTCACGGAGCCCGAGACCTTTCCAACGAATGCAAAACCGTTGAAATCGGTCCAGCCATTCACGCGTGATGCCTTGACCAAGGAAAACGGGTTTCATTTTTATACTCGTATATATAGATTAAATGAAAGTAAAGTACCGTAATGTCCCACAGTTGGGTAAAGACCTCTCATCTCACTAAAGATATCAGTACAGTGAGGAGTATTAGGCATAATCGCTACACTTGACAAACATACGTATTTCATTTCAATAACGCTGCTTAATTAATACCATCTAACGTAAACGCAAATATGAACTGCTATAACAGTACATTGAGCCAATTTGTACATCCGCCGTTAATACCTTTACGTGTTTATTCTATGACTCAACTGTTTACCAAACATCATAAATAAATCAGTCGGTTCAACATTAAAGGCTACAAAAATAAAGCAATAACCGTACTCATAACCGTATCATTCACAAAATCTCAAATCTCGAAAATATAATTAGTAAAATATCTTCTCCAATTACATAACTATGTTCACCAAATGCGTTTACCGAACTAGTTCCAGTCTACTTAGCGTTCGTCTTCATACTAGATTTTTTCGACTACTGCGCACACTTGAGTGACAGCTTCTGTCTCTAGTCGCATGTATCTGACTACCATATTCTTAGCACTGATGCTCTGTTGCAGTCATTCATTCATTTCGAATAGGTCAGTAGCCAAACCTAGTGTCAGAATTTTTAGACCGCCTAAAGGCCTCCGACATGGTCTGACGATTTAAACACCCCTCCGAAGCACGGTAGCGCTCAGATAGAAATACCACTATCGACCCATATAAGTAGGGGTCGAGCCGCACGTTGCTTAACAATTTCAATGAACTAATACAACTACGCTACGAGCGCTACTGTTGCAGTTACCGCAAGTTACATGCATCGTTCGACTCAATGTGGTTGGGACTTTAGTAATATTGGATAGGTACTCTTTGGGATTCTAATTCCGAATGGTGGAAGAATTGGACTTGTTTATTTTAAATAATAAAATAAACACGTCTGTTACGATGATATACGCCGCATGGTTATCGCGAACTGTGTTGCGTACATCGACGCCCCCGTAGAGTATTTAATTGAAACGTTGTTTGTGTTTTAAAAATGTTTCTAAGAAAACGTTGCACAATGAAAACGTTTAGGAAAAGATAAATATTTTTTATTGAACACTTGTTGCATGATTTCAATTTGCAAATGGCTTAAGTTTAAGATCAACAATTTATTATAAGCAACTCTGGTGATTATACTTAATCCTCCTTACTGTACTGATATCTTTAGTGAGTTGAAAGGCCGAAGAATTTGTACAGAAAAATGTTATAGTTTTTTTTTACTACAAATAGACTTGTCTGTACTTTCTAGATTATTCTGTGCTCAGACTAAGATTTACTTACAGGTTAATTAGGAATCTATTTGGATACTATGCAGGGCAAAGGACTCTCACTGAAGATATACAGTGACCGACTAATGTTGGTATTTGCATCTAATTTAATTATGTATCTATAGAATGCCAATATTCCAATTAACAGTTATTTAAGTGGTTAATTAACGTAACGTATTATTAGAAGTTCGAAATAATTAACCACAATTAACTTAGCGAGGGGATCTATTTATAATGGGCGTGGCAAAATTACAATATATGTCTATTCCTAAAAAGATATGCTTTTACACGGCGACGAGGATTTACCTTTAATTAATACGGGATTTATGGGATTTTACCTACTCTAAGGGCCTTAGACTTACTTATGTATGTTCAGGAAGCTATTTCACTATTCATGTAGGTATTATGGGTTTTTAGCTTGGGTCTTATGAGGTATATATATATATATTTTTTAATATGGGTCATTTGGGTTTTGGGTCAATCAATATCATTATTCAAGCTTTGATCTTAGTTTGGGTCTAATTAAACGTAGCGCTCGTGGCGTAGTTTGACTGAACAGTGTTAGCTTATTGCGATTGTTAAGCAACATGCAGCTCGGCTTGGTACTTGGATGGGTGGCCGATAGCGGCTTTTCTATCTGAGCGCTACCGTGATGCGGAGGGCACGTTAAATTGGTGGGTCCGGTTGTATCAATCGTCAGACCATGTCGGGAGCCTTTAAGCGGTCTAAAAACTCCAACATCAGGGTTGGCCACTAACCTACTCGAACTTACTTACCGTGACTGAATTTGAAAAACAAAAAACACTTAGTTTCCTATTTTTTCCTTAATTCACCCTATTTCTCTTTCATTCCAGTGCAACCTATGTATCAGTGCTGACGATATCCGCCTTCTCCCTGGAGCGGTACCTGGCTATATGTCACCCCCTCCACCTGTACGCCATGGCCGGGCTGACGAGGGCCTCCAGGATCATCCTGGTGCTGTGGATCATATCGGTCATCTGCGCTTCACCCTTCGCCTTGTACACAGACATTAGCTACAGGGATTATCCGCCAAGTAAGTGGTTTTATTGTTTTTGTTAGTCACGAAGTACATCCTCCGCACCGTACTGATATCTTCAGTGAGAAAAGAGGCCTTTGCCCAGCAATGGGATATTACAGGACATACGAAATACATGACAAAGTAAAGTGCACTTCAAACCTTATCATTTTGAAACTTCTAGCATACTTCTACGAGTAACTATATAACATGTCAATAGTACCTACTCGTAATTTAATTTGTTTATTATTTAACAGTTGTACCAGTGCCAGACATTTTGATAGGCTGACTGTACTTTCTCAAAACCCGGGTAGAAGAATGATTGTGATTACTTGTCCATTTCCCTGCGGTGGCATTTTGCAGATTATTAATTTGGGTATCTATTACACCGACTCTTTCGACAGTGTAGTGTCATACTTAGTTGTTGCCAAGGACTTTATATTTGTACCTATATTAAATACAGGGTTGTAGCACAAAACACTCCCCTTGACGACGCCCTTGTCTATCGATGGTTGGCAAACTGACAAAACTGTCAACTGAACAAAGCACTAGAAACAACTATAGTTTTTGATTCCTGGTAAAGCTGCGTTTTCACTTATTGCTCTAAAAGTTCCGAACACTTGCGAACGCTCTCAACTGAATGAAAGAGTGCGAACAAACGCATTTGAAATTGACTTCTGAGTGTATTAAGCAAGAGTTCGCTCGCTCTTTGATTGAATGAAATAAGGTGCCAGCAATGTGTCGAATCTGTTCGGAGTTTGAGTGAAAACTCTGCTTAAATAATATTAAAATCAACTTCTAACTACATAAATTGTAATGTAGTTTGAAATAACAATGTAATTATAAATACTTTTTTAACCAATTTCACTTGAAATAAATCGTCTACCAACTTCGTTGAACTAATTGCTCGGTACTTACAAATTACCCTTCAGGATTTCATCACTTTTATTGCGATCCTCGTAAACTACACATTACATCTGAAGGTTACTTACTTATTACTGTGAACGCAGCTTTGTGCCGAAACATTAGAAATGGCCTTGCTGCATAAATTCTGGTATATACTTTAAGTAAGACTAAGCTAGAACTTAAGGATTTGAACTTAAATTCAATTGTGTGGCACAGTCGTCCTTTCTATGATGGTAATAATTTTAAGATATAAACTGTAGGGCTCTTTTTGACAGTTGAATAGATTCCGTCTGGATTCCTTGGGGCTTAACTTAGATAGGACAACATTTAGAAGAAAATATGACAAATGTATCTACTTAAAGAAGAAGATGGCCTATTTACATATTAATTTCATTCGTTCACATTTTTTATACTATTTAAAATACACATGCGACCCGCGAGAATTCACCCGCAACCACGAGAGGCGTGCAATCCACTGGAAAGTCGGGTTATAAAAAGTAAGTATGTAATTACTTGCTTTATTAACTTACTACCGCGAAAAAATCCGTGTGAATATGTTTGCTATATTTTAAATACAATTTCTAATTAAAACATGAAAGATCTTGTAAATACACACAGGTAAGTAGATACTTGTGGCCTGACGATGTAATTTTCTTCGAAAAGTTTACGTACTTAAGCTGATAAATTACTGTAAGAATATAACAAATAGGCGTACTTATACAAGCCTATCTTCTAGCTTCTTTTTTAATAAGTTTTAAAATGTATTTTATCTACACTAATGTTGTAACATTCTACTTATGTTTCCAATACTTGACTTATAATTACTACTGTTATAGCGCAGACAACAAAACACTCAATTTAAGCAATTTCACATGATGGTATAATATCCTAAAACATCGATATCGATATCGTAAAATCTCATTATAACATCAATAAAACGCGACCAATTAACCTGGCGAGCCTTATGTCAAAATCCTCATACAAGTTGTATCAAATTTTGATATTAGGCTGGCTTTTGAAAACAGTTGGGTTATACGTGAAAACTTCGTCGAAACTACATACACAAAACTCTTTGGTAAGATCTCGCTCGCTCCTGATTGGCCCTACGCGCAGCTGCGCTCTCATTGGTTAGATTTTAATGGCGGCAAGTTCACTGTGACAATACACGTACGCGTGAAAAACTATTGTCAGCTTTTACTCTTGTTGTTTGATTAATTGCATTAGTGAAGATAAAGTAGTGTATGCAACTGCATATAACACGGGTATTAAAACACTCGTTACTATTATGAAACTCGCTGCGCTCGTTTCATAAACTCACACTCGTGTTTTAATACCCTTCATTATATGAAAGTTGCATAAACTACTATAAGCACTAACCTTGTATATGACACTTATTATTGTCGTCTGTATATTTTCTTTCTCCCCACTAAAAGCTTTAACTATTTAGGGCCCCATTAGCGATCCTCTGGGCCGAATTATACGGTCCTGCCATCAGACCTTCGTCTAATATAAAGGTATGATCCACGTGATGTTTTGACCTGATGGGAATAGAAAGACAGATCACATGTCTTGACAAAGAATGTCAACGTGTTGTGACCTTCATATATGTAATAAGCTACAGTCTTAATTACGAAGGTACATTAGTCGAGTTAACTACGTAGTAGTATTCAGTATAAAGACAAATTCACTGTATGCTTTTGTACAAGTTTCATCTAGGCTGTCATATCTTATGAGTTACTTTGAGGGTTTTAAAGTTAATTATAGCGTCTCGCGGTATTACCTAACTTTGTGTCTCTTACCGTGGGAACTTGGGGTTAAAACGTAGTCTAGAATCTCCACTTGGCTATCCTATTCAAATAATTATGTTTTTCTAATGGTACTGATAGTTTAGAAAAATCACTTTTTTTATATAAAATCAGTTTTATCAGTGAGCGCTACCGTGCTTCGTATGGCACACTAAATTGTCGGTCCCGGTTGATACAATCGTCATGCCATGTCGGAGGCCTTTAGGCGGTCTAAAAACTCCGACACCAAGGTTCGCCACTATGCCACTAAGTGTAGGGCCACATCTGCGGAACGTACGGCGCCGAACCTTCCGCTAAATACGCTCGTAGTGTATTTCAAGTTATCTATGACACATCAGTACGCGGCGTAATTTCTACTGATGTGACATAGAGCGGAAGGTTCGGCGCCGTACGTTCCGCAGATGTGGCCCTACACTAACGTACACAGACTTAGTTACTTTATTAGTCAGTATAGATTGTAGATTCGCCGGCCAGTCACTGTAACTAATCAACTTCTTTGAGATATTAAGCTAATAGTTACCTTGTTTTTTCATTGAAAAGAACAAACATTTTGGACAAAGTCTGCCTTGGATTTGTGTAAACAAGCAAACTTCACGTTAAGAAAATTTGTTATTGAATGAGTTCGGATAAATTGTTATTTTACTGGAGTTTTTGCTGTTCAGTTTATGACGTCTTAAACGAATTTACAAACAAACAAGAAGGCAGTATATTTCTTGATCGGTGACCGAAGTACACGTATGGGTAAGATTGAAACAAGTCCGAGACAGTATTAGGCAAATGACGGAATGTGATCAGCCTTTTGAAAAGATTTAAGATTATATTCATAACAATGAATTTAGAATTCATTTACATAATAAACCTAAGGAACGACACTGCGTTAAGCGTGCGCACGCCGCGGTTCCATACAAAAGTGAACCGTCGCGGGCGCTCGCCGCGGTTGGCTTCAAACAAAAGTGAACTGTCGTGGGCGCCCGCCGCGTGTGGCTTCATACAAAAGTGGCGCACGCTTAACGCAGTGTTGACCCTAAGGGGTTATGTTAGGGGTGTGTCGCGGCGAAAAAATGGCGACAGTAACTCTCTTTTTTAAAAGAAAGAACACGAAATATTAACGAATCTAAGACAAAAGATCTTAACCTAAGATAAGATAGAACTAAAGACAAACAGCTTTTCAGAAAACTCATTAGTGGCCGACGCCGTATAAGAAGTTTAGGCACAAAATAACGAGTACCAGATGGTGTTATATAAAATTGAAAAGTATTTCAACAGATTCCTACCAGAGGCCAAGAACGGCCTAACTCGTTAAAGATTTAAATACCAATTGAATATAAATCGGCATTCCGGATTTCATTAAACTTATTTATTGATTCCATTGGAAGACTAAACTTAGCTCTAAAGAACCTTAAAATTCCCTTCACCGTTAGGTATTAGTTAACAACTTTAACGGCTTTAACAGCTTTCAACGATTAACAATCATTTCTAGCAATACGAAGTACGATTCCTTTTATAAATAAGGGTTCCGTTTACCTTCAAAAGGTATGGAGTCCTCAAAATGAGTACTTAGTTGAAATCGTTAGACCATGTCGGAGGCCTTTAGGCGGTCTTTAAACTCCGATACCAGGGTTGGCCACTAACTAACTTAATCGAAATGAATGAAATCAGTTGAAATCTTAGTTGAACTTTTTCTATGCTACACCTAGTTAATATTAGCTAAGCAGCTGAATTCGCCGTATTCAGGTAAGAAGAGGATATTAAGTGAATTTTACATGACGAACCATTAATGATTACATCAATAATAGTTGTCTTAGGTATTTAACTCACGGCTCTGAGTACGGTAGTAAGTGAAAGAGTTAGAAGTAAAGTGCATATAATTGCTTTAAATAGTAAGTAAGTATAGTCTACATGTATAGGCAAGGGAAATCCATTGAAGATATGAAGTACGGAACCTTCTCGCGCTTCTACATAGCTCGCACTAGGCCGTTTGTTGACTGCGTAGTGATGGCCTAAACTTTTAAATCGATAAGTTCGTGGAAAATTACTTCAGTAAAGATTCCCTAGTTTTGAGTTATTAATTTAAATTAATAACTCGGCGTCGCTTTTAAAAGCGACGCCTGAAATATAAACACTTATTATTAATTGTTTTTCGTGGAATTAGATGTTTGGTTTCGCAAGATTGTTATTGTAAGAAAATAACCATTATTTTACCAACTAGCTATTTCGCTTGATGGTGCCACCCGCGCGGTGGTGCCACCCGCGCGGAGATGCCACCAACAAGGTGGTGCCATCTAACAGCTGGCGCTAGTGTGACAATTTTGTAAATAACGCTTACGTTATTTTCTAGATTTAGTGGGATTGCGTCCAAACATTTTGTTGAGCAGGAAAAATCTTCCCCGTTATTTAATTTGCATAAGAGATTACTTTATGATATTACTAGCCGCGCCCCGCGGTTTGAACCGCGGGTAGCACCACGGGGCGCGGCCAGTATAAAATATTCTATTGGCCCTATGCCTGCGGGTCCAGAGTTCATTTGTACGGACTTCATTGCCTATTTGTTAAATAAATAGATGCCCATTTTCCTCCAAATATAAATGACAAAGACACACAAAGATTCCGCCGTAATTTTACATAATCGAAAACGCCGAATGTCGCGTAATATTGAATTAAAAATCAGTCCTTTGTCAACGGCTCTCGAAGTATTTTCACAAAGGAATTATTTCATTTGGTATTTTTATTTGGAAATACTTGAGGACTGAAAGTCATGCTACATTGTTTTTTGATTATTACGGTTCCTCCGTTACAATTGATTTAATATTTTATATTAGGTAATAACGTTTTATTAGGCCCATCGTAGACTATAGGCCAGACAGTCTTTAGACTGAATTGTCTGTGTCCAGTTAGTCTAATAACAGTTGTCGGTACTATTCTTAAGACATGAAAGTCTATACTCTGTTCATATGAACATTATTTGCTTTTGAAATACTTATTTACACGAAGAAGACATTCCACCTCTCTAGAGGTGTTTTTTACAAAGACACTTTTATTGATACTTATAAAATACTAGCAGCGCCCCGCGTTTTTACCCGCGTTGTGTCCATTCCTGTGGGAATTTCGGGATGAAAAATAGCCTATGTTACTCGTGGATAATATAGCTTTCAAATGGTGAAAGAATTTTTAAAAACGGTCCGGTAGTTTTTTAGCCTATTCATTACAACCAAACAAACAAAGTTTTCCTCATTATAATATTAGTGTAGATCTATCTATGATAAAATGAAAATGTTATTTTAGGTCAGATATTCAAGTTTTCGTTAATAACATCCAACAACCTAATTTCATCTTTAACCCAATAATCAGGATTATGAAACTTATCAATTTAATTATTGAAATATTAATTTAATTAAATTGACTTGTCCAGATGTTGGGAGGATTTTGAGATAATTGGTTTAGATTTTAGAATGGGTCGAGTAGTCTTCTAATCAAGGTGATGAGCGGAGTTGGTTGGGGTTTTAATTACCGACATCTAGGACAGGATATTCTAAACGAACCAATAATTCCTTTAGTTCGTTCCGATTGATTTCCTGTAAGTTTACATTCACCATAACAAACAGTTCGAAATTTGACATTTATGACGTTAGTTGCCGAAGAGTCCTATGAACATAGAGAAATATAACATTGGGAATAGAGAGCCTTCTTTTTTGATACACAAAAGCTTCTCTCACTTATAGAAGTCTCCATTTACTTTAGCACATGTTATGCGCTCCAGCGCGCTCCGCCGCCGTCGCCGCCCGGTTCGTGGTAATCTTACGTTAGAGCTATTTAATTATATATACCACTTTATACACCTTATGAAATTACCATATTTTATTAATAGGATTTTGATAACTTCATAATTCGCTTATGATAAATTTCAGAAGCTTCTATCTGGAACTTGTTAATCAATGTTTCCATTTATTTAGTTTAAATATTTGTAAATTAAAAGTTTGTAGACAGAACGGATTATCACTTAGTTTTAAGTAAGTAGTTAGTTCTCGACTCTACAGACAGTTTGTTGAACAAAACACTCGTGGGAACGTAACGTGTAGGTAAAGCATATAGTTACTATGTAGGTATTACCTACTAAGTAACTTCGTTTTAAATACGTAGGTTGGGGGCTAACTCTGGTGTGTCGGAGTTTTTGGACCGCCTGAAGGCCTATTATTGGTGTACACCTACAAAACTTTATCCTCTTTTCGGTTGTGTTACAAATACGGCGGTCGAAATATAACTGAGTGTTTACACCGCCTAAAGGCCTCCGACATGGTCTGACGATTGATACTACCGGGACTAACAACTAAGTAAGGTTGTGTATTTTAATTCAAAACAGATGTGAATGTAAATAAATACTAATAATACCTGATCCAAGTTTTGTAAAGCGTCTTTAACAATCAGCCAGATTGCGTACTGGCTAAATACAAATTTGTAGATGATACTACATTTCTATTAAACTCGCTTGGCTATTGTAATCTCGCTCATTGTTTCGACGCCTAAACGGAATCTTATGTTCATAGCTTGGCTTAGTACTAGTGAAAAGAGGTCAAACTATGCTAGTTGTTACATATATGCGAGAACACATCTTCATTCCACCTCTCAATTGCTATACAGCACTTAATGGAAAGAGAGACATAATGAAATGAGTCATATAGTCTCGTAGTTTTAACTTCACTCACGGCTTAGCTATATAATGGTGTAATTACGCAATTGAGTAGGTACGCCAAGAAAACTTCAACATCAGGGTTGGTAATTTACCTGCTCATATTAACTTAGTTAGCCTTATGCTTATGCGGACTCTGAAACCACCTAAATAAGGTGCTAGTTGAATTAAAACTACGCTTACGGTTACACTTCGCTTTTATATTACATTTTTATCTGACGTTTCGACTCCTATCTTCTGTTCTTCTTCTGTAAGGAGCCGAAACGTCAGATAAAAATATAAAATAAAAGTAAAGTGTATCTCTAAGCTTAGCTTCAATTCGAAATGAGTAGTGTTCGCCTAATCCTAAGAAATCAGCAGTTGCTACTTACCGCTTTCCTATTGGTATCAACTCGACTATACCTTTTGTGACCTAACGATTCCGCCATTACTCGCATATCTGTATGGTAGAACAGGAAAAGCAATCTTACGACCCGTTAAACAGTAAGCATGTCTAACTAAACACAACATGGGGATGACTGAGACTGAAAATGGATACTCAATATTGATTTCATTGAACAATTTTCCGCCCTAAAAGATTCGTTTAAATAGAGTTTGAGGAAGCAAATTATAATGAATAACTACGACCCATCTGTAATGGTCACTTGTTAGGTGTGTACTATTATTTACGATCGTGGCGTAGATTGAACGATGTTAGTTCATCGCAATTGTCAAACAACGTGCACTTCGACCCTTACTTGGACGGGTGACCGATAGTGGTTTTGTATCTGAGCACTGTTTCGGAGGGGACGTTAAATTGTCGGTCCCGGTTGTTTTTGCAGCCTTAGGGCTAAATGATGCTTCCTTAGTAGAGATTAATGGGTAATTGGATATCTCTGAGGGCGGTGGGCTTGACATCGGCGGTCACCCCAATAATCAATAAATGCCGTTTGACTTGTTAAATAGTGGTTAGTTAAGCGACGAGTGGGATTAACTTTAGATCCCGTTTGACCCTTCACCCAAAAGAGTAATATCACTACATATTATAAAACAAAGTCCCTAGCCGCGTCTGTCTGTCTGTTGGCGAAAAACTCAAATAATACTGCACGGATTTTGACGCGGTTTTTTTTAATAGATAGAGTGATTCAAGACGAATGTTTATAATAAAAAATCTCGAAATTCCCACGGGAACGGGCACATCGCGGCTAAAAACGCGGGGCGCTACTAGTTTAATATATTTAACATAATAATATGAGAGTCATTTTCAAAGCATCCCACGCTTCTTACCACAGACTCCTTAGTTCAGGTAAAAAGTGTTCGTGAACAAGACTTAATTAAGTTACGTGCGAGGAATTATTTTGTATTATCTGACTTGCTTAAATCCATGGTCATACGTGCAATACATGTTTTACTTATCTTGTTTTGGCATTCGATTCATTAGACACGTTACTCGATTTAAAAAAGGAGGTGTAGTCCAATTTTAGTTTTTCTATTATTCAATACTCCACGGTTTTACCCGCGTTGTGTTTGTTCCCGTGGGAATTTCTGGATGGATAGCCTATAACCTTCCCGTTGAATGTGGCCATCTGAGATTAGCGCGTTTAAACAAACAAAAACTCTTCAACTGTTTAATATAGATGAGTATACATAGATAAGGCTGTGTAATTTAAGAACGATTTTTTTTTCGACGGTCTTTAACCCTTTATCGGGCTGAAACGTCAGATAAAATTGCAAAATAAAAGCGAATAAACGTAGTTTCAATTCAAAATGTAGTAGGTGTTCGCTTAAACCTAAGAAACCAATATGTTGAAAAGTGCTTGTTTAATAACATGTTCGACCCTACACTCTACTTACTGTGAATGTTTTGTATCTCTCGGGTGATCTGTCAAAAGTAACGAGGGTAAAAAAAACAAGATTCACGCTCTTAATATATTTGTACAAAGTGTTTTACATTTGCCCTTAGTACCCTGACGCTATTATATGCTAAACAATTGTTATACGAGTATATTGCTTCATTGTTACTCACTGTTGAATAACTGGCTGCATTGTATTGTGGGCGTATTGTATCGCAACTGAATCATAAGTAAGTTCGAGCAGGTTAGTGGCCAACCCTGGTGTTAGAGTTTTTAGACCGCCTAAAGGCCTCCGACATAGTCTAACGATTGTAACAACCGAGACCAACTGTTTAACGTGCTCTCCAAAGCACGGTAGCGCTCGTAGCGACCACGTGACATTTCAATACACTTCGACTGTATGTATCAGGCGATTGTATGGGAATTATTTTTGGGTGACCTATATTTATGTATTTGTTAGGTTTAGGTAAATGTCACACAATTTTTTTAATGATGTCTAACACTTTTTGGCCGTAAGGCTAAACAATTTGCACCAATATCGGTCGTTAGATTTTTCCAATTTTGTTCGTTTCTAACAAGTCAGTCTTAACACTAATGTGGTTAAAGTGGGCGCGGGTCGTAAAGGTCACTAGTTACTTTCAAAAAAGAAGGCATTTATATTTTCTTACTTACTTCGGCAACTTTAATATTATATAACAAAGGTTATACCTTTTCTTTATGACAGGTCAATCTATAAATACAAAAATCAATGCCACTTTTCGTTGTAATTTTATAACCCAAGAACGGGCTCACCTATGCAAACCAAATTTTAGGCTTTATAAGGATTATTTAGTAGATGGTTTATGTAAAGTTTGCACAAAATCGGTCGAGCGGTTCTTAAATTCCCACGGGAACGGGCGCAAGGCGGGTAAAACCGCGGGTCGCAGCTAGTCGTAAATAAAAATGTCTGGAAATTAAAAAGGATCAAAATGGTCGATAGTTGGTGCCGATTTCGGAGAACCAATACGCTTTGTTGGACTGGGTTTATTTCTAAATCTACTTATAGATTGCTGATGTTATTTGAAAAAGAATAAAGGAATATTTAATTTAGCTCTTATAATGTAATCTTGTGTTCTATTTTATTTTTTCGTCTCATTTTTCTTTAAAAATTGTATCAATACCAGTATTGTATCAGTTAAGTTTCGATGAGTAGGTAGAAAATATAAAAGAACGTTTGGATATTAATATGAATATGTGAGCTGTCTATTGAACTCGCCACTTGTAAAGAAGTAAGTATTTTAGCCTGTAGTATCTCACTGCTGGGCAAAGGCCTCTCATCTCACTGAAGATATCAGGACAGTGAAAAGGATTAGGCATAATCATCACGCTAACACACGCGCCACGCAACTTGTAAATTCACGTAATCTAAAACGGAGAAACGGTAATGATGAAGATTAATATGACATTTTGCTTTAAAATTATTATTTAAAATTATATTATGCTGCAATTTTCAGCTACTATCGGCTTTGTGACTCACAACAAAGCTTAGCTAACACTGAAATAATCACATAGGCCCAGCGCAGACGACAGACTATCCGTGACGCACTTTTTAGTCTGTGAAAATAGAACCTATGTAATTATATGCAGTAACGCACACGACGCGCAAAAATCCCCGACCGAATTTTTGTGCGCCGCAGACTCGATCGCACAAAAAGTTTGTCGTCTGCGCCGCACCTTATCAGTACAGAACAGACGAGGAAAATGTCCAAACAATTACCCTCCTTATGTGAAAGTTTTGTCGCAGTAACTAACATTGTGACAAACATTTCTCTTTGTAATATGTTGAGTCTGTTTAGACGAGATATTTTTGTTGTACAGGTACGCTGAGACTCACAAATATCCCAAAAATATGTTTTATTTGTATAAAATACTTTTATTTTAGTTAGACCATCGCGCGTGTGTTTTTATTATACAACTAACCGCGCCCCGCGGTGTTACCCGCGTTGTATCCATTCCCGCAAGAATTTCAGGATAAAATTGCACATACAAACCCTCTTGAATCACTCTATCTATTTAAAAAAAACCGCATCAGAATCCGTTATACATACATATAGGGACAGACAGCGGAAAGCGACTTTATTTTATACTATGTAGTGATTTCTAACGGTCATATTCACATGTTAATATGACTCATAAACGGACAGACGGACAGAGCTTCTACTTAAGCTAACTAAACGATCGCCAAGCTTTAAAGAGTTCATTCCTCTTGAAACCACTAGAACGACACGACCGGTAGTTTCCACCACCAACGGCTTTAACGAAGGACAATTTGAGTCACTCATATCAAATGACTCTCGCACCGGTTCTCTTCTGAACTCGCAGTTTATGAACTCATTCAATCTAAACGATTTTATTGGTAGGTTTATACCGTATTTAAAGCATAAAGCCTAATTTTAAATTAACATTCCTTTATTGTTAGGTCTGGATCCCACTCATTGTATGGTTCTTAATGGTATATTAAACGAATGTTAACCTTTCCTTTTACATACTTAATTAAATTCTATTTCGGTTCCTGAATGCAAAGGTGTTATTAGTTAAGGTTTAATAATAAAGGCTTTGTGAAATATTGTTATATTTTGCCAGACCTCGGTCGAAGCATGTTTCCAATTACTTTTACCAATTTATTTCGCACACGGTTCAAGTTTGAGATCACTAACTTGAAGTAGGTAAGCGTGGTAATTACATCGAATACTCTTAACTCCACTGATATCTTTATTTCATACTAGTCGTAACCGTTCCCGCGGGAATTTCTGCATATAATGTATCCCATGTGTTATTCTGATGTATAACCTATATTACTGTGAAGTTTCATTAAAATCCATTCAGAAGTTTTTACGTGAAAGAGTAACAAAAGTCCATCCATCTATACTTACAAACTTTCGCGTTTATAATATTAGTAGAAAATACTTAGATTAAATTAGATATTCCTTAGATAATATTATAAAACATAGATAATCCTAGATAACAAAAAGGTATTTGTTAAAGTCCATAGATACCTATAACTTCTATTCTATAATTGGTTCCGTGATTAGTTGCCTAGGTTAACCCGTGTAGTTGTAATTAATCTAGCAACAGTCTCTTGATCATTAACATCCCTTAATCATTAACCTTAGGGACAGGCTCCTGATGGAATTTTGGACTAAATTGTTTCGGAGCCCAAGCCCCTATGTTACATTTGTCAGTGGCAATATCCTTTATATCTTAAGACAAAGTCATTACTATATACAAAGGGATGGCCAAGAATTCACCAGATTAGGGAATAGTGAAACCATGTCGTATAGAGATGTGAAGGTACGCGTGTATTTAATTGAATCAGGTATGCTGCGTCGGTTTTCCTGACAGTGTCAACTTATCACAATTTTGTTGTGATAAGTTGATTAATTTTCATTAATTTTCACATTATTAGATGGTTATATTCTTGTAGTTTTGCCATGAGAACTCAGATTTATTGTTTAGCTCCTATTTTCATAATGCCTCTCCATACAAATTTAAGTAATTTAGGTACCTAAAAACATAGTAGTTTAACCTAGCAATTGATCAACCCTTAAAAATAGTGCTTAAAAGTATTTGGAATAAGAATCATTTTTCCATGTGATAATAGATAACGATTAACCACCTACGTTTAGGTAAAATGATATTAAAATATCTTTTGTCGCACTTGTCAGCGCATGACGTAGGGTCTCTTCGAATTGAATATAGGATGATTTTCCTCTACTCCTGTTTCGAGCTGTCAAATAAGAGTCTGTTAGTATGCGCTATATATTATGGCTTGTCAAACTTACTAAAATAATACAGTAGAACAGTACACTCTGAGACACAACATATTGAGACTCGACGAAAAGAGAATAATCCTTTTTAACGTACAGTGTACAATCACAAACATGTTGACCATTTTTATACTTTGTTATGTAATAATAGAAAATTCTGACATTTTAATAAGTTACCTGATATTTTTAGCCTATTAATTTATCTGTCCAATGTCATTATTTAAGAGTATAGTTAGAGATTATTAAGAATAGTTACATACAGTAAAATAGTTAAGTTTGAGTGATACTGACATTTAGTATTTAGACAATTAGATAATTGTCCTTTTAATGGACGTCTCAAAGTGCACACGTAAAACGTACAACTCTTTCTACGTCAGGGTTAAAAATGAACAAACGTGATCGAATAAATAGTTCTACTGTCTAGATCTACTATTTCCACTCAAACTAAACTTGAGCTCGGCTTAGGAGTTTGGGAACAACTATCGAGACTTTGTTTCAAACTAAGTTTATTAAAGTTGGCTAACATTACTTGAAATAATAAAAGTTTACTTCAATTCAATGTAGTAACTCGCATTGAATGTTAAATTGATAAAGTTGGTATCTTCTAAATAAGTACTTGATATTTATTTTAACTGTATTTTTTAATTTTTAATTTATTTGTGAAAAGAATTTTAATTTCCTGAATGAAAAATTCTTAATTACTTAAAAAATAAGCCTCCTTAAAAGCTTCCTTCATTACAAGTCACGACCCTCGATACAGAGATAGTATACTCGTACAGGGTGGCTTTTTAAAACGGCAAAGGTAAAAGGTAAAGGCAAATCTGAAACTATAAACAGTAAAGGCAAATCTTAAAATATAAAAGATACGAAGATCTTTTCATAGCAACCATGTCATGAAATAAATATATATTTTGCTTAATAACATTAGCAAATTCGATATTATCAACTTTCTATCCAGACATCACCTAATTATTACTAACAACAGTTTATTTAAGTTCGTTATTCCACTCCTCAATTACATAGTTTTACCCGCGTTATGCCCGTTCCCGTGGGAATTTCGGGATGAAAAGAAGCCTTTTTAGTTATTATTATGTCGTACGTAAGTTCCCGTTTAAATAAATATTTAGTTACTAGCGGCGCCCCGCGGTTTTACCCGCGCTGTGCCCGTTCCCGTGGGAATTTCGGGATAAAAAAATAGCCTATAACCTTCCCGTTGAATGTAGTTATCCATTACAAAAAGAATTATTCAAATCGGTTCAGTAGTTTCTGAGATTAGCGCGTTTAAACAAACAAACAAACAAACAAACAAAACAAACTCTTCAGCTTTATAATATTAGTATAGATTACCTTCCCTTTGAATGTGGCTATCCATTATAAAAATAATTATTGGAATCAGACTCTGGTAATTCCTGGATTACACCATGTAATATTGTCTTTTTCTACTATACTTATATGAATAATAATATATATGATATAGTATATTACTAGTTTAGATACAATATGGTTTGTTTATTAAAATATTCTCAGAAAACCGATTATACAATTTGTTGTTGTACGCGAGTCGAGATGTTAGGAAGGGAATTAGGTTAGAGAGCCTTGTGTATTGGTTAGATTTACGCAAAAAGGTCCGGTCTTGTCGTCATGCATGATGCCTCAGATCGCATATTATGTAAAGCAGATTTAAGTTTTAATATACTTGTTACCTAATTTTATAAATTACGGCAATTAGTTAATTGTCGACTTAATGGACGTGGTTCCATTGAACAGAGCGGAGCTGTGCAAAGTTGAATCGACTAATCACATATCACGAAATGATTTTGAGAGTGGCAATGCGTTATGATTGGTCGATTGAGCTCCGCAGAGCAATGGGCATACACACTCTTCCACAAATTCTAACATGTAGTCACAATTATTTGATTTTTACATATTTTACAGGAAGATCATCGTTTTATCGCTTTAAATTGTCGAGATCACATAAATTATTTCCGTACACCAGCTGTCTCGGTATAACTCCCACGTCACAATCTGTACCGCGTCCGCCTTCGCAATTCTATGCATAAACACGTATTAAAAACAGAATCAAAAAATCACCGGCACCGACTCCAAAAATTGTTAAATGTTAATATACGTAGGGTAGGTTAGGTTATTTTTAAACCAGGAATCTTCAATTAATTCCATTAATTCCAGACTCGGGCAACATATCCAAGGAGTCAGCATTCTGCGCGCTGATGGCTCCCTCTCCCCTCCTGGAGCTGAGCAGCATCTTCTTCTTCTTCGTGCCGGCCGTGCTGATTCTCAGCCTGTACGTGCGGATGGGTCTGCATATCAGGTATGACAGGTAAATGTTCTCGATAATCTTTGTATATAAAAATATTGAAAATTGGCTCATATAGTGTGTTTTTTAACTCCCGACGCAAAAGAGGGGTGTTGTAAGTTTGTAGAGTGAGTCGTATGAGGTGACCAAATTTTTTTTCTTCTTTTCTAGTTTTTAAGGTCTTAAGTATCGTTCTCCTGTCCCTCACTGTCGCCGGCTACACTCGCCTGCTTAACAAATCAATAAATTGACCATTCCTAGCAAGTAATGGTATTATATTTTGTTCCATCACATCAATTAGTTGACTTTCGGAAGGGAAGGTCGGAAGGTCGCTAATTTTATAATTTCGTGTTTCAATCAAAAATCAGTTGAAAAATTTAAATTAGGATTTATTATATCTATTACTAAATAAAATAAATGCTTTTTGCTTTTATAACTGTCCGTATTCTAATTTAAGGTGACAGTGGGAGGCAACCCCGCCAGAGGCCTATTAAAAACTTACAATATTTTAAAGTTTTTTAATAATAATAGACTGTCTAATAATAAAAGAGTTATACTGCCGCACTCAGAGACATTCATCAAATCGGCACTCAACTAATTGACGTATTTCCATACCATTACCTGTCAAAATCACTTATTAAATCACTACTATGGAAGCATTTTACGTCTCTCAAGTACGGGCGTCAGTTTATATTACTGAAGTAATTTTGTACTACTGTTATTATATTACTTGTACATAAACAGTCTCAGCAGGCATCTATTACCCTAAGCATCTTCCATACGTTCGATTCCTATTGTGAACTGTAGCCATACCATGACCTCTTAGATAGCGTCTCAAGATCCAAGCAGATCAGTTTAGGTTAGCGTTTCAATTCGTACCGTGACCTTATTTAAACAATATCGCACTTGAATCGCCATCTCTTTGAATGAATGAACAAACCATTTTGCTGATCGGCTAATTGCGTCACTTCCTCTAAGAGAAGTTATTAAGGTGCGTTCGAAAACCTTAATAATTAAAATGACGGAAAGTTACGGTTTTTAAGAGAACCTCTTAAAAATCATAAGTATTATTCAAAACGAACATTGGTTTGTTTATACACACGATAATTATTGTTATCTAATTTGTAATCATAAAATGTTGGAACTATAAAGTATTTGTTGCTCCAGAAACCAATATTATTTATAATTTTAAACAGATATCCAAAATAAAATTACGATTTAAGTGTTCGGAATGTCACTGGCAAAGATCATAAAATTCATAGAATATAAAATAGACATAGATTAAAAAATAGACATAGATTATAATTTATAATACAGACATAGATTAAATATATTATAATAGGTATATTTTTTGAGCATTTAAATTATTACCTTCAAGCTCGTTTGATATATTGCATTGCGATTGTTAAAGATTTATTTCTATTATGGATTTACCAGGAATTTACCAGGATTTATAAGTTAAGTCTCAGAATTCTAGAGCCTTGTCGCTCTCGCTTCATTGGGGAAATTCGGGATAAAACAAAGCATATCCTACATATTTATATTGATAGTCATGTTTACCCTCGTAAATACCTAGGTAGGTTGAGCGCAGGGATGTACGAGTTGGTACTCTACTCGTACATCCCTGCGCTCAACCCACACTATACAGTACTACAACCCGCGCTCGTATTTTATAAAAAATAATTTAATTTATAAAGTGTAAAATCGCACATTTTAATCAATTCTTTCAGTAGAATATCGTTAAGTTATTTGCAAAAATGCATTGTTTATAGTAAGGAACAATTTATAATTAACATTAATAATTAACTAAAGTACATACTTATTGTTGTTAAAAATATCAACAATGGTTCAATTTATGTTAGAAAAATGTATCTTTTATTGAATTGCTAATTTTGACAGCTGAGACGCTTTACCAAAGCCGCAATAGACGCTCATGGTACCAAATGAATGAACGAAAACATATTTAGTATGACAAATAGCGAATCAGTTTAGGTAATCTGCAAAGCAACTACAATTTGTCACTTATTGATGTCATGGTACGAAAACTGACAGCGAATCAGTTTAGGTCCGCATTTGTATCGCGCTAAGAGGTCATGGTATGGCAGCTGACCTGTATATCTTCACAATAGTTCGTCCTACAATACAATACGAATAGATATCTAAACGTAGGTACCAAATTACTTACACGAGTATAAACAATCGACAGGTGTATTGTATCACATACATCGATACACTTCAGTTCCAATTGATACAAGTACGGCTCGAATGTTCCCATCCATCACAGGATTTGGGTTAAACGATGACAGCCGATGGAATGGTGGAAACCGAAAATAATACGATACAACTTAGTGTTAACGGGTTAATACTTTGAAACAGTTCGGGAAGATTGTTTTGTTTTTGTACGTTCTTATTATTGTTTTCTTTTGCTTGATTAGTGGGATAGGTATTGTTTGTTGAAAGGTTCGACAATGATCGTATAAGTGTTGGATTATAAAACAAAGTCGCTTTCCGCTGTCTGTCTGTCCCTATGATGCTTAGATCTTTAAAACTACGCAGCGGATTTTGATGCACTAATTTTTAAATAGATACAGTGATTCAAGAGGAACATTTATAAGTATAAAAATTCTCGAAATTTCCACGGGAACGGACACAACGCGGGTAAAACCGCGAGACGCTAGTCTTAAATATAACAAATTAGTATCATCTCGCGGTTTTACCCGCGTTTCGCTCGGGATGGAAAGCCTATAACTTTCCCGATGAATGTGCCTATTAATTACAAAAAATATTCGAATTAGATGGGTAGTTTCTGGGATTAGTGCGTTCAAACTTCAGCTTAATTATATTAGTATAGATTCACCAAATCATACGTATGGAGGTGGCAAGCCGTGATAGAGTCAAGATATTCATTAGACAGACATAAGTTGCTTGTAAATTGTTTTAATAGTCTCCTAAATGGCTCATAAGAAATTGGTTTTAAAATTAACTGTTTATATTAACAGATTAACATTTAAATGCAGATTTTTAATCTGATTTACGTTAATGAAATGTCAAAAATGTCAAGAACTATTTATTAGTTTTGCCACCAAATGGAAATTGTTTAGATTAGATCTGCAGTTTCGTCACGAAAACGGTATCGCTTTGTTAACGTTTCTTCACAAATGTTTGTTGAAAGCTTTTCGTAAGCTGGGTATCCATTTGAGGCAGCCTCGGGCCGAGCGGCTGCCTCGGCCCGAGGCAGATCTAGTGGAGACCGTGCCGCGAGTCGAGGCTTGCCGCGACTTGAACCAAACGAGGCGGCCGCGCAGCGAGCCAAATCGTGTCGGTAAATGGCCATGCTCAAAGACGCCTCAGTGTGAGGCGTACGTTAAGTGGACACGGACGTACGTGTGCTCGGCACGCAGCAAAATGGATAATGAGAAATGTATCGCTGACGATATATTTCCTTAATCCACCACCGATGTTTCCGTTTCTTATATTGCTTCCTTTTGCAGTGACTAATTACTACTAATGCTGCAGCGACTTTACGTGCGTCAACCATGGTGGTTAATGAGGAATTGAGAAAATCGTGGCTCGGGTTGAGGCTTGCCGCTCGATACGATATTATTATGTGTGCTCAAGTGGAGACGCATGTACTTTCCGAAGCCCGCGGCACGCTCAGAATGAGGCAGCTCGCCACGAGGCTGCGCAAATGGATACCCAGCTTTACGATTTACACCACATTTTATTGACAAGTTGTTTTCATATTGTTGACGTTTGTTGTCGTATTTTGCCTGTTCACAATACGTTGTCAAGCAAAGTTTCTGTGAAAAGAAATATAGGCATATGAATATACTCTTTGATATCAGGGGTAGATTTTCGGCTAGTTTCGATTTTTGTAACATGAAGGGTAATTTATTTCTTCGGGCCACTGTTGTGAAGTTTTATAGTAGATACATAAATGAATACACTCGAATAAACTTGGACACGGATTAAACCCAAACTAAGCTTGTACTATTTAATCTAATTAACGAATACTATTACATATATGTACATATACCAAAATTTTGTATATATAACTGACCGCCAGCCGTTATTACCAACAACTATGTCTGCACATATTATTGACTCTGGGCAGGAATTGAAACCGCATCCCCCGTCACAGAAAGCGCTAGCATGCAGTGTGCTTACGAATTTGTTTGCCACTTTTTTGGCCATAAGTGAGTAGAGTGAAAGAGATAACGCTCTACAAAAACAAAACAAGCCGACTATCTCCCTCTAAAACCAACGAGCAAAACTCGTATGAAACCTACTAGATTCAATCCGGAAAGTTCTAGAAATAGGAACTTCAGCTTTAAATTGGTTTTCAAGAGTCGTACAGATTGAAATTACTTAACTTGTACCTACTGTACTTATGTTGAAGTGAAGGAAGTTAAGTTAAAAATAAGATTAGATTGGACTTGAAAGTTTTTGTGCTTTATTTATTAAGTTCTTGAAATCTGAGTTTCTTTATATTTTTGGTAACCTGATATTCAATACCAAGACCCAGTTAAAAAACTATGTAGTCTTTGCGAGCCAGCGAATTCAATAGAACGCGAGCGAGCGAGCGATAAAATTTACTATTGTGAGCGCAAGAGCGATTTTTTTACATTAGAACTTGCAGTAAGCGCAATCTAAACAATACCTAAAGCGCAAGATATAGTGCGGATGCGGGTCCAGCTGGCCCGCACGTACTAGGTATGTGTGTGTGTGTGTGTCTTACACTTTAGAAAAAGTTTTATCTCTTATGAAGAATAAATACTGACGACTTTAATTAATTAGCCTTCAATAGCGTTGACAAAAATGTCCTGTATTTTAACCCCCAAACCGTTAAATTGTCACACATCAAATTACAAAACAAAATAAGTTATTGGTTAATTTACTAAGTGTTCTTGGTGCTTTTGTTGCTAAAATTACCTAGTTTTTTTATATTTTCTTATTTCCGCCGTCATCCATTTGAGTTTAAAACATCTAACGACTGTTGCTGATGACTTTTATGAACTTACACCTATCTACAGAAGCGTAGCAATTGTAAACTTTTAAAGGCAATATATTTTTATTTGGTCTGGACCTCGTAAAATGTAACGATCATTTTCATTATCTGGCAATGAAAATGTACCTGATAATAAAATGTTATTGGGGAAATCTAGGTCGGGGACTAATTTAGGTGCCATATAACTGAAGACAAAGGTATTTACATGCAACGTCTAAAACTCACGTTTTTACTCTCAAGTGAAGACTAAATTCAAATGTTTTTCATTATCTGTCAGAGTTTTTTCTACATTTTGTCTACAAATGGCAACATAAAATTTCCCGGAAGAGAAGGGTTTTTTTCTTTATATGTTTGCCCTACTGGAAATCACGTAAAATAGAGCAATTAAGCCTATGGTATGCATTTGCATTCGCATGAGATGCGAAACACCAACGGGCCACTGCACTCAAGGTATTCATGGGTGAGTCTCGCAGTGGTTTGCAGTTGTATTTCTCATGCGAACAACTGAATGTCATGTACAGTCAACTATAAAATTTGAAGAACACATTCAATGTTACAAAACACCTGAACACATAAAGATTTCATAAATAAGTGTCGTAACAAAGCGAAAATAATTTTATTATTAGTAATTGGCAATAAACAGTCAACATCACTATTTTCCATAAATTCTTCGTATGCTTTAAGTGTTAAGGTGTTTTGTAATATTGATTGTGTTCATGAACTTTTGGAGTTGATTGTATTTACTGGTTCGTAGTTCAGTGATTTAGGGTGAATTTCGTAATGCGTTGTGATTGGTCGATTGAGCGCCGCTCCGCTTCAGTGAAAATGCACCCTTAAAGGCCGAATAAAATGGTTTACCTGAAAAGTTCTCCGGAAGTTTTCAGGTAAACCATTTTTGAATTTTATAGATTTTAATGAACTCGTAAGTACTCTTTCTGGATCTCACACTTTGCCCTCTCATATGTGTGAACTCTTCTTAAACATTTTAAAACTCGCTCAATGTCAACATAGTATCACTGCCGATCCGAAATACCCGATGTTTTCAACTTCCCACACGCACCTAAACAAACAATAAATATTCCTGTCTGACACCAAAGTGATACTTTGTGATCTTTGATGTGCGAGTCTGATTTACCACTTGACTAAACTGTTTTAGAGATATAGGTTTCAATAGACAACCTATAATACTTAAGGTTGTACAAACGAATTATTTTAGTCCGGGGAAAGACGATCTGTCATCAGGAACCTGACATTTTGTCTCTCAGACTAACTTTTGTACCTATAATATGCTGAGTATTAACTTACATTTGTATTATTGGTACGTATTTTCGGAGACTAACATAACGCGAAATATTAGGTGGGTTTCGGTTCCTATCGGCCGTATTCGGCGAGTGACAGTAGCTGTCAAATTATTATTCAATAAGTTTTATAAGGTGTTCGTAGTTTGCTGACAGTGTGTGAAGATGACGTTTATTGATCGAAGTAGATTTAGCTAAGCAAGTTCAGCGAGCGCATTAGGAAAAGACTTAATCTATACTAATATTATAAAGCTGAAGAGTTTGTTTTGTTTGTTTTGTTTGTTTGTTTGTTTGTTTGTTTGTTTAAACGCGCTAATCTCAGAAACTACTGAACCGATTTGAATAATTCTTTTTGTAATGGATAGCCACATTCAACGGGAAGGTTATAGGCTATTTTTCCGCAATTTCTACGGGAACGGGTACAACGCGGGTAAAACCGCGGGGCGCTGCTAGTTACTAATAAGTGTACATAATTTTGTCGTAGTAAGAGTCTTCTGAGCTCAGCCCCTCGTCTGCACAGGCAAGTTATTAGGCACTTTGGTTGTGACCGTTTAAATAGTAGCGAATTCTTTTCGTTGTTTTACGGGTAGCTGACTTTTATTAGTTTATGCCAGTGACGTGGAAGACTGATATACCTACAGTGGGTGTATGTCGATACCTTTGGGTAGAAAGGTCGTATAAACCAAAACCTGACTTTTCAGGAGAGCAGAAAAACAATTTTTTTTTTACATAAACATTTATAACTTTTTTGTTTTTGAGGATATAAAAAAATGATCAATGAGAAAGGTTCTTACAATTTGCAAATGAAAAAGGTTAAATCATCAAAACATATCTATCTTCTTTTGTTTTAAAGTTAGCTTGGATTTACGTCTAAGAAAAAATCAATTCTTGGTTAATACACCCCATGAAAATGTACTTTAAAAAAACTGTATAGGTCGTATATCCATTTTTAGTAAGCTTATGGTCACATTTACTGTCGTAAAACCCATATAATGTAGTATTTTTTGTATTAAAAACCATTTTTAATCATAAATCAATTGAATTCTGACTAATAAATCAATCCTGTTACTCTCAGAATTAGTAGGAAATCAATTATTATTTTTCTTATACCCAATAATAGTCGATTCAAATAAAATAAAACTACCTGAAATACGAAATCAATAATTATTAAGTATTATACTACCTTCTATTCAACATTTACTATTATTTCAATAATGTTACAACATGCCTAACAGGTTTATAACAATTTTAAATTGAAAAAAATATTATAGCAACTTAAACTGAAATGTGAAATCTACTTAATCATAAAAAAAGCCCAAAAAATATTCATACTTCTTCTAAATTAAAGTAATCAGGCATTTTAATCATTTATAAAATTATGGCGTTGACGGGTTCTTTGAATTGTTTTTTAATATATTTGTATATATTTAAATGTATACAAAAATTAAAAAATGATTAAATACTAAATTCAATACATTATTTCATTAAAGCCTAGGTAAAATATTTAATAAAAAAACGATCAAGTACTAAACGTAACTAACTTTTGTACTAAAAAGTATAACTTATTTATGAATTATAAATTTATGAATTATTACCATAAATTATTTTAATTATTACTTTTAATTAAAATAATTTATAGTAATAATTCATAAATAATTAGAATTACATATATACAAATTTATAATTCATAATACAAATTTATAATTCATAATTAAGAATTGAAAATACAATTTCAAAAAATAAATCTATGTTTTTTTTACTAAATAATATTAATAAGGTAACGAACGAAATGTCAAATTACGTAAATACGAAAAGTTATTATTCTTTTATAATAATAATAACGTTGAATTTAAACTAGGTTTAGGTAATGCATTTAACACGTTAGGGCGTATAAACCAAATTACAATAAACGACGGTTTTTACGCCCTGAGTTAATATAAATTATGGTCATTACATCATAACAAAAGTACCAAAAAAAAATATTCGGCTTTTACATTGAAAATTTACCTTTTTTAAGAGTCTATGACCGAAAATTTCTGGGTCGTATTAACCATTTTTGTGCGAATTTCTGCATTTCGTATATACAGATCGATAGAGAGAAAAAAACTGAGAAAAACTGTATATATAACTCAATTTGGCCAAAATGGTTTATACGACCTTTCTACCCAAAGGTATCGATGTATTGTCAGCTCTGATAATTTTGAGCATTTTAGCGCTTTGTGTTACAAAATTTACTCATTGAAATGTTAGTTGATGGTATAGAAGTTTCAATACGAGTAGGACTTTTAGACAATAAGCCACTTAGCTTTCTGAGATGTAAACTTTTGTGATATCGCCATTTTGATCACTATCCGGTAAGCAAATATAATTACACTTCTAGACTCTAGAGTAGAATGAATATGTAAGTAATTAAATTAAAATAGATCAAGATCATATTTTTGAAGTGTCGTAATAAAAGTTACTTTTCTTGTTGGATTGCGGCCAAAATAATGTTTTGACATAATATTAGATACTTTATCATGGTGCCATAATTAATAATAATAAAATAACATTATCTTTATCGCTTCAAAGTGATTCTTCATGACCTCACTCAAGAGAATAATGTGATATCTTAATGCGTGGCATACCTTTTCATTGAACGTCAAAAGAACCGAAGTAACCGCTATGTAAATAATAATGTTTTAGGGCTGCTACACACTAGTTCGGGTCGACAGTTAGTCGGTTCGACATTTCATTGCCGAATGGCAAAACTGACACGAAACACTTAAATAGAGCCGCTAGACCTCAGCGACGTCAAATACGTCCTAAATAGTGATTTAATAAGTGATTTTTAATGGACGTCTCTCAGAGTGGAAGTCAGATTCCTAACTAATAACACCGATTTTCCGAACCAACACCACTTCTATAGACAAACCTTTAATGATAGATCAGAATGGAATGTTATTACTAAATAATGTTCCTCTACGGGAGGAATTATCTTTGGTTGGAAATTTGGCTGTTAAATTAATGAAACCGGTTTATGTGGCTTTCAAACTATAACGTTGTTACAAAAATACGTGACGTAGATTTAACTATTTTTAAAAAGAACCTAAGCATACTCTTGTTAGTTTCGGTTGTGCCACAAGGCCGCTTAATGCCAGCCCGAATATGTGTGTAGTTACCCTTAGTTAAGATGTCCTGTCAATACCGTCTGGTTTATTTTTAACATAGACACATATTTAGTAGCGTCTAGGCATTCTAGTGCTTCCTAAAGAATAGATGTGAATAGTTAGTTACTATGACTACGCTTAAGGTCTCGTTTAAACTAGGCTAGACCGACGCGACGGTCGTTTTTCAACAAAGGCTTCCGATATACCTAATTTCATTTTATATAAATATGTTTGAGAATTAAAACTGTTCTTATTCTTAAAAAATGTTTGATTGAGAACCACACATTGAGATCCAATTCAGATCATAAGGCTTCTAGGCTCTGCTCTCCATAATTTTTCTCAGAGAAAATTCCAATTTGATATTTCCTAAAAATTCCAAGGTCAACATATACCTGCTTTGGCAAATCTATACTAATATTATAAAGCTGAAGGGTTTGTTTTGTTTGTTTGTTTGTTTGTTTGTTTAAACGCGCTAATCTCAGAAACTACTGAACCGATTTGAAAAATTCTTTTTGTAATGGATAGCCACATTCAACGGGAAGGTTATAGGCTACTTTTCATTCCGAAATTCCCACGGGAACGGGAACAACGCGGGTAATACCGCGGGGCGCTGCTAGTGTTAAATATAGACCATCCCTAAAACCGACAGATTTTATGACAAGGAACATTCCATTAATTTTCCTTACCATAGAAAAAAATATTTTCCTCCATATAACGTTGTTTATAACATTTTTCCACATAAAGTAAATGATAATTCATAATTCCACTTCAAATACCGTAAATTCTCAATCCGTTTGTCGACTGTTAAAAAAGAAAAAAGGTGTAATTTTAATAAATGTCTACTTTCAACACAAATTTTTGCATTCAATTGTTTGATGTATGAAATTGAGTGTTTGTAAGCTATAAATTATAATATTGGCAAAACCAGGGATAACTTTAGACGACTTCACTACATAGTACAAAAAAAGTCGCTTTCCGCTGTCTGTCCCTATGTATGTATGCTTAGATCTTTAAAACTACGCAACGGATTTTGATACATCTTTTTTAAATAGATAGAGTGATTCAAGAGAAAGGTTTATATGTATAAAAATTCCCAAAATTCCCACGGGAATGGGTACAACGCGGGTGAAACCGCGGGGCGCTGCTAGTTTATCAATAAGGTGAAGGTGCCTCGAACCAAACTCATATCGAATACCTTGAATCTACCTGCGTCTATCACATTCATCTTACATTATTATCTGATTCTGCGGTTGTTCCACCTGCTACACCAATAGATGGCGCTATTGTTAACATTTTGTAGATAACGCTTACGTTTTAGTGAGATTTCTCACTCTAAGGTCAAACCCGTCGCATACGCTTAACGAAAAATATTCCATTCTTAAGGCGTGTAGATATATAGTTAAATAATAATATTTAATCATTTATTGAAATAACAAGGTTAATTAGACCCAAACTAAGCTTGTATTATGGAATCTAAATGATAAAAAGAAAGTATAATAAATAATGTATGATTAATTGTCCAACAGATCGACACGTATAGTTGAAAAGACCAAGTTGGGAGTTCTGAATGGACACGTGCACGGCGAGACGAGGCAAGCCAAGTCGAGGAAAGCTATTATACGAATGTTGGGTGAGTTTTACTATACTATAAGTACTACTTTTACTTCTTTATGCCTAATGACACACGAACCAAAAATTGTGCGGTTTCCGCCGAGTTGAAACGTCGCGTCGGCTTTAATTAAAAAATCAAAATTATGAATAGAAGCTGACCACAGACTACCTACACACAGGGCCTAATGTTCTGGGCAACGTAAACTTAATTTTATGAGCAATGCAAGTTGTTTTTTAAGATCATTTCAAAGTCCAGTAACATATTTATCAAATTTAACTTATTGAAATATGATAGCCTTATAATAGCCTTCTGTTTTAGGTAATTAATATTTCATATATTAATTACCTAAAACAGAAGGCTAGTCTAAACTTATTAAACTATGAGATATAATTACATTAAGTATACGTACTTCGAGGCGTTAAGTAACTAAACTAACTTTTAAACGTTTACAAAATACCCAATTCATAATCTAGTCTTTTTAAAACTTATCGTGTCCAAACTAAAATAAAATACTTAAGTTATTCCCTCGGCTTCAAAACTGCTGTTTCGTACATTTTGAAGTTTTAAGAAGACTTTCAAAGAAATAAAGTTTAATATCAAAATGTGAGATATTTTCTGGCAGTATACATCTACGGGTAAATAGGATTAATAAGACTTATGTACAAGTGGAAAACTTATTAAACTTGGACCGGTACGAATGTTTCGTCGAAATGTTTTTCTTTTTTCGACTCGTCGTTGTTAAATTGACTTTGTAGAATAACTTGATCGAATGTCCTTGAAAGATATTATTTTAATGGCTTGCCATTCGATTTAAATTGAAATTTAAGGTAAAAAATCACTTAACAGTCGAGTACTTAAATTACTTGACTCTATAAAAAGTCAAGGAGTTTTGGAAATATTTTGTACTCAATATTAAGTATATGAAACGATCTAGGTATGTCCTGCGGTTTCACCCGGAGTTTTCCTTGATAGAATGTCGGATTAAGTAGGAGCTTACAGTCTAAAATTTATTAAAACTGTTTCACTTATCAGATTGACAGTTAGATAAAGCTACTTTCGTAATTATTATATATAATAGGCATTGAGATATGGTTTTTATGGTATCAATATAATTGAACTAACCAATTAAGTAGTTTCTAAATTTAAAAAAATATAACTAAAAGGCCTTTGCCCAACAGTGGGACATTACAGGCTAATACTTTACTTAACTTTTATAACTAAAAAATAAACAACATATTTTTTTCTGTGAATTTTTAAAATGTTTGATCACGTGTTAGTTCATGTAAATTTCACAAATAAACTTATTATAAATTTATTTATATTTTCACGTGATATCGCAACTTTTGCGCCTACACAAGTCATTAATACATAAACATATTATATTACTGAAAATGAAATAGTTCATTTTATCAGAAATATATTTTTCAAAAAAATATCAACGAACAGTTGTAAATAGCTTTCTATAATAAACAGTGTCTGATAGACTTTATTCGAAGATTTTTCAAGTAAAATGATTTAGAAGAACATCAAACAAACGAGCCAAATAATCTATAAAGGGTATTAATTATTCAATAACTGCAGTACAAACAAAAATATTTTTATATATATATTAACTTTATTACTTTCTCAATAATAGGTCAGTTTGCTTTGGATTTATACCCGTTACAGATTGTTTGATTAAATTAATTCGGACAGAATTATTATAAGCTAAGTATAACATTTGATTGAATCACATAATATGCTTAATGAAACCCAAACTAAGCAAAGTTATATAAAAAATAAGATAAAATAAACATAAAATTAAATTATAAAATTATAATACATATGTGTTGTAAGTATGCTTAACAGTCAGCCCAAACAGAACATACACCCTTATAGTTAAAGACGCCCCCTTAAAGTTAAAGACATACAATAGACGAGTTGGTAGGTAACCTATACTTTAACTGTATCTTATAGTTTAAGTTATTAACTTAATAAACATCAATACTTAACGGTCATCTTATCTGTACATGACCATCTTAAACTCAATTCAGAAATCAGCCGGGAATAACGTAATTCAAAGAGAACGAGTGACCTCAAACGAAGCACGTAATAGTTAGCTACAAGTATCCTGTTTCAGTAAATAGTATTTAATACAGTTAGTTGTGACCATTTACACGTTACAGTATATTAGGTATATATAAGGTATCATGTTTCTTCTTTAAACTTTAGAGCTGGGCTCTTGTCGATGGAGTTCTTTCCACTTTTCTCTATCATCTGTCATTCTCTTCAGCTGCTGGTACGACACGACTTTTGCTCTTTCCTTTTGTATCATGTTTACCCTGAATTATTTATTAAATGTAAGTATAGTTAGCCACAAAGGGCTGGACTGACACTCTGAGTCATTTCTGCAAAGGTTGGCCATCGCCAACCAGAGGGGTGACGCAAGGGGTGGCTTATTATAATAATATTAGGTTTAATTTAGCTTAACAATGAGTTTAAGTAGTAATTGTATAAAGTAATTAGGTATTTAATGTATACCGACATATTTAATTTCATGTTTTACCATTGACTAGCAGCGCCCCGCGGTTTTACCCGCGTTGTGCCCGTTCCCGTGGGAATTTCGGGATAAAATGTAGCCTATAGCTTTCCTCGATAAATAGACTATCTAACAGTGACAGAATTATTCAAATCGGTTCAGTAGTTTCTGAGATTAGCGCGTTTAAACAAACAAACAAACAAACAAACAAACAAAACAAACTCTTCAGCTTTATAATATTAGTATAGATTAAAATATTTATAATGTTAGCTCATGATTGTAATGTTAAGCATACCGAAAATTTAAATCAAAAAGAGTGCGAGGCAGTAATATCTAAGTTTGTCAATAAAAAACTAACCAATTATGGCTGTGTCTGCACAACAGACTTAGATCTGAAGGTTTTTATCAAACCAGTAAATAACAAATATACATCGTTAATTTTATTACATTGTATTTTGTAACTTCTCAATTTGCCTATAGTTTGTATTTTATTTCAATGTTTTCTAAATATTGTTTACAAAATGTTTACCCAAAATTCAATCAATATTTTCCACAATGACACAATGACAGACGTCAAACTTAATGCTTATTATGCTAATCATTAAGCAAAGCTATCCTTAAAGATAGTATATGTCGGCTTACCAGGGTGTGTGGGCGAATAAACTAATTTATGAGTGAGTGTGGGCAGGAGATAGGCAAAATTAATATTTAATTACTTACTTAAACGGACGATAACGTATGTGTATGTATGTATGTATCCTACTAATATTATAAATGCGAAAGTTTGGGAAGATGTATGTATGTATGTTTGTTACTCTTTCACGAAAAAACTACTGGATGGATTTGGATTAAACTTTACAGCAATAGGTTATACATCAGAATAACATATCGGATACATTTTATCCCGAAATTCCCGCGGGTACGGGTACAGCGCGGGTCACACCGCGGGGCTAGTAAATAATAAATTATGTATTGCATATCAAGGTGAATTAGACCCAAACTAAGCTTTAAGTTTTTATTATGGAATCTAACTAACTGGATATTACTAGACATTTCGGCCACATACGGTGATTTTCTTCAGGAGTTTCAGGTGTTTTCTTTGCATGCGCATTGCAGAAGGTGCCTAAGTAAATATTTAATATCACTGAGAGATATTAATAGAATGATAAAGTATTTAAAAAGTTAAGATCATCTATTTTAATATGCTTAGCATCGATTTCTGACAAAATATTTTTACACTAAAATCGTTTTCAGTATAAGAAGTAGAATAATAAAGTAAGAATAGCAAGAATACGTGCTTGACTTGTATGTGTTTTGATATTAAAAAGGTAAAGAAGAATAAAATTCATGATATAAATATTTAACATATTCCGAGAAAATTGTCAGAGAATTTCGATTGAGTTTCCGGACCCAATAATTCGGCGAACATGTATCGAGTCCATCTGGTATTACAAGAGGTTATTACTTATCTACGCTTTTAGCATAATCTCTCTGTGAATAGTCGATGCTTTTGAAACACTCCAACGATATGATAAACCAACCCATCATATCAATCGCAAGGTCACTCGTCGAAATGGATTCAAAGATACATTAGTATTCTGGGTTTACACAGGCGGAGAGGATCCATTACTTACTAAGTATGCTGCCATAACCCATAATGCTATTTGAAATTTATTGCATATTTTGACTTGAGGTAATCTTTAGGGTCAACACAAGCGTGCGCCCGTCGGTTCACTTTTGTATGACACCGCACGTGACGGGCGCACGCTACGGTTCACTTTTGTATGAAGCCACATGCGGCGGGCGCACGCGGCTTGCGCACTCGTCGGTTCACTTTTGTATGGAACCGCGGCGTGCGCACGCTTAACGCAGTGTCGGCCCTAAGAGCTCGTTCCCACTTGTTGGTTGTCGGAACTTACATTTTATCGGGTGTCACTACATCTGATATCTCATGGCTCTGACACAAAATTGGGCCACTGGGAAGTCCGATGAAATGTACTTTTTCGCATTGAAACTACGTTTACGGATACACTTCGCTTTTGTTTTAAATCTTTGACACGTATCGGCCCCTTTACAGGCACCGTGGTCACAGAAGACTGAGTAGTGTTCGCTAAAACTTACGGAACCAGTGCCTATGTACTTTGTCATTCACTGATAGACACTCGTCTTTTTATTGTGCCAATATAGCGTAGTTTTCAGGAGCGAAAATACGTTGCCAATGAAAAGAAAAACTGTAAGTTGCAATTTAAATAAAGCTGCAATATTTCTATTCAAATGAAATATTATATATTCTTGGAGTGAATGGAAAGTATGCAGTAGTTTCTTATTAGCTCTCAGACGTTTGAAATGGTTCCAACCATTCACGAAATCACGTTAGTTATTCAGGAATTCACGTTATCTTGTTGAACGTTGGATAGACTAACATTACTCATTTTGCTCCTCCTCATTTTCTTCTACTCCATACCAGGCCTCCGTCACTCCATGTACTTGCGCGTTATAATTACCTACCGCCCGGCCGAGCGGTCTCGGGCCCTCTGGGGCCCAATTCAGTGTGGTTGCCGCAAGCGAAGCCACAGATTACTAAATAGTTACTACGTAGCTCTGTTTTAGAATATTAGTTTAGCGATGCGTCGCCAATTTAATTTTATCGAAGAGGCAGCCCTGCGATTGCTGTGGGATCGCGCGGTGCGAACCAATCACAACTGTACGCTTGAGAATTTAGGCACATTTTAGCGTGCAGCGGTTGCTGACGCGACGGAGTAGGCAATTATAGCAGTAGGTATTGAACATTTTCTTCAGAGTGAAGTATCTGTTACGTAGTAACTATTTAGTAATCTGTGTCCATACGTTTACTTATTTTCTTAAAGGGACCGAAACGTCACATAAAAATTTAAAATAAATACTAAGTGAATCCGTGAACGTAGTTTCAATTTATAATGAGTAATATGTTCTTTATTCTTGTTTATGTTTCATGTACATATACAACCAGCAGCGCCCCGATTTTACCCGCGTTGTGTCCGTTCCCGTTAGAATTTTGGGATTTTTTATTCATATAAACCTTTGTCTTGAATCACTCTATCCATTTAAAAAAACTGCGTCAAAATCCGTTGTGTATTTTTAACGATCTAAGCATACATAGGGAGAGACAGACAGCGGAAAGCGACTTTGTTTTATAATATGTTGTGATAGGCAATAGGCAAAGTGTAATCTTCAAAAGTAATTTAATAATAATTAAAGAGATTAATTTTCAAAGTAGTTTCATTAATTTCATGGGATTTATCGTTATATTTGTTGTCTTTTTAACACATAATGTAAAATTAGACTGATGTCGTAAACAATGTTATACATGTTGTAAGCCGGTATGTCAATTGTTTGCTCTTAACTTTATTGTTCTATTTTGAAAAACTACCTTGACGCCGTCGCCGTTCCGTAGCATCCCTCGCATTGTTGACATCAGCGTTGACCACTAACCTACTCGAACTTAATTAAAAACTATGATCTAGAGAGTTCAACATAAAGCGATCGTCACAAATATCATTCAAACGTTTGCATAGTTCACCGACTCACCGCTTGCTCAAAGTTAAACCGATATTTAACTTTAGCAGAAAGACAGTAAGTATGTTAGGAAGTTGTTGCCTTGACAGTCTGTCACGAGTTGAATATTAATAAATCCTCGAGTGCCGAACAATTTCCATTCGATTTATTATTCAATAGAATACTGTAAAGATTATCTTGTTCAATATTTATTGGCATACTTTAGAACGTGTCAATACTATTTAGGTAAATCTTTTAAGGTAATACTGGCAGCGCCCCGTTCCTATACCCGATTAGAGCTATGTAGGTATGTAGCTCTTCCCATGGGAATTGCAGAATGCAAAATGAAGCGTCATATACGTACATAATTATAATGTTGGAAAGTTTCATCGGCTTTGATAAGTTAGTTTAAACTTTTTTTTAAATGTCATTGTGACTTCGTTAATATACTTTCTTGACATAATCTGCGTCGTTTCTAAATAATCCTTGAAATCGACTTTTAAAATGTGTTGTACACCTACTCCATTAGGGATAAATAGTTTCATCAAAGCTTATCTCTTGTCCGAGATCGCACTGGCCTCTAGAAAATATCAAATTGGGTCATATTGGCCGGGGAAGGCTAGCATAGTGTTTATAGATGCAAGCGACACGTGAAATTGAAGCCGCGGTTACTGGTTGATACTTCCGGCATGCGCGGGGTCACTAGATTATTTGAGACTAAGTGAATAGGGATATTTTAATAATTCCCGAAATTCCCACAGGAACGGGCAAAACGCGGGTAAAACCGCGGGGCGCTGCTAGTACCCTACCATTTTCGATGTAAATACTGTAGTAAGAGATCAAAGATAGCCAATATAAACAAGCAATTTAAATACCTATTTCAATGAATTGAACCGTCAAATTGGGTCCAAACATTACCTATTTTTCTCAGCCGTTTGTAATAGGCCTCTTTGATATCAAGTCTCATCAGATCTCGAGAGCTTTCTTACATTATCGTTTGAGATGTAAGATGACTATGATAGAAATAGATAATTCCTTAAGCTAACACTACTCATTTTGAATTGTAAACAAATGTAAAATTAAAGCGAAAGGTATCAGTAGGTAAACGGAGTTTCAATTCAGAAATACATGATATAATGTACGTTGACCTTTCAAAACTTAAATGATAGAAACTGGTCCTGTGAAAGTTGTAGAACTTTCAGTTTACATGGCCATGTACAAGGGATATTAATAAAACAGGCGAGTTCAGATATTTCTCGCTCACTCGCTTGAGTTCTCTTAAACCGCCACCCCACCTCGCCGTCCAAGCGAAGCTACGCCATAGGCGCAGCGATGAAGGGTGTTTTTAAAAACAGACGTTTTGACACATTCAAGGGGAAGTCACAGGGTCACTTTTATCCCGAAATTCCCATGGGAATAAGACGGGGACAACCGCGCGAAGCAGCTAGATAAATACTCGTAAGTACATTGTGTCCATCAAAGCTCGCAATTTCTAAAAATTAAATTCGTGGGCGTACTTTTCATCAATTTTCAATTTCCAACTAGAACCTTCACTCACCTATATTAAAACTTAATTTATGTCATCTCCATCATCTTACTAATAATGTCAGTCAGCTCTATAGGTTGTTATCCTAAAATGAACTTTTGTCAGGTAAAAGTAAGGCTCATTTTTAAACCGTCATATAAATTATCTTCATCGGATAACTTTGACAGATAAATTATGATAATTTATTTATACGTTAAGAATGTTTTGATATTTTATGAGTTTGAGGGTGCCTTCCATCAGAGAGCTATGCTACGTTGGGTAACCACCAACATATCCAAAAAACGTTTGTGATAACTTTGATACTAGTGGCCTGAAATTGAAACCTGGGCCTATCTTATATATATCAAGCAAATAACAAAGTTTCAAATTGTTAAGTCAATAAAGTTATACAAAAGAATAAGCACTGAGGTTGACTTGAAATTTCTAAGTGGTCAAGACGCAAACATTTGGAAAGCGGTTAACCATTTCACTTTACTTAGATAAGTTTTAATGTAATATTACTTCAATGAGAAACTTAAGTACTATTTTGAAAGTCTACTTATTTGTTACTAAGAGCATCACAAGGCTGTACGAGGACAATTTATATCAATAAAATAATGCTTCATATTTATGTAAAACACCTAAATGAAAACACAAACCTTTTTATTCGGAATTTACATAATAGATACCTTTATTAAAATTATTGCCTAATTTATATTGCCGACAAATGAAATTTTAATGAATCCTTTTGCCCTATTAGGTTCAATTTAGATCATTTTGTACATTTAATTATAAATGTTTGAATCCTCTTCTCTAAATAAAATCCAGTCCTTTGATAGGCTCGAGGGAGGAAATTTTGTCCTATGGTGTCGTGTCGAGCGGCGAGATGAGATAAAGTAAATATAATTACACCCGAACAAATTCACATACTGTTAACTGGAACCAAACTAAACTAAACATTTATCTATTTTCTATTTAATCGTATATATTTTTTAACGACTGCTAGTGCTTAAGCAATTTCAAAGAAAAACTATATCTAGTCTATATTAACTTGATATATAATTTATTTCAAAAGTTACCTATTAATATGAAATTTTCCGAACATATTATAACTTTAATGTTTCCAACAACATACGAAACTATTTCGTTATTGGAAACATGATACTTTCGGGTTGATTGTTAAAGTTTTAATAGACATTGCACACAAACGTATAGCACTAACGGATTTGCTCTTCCACTACAAGCGAAGCGAAACAACATAATTTCGTTGATGTGCACTTTAAAGCTTTACCGACTTTCATAAACACTTTAATAAAAACACTGTACTTACGCGACGGATATCATTTCAATACGTGAAACATAGTCCCTGTGCTAACGTTATTCCGAAAGGTATTTGACCTTATAGGAAACTCATTTTTATTATATTTCTCTGTACGAAAGAAATGGAATAAGCACCGAATTTTGGTCTTACAATAATTTATAGCAAGAGTACAGTGACCTTGTTTTTAATCGGCTTCGAAAATCAAAAGGCTCTCAATTCGAGTGTATGTTTTTTATGTTTGTTTCTTCCTATTATATATATGTTACGGCTAATGAGTGTGAACATAACCTTAAGATTAGCCGGCTAAACTTAGGTTTATCTTCGGGGTGGTGTTAGTTTCTTCTACCTTTAGCCGGCTAAGTATTCGAATACGGTGTGCAACATCAATTATAGATGTTATCAGTATTCATAAAGAAAGAGAAAAGACAATCCTGACTGACTGATTCACTGAGTAATGTATAAACAACCAGCGGAAATTACTGTACCTATAAACTGGTACAGTTGAAATTTGGTACAGTGTGGTTCCTTTCATGATGTAAGTGAGTGAGTACTAAGAAAGGATTTTGAGAAATTCGACCCCTAACAGGGGACGGCCCTTTCACCCGAAGCGAAGCGAGGGCGGACCGCTAGTAATAATGTAGGTACCGATAACGAAAAGGTTGTATGCATTGATTCAATTAAATTTGACGTAGGCAATATGTGACGTCCCTATGTAAGGCCAGCCATCCTAGTAGCAGCTGAGCTTTACGTTGATTAACAATCGCAATGAGTTAACACTGCTCAGTCACACTGCGCCACGGCCACGAGCGCTAAAATAGTTAAAGAGCTACCACCAGTTATCCGCAATGAAATGTGTCGGTTAACACAGCTGTAGTCAGTACTTATCTAGATATCTTTACCAAAATCTTATTTTGCACCAACTTGTGGAATTATAATTAAGTCAAATTCGGGTAACTTTTTAATAGGTTTACTGTCGGTATCCAGTGTTGATTTAAGAGCTTAATTGAGGTCATCAAACTAACTGGTGCGTTTGATTAACAAAGTTGTATTTGTTCAGGCAGTTGGTTTTACTTCAATACTCGTAGACTAACTTAATCTAAAAGACAAAATTAGAATATTGACTTCCGAGTGACCAAGTTAGTAGAAATGCTAAACTACTTTATGTATTGTCTAGGCAAAGATGGCGTCGCGTTAATTTCACTGATTCAGCATTGAAGATCTTAAATTGGAAGTTAGATTAAACTGTCATAAACTGAAGTCTATTATAGTGTTCTGCTTTGTTGGAGCGTTGATCTAGGAAGGGAGATGTCAGAGGTAAATGGCCTCTCGATGAAAGTTGAAAAACCTTCTAAAAATAGACTTGAATAACAATTTGGAAGTCTAAGGCTGTCTTGACATGACTTTATACTCTGCCGCGCCTACCTTCTTTATATTATATTAAAAGAAGTATTAATAGAACGACAGAAGTAGTCTTTTGAAGTTCTCGTTAAAACTCCAACAAAATTAAGCCCATTAAAATATTTTACCATATTTCTAGAACCTTTCTGTTAGTCAATTATTTAAATAATGCCAATGGAAATAATTTATTTGCATGATAAAAACTAAAAATTTTATGGAGCTGAAAACGATTTTTTATCATTTATCTGATCTTTAGCACAGTTAATAACAGCTCAATAGTCTGTTAACTTCATTGTGAAAACCTTTTAAATGACCTCTTTTGAAATATTTTACCATATATTTGGTATCAACCTCTTCTGATAAGACAGTTATTGAAATATCCAATACCATTGGAGAATATTTTATGATGTGGCGCTTTTATGGAGATTATAGTAGTTTTTATAATGTACTCGAAGTGTGAATAAAATCTCGCTTTATCCGCGTTGTGGGAATTTTGCCATGAAAAGGAACAAACCTTCCTCTTGAATCACTCTTGTGTTTTTGTGAAAACCGCGTGACAATCTGTTTTAAAAAACAATTACATACAGACAGACAGCTTTTGATGACTTTATTTTATTGATATTAACTCGAAAAGGATCTAGAATTCATTTTTTGTCACCAAATCAGCGGTTTTCAAAACAGAAGCGGCCTCTTTGGTGTATTCCTCTTTCGTTTAAACTCAAAACAACAGAACCAAATGCATTCACACACCAATTGAGTTCTCAGAATAATATGTCCTCCCGGTGGAAACAATGAGATTACTAAGAGAGAGAGAGGGAGAGAGAGAGAGGGGGGGGTTTAAGCTTTATTACCTTAATCCTGTTTCAACGTTTCGCTCTAGTCTTGTGTATTTACTACTTAGATCAGACTCAGATCTAATAAATGATCACTCAAGATCCAACATTAATAAAGATCAAAGTTACATTATGGTAAATGGCTCTTGATAAGCTCTTGTAATTCTATATACTGTAAGCAAATACTCTATATTGATGTTCATGGAATGGCAATTAAGTGATAGAGAAATGTAAATATCTAATAAGTAATTATTTAAACTAATCCTCACAGATCTATGTATTATTATAACATATTAAACTAAGTCCTGTATTTGTCTTTCTTTCCCATTAAATACTAATACCTACTACCCACCAAATTTGTAGGAGGTTTCGCCGATGAATGAATGATCCACAACCAAAGTAGTGAACTCCAAACAGCCTCGGTGGTCTTGTGGTTTGAGCGCCCGGCTCACGACCCGGAGGTTCCGGGTTCGATTCCCGGTGGGGACAATATCTCACAAAAATCTCTTTGTGAGATGGTCCTCAGTTTGATTAGGACATTGCAGGCTGAATCACCTGATTGCCCGAAAAGTAACATGATTCCGTGCTTCGGAGGGCACGTCAAGCCGTCGGTCGCGGCCCGGTTATTACTATCTACGGATAGTAGTCGTTACATGAGCCATGTCAAAGGCCTTTGGCGGCTCAATAACTCTGACACCAGGATTGGTCAGGTTCACACCATCCACTCGATTTTCTTCTTCTTCTTCTTCATCGAGTGGATGGTCAACCTGATGAAGAAGAAGAAGTAGTGGACTTTCATGAAATTCCCACGGTTCTAGTGCAAAGTATCTTTATTTTATACACTTTTTTTAAAGAAAGAAGAGATGTCAAGTACAAACTTGTGGTTATCCATGAACTTAAAAAATGTAATCGTAGATAAATTAAGAAGGTGAAGTCATATACATAATTCACATCGTCCACGTCACACATCACATCGTTCACATCGTCCTTTTGTCGTACGACACACGAAATTAAACACGTAGATATCATGTATGTATTTACATACATAGAATTTCTTTATTAAATCTCTGGAACATTACACAGTATAAAATAAACATGATTTCCTGTCTCGTAAAATGAAGATATTTCATTGTTTCAACATTCATTGTTTTCTAAATCAATTCCATTATAATGAGTTTTTGAAATAATTGGATTTCGTGTCAATTTGTTTCGTGTGTGCTACAGTTGATGATGTTAAAGGTAAACCATTATAAAGTTGTATTAATTTTTATAATTACGTAAGCAGACACTACGTAATGTTGCTTACATTACTTAGTTTCGGTTTTACAGAAATATACTGAAACTTTAGACGGATTTTTACTTTTCACAATTTCGAACACTTGGTCGATCTCTCTTTAACGAAAAAGCAAGCAAGCAATGTGTTGAGTACTAGTGAAAACACAAAATACAGCACTAGCAGCGCCCGGCGGCTTTACCCGCGTTGTACCCGTTCCCGTGGGATTCAGGATGAAAAGTAACCTATAATCTTTTCGTTGAATGTGGCTGCCCATTACAAAAATAATTTTTCAATTCAGATCAGTAGTTCCTGAGATTAGCGCGTTCAAACAAGCAAACAAACTCTGCAGCTTTATAACATTAGTTTAGTTTCAGTTGACCATACCTAATGAAAATATTAAATTTGTTCTTGTTCACACTACCTAGTATAGTGGAGTAGCGAGTTCCAGTTCTAGGTGCGCTGACCAGTTACCACTAACCTATTCGAACTTAATTTACTTTAAGGGTGGGGCTAGATGGACGTTTTGTGAGTTGCCTAATTCGGTCGCGTAATTTTTGCTCAATAAAATTCACAACTCATTTTGCGTCGCCAAAACAGGGCTTTTGTATGAAACGAATGCAGCAGAAATTACGTGACTCACAACACAAAACATAACACCCTAAGTTCCGATATGGCTTCACCTAAGTTCCGACTCAATCGTCCGCAACCATCGCTATGAAACCATTATATGCTTTTACTAAAATACCGTCCGTAAAGTTTTCACTGCGGTTGACCAACTCACCTCGGCCGTCAGAAACTAAATTCAGTCTAACTCTACACGTGTTTACGATCACCTACTTTACTCTGGCTGTGTGTCAACGTCGGTATGAGTACTTCTTTCGAACATTCGACAAACATATTTACAGACTCTTAGTGGAATGAGGAGTGACTCGAATAAATGAGATTCTGTCCAAAATAATGTCTACTCTAGCGTGGCCCGAGTGTCGTTGAGTGATATTTGCTCTTTCGAGTGTTTAGTGAATCGGATCAAATGAAAATGTTGATTTGTCTTTTGTCAGTATCTGTGTGCTTACGAGTCTGGAATCGATGGTTTTTTCATTTAACTATGGTCTTGCCAATGCCTCCGTGGTCTAGTGGTTATGCACTCGCCTGTCAAGACTGAGGTATCGGGTTCAATACCCACTGCTGCTTCTCATCTCACTGAAAATATCAATACTGTAAGATAGATTAGGCGTAATCACTACGTTTGCCTAACGCGGGTTGATGATCTCAATCCCAAGCCATGTTTGAAAAGTAGGAAACATGTTTGCGCTCGACCTGGGACAACTAATAATATAATTTCATTTGTTCCAGCGGCTGTAGTGATCGCGTTCTTCGTGTGCTGGGCTCCGTTCCACGTCCAGCGCTTGTTCTACATCTACGGCTACCAGCACCCGCAGTTCAACGTGATCAACGAGCATTTGTTCAACGTGGCGGGCGCGCTGTACTACGTGTCCGCTACAGTCAACCCGATATTGTACAACGTTATGAGTGGGAGGTAAGGTGATCTGATGTTTTGTTGTCTGTAGGATTCTGTACGTCAAGGGAAAAGGATCTTGAGTGCTTGGATTTTAAGGATAATAGCCTGTAATCTTTCTCTGTAATGTGGTTCTACCTATAACAATATTTTAAAAGTAAAAGTAATAGCCTGTTGTCCCACTGCTAGGCAAAGGCCTCTCATCTCACTGGATATGAGTACAGTGAGGAGGATAAGCATTAGGCTAACCATATTTGAAAAGTAAGAAACATATTTTCGCTCGATCCGCGAATTAGACCCGGGTCGGGCAAGCGAGTGCACATACCACTAGACCACCGAGGCGTTACCGATATTATTAAGCGTAATTTTTTATGTTTGTGTGTTACGGCTAAAATATCACTCGGTTAAAAAGATTTCATTTTTATAAGATCACTCGGTTAGTTCAAGGAATTATGACGCTGGCATCTGTTGCTTGCGACCCTAAATAAATAAATATAAATTCTAAAAGACCCTAAATAAATATAAATTCTAAATCATTTGGTTCTCCTGTCCATCTGTCAGTCTATCTGTTCGTCTGACACACACAATTTGCTCGCAAACTAATTGAGTCTTGATATGAAGAATAAATAAAAAACGACCGATATATATAGGGAAGTATACATGGACTATGTATTTGGTCCATTTTTATTACATAAAATAAATAATAGAAACGATATTGTTATAACTGCTTCCCGGATATCGACGTCCGCTTCCAAAAAATATTCAATTATTGAGGGTCCACATTTATTTTAAGCTTTTATTTCTAAACTTATAAAGCTTATAAGAAAATAGGCTGTACTCAAAGTAATGAGCTTAAATAAATTGGTAAGGCTTTATGTATTTCAATCAAAACTCAAGTTTTGGCCATCCTATCCTTATAGTGATGATTTTAAACAGCTTTTAAGCTTCTAGCTTGATCTGACGATTAAATTAATCAACTAATACGGGTGTAAGTACTGACATAAAAAATAAACAGCTACTGAACCAAGTAGTGTCAAAACTAAACATAAACATTCTACCAGGTTAACTACTCAACTAAATGAATCTACGTAAAATATAGGAAATGCAATTATTTCTATATAAGCCCACCACGTATTTTCAAATTTATTTATTTATTTCAAAATTCAATAACATTTCATTGAAACAAAATAACATTATCTGTCTAAGATTTTTTCAATAAAATGCTACTACGATATTCGTAGCCCGTAGCCGTAGCGGCCGTAGCGGGACGGAAGACTCGTAGCGGATGCTACGTGACACGATCGTAGCGCGTAGATTTCACTTATATTCGGATAAAATCTTCGATTTTCCTTCTTACATTTTTATAGGATACGTATAGATTTTTACGTTATGAATAATATTTAATATTTATAATTTACTTAAAAAGTGAATTATAAAAAAAATATCAAAAATGATTTAGGTCTAATAGAGTTCGTCTTAAAAAATCTGTTTTTTCATTTTAGTTTTCTTTAGTCAGTAAACTAAATAACATTGATTAAATAGAAGACTAGATGTCAGGTCGTTTTTAAATAAGTCTTAACTTTTGTTTATGTGAACGAGTTAATCTCAAAAAACTATCAGTCCATACATACAAGAAAACAATTTAAACTATTGCTGCTAGTAATGAACAATTGTGAAATGTTATTATTAAAACCTTTGTCATTCCCGTTTTATCTCAAAGGATACATGCATCATTAGTTATGATATTAGTATGAATGCTACCACAACATCAAAGAGAGACTTGCAGTTTTTCCAATAAATCTAATGAACTGAATCATCCGACTCTATAAGATGCTTTGCGGTGCATATACACGTGTGGCCGTGTTATACAAACATTAACTTCTTTCTGTGAAAACTCTGAAGCCTACGAAATGAAAAGCTAACAGAAAAGAGCAAACAATCCTGGAAATGAGCCCTGACTTTGACATTAATTTAAAATTAAATAATGTTTGCGTATAGCAAAGAATAACTAAGTACCGCAGAATAATTTCCCGTGGGAATTTTGGGAAAGTAGTACGAAAAGTAAATATTTCATAGTTAATACTGCATTATGGCATAAGTTAGTACACAAGTTTTAAAGATAATTTATTCCCATAAAAAAGTAGTTTTAAAACCTTTGTCGAAATATTTTTAAGCGTAATGTAAACAAATATTTAATCCCAACCAACGGAAATTTCCACTTTCTCCATTCTATTTAAATTGAAAACGTCAAAGTTATTGGCAATGTGTGGGCACAATCAATTTATTAACTACAACAATATCCATTTGTATGTTAAAGTTCTCTTGTTACAAGTACTCAGGTGACCCTGTAGGGCAAAGGTGAAATTTTATAATTATTATTATCAAAGAAAAGAAAGAAACCTGCCAACCGCACTTCTACCATATAAATAAACCGTAATATTTTTAATAAAATATGAAATTCTACTTATCTCAATGTGACATATTGAGTCTTAAGAGTATTTGAATTTCAAAATTCAAATATACTTAGGATTGAGTAAGTAAAGTACGCGAAGCCTTGGAAAATATGAATTATTCGCGCATAAATCTCGGTGCGTTGTATTTCTTAAGCCGTGCACACATGAGTACCTAACTGAATCATTAATCATATACAGAAGGGCGCGAAAACTGTGAAATTATGTGCGCGAATTTGTGTCTGTCAGCTAACATTGTAATCTCCTCAAATAAGTTGTGTTCCATATTAATTGTTTTAGTAATTACACGCTGAATCTGTAGCCCGACCTATAATATTTAACGGGTAACAATTTGTATCTTCAGTGAGAAATGGTGGAATATAGAGGGCAATGTTTTGGAGTGAATTTTGCCTTACAGTGGTTCATTACAATTTACATTAATAGTCTAAGTAGAAGCACTTTAGTTAACAATTTCCATAAGATAATAAATATAAATAGAAACGAATCTCGCAACTTGTAACTCGCATAATGTCGGTGACGGTCATTACTTCATTAGTATAGTAGTTTTATTTCACGAGTGCCCCTTCTTCTTCTTATCGAGTGGATGGTCAACTTGACCAATCCTGGTGTCAGAGTTATTGAGCCGCCAAAGGCCTCTGACATGGCTCATGTAACGACTACTATCCGCAGAAAGTAACCGGGACCGACGGCTTAACGTGCCCTCCGAAGCACGGAATCATCTTACTTTTCGGGCAATCAGGTGATTCAGCCTGCAATGCCCTAACCAAACTGAGGACAGTCTCACAAAGTGATTTTTGTGAGATATCCCCACCGGGAATCGAACCCGGAACCTCCGGATCGTGAGCCGAGCGCTCAAACCACTAGACCACGGAGGCTGTTAACGAGTGCCCCTGAGCCATACTTATGTATTTGTCTTTGTATTCGTTACTAATGTTATAATGAGCAACGTTGTATTGGTTGTAAGATCATTGTTCACGTGCATTTGACATAGCTGTAATCAATTTCTCCGTTTACTCGTATCTTCTACTACTAAAACAATTGTAACGGACCATGATACACACTAAGACAATGTGCATGTACTTACATGAGAATGGTTCAGGGACACTCTAGAGATGAAACAAAAACTGATTTATTGACAAATTGTCACCAAATTCATTTATTCTCGCACCGTTTATAATGTAAGTATCATAAAGGTGACGCGCTAAAATAAATCTGTTCAGTGGAGATATCATTCGCTCCATCCATCACCGTCACCCACTAGAGAGGTAATCAAACCGTTTGGGAGTTTTATTAATCGAAAGAGTACTTCCAATTTGAAATATTATTTGATGAATAATAGTCAATATTTTGATAGTGATATCAACATTCGAAATTTCGATATCTTACTATTTTATGATATACTAGCAGCGCCCCACGGTGTTACCCGCGTTGTACTCGTTCCTGCGGGAATTTCGGGATAAAATGTATCCCATGTGTTATTCTGATGTACAACCTATATTACTGTAAAGTTTCATCCCAATCCGTTTAGTAGTTTTTTCGTGAAAGAGCAACAAACATACAACCATCCTCACAAAACTTTCGCATTTATAATATTACTAGGAAGTAGGAAAGTAGGATGTATGATCAATAATGCTAAACTCGCGAAGTCAAGAGGTCTATGTGGTTAATGTTCATAAGATAATGGGTCAATTTCTATTGCGTCGTCCCTAGAATGTACATTATTGTAAATATATGCAATACTATAGTTAGTATATGTCATTTTATTATCGTAATCACAGCTTATATTATGGTTCTATGATGATGATGACGTTATACAATTTGTGAATGTTGTATGTGAATGCTGTGGATGCCTGTAATTGGTACACATATTTGAATGGGAACGTTTACAATGCTGTAGCCATAATTTGATATATTGAAGCCGTTGGCAACCCTTATTAGATAAATAAGTAAATAGCTTTCGATAAAAGGTAACATAATATAGATACTTTAAATATTAATTATAATATTAATATAAATATTGGCTATGAATTTCTCTCTAACTTATGTTAACTAATGGATTAATCCGTTAAGTTTACAATTACTTTAGCTACAAAGGATTGAATAACAAAGTGTCTGATAAAACTTCTTCAGAACTAAACTGAACTACTTAACAGACACCGACATTTCAATCTATAGCATAGTGTTTCTTTGCAACTTTTCCATTCACAAACCAAAGTTCTATTTGGAATTGTAAATAAAATCAGTTATTTAAAGCTGATCACGTTCTTATCAGAAAAAGTTGAAACATAAAGCTTATAACGTATGTGAATATCAAATTGGTATTTGAAATTCTAGTAAAGGTCAATGATGTTTATGTATATTAAATAATCTGAATTTGTCTATTTATGAACTTGTTTTGTATAAAATTAGAGACACATAAATTATAATGCATTGGTTGGACAATTTTAATTTTAATGTAATAGGTTCTTTAGATAACGTAAGTAATAAACTTGAGCATTTATATATCTATGTTATTTATACGCTTCGGTGGTCAAGTGGTATGAGCATTCGCCTGCCAAGATTGAGGTCCTTGGTTCAATTCACGGGTCGAGCGAAAGCATGTTTCCTACTTTTCAAACATGGCTCGAGACTGACCAAGCGTGGTGATTACGCGTAATCCTCTTCACTATACTATCTTCAGTGAGAGGAGAGGCCTTTGTCCCAGTGCTGGGACATTACAAGGTAATAGTTACTACTATTCATCTAACAACACATACACAAGACTTTAACTAAATTCAATCGGATATCAACTCATATTAAAATAAATTCGATATTTTGGGACTATACAAATATATTTAAATATAAATAACCGCTACGTTACTTTCTTTCCTTCCACTATTTATACTATACAAGAGGCTTCGGAGTGCTTAGGTTCAAACGTAGGCAGATAAGTAGTATCATTAATAAGTATTTGTACCCATTTGGCGGCCTACGAAAAGCTTTGAGTTCGAAATATCAGGTATGTTTCCATTTCAAAGAATAGGAGTGTCTTGCCAACAAAGCTTCGCTTACTTTCTTGATTTAGAAGATGAATATGAATATTTTGGAGCTTGATTTTGATACGATTGGTTACCAAGTAATGCATAACCCTTATTAAAAAGCTCCTAAGTAAAAAATAAAACCTACTAAAAGCTTTCAGTTTGAGATATCAGGTGTTTCCGTTTTAAAGATTAGAAGTGCCGTGCCAACAAAGCCACGCTTATTTTCTTTTGATTTTGATACGATTGGTTACCAAAGGTACTGCAAAGCTCTGAGTAAAAAATAAAACCTACTTATCCGCCTTCGTGTAAGCTTTCAGTCCTAAATCTCAGAAGGTTTCAGAAGAATAATTTCAAGAAAAATCCTTATTCCTAAGACGCACAGAGATATGAAATTAGATTCGGTTCATTTCTAATAAATTCAGTGTCACATCGTGTGGGGTAACATCGTTATGAAACGGGTCAAGAGCGAGTCGGCACCACATTCGAGACTAACTACCTTAATTAATCGAATGACTAGTGCCTTGTACACTTGCATGTACTCGTAGTTTGTGAGGAAGTTATGGAAAATTTCTAGAATATGTGCTAGACCTTATCGTATCATAGGTCCCTATGTATCGTGATGGTTGTGAGAATAGATGGATGTATGCTCGTGAGCTTTTGATGTAAATGATAATATTATAGGTTAGTGGGAAATGTTTTGGATACTGGACAGATTTGAATGAAAGATATATGTAATGTGAAACAGAAATGGGTGTTATTACATACTAGCGGCACTTCGCGGTTTTACCCGTGTTGTACTCGTTCCCGTGGGAATTTCGCGATGAAATATAGCCCATAACCTTCCCGTTGAATATGGTTATAGGTAGCAAAAAGTTAGCGCGTTCAAACAAAAAACTCCTCAGCTTCATTATATTTGAATGGATTACATGAAAAATATTTTTGTATATTTGTATATTTTTGGTTGTATTTGTTCCATATATATGAATGTGTTTTGATACCCCTGAATAAATTAGTGGTACGTAGGTATAAACAAGAAAAGTTACGTACTAACGTGCTAATAATAATACTGAAGTAACTGTCTCTTACTCGTATAAAAACACTTCTTTTCATCTATTTACAAACAAACAACATACCTATGTTTTTATTTATACCGGGTCCTCATAATGTACCGATATCTTCAGTGAAATGAGAGACTTTGTATGCTAAATGTGCTTTCCATTCAAACGGTGCTGTGCGGTGCTCAAACGACCATTACAACGCATTGAAATAATCAAACAACGCCTCGATATTGTCAAAATATTTTCGTAATTAGGCTCCGATCACCTCCACTTGGCTTTAATGAAAAAGCGTTCAAATACTATCTGCTACAGCAGGGTAGGCCTCAGGGTTAAGTATAGCATCAAACACTGCTGCCCTGGGGGTAATGGTTTAATAATCGTGGCAAGATGTTAGTGCTTTGATGTATGGTCTTTACTTGAACTTGTAATGTTTATTTAACATTTATTAAAGAGTTATACAAATAAAAACAGCTTTGATGTAAAAACGTTTAGAAAGTACATAAAACAATGTTGCCGTTCAGCCTAGACGGTATTTGGTTCACGTGATTATATCAACACTATGGACACTTTACAACAAGCTAGTAAACTTTAATGGTTTAGTAGCAACTTTGCCGACTGTCCCTAACCTACAAATCTTTTCTGTGTTTTCATTTCATTTCTTTTAAATACTGTTTTGTGATTCAAATTCTTAAAGCGAAACAATTTGAAAACATAACGAGATTTTATACTTTATATGTTTTTAAGAAGCCTGTTAATACCCAAGGAGTAGAAGTTTAATTTTGTAAATTGAATCAAGAATGCATCAAATTAAAATTGTACCTAAACAATGTACCTAAATGTCTCGATGGTGGAGTGTTAGTAATAATTTTTTTTTAATGGCAAGTTTTAATAAAAATTTTAGGTAGTTAATTTGCTATCGTTAGGATTTACAGTACTTGGCATTAACCTTACTCTTCGGATCTTTGGAAAATCATCAACTAGATTCATTTTTGTAAGGCGGTAACTTGGTCTACGTCCTGTAGGAATTTTGGGATTAAATTTATCCCAAATGTTATTCTGATGATATAACCTATATTACTTAAAGTATTACCTATATGAACTACTAGCCGCGGCCCGCAGTTTCACCCGCGTTGTACCCGTTCCCGCGGGAATTCTGGGATAAAATGTGTTCCATGTATAATCTTTATTACCATCCACTCGATGAAGAAGAAGACTGTAAGGTTTATCTAAATACGTTCAGTAGTTTTTGCGTGAAAGAGTAACAAACATACACACATACATAAATCCTCACAACTTTCGCATCACTACATATTATAAAATAAAGTTTATTATTAGGTATACTTAAAACATTTGTTTATGAACGAATAAATAATTTGAATTTGATGTCGAAATTCCTAAGGGAACGGCTAGAACACAACGCTTCTATGAGCAGAAAGTACTTATACAGTGTATCAGATCAAAGGTTTCAGAATAAGAATAAGAATAATTTCCCGAAATGAATGCCATAAAATAAGAATATGATTCATTTCCATCGTCCAATTAGGGGGATATTAGGGCAATGCTTCGAACCGAATATTAAAATAGCTTGTAGCTTGTCATGATTTTTTCTATCAAGAAAGTACCTATTGTGTTATTCGTGAGTATTTTCTTCCTTATATTTCTAAGTAATTTGATGTCATAAATACCAGCCCGTGACTAAATTGAGATTGTTCCCATTCCCGTAGGAGTTTCGGGATAAAAAGTAGCCTATTCTTTTTCAATGTGTGGCTATAGAAACACATAGTGCGGGTGAGGGCCGGTTGTGGGTCACGTGACGTTGTATTCCTCGCATTTGTATGAATGGTGCCACACTGGCCCGCAGCGCGCCCGCACCCAGCCCGCAACCGCACTATGTGCCTCTTGAGCTTTATACAAAAAACAATATTCGAATCAACAGTTTTAGAGATTAATTAGCCTGTTCAAACAAAGAAGACATCAAGCTCTTCAACTTTAGTATACAAGGCTTTTTTAAATCGATCAGTATGGCAAGTTTGAAACCAATTTGAAGTTTGAATGATGCTATGAGTGACAATAAAGACTGCATTCATGATATTTTTTCAACATGCCTGCCACGCGCGATAATCGATCCGAGTAAATTATTAAAAAATAACCCCCTATATTTTTTTTTCATACCAATAGTTAACTAAAACAAATATATGTCGGAATGGCGTCCGCCATTATATTGAAAACACCAAATCAGTCAAAGTCAACTATCTTTATTCAGGTTTGAATTTACCACCCATTCGGAAGAGCATCAGCAGAGAAGAATGGGCAAGAAACTCTGCTGTCAGCTTAATCTTTTATACACGGGTTTATTTCATAACAATCATAACGTGTGCACCGGGCAACCGACGTCGAACGAATGAGACGTGTTTCTGTTCACATCGCCTTATATAGGATCGAAGTGGTGGGGTTAATCGTTGCACGTGTTGTTTTCATCCGATGAGGTTAGGCGCCGTCAAAACGTCCATCTCCGACACGGCCATCCTGCTAGCACACGTCCTCGTGTGTTAATCTGCAAAGAAATAACCAACGAGAGTATTTGTTCGCCTCGGCCACTTCTGACCAATCATATTTCTACAAACAACTCAAATAAAGAAACTTCGTAACTGTATAGTTTTTCTTTTAAATTACTCGAATAAAAGAGCCATAAGAAAATATCAACCAGAGCCATGTACCACTGTCGCTTGTAACAACAAATTAACACAATTTAATTAACCACACAAATCGAAACTTCACACTAGTAAGCCCTCTATCGCCACGGCTCTCCGGCCGACCAGCAATCGCAATTGCTCTCACTATGCATATCCATCAAGTGGATCGCCCATGTGCATCACCCTGTGACTGCCGAGTCTACTCCTGGACTCTATGGTTCCTCCAGAACCCGACCTCCGCCAGAGTTGCCTGCTACCGCGTACTCACGGACTACAATGTAGACACCGATTTCTACTGAGCTACGGCTACACGACAACCTCTGGTACGGTCCAACACAATACGGCCGATAGAGTCCTTACTCGAGTTTCCACCAAAACAAGTTTACTCATCCTCATCAGAATCACTATTAACATCAACTTCGACTGGTACATGACCTACTGGCATCTTGCGTAAGAAATCACAAAGTAAATTATGATAACGTTTCTACCAAAACCCTGAGGCCAGTAACAGTGACAGACTCTGGTTCATTATTCACAAACAATTAACAATTTAATCACAATTGATTTGCTACTGAGCCCTTATTCGTGGTCACAACAAGATTTAGCAAACGCATTTGCCCTTTATGCACTTCCATTTCGGAATGCCGAGTCGTCCCATGACTCTACGGTCTTCGCTACCAGGCAAGACCCGACCACACTACCCAGGGCTACCGCCTACTGCCTACCCACGGACTACTACAAGTAGTAGACACCGATTTCTAACGGGCTACAGCTACGGCACCCCGGTGCGGTCTCAGACTGACCCATCGACATAAAAACCCAGTAACAATCAACAACTTAATCAACCTCACTGTCTCCACCTTCGTCTGAGTCAGCCGTTACCCGCCCCACAGGCATCTTCCTAACACGATCATGTGCCTATTTGTAAGTACGTTTAGAGTTCAAAGCTTTCAACGTGTAACGATCACCATCGTTCGGTCACTCCTGACCTAAATAACTACTTCAACGAAAGACTTAGTAAAGCTCAAACTATTATTCTTTTCCAATGAACAAATTTAACTACCTCAATATTCATAATCACATTGCTTATCTCAACATAATACTAGAACATCGTCAGGCACAAGTACCCATTAAAAATCAAATTAATCTCAAATCAAAGTAAAGGTCAAGTGTGTGTGTCTATTGTCCGGCTATCCCCGTAGCCCTAATACGCAGTCATCCCTGTGACTGGCTGTGATCATCCCAGTGATCACCCATAACCCTGATCATCCCTGTGATCAGCCACTCTCGTGATCATCCCAGTGATCACCTATGACCCTGATCATCCCTGTGATCAGTCACTCCCGTGATCATCCCAGACTCAAGAGGACACGCACAACTAGTTACCACACAGTCAAAAATGACTACAGTTCATCATCACAAGGCTCAGAATTACTAACAATGGGTACTTGCCCTTCAGGCATTTTCCTATACCAGTCAATGACACTTTTTGTGTACTCGTTTTCCTCTAAACCTCGCGGCCACAGTAATTTGCACTCGCTCGGTCAACCTGACTATTAAGAAGCTTGTTCTTCCTTAAATTCTTGATTTCAATCAAAAGTTAATTTCAATTATTATCGATCGGGAATCTTCAATGCTATGTAACACATGAATACTAGGTACCACGTCATTTTCAACTTTAACTTCAATAGACTATTAATCTCAAATGCACATTACAATATGAGCCATGAGTAAGTAACATTAAGCTTGTCTAGTCACGTCTAGTCACGGCAACCAGCCAACCAGCAATCACATTGCTCAACAACACACGGTCTCAGCAGACCACTCCACAGTACGGTCAATCCAGACCACGACCATCGCCGAGTTCGAACATTGAACTCAATAAGTCACATAGTCACATGAAACCCTTACTCATACTCTCATATTTTACAACGGAATAAACATCCAAAATACTTTCAATAAGCTTTCTACTTTATCAAGTGGTACGAAGATTCACTACAAAACTCTCAATGTTAACTGACTCAAATATCACAAAATAGCTCACCGGATATTTCCCAACAAACCAATCATTACCGCAATACATCACCAATTTAACATCCAATGTGAATTTGTCGTGATAGATTCTTGAACAATTTGGAATGCCGCAACCCCTCATATTCCTCAGGTAACAGGGTTGAGAAGAGAACCACGTTCTACCCTGGACGAGGTTCATCAATACTCACAATAATTACCAGCATTGAACCAACATGAAAATAAGAAAACATATTAGAACATATCACATTACATCACAAGATTAAACTTGACTCTTTCGGAAGCTCATAATTACCTTCTTAACTCCACAATAGAGTAGAAAACTAACTAACTATACTCACAGAACATTCCAAGTTTTATAACCAATTGCAAAATAAACATTACGTAAAGCACCATAGTCGTTGGGATGATGATTCAGACATATCTCTGAATACCACGAGCTTCATAATACAGTGGAAGGTACATGAATTTCAATCCCGTCGTCGTCGTCGTCGCCGTCGTCGTCGATAATATGCACTAACGAGCTCAGCTTGCAGCTCTCAATATTCTTTCATCTTATCATAAACCTAGCTCCGTGGTTGAAATGGTTTATGCTCGTCCACCCGTGGGAATATAGCATCCTTATCATTCTCTGTTGGAGGCTCAGTGGCCAATAGCGATCCTTATCCCTCTGCTGGAGGCTCAGTGGGCAATAGCGATCCTGATCCTTCTCTGTTGGACGCTCGGTGGGCAATAGCGATCTTTATCATTCTCTGCTGGACGCTCGGTGGGCAATAGCGATCTTGATCCCACTTCTGATGTCGGAATGGCGTCCGCCATTATATTGAAAACACCAAATCAGTCAAAGTCAACTATCTTTATTCAGGTTTGAATTTACCACCCATTCGGAAGAGCATCAGCAGAGAAGAATGGGCAAGAAACTCTGCTGTCAGCTTAATCTTTTATACACGGGTTTATTTCATAACAATCATAACGTGTGCACCGGGCAACCGACGTCGAACGAATGAGACGTGTTTCTGTTCACATCGCCTTATATAGGATCGAAGTGGTGGGGTTAATCGTTGCACGTGTTGTTTTCATCCGATGAGGTTAGGCGCCGTCAAAACGTCCATCTCCGACATATATATTTCTAAGAAACGTAAACTTAAATCGTCTTAATTTATTCCTCAGATACCGTCTCGCTTTCCAAGAAACTCTGCTCTGCCGAAACTCGTCTCTGCGCCGGCGAGACTCGCGCACACTCGACCATACCATCTGTCGTGACGTCACACCGATGCCAAGCTTCGGATCCAACCGCTACCGAGACTCAAGGAAATCGTTTGTTAAAGTAGACTTTATAAAAGACCCTTCTCCTATATGTATTGGTTTAGATAAAGAAGAAAGTACAGGTTTTAGTGCGTTTTCTATTACTTGAATTTGAGAGAAGTTTTGTGGAGGCACTCATCTTTACATCAACGCACCCAGTTATAGAAGAAAGTACCCTATTTGTAAATACACATAACTAAATATTTCATTTCATTAATCTACAATTAAATATGTAGTTTTATTTCTATGTTCAGTCATTAAAAATGTTATATAGGTACCTAAGTATTTTTTAAAACTAAGGTGTAATCATTTTTATCTGATAAGTACATACGTAAATCTTGGACTTTCGAATTCCTATTTCGTAGCCAGCTTCGAATCGGGATTATTTCTCCCATTTGGAAGCTAGCTACCAAATCTGGCTACGAGATGGGCCTAAAGGAAAAAACTGTTCAAATGCATATATGAATAAGGCCTTACGTCAATAATTAATTACTTGTGTATCTAGAATGTAAGTTTATTTTAAGGGTAACAAATTAATATCTATTTATACCTAAGTATATTACTATTGCTAAAAAAATCTAAAACTATTTTTCTAAAGCAGAGATATTAAAATTTCTAAAAATTTAAGATTAATTTTCTAAAATTGATTTTCACAAACTTATCAAACTTAAATATAAATTAACTTTAACTATAAATTAAGTACCAACTTTAATCATTGCACAATACAATTGAACCATAAGCAAGCTGTCAATTCGATCGACCACCTTATTTAATCGAGTTGATTCGATTTATTAATCAGTCATAATAAATCGAGTCACGAATGCAGATCTAGTCCCGATTGTGTATTTAATCGATTCGAATTTGTTCTGACGATTAATTTGAATCGATCTGCAGAATAGATGTCTTTAGAATAAGTTAATTAATTAAGTTCTTTCTTATTCGGTCTTCAGGGTCTTCAAATCGACGAACTTTCATCTATAACTTTAATCGCATTTTAGGTACTATTGTAGTAATTTGACTATTTTGATATAAGGTATTAATAGTTATCGCAATAGTATTACAATGAAATTTATGTGAATAATAAGAAAATGACAAGCCCGTTGGCACAGTGGCAGTGAGAGCGCTGACTGTGTCAGGGGTTGCGGGTTCGATTCCTGCCCGGAGTCAACAATATGTGCAGACCTAGTTGTTGGCGACGACGTCTGGGTGTCAATTATATATTCTTATACAGTATTTGTGTATGTGTTAGTATTATCTAAGTAAAAACATAATCTATTCCATCATACAAGCTAAGAGCTTAGTTTGGGTCACATTTCCAAACGGATGGACAAAACGTTGACGAAACCATGTTTTTCTGGCAGTAAAAGTTGAAGTGAGATGAATTCTTGTCTGGTGAATGTAGCTTTACAAATGAACAAAGACATTTTACGATTCACGACAATATTTCGAAAACCTAGTTACCTAGACTTCATTTTCTTAGTTTATTCCCTAACTTTGTTAGTACTAAAGTTAGGTTTAAGTAGTTAACTAAAGTTACTGTTCATATTTTGTAATAGTAGTATTTTATTGTAGGTTTTGTAACGAATACATCGTTTCATAAATTGAGTGCAAAGATTAGATATGTACAGTAAAATAAATTCGTAATATAAGATCTTTATTTATTACCTTCTATTGTTTATTTACCAAAATAAATACAATCAAAAGCTGGTTTAATGTTTTAATTAACTAGATTAACGACAAGCCCGTTGGCACGGTGACAGTAAGAGCGCTTAATGTGTCAGGGGTTACGGGTTCGATTCCCCATATTTTTAACTTAAACTAGGCTATAGATGGATTTGAATAGGTTGTAATTTTGTTAGTAAATAAACTAACATGTTTTGTGAATTTAATAATTTATTTTGAAAAAAAACTAATAATGTATCATTAAATTAAGTACTTTAATATATTTTTCGATTAAATAAACCATTAAAACATGAACTCCTGGAGCTTTTTTATTCATTTTCCAATTATTATTAGGTAGGAGTTTTTTAGATTTTTCACAATTTAAATTGCAATTGTAAAATGTCTAATGTTCTTTAGTTTTAGTGGTCTAACCAACTTGCAGATTTTTTTTTTCAAACGAATGACGGTAGAAGTAAAATATGTACGAACATATTTCATTGTATTTGTTTTTGTTAAAATTATTTGCCAAACTGGTTTCTACTCATTTTGAATTGAAATATCTTGTGTGACCACGGTTCCTGTAAAGATGCCGAAACGTCAAATAAAAATGTAAAATAAAAGCGAAGTGTACGTAAACGTAGTTTGAATTCAACATTATTTGTCATGTTCAATGATGGTTCAATGTAAGTTTGTTTATTTTATTAGTGTATCAAAAATGTTGTATTCAATGTGATGTGGAAAAGATGTGAAATTGGTCGATACTTTTCTGAACGTGTAAATAATGTCACGGAAAGGATCTGCCGTCTGAGAGAGTCTCGACCCAGTTGAGACAGTACCTAACATTTTCTTTGGTAAGTACCTAATTGATGATTTCTAAGTAACAATAAGACAAAAGAAAGCACTGTACCGTCCAACTGCTAGGTAAAGGCATGTGCCCGTTCCCGTGGGAATTTCGGGAATTTTTATACATATAAACCTTCCTCTTGAAGGAAAATTAAACCGCAACCGGGGCGGCAACCGTGCGGCTAGCCGCTTTTCCAATTTAACATTTATATGTGACCACGGTTACTGTAAAGGGGTTGAACGTCAGATAAAAATGTAAAATAAAAGTGAAGTGTGTCCGTACGTCGTGTAATTATTATTATCTTTGTAGGAAAGAGGATCTTTTGTTGTTTTTTTCATAATTATTAATACTCTTTACGTAAACATTTATTTTTGTTTGCAAATTAATATCTTGTAAAAATGTTTTAAGTAAATTATTATCATTTCTACGAAATAATCAATTATTTTTTATTTTCTTTGAAGCCTTTCATAACTTTTTAATTGGAAAACTAAGTTTAATTACTAGTCGATATCGGAATAAATGTTCCGATGTTTTAACCAAAGAAAAATCCTTATTGTATCTAAAAAAGTATTACAGATAGGCATAATAATGAAATATCACCATTTTGTCATCTATATTAGGCAATTTCTTCTGTAGGTACTTGAAAAAGTTGGTGTATTATCTTATCACTAATATCATGTACAGTTCATGAATTACTGTTATCACCAATAATAATGTAGCATTTAACTCTTTTAAACGAAATAGACCCAATTAGTAATGAGGGCCCTCAGTTCCGAGCGCCACCCTTCAACCCTTATACCAATATAAAGCAAAACATGTTTGATATTACAAACAGTAATATAAACAAACTAATTGTGCAATCATGACCTTCCTCACTCGACTCTGAATAACTCATAACTCAAGCGACTATACCTATACGTAGACTCGCTATTACGATGAAACTCAAACATTACATGACCTAGGTCGTACCTAGGTACAGAGCCAACAGCAACTATAAAGTTCTAGCTAGACCGTGTGGGTAATAGTTTGTTTACACTTTTTGTTATGTAGGATGAAGGTACTTCGTGCAATAGAGTATGTTTTTGTGGAAGGATGTTTCGAACAATTGGTTACGTTACGTAACATAGGTTCGTCAAAACATTCACGACAGGAATATCGTATTATTAACTTATTACTATTTTTTCGATAAGTAACCAGCATGCGCCGTGCGCAAAGTGCCAGGATACTGTTAGTGTAATGTGAGCCTAATATGATCACGCATATTTCTAACATTGACTCAACAGAGGGCTAGCACACTCATCTATCTATCTATTGTTCACATATCAGATTGTAAATTCAAAGAGGCATAAATCGTTTTTGGAATTTAGCTTGAATCAACAAGATTCAGGTAAAACTAGAAATACTTCTGGCAACCCTCACGAGGTACACAGTCGGCAATATTGCCGATCAACCATACGCTTGCACAACACAACCACACAAAACCATGGTATAGTTATAAAACCCTTTGGAATACACTACTTTGACCTTTAGAGGTCGACCTTCGTGTCAGGTTTGTGAGACAAGTAAGAAAAAGTGGCCTTACCCTGATGACGGTCAAGGGTTTTGGGGTCAGGCGTTTGATCTCAGTGAGGTAGGTTAGGGGGTAGTCAAGGAAATCATGTTTTTTGGGAGAATTCTGACAATTAATGGAGGGGAGAGATATCCAAAAGAGATATCCTTACCTTCTAGATCCGTCCCTGGTATGCGTTCAAATCAGTGGCGTGTACTCCACAGATACGGCTTAATAAGCTTGTGGTAATGCGACCTGCATACCAAGGAGTTTAAGTACGAAGATGTGTTAGAAAGCCACTTCAATTCTGCCGACTTTGAACCCTTGTTCTTAGACTTAAAGGTACTTCATGTGTTATTGAACTTGAAAAGCTTGCTACTCATTACACTGCAGAATCGAGGTCATTGTTCATTCCAAAGCACTTGGATGATAGATTAGAATTTAGTACTCTATTTTTTCTTACTTGTTTCAAAATGTGGACCAATGTCGTCAATTTTCCAACCGAGATTTCAGAGATAATAATAATAATAATAAATATACCTGGACAAATTCACACACGGTTAATTAGACCCAAAGTAAGCTCTAAGCTTGTGTTATGGAATCTAATTAACTGATACTACTACATATACATACACAAATACTTTATAAGAATATATAATTGACACCCAGACATCGTCGCCAACAACTATGTCTGCACATATTGTTGACTCCGGGCGGGAATCGAACCCGCAACCCCCGACACAGTAAGCGCTCTCACTGCCACTGTGCCAACGGGCTTGTCTAAAAGATAAGAATATAAAAAATAGGAATATAAGAATGAAATAAAATCACTAAACCTTTTCCCTCTTCAGCAGTAATAGCCTTCGGTTGGAATATTGAGGACATTGTTCCACATTTTGGGACAAGTAGGAAAAAATAGATTATGCCTATTAACATCATTTGCACTCTGTTAGAGATTTGAAAAGTTAATAATCTCAGGTAATAAGATAAAATAAAAAATATGTCTTAATTTAAAAACTAAGGATCATAAGGAATTGAGGATAGTGGGTAATAAAAAGCAAAATGCACACATATTGATTTTATTTGTATGTAACGTAATTTCGTACATCGATTGAGAAAATTCTACGCGAGTCGTACCAACGACAAAAACATTTAAATTAACATTTATCTCTAAACAATTATTAATTCTAGCCATTCTGTTCGTTCCTTACCAATATATCATTCGGTCGTTTTTGAACTTATTATCTTAAATGGAAGTTAAAAAATATTGAAGATATGACACTTATAGAAAGTAGATATTATATTATATAGTTTTTAAGAGAAATTTTATAGAAAAATATATATATTTAGGGAATAAATATATAATTCAGACAAGAATTCTATTATTTAAGATCTAGGTTATAATATAAATGCTTATGAAAACTAATAATATTATACAGACAAATGTTTTACTCGCCAATATTCTTAATGTCATTAATCATATATGTCGATTTAAATATCAAGAATTTTATTATTTAAGATCTAGGTAGATCTATATAAATGCTAAGGAAAACTAATACTATCTTACAGAGTGTCACTCATCATGCTTAAAGTCATTATAGGTCCATTTAAAAATCAAGATTTAAGAACTAAGTTATATAAATGCTTAGGAAAACTAATATATTCTAACTTACCAATGCGTTACTCACCAACATTTTTAATGTCGTCTAAATATTTCGATTAAAATGTAGCAGATCATATCACTATAAAGATACTTCACTTATTTCTATATTTTTTGGCGATTCTCCAAATATCTTACTTCACAGACAAGATGTAAACTATTGCATCAATGGGAAGAAATAGGATGGTTTTGAAAATTACTGTAAACAGAGTATACTGTACGTAAACCATAAAGTTACTTTTCAAACATTAAGTTAAAATTATATTTTCCGTAGACCGGTTAGAATAGTTTTCAAACGGGCTATTTTTCATTTTCTACGCGATGATAAAAGTACTAGTTTGTTATGTTTCGCTGGAGGGCAAAAGTATCTGCGCTCAATGATATCAGTACAGGATTAGGCGTAATCACCACGCTTACCTTATGCGGGTTGGTGATCTCAAACCAAAATTGCGTTTGAAAGTATGAAACATGTTTTAACTAGTTTTAAAAATATATGTTAAAAATAATGTTTTGGCCTGTATGGTTTCATTTGGTTAATAATTTGTGAATGTTGTCTGAATAACCTATGTATTTTATACCCACAGTATGTTACAGTATGTTAACTGTTCGTATACCTTTGAGGTGAAACATGGCTGTTCTCTACTACAATAAGGGCGCGGGCCCACCGCGGTGCACGGAGAGGCTACGCACGTGTATTAAGCTTCGCTTTGTAAGAAAATGTATGTGGTTGTGTCCACTGCAACCCACGGAGAGGCTACGCATGAATTGACGTCATTGATACACGCGTGGCTAGCTCGAATAGGCGGTTACATAGCTCAACGCTGTCAACGTGGGTCTACGTTTCCACTGGAGTACACGAATATGACCCACGACTATGTACAGCTCACTTATCCCACCGCGGTGCACGGAGAGGCTACGCACGTGTATTAAGCTTCGCTTTGTAAGAAAATGTATGTGGTTGTGTCCACTGCAACCCACGGAGAGGCTACGCATGAATTGACGTCATTGATACACGCGTGGCTAGCTCGAATAGGCGGTTACATAGCTCAACGCCACGCTATACATAGTCGTGGGTCATATTCGTGTACTCCAGTGGAAACGTAGACCCACGTTGTCAAACAAATTAATACACGCAACTAAAATGCGCCGCGTGCCCGTGCAGAGCATGCGCCGCGGTGGGCCCGCGCCCTAATTACCACCTAAGATTGTACCCATGTTCATGAACAAATAAATAATTTGAATTTGAATTTGAATTATGAAACACTTTTGAAATTTACATAAGAAGACTTTTACCTCATTGCAGAGAAAAAGTTAAACAATATGATCACAGTATGATTTTACAATATTAAATCCTAATTCGTCCCACCAATGAAACACATACAATTTTATTGAAATTACATTGAAGAAGATTTTGACAAAGAAACATATATCTTAGACCAGAGTTCATATTTGCAAATTGTAATAACATTATTGTAATTTAGGTTCTTCCTCTATTTATGTTGCAATGGTGTTTTTATATACCGTAAACCGGTGTTATTTGGGACTCCCGGTGTTATTTGGAACTCCTGGTGTTATTCGCGACACTCAATTTTGTTCTTCTTTTTCTATTCTTCTAATGGGAAAATAAAGTGTATACTGGCAAATACTACATTTATCGACGGATGCGACAATTTAACATTTAAGTTTATATTTCCATCCGCAGTGTACAAAAAACGTGATACAAAAAGATCTTTTTTTGTTAATTTTTAATGGTCTAAAACTTTCATCTATAGTCCAGTTCTATAAGTTAGAAAAATATTATAATGAAAAAAAAAATTACGTTAGTCGGGGAAATGCGATGCTTTGTTAGTTGATATTTTTATTGTTCTTTCTAAGTCTTTTGACAACAGTGATATTTGGGACAGTTTTTGAATGAACATATTTATGCGTCCCAAATAACACCCTTACCGGCTTATTTGGGACACACATTATTATTACTATTTTCTTGGGTATGTCTGCACATGTCAGTGTCTAAAATTCATTTCAGTCACAAGCGCTTTCATTATTAGATTGAAATCTAGACGAGAAATTACATTTTGCTTAAAAATGTCTCAAATAATACCGGTTTTCTGTAATTTGAATTGCGTTGTTTAGTGCAAGTGTTTTGTTTTAATATTGTTTGTCTATTAAAATCTAATTCAATGTTTACTGAATGTTACAAATACCTTACAATTTACCTTATTTAAACACAGATTAATTCATTTGAAATACACGTCCTTAGAATATATCTTACTAAAAATATATGGCTAATCCAAAAATCGATAATTCTATTTAAAAAATACTTATTAGTTACTACTTCTAAAACTATTAATCTATTGAAGTTTTATTTTACTTTGCCAATAGTATTTAAAATATTTTAGAGAAATTTCATTTGATCGTCCATAGATTCTGAGGGTTCAGTTGTAGATTTAGAAGGCTCATTCACAGATTTTAATACGCCAACTATAGATTGTGAGGGTCAGCTATAGATTATGAGGTGATCCATAGTTTGTGAGGGCGATTGTCGGCTATATCTGAAACTATTCATAGTATTTGGAGGTCAGCTATAGATTTTAACAGGCTTGTCATAGATTTTTAGGGGTCATCCATAGGTTTTCAAAGGTCCACTACAGATTTGTGAGTAGCAGTTGTTGATTTTCTGGTGGATCAATCATAGATCAGATATTTAACTAATTGGATATTACATTCTGTTATGACCATTGCTGACTAGAAGCTACAGATTTGCCATTGCTACAAATCGTAAGAAACATTATTAATGTATTTTATTTTAGAAATGTATTTTAACAAGCTTTTATATTTTGACATTTTTGAACCGCTATTATGCAATGTAATGCAGACCAAACTAGCGAAATTTCAGCTGAATCGGTACTGTAAAGTGGGCCAAATTTAACATGCAAGATGATTTTACACACAAACATCGTGACTGGTGAAACTAAAAAAGCTTGTATTAAGTAAAATAAAACATCAACAGTCCAGCACGGGGCTGCTAAGTGTCTACATATCACTAGTTATTGACATTTTTATCATTTTCCGTTTTTATATGTACAATTTTAATGAACCTTACGCTTATCTCTAATTATACATTAATAAGTATTTTTTTATCGCTAAGTTACACATTACTTCATTTACGTCAGTAGTCTATATATCATTCAGTTAAAATGCATCTTAATTAATATTCTACTACAGTATTTAAGGATAAAGTATTGGTAATCAACTATCTAATTTTTACTGAATATTTTATTGTATATTTGATAAGAGAATTAAAATGTATTTTTACGAACTATTCTAATATCATACTGAATACACAAACCTAAGTAAAAAGACACATTTTTGCCTGAGAAAATTCATACAGTAACGAAATAAAATGCCTAACTAGTATGCGTTTAAAATTCCTAAATTATTAATTAAATCATAAAGAAATTCATTTTAGTCAGAAGCAGAGACACCGCTATAAGTAACGTGATTATCTATATATATAAAATTCTAAGTCCTGACTGACTGACTGACTGATAATCAACGCACAGCCTCAACCGCTACACCTAGAAACATGAAATTTGGCAGGTATGTTCTTCAAGTGACGTAAATGCACACTAAGAAATGATTTTTTAAAATTCGTACGGGAACGGGCTCAACGCGGGCAATGCCGCGGGGCGCTGCTAGTTTATTATAATCTTAGTATCCTTACGACCTTTCACTGTTCAAATGAAATTTGTTATCATTAAAATAGACGTTAGATACATAGACGCCCAGAAGAAAAAGTGACAAAAAAATTATTTAAAAAAAATTGTATTATGTGTATGTCCCGCGTGTAAAAATAGTTTCATATATACCTCTTTTTTTAAAGCGTGTCGAACGTCCGATATATTTTTCAAAAAACAACCTACTTAAAAAAATTAAAAGAAAAAATACCACGCGAGAATACTATCTTCAAGAGTTTGGTTTTTTCTCAGAAACTACCAATCCGATATTAATAATTATTTTTGTAATGGATAGTCACAATCAACGAGGTGGTTATAGGGTAGGCGCTGCTAGTCATTCAATATAGCTGTAATGTGGCGCATCAATGAATTCTGTCACAAATATATAACTTTTTTAGTTGTTACCAAATATTTGAAAGCCCAATACAAATACATAATCACTTTTACAAATACGTCATTTTATGATACATTTATCATGTCATGATCTTAGAGACACAAAAACAGAAATTAAGTTATAACAATTTGTAATAAGTGCAAAGTAATTGTATGTATTTTGATATATAAGTGACAGAAACAATGAATAAGTAATAGATGATTTTGAGAAAATACTATTTTTGACTTTTGAAATATCATCTGTTAGATGTTATTTTTTATGACAACAAGATTTATAAATTTTTTCATCTGGACATAAATGTAAAGAAGAAAAAAACACTTCTTTTCGGATATAAAATAAAGAAAAAAACATTTTAAAAAGCTCAGTCAAATATTCCAATGATAAGTATTTTTAAGCATATTAAGAAGGGGAACTTGTTACCCTTAAATCTATAAATAATTATATATTAATATTAAATTCAAGTTAATTAGTTATTATAACGGTTATATAAATGTTAGATAAGACAAAGTTATACCTAAATCTACGATTTCATTGGCTGTTGGCCTTACAGATATCTACGTATTATACATTCCACCGTCGTGGCACTAAAAGCTATGACTTATTCTATTTGATCCACTGATGTGTATTTTGGTTTCATTATGTACATTTAAAACTAATACCATATACTTTTAACTGTATAACTTCACGCCTTACACTTCATTTATGTCACAATCAATCCATATGGTCTATGCCGAATGTAAAAAAGTATTAAATTAAAATAATTTTCTCCAAGGTAATTCTAATTTTGTTATGTAGAAATTATAATATATCAAAATAATATATTAATACAATATTAGTTAATTTGTTTATATTGCTCAATAACTCTGACACCAGGATCGGTCAGGTTGACCATCCACTCGATAAGAAGAAGTTAATATTGCTTCAGAAATAACATAATATAAATGGGTCAGTTTTAAATAGGTATTGGAAGAAAAATACCATAAAAAATTTACTGTTATAATAAAATAATCAATAGTAAAATATTGAAAGAACTGTAACGCAGATATTGCTTTTATATTTGAAATCACATCACCTGCTTTCTAGATGATAGTGTAAAATTAGTATTTTTTTTCATAATGTAAAAAAACATTTATTTTTATGAAACTGCTCTATTACTTATTTGATTTATCATAACGCAGACACCACATTCTGCTATAATTAATTACTGAACATTATGTTATACATTTTTTCTCGCCAAAAGTCCTGTGGCCAATAAAGGCATTTAAATAAGAATAATATTAGGCAAATAACATAATGTCCAGGGTTCCAACCGTCTCGTTACTATAAATCATATAAGATTATCGACATAATAATATATTACTATTAACCATAAAATATTATTATTGTTATATGACATTAATAGACGCAGCAACTTTTATAAAATTTATCGACTTGTTATTGGTCTGAATTTGCTTTAGCGAGGCGTGATAATATGGAATATAACATCAGAATATGTTATAACATCAGAATAAGTTCATAACGTTTAAGTAAATGTCAGTGGCAAGTATGGATGTAGAACTGTTCGGATTTGCTTCACACAATGGCGACCTATCGGCGGTGCAAGTTTCCATTGTAAATGTTGTTCTTTTGCAACATAAATGAAGTTCTCAGGCATACAGTTATAAAATTTGAAGTATATAGACAGAATAAGAAGTAAGACTTACAACTATTACATGAGGTGGCTTAATATTCGGTTGTATTAAGTATTGTTCGGAAATTCAAATTGTATTTTATTTGCTGTTAAAAACGCTATCAGTTATAAATGGTCGGTACGTTTAGGCTTATGTTGTTGTAGAGTATATTAAAATACTCAGAATAAATAAATAACATAATACTGCGAGAGAATAAAATAATTATTTGAAACTGATAGTTGATACATTCCACTTCAATTTATTATAACGTGACCACCAAATACTGCAATAAAAAATGAGGTTATTATGCGTGAACTTTTGCCACCGCGTTGCCAGTTATAGTATTTTAATTGAGGCAATTCGACGGCAAAGGCAAGATCAAAATGCACAGAGACACATTTTCACGAAACATCACGTTATTATAAATCAGAGAAGTAAAAATAATATAATATAACGTAAGGAAGTTCGTGAAACGAGTAAATTAATATAAAGTAATTAAGAATAAGGTTTGACACGTCGCAAAATTATTGTAAGTAAAATAAGTTACATAAAGTTGAAAATTGCTCCTGAAAATGGAACGGCAACTGCAATTGTGCAATTGAGTAATAATTATGAGTAATTACGTTATAAGCATAACACAGAAAGTGTTTATAACATGATGGTATGCATTATAACATCTTAGTAAAAATGTTAAAAGTGTTATGGAGACCACGCCAAAACTATGCTTGATATTTTGGATATCGCTTATTGTAATTTAGATATACGTCTGTCTGTCTGTCAGTCTTTATAACATCGTAATATCGAAAACTTTGTTGATATAATTCACAAACAAGATACAATTTCAACATCATCAGGTAAGTATAGAAATACGTCTTACTGTGTTGTAATCTATAGACAATTGCAAAAATCCACTATGATACGTGCCTTATATTTGTCAAAATGGAAGACTTTATGCCCGACTGCGGCGGAAAGAGTGCTGTTTCATTGAAATATATGTAACATCTCCCCAGTTTACAGGGAGGAATTTATATATGTCTCGATTGTGAGAGACTGTCTAAAATTTCACACACAGTCAGGCTTTTACATAATTTAGACATCGAAATCTTTAATAAAAATGACTTTAATTTTTTGTATTTACTGACATGTTATATAACATAGTACAAATTGAATTTCGTGCAGTATACCTTAATAAGTATATTATTTATTTAATTACAATCGAAATATTATTAATTTTAATATTTGTTAGATTGTTAGTAAGCTAATATTTCTATGCTCCCTGATCAGAAAAAACTTAATCTAATCCTAAAGTATTATTCAAACACGGCATCAAATTTAAAATTACCCTACATACTATGTCCTATACTAAAATATAGTTATTGATTATTGATATTAATGAAAATATATTAAAAATGAATTTAAAATAAAACACCTAAGGCGGATTGCCGACATAAGACTTGAAAATGAATAAAAATTAAATCTAAAAAAATATGAAAACCTATAGATACAAAATGGATTCCTTAAATAAGAATAACTGTTTTATAAGACCCAAATCTAATATTTTACAAATCATTCAAGAATTTTTGTTAGACAATATAAATTAAAACTAATTATATCACATTTTTTACTCCAAATATTTTGTATCAGTTTAAAAAAGTATCTAAAAATAAAAACGTCCATTTCGCCAAAAATAAACTAAAATTAAAATGACTATTCAGCCACAAATTAATGAAATAAAACTAAAAACTAATAATTGAACTCAGGAAGTATTAAACGCAATGAAAATAATTAAAATAAACCTAAATTCTTATTGTAGACAAACGGGTTATAAAACTAGTTACATCTATTATTAAGCTTCTGCGATAATGGGTTGCTAGAGACATTGATTAAATTGATAATATTAAATAGTTTATAATATAAGGAATATAGAACCTTAACCTAATACGATAATAGTGCTTCGAGTTATGACTGAACTATCTTATGTTTTTCAATATATTATGTTAGAATTGAATTTATTTATACGTCTCTTTAGTCTGTAATTGTCTGTCTTTGCATGTCCTGTCTGTCTATTTCGTCTTATCGAATTATTGGATTAGTATATTTCATAGTTATGTGTTATCTAAAATATGATATGTAAATCATATAAATAAACATAAAACTTGTTTTAAAGAAATAACTATCAGAGATGTTCGCCAATTCGTTTTTGCTGATGAGTTTCCAAATAGGTGATTGTGTTCAAGAGTTTTTTTTTTATTTCTAGAAGTAAGTAGTTTTTGAAATAGGAAAATATGTAGTCCATTATAACTTACATTGATTTAGTATCTGTGTCTTTGTGTCTGTCTGTCTGTCTTTCTGTCTGATCTTGTCTATGTGTGTACGCATGTCATATTTTTGTACCAAGTCATACAGATTTTAAGAGTGAAATGGATTAAACGCAGACCAGACCTAGTATATTATGATTATTCAATCTGGTAAAATTTGCGATAGATGTATTTATGCAACTAGGTGTGCGTACCTTGTATGTTTTTGTCTGTATCTGTCGGTGTTTGTATTTTTTTGTCTCTGTCTGAATGTTTCCATGTCTATGTATATCAGTATGTGTTGTTCTTTTCGGATGTCGGTATTGTTTGTGTGAAAATAAATAAGTGTATGTGATGTGTTTTTGCCGATTACTTTTTTTTTAGTAAAGTGTATTATGTAAAATCAGTTCCGAAGGGAATTTCAGAGTTGTTTGTGTGAAAAATGAGTGACTGAGGAGAATTTTTAAAAGAATTGTAATACACTTGAGCCCAACTGTGTATAACAATCACTTTCCCTGAAAACCCCCCTCAGTAAAATATATTGGAAAAATAGAATACAATTGATAAACCCGATAGAAAACATATCATGAATAATTATTTTGAAATCATATTCTTAAAGTAAAGGTATCGAAAAAGAAACATACAGTATAAAAAATAATATGTGATTAATGTTAAACTCAATAGAATCAAGAGTTATAATAGTCAATTCAGTCTTTTAAACACTTACAACAAAAAGGCACTTTAGCATGAATTATAACTCATTGAAAAGATACCTTAAGACTGGTTGGATAAGGCACATTATGCTCTGATATGTTCGACTAACCAACCAGATGGTCATACTGGGCCAGAAATTGGAATAAGCAGGCTTGAGACGGTATATAGTAGACGTATATAGTTACAGCACTGTTTCGGCAAATTGGTAGAATTTGGAACTTGTTTTCGGTAGTTTTCATAACATTTTTGAATCACAAAACCCAGACTATTCAAACACGACTCGCGATCAAAAATGTCTTTCCTATCAACAGTACAAAGATGTTATTTTTTTATAAAGATGGTAGGTCATCCAGTCTGGACGATAGGATTGAATAATCACCCTTAAACTGTTGACAAAAAAGCCATTTTCGCGTGTACTAGCTTTCCATTTAGTACACACAGCCTATCGAATCGAAGAGTCTTGGTTGGTGATGCATAAATGCTGACACGTTTTGCTGCTACATCGAAAAACAAACTATAGTGGCAGACGCTAGCTTGTTCTTTGAAGAAGTCACAAAGATCGAATTATAAAACTGTGTCCTCTATGATCCTGTTTCTACACTGAAAAACAAACTTCGCGAGGACCAAGCTTGCTTTTCAGCAAAATTCAGGACATAGTCAATTTGCCGAATAGGATAAGATAGAATGTTATGCGGTTACTTATATGGCCAATGAATTAAAACAATAATTGTCTATGATTTATTTACAATACGAGAATAAATATGTACATGAACAAAATGATATTGAAAATTTGTATATACCTTTTGCTGCAAGAAATGTTTATACTATTTTCGAATATTGACCTTGTTAGTAATCGTATACTCAAGGTTTGATGAGCCCGGATTAAACCTAGCTATCTTACCCTAATGAGTGCCAACTTGTTTTATTTTCATTGTGTATTACGTTTTCTAGCAATTCTTCCAGATCGGACTCATGATCTGACACAGGAGTGATTGAGCCAGTCGGCCTGTCAACCGCAACAGTCACTTTGAACGGTTTGATATCTTCATCTTTATCTTCTGGAACAGGGCTTTGGTAGAAGGTTGAGGACTCTATAAAACAACTCACTAAAGAATTCCTTTAAACTTCAAGTTATAGCAGTAAAGATTGCTAGGTAAAATGATTAAGTTGTTTATAGGCTGTCAATAAGTAGGCAATACTTAAATATAATAGCAACTTATTTGAAAAAAGTTATTCGGGTTGTCAATGTATTATATTGTTTCAATGTGTGTGTAATGAGAGTACAGTCAACACCATATATTAAGTTGATTTTTTTTCATTAATGGTAATAAAAAAAGTATTAGCCTGTAATGTCCCACTGCTGCACAAAGCGCAAATCTCACCGAAGATATCGGTACAGTGAGGAGGATTAGGCATAATCACCACGCTTGCCAAATGCGGGTTAGTGATCTCAAAGCCGAGCCATGTTTGAAATGGTCCATGGTTATGTCTCTGTCTATGTAGATGTGGGAGTAATATGTATGTTTTCTTCTGTATGTGTGAAGTGTATACGTATATTTAAATATTTTTATTTCTGTATGTATGTTTGTAAGTCGCGGTTTTTTTATTTGTCTGTGTTTGTATGTGTATTTTTCTATGGTTGTGATTATTTATCTCTGTATGTTTACTGTCCATGGTTTTGTTTGTCAATCTCTATATGTCAATATGTTTTTGAATGTCTGTTTGGTTTTTTTTGCCTTTGTATGTCTAACTGTCTTATGTCTTAACAGTCACTGTATTTTGAATGTCTTATCTGTCTGAATGTCTAACTGCCTTTTTATGTCTATATGTGAACTGTTTATTAATCTTAATTATTTGTTAAAACGGGCACTTACATACGACGGAGGTTACTGTTGAGTGTCCCTCAACACGTGCGGAGAGAGACGCTGTCGCGAGTGCTTCACCCACCTCCTGATGAAGGTCACCGTATGTGACTGAAACGTGTTGAGGGACACTCAACAGTAACCTCCGTCGTACCTAAGTTCCCGTTTTAACAAATGTTTGTTAATCTGTCTGTATGTCAATCTGTCTCGGTACGTATATCTGTTCATGGACCTGTACGTCTATTTGTGTATTTGTCTTTTCCGATGATAAATTCAATTCTAACACTATCTACTAAAACATCCTAATAACTAGAAAATAGAAACATGAATCTAACCTAACAATTCTTGAATGTCAATCAAACCTTTTCAGTTTTTTTTAGAGTTTTTAGATCTTTTAATTTGATTTTTGACTATTGTCTAACCTGAATGTCCCTGCTGATGGGCAAAGGCGTCTCTCGTTATTCGAAATTTCTTCCATTATTTGGTCTTTCGACTGTCATCCCATTGCTGGGCAAAGGCCTCTCTTCTTCCTTCCACTAATCCCCGTCCCCCTCCCACAATATGAAAATATAAAAAAATGCTTTAATAGAATGTTGCTTCATTTATTGATGCAGAATTGTAATGTTTGGATTAATGGCAATTTTTATTTTTAACATTTTCTTCTTATTCTGGTTAACTTCCAAATGAGGTTTCCTTGGGGTCAAAACTGTTATTATTTTTGGTTGATTTTAGGTCTATGTAATATTTTTTAAAGATTTAACTGACATTCAAAAATAAGTTTTATAGTTATAAGATTTAAAATAGTATTATATCCCTTGAATGTCTAAATCGTATTTCTAATTACCTGCACAACTGTTTCCTGGTAACAATAATGAGAAATTATCTCAATTAAAGTCACATTTAAGCATAAACAAATAATTAAGATTAATAATATAAGCAAAATTAAAACACCTACAATAAGTTTAAAAATTATGTATTAAACCCTTAATGGTTCATACGAATACCATACTTATTACCCCATACAGTATATTCCTTATTTAGGATCTAACTTAAGTCTAGATATTTACCCCTACATAGTAGGGGGTGATATCCCTCAAGGGGGTAAATCCTATTACTAATCCTGCGGATAAGCCATTTCAAGATATCCCTTAAGGGGTAAAATCTAGATATATGTAATATCCTCTAAGAGGTTAAATATAATGTTTTAGCTGGCTTAGATACTTAGCTCAATTTAAGAATACACACCTTATATGACTAATTGAATCGTAACTGGCAGCCATAAAGGGGTGACCGTTTCAATGCCTGCACTGTATTAGCACTTTGTTATTTGTTCACACAAAAAAAAAGGAGTATCTAAATATTACAAAATTGACACAAAAAATGACAGAAAAAATAAAAACAAAATTTCCACAAAAAAAACCCACTTGATAAATGTAAGGATGCTAAACCTACTCAAATATCTAAGTCTCACAAAACTGTTTTAGCTCCATTACAATGTGAAAAACATCTATTAGCCAGTAATGTCTCACTGCTGTACAAAAGGCATCTAATCTCACTGAAGATATCAGTACAGTGAGGAGGATTACAATGATGTCTATCACAATGTACCAAAAGTTTATTAATATGCTTTTCTCTGCATTTGTTAAAGCATAGTAAAGTGATATATCCAGGCGTCAAGACGCATATCCAAACCATTATAGATGGATGTAGTGTCCAGATAGTGTGGAGTGACATACATTTTGATGACATTAATGATAGAAACAAGTGGGGGAGAAATGGGACCTACTTATTGTGAAATTGGACACATACAGAAAAAAATATAGAATTAGCCTATAGTGTCCCACTGCTAGACAAAGACTTCTCATCCCACTGAAGATATCAGTACAGTGAGGAGGATAAGGCATAATCGCCACGCTCGTTGACATAGTAAAAAAAAGTGAAATCTTAAAGTAGCTTAATCACATGAGAACTCTCACAAAATGCTAATACATGCGCAGACGCATACGATAACACCCCAAAATAATAACTAATACTCAAATAAAGACACTACGTTTATTTTACAACATTTATCCATTTCTCAATATATATATACATTTCTCAATGTATATACATTAACTACCATATCGATTATACGTTTATGTTGAGTAGATTATATATAATTCTACCAATAATATTTCTACCGAATATATGGTTTCTACTGAATACACAACACTATGTTGCCGACTTACATCTTAAAATGAATCGAATATAATTGTAATGGATTACTACTTTTAACCTATTATCGATTTTAAACCGATTATATATTTTCTAATGATTATATAATGTGTTTCTACTGAGTACTCAACAAACGTGGATAGCTTGCATCTTATAATTAATCGCATATAATATAAGTGGATTACATACCTGGTACTGATTATAGATTTTATACCGATTACTTATTTTCTACCGATTATATAATTTCTACCGATTATATATTTTCTAGCGATTATATATGTATTTCTACTGAATTCACAAAACTATATTGCCAAATACTACTTTAAAACGTACCGATTATGATTTTAAACGCTTGGCGTTAACCTTACAGCTATCGTGACTGCGCACATTTTTCTCCGTGTATTCTCTAGAAGCTCAAATGTGAACTTTGGCCGTATATATACAAATTGAAGCCCTATATTAGTTTCTTAAACTAGTTTTATCGTCAAAGTATCCATTATAAGAAAATAATATATAAAAACTGATAATTAATTAGTACTTATTAAAATGATTTTTTTGAATAAATTACATTATATAAATAAGTACAAATAAATGTAATACCAGAAGTATATTTTTCTTCTGTTATAAGCAAACCTTTCTATTGGATTTTACCAAAAATATCTCAAGTGATTGTTAGACCAAAATTGAACTTTAGGCTTGGCTTTTAGGAATACAGCCTTTATCACCACATAGTACAAAACAAAGTCCTTTTCCGCTGTCTGTCCCTATGTATGCTTAGATCTTTAAAACTACACAACGGATTTTGACGCGGTTTTTTTAAATAGATAGAGTAATTCAAGAGGAAGGTTTATATGTATAAAAAAATCACGAAATTTCCACGGGAACGGGCACAACACGGGTAAACCCGAGGGGCGCTGCTAGTAACATAATATGTATGTCTCAGCTAAAAAGGCGCGATGACTATTTATCATGATGATGATGACAAATTTAAAGTATCAAAATAAATAAATTAGAATACAATTCACATGTAAAAATGTTGTTAGGTTGAAGTTGACAAATATTCTTCAAAATTGTCTCAATGTCAATTGAATTCTAGTTTTATTTATTTGTTTCACTAGCAGCGCCCCGCGGTTTTACCCGCGTTGTGCCCGTTCCCGTGGGAATTTCGGGATTTTTTTTAAATAAAAACCTTCCTCTTGTATCACTGTACCTATTACAAAAAACCGCATCAAAATCCGTTGCGTAATTTTAAAGATTTAAGCATACAGATAAACAAACAGACAAAAATAGCGACTTTGTTTTATACTACACTCCCGGACTCTTAAATCGAGCCACCTAGCATAATGAGTTTATATCGTCCTTATCATAGTCCTTATCTTCAAAAAATTATATGAATGACCAAAAAGTTTTTATGCAGTTTTGTAGCTGGCATATTTGTCGCCTAGTTGACATGCAATTGGTTCTAAATTTAAATTTAAAAACAAATGAAGAGCTGTAGTTGTTGTTGTGTTAAGGAAACCTGAACAATACAGAAACTGTAAATTAAGAGCTTTGATTATTGATTTTTTCGTATCTACGGGGTGAAAAACGTTCCTCAATTGCTTTTGTTAATTTTTTAATCGTTTCTGGTTTAAAATTATGGATACTTCGCCGGAATTAGCGGCTCAAGCTGTGGCCCTTTTTTCGTCCGGTTTAAGCCAGAGAAACGTGAGTACGCAACTCCACAAAAGCCGATCCGCAGTTCAAAGAGTGTACCACAGGTTCTTAGAGACTGGGGGATATGTTCGTCGTTTACGTGGACCACGCCTTAAAGTTATGGACGTTACTAAATCATTATGCTAGGTGGCTCGATTTAGGAGTCCGGGAGTATATGTAGTGATAAGTCATGAGCGCCACCTAGGTCTAAATTACTGAACTAAACAAAAATGGGTGCGTTAGTTCTTATTTTCATGGTTGTTAAGTTGAATATGGCTTGCAATCTCAAACTCAACCAAGATTTTTAATAATGACAAGTTATTTTCTTTTTTAACAAATAATGTTGGATGGTGTTGAGTAAAAAGTATAGCCTGTAATTTCCCTTGCTGGATAAAGGCATTCTACCTCACTGAAGATATCAGTACAGTGAGGTGGATTAGGCGTAATCACCACGCATTCATAAGTTTGATTTTTGCTTGCGCGCTTATCTCAGAAATTGAAAATCCGGTTTGAATAATTATTTTTGATAAATACCCACGGGAACGGGCACAACGCGGGCGCTGTTGTTAATATGTTGGTAAGTGTATTCAGTGCTATCTTAAATTACTATTGTTATTGTGCGTATCATTTCACTTACTACTTAATTATTTTAAATCGTGAGATTTTTTGGAATAAAAAATTTAATACAGATGTACAGATAAACTTTTAAATATTTTTCTTAATTTTAATTGTCAAAAGTCAATTTTATGTGTTTAATTGGCAAAATAATTAATTATACAAAAAAATATTAACACATTAATTTCTTACAATGGATACTTTGAGCAGTAAAAATGCAAAGAACAGAATATTAAAAACTCAAACACAAAACACTACAAACACGGTGAGTGTTAAGCTATCACTTATAGAAATACTTATTGGCGATTTTTGGCAATATTTTATCGAATCCCGTCATATATGTACAGATTTTTCTCTAAACTATCAAAAACTACTTAAAATTTTTCTGTTCTACAAAAAAATATAAAATTCGAAAACTAAAAACCGCTATCACAGATTAGAATCAAACGCTAATAAGAACAAGAATAATGCAATTATTCTGTAATGCAATCTTAAATAGAGTTAGAATGAGCCTTGGCTGTTCGTACATATATGAATTTACGTTCATTAAAATACATAAAAGACGATAAGCTAATTTTTTTTTGTTTTTTTTTGTTTTTATAAAAAATCTACGTTATTCTCGCGTAATGTGACAGTCAAATTAGATCTAATCTTATTTTATCATTTCCTAAACCATAGTAAGGTAATACAATCTTAAATTTCTAATCTTAATTAGACATAAAACTCTTAATTAACTATCCATAAACAATATGATAATCGCTAAACTAACGCCGCGTTGAAAGGCCTAAACCAAAATCTATGATTTTATCACTCTCTTGACGAGTACTCCTTTGACTTCTTACTCTATGATATGATTAAACATTTTTTCTTTTTCATTTCGTAAAACTAAAAGAAAGGATTTTATTTACAGAAAATATGTTATTGTTGTTCGGAATGTTTTGTTTCTCTTTTGGTTGTTTTATTTAAACTTCAAAGTAGGTCGGTGCCTTTACTAAATAACCTTCGATCAACAATACACAACTAGAGGTCGGCGCAAAAAATATGTCTCAGTGAATAAGGCCTCATTTGAAAATGGAGCTTCTATTTTATTTAGTTCGCTCGAAAGACAGCCAATGTAAGCAAGTGCCACAAAGCCGCAATGTTTATTCAAAAGTTGCAAAAATAATGGCTGGAAAAACAATTCAACGGCCAGAGTTTCTTACTTTCGGTAAGTACATGTAGAATAAGTTATATTTTAATCTTTAAACTAACAAATAATGTCACAAAATATATTAGAAACATATATGATTATAAAAAATATATCGATTGGAAGTCACCGCTACAAATGGTTGGCCAACGTTGGCGCAAATGTTTGTGAAACAGAACAGTAGATGCATGGAGTAGATTTGTATAGTAGTAATAATTTATTTGTAACCAGAACTCTAACATTGCTTACTACTACTTTTGTGTCTGTTGGACTCTCATAAGATACTTGGCTTTCCTTTTTTAACCAACTTAAATAAACATTTAAATTTTTGATTTATGCACTGAACTGTTCTTGTATTATTAAGATTGTAAACATGAATATAAAGATGTGGAATTTAGTGATATTTTTATTTGTGACATCTAGCCATAGACACCTTGGCCAAAAACATAAATAATTATAAGTAAACGTTTACGTGCATATTATAAATTATTTAAGTGTTCCACGCGACTCCATACCATCGTAGTTCTTCAAAAAGCAACGAAACGAAAGGGTATAGCTCGCAAAGTATTGACGGGAATAAAATACTTTATTTGTATGTCATTAAGGTTGATTTCACACTAAATGTTGGTTTATCTATGTCTTTTCGTTTCTAAGTGACAGGAATAATTTATTGCATAAGATAATATTTTGAAGATTTGCTACTTTATTGCTAGGTGTCATGGTTGTAATTAGGTTGAACTTCGAATTGTTTTAAAACTTTTTTTTCAGTTCGGTAGTAAACAAAATAAGCTGTCACACGTCACCCACGCGGAAAATATTTAGCTTTGATTTTGTACGTGACCCGATATCTAGTTGTGTATTGTTGATCGAAGTAAATAACTCATCCTGAAAGTTTTTTCAATTTGGACCTGAATGTCTTTGCAACTAACGTTGGTTGCGTACTCTCAGTCGCGTAGCACGAATGCCATTAAGTACCTATACGCACTGTCGACTAGTCGCCGGTGACTCGGTCGCTCGGGCGACTAAAACATGGGCAACTTGGCCCAGGAGACTAGCCGAGCGACAGTATTCCAAGTACATTCGTGCAGAAGTTGGAATACTGTTGCTCGGCTAGTCTCCTGGGCCAAGTTGTCCATTTTTGAGTCGACCGAGCGACTGAGTCGCCGGCGACTAGTCGACAGTGCGTAATAGCTCTTAAACATCCTGAATGCCATTCGGATACAGCTCGGTCAGCGTTACAGTATACTGTTGAATAAGTAATAGTAAGTTCGAGTAGGTAAGTGGCCATCACTGGTGACGGATTTTATTGCTTAGATCGTCAAATATAACACAACGTACGAACATTAGCGCAACGTATATGTACGCATACGAGTATGTATCAAAGTATTCGACCAAAGTCACGTACGCGACCGGATTACGCGACCTGTGTACGCAACCGACGTACGCGATCGACGTAGGCAATCAGCAGGCGTCAGCTATAAAAAACTTCGCGCCATTTTGTATTTTATTCTTATTTTACGTTCATTAAGTTGAAATATTGATAGCAATGCATAATTCAGTTATTCAGTTGATAAATATTCCTCAAAACAATAACATTGGTTTTTGATAGCAAGAAGTTAATTTTAAATTAAGATATTAAACACAATGTACGGTCAGCAAGACAGACAAACCTATTTCAGTTTTAGTATAATGAAACAGTTAGATCGATTTTTAATCATTTTTAGATGATGAGTGGCTGACTTGGTTAAATTTTTACACTTACAGAAAAAAGAACTTTTTCAACGTTTTATTTTCATGGCCGAAAAACACCATTGCATTTATAAAAGAGAGAAAGAAAAAAAGAAAGAAAGATAGTGACTTTTTTAATAATTTCGACGTAACAGTATGACATTGTAATTTGTGACAAAAAAATATTAGTCTATCGAAGAGACCATTGTATTTTGATTACGGTGAATAACAACTCATAAATCCATCTGCGCCAAACAAAACGAATCGCTTTTAATTTTCATGTTATATGTCATTTAACTTTTTTACAGAAACAGTGGTTGCAGAATTCATATTTCATTATCTATATCGAAGCTATAGGTAGGTCAAAAATGGCCTGAATTGCTTCGGGATAAGGTTGGTATGGGTTTGTCACTGTTTTGCTCGATTTGGCGAGGACACTGCCGTGCCCCCAGATTTGTTTTTATAGGACATACTAGAAAGGTCCAATTAAAACTTAACGACTTTCATTTATAGATCATGATAAATTAAATGGTTGATTTTGAATACATTTTATCGATCTATGACCATAATCATGTTTTGCTGACCGTACCGTCTCTTTATGCTGTTATATTTTCAAAGAGACGATTGTTAAGAAATTAATAAATTGATAGCGTGTAGACATACTATAAAGAACTTTCTAAAGATACATTTTTCAATACATTTTATTACGAAGTGTTTCAATTATTTAATTTTAAATTTATCCCGACATTGACACCATAAGTCCTCTTATAACTCTACCTTTTACTAATTATTTGACTTTCGTACTGACCTGTTAATCATATATATACAACATTTTCTTATAGGCCACTAGATTGTCAAGTAATTAAATGAAATATATGTGTCTGTATTTTCATAAAATGTTTAGGTACTACAACTATTATAATATGTATTCATTTTATTGTATCTATACCAATTTTATATGTATCAATGATGTGTATATATATTTTTTAAAACTGGAAAATACACAAATCTTATACAGAATATAAGAAAAATATGACTTGCATGATATAGAAAGATAAATATATATCTTTGAAATGCAATCATAGATACTACATTATATAAACAACCGGACCGCGCAATACGTTACAAAGAACGAGCCAAGTTAGAGGCAAATATTCGTAGTTCATCTCTTTCTTTTACCTACTTTTAGATAAGGACACACTAGTTAAACATTTGACAATCTTGACTCGTAACGATATAAGATAAACCCTATCCTAGAGTGTAAATTATTAATGACAAATGAAAGTTACTAGCTAAGATTATACGTAATTCTATCGCCATGCTTGCAACAAGACATGCGTTTAAATATATACTTAATTATTCAGAGCCTTTGTTGTCCATTCGTCACTTAACTATATATTTATTAATATATACAATGTTTAATTAGTAATATTTTCCGCATCACTCGTGGGTGTGAATATATATTTAGGAAACAGATATTTAGGCCTTATACACACTTTATAACGGACTTTTAGCAGACTTCAAAAAAGGGGGGAAGGTTCTCAATTCGCTTAGAACCTTTTTTTTATGAATCAGAGGCAAAAAAATCATCTTACAAACCAGAAAGAATCTGTCAATTGTATGTTTTTTCTTCAATGTTTGTTCTCTATGAAGATATTTTAATTAAAAACGGTCCTTTCATAAAAAAATTTAGCTAAAAGAATAAACGTTTTTTATTGGCACTAAAATCGTAGGTATCAAAGAAAATATTTTCGTTTCGCTTGTATTTTCAGAAATATTGACCGATAAAAAAACCCACAATATATATTTAGTTTTTACTTCCATGTCGAATTTAATTGATGTGTATAAGACCTAATTAAAGAGAAAAAAATATTTTACATTTGAAACAGAACAGTATTGGAAATGTTATTTGTATAGTAAAGAAGAATAGTTTATTATATATCTATTAGATATATATTATGATATAGAAGAGTGTCAAATTATCCCATGTTTGGGATTTTATAAGTTTAGTCAGTAGTAAAGTTCTTATGTGAATAAATATATATGTTTATAGTTAGATTTTTATTACAAGTCTAATTTAGTAAACAATCATGCAAAAAAGTTTAGCTTTTTTGTATTTTTGAAGTAGTATTCAATATAGTATTTTTTTTACTTTTAATGAATTTTTTTATTGATTATTTATAAAGAATGTATAATTATACAATGTAATGGTGTGTAAAATTAGCAAAGTGATATTTTGAAGACAGAATTGTTTTTTTATTTTTATTTTGTATTTCTGTTTTTTTGTTCGGCTCACATTTTGTTGTGATAAAATAATTTTCAATATAATGACGGCTCACACTTCTCTTTTAAATTGGAAAATTAATATGATATATGAAGATTGTTTACTAAATTTGGCAAGTAAATATCTAATAAATAGGAGGTATAAAAGTATAAATGTATAAATATTCCAAATGGTATAAAAATAGCAAAATAACGGGGTCTTAGTGTAAGAGCTTAGTATTTTTAATAGAGATAGAAAAATATAATTTGTATACTTCCATATACAGTTTTTAGGAAAAATCTAGCGAATTTTTAAAATAAAAAGCTTTTTTTATCGATTTTTTTGTTCAAAAACGACCTTTTGATTTATGGCAACCCTAATCCTTAGAACCAAAGTTGTTTATGGTCCATTTTTTTTCGTAAACCATCGAATAACACAAACGTCAAATTTGACACATCCCAGCATTCACTTACATCTAAATTTTCTTAATTCTATTTTTACTTCTAACATTAAGAATAAGAAAAATATGTTTTTTTTTATTTCATTTTCTACTGTAGACAAAGGTTTTTTATAAAGATAGTTTTCTTAATTTGAATTTCTATTGAAAATGGACAGCTATTACAATATTTGTTTGTTTTAACCCTGCACAAATGGTTTTATAAAATAAATTGATTCCAAAAAGTTGTTTTCCAAAAGTGTCAAACAAAAAGGCCTAAATAGCTGTCTTAACTTTTCGGTAAAGTGTTTGAAGACATACGACACAGTAAAAGCTAATTATTTACAGCAAATAGTAGAATCCGAATATTACAACTTCGTACGTTCAAAAGAGCCTCTATGGGGCCAAAACTGAATAAAAATATTTGACTTTGACTTTGACTTCGTATACGACTCTAAATTTGTATCTCACCAAAACTATAAAAAGTATTATATGGCCCGTAATGTCCCACTGCTGGGCAAAGGTCTCTCATCTACAAGAATCAGATACATCTAAGATATCAGCGCAGTACAGGAGAATTAGGCGTAATCACCACGCTTGTATACTGATCCGGTGATCTCAAACCCGAGCCATGTTTAAAAGATAAAAAATCTTTACGCCAATAAGCCAATCGAGTATTACACCTAGGACTTCGGTCTTAGCGGGCAGGTGTACACGCCACTACACCATACAGGTATTTAAAACTTTTTAGTTTAAAGAATTTATATTAAGACGGTTGGTTTTTGTTTGTTAGCTTAGGCACAAAAGGCCTTTATCTAATGTGAGAAACGACGAACTAAAGCTTCTTATCTTTGCACGAGAAAGCTAACGGGTCAGTCGTTATAAACGGATTCCACCTTAACAAATACCTTATACACTAATTTCAAATGTCTGAAATAATTACTGTTATACTTATATGGCATCGATATTAAAGAATATTTGGATTAGACTTCCTACTACCACTAGTATATTATATCGGCTGAAAGCCTCAAAACATTTATCATGACAGATGACGTTTGATCAATTTAACAGACGAAGTTTTTGACAGTAGACAGAGTATAAATTTTAATTTGTCTATGCTCAATTCAAGTTTTAAAGGTTTTTTCTGCATTGTAGGTTCTTGTTTCATATTAAATAGAAATGCTCGTATTTTTGTTTATGGTATCCTTTTCAATCTTTATAAATGTTGGACGAAAAAAATGTTTTTCAAAAAGAAAATGTCCGAAAAAGTCCGGAACAGTATAGGTACATTGTAGCATTTAGTCGACGATAATTTTGGACCTGAAGAAGTCGGCAGCAGCGGTGAGGTGTGGTATCTCCAAGTTATGACGTTTGCCATTCTCACTCGGGAACACCACAGAGCAAATAGTCAGAATGAGCATCTCACCAATCATGCAAGATATGACGAAGAGAACGGTCCTAGTGAACTTAGTTATGAAGTTAACAAAACGGTTATCGTAATACATTGGACCATTGTCAAAATCCAAGTCATCTTCGTCACTAAGATCCGCCCTATGATCTCCCATCAGATGCATATCAGCCAAGGTCACCACGACATCTAACAGAATATTTACCACCATGAGAAACACCAGAATCATCATGCCGAAAATTATGAATAAAACCAACAACGACATGATCGCTCGATGGTCGATTTTTTTGACGAGTACTGTCATCATGTCCATGTCAAATGATTGATCGCTCATGTTGGTAGTAGAGAAATAGATTGGTTACTGGTTTAAAAGGGTTTGACGTCCTCCTGCTTGACGACGCCGATTTCCTGAAGCATGGACTCGAGGCCTTCTGGTATTCGGCCCTGATCCAAATCCTGGTTCCACTTGTAGTACTAGAAAAGGAAATGTAGATTTGTAGGAACTGCTAAGAGGCTGCATGCAGGGTTTAAATTGCAAGTAGCATTTGACGAACTAGATTTAACTTGATGGTCCGTAAATTTTATGTATCGGCAAAATGTTGATATGTAGTACTTTTAACTGCGACACTGCGGCAATTTTGATTTGCTGAATGTAAACACATAGTTGAAATTGGTAACCTAACGAGTAGAAAACAATCAATTTTCGACCAGATCATACTAGGTCTTTTAGTCTGTTATGTCAGATCCTACATAGAACTTTTAGTACCCTGGCTAGTGTGTTATGCTGGACTTTCAGGTCTGCTATAAAGTATGGAAGGTTACCTTCTCCAACTCCTTGCGCAGAGTCAGCACAGACCGCTCCCGGTCTGCCACAAGTTCCTCCAGGTACTGGTACCGGAGTTTCTTGCGAGCGCGGCACTCACGCGCCGATTGGCGACTCCGCTCTGAAAATGGGCGAAGACAACCTACTATGATATATAATCTAATATATAAAATTCTCTTGACCGATTCTCATGAAAATTTGTGTGCATATCGGGTAGGTCTGAGAAACAAACAACATATATTTTTCATCCCCCAAAATGTTAAGGGTAGTCCACCCCTAAATTGTTATATGGCAAAACACACAATAAGATAATCCTAACTAATAATATAAATGCGAAAGTAGCTCTGTCCGTCTGTCTGTCTGTTATGCTTTCACGCCAAAACTACTGAACCGATTTGAATGAAATTTGGTACACAGTTATTTTAGTGCCTGGGAAAGGACATAGGCTACTTTCTATCGCGTAATTCCTGCTGGGAGCTGCTAGTATAATATACCCGGACAAATTCACACACGGTTAATTAGACCCAAAGTAAGTCCTAAGCTTGTATTATGGAATCAAACTCACGGATACTACTACATACACATATAAGAATATATAATTGACAAACGTCGTCGCCAACAACTTTGTCTTCACATATTGTTGACTCCCGGCGAGAATCGAACCGCAACCCCCGACACAGTAAGCGCTCTCACTGCCACTGTGCCAACGGGCTTGTTCAAAACATGCTATTTTTATTAAGCTATTCCCGTGTGGTCTCCCCTAGCATTAATGTTAGAACACGGTGACATTGTTTTTTAAATTAAGTGGGGTTATAGTTATACAATTTGTTGGTCAAGAAGAAAATATTCGCATTTATAAGATATGTTTAAAATTAAGCCCAGAACCGAATTATTATTTTTTTTAATGATTGCCACACTCAATGCTTCGATGGAAATGATTCATGAAAAACACGATATTTTCATCCATGACGCAGTAACAAACAGGTTTTAACAACGCAGGTTTTAACAATTGTTTTTAAACAAGTGTTTAGAAACCATTTTGTTTGGTCATATTAAACAGTTCAACACCCAAATGTTCCAACATAAACTCTAAGGGCCTAATATATAAACGCTTACTACCTTACTAGCAGCATTTTAGCTATCAAATAATTTGTCCCTTTCTGACACACGCTATTTTCCAAAGAGCAAAAGAGACAAAACACTCACTAACAGTGTTTTAGTTATAGAGCGTTTATGAATAAGGTAGTAAAGATATTACAGTTGCAAAGTCGTCGTATCTAAACACCATGGGCCATAGTAATTACAGGTATTAAGAACAATTTAGGTATGAAGTGGTTTGTCACTTTCTGACATACGCTATTTTCCGAAGAGCAAAAGAGACAAAACACACTATAACAGTGTTTTAGTTACACAAAGTTTATTAATAAGGCTCCATTATGGTCTAAATTGAACTTAAAAGTGCTCCTCAAATGTGGTATAATCTGTAGAAAAAAACATGTGCACCATTTTAAATAAATACAAACCGCATTTGTTGGTAATACCTGGTTCTCATGTTGATATCCTCCGATTTACCAGAGTCTTCATCAAGACAGCAAGAACTTATGAGGTCCAAAGCACGGAGAGAATTAAAAATGATTTTGAAGATTGCGAAGTAAAAAAATAAATACTGACTTCAAAGTAAATATTCAAGATACCAAGACTAATATACCGCCAGGTTTAAAACGACCACCACCACCAATAGACTAGATTAAAATACCCAACCGACATGAATATTTGCCCATACCGAGTTAAGAGTGCATCAGTATTTTCAAAAGTAAGGTGAAGGGAAGTTTCACAATTAACTTGAGTCCCACGTACCAAGTTATCTTGCTTCAAAAATGTAAGTTTAAAAGGATATAAGGGATACAAGCCATCACCATCACCCAGATTTAAACATACCAAGTTTCGCCTTCATGTCTTGTTTGTCGAGCTGTGCCTTCCTGCCGGGTCGGCGGCCTCTCTTCCCCCCCTCGCGCCTCTCACCACCGTCAGTCGACGCCGCCCCTACAGACCCGAACACCCCGCCGCCGAGGGACTCCTACAACATTCACCCCATTACTATAATCACCGTCATTGGGAGTCAATCATAGTCAGTCTCAGTCATCACTATAGTCACCCCATAGTCAGACATCATAATAGTCACCCCATAGTCAGTCATCAATATAGTCACCCCATAGTCCGTCATCACTATAGTCACCCCATAGTCAGTCATCTCTATAGTCACCCCATAGTCAGTCATCACTAGTCACCCCATAGTCAGTCATCACTATAGTCACCCCATAGTCAGTCATCACTATAGTCACCCCATAGTCAGTCATCTCTATAGTCACCCCATAGTCAGTCATCACTAGTCACCCCATAGTCAGTCATCACTATAGTCACCCCATAGTCAGTCATCATTATAGCCATCACCATTTATAGTCAGTCATCACTATAGTAACCACCATTATGAGTCAGTCACTGTCGCCCCATAGTCAGTCACCCAGCACTACTTTGAGACGTTAATCACAGTCACCAATACAGTCAGTCACAGTCAGTTATAGCTACCACTATAGTGTCAGTCACAGTCGTAGCTATAGAGTCAGGAACAATCAACTCTTGTAACCAGTTACAGTTACCCCTATAATCAGTCTCAGTCAAACCTATAGAGTCAATGTCAGTCATCACTACAAATACTTAACAAAGTGGCCTTAACAAAGAGAGTCAATCGCAGTCACCACTAGAGCCAATTACAGTTACTAATAAGAGTCAGACATAGTTACTTTTTAAGCGACGAGAAAACGAGGTTCTCCTTTCATTCATTGCATTAATTTAATTTCATAATTATTTTTACAGAGTAGAGTCAACCGCAGTCACAACCAAAAGGGAGTCAGTAGCAGTCACTCTTGAAGGTAAGTCACAATCAAAATTATTTAAGCCCCGTGACAAAGTCAGTCTTATTTTATTATAGGTTAAAATGTAACAAATCCTACAAAAGGATAATAAATACTAAATATACTAGATGCCTTGGAATTGACCCAGTTAATAATCCATAAAATCAGTCAGAAAAATTTGTTAGCCTAAAAGCTTGAAAAACAATTCTGTAGATTTAACTATATTTTTTTGTTTACTTTTTATTGTAATACAACCATTATCTTGAGTGATATTGAAAAGGGCCCCTTGAAAAACAGGTTTTTTGGCGCCTTGTTGATACCCTATCTTAGTATAATATAAATGCGTAATTGAATGAAAATGAATGGATTATATATTACGGCAAAACGTTTGGGTACATGCGGAAGTAGGCAATCCTAATATTCTACTAATATTGTAAATGTAAAAGTATGTGAGGATGTGTGTATGTTTGCAACTCTTTCACACAAAACGTACAGAACGGATTTCGATCTAACTTTACAGTAACATAGGTAATACATCAGTATAACACATGAGACAGATTTTATCCCGAAATTCCCGAGGGAACGAGTACAAAGCCGACAAGACCGAGAGACGTTACTAATTTTGCATTAAGTTAAAAAAGTTATGATTGGTAATTGTTTGGTAAATGGTAACTAGGTTTGTTAACGTCTTGTTTCTTTGAAATTCTCAAAAGTAACTTCCAATAAGTTCTACTTGTTTCAAATTGTTACGTGAAAAAACAATAGTGAATAGAACACGTTTTCGAGAACCCAACACAAAGTTTGTCCGCACGTATGGGGCTTTGCGATTATTGCGTAACTGTTAATTTTCCACAGCATTGTCACACATTTGGTTGTGACGTTGAATTAAACTACGACTCAAACTTTTACGTAAAGTAGGGACCATACACTTTTCTATACTAATATCATAAAGCTTCTATTTTTTGTCAGAACTCAGAAATAAACTATTCGAATTGAATAATTCTTTATGTCATGGATAGTCATATTCAACGGGAAGAACATAGGTTATTTTTCATCCCGTAATTCCCACGGGACGGGCACAAAGCGAGTAAAACAACGGAGCGCTGCTAGTAGCATAAATGACTGTGCATATGCGCATTACCAGTTTAAGTGTGTTTTTGCAATATGTATACACTGCGTTAATAAGAGTGCGATTGCAGTCTCTTACATGTATATATGTACTTAGACATTTCTCGAAAACATTTAAGACTACCAAGGAACAGTCTTATCTCCTGTGACCCCTAAACCGCGCTTGGAATATTATATTTGCATTATTCAAAACGAGAACAAAAAAACACAGAGTCGAACTCTTCAGCTTTATTAATTTGCGTAGAGTTGTCGTTATGTAAGTTCCTGTGGCATCAATCACGCGTATTGCCACTTTAAATTCAGGGCCGAATTTAGACCGTAAAGAAACCTGGCCTCCTGGCATTTCGGGTGCAAATAATCTCTTTAAATAAAAATCAATGCCACTTTTCATTGTAATTTTATAACTCAGGAACGGGCTCACCTATCCAAACCAAATATTTAGGCCTTGTTCGAACTATTTAGTAAATGGTTTATGTGAAGTTTGCACAAAATCGGTCGAGCGGTTCTTAAATTCCAACGAGAACGGGCACAACGCGGGTAAAACCGCGGGGCGCAGCTAGTAATATATTTTTCCTAAAGAGTTAAAATTTAAACTATCACGATTGTTCAATCAAAGACAGCTCATTAAGAAAAAGGGTCCAATGCTTGGGCAAGAATGGAATGAAATCACTGAACCTTTTTCCTCTTCAGAAGGAATCATCTTCGGCTAGAAAATCGACCGATGAGTCCACATTTTAACTCTAGTACGAAACAATGAGTATAGATAGACCACTGGGTTACTTTACTGAACATCCCTACCAACCCTGAACGCAGGGATCCTGAGCTAGTGTTTTTAAAGAGTGGAATAGATAGACCTTATACGCACTAGTCCCTTGGCTAAGGCCTTGAAGCTGCAAGCCTGTTTAAACCACAACATCCGTAAATATATGTTATCTTAAAACGCACGCAGTATGCAATACACCTCGTATCTATCTATATATATAAAATTCAAAGTCCTGACTGACTGACTGACTGGCTGATACCTATTAGGTAGCGGTTGAGGCTGTGCATTGATTAGGTATTACCTAATCAATGCACAGCCTCAACCGCTACACCTAGAAACATGAAATTTAGCAGGAAGGTTCTTCAAGTGACGTAAGTGCACACTAAGAAAGGATTTGCGAAAATTCCTACGGGAACGGGCTCAACGTGGGCAAAGCCGCGGGGCGCTGCTAGTAGTTAATAGAGGTACTTAACAGAGCCATAACAAACAGCAATTGAAAGATCGATCGGAGTTTATTGAACCAAAGGTCAAAAAGACATGAGTTATTACAAGAGAAATTTGCGTAGAATTAAATATTAAAACTTCGAAAATGCAGGAGAATCTTTATCTGTCGGAATCGTTTTTTTATGAATCTACTAGCAGCGCCCCGCGGTTTTACCCGCGTTGTTCCCGTTCCCGTGGGAATTTCCGAAATTTTTACACATATAAACCTTCCTCTTGAATGACTCTTTCTATTTAAAAAACCGCGTCAAAATCCGTTGCGTGGTTTTAAAAATCTAAGCATACATACACACAGACAACGGAAAGCGACTTTGTTTGTAAACGAGTTCAAACACCGAAGGCGGAGGTTCTCAATTGGGCCGGTGTATTTTTTTTGTTTTATGTATGTACACCGATTACTCTGGGGTTTCTAATCCGATTTACGCGATTCTTTTTAAGCTATTGCATAGCTTCTATCGCGGGCCTTGAGCGCGGGGACAGAATCCAGAAATTCCGTAACGAAAAAACCTCACGCTCCCCACTAACGCCATCTAGTGAGACAAACAATAACTATGCAATAGCTTTACCGCGGCAGTCCCCGAGTGCCACACGTCTTTTTTATATTATGTAGTGATACTATATAGCAAAACTGAAGAGTTAGTTTTTTGTTTTTCGTTTGTTTGAACCCGCTAATGTCAGAACCTTCCAGAAACCAGATTTGAACAATTCTTTTTTAATGGATTGCCACATTCAACGGAAAGAATAAAGGCTAATATTCATCCCGAAATTTGTACAGGAACGAACATAACGCGAGTAAAACCGCGGGACGCTGTTAGTATCAAATATTTTATCAGGTAATAGGTATTCGGTATATGTATAACAAGACGTACATATTTGCAAAATTATTTTTTATTGATTTTTGGCCTTCGTTAAAAAGAGAGTAAAGACGGCGATCGGATTATTCTTAGTTATTAATTTAGAAGTATTCGATAAAAACCAAATTCTGATTATAGTTTGAATAAATTTTCAATCCTTTTTCATTAAAGCTGCGCGATTCTGTACCGATTAGATATTATTTTCTTTTATATCTGAGATAAAATGAGAAAATTAATCAAATCAATTTGAAAATTCATTTAAAATGAATGGATTAAATATTGTATTTGTAATAGTAAAATTCAAAGAAGTTACCATTATGAAAATTCAATCTAAATAGTACTTATATAATAAAGCCGAACAGTTTTTTTGTTTGAACGCGCTGATCTCAGAAACTACCGATCCGATTTTAATAATTATTTTTGTATTGCATAGCCACATTTAACGGAAGGGTTATATGCTATTTTCATCCCGAAATTCCCACGGGTATAGACACGACGCGGGTAAAACCGCGGGGCGCGGCCAGTAAGCAAATACAATCTTTCCAATTGTTATTATTGATAAATGAACGTTTACCCTATCTTGTTATTTTCAGATAATACATTTCAAATCTACGTCACAAGCCGCATGTAAAAATCTAATTAAGATCACATATTCTTTATTAGCTATACTGCGTAGTACCATTATTCATAGTGCACTACACGCAAAACTGTCCGTCGGTCTGTAACTACCATGACCTACACATACATAAAACATAAACTACAAACATAGTTAAATATACATGTGTATTTATCTCCAAGTGTCGTTACATTGATGTAATAACAAACAAATATAATACGCAGTTACTTCGAAACTCGGTTAGCAACAAAACACCGGCATCGTATTGAATTGCGTCGCACAAAACGATTTTATTTTATACAACGCAGTAGAATATTCAAGATACGATCGAAATAAATCGCCTTCGATACCCAACGCACTGTATCACTTATAATTTATAATAAAAATTAACTTAAATAATATGTTTTCACTTACGATTGCGCAGTACGACTAACGCGACCGTTCGCTAACCGGCTTCCACACAGACTGATTCGAATTTCGAATTGCGCATAAAGCCGCGCACTTTTTTTTTTCAAGAACAACTTTTTTCTTTGCTGCCAGGAGGGAGACTATAGACAATGTTGTTGCATATCCAAAGGTAGAGTGTCGCAATAATATCCCCACCTTGGGAGTGACCTTAGTGGGATGCACTCTGTAGTCGATGAATGCAACGTAATGATCGAGAGCTGTTTGTAATGCGAGATCGGTATTGTTTTGGATGCTTCGTTGGTTTAACGTGAAGTTATTTTCGTTAAGTAAGCTTGTAGAGATATGTGATATCGGTTGGGTAAAGAAATGTTATTGTGAAGTGGATTCTAATAAGAATGTAATTTAATATTATGTATTTGTTCTATAAAATGGTACAGATTTTTTTATTTTATGTTAATTATTAAGAACTTCAAAGACACTCTTTAATGATGTCATACTTTCCCTTGAAATTGAATTTTTAAGTGGTAAAAAATTTAGAAGATTCAAAACAGATTTTATTGTGTAGACTATATTGATAGCTTTTTTCATTTTAATTTCGGCGTTATTTCTTTAATTACCCTTTTTTTTTTTTATTAAAAGAATACCTTTTTTTAAACCCTATATCTCGTAATGACGTCACACATTCTCATAGTAACAACCCTACCTCCGAAATTCAAAATGGAAATCCTTTCAAAAAACCTGTATTTCGTAAAATACGGATAACGTCTAGACTTGACAAAACTAATAATAACCGTAGGGGTCCTCCCCTTAAACCGTGGGACTATGTTACACCGAGCGGGGGACCCTTGTCTGCGTCCGTCGGCGCGAATAAACGCGCAACTGAAAACCGGTAACTTTTCATACAGCTACAAATAATTATAGGGTACCTGTGTGATACTGTAGTTAAACTGTAAAGTTCCGGTTTTTGATATCCTGCTGTGGAACCCTAAAAAGTATATTTTGTCGTCTGGATTATTTTAACTTGAAATAAGGTCTGGTTTATCTTTTATTGCGTGAAATGAAATAATATAATTACAATGTGTCTGTGTGATATTGTATGGAGTCTGGATTTGTATACGATGACGAGTTGAAGACTAGATTTTTTGGAGATGTTCTCACGGTGATCTTAATTTCGTAGTTGTTGATGTGTTGCTTATTGTTGTATACCATATTGCATGCAGAACTTTGGGTACCATTATTGTTAAATAAATTCAGATAAGAGGTTGTTATAGCGACGTAATAACGTCATCAATTATATTGATATTTAAAAACTTGGGAGACTGGATTTATATTTTCTAAGATGGAAGTTTATGTAGGAAAAAAGAGATCGAAACATTCTAAAAATTAAGCCCCTTAATAGTAACTCCTGTACTTTATTAAAAAATAGCTACCTTTTTTTAAATCAAAGTTCGTGGTTAACCATTGAAATCTAGTTATCCAAAGGAAAAAATATTCCAAAGGCGCAAATATTTAATAAGCTAATTATTGAAGAGTCCAATAGACGATGAACTTTAATGTTCTAGGTAAGACTCGAAACGCATTAAGTTTTAAACTTAGAAAGCCGATGCCGATTAAAAAAGCCGATTAAAAATGCATATAGGTTCCAATATCAAGTTGTAATATTATATCGAAAACAAGTACATACATCCCAGCATCACAGACAACAAGGACAGTTATCGAGAAGCTTCGGAAACGAATAAATCTATAAAACGCGATGCAACCGCCCTCCGCCCACACCCCCTTCCCCTCCCCTCTCAGATAGGGAAGGACATCACAAAACATACTCAGCTTCCAACCTCTCCCAGATATTACAGCGAGCTCACTGCGCATGACAGATATCAACAAATAAAATTAAACGCAGATACCCAAATGCGTAGTTGCAATATTGATTTATTCGATACTGTGACCCCACCCCAGACAAAGTAGTGATGGAGTCTGTCAGAACATTCTGGAAAATTACAAAACTGTATCTCTGAAATACTTCTTAAATCACAAGCTGTACTTGAACCCAATTTAAGCTTAATCAGTTAAAAAGTTTAGGTTTACCCAGGATGTGAAATATTGAAAATTTATTTTGCATTCAAAACCTGTTCTTATACAAGGCATATAAGACAAACTAAACGTTAGAATGTATTTAGAATTTGAGAAACCTGAATTTTGTAAACAATTGAAATTACCCTTGTTAGGAAAAAATCGTTAACGTAATGGACTATTGGGTTGAGCCAAATAGTAATAAGTCCAAAATATCACCAAGATTAGAAGCACTCGAATCACCGTCATTAATTAATATTTTTTTGAAAACAAAGCACTTAAAATGAAGTTCACTGATCACTATCACTGTTAACAAACTACATAATTCATTTCCGATTCAAATATGGCTACCCTCCTACGCGGTAGGCTTCACCGGACAAAGGGATCCCAATACAGAACACCCCCTCCTCACTTCCTATGTGCAACAACTGCGCAAATCATTCTGGATGCGATAGGTACAAATATATTGATATTTACCCCCGCATCCCCTTTCACCTTCCCACCCCCGCCCGGGCCCGGGCCCAGCTAGGCTATAAATAAACTCCAGCGGACGTCCTTCAGGAAGGACATACCTTTTAAAAGGACAAAGGAAGATTCCACAACCTAAAAACGCCACTTACATACCACATTTGAGGACCACTTTTACACAAATCGCAATACATCGCGAAAATTATAACATTTGCGAAACGTCCTAAAAAATGACTACCGAAAAACCACGAAAATCGCATGAGCAACGTTATTCGATATGATCGTAGCGGAGCGCGCGGTACCGAATTGAAAAACCTATTTCAAACGCCATATTTATCGACCGACAAAATAAAATAAAAATATGGATAAATAAAATTGTCTTTGAATATGAAACTCCAATTCAAAATTCGAATTTAAATAACCGTTGCCTTCCAAAAGTAATATCAACTCGTCAAACTCATTAATTCCTTTATTCAATTCAATTCATCCATATTTCTTTAAATAATTTCAAGCTTAACGTAACAGGACTTACCTGGACTGCAGTCTAGACCGGAATGGGGCAGTCAGGTATCCCCGCACAAGCACTAGGGTGCATTTTGACATGCGCAGAGTTCTATATATCATTATAAATAGGCCAAAACGCATCCAGGACGCTTGCAACAAATCAATATTGATAGATGGGCTCTGGCAATTGAGCTTGCGCGAACGGGACAAAGTAGAACTACGGGGAATATTCGAGAACATCATTAATGTTTTATGAACATTAAGTACCTAGTTTTACTTAGTTATTACCTAGACAGCCAAAGGCAAGCAAGTTCTAGGTCAGAGGCTAACTCTGGTTTTGAAATTGTTAAGACTCCGATATGATTTAACGGTTGATATTGACAATTTTACGACGCCATTTAAAGCATCATGGCGGCGCTCTGATAATAATGCCACTATTGGCCAAGTAGAGGCTGCGCGTTGCTTGGAGAGGCTCTATAGTCATAGCTTTCCTAAAACATAATTTTTTACTTTTCTAAGCCGTATCTTAATTAAAAGTTGAATAGAGGACAACAATTAACTAAAATTATAGACCGCCTAAAGACCATAGAAAAGGTCTGACGATTAAACCAACTGCCACCGATCTTTTAACGTGTATTCAAAAGCACGGCAGCGCTCAGAGATATCACTCTATCGGCTATCCATCCAAGTAGAGTTTGTAAGGAACGTAGCTTAACATTTCAACAAGACAAACTACTACACCTTCTAGGTCCACTTAAGTTGAACACTTTACAAAGATATAACCCTTCGCGTTATTTTGACGTTGGCTAAAACACACATCACGTGTTCTTTGTTACGTAACAAGCCGCACCTCGCGTTTAGCCATGTTGTACCTTTTCCCGTGGGAATTTTGGGATAATAAAGCTTAGTAGCTTTTTATCCCATCAGCTGTAGGCGCGAGGACTTGTTCCAGGCCTCCGTCAACGCCATTGAACTGGCAACATTTCAGCACGACCATATTTAAGATAAATAACAATTCGCTACAAAGAAGAAAAGCTTAAATATTATAATAATAGCAGTGCCCCGCGGTTTCACCCGCGTTGTGCCCGTTCCCGTGGGGATTTCGTGATGAAAAATAGCCTATAACCTTCCCGTTGAATGTGGCCGTCTATTACAAAGAGAATTATACAAATCGGACTGATAATTTTCGAGATTAGCTCGAACATAGAAACAAACAAACTTAAAAAATTTACCTCTTTATAATATTAGTATAGATTCATATTATCAGTTCTATGTACTTATTAAATCACTGTACAGTATACATGATTACCGGATAGTTGAATTTGCCTACATCAATATTTATTCCTTTGTGGATGAAAAATGTTTAACAACACAATGCGTGTCCATTATTTAATATTGATTTGTAAACGCGACGTTAAAACAGAAAACTGGAAGACAATATTTTCTTAACAGCTTCACTGCTTTTAATCATCTAAGTATACCTACTAATACAATAAAGCTGAAGATTTGTTTGTTTGTTTGAACGCGCTAATCACAGGAACTACCAGTCCGATTTAGATAATTCTTTTTGTAATGGATAGCTATATTCAACGGGAAGGTTATAGGCTATTTTACATCCCGGACTTCCCACGGCGAACGGGCACAATGCGGGTAAAAGCGTGGGGCCGCCTGAAGACCTCACACATGGTCTAACGATTAAAACAATCGGGACCGACAGTTATACGTGCCCTCCGAAGCGCGGTATCGCGTAGATAGAAATACACTATCGGCCACCCAAGAAGGCACCGAGCTGCACGTTGCTTAACAATCGCAATGATTAACATGGTTCAGTAAAATATTATAAAGCTGAAGAGTTTGTTTTGTTTGTTTGTTTGTTTGTTTAAACGCGCTAATCTCAGAAACTACTGAACCGATTTGAATAATTCTTTTTGTAATAGATAGCCACATTCAACGGGAAGGTTATAGGCTATTTTTCATCCCGAAATTTCTACGGGAACGGGTACAACGCGGGTAAAACCGCGGGGCGCTGCTAGTGGTTCAGTAAAACGAGCGCAAAATTATGTGGATACCAGATATTCAAATACACTCTGAATATGAAACTAAACTTTTGTTCAATGTTTTTTAACAGTATAAATAATGTAAACACAACATTTTGCTTCGAAATTGTACAAAATATTCATTGTATAATCTGTCAAAAACAATGATCCCTTTTTAACCTTCGCATTTTAAACTGAATTTTGTTTAAGTAATGTAGGTAAAAACCGTACATAAGCATACCTTCGTATCAGTATGTTCTTTTTTAAATAAAGGCTAGCAGTGTCCCGCGGTTTTACCCGCGTTTAGTCCGTTCTTGTGAGAATTTCAGGATGAAATTAGCCTATAACCTTCCCGTTGAATGTGGCTATCTATTTCAAAATATTTTTTTCAAATCGATTTGGTAGTTTCTGAGATAAGCGCATTGAAACAAAACCAAACTCTTAATAGATTTGCACTTTTGATTATAGAAACTAGCAGCGTTTACCTGCGGGAAATCATAACATAGTATAAAACAAAGTCGCTATTTTTGTCTGTATGCTTAAATCTTTAAAATTACGCAACGGATTTTGATGCGGTTTTTGTAATAGGTAGAGTGATTCAAGAGGAAGGTTTTTATGTAAAAAAAATCCCGAAATTCCCACGGGAACGGGCACAACGCGGGTAAAACCTCGGGGCGCTGCTAGTTCTATATATAGAAAACATAGTTATGTTTTTCCACAATATAGTTTATCTAGGTACCTATATGCCAATTTTATCCAGATTCATCCAGTAGTATTTGTGCAAAAGAGTAACAAACATACATTCATCCTCAACAAACATTCACATTTATAAAAGTCTTTTGTGTGATAAGCAGGATTGTCTACTACACTAATATTATAAAGAGGAAAACTTTGTTTGTTTGTAATGAATAGGCTCAAAAACTACTGGAACGTTTTTAAAAATTCTTTCCCCATTCGAAAGCTACATTATCCCCGAGAGTAACATAGGCTATTTTTCGTCCCGAAATTCCCACAGGAATGGACACAACGCGGGTAAAACCGCGGGGCGCTGCTAGTGTTATAATATAATACAAATATAATTATTCAAATCGGACTGGTACCTAGTTCCTGAGATTAGCGCGTTCAAACAAACAAACAAAAAACTCTTCAGTTTTATTAGAAGACTGTCTCTGAGTCTCTGAGTATATTAATATTTTAAATGCGAAAGTCTGAAAGGATGGATATACATGAATGGATGTATGTATATTTGTTACTCTTTCACTACTCAACGGATTTTTATGAAACTTTATAGTAATATAGGTCATATATCAGAATAACACATGGGATGCATTTTATCCCGAAATTCCTACAGGAACGGGTACAACGCGTAACACCTCGGGGCGTAGCTAGTAGCATAATATATTAGGAAGACAGTTCTTTTTGGAAAAGAGCTTATTCACTAATTTCCACTTTACTATTTTAACAGACCATCAAATCAAACCCACCTGAAAGATCACCAAACGTTCGTTTCCATAGACACAATCCTCCCTTCACAATATGAGTATATTAAATACATAATGTATGTTAGTAAATAAAGGGTTAGGGCACGTCCCTCGGTCGGCGGAGACCTTGAAATACGTTCAAGGGCACGCCACCCTAAAGAGGGTGCATTATCTATTCAATATTTGGTGTTTGGTTGGCGGAAATGTGATGATGTATAGCTTTATTTGTGAGGAATATATTATGGCGCATTTGTGGCGTGTAAGAGAATCGTAATTTATTTAATTGGATTAGTATTAATTAACAAATGGTTCGCCTGAGGTAGCAATCACAAGTGTCCTAATTGCGGTGAAAATTTGAGGATTTTAAGCGAAAAGTAAAATATATAATCTGCGCAGGTTTTCGACATATTGTAATTAACTTTAGCGCCATCTACTAAATGTTGCACGAACTAAATCAAACATATCTCATTCCAATAAGAATCTTAAACAAGTATAGATGGCGTTACACTCTGATTAATTAAAATAGAAAAGTTCCAACCAAAATAAATTCTTGGCAATCAAATGATGGAATCTTTCAACAAATGAGTGACTCGCTTTTTATGTAGACTTAAGGGCAAGTAATTAATTATCTGCATTAATGTAGTTGGTGTATAGATAATACAAGAAGTTTCAATACCTAATAATTTTGTTTTAATTTTTCAATAAGGTATCATTTCCTTTGTGAAAAGATGGCGTTAGTGCCGATGTAAACAACAGCTCCGTGATATTAATTATTTTTAAATAGTAAATATACACATATTATAACAGAAAGTGGTAATTTATGTACAGTAAGACCTAAAGTACGTGTACTAGTGTTTGTGTTGAAGAAAACAAAGATTTAACAAAGTTATAAAGTATATAAGGTAAACAGTGATAAAAATAAAAATACAAACATAAACAATAACATAACTACAAAACACCATCATCAATCAAGTGTATTATAATAAAACATAATATTCGTGGCAAAAAATCCATTGTTAAGTGTTTTAATTTGAAAATTCATTTCGGTGTAAACGGTCGCATAAATTTAAATAAAGTGACCCTTGGACTCTCAACTGACCACAATCCTGTTTAAACTACAAACCACACATAAATTTCAACCAACTATCTAACAAGACAGTTGGCTCAGTTGCGAACCTGTGCAATTTAAGTGCGCAAGCGCCGAAGAAGCGGAGGTTCAAACCCCAACGAGCGCTATATATTTTTGGGAAGAAACTTTTCTCAATTTGTATTGCTCGTAACGTCTCAGTCAGATTTGGCGGTTAATATGTCAGCTAAATCAACTAAGTTGACAACGATAAACCGCAAGACGGCGACACTGGCAACATGCAATATATGTAAAAAGGAGAATGATTCAATAAATCTGGCTTTATGTAACTCATGCAAGAACAGTTATGATTTCGATTGTATTGGATATTCCGAAAAGCTACATCGCCTCTTGAATAAGGATTCAAAAGCCAAATGGCGTTGCAAATTTTGTACGCAAAAAGGATTAAAGTCCTCAACACCTTCTGGCGGAAACGAATCATATGTTACAAGACGTAAAAAAGTTTCTCCGCCAAAACCAAGAACTATCACTCCGCCTTCATGTACGGATGTTTATGATTCGCATATCCTGACACCTAATAACCTAATCGTTACCCCGAACGAAACACCGGAACAAACCCTATCCAGGAGTATGGATTATACAATAGCGGAAACAATCTCAGTACAGGAGATGCAGGATACAATAACTGGCTTAAAAAGCGAATTAATGATTGTACAAAATGAATTGGAAAACAACATTCTTGAAAACAATGAATTACAAAGACAAATAGCTCGTTTGAACAAAGAAAATACTATGCTTAAGACTTTGTGTCAGTCACCATTACCCAATTCCAATTTTCGGTCATGTAGCAGTACTAAAAAAGTACGGGAAAAACTGCAATTTACCGAATTACAGCAAATACCTACAATGCATTCTCAAGATACGATGCTAACGAATCTCCAGCGAAAAATCATCGAGTTAGAATCTCAATTGAAAAACCTAGAAAATGAAATACAGAAGGTAACTCAACAGATGTCGCTGCCAGTACAAAAAGGAAATATCCAAGAGTCACAGAGCCAAATGGCAATGCTTGAGGGTGTACAAAGTACTCAATGTCGAGATATGAATAGGAAAAAAATATATGTATTTGGTGCTCAACAGTGTACAGGACTTGCTACTATGCTGTCAGAGACTCGAGAATTTTCAAAATATGATAAATATGCAATTAAAGCTACAACGAAACCCTTTGCTCCAACGACAGAAGTTCTCAAGGGATGCAGCAACCTTAGTTTAAACACAAGTGACAAAATTGTTATATGTATAGGTGAAAATGATTATGATCATAAAATTGTGTTTAGTCAATTACGTATATTACTAAGACAATATAGAGATAATGACATATTCTTATTAAATGTATTTAAAAATATGTATCTGGACGTGGCCCGCTTGAATACAGGTCTAATAAATATTGCAAAAGAATTTAAAAACTGTCATTATGTATTTTGTAAGTATAATAATCCATTTAATATATCTAAGGCTTTAAATCACTCAATTGACTGTATTGATTATGACAAAAAGTATTTAAATCCTAAAGAACTTAAGAAGCTCATTCAACGTAATTCCCCTATTGACCAAACATCGGACAATGGCATTATCAAGTACCCCAAGGGAACTATACCTTATTATTTTAACCGGGCACATTCTCATAAAGTTGAAAAGGTTGCCGCAAATAGCTCTGAAAGTAATAGGCTTGTTAGAAATAAAACAACAATTAAAGACTACTTCCCAATAGTTGACAAAAACAGGACATTTCGTAACTAATAAGCTAACTATATCTGATAATACTTTTACGATTTTGCATCAAAATATTGCTAGTATTTTATCAAAACTTAATATATTGGAAATTACTCTTGTAGAATTAAACGAATCAGGGGTTAACCCAGATATACTTTGTTTTACAGAAACATTCCTAAAATCAGGTAGCGAATGTTATTTAAAGATGAACAATTATAAACTGGCAAGTGGTTTTTATAGAGACAAAGAGAGAGGAGGTGTTTGTATTTTAACTAAACGTGGCATATCTTACAAAGAGCTGACGTTTCTACAAAAACATGCGGCCCAAAAAATCTTTGAGATTTGTGGTATAGAAGTATCTTCATATAACCTTTTAATTTTATGTGTGTACAGAACACCGGACTCAAACCCAATAACATTCATGGATAAATTAAACGAAGTTATGTTTGAGTTGCACGCCCGCTATAAACCTTCCACAAAAATCGTTGTACTCGGTGACATAAATATAAATACTTTGAAAACAGGAACATTACGAAATAATTTACAAGACCTATGTTACAGTCATAACTTGACCATACATATTGATGTTCCCACACGTAAAAACTCCTGCATTGATCACATATTTAGTAACATTAAAGATGCCCGTTCAACAGTTCTTCCATTGCATCTATCCGACCACGATACGGCACAATTATTAAGGTTCCCTTTACCACATAAGTACTTAAAGCCTAGTTCCTATTATATATTCAAAAAAGACTATTCGATAGATAATATAAATAAATTTCGCAAATGTTTAAATAGCTTATCATGGTTTGACATATATAATGAGAAGACGGAACTAGATAAAGCTTTTGGCAACTTTCACGAATTACTTAGCATGTTCTATAATCTATGTTTTCCATTAGTAAGAATAAAAATAAACAACAATACAAAACAACAGCAAAAATGGCTGAGTAAAGGTCTAAAGATAAGTTGTAAAACGAAACGATTTTTGAGATCTCACTACTACTCTAATAAAACAGAAAGTACAAGACTCAAGTATCTTTCGTATTCAGCCTTACTAAAAAAGTGTATCTTTCGATCTAAAAAGCAATCTAATCAAAAGTTCATTAACAACAGTCGAAATAAATGTAGAGCTACGTGGTCTGTAATAAAAAATGAGACAGATGGTATAACTTTTGACTCTACAATTGAAAACGTTGTAATAGATAATGTAAAAATGTCTAATCCGACTGACATAGCTTCCGCATTTAATAACAACTTTATTGACTATACAAATAACGCAAACCCCGAAGTTAAGCAAGCGTCTCAACGCATTAAACACAATACGAATACCATGTTTTTGAAACCATTATCAGAAAAAGATGTGAGAAATGAAATAATCTCTCTAAATAACACAAATTCGGAAGGATATGATGGAATAAATACCAAGGTAATTAAAGCTTGCATTAATGAATTAACCCCTATTCTCACTCACTTGATAAATTTATCATTTTCCACGGGAACATTCCCCAGTATACTAAAACTATCTATAGTAAAACCGTTATTTAAGAAAGGTAAACGGGAAGATATTAATAACTACCGACCTATTACACTAATCCCAATTTTATCTAAAATTATAGAGAAATGTATGTTAAAGCGATTATTAGATTTCTGTGATAAGTTTAAAATAATAAATCAAGATCAATATGGCTTCCAAAAAGGAAAATCAACTACACTAGCTATTTATAACCTCATAAGCACGGTACTTAGACAACTCAATAAGAATAGACTAACTACCGCGCTGTTATTTGACCTATCAAAAGCTTTTGATTTTGTATCGCATCGCCTGTTATTGGATAAGCTGGAAAGATTGGGTATTCGAGGGCTACCACATAAATGGTTGGCATCTTACCTATCTTACAGAAAACAATGTGTAGTCGTTACCCAGATAAATCCAATAAACAATGAATTGACGGAGTATACTTCAGAATATAGGAATAATGAATATGGTGTTCCTCAAGGAAGTATCTTGGGTCCAATTTTATTTTTATTATATATTAATGACATATCTGACGTAACAAATCATAAAAAAATTATATTTGCAGATGACATATCAATTATTGTGACATCTGACAAACAATCTGACATGAAATGTATACATGACCATGAAAAAGAAATTGATAATACTGTTGACAATGTTATTCTCTGGTTACAACGTAATAATCTGCAAATTAATTTAAACAAATGCAATTTTATAAATTTTAATAAATCAAAACACGCGAAATACAACTTCAAGCTGAACGTACAAAAAATAAATGAAGTATCAAATGCAAAGTTTCTGGGAGTTACCATAGATCAAGATATAAATTGGAAAGTACAAGTCGATAATCTAACTAATAGAGTGAATAAATTTGTATATGCACTAACAAAAATTAAGAACGTCACTGATAGGGAAACAGCTGTCACAACCTACCATGCGTATGTAGAATCTATCCTGCGCTATGGTGTCCTCATGTGGGGTAACAGTGTAGACGTTAACAGAGCATTTCTAGCCCAAAAACGATGCCTCAGAGCTATCTGTGGAATCCCACCATATCAATCTTGTCGGCCACTATTTAAGACGCTTGATCTAATGCCATTGCCGTGTATATATATATATGAGGCCTGTATGTTTGTAAAACAGCACCCTGAATTATTTAAAAAAGCCCATGATGTGAGTGATCGTCTACAGAGAAACCCTCATAGACTTGTATTGCAAGATGTACCAAAATCAATGAAATATAATAGGAATTCTATTGTTATGTGTGTAAAAATTTATAACAAATTGCCAAATGAACTGAAGACTTTATGTAAACAAAAATTTAAAAAATGTATATTATGTTGGTTAAAAGAATATAATTTTTACAGTCTCAACGAATATTTTGATAATATGTAAAACAAAAACTTTTTATTAATTTTATGACAATTGTTGACAATTTCTTTTGCATGCTATTATATGGCGAAACATGCTGCACTTACCTTATATTTAATTAAACCTTTGTATACCATGTTTTGAAGCAAATAAATATTTGAATTTGAATTTGAATTTGAATTTGAATATATATTCTAAAATATTTTGATTTCATGTTCTCAATTCAAAGTAGGTATTTAAACAAAATATTTTTGGAATTTAACTTGACTGTTAGTATATATAGGTATATTAAACTTTATTTTAGGTTCAAATGGTAAACAAATTGTATATAAGGTCTAATTCCTATGTAAATAAATTAGGTAGAAACTTTACTTGATTTAAATAAATAAATTAAAAATTTAAAGTTGATGTTACCTGAAAGTAAGTTTTAAGGCACCTATAACAGTACCTATTTGTACATAAATAAAGTTTTATCTGATATCACATGTGTGACCTATATTTCAGATAATATTTTGTTGTTTTTAAAATACTGAAATTAACTAATTGGTACATATTTCCAGAAGCAACAATTTATATTATTTACTATTGTACTGTTTAAGTAGTATGTTTTGTATGTAATGTAAATATTATGCTTGTTTCATTTGTGACTAACCAGTAACCATATTACAGTTACCTATTGCTTATTGTAAACATAAACAATCCAATCAACTTTTTTTTTATTTATTCATAGTATGTGTGCAATAATGAGTTGTAAATTTATTATTTATTAATAATTTTTTTAAACATGTTTATGTTTTAAGCTCATAAAACGTGAGCATATTCTTGACAACATGCTGTTTACATATTTATTTTGATGACGAAATCATTATTAGAATTGTGCAATTTCACAATGTTTGTTTTTTAAAATCGTCACAGGGAAGTAAACACAACACGGGCATGACAATTATTGATCCACAGAATTGTCTTTCTTTGCACAAAGAACTGATTACGGCGAGCGTCCTTGAAGACTTTTTACTTTAGTTAGATGTTCTTGTTAAAAATCAATCATACATACCTAATCGAATGAGAATCTAACAAAGAACTAAGAATAGACTTACATTTTGAGACTCCTCTTCCAAAACAGCCATCGTCTCGAAATCAATATTCATCATGTATTTTTTCACAAGACTAATTTACGTTCACGTGTTTCAATTTCAATCAATCAAATAAATAGAATACAGGAAATAAGATATCTCCACAAAAGTACATAATTCAGCAAGGTAGGTATTGTTTACAAACTGACAAGGTCATCTGACATATTTTGGTAAATAGGTTATCGGGTGCGTTCATTCTAAAATGAAAGCGATAGAATAAAAATAGTGTTAACAAAACTGATGCTTGATATCAAGGGTTGATACGACAACAATCGGAATCGAATCTTTCTTTTACTGGCAACACTACATCTGTCAGTCATTAATTTCTTTCATGTTGGCCATGTTGGCAAACTTGACTTGCACATCACAAACGTCAAATTCCTAATGTCAATTTTTTTTCGACCTCGCTGGTTCTTTCTGTGATAAAAATATTAGTTTTAATGTTTATTCAGTGAACTTGTGATGTGGCCTTAAAACCTATAGTCTGGATAGCGGGTTCTTGTTTTATAATGTGTATAGAGTGCAACAATTGGGCAGTAGTTACGTAGTAAAGCGTGCGGTTTGTGCAGTAGTGTCATTGAGAGATCACGATGCGTATCGGTATCCTATTGTATTGGTGCGTACTTGCTCTTCATCTGTGTAAAGCGGAAGATGTGGAGAGGACAGAGTCGAAAGATAGTGGCCGGAGGCAGCACTGGGGAGCCCCGGGGCGCAGCGGCTCGTTCACGGGCGAGCTGGCCCTCTCGATGAACGAGCACAGTAAGTACCCATGACCCTGAAATCTAATCATTTTTTTTCTCATATTTCAAACGACACCTGTTTGCGTCCTTCATTACTATCGGTTTTGTGTACCAAATAATATTGATAGCCAAATTGTATGGTCTTAATATAAGAGGCATTGTATTACACACAATTAAAAATACCTGTTTAATTAATGTTTTAGGTTGTGGATGATAAAAAAAGCTAATTGATGTAATGACAATGCTATAATAAATAACTTTCAGTAACTATTACAGTAAATGAATATCAATCTAGTTACCCAGATACATAATAAAATTTGTGATAAGAGTTTTTAAAATTAAGTATCATGTTCAGAGATCCATTACTTTTTAAAACACCTAGTAGCTGTAACTGTTGCAAACCATATTCATCAAATCTAAACACATTGAAGACAATATTTTCTGTGATTTATGAAACTATTTAAATTCCCTAAACTCTATAAATTATTAAAATATTTTGGCATTCTAAAATTGGTCTGTCTGTAATGTACCAAACTGATTTTTTCAAAAACTACCCAATGGATTATCATGCGGTTTTCACCAACATACAGAGTGATTCAAGAGAAAGGTTTGTTATTCCTTTTCATGCCATAACTTCCACCAGAACAGGTAGGATGCAGGTAAAACCGCGGAGCACTGCTAGTTTTAATAAAACATCAAAGATGTCATACCTCTTTAGGGTTTCATGAGCAAAAATTAAGTACAAATTGGCTCTTATCCAAAATAGTTAAAATAAGTAAACAATAATTTTATAGCCAAATAAAAATTTTATGTTCTCTATAATAATTAATTGGTAGGCATTATAAAACGTTTAATTATCTATTAGTTTACTAGCAATTTCCTACGGTGCTACCTGCATTTACAGTTGAACTACATTGAGCAGCCAAAGGACGGTATCTACTTCATAGTTGGTCATTTTACCTGATAAAACTTGATATTATAACTACAAATAAACTTAATTTTAGTTTTTGGACTGCTCTAAAGTGCTGGATGGTCTCAACTAACTTCTAAAACCAATAAGTAACTAAAACGTCCAGGGGTTGAATAAAAAAAATGATAGACAGATCAAAAGACTTTTCTGTACACCACATAACATATATAGACCTATTTTGTTTTCATAGTCAGTCTGTATAACACAATAGGTGTATTCATTTATAAACATAAGTTATACCTATCTATTGTGTGAAAATTATGTATGTTGTAGTGCCAATCACTTAAATGAATATCTACATACATTGTGAAGTATTTGCAAATCACATAATATATCATATCACATGAGTTAGCAAACTATGCTTATTATTGACTATCGATTTTGTTGAGCCAATTGATATAGTACAATACACTCATTGTTATTTTTTCATTTGCTCCAGTCTATTGAGTAGGATAAGGTAACAATGCTTGCCCATATACTACCGATACTTTCAGTGAGAATAGATCTCTGCCCTATGTATGTACGTTCGACAAGGTTAGTGACCAACTATGGTGTAAAAAGGCCCGGTGATTGAACAACAAGGACTGTCACTTTTACATGCCGGCCCAAGCATCTATATCAGCTAGTTTCATATTTTTCCAATTAAAAGATTTTTTGGACATCTGAGTTAGGTATATAATCACTACATACTACATAGTATAAAACAAAGTCGCATCTGTTTGTCTTCTGTTTGTCTGTATTCTTAAATCTTTAAAATTACGCAACGGATTTTGATGCGGTTTTTTGTAATAGGTAGAGTGATTCAAGAGGAAGGATTTTATGTAAAAAAAATCCCGAAATTCCCACGGGAACGGGCACAACGCGGGTAAAACCGCGGGGCGCTGCTAGTACAGAATACAGAATACATATTTCACTCAGATCTAAGTGTAATGTACTATAAGGGGAAACTCGAAAGTTCTTTATCTTATCATATGTTTACAAATAGTCTAGAATTTGCCTTTACACTGCAAAACATAGCAAAGCCGCAGACATTATAATTGTGAAACTGTTGCTAGGTATGGTTAAATACCTATTTATGTAAAATTATTATACTTTTAGGTATATAGAATATTATTAAACTAGTGTAGTTATTCGACCTAAATATGTTATCTAGAAATGTGATTCTTAATAGTACCTATCATTAATTAGTTTCCAGTAAATTATAATATTATAAAGCTGAAGAGTTTGTTTTGTTTGTTTGTTTGTTTGTTTAAACGCGCTAATCTCAGAAACTACTGAACCGATTTGAAAAATTCTTTTTGTAATGGATAGCCACATTCAACGGGAAGGTTATAGGCTACTTTTCATTCCGAAATTCCCACGGGAACGGGAACAACGCGGGTAATACCGCGGGGCGCTGCTAGTAACAAATATGATGTAAACAAATATGGCTTCTTTTTATTTGCCTTTTTTCTAGGCTATAATAGTCTACAGCTGGGTAAAGGTCTTTAAAACATTGCCAACCGTCCATATCTTAGCAACGCTATAGACCCGCTAAACGCTTCCTGGGCCGAGATGTGATGTGGGCCCATTTATTCAGCTCACACTCGATCATTGTAGATCCAAGACTGGGGTCATGGCTAATGAATACACATACCTAAGCGTTTTCACCGCCTACTTTTATTAGCCTTTAAATACTACCCTGGGCAAGGCTTCTCACCATCTGTACTGTCCTTAAACTATATGATCAATTTGACATCCAAACTTTTTAATTCAACTGCGCCAAGCCAATTAAAGGGCAAATGCATCATAGTATTAAATCTCGTGACCTGTACGTACTATAATGGAACAGTTGTCGGTGTGTTTGGCAACACGTATGAGTCATAACAACAAGGCAATCGTCAATCGTAGACTGAGGTCAAGCTTTGAGGTCCGTTTTTGATTCCGAAGTAAGACTTACGAAATGGGTTTTAAATTGGTACTTGTTTTGTTGACACGTAAGTTCACGGTGAACTATGGGCTGCATATTAAACTGAGTAACGGTAATCACGTTAAAATATTTTACTCCTATCATAGCCCGCGGTTTAGCCCGCCTTATGCCCATTCCCATAGGAGTAAAATGGCCTATAACCTTCCTCCAGAATGTAGCTATCGAATACAATAAGAATTATTCGAATCGAACTGGTTGTTCACCAGATTGGCCCAAACATACAAACAAATTTTACCTCTTATAATATCAGTAAAGATCTACCGAAAATGTATCTTTAAAGTAACTAGGTATATAGTGAGCGATATGACTTTATTAGTAAATAGGTGACTATACGTAGAATATACAAATTCGAGAACGAATAACCAACGTTTTTCGTGCATAGTTGCTTAACTCTCGATACCTCTGTGCAAATCGAACATAGAAATAAAAATTTATTTACATTTTGTCTTATCATTCAACTCCCAAATATAAGCTGACGTAAACACAATGACGCAAGTTAAATCGTTACCTTCCAATCTTAGCCTAGTAACAGTAGTAACTAAGTTTTAAGTAATACTCTCAATTAAAGCGATATTAACTCATTGCGATTGTTAGCAACGTGTTAGCTCGACCCCTACCTGGATGGGTGGTCGATAGAGGCATTTCTATCTGAGCCCTAATGTGCTTCGCAGGGCTCGGAAAATTGTTGGTCCCAGTTGTTTCAACAGGCATTTAGGTTGTCTTAAAAACTGCGACCACGATTGGTCACTAGCCTGCTCAAACTTACTTAAGTATTTGAATTTTAAACAATGTCACAGAAACAACGAAATCTTATAAATCAACACTAAATATATGTGAGAAAAGTAAACCTTAGAAATACCTATTTGTTGATGAAATCCCAAAATAAACTTCATCTTTCGTCGGTTAAATATTTGATTCTTTAATCTATATATAAACAAAGTGGTCGCGTGACCGACTGATTGGATGACTGACAGACAGACAACTCATTTGGTGATAGAGATTAATTTGGAGCCATTTTTTATATGTAGAGTGATTTAAGTAAAAAAATATAAGTTCGAATAAGTCAGTGGCCAATCCTGGTATCCGAATTTTTAGACCGCCTAAAGACCTGCATGCTTCCATAGAAACAACATGATCTAACGATTGAAACAACCGGGACCAAAAAATTTACGAGTCCCCCGAAGCAAGGCAGCGCTCAGATAGAAATGCCACTATCGACCACCCATCCAAGCTATATCTGTACATCCAGTGGGGGCTATAAATGGTTAGTTTGTTAGTTTGTGACAAACTAACCATTTATAGCCCCCACTGGAATAGCGTAAGTCGGATAGGGACAGACTGTTTCTCCCTATCCGACTTACGCTATTTTCTAAAGTGCAAAAGTGACACAACTGCAACTTTAAAGCAATGTTTTAGCTATAAAGCGTTCATCATTTAGGCGACTAGGCTTAAAGCCCTAAATAGTAGGCTTAAAGGCTTAAAGCAATAAATAGTAGGCCCTAAATCGTAGCACCAAATTCTAGGAACAACGATTCCATAGACAAACGCAGGCAAGACACTTCAATCATATAAACCCCGTATTTTGCGTCAGGGTTATTATTAAACTCTGAAAAAAATGCCTAGGGTTATTCATACGCTTATGAACAACATTTTAGCTATCAAATGGTTTGTCCCTTTTCGACATACGCAATTTGCCAAAGAGCAAAAGAGACAAAACACTTGTTTTAGTTAAAGAGCGAGTTATGAATAAGGCAGATAGTCTTTTATCTCTTATTAGGAAGCAGAGTTATTAATATAACTACCAAAAATTCATTATAATATCAAACTGGCATTCTCTATGAAGACTACTTGCCAAATAACTCCGTCTGCGGGAAAAATAGGTACTAATAGTACTCAGTAGAGACTGGATTATTTTATTACCGTTTTTTATTGAATATGCTCCTATTGAATATAAGAAGAAGCTCGATGAAGAAGGATATAACGCCTAGGTGGTCTAGTGGTATGTGCACTTGCCTGCCAAGACAGAGAGTCGGGTCTAGCGAAAACATGTTTCCTACTTTTCAAACATGGCTCGAGTTTGAGATCACACCCGCATTTTGGCAAGCGTGATTGATTATGCAGAATCCTCCTCACTGTACTGATATCTTCAGTGAGATGAGACGCCTTTGCCCGGCATTGGGACACTACTTATACGTTGTATTGAATATGCAGTAGTGGCGCTCTGTTAGTGAATTCAATTTACCTGGCGCGCACTAAATGGCTGAAGATTTGTTGGCAAGCTCATACAATCGGTTGATTAATACAATCTCTAAATTGGTAACTACAGCGTGTATTCTCGTCTTAAGCTTAAGTTGTTTGTATTGTTTATTCCCCGTATAGTGACACTATTGTAAAACTGTAGTAGTTGCGTGTTGTGTTTATTGGGTGCTAGCAGCGCCCCGGGGGTTTAACCGTATTGATCCCGCTTCCGAGGGAATATCGGGATGAAAAATAGCTTATAACCTTGCCGTTGAATGTAGCTTCCATCCATTACAAAAATAATTACTTATACACATCTAAAAAGAAAAGAAGATAAAGAATTGTTTTTTGTTTGTCACACGCTAATCCCAAAAACTACCAATCCAATTTGAATAATTCATTTTGTAATGGATAGCCACATTCAACGGAAAGGTTATAGGCTATTTGTCATCCCGAAATTCCCACGGGCACGGGCACAGTGTGAGTAAAACCACGGTGTACTACTACTAACTATACAACAACTTAATCAATTGTAAACCGTATCACAAGTAAATTGAAAAAAAACAGTGAAAAGTCAAATGTATCGGTGCGAATACGGAACTAATTCGTAAACAAACTAAGCGTTAGTACTTAACTGCGATTCGTACGCGTTTTCGAAGGTTGAATCTCAACAGTTTTAAATAATTTAACCTCACATTAGTTCGCCAAATAGTCAATTCGAAGTTTTTGCATGACACCTCTATTGTTTGGCTATGGGTCGTTTTAACGATGTGATATAAGTGGTCGATTGTAATTATTTATTGTTGCCTACGCTTTCGTCTAGACTCTAATGGTATGTGCCTCCGCCTGTCTGGGAACCCAGGGTCGATTCCCGGGTCGAGCGAAGCATGTTTCCAATTAATTTTTCAAACTTGGTTAGGGTTTGAGATCACCAACCTGCATTAGGCAAGCGTGGTGTTTACGCCTAACTCTCCTCACTATACTTATTATTCAATTGCCGGCTAATATTACTACTTATGCGTAGGCTTTTTACTTTAAGCATATCTTGAAAGTTATTATTAGATTTGTATCTTATGGGAGCGTTAATTAATGGGAGAGAAGCTTTAGTATTTATTTCTACTATCCAACTATTCAAAATGGATATTATTTAGCATTTTTAGTATATAGATAGGTAGTAAGGATATCCGTGGTAACAGTACGACTATCTTTTAATATACGAGCCCCAATGCAAAATAGTTCGTCTAGTCTGAAATTTTTTACTGTGAGATTTTCTCTAACTTAATTTTTTGTCTATACATATAAAAAGATTAAGCTGTTCTACCATCACATGTCGCGTTACTTATGCCATTTTAAAATTATGTACTAACAAACTATTTTGGCTATTTCAATTTATAGATATTCTGTTTTAAATTCGAAGAACTTACAAGCAAAATAGTTCGTCTAATTGTTAATTGATACAAAAGAGTTCGTCTATCGTTGAGTTAAATAAAATTATTCCTTCTTTATACCATGATGTTCCATAATTAAAAAAAATTAAAGTAATTCTGTGCCATTTGTCACATGAGAGAGTATAAATTCAGAAAATTTCAGTAATTTTCATTAATTTTCAAATAGCAATGGGTCGTGGCAAACCCGTGTGTGAAGAGCTGCGAAAGCGAATAATTTGTGGGGCCGAAGCTGGCAAATCAAGTTACCAAATATCTAAAGACTTGATACTTCCCAGATCTACAGTTCAGTCTATTATTCAACACTATAAAAAGAATAAAACGACTTCTTGTTTGAAGAAAACTGGTCGACCACGCATCAGAAGTGCTGCGTGGTCGACCACGCATCACAAGTGCTGCAGAAAACAGAGTTCTGAAGAAAATTATCAAAAATAATCGTCGTGCTCGAGCTGGAGAGCTCACGGTGCAATGGAGGGACATGATTCACAAAGACGTCTCAGTCGATACATGCAAAAGAGTCCTTAAAAGAATGGGTTACGGATTTTACACCGCTAAAGAGAAACCACTGTTGACTGCTGTACAAAAGAAAAAGAGGTTGAAATTTGCTCGTGATCATTTAAATTGGACTTCCGATCAGTGGCGTAGTATCATCTGGAGTGACGAGTCAAAATTTGAAGTGACAGTCGGTGATGAAAGGAAAAAAGTGATTCGGAACAAAAATGAGGCATTTCATACTGATTGTCTCAAACGAAAAGTGAAGTTTCCGGCTTCTCTATTGATATGGGGCTGCATGTCTGCACAAGGTGTTGGTTTTATGCAGTTTGTGGATGGTTCTATCACTGCTGTGAGGTATCAAAACCTTTTGGAAGAGAGTTTACTGCCTTCAATTCCCGCTCTCAAACATCAAGATTCATTCATTTTTCAACAGGATGGTTCTTCATGCCATACTGCAAGGACAAAAAAGATGTGGCTATTGGCAAAAAGCATCCCTACAATCGAATGGCCATCTAACAGCCCGGACTTGTCGCCGATTGAAACCCTATGGTGGAAAATGAAAAAAGTTCTCCGTAAAAATCCATCAAGATCAAAGAGCGACTTAAAGGCTAAACTACTGGCAGTTTGGGAGTCCATAACGCCTGAGGAGTGTGAAGTGTTGGTTGCAACCATGCCTCTTCGCATTAAAGCTGTTATTGAGAGGAAAGGCGACACAACTAAGTGGTGAAGACATGTAGACGAACTATTTTGCGTCAGTAACAAGGGTAGACGAATACTTTTGCTTTTTGTTATTTAGGATATTTTTTATTTTTTTTAATGTAAAATTAAGTCATTAAAGAATTTCAGTTAAGTTAAAATAAACTTTAAAATATTCATTAAATTGTGGTTTACTTTTTATTAAACATTCTTAATTATTTTACCAATATATACTCTATATAGTTTACGCTTTGCACTGCTTTTTATACTAGACGAACTATTTTGCATTGGGGCTCGTAATAGGCCATGCCATGTCTTTATTATACTGATTTTTAAATTCTGTATCATTTAAGTTTTCTTTGGCTACGAACGCACAGGCAGGTTTGCTTGATGCTCAGCCTGTTGCTTGCATTAAAAGGTAAGCTACTAACTAGTCGTCGAGCGCGCAGTGCGGCCGGTCGCGAACATTCGCGAACGTTTGTTTTACCGAGATGACTAGCTAAGCTCTAAGGGCCTTATTAATTATAACAGCACTTTAGCTATCAAATGGTTTGTCCCTTTCCGACATACGCTATTTGTCAAAGAGCGAAAGAGACAAAACACTTTAAATCACTGTTTCAGTTAAATATTGTTTATGATGGCGGTATGTCGCCTGCCTGTCAGAGGCCTTTGGCGGCTCAATAACTCTGACACCAGGATTGGTCAGGTTGACCATCCACTCGATGAAGAAGAAGAAGCCTGCCTGTGCGTTCATACTCTACTCAAATAAGGACAGTTTGTTTAATGCTAAAAACTTTTAATTTAAACGGTACAATGTATGTAATTTCATGTTCCAATTTCACCATCAACTTTTGCCCGAATGCCATTATTACACTTCCTTGCCAAAATCTTCAATGTCGTCTACACATTTTTCCTTATTTGTCGATTTATTTGTACCAGCATGATTATGTATTCAAATCTTGTACATTGTATTTCCAATAGCTGAGCCGTGTTATTTGATTAAATAATTGCGTGGTGATAGCTAAATGGTAAACCCGTGTGCAACTTTATATATTATGGTATTTCCTTGATTCTGTTAACCTTTATTTTATTGTATTGAGGAAATAGCTTTGTCTGCGGTGTAGGATTCATAGTTTTCGTTGTGGTTTGGATTTCGCTAATTAACGAAACATCCAATCATAGGCGCATTATTTTTTACTGATGTACAGAAAGCATTCGGTCAATTATGTAAACCTTTTGGTAGGCAAAAGCCTCCACCCAGAAGAGACATTTAGGTTAATCGGGCCGCAAAAAATCATAGCTCATAATAAAATAGCAATAATCGATTGATTACAATTGAGGTAGAAGCAAATCATCCAAAAAAGTGTTCTAGTTTGACGTCATACCCGTTCCCGAATAATATCCGTATGCCTTAACTTCAAGATGAAAAGTAGCTTTCCTAACAAATGTGGTTAGCTACAAAAAAACCGAAATCTTAATGACATTCCACAAATAAGCCCGTTTGAACTAAGAAATAAAACGTTGCTTTATTCATTAGTATAGATTGTAATAAGAAATATCTAACTCCCATCTGGTTAACTATGTGGAATATCTATCAAGTAGTGTACACATGTTTGGAAGATTTAAAAAACCGACCAAGTGCGAGTCGGACTCGCGCACGGAGGGATCCGTACTTTAAAAAACGGCAAAAAATCACGTTTGTTGTATGGAAGCCCCCCTTGAATATTTGTTTTATTTTATTTTATTTGTGATTATAGCGGCAATAGAAATACATCATCTGTGAAAATTTCAACTGTCTAGCTATCACCGTTCTTGAGATACAGCCTGGTGACAGACGGACGGACGGACTGACAGCGAAATCTCAGTAATAGGGTCCCGTTTTTACTTTTTGGGTACGGAACTCTAAAAACATACTATTGTTTCAATTTACATCGTAAAACATGTTTTAGGCCAGTGTATCAGATGATTAAGATGTTAACAATGTGTAGGAAGAGATTAATAGCAAGATCACGTGTTGCACAGATTTTTAATGATCATTTCTATTGGTAGTGGGAGGCAATCATTTCGACTCCAAAAGTAACATGTAGGTTATTGACCAACTATTGTTTCAGTTTTTTCGAGATTAGTCCGTTGGCACTGTGGCATGTGAGAGCGCTTACTGTATAAGTTTAATAGTATCAGTTAATAAGATTCCATACCTATTACAGGCTTAAGGGTGCGTCTCCATTGAAGCGGAGCGGAGCTGTGCGGAGCTCGACTGACCAATCACAATGCGTTACGAAAAGATTTTGACAATGTCAATGCGTTGTTTGACAATCTCAACGCGCTGTGATTGGTTAATCGGGCTCCGCACAGCTCCGCTCCGCTTCAATGGAGACGCACCCTAAAGCTTAGTTTGGGTCTAATTAACTGTGTGAATTTGTCCGGGATATACATTTATATTTAGACTGCCTAAACCATTGAGTTATAAACGTAAGTACATTGTAACGCAATCGGCTAAACTGTTTTTTATTTAAGACTAGCAGCGCCCCGCGGTTTTACCCGCGTTGTGCCCGTTCCCGTGGGAATTTCGGGATTTTTTTTACATAAAAACCTTCCTCTTGAATCACTCTACCTATTACAAAAAACCGCATCAAAATCCGTTGCGTAATTTTAAAGATTTAAGCATACAGACAAACAGACACGAAACAGAGACGACTTTATTTTATACGATGTAGTGACTATGTAGTGATTTCGTGTAGGATTATTTGATATGGAAGTGTGCTAGCTAGTCCCGTAACCTATCAATAAAACATAATGGCAGCTTTAAATAGATTTATATTCCAGTGACACATAATTGAACGACAGATAGAACAGATAGATAGCTTTTCACCTACAGAAACAATTATTTTCGAGAATAACATTCACCATCATCATTTCGAGTAGGTTAGTGGCCAACCCTTTTTTTATGGATGGGGAATGCATTTTCGCATCCCCGGTTGTTTGGGGAAACAACCGGGGTATGTCGGACATAACCCCGGCACAATCACCCGTTACGAGGATGTCGGGTAATACCCACTAAACCCCATCCGTGTTCCGAAGTAATGGCCTTTTTTATGTAGGAGAAATGCGTTTATGCATCCCCGGCAGTTCGGGGAAACGACCGGGGTATGTGGGACTCGTCCCGACGCGATCAACGGGCCGGGAAATACCCACTAAAACTCCTACTGTGTTCCGTCGTCAGCGGGTCATTGACAAGAGTCGCGGGGCTACCTTGCGGCATTCCTCCGCTTCTCCAGTCGCGCCGACTACGAAGTAATGGCCTAGGCTGAAGTCGCGGGGTTACCTTTCGGCATATCAAGATGTCCGCTTCTTCAGCCACGCCAACAGCTTGCGTGGGCGAGCACAACTCTAGTGTCGGAGATTTTGGCATGTAATTCTTATAAACTGGAACTGCCAATTTTAAGAGTCATCCAAGTAGTGGTCGAGCGGAACGTCGTAGAAATTCAAGATTAACGTCACACGTCATTGCAATTGCTCAATAAAACATTTAGGGCCGACACTGCGTTAAGCGTGCGCACGCCGCGGTTTCATACAAAAGTGAACCGCCCGCCGCATGAAAAGTGAATTGGGCGCCGCGTGCTCCCGTCGCGTGCCGAGTCACACAAAAGTGAACCGCCGCGTGCGCACGCCGCGGGCGCACGCTTAACGCAATGTTGACCCTTAATTACTAAGAAATAAGACACTTTGGTGCGTCTCGTATTGAATTCCCAGGTCGAGTGAAAGCATGTTTTCTATTTTCAAATACGGCTCCGGGTTGAGATCGACAACCCGCATTAGGGAAGCGTGATGATACACCTAATCCTCCTCACTGTACCGATTGATATATTCAGTGATATGTGAGGACAAATGCCTCTCCCAGCAATGGGACATTATAAGTTAAACTCTTACATTTTTACTAAGATATAAAATAGGTTCTTGCTTCACTTAAATAATTTATTGACTAATTCCCAGTTCCTATTGTATGCACTATACAAATTCGTCACTTCATTTTAAAGGTCACCCACCCATACCATCATATGCGGGGGATTTTCCCATGTTAAAGCGACAGAAATTATAATCAGCGGCGTCGCGTCGCATTGTAAATTGGACATAACGACATAACTAAACAAGCCCGCATGAACTTTTAATTAGTCTGTTTTGGTGACGTTTTGCAACATGAAAAACTATAAAGTTGGTTCTATTCTTAAATAGCTATTCTTTAGGCATCAGGTTTACCTTAATTTTTCTTGACCAACTATCTAGATAGCTACCACCGTTGTCGATTATGTCGTTATCTTTGTGTACACTATGAGATATTTTATATTTCTTCATGCGAGAAAATGTGGTCGATTTTCCAGACAAAGGCGTTTCCTTCTGAATAAGAAAAAAGTTTTGTGATTTCAATCCATCTTAACCCATCATTCAACCCTTTTTCTCAGTGGAAGAAGTAGTCTTAGGTTGAAAAATCAGCCATGTTAGTTTGAATTTTAACGCGTTCGTAAGAAACAATAGAATATAGGTTAGCTACAATATCTTTCTCTATTATTTCTTAGATAAAAAAAAATATCGCTTTTTAATTAAGAGCGTATTGCACAAGAAATCTTTTATCTATTTAGAAAGCAAATGACGTTCGTTTTAAATTGTGTTCTATTTGGTGGAAGGTAAAATACAATTTTGAACGAACAGCTTTTGTTTCTTTAACATATTTAAGGAGTAAATAGATTAAATAGTTATGTGCAATACGCCCTAAAACTGCGTTTACGGACAGTTTGCTTCTGTTTTACATTGTTATCTGACATATAAATCTCTCGTATCAATTCGTTTAAACGAAGCAAAACTAACATGTATGCTGGTTGAGTGACTTCGTAATTGTCAAGGCACTGTGGTCAATGGAACATTCTTTTACGGTTATGAAATGTTTATTAACCCATAATGAAGGGATTTATGGGCTATTGTTTCATCGCTGGCACTTGGTACAACCAATATTTTAGGATACCTTTACCACTAGAAGTATGCATAATATGTACATTGCTCTTTGTCTACCTGTCAGATTTCAATAGAACTGTTCATAGCACAGACTGCTTTTCGTCTCAAATTCCTATTGTACAGGTGGAAATTGCGACGCACTGCTTGTCTTACTAAAACTATACAAATGCGAAAGATGACGTTGTATGGCTGTATCGATGTACATATGTTCCTCTTTCATACAAAAACACCGACTTGGATGAAAATTAACACATAGATAGATTAGAGTTTGGACGGACACATAGGCTGTTTACCCCGAAATTCCTACGGGAACGGGTAAATTGCGAGTGAAACTGGGGTCATTGCTAGTATTACGTAAAGCTCAAAAACTTGTTTTAACAATTATTTCAGATTTATTGCGCAATAAATCGAATGATCAACAAAAATCCGTTGTCCAAACTCCAAAGCCATTTCGCCTCCAAAACAAAGCAATTTTTCACTCTACGTCATAGTTTCATCAAACGTAAGTTATTTTAGATTTAATAATATCCTGAGAACGTGTGAATGACCTGGTGAGTCCAGCGAATATAATGTACCTTGGTTTTAGTCACGTTTTACCCAACCGGGAACAAAGTAGCTAATACGAGTATCTCAGGGAGCAGCTAGGATGAAATGAAAACCAGCGTGATTATGTGACCAGAGTTCTTTACCTTTTGCCTACTATAATAAGTTTTTCTTTTATGTTTTAACTAGCAGCGCCCCGCGGCTTTGCTCGCGTTGAGCCCGTTCCCGTAGGAATTTTCGAAAATCCTTTCTTAGTGTGCACTTACGTCACTTGAAGAACCTTCCTGCCAAATTCATGTTTCTAGGTGTAGTGGTTGAGGCTGTGCGTTGATTATCAGTCAGTCAGTCAGTCAGTCAGTCAGGACTTCGAATTATATATATCTATACTAATATTATAAAGCTGAAGAGTTTGTTTTGTTTGTTTGTTTGTTTGTTTAAACGCGCTAATCTCAGAAACTACTGAACCGATTTGAAAAATTCTTTTTGTAATGGATAGCCACATTCAACGGGAAGGTTATAGGCTACTTTTCATTCCGAAATTCCCACGGGAACGGGAACAACGCGGGTAATACCGCGGGGCGCTGCTAGTATGTATATATATAGATAATTAGTATGGTAATAGACGTATTTTTAGTATCTGCTGGTTGGTTGTCTGGTTGGTGCTGGCGCATAAACTTCCCGGAGTTTGCAGCTCTGCTTGCAGCGCATGAGCGCTGGTAACCAATTCCGGTAAGCGTTGGTAGTCCAGCGCAGACTGCCTTTTCTCTTTCTATATACGACCTTAGATAGGCAACAAAAAACTGGGTTAATGCTAAGCACCTAATGCTATCACTTCTAAGCACCCACTTAGCATTGAATCGATTTTGAAGTGTTTACAAAACTGTTACTACTTGGATATTTTGTTCAATTTGGTTCAAAAAATAGGCTGATTTGTGGATGCTATTCCCGAAAATAATTTATTTGTATTGTAAACAGAATTATGGGAGGTAATTAATAAGGAAATCTGACATGATTTCCTTATGGCAAATATAAAAATAGTATTAGGTAGGTGTGTTATCAAACGAAATTAAGCTTCGTAAAGTTTGATGCTCGTCGTTATTGATTGCGTTCCTAAATATATTGTCTTCAGAACCAGTTAACACATTCAACGGGAGGTTATAGGCTTTTTATCCAGAAATTCCCAAGGGAACGGGCACAATGCGGGTAAAACCGCAGTGCGCTGCTGGACTTAATATAATTAAGCCGAAGAGTTTGTTATTTCTTTGAAGGGGCTAATGTCAGGTACTTCCAGTCCGATTCGACGAATTCCTTTTATATTAGATAGCATTATTGAAGTGATAGATTGTTTTATCCCGGAACTCCTACGGGCACAAATTGAGAAAACGCAGGCGTTGTGAAATAGAAACCTATGTAATCAAATACACCTCAAATATCACAGTAAAAACAACGAAGTTTCTTATATTAGTTTCAATTAGCGATTCCATACAGAAGCACCAATTGATCTTAATGTAGATGTTAAATGGTTTCATACAATGGCGTTCCGATGTATTTAGATACGTAGTTCTAGTACTACATAATATACAAACAAATGATTTGTAATTGTAACTAGTAAAGTAATGAAATGATTTAGAAAGAAGAGGGAACAGCTAGAAGAAATATACTGGTTGCAGTCGGAAATCTTTTTACATAATGAAAAAAAAATAGCATTGTAAGCATTTCCTAGAAATAATCATAACGCTTTAGAAGCACTTACTAGTTGTCTAGAAAGTTATGTTCAAAAGTAATAATAATATAATATAATTATATAACTAGCTGTGCCCCGCGGTTTCACCCGCAGCGCTTCCCGTTCCCGTGGGAATTTTGAGATTTTTATTCCTTATAAAAAGGAACACATTAAAAAAAGAATCATCCAAATTGGTGCAGTCGTACTGAAGTTATGCGCTTAGTAACAGATTCAGCGATTCATTTTTATATTATAGATAAACATCGGACAAATTCATACAGGGTTAATTAGACTCAAACTAAGCTTAAACTTGTATTATCGAATTTAACTAACTGATACTATTACTTGTACATACAGAAATATATAGTTGACACCCAGACGAAGTCGCCAACAACTATGTCTGCTGCACATATTGTTAACTCCGGGCGGGAATCGAACCCGCAACCCCCGACACAGTAAGCGCTCTCACATGCCACTGTGCCAACGGGCTTGTCACAGTGAAAATATTCCTTGAAATTAGTTTAAAAAGTTAATAGTTAGGTAATTAGGAATTCTATTTTCACCCGACTGCGACAGAAGGAGGGTTTTGCTTTTCGAGTGTTTGTATGTATGTATGTCCATGTCTTTGGCACGCCCTACAGCCCAAACGGCTGGACGGTTTTTGACGTATGAGGTGTCGTTGTTAGTGACTTTAGTTAGTACTGGCGTACAAAATAATTGACTCCACAAAAACGTAAAGTTCATGGAATTGTATTGAGTAATTAAATTGATATATAATACCTACATTCGAACGTGCTATTAAAAATTTCGGTTATCATGAACCGTTCATGGTCATAATATAATGTAATTAATTTTGCTTAGTAGGTTTTTGTATGTAAAACAAATAGTTGTTTTAGTATTGACATTGTTGGTTTCTTTAACGCCTATTTGTATAGGTAGTACAAATAGATGCTTTGTAAATTACCATACGAATAGAAATAATAACCATTATCTAGTAGCACCTCGTAGTTGTCCCCGTTCCGGTGGTAATATCGGAATGGAAAATAATCCCGATGAATGGGGTAAATTAATACAAAAAAAAATCCAATTAAAAAAATATTTACAATACTTTTAATTTACGATCAAACTACCAGCGCTCTGCGGTTTTACCCGCGTTGTGCCCGGTCCCATGGGCATTTTGAGTTGAAAAATAGCCCATACCCTTCTCGTTGAATGTGGCTATCTATTACTAAAATAATTATTCAAATCGGACTTATTCAATTACAGAGATTACCTCGAACATACAAACAATCTTACAAATTTACCCTCTATAATATAAGTATAGATGACTATTAGGTTGAATTCTGCATTTATAACCAAAAGTAAATTATAGATCGATTTAATTATTCCTACAAGATGATTAAATAATGAGAAATCTTAAAAAAATTACAATATTTTATTGTAGTTTTTTGCTATGTTATCATCACCTTTGTTTACGAAATATATCTTGAATATTGGAAGGACGCATTGTTCTTTACATTTGGTTATATTAGAGAAGAGACCAGCACAGAGATTTTTAAAGATTTTTAAAGACCATCTACTTTACTTACCTCTATCTTTTCGGTATCATACAAGATTGTAGTATGTTCAAGTAGGTAAATGGCCAACCCTGGTTTCGGGGTTTCAGACCGCCTAAAGGTTTAGGACTAACCTCTCTTCTCTGCTTTATAAAAAACTAGCTGACCCGGCGAACTTCGTACCGCCTTAGCGTAGCAATGATGCACTACTTTCCGAACAAACAATGCTCTTTCAATATAGTCTATGGCTGTGAATGACATTGACATTCGTTACGCGTGTTTTTTTAAATATGCAAAATTAAATGTATATTTTTCAATATTTCTGAGAGATTTTCTTAATATTTTTTTCCGTAAGAACCTTCTCCTAATAATAACAAATACAACAAAAAAAGAATTAGTGAAATCGGTCCAGCCATTCACGCGTGATGCCACGACAATAAAAAACGGGTTTCATTTTTATATATATAGATAATCTTAATGGCAAGTAATTATAATTTTGAAAATTGGTATATTCGTCCATTTCCTGTCCGGTCAAATCGCACGAATCACCCAATATACTAGGGTTAGTGGGTGATTCTTGCGAATTGAACACAATCATTGTAACCTTGTCTAAGAAATCTAACTGGTAAAGAAAACCGCGTGTAATATAAAAGCTATAAACTATAAATAAACATAGTTAATTCAGAGGTCGCATGCTGTCTGTCTGTCGGCGGTATCGCGGTTCCGGGTGGAAAATGTATGTTTTACTTCCGATGTGCGATGTTAACTGTTTCTAATTATCACAGTGATATTTAACTCAGTTAAACCTATTTTCTATTAATTGAAACGTACGTTATGTCATATGTATGAAGGTCACCGAATGTGGCCGAAACGTGTTGAGGAACTCCCAACAGTAGCCTTCGTCGTACGTAAGTTCCCGTTTGAACAAATAATAAGTTAAACCGAGATTTTAGAAACTAAAGGATTCCCCTTTTCTAGTGCAATTGAAAAGTATAATCTACCAAAGATTCTTAAAGCACCTTCTTTAAACGTTCAGATTATATATTACAACTAGCCTCGCTTTACCCACATTGGGCCTTATCCCGTGGGATCTTCGGTACATGAATTTAGTCGATACCTTTTCTGTTGAATTTTGTTATCCATTACAAAAATAATTATTCAAATCGGATTGGTAGTTTCTGAGATTAGTGCGTTTTAGTATAAGCTTTCCTTTAGTTTTCCTAAGCCAATAATACTGTTAAACAACTCTTACTCCTGCTATTTATTGTCAAAAAGATAGATTAGGAAAAAACGCCAAAATCAAACAGAATCGTGGCCCATTATCTAGATTCCATTAACCTATCGAATTCCCAAAACTATCACCATTTCGCGCTATCATTTGCCCGCACTCAACTTTCGTTCCATTATTTGATATGATATCCGTTCAGCCGATACAATTATTATGCTTATCTAATCTCATTACTAGACATGCCGACGCTCGGTTAACCGATAATACGACTACATTATACAGATAAATAAACACATTAATACCGTTTATATTGTAACTAGCATTGCTCCGCGGTTTTGCCCGCGTGCGTTGTACCCGTTTCTTTCTAGAATTTAAGGATCATCTTCTTCATCGACTGGATGGTCAACCTGACCAATCCTGGTGTCAGAGTTATTGAGCCGCCAAAGGCCTCCGACATGGCTCATGTAACGACTACTATCCGTAGAAAGTAACCCGGATGAAAATGTCATCAAAAGCATTTTTATCCCGTTGTTTGGTCGACCACACAGCTTTGTATAAACAATAAAAATCAAAGAGAAAGTCGTACTAGTTACACCATTTATAACTCGAGAAAAGTTGAACCAACTTTACTAATAAGTAATAAAAATCCCGAAAGTGCTACGAGAACGGGTGCACTGCGAGAGAAGCCGCACGACAAAGCTAGTATAAGTATAGATTAGTAAAGATAAGGAAACACAATACCTACAGTTTAAGATAAAAAACTATAACCCTTAATATAGTGACCCGAATTCACTCATCATAATACGATATTAATTGTTGTTTTCTTCCTAAGATTTATATTAAATTATTATGATCGTTAAACTCAATATCCGTTTACTGTTAATTAGGTAAACAAGTTATCGTGGAAAAATAAATATTAGGTAACTTACGTTTTCATATCCTACTAATCATACTTACTAATATTTATTACCCGCAGTTTTACCTGCTTTGTGCCCGTTCCATTGGGAATTTCTGGATGAAAAATAGCCTATAGCTTTCCTCGATAAGTGGACTATCCAACACTGAAAGAATTTTTCAAATCGGTCACAAAAACAAACAAACAAAAAAACTGCAGGTTTTGAAATTTGGTACACAGTTAGTCCAGAGCCTGTTAAAGGACATAGGCTACTTTTTACCCTAAAATTCCTATGGTTCTGGGCACAACGCGGGTAACACCGCGGGGCACAGCTAGTAGTACACATGTCAGTAAACTAAACCTCAATCTAATAATATCTGTATGTTCTATTCCAGTTCTTCTCGATGCGTGTCACAACGACGCCTCCTGCCTGCAGGACCGCGCCGGGCTCGAAGCCATTACTCAGCTGCACAGGCAGCTCGACGATGACGCCAACGGCAACGTCGACCTTAGCGAGAGTGATGATGTAAGTTATTCAATGTAGGAAGTAAGATAGATAATATATTAAGGGTAATATAGGGCTGGTATATAGGAAGAGCCCTTGCTTTTTGTTTTTGAAAAATAATATGAATTGTCGCTTATTTTAAAGCCCAATTACGTTCATGTATGTACGCCACATAAGGCTACCTTCTTCAGGAGTTAGAGCAATCCGCCGACTGCGGGGACTGCGACACCCCCAGTGCGGGACGAGACAAAACCGTTAAAATATGTACAGTCACGAGCGTTAATTTGGGACCCATTTCCATCAAATGTTGTTAGAACATTCATAATGCAATAAGGTCGACACTTTAGTTTGATAGAAACGTAAAGTTGTCGATGGTAAACAATATGACATTGATATTGCGATATATTAGCTCTAAATAGCGTAAGTTTGCTACACGATATTCAACCTTAGGTGGGTCCCAAATTATACACGATATTCAACCTTAGGTGGGTCCCAAATTAATGCTCGTGACTGTATTATGTTTTCAACGTACATCATTTAACTATAAAATATTAATAGTTACCAGATAGGTGAATATTTTGCCAAAGAAATGCTTAGTTAACTAGCAGTGCAATACTAACTCTACATACCTAATCCAACTGTTTATGGATAAAAAAGAGACGCTGCTTCCATTCTTTGTGCTTTAAAATTTGCTTATTAGTTAGTTTATTAGTAATCTATCTTCAACATCTTCGACATATCTAATACGTAAGTTTATTTGTATTCCAGTTCCTCCGCGAAGAGTTGCAGTACGACAGCGGCTACGAGAAGCGCCAGCGCGCGTTCCATCACAACGACGACATGCACATATCAGTTAAGGAGCTGTGGGAGGCCTGGCTCCGATCAGAGGTATGCTCTTAATAGTATTCTAGTGGTCCAAATTGATTCTGTCCCAAATAAGACATCCAATCTTGAATGATATCCATTTCTGGTTACTCCCAATCCCGTTTGCCCCGTTCATATTATAAATATTACTAGCAGCGCCCCGCGGTTTTACCCGCGGTGTGCCCGTTCCCGTGGGAATTTCGGGAATTTTTTTACATAAAAACCTTCCTCTTGAATCACTCTACCTATTACAAAAAACCGCATCAAAATCCGTTGATAATTTTAAAGATTTAAGCATACAGACAAACAGACAAACAAACAGAAAAAAATAGCTAGACTTTGTTTTATACTATGTAGTGATATTACATCAGCTTAATGGTACTGCTGGGAGAAACCAGGGCCATCTGCCCCTGCATTATACTTTTGTCAGAGCGATGCAAGGCATTACATCTTCCACCGCCAGAACATTAATGAGCGATGTAAGAGCTTTTGTCAAGAACAGACCGTTTTATGGATAGCATTAGTATTCAGCACTGACTGGTGAGAAAGTCAAAGGCTACTTTGTATCCCGTATTTACTACGGGAGCAAATACAACCACTAAAACTGCCACGCTGCTGGTTTAATAACTGAACTAACCAATTTCTGATAGATTTCTGAACTTTAGTTTTCATATTTATAATAATGTTGGACAAATAAACAGCATGCAGCATGCTAGCCGTATGGAGCGGCGCAGGTTTGTGGACTGGCTTTCAAAGAGCTATCTCGCAGATCGGTACTGCACTGCCCATAAAAATATAGGGGGCGATGTGATCGCTAAGCGACAAAGCCCTTTTTTGTATGTGGTAGAAATCTTATATATAAAATTATCGTGTCACAGTGTTCTTTCGCGTACTCCTCCGAAACGGCTCGACCGATTCTCATGAAATTTTGTGAGCATATTGAGTAGGTTTGAGAATCGGCCAACGTCTATTTTTCATCCCGAAATTCCCGTGGGAACGGGTACAACGCGGGTGAAACCGCGGGGCGCAGCTAGTAAATAAATAAAAACCCAATTTGCCTTGTTCCTATAGGTCCACAACTGGACGGTCGAGCAGACTGTGGAATGGCTGTCCCAATCCGTGGACCTGCCACAATACAAGACGCTGTTCCTTCAACATAAAGTCACTGGGGCTACGCTACCGAGGTAAATATCTTATTATTGACATAGGTATATACATAGTATACCAGGTTATTTTCATTAAACATGGGCAAAGGTCACCCCCAAATATTTCTAACTGTCCTTTGCGGTCTTCCACGACTCGCTATCAAATTAATTGATCAATTGATGGAAGAAAAGAGACTTTGCCTTTAAAAAGAGCAGTGCATAGCTCAATTGAACGATCATAACGCATTGAAATTGTAAAACAACGCATTGACGTTGACGAAATCTTTTCGTAATGCCTTATGATTGGTCAATTCAGCGCTGCAGAGTTCTGCTCCAGTTGTATGGAAGAAACGCACCCTCGCACCTACTAATAATCAGTTCACCCGCGACCACGAGAGGTGCAATCCCCTCGAAACGTCGGGAAATAAAAAGTAAGTTATTACTCTTTATTAACTTTCTAACGCGAAAAAACCTGTGTGAGTACGTTTAATACTAATAATGTTATATTATTTGTTACAGATTGGCTGTGAACAATATGCAGTACCTAAGCAACGTGCTCGGTATTAAGGACCCTATCCACAAGCAAAAGTTGGCCTTGAAGGCTATGGATGTGGTGCTGTTCGGCCCCCCTAAGGGTACGATATATTTTATTAAATACTCACAGCACCTTGCAGTATTACCCGTGCTGTTCCCACGGGGAATTTTGGGATCAAATGTATCCCATGTGTTTTTCTGGTGTATAACCTATATTACTGTAAAGTTTCATCCAAATGCGTTTAGAAATTTTTGCGTGAAAGAGTAACAAATATACTTACATCCTCACAATCTTTCGAATTTACAATATAAGTAGGATATTCAAATATTCAAATATGCGTGCCACGTACAGGCATCTACAACATTCATAAATTCAAGTCTTGAAAAACTAAAATTATGTTACATACCAAGAAATAGTGCGGACGATGAATTCATTAAAATAAAATATATCTTAAGAATATCCTTGTTAAACTTTAATTATGGTACTAATACCTTCGATCAACAATACACAACTAGATGTCGGGTCGGCGCATAAAATACGTCTCGGTGAATAACGCCTCATTTGAAAAGTGAGGCGTTATTCTCACTTATTTTATTCATAAGATTTGCTACTTTATTGCCAGGTGTCATGGTTGTAATTAGGTTGAACTTCGAACTGTTTTAAAACTTTTTTTTCAGTTAGGTAGTAAACAAAATAAGCTGTCACACGTCATCCACGCGGACAGTATTTAGCTTTGATTTTGTACGTGACCCGATATCTAGTTGTGTATTGTTGATCGAAGACTAATACATACTGGTAATTATAATCGGTCCCACAATTATTTCCCACATATTCTAAATTCATTCTTCTAAAATGATACTATAAAGTTTTTATAACAATTAACCTTATATTTGTGCGTCCGCTATCACACGCTGGGGAATCACCTTAATTAATTTTGCACTTTAATTAATACTATTCTAATTAAGATACATCTTTGTTGTGGAAAAGTAAATCGATTTTAATAATCAATTTAGATGTGGTATTTTGACTAATAGATTTATACACAAACTAGCTGCGCCCCGCGGTTTTACCCGCGTTGTGCCCGTTCCTGTAGGAATTTCAAAACCACTTGACCTTGATTTAGTGTAAACTTCACATAAACCATCTACTAAATAGTCCGAACAAAGCCTAAACATTTCGTTTGGATATGTGAGCCTGTTCTTGAGTTATAAAATTACAACGAAAAGTGGCATTGATTTTTATATATACAAATATATGTAATAAAGCTTAATAGTTTCATAATGTAACAATGTAATGTAATTAATGTAATGTAACATCTAGAACGAGCAACGAGCAATTTTTTACAGCCAAGAGCCACTCGTCGCTCGTTACGAGCGCATTGTTTTCCCAAACTGACTGCACGAACGCTCGCTGTGTAACATTACGCCTTGTAACGTCGGTTAATACCCGCCTTAATGATATATTTTGTAAACAAGGTGACTACAGATTTTCATTTTAGATTTGAAGATATCTCAGCTATTAATCTTTTTGGAATAACTTAATTTATTTACATGATTATGCAGTACTAGCAGCGCCCCGCGGTTTTACCCGCGTTGTGCCCGTTCCTGTAAGAATTTTGCGATGAAAAGTAGCCTATAACCTTCCCGTTGAATGTGTCTATCCATTACAAAAAGAAATATTCGAATCGGATTGGTAGTTTCTGAGATGAGCGCGTTCAAACAAACAAACAAACTCTACAGCTTTATAATATTAGTATAGACTAGCAGCGCCCCGCGGTTTTACCCGCGTTGTGCCCGTTCCCGTGGGAATTTCGGGATAAAATGTAGCCTATAGCCTTCCTCGATAAATAGACTATCTAACAGTGAAAGAATTATTCAAATCGGTTCAGTAGTTTCTGAGATTAGCGCGTTTAAACAAACAAACAAACAAACAAACAAAACAAACTCTTCAGCTTTATAATATTAGTATAGATTAGGGGCCTTATTCATGAACGCTTAGTACCAGCATTTTAGCTAACGAATAGTTTGTCCCTTTCCGACATACGCTATTTTACAAAGAGCAAAAAAAGACGTGTGGCACTCGGGGACTGCCGCGGTAAAGCTATTGCATAGTTATTTTTTATATCACTAGATGGCGTTAGTGTGCTGAATGTCTGCATCGCGCTAACGTTGTGTTCTGGGCATATAGGTAGGCAATGTTTGAGGAGCGTGAAGTTTTTGAGCGTGAGGTTTTTTCGTTACGGAAGTCGGAATTTCTGGATTCGGTCCCCGCGCTCAAGGCCCGCGATAGAAGCTATGCAATAGCTCAAAAGACAAAACACTGCTTAACAGTGACTTAGTTAAAGAGCGTTTATGAATAAGGTGTTAGGTATTTAACACAAATTTTATGTCATAGTCAAAAATTTTATGTATCGGGCACTAGAATATTGCCTATGATAAATGTAACATCCAAATTGTCATGGACGACGAAGATACTTAAGTAAGATCGAGTAAGTTAGTGGCCACCCATGGTGTCGGCGTTTTTAGACCGCCTAAAGACCTTCGACAAGACTAGACTACATAATGTTTGTATCAAACAGAAGTATTTCTCGTCTTTGATCCATTTTCACTCCCAAATTCTGTGTTTTTTTTGGTCTACGTACAGATAGGTCAAACTTTGACTGTTTACAGTAGGCAATTTGATGTCACTACTCATCATTTGGAATCAACACAATCAAAATAGTTACATCAATTGTTCGTAAGCTAACATTTTTATAATTGACAAATACCTATTCAACTTCCTACAGAGAAGATTTTTTGCTATAATAATACAAAACATACCTGACACGCGATTTAAATCTTTATCTCGAAGGCTTAAAGGACATAGTAATTATTTTGCAATATAATCAGGTAGACATGCGAAATGAGTCACTATGTCAACATCGTAAGGTGTAAAATACAAGACTTTAACTTTGACCTTGCGTTTAGATATTGTGATGATTCGTTGAAATAATATTAAGGTTACTTCTTCCCACGTAATCTATACTAATATTATAAAGCTGAAGAGTTTGTTTTGTTTGTTTGTTTGTTTGTTTGTTTGTTTGTTTGTTTGTTTGTTTGTTTAAACGCGCTAATCTCAGAAACTACTGAACCGATTTGAATAATTCTTTTTGTAATGGATAACTACATTCAACGGGAAGGTTATAGGCTATTTTTTTATCCCGAAATTCCCACGGGAACGGGCACAGCGCGGGTAAAACCGCGGGGCGCCGCTAGTGTCAATATAATTGTTGAACAAATAAACCGAAAAAATCATATTATACATGGGTTGTCAACCGCCTTTTTTTTTGTTTGAAGTCGGTTAAATAATTAAATTCCACACGAATTAACCTCTTTGATTAAAGACTGTTAGTTAAACTCAGGCACTATGTGTATGGGTTCTCGATCATTGCATTTCTATTTGAGCGCTACCGTACTTCGGAGAGCTGTTCTGTGAGACATTTAGACTGTGTAAAGTTGACTTGACCTCTCATTAGCTTAAGATGTGAGCACAGAGAGTACAAATATACAAAGAAATTGGTACTACAACAACAAAAATAATGAACTTAGATCTGTTATAATTTTTACATCTATACTAATATTATAAAGCTGAAGAGTTTGTTTTGTTTGTTTGTTTGTTTGTTTGTTTGTTTAAACGCGCTAATCTCAGAAACTACTGAACCGATTTGAATAATTCTTTTTGTAATAGATAGCTACATTCAACGGGAAGGTTATAGGCTATTTTTCATCCCGAAATTCCTACGGGAACGGGTACAACGCGGGTAAAACCGCGGGGCGCTGCTAGTTTTTTATATACAGATCAACATTAGTGTAAAATATGTTGGCGATCTCAAACACGATCCCTTCAATTAAATGTAAATGAACGAACTATGCAGCAAACATTCATTAAATAATCCTAAGTCCAATACACACCAATTGAAGTCAATGTTAATATGTACACACCTTGAGCCAAATATCACTCCGCCACACCACGTGGCAATCTGAGGTAAATCTTTGCTGAATTAAAGCAAATGTTACTCGAATAAACCGCAGTGACGGACCAACCTATTACTACTTGCAACTTGTTATTAAATCGCCTCGTGTAGTGACGACATAGTTTGTGAGTTTGTGGGATAAATGCGTACGTAATTAAGTTGATGTGTTGAGGGTTGTATTTTTAAGTGTTGAGCAATTGTCACTGTAAGTAGTTGTGTTTTAAAAGTGAATTATAATGTTTCATTTATACCAGGGTTTAAAAGTAATATATTAACATTAGTTTTGAAAAGTTTTTCAACATTATGTCTGTTAAGTGATGTGATGACCAAAAATGCACGAAATCAATAAATATTTTAAACCTTTTGATTCGCAAAAAAATCTACTAAAGCACTTCAGAACTTGAATTTACTCAAAAATGTCGCACATATTAAAACTATTACACAACACCACTTAACAAGTACATTATGTCCAAGTTGTCAACTTAGAAATGTCCCGTTAAGTAGTGAAATCATAGTGTCAATAGTCGTTACATCACTGTAGTGGCTACTGCGATATTTAGTTCCACACAATACTTCATATAGATCGGTTTAAATTGCCGAGAACGCGAAAAAATATAACTTTGATTTAAGTGGAACAAATTGATGCAAAATACGGTGTTTTAATGAAAATGTTGACTATTTCATATTGTGTTCGGAATAATGTGTAAAGTGATTGTGTTGTTTATAAATGGTTTTTGACGTCTGGTTGTTAGTGGGATCTCTTTATTGTGTTTACTCTTTGTATTGTGGACGATATGTGGATTTAACTGAGGATGGTAATTTGATTTCGTTTTAAACCGAACTTCTGAAAAGAGGTTCTCATTTTAGAGCAATTTTTTTAAATTCTGTCTCGCTTGGACATTCGTATGACATGACTTGGGTTCCGGGTTCAATTCTCGGGTCGAGCGAAGCTGATCCAGTTTACTTTTCAAACATGAGTCGGGTTTGAAATCACTGAAATGCAATAGGCAAGCGTGGTGAAAATGCCTAATTATGTCCACTATCACTGTATTAATATCAGAGACGAGATAACAGCCTCCGTGTTCTTGTGGTTTGAGCGCTCGGCTCACGACCCGGAGGTTCCGGGTTCGATTCCCGGTGGGAATTCCCGGTGGGAATATCTCACAAAAATTTCTTTGTGAGACTTTCCTCAGTTTAGTTAGAGCATTGCAGGCTGAATCACCTGAACTGGTAGTGCCCCGCGGTTTTACCCGCGTTGTGGCCGTTCCCGTGGGAATTTCGGGATATAAAACAGTAAAATAACCTATAACCTTCCCGTTGAATGTGGCTATCCATTATAAAAATAATTATTCAGATCGGATTAGTAGTTCCTGAGATTAGCGCGTTCAAACAAACAAACAAAAAATCGTACTCTTTAGCTTTATTACATTAGTATAGATACTACTCCTACTAATATTATAAACTAGCAGCGCCCCGCGGTTTTACCCGCGTTGTGCCCGTTCCCGTGGGAATTTCGGGAATTTTTTTACATATTAATTACAATTTATTACATACTTCCTCTTGAATCACTCTACCTATTACAAAAAACCGCATCAAAATCCGTTGCGTAATTTTAAAGATTTAAGCATACAGACAAACAGACGCGACTTTGTTTTATATGTACTATGTAATGATGCGAAAGTTTGTGAGGATAGATGTATGTATGTTTGTTGCTCTTTCACGCAAAAACTTCTGAACGGATGTGGATGAAACTTTACAGTAATATAGGTTATACATCAGAATAACACATGGGATACATTTTATCCCGAAATTCCCACGGGGACGGGTACAACGTGGGTGAAATCGCGGGGCGCGGCTAGTAGATAGATAAATATAAAAAATTGTCATTGCGCTTACTTTGAATCTGGTAACTAAGTGATAATTTCACTCTATATCAATATAGCGTAGAAAAAATCTTTTGTTATCTCAAACGTATTAAAGTAGCAATTAAACTTATGATTTTATAACTAGTTTTAGATAATAATCAGTTACAAGACAATAATGGGAGGTTGTCGTGTTGAATCTAGTATATTCTTACTATATGTCACAGAATACATAGTTGTTTATATTGTTGAATCTAGTACAAAGTCAATCTCTATTTTCCTATTAGCTCATTGTGATTGTTAAGCAACCTGTTTCTTGATGGGTAGCCAATAGTGGCATTTCTATCTGAGCACTCATGCTTTGGAGGGCATGTAAAGCCTTTCCCGTTGTTTCAAACGATAGGCCTTGTCGAAGGCCATTAGGAGGTCTGAGAACTCCGACACCAGCATTGGCCACTGACCTACACGAACTTAGTAACTTACGTACTTTCCCAAATCACTACATAGTATAAAACAAAGTCGCTATTTTTGTCTGTTTATTTGTCTGTATGCTTAAATCTTAATTACGCAACGGATTTTGATGCGGTTTTTTGTAATAGGTAGAGTGATTCAAGAGGAAGGTTTTTATGTACAAAAATTCCCGAAATTCCCACGGGAACGGGCACAACGCGGGTAAAACCGCGGGGCGCTGCTAGTAGAATAAAATAGCCTTCCGAGCTGTCTGTTCGTAATAAACATAAAACGTTCACAACTGATTTGTAAACTCGAACTTGCTCACTTATTAGAGAATTGGGGAAGTAGATAGGACTAGCAGTGCCCCGCGGTTTTACCCGTGTTGTGCCCGTTCCCGTGGGAAAAATAGCCTATAACCTTCCCGTTAAATGTGGCTACCCATTACAAAAAAAATATTCAAATCGGATTGGTAGTTTTTGAAATTAGCGCGCTCAAACAAACAAACTCTTCAGCTTTATTATAATATTAGTATAGATTTACACTACACGTTGTTCCGAGTCGAATACCCTAAAATTCCTGCCCTCAATACCCCATATTATAACGTTGACGATGTGTGACAGAAGGCAGTAGATGGAAGGACTGGCTCCTGGCGTCTCTACTTCTCGGCGCGGTGGTCGGGGGGTGGGCGGCGCTGCGGGCCGGCCGCGCCAGCCGCTCCCAGGTCCAGAGGATGCTGAGGGACATGGAACAGCTCAGGAAAGCGGAGTTGGCTCTCGATGATATGCAGAAGGAGTTGGAGAAAGCTAGGCTGGAACAGGTATGTGGATTATTTGTGATGGTTAAATAAATAAATAAGGTTATATGTTACTAGCGCGTGGTTGTATCCGTGATGTAAATTTCAGGTAAAAAAAGCTTATACCTGTATTTGATTGAATGTGACTATGTGGCAATACGATATGTGGGTTCGATATGTCTAGCTAAGAAGATAATTTCGTTATTACCATACCTATTTCCCTACGGTTTCACACCACACGATCCTAGCCCACACTTGCCATTATCGGTCCCACGTAGAAGCCATTATGCTTCTTCTTAGATTACTTTACCTACTTGGCACCGTTTAATGCTTCGAGGCTAGTGCCTAAGGGCATTGCTCTAAAAGAAGTGTAAGGTGTGGACTTCGCTTTACTCTATCTTAAAGTAGGATATTTATTCAAGTTTAACATCCCCTGATTGGCTGTTACATGATTTTGAATTCTAAACGAAAACCGTGATTTTCAGAGCTATCATAAAATTTGAATCAATCCCTCAAGTGGAAATATAATGAATCAAGATTTTCCCAAGCACAATTTTCCAATATCATCATCTGTTCTAAGTAGCTTAATATAATTAGTGTTAATTTCCATATTACCTAAAACGATTCGATACGGTAACATCTCGATATAGAGTTTTCTTAATAATTCACAGCTGTATTCATAATGATGGTGAAATATTCACAGTTCGTCTTAACTACTGTACATATTAAATTCATTAATGTTATCATTCGAGGTGTACATGGATCGTAGCACTCGAAGCGTAGTTTGACTAAACTAAGTATTTTGAGATTGTTAAGCAACTTGCATCTCAGCCATCTCAGTGGGTGGCTGATAGTGGCATTTCTATCTATCTGAGCGCTACCGTGCTTCATAGAATATGTTTAATTGTTGGTACCGGTGGTTTCAAATGTTTTACGTAGTGAATTTTGAGAATTTACTAAGTGGTATAAACTTATTGCGATTGCTAAGCAATGTGCAGCAGTAGTAAGTAGAAAATATGCTTCGCTCGACCCGGAAATTGAACCCGGTATAGTTCTTAAATGCCATATGTAGTATTAGCCTGTAATTAGGACATTGGGCAAAGGCCTCTCATCTCACTGAAGATATCAATACATTGAGGAGGATTAGGCGTAATCAACACGCTTGCCTAATGCGGGTTGGTGATCTCCAACCCAAACCATGTTTGAAAAATCTAAATTGCTAAATATACAACTCCATAATAGGTAAATCATACATGATACAATATTTATGTCTACCTACATTAGTAGACGCGAGGAATCGGTTGTCATTAAGACACCAATTAATGCGCATATTTACCGAAGACAAAGCAACAAAAACCATTATTTTGTAAAACAAATAATTATTGCCATGTTAAAAATAACTGTGGCCTTCTTAACATTGTCCTACTGATATGATAAATGCGAAAGTTTGTGAGGATGTATATGTACCTATGTATGTATGTATGTTTGTTTGTATGTATGTATGTATGCATGAATGTATTATTAAAGTATTAAAATGTTGGACATTATTGAGCCAACAACTGTATATTTTATTTTATTTTTATCCGAAGAGATGTATCTTTAAGGAAAAATGTTATTAAGTATTTCAGAGATCTGAAAATCGTGTACTTAATACTCTAGTTACTCCTAACACTATTTCAGAAACTTAGATCACACACACACACACACACACTTACGCCAAGTGTCAACTTACATTTTCAGAAATTTCAGAAAGAACACACACACACACACCAAGTGTAAACTTACATGTATTCAATTCGATCCACTTGTAACAATGTCTGTGTAGTTAAAACAATTCAGTTTGCCGGCAACGTTTTCTTAGCGAAGTAGTGTACTGAGAAAACCTTGTGATATAAATAAAAATAATTGTGTTAAGTGATATAACTATAATAAAGAAAGTGATTATTAATCGGTTAAAGAACTGGTTACTCTAATTGTTGTTTTGAATAATTGTGCGGTTTTAAAAGATATGTTGATTAAAGTCGGTATTTATTTGAGTTTTTCAATTTTGTTTTTTGACTCTTGTGTAGCGTAGATAGTTTCTTAACTCCAGAACTATGCTATACTATGCTTGGTATCCAGCACTTGTACTGAACGGTGCATAGCAACCTTCAAATTAACATAACAATACTATACTAATATTATTAAGCTACAGAGTTTGTTTGTTTGTTTGTTTGTTTGAACGCGCTAATCCCAGAAACTACTGGTCCGATTTGAAAAAGTATTTCAGTGTTGGATAGTCCACTTGTCGAGGAAGGCTATAGGATATTTTTCATTCCGATTCTCATTTCATTCCCACGGGAACGGGCACAACGCGAGTAATCACTACATAGTATTAAACAAAGTCGCTATTTTTGTCTGTTTGTTTGTCTGTATGCTTAAATCTTTAAAATTATGCAACGGATTTTGATGCCGGTTTTTGTAATAGGTAGAGTGATTCAAGAGGAAGGTTTTTATGTAAAAAAATTCCCGATATTCCCACGGGAACGGGCACAACGCGGGTAAAACCGCGGGGCGCTGCTAGTGTGTTATATATAAAAGTGGAAATATACCCTCAAAGACCCTTCTACATTTATGCTGTTTAATATAATATAATTATTTTGGACAATTTTGTACTCATTCAAACAAAAGAACATAGAGATTGAACAACTGAATAGTTACGAATTGCAAATATTCAAATGTATTCTAAATTCTAAGCAAAACTTCTTAATGGCATTTTATTACTCTATGACGTGAACAGGTTTAAAATCATCTTAAACAATATCTATTAAAAAATAAGATTTCCTACTCCATGTTATTACACTAAATTCAATTCATACTGCATTAACCCATAAGCTAGGTACCTACCTATATAATTTGCATGCGAAATGCTTGTTCTATTGCTCGTGCAAGCATTCCGGCGAGCAATCCTGAACGCTTCTGAGACAGAGCGATAAACAGCGAATAAAGGCGACTAATTACACATAACTGTTAAATATTGGTCAATAACTTATCTACATATGTACTTAACTAGCCGTGCTACACAGTTTTACCGGCGTTGTGCCCATTCCCATGGTAATTCCGGGATGAAAAATAGCCTATAACCTTCCCGTTGAATGTGGCTATCTATTACAAAAAGAATTATTCAAATCGGACTGGTAATTCCCGAGATTAGCTCAAACATACAAACAAACAAACTTACAAATTTTACCTCTTTATAATATTAGTATAGATGTAATAATGTGTATTCCAGAAACAAAGAAATATACTCTTCTAGTTTATCTTCAAGTTTATTTTTTTGTTTCTTAAACACACTAATCTCAAAAACTACCGATCCGATTTGAATAATTATTTCTGCAACGGATTAAGGGCTAAGGGTAATTTATATCCCACGAAAAATTCCCATGAGAACTGCCACAACGCGAGTAAAACCGCGGGGCGCTGCTTGTTTGTACGTACGTGTAATTTGACATCTCATTATTGTTTTACAGGAGAATGTCACAACGGAGAAGAAGAATTTGGAAAAGAAGCTCCGCGAGGCGGGAGACACGCCCCTTTTGAACTCCGCCTCTTCCGACCTCGAGGTCACACAGCTTAAAGCTGAAATTGAGGTCAGTATCTGTTTTTGAGTGTGTTTTTATTTACGGAACCTTATCTAGACGGGAACTTAAATATACTTAAATATGACAACATGATCATAGTTTTATTGCCAAGTAAAACGAGTCTCGTTCGTTTCGTTTATTTTGTTTAAAACCGGAATTTGATCAATATTGACAACCGGCTTGGAAAAGGAAGAGCTTCTAAAAACAACGATTTAAGTAACTGTATGCATTTGGATTGGGTAGTTGGGTTCAAGGAACAATTTTTAAATTGAAACTACGTTTATGGATACACTTACGGATACGCTGTTATCTTGCGTTTCAAACGAGCCGAAACACTGTCAAGGAACCAAAAAGCAGATAAAAATCCTATCCTACTTCCTACTGATATTATAAATGCGAAAATTTGTGAGGATGGATGTATGTATGGATGTATTCATGTATGTTTGTTGCTCTTTCACGGAAAAGCTACTAAACGGATTGGATGAAACTTGACAGTAATGTAGGTTATACATCAGAATAATATATGGGATACATTTTATCCCGAAATTCCTGCGGGAACGGGTACAACGCGGGGAACACCGCGGGGCGCGGCTAGTGTAAAATAAAAGGGTATCCGTAAACGTGGTTTCAATTCAAAATTATTACTGTTCGCTTAAACCTTAGAAAACAGTATTCTAGAAACTATTCACCACTGTCTGCATCCACAGATGTTACGCGCAGAACTGCGTCGCGCGGAAGGCGAGCTTGAAGACAGATGTTGGGCTCCGCCCCCGGGGCTGCAGCAGTGGCTGCAGCTCACACACGAAGTGGAGAACAGGTCTTACTTGAGGAAGAAGCAGCAGGCGGACATGCAGCTGCAGCAGGCTAGGGAAGCGGTCAGTATTGTGATGCACGAGACATTAGTAGAGGTCTGGAGACAGATGTGGGGCCCTACATCTGTCTTCAGACCTCTACTAATGTCTGCTAATGGCTGCAACTAACTAAAATAACTAATGACTGCAGCAGTGGGCACTTAGTGTTTTTACTCATCTAAAGGATGGATGCTTAATTTTGGTTTTGAAGTTCACCTGAGAGAGCAAAGGTCGTGACGTACGAACAGCTGAAGAGGATGGCAGAGGAGAGAAAATAAAATGGAAAGAACTCCATCGACAAGAGCCCTTAAGTTTCAGAAGTACTCCTAATAATCCTCCAGTATTGTTTATATATATTTTGCAAGCAGAGACAGCAGAGATTTCCATTATAAAAATAATACTAACATGTTCTTTTTATATCCCATAAAATCATTAAAAAAATTCACATTCTGAAACCCAAGTTCATTTATTAATCTCTTTGCCCGGTAAAAAGCTATAAATAGCTATTAAACTACTATTATTTTATGTTCTTTATTATTTCATAGTGCATTTCCTTACTCTTCTCTGTGTTACAGTGCGAGAAACTACGTAAGAAGCGTACCAGTTTGGTCGGCGCGTTCGTGTCGACGCACGGCAAGTCCATAGACGACGTCGACCGATCTATCGTAGAGGCCCGGACAGCGCTCAATGAAGTCACACAGGAACTACAGGTGACTACGCCATACACACCCTACGTACAGTCACGAGCTTTAATTTGGGACCCATTTCCATTAAATGTTGTTAGAACATTCATAATGCAATAAGGTCGAAACTTTAGTTTGATAGAAACGTGAAGTTATCGATGGTAAACAATATGACATTGATAATTGAGATAAAATATTAGCTCTTAATAGCGTAAGTTTGCTACACGATATTCAACCTTAGGTGGGTCTTAAATTATACGCGATATTCAACCTTGGTTGATAAGGTTGGTACCAAATTAAAGCTCGTGACGTAGATAGTACATATAATAAAAAAAAATATAATCAAATGTTGAAATGCATTCAAAAAGTTTATTAATGTAATGTATACCTTACAATAAATACTAATGAATAGGACTAATGCATACTCGGTTAGTCAGACCCAAACAAAGCGCTATGGGTGCGTGTTTCATTTCAGCGGAACAGAAGTATGTGGCAGTTGACCAATCACAACGCATTACGAAAAGATTGTGACAATTTCAATACGCTATGATTGGTCAGTTTGACTCCGCACCGTTTAAATGGAAACGCATCCTAGAATAGTTTTATGGAAGTAGCTGATAGTATGACAGTTTACTAAAAATATTAACTGGAACACAAACCCGTGGCAGTCTCATTCATGGAGTTATGAAACAGATGTCAAACTTTAAAAACGACACATTACTTTTTGCTTTCTAAGCTTTCTACATGACCCATAGCCTATTCTTCTACACTTCTACACTAATGTTATAAAGAGGAAAACGAGTAACATGGGCTATTTTTCATCTCGAAATTCTCACGGGAACGGGTACAGCGCGGGTAAAACCGCGGGGCGCTGCTAGTCTAAAATATGTATGTGTAGACCATTACTATATATAAACATATATGTGTATTTTTTCTAAATAATTCTCCATTTATTTCCCAGGAACGCATGCACAGATGGAAGCAAATCGAGAGGTTGTGCGGCTTCAATATCATAAACAACAACGGGCTGCAGTACTTAGAGGCGGCGCTATACAGGAACGCCAACGGCAGACCCACTGGAAGAGGTGAGACAGCTTTCAATACATCCTACTTCCTACTAATATTATAAATGCGAAAGTTTGTGAGGATGGATGTATGTATGGATGTATGTTTGTTGCTCTTTCACGCAAAAACTACTGAACGCATTTGGATGAAACTTTACAGTAATATAGGTTATCCATCAGAATAACACATGCGATACATTTTATCCCGGAATTCCCGCGGGAACGGGCACAACGCGGGTAACACCACGGGGCGCTACTAGTAACTTCTATATAGTCACTAGCCGCGCCCGCGTTGTACCCGTTCCCGCGGGAATTTTAGGCTAAAATGTATCCCAAGTGTTATTCTGATGTATAACCTGTATTACTGTAAAGTTTCATCCAAATCCGTCCAGTAGTTTTTGCATGAAAGAGTATCAAACATACATACGTCATCACAAACTTAGTAGGATTTAAACTAGTACTCTCCAAACATTGCCTCCTTGACATGTGAATTATTAATTTTAACAGGCTGAAAAACAGCAGAAAAAGTCCTGAAAGTAAGAGTGGTGAGAGCAGATTTTTAATAGGCAGTTTATTTTGTTTTGTCCTTGTACGCAATCACAATTCAATCGTTTCAAAGAAGGACTTTTATACAACTTGGCATTTTCGGGCATATTTGGTCATCTGGGCATATCGGTGATTGGGCCTTTCGGTTCATTTGGGCATATTGTTCAAAAAGTCTAATTTTGGTTACATGTATTTGTAATGTATGTATGTGATGTGTCTTCAGTGGCATAGTTTGATTAAGCGATGTTAACTCATCGCGATTGTTGAGCAACGTAGATGAGTGGTCAATAATGGCAATTTCTATCTGTGCGCTACCGTGCTTCTGAGGGCACGTTAAATTGTCGGTCCCACGTGTTTCAATCATTATACTATGTCGGCGGAGTTTCAATCTATATATATAAAACGCAAACCTGATTAACTGACACTTTGACTATATATCAACGCACAGCCAAAACTACTGTAACTTGACTTGACAACTACTGTAACTTGACTACCTAGAAACTTGAAATTTAGTACAGGTGTTCCTTCCTTTCATGATGTAAATGAGCACTAAGAAATGATTTTGCGAAAACCAACCCCTAACAAGGGCCCTTTGACCCGAAGCGAAGCGATTTGGCCGCTAGTTCAAAATGCTTAGTATCGCTTAAACACTATGCAAACATAGAACTTAAATTCCATTGTTAACCGTTCCAGGTCGCATGAGCAGTTCCCAAGATGACTTGAGCCTCGGCGACGATGTGTCTATCTGCGGGTCAGGTAAGGCGATCGATGACGGCACCTCCGCCATTTTCCACGACCACGACCATATCGATTAATCTATGCATCGATCAGTGTATGCATCGATCAGTCTATGCATTGATCAGTCTATGCATCGATCAGTCTATGCATTGATCAGTCTATGCATCGATCAGTCTATGCATCGATTAGTTTATGCATCGATTAGTTTATGCATCGATTAGTGTATGCATCGATTAGTCTGAGCATCGATAAGAGTATGCATCGAAAAGTCTATGCATCGATTAGTGTATGCATCGATTAGTTTTTGCATTGATCTGTCCATGCATCGATTAGTTTTTGCATTGATCTGTCCATGCATCGATTAGTCTATGCATCGATTCTATCGATACTGTGTTGGTTAGACCGTCAATTGATAGAATCGATTCTGTTCTGTACTTTTGTGTGCTTTGAATGTATTTAAAATTGGTATAAAAATGTAGTTTCTTTGTTAACATTATTTTGCTAACAGCTGGATAGGACGAATTAAGGACTATTTTACAACTGTACTATAATATTCATTGTAACATAACGCGCAACTCACCAATTGGTTATCGGCGCTATAAATGTCAACTTAAATATGACATAGCCGTTAAAAAATCTGCTATATATATCTGCTATATTTGCTAAATACTTGATGAATTTGTCATATATGCGGACGCAGCCATTTAAATTGTTAAAAATGTCAAACATTTTATCTGCTTATCCATGTCAAATACTTGATTAATTTGTCATATATGCTCTTTTTCAGATTCCATACAATTCCGAAATGAACCCAATATGTGTAATTAACAATGTCCATAGTTTTAAATACATTCAGACACAACAATTTTCTGATGCTAGTGAAAAATGATTCTTTTGCAGAACAATATAAAGTTTTCAAAATTAAGTAATAAAATATGTCAAAATGTTAAAATAAATTGAATTGTAAGACAATGTGTTAAAGTTGCATTTGTGAAAGCATCATTTCTTCATAAAACATGTGATTTTTAAATGGAATGTCAAAATCTTATAACTTTATTAGGTGTAGGTTATTTCAAAAAGACATTTTGGTATTCTAAAAGACGGCAAAATTATCATTAATTTAAAACTTAAAACAATTTATTTTAGACTAATTAAATCTTAGTGATAAGTTATGAAAAAAAATTAAAATAGTTTTAACTTAGCATTTTTTGAGGCGTTTATTTTATATTCATAACTTTGAAGTAAAACAAAAATATTTCACGTCATATCTATTATTTTACACACTGTTCAAAATGTGTATAATAATATAAAACTATAAATTCAAATCACATCACAATATTTACTTGTATTCTAAATCAACGTTAATTTGTATACAAAAAGTAAGACAGTTGACAGTAGAATCACATATCTATTTTTCCCCTTATTTTTATTAGTTTAGTTTTGTTTGATCCCTTGCTGTGTTATTTTCAACCCCATCCCAATGTTTTCGCATATAAATTGAACGAACACTATTGAGAATATTGTGAACTTTATCTCACATTATTAAGGTCTTTTTTTAAACTTATCTTGGCAGCTAAATGGCAATATAAATAAATTTAATCAGTACAGTGAAGAGAAATAGATAAAATGAGGCTCATTTACCTGAATATTTTTTTCCTTACATTCTTTGTTTAAATTATACGAGTATTTATGAAATACAACCTAATTGATATGATATAAAGCTCACTTTTGTTTGCTTGAGTGTTTTTTATGCGAAAACATAACAGAATTACAAAACGGAATGTTACAAATAAAAAAAAACACATTCTACTAAAAATGTGATATTTGTTGGTTTTTTTAATTATATTTGTTAGGTTTATACACTTTTTTATATTGAAAAAATTATATTTTCCAAGTGCTCAAAGCTCTTCCTAATGATAAATTGAAGTTACCTTAATTAAGTACTTAAGTTTTTATTATTAATGTCGAAATTAAGCCCGGTTTCCACTGCGATTAGAGAATATTAATAACTCCTTTTAATTTATATTGCATGGACTCAAACTAAGTCAGTTTTGTTGCTGGCTGTTTGGACTACTTGTCAAATTGCATTCAGGGTACGATCCCACTAATTCCTAGATGAACAAAGCGGACATTGTAATGCAATTTCGTCAATTGTCAAGTGTGCTGTGCTCGATTTAAATCCATCTTAGTGAAAACGCATTTTTATGACACTTTAAAACATGTTAACTATGTCAAGTGTCTCCAATTGTAAAAAAATGTCAAATAATAGTGATGATCTTTCATTTAACACTGTGTTACATTGCCTATGTCTCCTTGCGGTGGAAACCCGTGTTTATTATTTAATATTGAATAGTTTACTCGGTTATTTGTCTCGGATCTTGAACTTAACCCAATTTAGACAAAATGTAACGTCAAATTGGGATCTCAGTCGAGTTCCTCCAATGATCTAAAATGAGATCTAAATAACAATTTAAATACTAATATTACTTAGCACTATTTAAAATTAAGTTAAAAATATGTTATTATTTATTTTTCACTTTAATTTTAAGTAACAATTCTCATTGTATGTAATTTTTCTGATGATTTAATAAAATGTTTTTATGGTATTTACCTTCTTCACAATCGCTAAGAGCTTTCTGGCAATATTATGTTTATACAAAAAGCATGTATGAAATAATATCACTTAAAATGTAAATTTTAATTTTGCGGTTGGTGTGGGTTATTTTTTTATCCTTGCATGTTTTTATTTTCCTTTATTTTTTATATATTTATTTGCATAAGTTTTGATTTTAGTTCAGTAGCATTTTTAATGATTTCAGACATACAAATGTAAAAGTACGAGTCTGTAAGTTCTTAGAAATGGGCAAAGGGCTCTCTGAAATTAACTCACTAATATTAACAGTACGGGGAAGAATATTAAGCTTTTCATCAAGATGATAAAATAACTAAAGTAAAATTCAGTTGATGACAATGTCAAATAGTGTCATACTTTTAATAAAATGCTAAATATTAGCCTCGCGCTTCTAATGCTCAAAGTATGCCAAAAATCCAATAAGACGTGAGTCTCGAGTGGTATTTGTTAACTTAAACGTCAAATTGAATAAATCATTAATTTTGATGATCTGGTATCGGGTATATAACCTTTGCTTGCTCTAAAATGTAATAAGCTTCTTTAGTCCTCCATCAATCTTTATAAGGAAAGGGCTTTTAAAAGTAATTTATATTACTTTAATATTGCACGTTTGAAAGCTTTTTACGATTGTGATTTTTTGTTTTATTTTTTGGCAACATCCCCACCTGCATCAGTGTTACTATAGATATTTGATTTGTTTTATGCTTTATTGTGTTATGGCAACTTTAGCAGGTAAGATTTTTGTCGATAATGTTTATTGCTTTTTATTTATTTGACTATATTGTTTCATACATGCTTTTCACATAATATGAAATACACTGGGATTGTTATTCAATAATTTATATAAATTGATTTATCTTCTAGACGCGATTCACCCTCATTCTTAAGAATCAAGACAGACTGAAACAGAATAGCTTTGATCTAAATATTGTACATACCATTTCGATTCCCATCTTCACATTATATTTTACACAGTTCTGTGACATACGTGTTTGACATTTGTCATTTTACGTAGTGTCATATTTGTCGCTAGAGATGGAGCTCAAAATGATATGCAATTATTTAGATTTACACTTTCAACTTAAGTCATTATACTTTGATAATAAATTATAAAGATGCGTCTGTCTAGGTTAGTTCATTACACTATTACCAAGGTTTCACACACTATTAGGTACTCGGTAAAAAATAATAAATGTCAGATATATCTATAGGGTTATATATTATACTAGCAGCGCCCCGCGGTTTTACCCGCGTTGTGCCCGTTCCCGTGGGAATTTCGGGATTTTTTTTACATAAAAACCTTCCTCTTGAATCACTCTACCTATTACAAAAAACCGCATCAAAATCCGTTGCGTAATTTTAAAGATTTAAGCATACAGGCAAACAGACATACAGAAGACAAACAGACGCGACTTTGTTTTATACTATGTAGTGATATATATGTTAATGGCACAAATAGCTACTCTATGTCAAAGTATAAGTGTCAGATAGACTTGTATACGTATATGTATTTCAGCGGCGGATACGTTCTTGTGGAGGGAAGACTCGTCTGGGAGTGAAGCCGATGCTCCTCACTATCCTCTGGACCTTAGACTTGCTGAAGCCAGGTAAATAATTCTTACTAATATATAACTTTCTGAGAATCGATGTTATTTTGCATGTTTTGTTTATTTATTTAATGACACATCAACAGGCTAATACTTTTTTCCACACACATAAGTAAGATTTTTATTAATTTAACCCTTCAGATTACAACTTGAAGAGCGCCTAGCGCAGGAGGCTCGCGAGCGGCGTCAAGACGACCGGATCAGCCGTCTCGAGGACAAGCGGCCGTCAGCTGACGATCTGAAGGTCAAGAACAGCAACGACGTGAGGAAGAGTCCCGCGGGAGACTTGAGGAGAGACCAGGTGCAGTTCGTGCTGGGCGGCGATAAGTGAGTATGGGGAACGTGATAAGTTGGGTTTGGTTAGTTTTCAATTTGAAGGTGCCAAGTTTGGGATAGTTATTTTAATAGTCTACAAATAACAAGTGGAAGGAAAGTGTTCTATATACTGGAGAAAGTGAATGGTACTGAAAAACTGGGAATTCGCTCTAGCGATTGTGCCTCTAGGCACACCCTATAATAAATATAAATTAAACATCATGTCGCAGTGGGGCTCTGGCTGAGGCAGCGCTTCCACGCGCGTGGCCTCGGGCCGAGGCAGCCTGGTCCGAGGCTGGTTTACAGCCAGTGGAGTTAGAGTTAGATGTCAAGCCAATCATGTTGCCTTATTTTACTAGCAATAATGTAATATATACAATTGTACGTGTTATTCCAGTGTGAACTGGACGGGCGAGGACCTGTGCCGGTCGGCGCACTCGCTGTCGTCGCCGGCGCTGCGCGGGTCGACGCGCGGGCCGCTGGCGCCGCCGCGGCGCGCGCCCGCGCCGGCGCCCATCGTGCGCTCGCGCAGCTCCGACATCGTCGCGCTCGAAGAGCCTCGCCCGCCGCCGCGTCAGCCCGCCAACAGGCACCGCCCCTTGCATGAAGGTGACAATACATCTATCTATACTAATATAATAAAGCTGCAGTGTTTGTTTTTTGTTTGTTTGAGCGCGCCACCAATCCGATTTGAATAATTATTGTTGCCACATTGAAAGGGAAAGTTGTATATTTTTACTAGGGGGCACTGCAGTATTATAAATTTATCATAAATGAACACTTTATTGTTCTGCAGCATACTCATGAAACAATATTAAAAGTTGCAAAACGTATGGTTTTATGTCAATCTACAGAGTTAAAAGCCCTTACCCTCAAATGTAAATCCTAGAAGTATATCAGACGCTGCAAATTTGATTGAATCAGGCCCGGATCCTCTGGATCCGGATTTTGAAGGCTTATTCATAATTCCATCATCTGTATATCGTTTAAGCTATATCAATTGTATCGCGCCCCGTAATCTAGACAAAACATGGAACGGTGGGATTGTAAAAAACTTACCTTAAACTAAAGCCTAACAAAAATCTACTTGGCTACTGTTTGTCATTTGTCAAAATATGCTTCCAGATTGAGTCTCCCCAATTAGAAAATCACACCCAATTTACGATGCGGGTGAGATGTGTGGCACGGATTTGATTAGATTGATAATATTTATCAACTTCACTTTAAAACTCTTTCCCTAGCTTGTTTGTAATTTTAAAATTAACGTCAAATGGATTGATATAATTTTCGCCACACGTCACAAAAATAATAAAATACATCCCTGTCAAATACACTCTTATCTAGGGGGGCATGGTAAGATATTGCACACTTGTCAGTTATAAGCATGCCAGTGATCCAGCATATACAAATTACGCATGCCAGTAAAAAGCACTTGCTAGCTACAGGCATGAGCATTCTGCTGTCAATCTGCTGTGTGTCATCAAAGCCAACAATACTTAATGTATTCGTAAATTCGTAACTTTAAAAAAATCAATTGACGAAATTAACAAAATAAGTATTATAAATTCGAACTCTTGTCAAACTCAAACTAAAAATATCTGTCTAAACTTAATTTGCAGACACTCCTACACCTTCAAGCCACACGCCCCCTGAAGAAGAATCAACTGATTCCTCCCTAATGGACGACGAAGGTCTTCCAAAACCGCGGAAACGACGCATACACCTTCCGTTCGGTAAGAAGGCTAAAACTCCCGCGTGACAACTAGGCTAGTGACATAACACATGTGACACGCTAGTGACATGGCGCATGTGACAACCAGACTAGTGACATACTACATGTGACAAATAGGCTAGTTACACGACACATGTAATAGGGAGTATCGCTAGCCTATTAATCACATGTATCTGTCATGACACTTGTGACACTAGACTAGTGACACATGTGCCCGGATTGGCTCGGTCGCATACTGGATATGCAAGTGTAGGCATGAATAGGGTTGTCGTATCGTACATCAGTTGTATATTTGGATGTTATACAGTTCGAAGTTTTAGGTTCATCGAGAAATTATGTCAATAAAATATATGTCAATTATGTATTAAATCTACTGGGAATGTTATCCATATTTTAAATAATGTACTTAATTTAAACGCAAATAAAAACACAGCCTGAAAACAATTCAACAATTTGTAAAATTGAAATAAAATTAAATGTAAAATTGAAACCCACGACCATGTGACAACCCTATTCAATGATTATTAAATTAAATGCGTATACGCACCATTGTGTTATCGTGTGTTTCGAATGTTTGCAGAACGTACGATTTTTAGATAAATTAATCGAAAGTATTAAGCGATAATAAATTATTGAATTTATCAATGAACAAGTCGGTACGTCGATTTTTTTATTTTATCACTTCCTTTTATTTTTTACTATTGGTTTTTAAATTGAAGTGAATTTGTGTCTTTATTAAAATCTCGTAAGATGTATCCCAATGTTGAAAATCATGTAGTTGCGAGTTAACTCTCAATACACAAGTAGTTTTGTACTACAAATAATTTTACATTTTGTCAAAATTACTTGTAATAGATATTAACCAACCAAACGAAGACTCTCATAGAAAGGCTTTTGAATATTCGTTCATCAGTTTATAAAACCAATGGTACAAAATCCTTTTAGACGACGAGATACTATACTGTAAAATACTTGTACTTATTTATCCAATTAAGTTATATTCTATGAGACAGTTGAAAAACCTCTTCCTATTTATTTGCATGACTTTAGTTTATCAACACGTTTGTTTTGTATTACACACACTTTTGCAGCATTCTTAGCAAATTTTCTAGTTAAGTTAATTTTTATTATATTTATAGAGAATTGTGATTTTTTTTGTGTAAATTGGAATGTTGTATTGTGTCCTATCCAAACGCCAGTATATTAACATGTTTAAAAGATTTTCTTTTTTATTATATGTAGATTTTTAGATATTTGACGTATTGCTACGAATCTTCATTTTTTATATATTTTACAATCGTATTTTGACGCCGATTTTGGTATTAAAAATTCATAAGACCTGAATATTGCGGAAACCACGCAATTTTTACCGTAGGTACCATACCAATACAATGTAATATAATTATTAGTCTTGGTAGTAAAGGCCTAGTATTATTTTGGTTGCATAAATTAGTTTCTTAACAAATTGTTGCAACTATAGTATGCGGTTGACTCAATTACTCGTCTTCCTCTAGCTTGGAAAGTGGTCGGCTAGTTCAGGTTTGGTATGACACTCATTTTGAAGTTTGTCATTATATTGACACTAGTACATAGTGTCAACGTTACATTTATTCTCCAAGAAGCGAATAATAGTATCGACCGCGTACTATATATAATTAGAACATCTAAATATTTTTGCCTTATATTTAAATAGGAAAATTTTGTAAAAGTAATAAGCAATATAGTATTTATAAAAGTTAATGTTTGCCAAGTTGTAATACCTTATTGTGTGAACATATCGCATCATTCCTTGTTTGTTTAGTTATGATAGCGATATTTACGTCCCCTATGTAATTTGTTTTAATATGATACTTGCGGTGATTGTTATAAAATATCCAATTAATAAAATACCATTCATGTCCAATCTTTCTGTAGATTACTTAATTACTAAATAGTTAGCTCCAGTTTTAGGTAACATAATTATTGGTTATCGTAACATGTGTTAGTAAAAATGACGACTACGTACGCTGTTTATGTAAATGTCTGTAAAATACAAAACGTTGTTCCATAACTTGTTTAAGTTATTCGGGCTGCGAGTAGTAAGTCACGATTTTACATTATGCTACAGTCCGCGAGGTATAAGCTGAGCTTTGCAATTGTGTGAGTGTACATGGATAGTGTAGGTGTGATAACCGGCCTTAGGCGCGGCGCCATTTTCGCCCGGTAAAAACCTGATTTTGGGTAACCGGCCTGAGGCGCGGCGCCATTCTGTCTCGCCGCGCTTGGTACTTTTGGTGATCACTCACACTAATGCAAAGCTCAGCTTATACCTCGCGGAGTGTACGTCATTAGACTTACATTTTGTGTTAACGATTACTGGTGCGTGAGTGTAATCTGAAGCAACCAGTCTTCCCTTTTCTATACGTTTCTTGTTGAAAAAGAACGTTATATGAAACTGTTCTTCTTTTATTTTATAACTATTATTCACGTCAAGTATCATAAATTATATATTAATTTGTAAGGCGAAATGGTGCTAAATAAATTTACTCTAGACTGAAAGATCACGCATGGCTCAAATTTTGTATTGAATGTTTACGATGTCAATAAATCTAATTACTTTATATACTCTGGTTGTTAACTCCAGGTAAATGCGCCCGGTTTTGTTATTATTAAAATGGAAAGACATGGAAATACTAAATTAATGTATTTGAAAGGAAAATTGTCATGTACTTAAAATGTATGATTGATTATTTTTCGAAAATATTTTTGTCGCTATGGTATTAAAATGGTTGTCTTAAATAGCGGCAAAAATATGTCACTCAGTTACAGAAATATGTTTTTGCATAATTCAGTTTCTTATAATTCATTAACTTTTGTTCCAGAGGTAACTTGTGTCAATATTATGTACATAAGATTGTAAAAATAAATTATTTGCTATTAACTAGCAGTTAAATAGTTGTAATTACTCAGATCTGATCGCGTTGTTAAAAGACAAATCAATTATGTACATTGTTACATCGTAAAGTTGAATAAATCGATCTTACTTAATTGCTGTGTTTGTTTTCTAGAAAACCTAGTCCACTAGGTCAAATCTTAGGCGATTCTCACATTGCCCCGCACTACGCAGCGTAGCGTGTGAATGCGTGTTCTAACGTTGCTTGTAAGTATCTCCGTCTGCATAGAAATCACGCAGTCCAACACAGAAAATGCAACCACGCGCTGCTTACAAGCGAAGAAACATGCATCTCCGCGCGTGGGTGCGGGGCGAGACGCATAACCCGCACGATGATGCAGATCTGCACTCCCGCAAGTACGCGCGTATATGCGTCGACACGCAACATGCAGCGTGATGCGCGGGGCAGTGTGATAATCGCCTTAGGATCGTGCCCATCGAGATTAAAACCATCTTACAAAAACTGCCAAGGCCGCATACAGAAGAGAGCAGGGACAAAGCTGGTCCTTCAGATACCGGTCGGTCAGCTAAGCGCCACTGGTAGCTGGTAGTTTACGATGTCGAAGATGTGTTGGGTGATGAACATGCGTGTGTCGTCGATGTGTGCGTCTGTCGAAAGTGCACGAGTGTCGTAGATGTGTGCATATGCCGTATCGTGTGCCGCAGTGTGCGAATTGCAACACTACATAGAAACTTTTGTATTCAAACTACCATTGAACTAGCGACATCTAGCGTGTAGTAGCGTATAATGCAACTGATCGGTTCTACCTTCGTGGTTTAGTCTGGAGAGTAATGTTCGTGGTAGAATTGTAGATGGTGATTGGTGACATTGTCGATGAGTTTGACATATGTGCTGAACGGATGTGAAGCTACGGCGGGCATGGTGGAAGGTTACCTATTTATCAGAGGCGTAGAGAAATACAACACCGGCCGGGACTTCTTTCTCGATTTCTAATTACTAAAATAGGTATCCTATACTTTTCTTTACCGAGCTTCTAGAGGAGGCTGATGTATAAAAAAACTACGCCGTCGCCTTAAAACTAACATAAGATTGCCACGCCACGGGGATGCGCCTGCGCATGTTTTCTTTCATGGAATAAAATAAAAACAGATGTGTACAATATTATTTGAGTTTATTCAAAAATGGTATGTGTACAAATATCCTATATAGCTGGTGTATGTAATGCAGCTTATCACCTAAGTCATAATAAACAGTTATAACACAGAGTTGTATGACCGAAGTGTAGGTATTTCTGTCCATAATGTTACAAAAATTAATTAATTTGCAAACCTAACAATCTTAAAACCAATTTAATTACAAGCCATAACAATTTAGAACAAATTGGCTGGAACGGCAACGAATACTCAACTTAAAATTAATATTTTACTGTCTTACAGACGTTAAAATAGCTGTTTAGAAAACAGGCAGTACATCACAAGATCAACTTAGCGTCTATGTTCGTGCCTGAAGCACCAGTTTTATAAAACTCAAATACGGTTACCCAAAACGGCGACGAGGCGGACAAACGAATCCCTCGACGAGTGAAGGAATGTGTTGGATACAATGAACTGATGAGCGAGGTTACAAAAGCGTTCCGAATATATCAACTAGTATCAGTCATAACCGGAGCGTGTGTGCTTCGGTAACATTACTAAATTAGCATTATTAACGCGTTGTTTATTCCTAGAGCGGAGCGGGCGGGCGCCTACTGCTGCTTGCACTCGGCGGGGTTCTCGGCGGGCCCCTTGCCGCCTGCCTTCTTGTTGGGTCGCCGGCGCGGCGCGGGCGGTTCGTCGTCCTCGCTTTCCTCAGTAGAACACTCCTCTTCCTCCTGATAAACGCGTAAAACCGTCAGCGACACAGTACACACATACCAATCCCTATCAACCGTAACTGTGAATTCTGCAACCATTTGCATTCCTCACAATAGCATGCAAATAAGGATAAAACAAATAAAACACTCGTGTAAAAAGCATAATTTTTAATGTCAACATAAAGACATCATGCCTAAAACGTATAAGCCGTTACCAGAACTACCTAGGTTACTTCACGAACTGCTATTTGCTTTCACAATATTATGCTAACTTCAATAGAAAGTTACATAAATAAAAAAATATACATTTTATATATTCACCTAACTATTGTCAAGTTTAATTACATAAATATAGAATATTAATAGATCACAGTAAAGTTGAAGTGATGATAAGAAATGCATTTTGGCACTAAATAAGAGATTCTATACAATCCATTCAATTGCCAATAATACTGTAATTGACAACCAGTGAATATAACTTGTTCATGGAATGACACCGCAATATTTAACAGAATCTTAAAGAATATTAATATCACATGAAATTTCAAAGTACACAAACGAACACGTAAAATTCGTAAACAAAATACACGCAATTATTACAAATTAAATAGAATATTAAATAAATAAAAACCGAGTAATAAACTAAACTAGAAATGCAATATAGGCATTGTAACAGGACATCTAACGAGTAAACATGCATTTTATACAATCGAAGGCACCATAACACTTCTCGCTTTTACATCTAAGATAGAACACCCACGAGGAATCTAAAACATATTTATCTGAGCTAGATAAACCATGCATAGAGCTACGTACATAAACACGAGAAGTATCTACTCGAGTTACAACATCTAGCGTACAAGTACTACCCCACAAACAATGCAGGACGGGTTGCAGAGTATTATATGTAAAACACGTTCGCTCGGCGAACATACAATATATTTGGTAAATAAAAAATACGATATGGGCCGGATATGATCGCGATATTTTAAAAGCTGCGCTGCGCACGCTGTAGTCCTACGGGCCAAAATCAAATAAACAGACATTGAGCTTGGTGACGTATGGGACCGCCTCGGGGGCTAATATATTATATTAAACGGTACGAATGGAGACCGGACTATTCTTGCATCAATCCTCGGGGTCGGATACTTCCTCTGTGCCTGAGTCTTCGTCGGAATACGAATCCTCCTGAAACCATAACACGTGGCGTTTGGTTGCGTGCCCACAACACGTCAGACGTAGATAGAGTATCACCGCCGCAGCGGTTACCAAACGCGTAACACTACACTACTTACAATACCGTACCTTCGTCTGTGTACGCAACTGTACGTACGCGTGTCCGTGAGGTACGCAACTAACTAAGCAAGCAACTACTCATGCAACATACCGGCTATGTGGAATGCTAAACAAATGGCTGTAGAATTCACTGTCACTTGTAGATATTGAATAGTAATAATCAGTTTCAACTATTTAATAGCAGACAATGCGTGTAATAGCTCAGTTACATATAGATTGCTTTTGGAGTGTGCCGAGTTTGCAAGATTATTGAATAGGAATGGTTAGTTAATGAAGTTCATTTAATAAGCTACTCCAAAAGCTATACATACATACATGAAAAAGAAACGACGAATACAATTTCATCAATAAGTATGTAACTGTATTTTACATTCGTGCATTGAACACGTAGAGGTATACAAGTGAGGTAGATGACATTCTAACGCATCAGCGAATTAACATACTGAGCAAAAGATAGATCGTATAATGATGCGACAAATGCTTGCAGGCACAATGCCGAGCCAAGTCGTTAAAAAGTTTCAACGTATCTAGGACCGTCAGATTAAAAAATCATAGCCACATTCAACAAAAGGCTACTCTTAATCAAAGATCACAAGACCCAAAAAATTGAACGCGATTGGAATTACAATTTCCAGACATTTTTTCGTGCTAGAAGTGTTTCTTTGCTCATTCAAATAGCCCACAAGGTCAAGTCTACCTCACTCCACAACTCCCAAAGCTCATAGTCTTCAATAAACATACCTCTTCCTCATAATCGTCGTCATCATCGTCGTCCAAGCCCTCGCCGGTGTAGAGCAACACTGCGCGGGAGACGACGCGCTCGCGGATGTAGTGGCCGATCTCGAAGTCGGCAGTCAGTAGTGCCTGAAGGGTTAAATAGTGGTGTAAATGTAGGTATTTTGTAGTGTTGACCTCGGGTTACTAATAGGAATGGAAATGGAAAATTTTTGGAGCCTAGTATTTGAGATAAATGGTACATGTGGACTCAATTGATATTTTAATTGTTGTAGTTTCTAATGTTAAAAAATAGAGGCTAGATTTATCAAAAATGGAAAATAAACTAACCAAAAAGAAAGGTTTCCAACAAAGTATTGTTCAGTGAAACGAGTCTCGGGATAAAATGTATCCCATGTGTTACTCCGATGTATAACCTATATTACTGTAAAGTTTCATTCATATCCGTTCAGTAGTTTTTGCGTGAAAAGTAACTCGCATTTATAATATTAGTAGGATATCTACCTGGATATCAGAAGCGAGAGTAGAGTTAGCGTCTTCCGGCATAGCGGGCGGCGAGAAGAAGTTGAAGAACGAGTCCGCCTGCACCGACTTCGTGACCGTGCGCACCGACCCGCGGGACTTATGCTTCTGCTTCTTTTTGATCGTCTTCACCGTCACGTTCTTACCCTTCTTCCAATTGATTTCACAACCCTAGACGCAACAAATAGAGCTTAGAATATTGATGGTTATGGAGGAATGGTATGTTTTAGAATGGTTTGCCTCAGTTGGTGATGCATGTTAATGAATCAATCATTAATTTTCAGTGATTGGTGTTGGAATGTCATCATTTCAATTAAAATACTTTTTATAGAGAAATTATGCCTTGATAATCGGTATGCAGGTAGAGCAAAGATAAAAATGTAGCTTAGAATTAATATAACTTGAAACTAAAAGTAAATGTGTAATATACCCACTGCAGGCACAAAGGCCTGTCTCTTCCTGAAGATGTCAGTACAATAAGGTACTTATTAGGTAACCTATAACTGGCAACATTCTTTAAGTATTTATCTTTTAACCTCTTAATTAATATATTTTAAATATTGTATTTATCTTAACCTCTTATTTGTACTAATTCGCTTAGTCCAACAAAAACTCACCTTGCAAGAATAGATCTCGGGTCCTTCAAACTCTAAGGGGTTCTCCTCATCAGGCTTGCATTTCATTGAATATTCCTTAGTCAGCACCGTGTTTGTGAAGTAATCGTTGGGCGCGAAATGGAACTCCAGTGTGAAACCGATTGGGTCTTCATGCATTTGCACTGTAAATAACATCATTTGGTTAGATTTTTGTTGAAATTCTGAGTTTATGTTGTTGTGAAGTTGTAAGCCTCAGTTGGTGATGCATGTTAAGAAATCAGTCATGATTTTCAGATAATGGTGTTAAGTTTGTCATCATATTAACTTATTGCTGAATGCAGAACCAATTAATTTGGTTCAGATAAAAATAAGATAAAAAGCAGTATATTTTGTCCTATTTCTGAGCAAAGGCGTCTACGCCCACTGAAGATATTCGGCGCAGTGAGTAGGATTAGGCGTAATCACCATGCTTGCCTTTTGGTGAGTCTCAGTTCCAAGTTTTGACAAAATCCATAAGATAAAAGTAAATTTTCCAATAAATAGTTTTACCTTTGATGTCCTGCAAGCACTTCAAGATAGGCTCATCATGCTCCTGCATCATTTCACATAACATTGATACATTCCTAAAGATTGTGAACCAGAAGTCGGGGATGCCCTTAACGTTGGGGTCCATTGGTGGTCTGAAACAACCGATAAATAACTCAGTATACGGTTCGTAATATAGTTTACAAGGTTTTTGAATAATCTAAGGCCTCAGTAATGTAGTTATGATTTCATTTTACTTCATATCTTGGTGTGTAGTTAGTCATCATTCCAATAATAATTCTTATACTCTTTTTTGAAAGAAAGGTCCTCGAATTTGACTGAAATTAGGTAAAAGTACAACCTACGAGCAGATTGTAAATTAATTTCACTCCCATATATTTTCCAATATTATTCAAGTTTTTCATAATTTCATGACCTACCTACTTTTCTGTATCTCAAAATTACAGTGATAACTTACTCAGCCGGCTTGGTTTCCTCGCCTGGTGGTTTGGGTTTGTCCTCGCTTCCATCGGTGATGGCTGCGTTCTGGACGGCCTTCGCCAATTCCTCCTCCTCTGATTCATCACGCCACGGGTTCTGGCTTTCAGCCTCGGTCGGCTCGTAGACGCCGTTCACTATTTGGGATCGCTGTAATAGGTTCATTTGTTTGAGAATTATAGTTACAAAAAATAAGTGAAAAGAAGAAATTGTAGTTAATTATTTTTTATTTATAATTATATATAATTTGTTTACTAGAAATTATCCAAATAATTTTCTTAATAATTTAATACCCTACTTTTATAAAAAAATATTAAATACGAGGAAGGCTAAAGATTTAGCTGCAGAGAAACATAATTTCCCAATTTTTTTTAATAAGCATCTGAAAAACTACACTAAACACATACCTTGTCAAACAGCGGTTTGTATAACTTCTCGTATTTGCATTCGAGGGCGTGAACTTCGCTATAAAACTTGGCTTCGATGTCGACGAACTCCTTCTGAAGTGACCGCAGAGCGCGGAGTCGCTTGCGCACGTTCGGGGGCAGTGATGCGAGCGCCTCAGCGTGGATGCGGTTGGTGATGGCTGCTATCATTTCGTTGCGGGTGTACCCACTGTAGAGGATGGTATAGTTAGTGGGATTTATTTGTCACAAGAAGGGTAAGAAGTTGGTGATAGAAATACATATAAAGAAAGTTTTAATCATGGTATCATCATCCATTGTTAATTTACTGTGATATCCTATATCTTTTGAAGTATCCTAGTTTAAGATTAGATTACTAATCTACACATTCAAGGAGAAGGTTATATTTAATCATGGTACCTATCATCATCCATTGTTAATCTACTGTTTGCAACTTCATCAATTCCAAGACTGAAGCCATAAACACGGTTTAAAAGCGGACATGGCCTAAATAATGATGTTACATCAGATTCGTAAACAAACCTAATTTAAAATAGCATGGATTGGACGAAGTGTATCTTCGGATGTTTAATAGACTAACAATGAAAACATGTTATTATCAACAGAGATTGACAAGACAATAAAATGTCGATCCCGGTTGTTTCAATTATTACGACCATGTCGGAAGCCTTTACTGTCGTCGCAATTCAAAAGGGGAGGGCACTTCTAACATTTTGCAAGTCTTGAGAAAATCACATTTAGAAAACACATTCAAAATGTGATTATCGAAATTGTGTAGATGTAAAAAGTTGCGTAGGTATGTTTAGTATCATATAATGATGACAAAAGTATATTTTTAATTTTAATATGTACTTAATATTCATTTTTAACCTAACATAAAAACGCACATTACCTTTTCAATGTAACATTTTCAGTAAAAAATTAAAATGTTGTTATGAAAAGGCACAATAAAAATGTGAATAAAAGTTATATCTCACAATACCTATGCCCTTTAATTAAAACTTAAAAAGTGATTCTGTGGCTTTAGGCGTATGCTATCTCTGTTACTTTCGTAAATAAAATCATTAGGCAGTTAGGCCTTTTTTCCTGATTCCGAATACAGGTATATACCTAACTCTTAAAGAAAGTGCATTAGAAATATGATATCTACATTATAGTAAAAAGAGCCAAATTATTTCTACTTTTAATCGGTCAATAACTTAGCTATAAAAGCTACATGTTGTAAAGAAAACTATCAAAGAAGGTGGTATCAAAATTATTGATTTTACATGCATGACTCAAACTTTCGCAAGTTTAAAGAGTAAATGGCTTCTATTGAACTTTTTTGTTACTAAAAAGGTTTTGAAGACATTCAGAGGTTAAAAGGTGGGCCCTGATTAATCATACCATTAGATAGTGGAAAATCTATTGGCATTCATACATATACAGGCAGATAATAGCTCCAAATAAGGTATCATGGTGAACCGAAGGGACACATTATATGATAATTAACTCCCCATTGTATTGTTACTACCTGACCAAGGTATCATAGTAGTAATTATATTAAATTTTTACATCGAACGGGAATTATAGTGAATATTTATAGAGGAGGATGCGACGAGCGGAAAGCGTAAATCTTACGATTTCCGATGTGTAAGATAATAACCGATACACGATCATCCGCAATCTTAAGTGAATGTATCTTGATAGACCTTGTTATAAATGCGCAATTAGCTGTTTAGCCGTTGGAAACGTTTTTGAACCAATTTCCATGAATTATTTGGATCTATAAATAGAGGTATGTGAAGATAAACCTTAGGAGATAAAACGTTTGATCCGCAGCATAGGTACCTACCTACCTGTTCGTAACCGTGCTGATTTCCGGATAAAAAGTAGTCTGTCTACCTGTTTCCAAGGCCTAATCTATGAATATGCCAAAATTCATCAAAACAGTTAAGTGGTTTACACCCGTACTTTAACATGTGATGTATGAAAAATTACGTCAATTAGTTTAAGTGTCGATTTAAATTCTCTGAGTGCGGCATTTAGACGTGAAAGCGTAACTGACGAGTTTAGTTTCTCTGTAGGAATGGACTTTATGTATTTTTATTCCCAAATTCCCGGGGGAAATTAAGCAAGTCGGAATGAAAGTGGGCCGCTTGTTGCTAGTTGTAATTAGGTAGATAAGTAACTATGCTATAAACTGTACCGACTGCGTGTTAGTTTGGCCTTCATTTCGTGACGTGCATTCGACGAAACGTAGTAGCAAATAGCTATTTTTGATGGCTTCTGAACTGCTGGTCACCTAGCAACGATCATTAATTCTATACCTATGTTGCTAGGATCATGTTAACTACAAATGACCTATTAAGAGTTTTGTCAGATGTTTGCAGATTGCATGGCGATTCGAAGTTTATTTCGGACATTAGTTAATGTAATTATGAGTCCTTGAACACTATCGAAAAGTAATACCAATAAAGGCAAGCCGCAAGGCAGAGCCTCTACGCTCATTGAAGTCATATCAGTAAAGAATAAGGCGTGTCTTGTCACTTTCAATTAACTTATATTTTTGGAGTTATGATACTACAGATACCTACATCACCCTCCTTTCAAAGGAGGTTAAACATTTGCGAGTGATGAGCGATATCAAGTTAACCATTTACCTAGTTTATAAACTAGCAGCGCCCCGCGGTTTCACCCGTTTTACCTCATTCAGAATCACAACACTTCGAAGTCATTTAAAAACGATATTTACGGTAAGCAGAGTGTAAAAACACATTGAGTGAACACCACATAAGAAAATGTGGATCAAAAACGATACAAGTCTTGCATTTATCGACCAATTGGACCGTAAAATGAGTCATTAGTTCAACGACCCGTAATCTGATTCTACTATCCATCAGACAGATATGATAAAAACTTATTCCATGTCGGTATTTGTATGTAACTAATAATTTAGACGTTTTTTGTAGACTTAGAAGTCTATATTTATTTTGTTATTAGCTTGGCAACAAGGTGTTTGACTTTTGCGACGTGTGTTATTATTAAGGTAGAAGAATGTAGTGTATGTAGGTACATTTACTACATACCTATTCTGAATTCCATGGAATTTCAAAAGAAACGGCTATTACTTATTCATTGCCAAAATAGGACAGTAATGCAGAAATTAATTCAATCAATTATTATTATTAAAATAAATAACTAATTACATCAATTACTGGATAGTTAATATACATTTTTTTAAAGTATTTGTGTGTTTATTAAGTAGTAATAGATATCTGTTAGTAAGATTCCATAATACATACAAGCTTAGAGCTTAGTTTGGGTCTAATTAACCATGTGTGAATTTGTACGGCTATATTATATTTTCTGAGAACTATTTTTAGTCTTTAGATAAACACCTATTTGGAGAACACTTAAAGCGTGCATTCAGAACAATATAATTTCAGTGTCTAATAAATAAGGCTTTAAATAATTTCAGTGTCTAATAATTAAATAACTTTGCAAGTAAGCATGTTCATTATCAGTCCCATAGTAAGAAATGATTCCCTAACACAACAGCTTATCGTCGGACAACTGAACTAAATTAGGTATGACAGTCATAAATGGGACCAGTGACTCATGATGAAAAAATTGGCCATGTGATGATACATGCCGACATAACCTAAATTTAGTTCCATATACTAGTTTCATAGTCAGCTTTAGAAGACCCTCTTACTCTGCTACTGTTAAAATGTGAACTGCATCTACCTGTTGATATGCTAAACCATAGAACCAATTTAGATGAATTTTTGCTTTTATATTTCACCTTGTTCGGTTGCCTTTTCATCCTAAAATTCCACAGAACCTGGTTTTCATCCCAAAATTTCTACAGAATACTAAGGTGGGATGAGAACATGTGGTACAGCTACAGATAAATTATAAATACAACAATTATCTTGTATCACCACTTTATTAACCAGGGATCTCTCCCGGAATCCATTATCACTAACCCACAATTCCTAATCACCAAGTTATGTCCCATTGAAGGTCAAACCACTTTCCTTAGAATGTGAATTAAAAAAATCTGTCCTGATGATAATGAAGTCTTTTTATTATGAATGGAATATGAGAACATCCTCTTTATGTCGCCTATTTTTTTAAAATGTTATACTATTTTGGTCATACTAAACTACCAATTTATATTAATAACTCTTCATGCATTGTTCAAATTGAACATGTAGGTTTTAGTTACTTTATTTAGAGGTAATTTAGAAGTCGAACAGGACATAATATCGTGCGTGTAACGTTTTAGTGATCACTGATTCAACCTTCAACAGCGTCGTAGTCACGCATGCAAGTAGATACACGTCAAAAAATAAAAAATAAATGAATAAACCACATCGAAGGTGGTTTTGAAGTTTCCAAAAGCCGGTTGGCCGGTTGCCGATAATCGTCGGATAACCTATAACTACCCAAACTACGACGTACCTTTTAAGAAGTTGCTGTGCCAATTCACCGCCCCCAACCACTTCCTCCTCTTCTCCGGATTCCACCTCCGAAGTGTGGTCATCTCCGGAACGTTCAACGGTACCCATTGCGTCTAAAAACAAAGACAAAGGTTTCACATCGACATTCGCGCCACGTTGATTTCGGTACCGGCTCCTCGATGTGTAACACTAATCCACTAGTCCCTTCTGTTACAATGTTATTTTACACAAAAGCGAACTTCCTACGTATATAAAATACGAAGAAAGTAGCGATTATGGACGAAAATAGTGAAATTTTATTGTAGTGCGCAGTAGCAAGACCCCGATACTAGAACCACATGGCCGATGGAGAAGTCTCACAGAAAATAAAGATTGACCCACTTACGGTCTATATGTCCACTTGTAAGCTTTTTAACAAAGCAAACGAATAAATGATGGAGCACAAATTCGCGTATTTTGCGGAGAAGTCCAATTTTAAAACGTACCTTTCAGCCGACAAAATTAGAGAAAAGAAAGATGGCGTCGTCGAATATTGAATTCGGCGACTTCGGCGAGGGAATGAATGAAGTTTGATTTGAAATGTTTCGAATGACTTGAAGTTAGCCAATATCGAGCAATTTTCATAAACAAGAAGTTCTAGGTTTTTATTTCTCTTTGGTGGTATATATGTGAACGGAGGTAAGATAGGAAAGTTTCAGTTTGGAAGGTAGGATTTTTTACTTAACCTATTATATATTTGTTGAAGTAAATCAATATTCATAGTTTATTTCGAAGAAAACGCTCCATTTTCTACATATAATCAATATTGGTCAATATACATTTGACTTATGATAAGACTTCAATATTGTAGGACATATTTTGAATTTGATTGTACTCGTATAATATACGTAACAGTTAATTTAATTCCACAATCACAACGATTAGGCCGGATTCCACAAAACCTCTTAAATCTATTTAATCCCATAATATGTTTAAGAAACAAAAGCTTCTTTCGAGAATTTAACACTTATTGTCAAAACCTCTTCAAAGGTATTTCGCAATAGTGTGGAAAGCTTAGAATATACTAGCAGCGCCCCGCGGTTTTACCCGCGTTGTGCCCGTTCCCGTGGGAATTTCGGGATAAAATGTAGCCTATAGCCTTCCTCGATAAATAGACTATCTAACAGTGAAAGAATTATTCAAATCGGTTCAGTAGTTTCTGAGATTAGCGCGTTTAAACAAACAAACAAACAAACAAAACAAACTCTTCAGCTTTATAATATTAGTATAGATTAGCCGTATATATTCTATAAGGTGGAAAGCAATGGCATGTTCAAAGTCAGTGTAGTATCAACTCAGTTATCCCATAAAATTATCACTTTCAGTCGTTTTCCGTTGTCTGTCTGTCCCTATGCATGCTTAGATCTTTAAAACTACGCAAAGGATTTTGACGCGGTTTTCTTAAATAGATAGTGATTCAAGGGGAAGGTTTATATGTATAAAAAAATACGAAATTCCCATTAATTGTCATGGGAACGAGCACAATGCGGGTAAAACCGCGGGGCGCTGCTAGATGATAATAAATACTGAGTAGCTCATCATGGCATCACTATGATCTAACTAAAGGCTGGCAACATTATTTTGACAGATATCATATGGAAGTGTAATTTTAACAGTCACCGGTCAGCGTCAGCCAATTCAATACTGTCAATGTCAGTGTCAGAACGCTAACTAACTTCACATTATAGCTTGTTGCGTTGGTAGGGTAGTGAGCGAGCGGGTCGCTATTTTTCTGTTAATTTGTTTGTTTTATAGTTTATACCATTACGCCAATATAACTGTGTCAGGGATATATTTTGCGCATGTTTCAATGAAAGCTATGTGGTAAAAGTGCAACTATTCTACAGCATGCCTCCCACAGTGCAGCAGAATAACAATGAGGCGGAAAGGGACAATCGTCCGCAGCGGAACACTGGCGAAAAAAGGTTAATATTCGGATTAAAACTAGCTGTAAATCAATTATCACTGGTCAAATAGAGTATCAATGATACAACCTGTAATTCCTTTCAGATCCGAGCTAGTTACTCGAGTAAAATACTGCAACACACTACCCGATATTCCATTCGATTTGAAGTTTATTACGTACCCGTTTCCTTCGACGCGGTTTATTCAATACAATCCAACCTCTTTGGAAAAGAACTACCGGTACGAAGTGCTCACAGAACATGACCTTGGAGTGCACATAGACTTGATAAATCGCGATATTTACCAAGGAGATGGTAATGCTATACTCGACCCTGCTGATGAAAAGTTATTGGAAGATGACGTGCTTACGCCTCAGGATTCGAAGCGGTCGCGGCATCATGCTAAGAATGTGTCTTGGTTGCGGCGGTCGGAGTACATCTCTACAGAACAGACTAGGTTCAACCCACAGACTATGGAGAAGGTAAAGAACCTTTTTATTACCCGAATGCGACAGAAGGAGGGGTTTGCTTTTATTCTCCAGTCTATGTAATTTACACAAACTTTTGTAATAGGCACATTAGGAGACTGGTGTTAGATGGTTCTCTTATTTTCTAGAGGTTACTCTCTAGTAGTTATGTTTCTAGGAATTTGTTACACTCTCTCTTTCTTTACAAATGCAATAAAAAATATTTTCGTTTATTTTTCAAAATATTAAAGCAAGTTTAGTATACAAAACTGAATTAGTGTACTCAAAAACACATAAACTGCTTATATTTGCACCTTGAGTTATGCCTCTCAAAAACTAACGGTTATCTTTATACCTTTCACATTACAGGTTGAAGCCAAAGTCGGTTACAATGTCAAGAAGATATTCAGCGAAGAAACCCTGTACATGGACAGAGAAAGTCAGATCAAAGCAATCGAGAAGACATTTGAAGACAACAAAAAACCAATCGAGAAACACTACAGCAAGCCAGGAGTTACTCCCGTGGAAGTTATGGAGTTGTTCCCTGACTTTGACATGTGGAAGTACCCATGTGCCCAGGTCATATTTGATACCGATCCAGCACCAGCTGATAAGAATATTGCTGGACAAATTGAAGCCATGTCTCAGGCTATGATTCGGTGAGTGAGATGTGGTGTTTACTTGGAAAATTGATTGTTTTGTATATTTGCTGTATGCTTGTATTATGGAATCTAACTAACTGATACTACTACATATACATATAAATCACTACATAAAATAAAGTTGCTTTCCACTGTCTGTCTGTCTGTCCCTACGTATGCTTCGATCTTTAAAACTACGCAACGGATTTTGACTCGGTTTTTTAAATAGATAGAGTGATTCAAGAGGAAGGTTTAAATGTATAAAAATGCCCAAATTCCCACGGGAACGGGCACAACGCGGGTAAAACCGCGGGGCACTGCTAGTACTTTATATTATATAAGAATGTACGATTGTCACAATAGATGTTGTTATTAACCACTATTTCCAAACCATGTTGACCATTTACATACACATCACTATATCAGTAATTTCTTCCAGAGGTGTGATGGACGAGAGTGGTGAACAGTTCGTCGCCTACTGTCTTCCTACCGAGGAGACCATACAGAAACGTCGCCGAGATGTCGGTGAAAACATACCCTATATGGACGGAGATACTTACGAGTATAAGATGGCAAGAGAATACAACTGGAACGTCAAGAGTAAAGCTTCTAAGGGTTACGAGGAGAATTACTTCTTGGTGAGTATATATAGCTATTTGTAAATATGCCAAGTTCAAAGGAAAATAGTAATTTTGTATTACATGATTTGGTCGCTAATTCCCGACTTAATATTGTACGTACTTAAGTTCATTTTTCTCTAATGTGCACAAATATGACCGACTGTCTGACCAAAGACGATGTAGAGTATAGACAAAAAATCAAGTAAATAAAATATATATTCTAGATAAAGGGTAAAGATAATATGAACTGATTGATTGATACATTAACCATAATAGGAGTTAATACATTATTATAATAACCATGTTATTTAATATTTAAGGTAATAATGGCAATTTACCGCGACTTCGTTCGTGTACAAGTCGAAATAATCTAAATGATTGTCTCATCCGTTTACTTAATGTATCCTTCCACAGGTGGTCCGCAACCACAAAGTGTACTACAACGAGCTTGAAACTCGTGTGCGTCTGTCTAAACGGCGCGCCCGCGCCGGCGTCGCCGCTCAAGCACTCACCCGGCTCGTGGTGACTCACAGATCGCTCAGCGCGGCCGAGCATCGCATGCTAAGACTTAGGGAGAAGCAATTGGAGCCTCCACAGGTATGTTATTTATTAAGTTCATAGCAGCACTCATAGCTTAGTTCGACTAAGCGATGTTAGTACATTGCGATGGTTAAGCAACATGCAGACTTGGATGGGTGGCCGATACTGGCATTTCTATCTGAGCGCTACCTTGCTTTGGAGGGCATGTTAAACTATCGGCCCCGGTTGTATCAATCGTCAGACCATGTCGGCAGCAGCGCTCCCGGTATTTGCCTGAGTTGTGCATTGTTCCCGTGAGAATTCCGGGATAAAAATACTCTTTAACCTTCCTCTTAAATGTGGGTATCCAGAACAATAAGAATTATCGAAATCGTATTGGTCCTGAGATAAGGCAACTTGTTAAGGTGCTCTACAAAGCACTGATGCACTCAGTTAGAAATGCCACTATCTACCTCCCATCCCAAATAAAGACCGAACTGCATGTTCCTTAAATATTGGAATTATTTATTTATCACATCTACACATTACACTAGCTGTTCCCAATTAAAGTTGCCAGGATAAAAATAAAGATAAAAATAAAAATTACTCATTGCAATTATTTTATTTCACGGTCTAAGGCTGCGGCTCCATTGAGGCGGAGACGAGCGGAGCTGAGAGGAGACGTGTGGGGATCGACCAATCGTATTACATGAAATCCACATCTCGTCTCCGCTCCGCTTCAATGGAAACAGTCAAGCGGAGACGAGCGGAGCTGAGAGGAGACGTGTGGGGATCGACCAATCGTATTACATGAAATCCACATCTCGTCTCCGCTCCGCTTCAATGGAAACAGTCAAGCGGAGACGAGCGGAGCTGAGAGGAGACGTGTGGGGATCGACCAATCATATATTACGTGAAATCCACATCTCAGCTCCGCTCGTCTCCGCCTCAGTGGAATCACATACCTCTTTTCACAGCTCTGCTCCTCTCAGCTCCGCTCGTCTCCGCCTCAATGGAGCCGCAGCCTAATCGGTTTGAATGGGATCACGGTTATATATCTTGGTTTCCAAGTAGTAACAAATAATCACTCCTTGTTATTAATAAGTTGTTTCTTGTTTTCAGGAAGATGAGGAGGAGGAAGAGGAATATGACGAGGATGATGAGGACAAACAGGAGCAGAATGAGAAGGAGAGGTGAGTATTGAGGAAATAGTTGAAGTTGCTACACACATGTTTGGGACGGCGCAGTCGGTGCGGCATTTGCCGAACGAAGCCGACCCGAAGCAATGACTTCACTTGTTGGTTCGGTTTTGCCGCCTGGCATAGCCGATAAATGCCGGCTTGAATGATGCAGCGAGTCTGTCCGGGAACCGAACGTTTTTTCACATTTAAGATTTAAAATACCATTAGATATTTTAAATTGAAACTACAATTAAGCTAATCTATTAATAACAATCAACGCCTCGGTGGTCTGTGCATTCGCGAGCCAAGACAGGGTTCAATACCCGAGTCGGATTTAATATGTTTTCAATTTACTACCACTCTAAACCGCATTACGCAAGCGTGGTGATTATTAATCCTCCTCACTATACCGATATCTTCCCGAGAGATGAGAGGCCTTTCCCAGCTGTGGACTCGATATAACTTTATGCCTTTTTTTACACTCAGGTCCCGCTCCCGGTCTAAATCCGTCTCCAAATCTCCCGCCGGCTCGGAGCGGTCCAAAGCGTCCAGATCGAAATCTCGCTCCCATTCCCGGTCTAAGTCCAAGTCTAGGAGTAGATCTAGATCAGCCTCTGGGTCTAGGAAGTCTAGATCTAGGTCTGGGTCGAGGTCTGCATCGGCGAGGTACAGTATTTATTTGGTTTTGTATTAGTTTCTTTGAAGTAGTATTTTGCCGGCCTAGAACTTGGCTCTAGTTCAGTATTTTATTAGTTTTCGTTTTAATCTAGAACTTAACTGTCTGTTTTAGCTGTTTTTTAAAAAAAATATGATTGATTTAAAGGTGAGTTTACACCTAGGCAGAGAAATACAATATGATATCAAATCAAGTGTAGTAATTAATGAAACCAACGGAGTTGAGTTGGAACTTCTTACTCTTTCACGCAAAGACTACTAAAGGGATTTGGATGAAACTGTGCAGTAATAATATAGGTTATACATCAGAATACCACATGGGATACATTTTATCCCAAAATTCTCACGGGAACGGGTACAACGCGGCAGCTAGTGTGAGTAATAATAATGGTTGGTCCAGGTCGCGGTCGGGGTCGGCGCGGTCGGCGCGGTCGGCGTCGCGCGCGTCGTCCCGCGCCAGCGAGCGCAGCAAGGCGTCGCGCGCCAGCTCCGCCTCGGGGAGACGATCCAAAGCCAGCTCCAGGGGCTCCGACAAGGTAAAAATAAAAATAAATAAATAAAAAATAAATTTATTGCCACACAAAAAAAATTACAAAAAGACCACAATTTAAAAAAAAACAGATATTACAAGGCAATAGGCTACATCTCAGCTGGTGCTGTACGGAACGGTAGCCCCGAGCAGCGCTGATTTTCAGATGCCGCCTGCTCCCTGAGGTGGAGGGCAGGAGCGAATACAGTAATAGGATAGGTGACATTATATAAAATAAAAATTTCTTAAAGTATTATAACATGTAACTAATAATAAAAACATAACATTAAATACAAAACAATACAAATAAACAAGGTATGAGCCGACGTGTGTGTGTGTGTGTGTGTGTGTGTGTGTGTGTGTGTGTGTGTGTGTGTGTGTGTGTGTTTGTGTGTGTGTTTGTGTGTGTGTGTGTGTGTGCGTGTGCGTGTGTGTGTGTGTGAGGCGTGCGCGTGCGCGTGTGTTTGACGTGATATTATTATGATATTTTAATTAAATTTATTTATTTTATTTTGCTTACGGGTTAAATATGAAGTAGTCTACCAAATTTAGCATTTTTCTATGAGCATGCTTCAAGCTCTCCGCTGCTATCTGTCTTGATAATAGTGCTGCTTTAAACAATCGTTTAAAGGTGTTCTCACTAAGTCTCTTCCTTAAAGGGGGTGGTAGATTGTTCCAGATTTTTGCAGCGGTAAACTTGAAGCATCCTCTATAGCGAGCCGTTTTATGGGGTTGGGTTATAAGCAGGTTCTGAGTTGCAGACCGACGACTTCTATCTGTCACATCAGATATCCAGCTTAACTTTTCAAACAAATACTCGGGTTTTTTATTCCAAATGACCTTGTGGACACTACAGGCGTAATGAAGCTCTCGTCTAGCGCTCATGTTCAGTATCCCTTTTTTATTAATGTAGGGGGTAATGAACTCTCTCCTCGGGATGTCAAAGCAGAAACGTATGCAGGCATTCTGCACTCGTTGAATAGCTCTTTCCACTTTTGAAATAATTCTTGGACCATACACAGAGCAACAGTAATTAAAAGCTGAGAGGATTAGTGTATCTGTTAGATTAACTCTAATTTTTTCACTTATATATGGCCGTATCCTATATAAGGTCTTTAATTTATAAAAAGCGTTTCTAATTTTTTCATTGATATGCTGCTCATACTTTTGTTCCCCGTCCATTATTAGTCCCAGATTACGCGCCGATGTAACACGTTCCAAGGCTGTATTATTAATGGAAATCACACTATTATAATTTATTACATTCTCTATTTGCTTTTTTGTTCCTAGGACCAAATATTGGGATTTGATAGGGTTCAACATTAATGAATTATTTTTGGACCAAACATCAATATTTCTAAGGTCATCGTTAATCTTTTGTACCGCCTCGCTTGTGTTTTTACTATCAAATGAGTAATATACTTGGGCATCATCTGCATAAAAGTGATATTTGCATGACAAAATACAGTCGGGGAGATCGGCGGTGAAGATTAAAAAGAGGATAGGACTGATAATGGAGCCTTGCGGGACACCACGTTCAACCGACATTACTTCCGAATACACCTTTTCGCCGTTTATATCTTCGGTGACTACAATTTGTTTTCTATTTACTAGGAAGGAGGCAAACCAATCGCATGTTTCTTTTGAAAAACCATAATACTCTAGCTTGGCCACTATCAAATCATGGCTCAAAGAGTCGAATGCCCTGGAATAGTCAAGTAGTACCATAATGGAGCTAAGACCCCTCTCCGATGCTTCTGTGATGTCATCGCTCACATGTAAAAGAGCACTCTCCGTTCCATGTCCTCTTCGGAAGCCGGACTGGAATTTTGGAATAATGTTGTTTTTGTCTAAATATTCAAGCATTTGATCGAGAACTACTTTTTCTATTATTTTTGACATTAATGGGAGTATGGATATGGGACGTAAGTCTTTCAAACTAGTCACTGAATTTTTCTTAGGGATCGGACAAACTAGTGCTGTTTTCCAGATATTTGGAAATGTATTTAATTCAATAGATTTATTGATTATATGAGTGATAACTGGAACGGTAACGTCTCGAGTTAATTTGATCATGTCTATGCTTATATTGTCAAAACCAGTTGCTTTAGTCTTAATGTTATTTATAATCTTGGAAACTGTAGTTTCATTAGTCGTTTTTATTTTGAAAGTATCTTTGCTATTAAATTTCTTGTTAATATCAGGTGTAAATTTTAGATCGTTTTTATTGCAGGAAGGTAATTCTAAGAAATATTTGTTAATTTTGCACGGGTCGTTTAGCTGCTGTGGTATTTGTTTTGAAGCATTGTTAGGTAAAACAGTATTTTTTAAATTTCTCCATAGTACTGAAGGTCGTTTTATGTTAGCGTTTATATGGCTATTGAAGTAAGCTTTTTTTTCCCGTTGTTTAGTCGCAGTTACTAGGTTCTTAAAACTACGGTAATACTCAATAGAGCTGTCGGATTTTTCTCTCTGAGCTACATGGAGTGCTTTATCCCTTAATCCCATCATAAACTTCATCGTTTCTGTGATCCACGGTTTCGGTTTGCCTTTAACCGCGTATTTAGTTATAGGTGCATGTGTATTAAATAAGAGAAGTAAGTTAGTATTAAGTATTTCAATCATATCGTCTACATTACTACAAGTTTTGATGAGGTGCCAGGGTAAAGCCTCTAGATCTTTTTGGAAATAGTCCCAGTTAATATTGTGTAAAGACCGACCATATTTCACTCGTTTAAGTGGCTTAGGTTTCTTAATGTTGAAGTCAACTAGTACTAGGGCATGATCACTTAAACATCGGTTATGTTTTACTAATATGTTCTTACACTTAGAGCCTATGTCGGTCATGATAACATCTAAAAGTGTTTCTGAGTGATCTGTAATTCTGGTGGGCTCCTTGACTAATTGTTCTAATCCATGCTGTTGGTAAAAACTAATGAGCTCCTGTGCCTTCAGTGAATCTGCTTTATTCAGATCTATATTCAGATCTCCCAAAAGGCATGTGTAGTCGCAGTACCCCATGAAGTTAACGGACTCACTAAGAGCATCGATGGCATCCTGTACACCTACAGCTTCCGGCCTGTACGCGGTGCCGAGTGCCATCTTCGCGCCTGGCAGTTGTACCTCTAGCCAAAGTTGTTCCAGGGAGGCGGTAGGATGCTTTCGTACCCGTGTGGTTAAACCGTCTCGAATATAAAAACCTACCCCTCCGCCGACGTTCGGGGATTTTCGCGCTCTGTGAATAAACGTATAGTTTGGAACAGCGGGAGCAAGGTTAGTTTCATTTTCTCTTAACCATGTCTCATTGATTGCTAGGATGTCGGGATTATAAGTCGACATGGTGGCATAAAGTTCATCCGCGCCCGTATTTAACGATCTTGCGTTAAGTAACCCTATTCTCAAATTTTTATTCGAGTGAGTCATCATTACGTATAATATTTAGATTTAAAACAAATATCAATAACGAGGTGTGTTAGATTTGGAGTGAATGAATATTTTTTAAGAGGCGAATGCGCATGCGAGATGTATTTTGTGTGAGTGTATGAAGTATAGCTGTAGTGTGATTGAAATAAAGAATTAAATAAAAAGTGTGAGTCGGTCATTATAACAAAAACTATTATTAGTATTAAATTGTTGCAAGAAAATAAATATTTAAGGTAAATGAGAAATTGGAATATTACATTAAAAACGAACAATCTATCTAACATTCTATCTAATACATAAGACAGTAGAAATATTATTGGATCAAAAAAATTATCTAAGTAAAAACCCGGTCCAAGTCTTCTTCGTTACGTATTCGGTGTTTTGGTTTCCCCGGTCCATGGCATACGAAGATCTTCCCATCCCTAGTCCAAACATATCTATATTGCCGTTCACGGGCTAGTCCTCGGGCTTTCCAGAACAGGAGTCGATTGGATTTCGTGAGACGCTCGTTGATGTACACGGGAATGATCGGTCCAGGGAGCTGCAAACCCTCGGTAGTTAGGTTGCGACGAACGCGGACCGCACGCAGCATTGCGTCTCTGGGAGCGCGGCGCGCCAGCTTCACCGCTAGGGGACGCGGGCGAGCACGCTCGCCATTCGCCTCCGCCGCACTTGTAACACTCGCAGGCCCAGCGCGATGTGCACTAACGATGTCTTTCTCATCTAAATCTAGGCCTATCTTGGAAGCGATGGATAGTACGATGTGTACGCAGTTTTCGTTCGAGGCCTCCGGACACCCAGATATTTCAATGTCATTAGACAATAGGGTCTGATCCCGATCCGCGATATCTGCTTTGAGGTTAACAATGGTATGCTCTAATTCCGAGATGTTATGAGGTTGTTCTATTTCAGATTTGTTTTCAAGCAAAGTTACCCTGGCTTCGAGCTGCTCGATATGTTTGTTTTGGTCCCTTATCGTGTTAGTAAGGTCACTTATAGCCTCTCGGATGCTAAGCATATTGTCCTGAATAATCTCCGCCATATATGCTTTCAAATCTTCAAGCGTCACGGGTTGTTTCTGGGGTGGAGATGTTGCTCGAGACTGTTTTGCCTGTCGCGTCGCTATTCCTTTGTCGGCTTTGCCATGGGTGTCAGATGGGATCACCGTGGGTGACACTGGAGCGGACGGCATAGCGGTGGCGTTATGGACGGGCGTGTCACAGTTGCCCATTTTTGGTTTTTTACTTAGGCATTCTGGACATTTCCACTCCTTGCGTTCCATTAGATTAAATAGTTTCGAACTTAGATTTGCACATTCTAAGTCGTAGACCTCTTTACAAGTTAGGCACTTTATATGTTCCCGCCTTGGAACAACTTTTCGACAACCAGCGCACTTCATGTTCGTCGTACTCATTTTGGCACTATTTTTGGATACTTCCAAGTAGTAATTACGAGTCTATTTATGTTTTGTTTTGAATAGAAATAAAATACGGAAAGAAAAATTTCTGCCAGCAGGATTTGAACTGGTGTCTCCGTTGTCGCTACTACTCATACAGTCGTACACTCGAGCCGTTAGGACACTGCGCCTCTTGCAATGTACGTTGAAATTAACCAGCCGTTGTTGAGCATAAAGGTTCGAGCACATTATGCCGGGCCGCAGCGTGTCGGGGCGGAGCGCAAAAATCCGCTCAAATCGCTTTAATACAATTTGTATAGAATTATCGCACACTGTGCCGGGCCGCAGCGGCTCGCATTAATGCGAGGCGGATTCTCGTCCGTGCGATGCGGCCCGCCCCGCCCCGCTGCGCCCCGTCAACAGTGTGCTATAGCTAGCGGATTGGTCCGCACGCGCGCACGTGTTTATTTGATATTATAAAAGAAAGTTCTTCGTCAGAGCTATCCATAACGTACAGTTGCATGCAAATTCTGGCAGTACACTGAGCTCAAAATCCGTCAATGCACTGTGACCCGGCCCGTCACTAATGTGCTAGGTAAACATTTTGCGCTGCGCTGCGGCCCGCTCCGCCCCGCTGCGGCCCGGCATAATGTGCTCGAACCTTAAATGTTCGTTAAGAAACGCGTGGGTTGTTTCGAATTTATTGTTAAAACTGTCACTTTGTCATTGAACTCCACACTTTTGTTTTAGTAAGTTATTCGCGAAGTTTTATTGCACTAAGTATATTTTACTAATGTTATTACCACAAACGAAGACACAGTACCACTCACGCGTATAATATTATTGAATTTTTATTCGTTTTGAGAGTTTTGTTCACTGTTTCTGCACTAATTTTTTAAATGTCTTATTTTTTCACAAAAACAAAGTTTTTTTAGACACCAACATTTCCACATTCACTTTAGATACTATTGATCACAGATCAGCTATAATTTAGACAAAAAACCAGCATTTACTATTTTAAAAATAATTTTAATTACGGAGCTAATGTTTACTGCGGCACTAGCGCCACCTATCCTCCTATTATATCCCTATAAGGTAACCCTACTGATTACACTAAGACTGTTACTGTTGGATGCTTCTTCCGCTATTAGTTGTCCTTGTTGCGCCCATTTTGCCTTTTTCGCCCAGTGTGGAAAGGGGAAGGGGGGGGGGAGGGTTGACCACTCTACTGCCAGCTTAGTTCCTCCAGGAACTTGACGAGATCCTTGGGGCTACAAGACGTGGTGAATACATGGATATTGACAAGCCAGCTGGCACAGTGACAGTGAGAGCGCTTAGTACATAGACATAGTTGTTGGCGAAGATATCTGGGTGTCAATTATATATTCTTATAAAGTATTTGTGTATGTATATGTAGTAGTATCAGTGAGTTAGATTCCATAGTACAAGCTGAAAGCTTACTTTCGGTCCAACAAACCGTGTGTGAATTTGTCTGGGTATATTTGTTTATTAATATTTTTCTGTCTCAGGCTTCAAAGCCATCATCCCGCGCATCCTCCCGAGCATCTTCCCGCGCCTCCCGCGCGTCATCTCGCGCGTCAAAGGCGTCATCAAAGGCGTCGTCTAGAGCCAGCTCTAAGGCGAGGTCGGCGTCAGGCAGTTCCAAGTCGAGGAGTAGGTCTAATAGTGGATCTAGACAGGTGGGTTTAATGTTATACATGTGTATAGAAAATCTATGCTTGTGGTGGAACCACCGAGCCAAACAGCTAGTTTTGAATAGTTTGAGTTGATACTGTTCCCTGCGGTTTCAGCCGCGACTAATAGATGGCGTCCGAGTTAAAACACACTTGTTTTCTCTGTTTTAGTTTCAGTTTGGGGCGCATTTAATTGTGTTAAATTAATTCGATGTTGATTAATAGATAAGAAATTAAATGCAAAAGAAAACTAAACATTTTATAGTAAACAAATACGGACGATATTACATTTAAACTCAACGTATTGCATAAAACGTTATAGTTTAAACACGGTACGGCTTTGTTTATCAAGGAATTGCAAATCGTGTCAGTTTAGAAGATATGAAAACTAATCATTTTCAATCGTAGTTATACGGAAATAATCATCTGTTTCCCGTAAATCAAACCCATTCACTCCATATCAAAGTATGGGTCCGCCATGGCATTTTTTTTTACAGTGTTTTAACTTGTTCCCCCAGGGATCCCGGAGTGGTTCGGCATCCAGCGCCTCCTCGCGTCACAGCGGTTCAGACTGAGTTCGTTTGTAATTACTACGTGACTATAAATAACGTGTTTTAGTTATTATGACATTAAATGTTAAGGATGTATTGTGTTGTCTTTACTCTTGATCAAACCCTTGTCCTTTATCTATTTACTAGCAGCGCTTCGCTGTCTTACAACCGTATTGCTCGTTACCGTGGGAATTTCGGGATAAAAAGAGTCTATAGCCTTCCCGTTGAATGTGGCTATATTACAAACAGAATTAATTGCAATTGGCCTGGAAATTCTCGAGATTACTGCGTTCAAACATACAAAAAAACCAAATAACAAACTCTTCAGCTTTTTTATATTAGCATAGATAAATACTCCGCGATTTCATTCGCATCAAACAGCCCTTGAATTGTCAAATTCCAGCCCTTGAATTGTCAAATTCCAGCCCTTGAATTGTCAAATTCCAGCCCTTGAATTGTCAAATTCCAGCCCTTGAATTGTCAAATTCCAGCCCTTGAATTGTCAAATTCCAGCCCTTGAATTGTCAAATTCCAGGCCTTGAATTGTCAAATTCCAGCCCTTGAATTGCAGCCCTTGAATTGTCAAATTCCAGGCCTTGAATTGTCAAAATCCAGGCCTTGAATTGCCGAAACAAATAATTTTATTTAACAAATAAGTTAGTAGTAGCAGTGCCCCGTGGGTTAAAACCCGTTTTTACCCGTACCGGTGGGCGAAGTTTTTTAAAAAATCTATTGCATACACACAAGACAGCTTTTTTCGGGACTTAGTTTTATAATATCTATGGATATCTGTTCACTCAGTTTCATAATTGCTTCATAAATCGGCCCAGCTGTGAATGCGTAACAAACATTTTCCATTTTAAGTAAAACCTTACATAACTCCAAAAATAAAAGACACTCGGCCAATTATAGAGACATTTTATTAGTGCATTTGATTACACACAAACATTGCAAATTCAAACAAAAATAACACTTGTTCCCTTTATATTTGACACATTTTAGAAAAATAGTCTGTTTTATGTGTTTCATTACAAAATGTTATCATATTTAAAAACAACTGAAAATATTACTTTGAATTAGTATTTATAAAAATATGTTCGCATTTAATATTTTAAAGTTTGGTTGATGTCCATTCACACAAAACTTTCATTACAAAAATGCATTTTTTATTTTAATGTAACATTTTTAACGAGATATTTTATCCGTATAGTAATATTTTAAGATGAAAAAACGTTAATTTATAATTCCGTATCAATAGAAAGATTTTAGGAAGCGAAGTTCATTTTGAAAAACCAACAATTAGGATTACAAAAATTATAAAAGTGTGTTAATATTTATGACTAATTATGTATTGTATTATTATCTAAATAATACACATTATTAAAGTTAACCTTACAAATAATAAATTTATGTTAAATAAATAAAAACTAACGTATTGTGTAAAGTACAGTTCATTATATATTCGATTTCACTTCAAATTTATCACCAGTAAAGCACCGTGGCTATAGTTATGACCAAGCGATTTCAATTTTATTTTTTAACTTTTCTTCCTCACTGTACTAATGTCTTCAGTGAGCGTAAAGCCTTTGCCCTTTAGAGGGGTCTTACAGGCTTTTACTATATTAAATCTCAGAGATGATAATTTAAAAAAGCGTTCATTACTATCTCCTTTTAGATGAAAATTGACAGATTTTTTAGACGGATAAAATGATTGGTCGACTTTGAATCCAAAGGATTTTCAACCAATCAGAATGCACGAATGAGATCATAGATAAGTTGATCAATTAGGAATTTGTTAAGGAATTACTGAGAAGTAACTAAACAAAAAGTTTTGTTAATTCGAATTAACTTTAGAATTAGTAAAGTATTTGTTAGAATAGAATAGACAAAATGCAATATCAGACTAAAATACTATTAGTTATTTTTAGACGGATTTCGGAATTTTAATTTTGTAATACTAATCTACAAATTTATTTCAATTCTGTTGATCTAACTATTTATTTAACATGTTATTTTCTTGTATTACTTTTCAATTACTCCAATTTGAAACGACCACACATTGTCAAGCATGGTGACATCCTCCTCACTGTACTGATATTTTCAGTGAGCGAGAGGCCTTTCCTCAGCAGTGGGAGCTTTCTTTTATTTACTCAGTTCCTCTTGCACGATGTCCATGTAATATTGTGTGAACACAGCTTTATTGTGCATTACGTAGCGAAGTAAAGTGCCTGAAATGGACGTTAGCTCTTGTGAGAGCGATGACAGCCCGACTGGGATTTGGCGGGACCCGCCGGCGCAAACAAGTATGACTTTCAAGAACTCAAGCACTCTCTGCCCTGAAAAAAGAAGTGAAATGTTAGAATGATCTAGAAGTTATGAAGAACATTGCACCAAATTTTTACTTATATCACCGATGTGCGTTCAATGTATCCACTCATTACAATCATGTCCAAGATTCTTTCGGTTTAAGGGCAATAATCAATTTCAAATTAAAGATGAAATGTGCTAGCAGCCAGTTTTATAGAAATATAAATTTTGGTATATTTCATTAATTAAATAGATCCTTATTTACCGTTATTAAAAAAATGGCAGCTGAAACATACATGTTCCACAAACAAAATCAAATCATTTGAATCAAAATCGGCCCCAAAGAGGCTTAATTGAAAGTTACTTTCAGACTTCTATACTAATCTATACTAATTAATAGGATTTTTTTTTCTAGTTTATAAAATGCGACCCCACTTAATCTGAGAAAATTACGTAACCGCGTTCTACAAATTTTTCACACTAGCGCCACCTATGACGCGCCACCCTGACCCCAAAGACGTTCAATTGAATCATACTTTCAAACTTCGTCATCTTGTATAAACTATGGTACTCACGCACGATCTCCCGGACCCTATGGTCCGGCTCGCCGAGCGATATGATCTGTGTTCGGATCAGCTCCTTCGTCTCCGCGTTGAGGGTCGGCTGGTTGAGGCTCTCCAGCAACTGGTCAGTCACTAGAATCACTTCTTCGGCCACCGACGGTAGTATTTGTTTTAGTTCACTGGAATTTTAACAAAGGAATTGGAATTAAATAGTAATACTTGTATTTTCTTTCATTATTAACTTACGTCTAATCCTCCTCTCTGTACTGATATCTTCAGTGAGACGAGAGGCCTTTGCCCAGCAGTTGGACTTTATAGGCTAATACTTTTATTGTTTACTTGATTAAGTGCGTTTTTACACACACTCAATTAATAATGTCCTAATGGGACCTAATTATGAATAGTGTCCAAATTGAGTGTGTTTTTAGGGTTCCGTACCCAAAGGGTAGAAACGGCACCCTATTACTGAGACTTCGCTTCTCGTCCGTCCATCTGTCAGGCTGTATCTCAAGAACGGTGATAGCTAGACAGTTGACATTTTCACAGATGATGTATTTCTATTGCCGCTATAACAACAAATACTAAAAATACAATAAAACAAATATTCAAGGGGGGGTCCCATACAGCAGACGCGATTTTTTGCTATTTTGTAAAGCACGGAACCCTCCGTGCTCGAGTCCGAATCGCACTTGGCCGGTTTTTTTTACCTAAAAACCCACTCAATTAAGTCACTTTTCAAACAAAAGCTCTACTAAATTGAAATCGGTTCTTCTGTGTTGCATTTAGGCTCTGCAATGTCGAAAAAAAAAACACATACGACAAACTTATGAAAAGAAGGTGTAATATTTTGAATACGGAGCTTTGAAAATATGTCGTTTTGATGGTACATTACCTTCAGTTATGATGTGCTAAGTTTTGTATCCACCAATCATAGCGTAGCATCGCATTATACCGAGGGTATAGCATAGCAACATCGTAGGTGATGTAATAAACTAAGTCACTGGTAATAGTAAAATCAACACTAACATATCATTAGAAGCTTGATCCAATATAACAGTGATCCGCTGTTTGAGAGTCTGTTTGTGCTGGGCAACAATCGTGGGGTCCGCCCCACAAGTGGGACTGGCCAACATCAGTGACGCGACACAGATGAGACGGTACACTTGACCGCCGAGGTCAGCGAAGCGAGGCGCGTCAAGGGTTACTGTCTGTGGGCAAGGTTTAAAAAAATATGAATATTTACATTATACATACATGAAAAAAATACATGAAAATTAAAACAAAGATGTTGTGGATTTGTTTTAACAGTGATAGAGATAAGTAAGCCGTCCACACCCGTCATTGTTTCAGAAAAATATGCGTCATTTCAGCATTCGAGATAGATTTAGGGTGCGTTTGCAATGAAGCAGATCGGTGCAGTGTGGAGCATGAAATTGTCAAAATCATTTCATAATGTATTGTGATTGGTCATCTGGGCTCCGCTCAACTACGCTTCTACAGAAACGCATCCTTATACTTCGAATAACACTTTATTAGAAGAACTATTTATACTTGATTATATTCTACTTTTTCTTATACTGTTCATACAAACAGCTAAAGAGAATGGCAAAGGAGGAAAGTGGAAAGAACTCCGTAGACAAGAGTCCAGCTCTTATGTTCAAGAACATATTCTGTTTACATTATAGTATACATGATGTGTGAAACGGTCTGTATCGGGTTAGATAATATAACGTATTTATTGAAATACGCACCCGACGTTTCGAGCGGTGTAATTCGTTATACAGATTCGCTTCATCACTACATAGTATAAAAAAAAGTCGCGTCTGTTTGTCTGTATGCTTAAATCTTTAAAATTACGCAACGGATTTTGATACGGTTTTTGTAATAGGTAGAGTGATTCAAGAGGAAGGTTTTTATGTAAAAAAAATCCCGAAATTCCCACGGGAACGGGCACAACGCGGGTAAAACCGCGGGGCGCTGCTATTTTAGTATAATGAGTGCAAATCGTGTGAGTTTAAAAAGTATATTCCGTTTAAACTGAATTCCTTACCTCCGGATAATTCTTCGATCCATCCCACTCCAGAAGCTCAAGATAAGCTTTAGCCAACGTCTGAGCGGTGACATTCCTTACTATATTCACATCGGTCACTGGTATACTCAGATCAGTCTTGTCTATGTGACGGTGTAGCCATGCCTTCGTGTGTTGGAGGCCGTCTGGAATAGATTATATAGAGTTTATTTAGGAAATGTATCTTTGTTAATTGATTCTTAAAATTGATGCTTTTTATCAACTATCAGATAAAATATCTCGATGGTGATATTTTCAGCTTTTTAGATGTGAAGGAGATATGTATTGATATTGAAAAAAATATTGACGTATTTAAGATAGTTTGGAGAGGAAGGATTTGAATATATCAAAGAGGAAGCTTATTTTACAAACTAATATTTATCCGAAAATTCCCACGGGAACGGTTGCAACGCTTGAAAGACCCGGGACGCGGCTAGTACTCATCCTACTACTACTATCCTATAATGCGAATATTGTGAGGATGTATGTGTTTAATGTTGGTTACTCTTTCACGCAAAAACGACTGCATGGATTTGGATGAAACTTCACAATAATATAATACATCAGAATAACACATGGGATACATTTTATCCCGAAATTCCAGCGGGAATGGGCGAAACCGAGGAACGCGGCTAGTATTAAAGTTATGAATGAATGACTTTTTACCTTCCGACACCTTCAATATCTCGTCGAACTTGGCCCGCTCGTAGTGCACGCTCTCTTGCTGTACGTGCGGTCTGATCATCGCTATCAGGGTGTTGGCCAGATCCAGCTTTAACACCTCTAGCGTTTCCAAGATAGCGCGGAATATTTCCACCTGTGAGGAACAGTTTTGTTCAGGTTCTATTGTATTAGGATTATGTAGACAGTATAGGCTAACTATAGTAAACTAAATTGAAATCGCTTAATCCATTCGGGAGCTATGATATCATAAGCACGTCAAACTTATAACCCCTCTTTTCGCGTCGGGGGATACAAATTCGACGATTCGATTACCTCTACACTAAGTAAGTACATAAGTTCGAGTAGTGGCCAACCCTGGTGTCGGAGTTTTTAGACCGCCTAAAGGCCTCCGACATGGTCTAACTATTGAAACAACCGTGACTGACAAGTTAACGTGCCCTCACGCACGGTAGCGCTCAGATAAACATGTCACTATCGGCCACCCATCCATAGTGGCCAAACTGCACGGTGATTAATAACACATCACTACACTACACTACCGAGGCGATAGTAAACAATGTGCCGATAGGGATTAATTTCTCATGACAATAACCAGTGCTTGTGCGGCGCCTCTTCCCAAGCAATGTCCGGCCTCGGCGGTCCCGCGTGTCCCGTCATCTGTTCGCGCGAAGACTTGTTCCAGGCCTCCATCAACGCGATTGAACTGGCAACATTTTGGCACGACCATATTTAAGAGACTCTAGTCTAGTGGCATGTCCACTCGCCTGCCAAGACTGAGGTCTCGGGTTCAATTCCCGGGTCGAGCGAAAATCTGTTTCCTATTTTTGAAACTTGGCTCGGGTTGGTGATCTAAGGTGATCTAGGTCTAAGGTTGGTGATCTAAAGCGTAATCACCACTAGTGATTACCCCTAATCCTCCTCACTGTACTGATATCTTCAGTGAGATAAGAAGCCTTTGCCCAGCAGTGGGACATAGGCTTACACACAGGTTTAATAGAAATAACCAACAATTCACTAAGAAGAAAAATACATATGATCACAACTCACAGTATCAGTAAGCTTCAAGATATCCTGTATCTGTTCATCCCTTGCCGGAGCCGCCAGCTTGGCCATCAGGTCGATCACGAACTTGGCGTATTTGTGGAAGTCCAGAGAGTTGTTCTCCGCTTGTTGCTTTATGAAGTCACTGTCTAGTACCTCTTCAATCATTTCGCGGATTCGGGTGTGACGAGGAAGAAGGATTGAGAAGAGACCCTAAGAAAACAAACAGGTTATTGAACTAATAATTGCTTCTTGAGTTTTTTACATGTTTTGGAAAGCGCACAGGAGGATTTCGGAATGAAAAGTAGACTATAAACCTTCCTCTCTAATGTGGGTAGCTATTATGTACAATATGATTAGTTTGTTTCAAATCAGACTGAGGGAAGTTCCAGACAAAGTGCATTCAAACACACATCAAACAAACAGTTCTTATCACTACATATTATAAAACAAAGTCCTTGGCCGCGTCTGTCTGTCTGTTCGCGATAACTGCAAGTATATTGACGCGGTTTTTTTAAATAGATAGAGTGCTTCAAGAGGAAGGTTTATATATAAATAAATACCGAAATTCCCACGGGAACGGGTACAACGCGGGTAAAACCGCGGGGCGCTGCTAGTTTTAAAATAGATTCTACAGAATTCTGACCTGTTTAACATCTTCAAGTAGTACAAGAGCCCGTTCATAAATTGGAGGGTCAGAGTTCAGCTGCTCTGTCAGTATATCGAAGTATGCTTTGTGCATTGTCTCCTTTACTAGCTTTTGGTAACTGTAAAGCACAAATAGCAAAAATAGGAAAGCAGAATACTAAAGTATTGTAGTGAATTTCAATCACTGATACACAAAAAATTTTTTTTTATTTATTGACAAATTAAAATTGGTTTATTCTTTTAAAACAGCCATTACACACAGCCACACACACAGGCATTTCAAACATAAAACAGCCCTTATAAACACTATTTTAACAGCTTTTTTTGCATTCAAACTAAATGTCAGTCAGTCAGTTACTATTTTAAGTGCTTCTTCTTTCTCTTTACCTATTATCTGGAGGTTCAAAGGGTTCCAATTTGAAGTCCTTTTCAACTGCTATTTCGTGAGCGAGAGCCATGTTCTGCATTCCGTGAGCCGCCTTCATGATATCCTCAAGAGTAACAAACTTGGGAGGCGATGCCCCGGTGATAGTGGTGCCGCGGACACGGAATTGTATGGGCTCAGTCGCATAGTAGCTTGATCCCCCTCCACTGTGAGAAATTAGGAATACGAAAATTAATGTATTTGTATAATCCGATTTGAGATATTTCATAATAATTGCTTAGGAAACATAGTCAAAATTTGTAATAAATATTTTTTAAGTTTAGGCTCCAATTTAGTTTAGTTGTAACAATTTTGAAGAGTTTTATTGCAACCATTTTGAGGAGTTCTATTGTAGTAATTTTGAGAGCAAAATATTGTGTATTGTGACAATATATTTGAATTCTACTAATTCTCATTTGGATAAAATAAGCATCTGTTCTTGTTGGAAAAACCCTAAGTCATAATCAAGTAACCGTTGTTAAAATATATCAATTTTACTTAAGTATTACTTAGCTTATACTTAAGTAGCTTACAGTTGTGAAACACAGAAACCATTGAAAGATATTTCAGTTAACTATTGTTTTAGGTACCTACTTAAAAAGTAAAGAAAGCTTAGAAAGAAAGGTTATAAGTCAAATTAATAAAAGTATTATGTTTATTATAACTTAACTATTGACTATTACAACAAAATTACACCAATATAGGTAGTTATTCAGTATAATAAAATAACTCATAGATATAGGTAGATAAAAACTCCGTCCCTACGACGCAAGTGTAATCAAACAGATTTCCTTTGTTTGCACCTAATATTGTATTGTTCATGAAACAAAAATATTCAGAGTAAACTTAACCATTAATTACGATAGTTACCTCGCTCCAGTAGGCACGGCTTGAGGTTGTGATGGTGTCTTCTTCTCTTTGTCAGACATCTGGGAATCAGAACTCGAAGGACCTTCGCGATCACTCATCTTGACTTCACAACAAAAACTGACTTAAAACCTCCTTTTGTTAAACTCAAGTAATCTCAGAATCCCCTTCAACCCATATAAGGCAGAATGTAATGAACGCACACGAAGAAAAATATCAAATCATTCTGCAAATTGCTTTACAGAATGACTGTATCGCCTTGAGTCATAACAACATAACCTTACTTCTTATTATTAACTAAACTAACTTTTTTTGGAACGTTATCGAAAGTATTATTATTCTTAGTTACTTATGAACGATTACGAAGTATGTTGTAATGATATCTTATTTTAGATTTACGTTTTATTTTTATTTTTAGTTCAAGAAAGCACAGCCAGCTGATAGAAACTTATCAATTTAGAAGTGTCAAAATTGACCGATTTCAGTTTAGTGTCATGAAGTAAAACTGTCAAAGTTGAAAACTACAGATTGTTCTATTCAACGTATGCAGTTAACAAACATGGAGGTTGTAAATACTGATTATTTTTTACCCAGCCCAAATCTAAAAGAGTGTGTTACGTTGACACACCGGGTTTCATATTCAGGCCACTTCTATTTTGGATTAAAAGAGTGAAGAAACTTGAGGAACTTGGAAGGAGTTATCTACCTAAATACTTGGATTAGAATAGGTAGGTATATCTGATCTTACTTTACATAGGTAGCTATATACATCTAGGAATTATATTATCAAAATACATAATAAATGTCTGTAGATAGTAAGTATCTTAGGCATCTTAAGGAAGTTAGCAACCACTGTTATCCCTACATCGCTTGTAGCAATTATTTTTATGAAATATTAACCCTTAAAATGACGGAAAATAAAATGAAGTAATTTGCGATCCATCTTACCTACCTAGCATTACAATCTAGTACGGAGGCAATCTAACTTGTTCACAGACAGAACTAGCAACTAATTTACCTAGGCAAACGGTGGCGCCTTGCCGACGGCAAACGGGAATGCTTTTTCTCGACTATTTCATTTTAAACTTGAAAACATTCGCTGCTTTCCTTTGGTTTATCTTAAGCCGTGGAGCTTAGTTTATAATTTAATGTTTTTTATGTTAATGCAAAACTGGCTTAATTTAATTTTTAAATAACTGGGTTAGCCACTAATTACTTAGTTACTTATTTAAGAATATTAGGTACTTATTTCCGAAATGGCTCGACGGATTTTCATGAAATTATTATTGATAATTATTATTATTTTCTGAAATCAGTGACATAAAAAGAAAATTATAAGAGTACATATAACTCAATGATTATAAGCCTGTAATGTCCCAGTGGTGGACAAAGGCCTCTCATCGCACTGAAGATATTAATACAGAGAGATGTTAGGTAGGTACCTATATGCGGTTAGAGTTTATTAACCGCCAAAAACCTCCAACAAGCTAAATAGTAAGTAGGTACTCTCGAGACTTAACATGACAAACACGTGCCAAGTTCATTAAATTATCCGAAATATTTGCATTGGGTGCGGCAGACTTGCGGCAGAGATTAGAAATTAAGATTAGATCATAGACAAAAACTATGCTCACGATCATATGATCTTGAAAGATGTTCAACGTTTAGCATATTAATTGGCTTGGAATAATAATATGGAGATTATGCTGTTTGTGGTATAGTCTGTTTTTATGTGTTTAGATCGGGATTGTGTGTTGGATAGATTGTTTATACAACGAGATATTAGTACAGGTATAGTCAACTATAAAAGCTGATAAATCATTTTTTATATTACAAAACACCTGAATACACAAATCTTTTAGTGTTGAAGTGTTGGTGATATTGAAGGTGTCTATCAATTTTCGTAGTTGACTGTACCTATAGTTGAATGGAGAAATTAGGTAAACTGTGGCAAATGATAGAGATCGCGGATACTAAAGATTATAGGTCTTGTAGACATCCAAGTAAGGGTTTTATTAAATGTGGCAAAAATGGCGAACAACGTTTTTGAATTGGCAATTTTCAACAACACTTTAACACTTTAGCTATACAACACATAATGCGGGATTTACATTACGAAACTAGTTTCATGCATGATGAAACTAGTTTCACGAAAGTAGTTTCGTTATATGCGAAAGTAATTTTTAGTGTCGTGAAATCGACAGTATCGCAGTAACCATGGCCCCATCAGCATCAAAGCTATATTTTTCTACATTCAATGTAGTTAAAGAGATGCTTCTATATAAACTTAAAAAAAGACTATCAAGAAAAAAAAGACGTTGGTGGACAACTTCTTTGACATTTTGCGCCTCCATGGCTTCCATAATTATTTTGTAGGCCGCATCTCGGGCATCCCTATTTTTATATTGTGGGTGTTTCGGGTCCCAGAGACACTCTTGTCGCTGATATTCATTGATGAATTGTATATTTTTATCTGTACTCCATCTTTGATTTGCCATTTTCAACGCTTGAAGCGCGCGCAATGATATAAATGGACACGTCCGCACAGAACAGGCGCTTTCGCGACACTACTTTCGCGTCGCATTTACATGATGAAACTAGTTGCACGACACTAATTTCACCTAAAAATCGCGCAGGGCACGGAACTGATTTGCTTTCATGAAATTAATGCATGCATTACGAAAGTATTAAATTACACGTGAAACTGTTGTTGAAACTAATGTCACGAAATTAATTTCATGCAACTAATTTCGTAATGTAATTTAGGCTTAAGCCTTGTTTATGGTTAAGACCGTTAATATTAATTCATCAGTTTTTAAATATGGAACCATAAATACCTATAGCTAATCTGGCGTTCCTATTAGGTGCCTATAGTTACAGGTTACCTATTACCTAGGTATGTATATAGGTAACTACCCTAAGGTCGTCTCTGTTCATAGGTAGTATACTCAGGTGTATGCGGGGTTTTCGTCTGTCAAAATTGAAACTACGAGTACTTTTAACGAAAATCCGTAGATCTTTTATGGTCCTTTTTTAATAAGAGCCTTGTAACTACTGTAATAAAGACGAATTTCCAACCAAAGACAACTGCTTTTATAGATAAATCAATTAGTTATTTCATATTTCAATGCATTCTAACGTCAGTTTTGAATTTAACCCTTTTAAAAGACCTATATCTACGATTCTAAACGTTCCATTCAAAATAACTTTAGATATCTACTTTTAGAGTTTTCTTTGAGCACTATTTGCTCTTTAAAAGTTGTGTAAATAAGTGAGTACCTAGCTCGTTCCGGAGTCGATAGACTTTCTATAAGTGAGGTAAGTCCGACTAAGTAAGGCAAAGTTGCAGCTTAAGTTAAGCTTGCCAATACCGAGCTATTTGTGGGAAATACTCTTTATATTTAATGAAACGGTGCGATGGAGAGACGTGTTTTTATTTTGGTTTATGTTGGGATTATTTATTTGTTGAGGTAATTTGTTTAATGCTTAGTTTTTGGTGGTTAAAAGGTTTAATTCTAAGGGGATGATTTACATAATTAATTACTAAGCTTCCCTTTCCACCAGCGTTCTGCTATGGTGTACTACGTTGCTATGTATGATATAGTATACTTCGTTACTATGCTGTGCTATTACTTCAATAATATCAAATTTGGTTTAGCAATATAAGAGTTTTGGTGGATAAGCATCTTAAGCAAAGAAAAGAAGTTAGTTTCACAAGTTAGTTGTTAAAGTATCTACTAAGTTTAATTTCGTAATCAAGTTTTACTAAACTAAATCTTTCTTTACACACCTATCAAAGGCTTTAAAATAACAAAAGACAAAGGTATGAATAATCTTTATTTTCGAATTTCAAACTTCTAAAAAACAATTAAGAGTCGCATTTAATTTACGTTTAAAACCTCCTTTTTGAAAAGCAACTTAACACTGGCAGCTCTAGCAAACTCATTAAAGAGGCCACATATCGAACGAGCATACAAACTCTTCTCTCTTGAAATCGCATCCATTCCGCAAACATGGATTAAAAGTTTAAATTATTTCAACAGATTAAAACGTATGATAAAATGGATATTCGGTGGGTATTGTCGGCACTTCGGGTCCGATGTTAATTTAACTTTAAATCCTTAATACTGCATGCTCGATACAATTTCATTTTTTAATTTATTACTAGCTGGTATCTTTTCTCTTTTAAACCGCCTCTTTCTGTAAATATTGCCCAGGGGAAACCTCTTTGCTTCTATTATATCTTACGGGTTTGTAGTTTGTAATTCATCTATTGTAGACAAAATGCACCCGAAAAAGAACAGCATGAATTTTCTTGCTTTTATCACTTCACCACATATTATAAAACAAAGTCGCTCTCCCCTGTCTGTCTGTCTGTCTGTCCCTATGTATGCTTAGATCTTTAAAACTACGCAACGGATTTTGACGCGTTTTTTTTTAAATAGATAGAGTGATTGAAGGGGAGGCTTTATAATTATGTATAAACATTCCCGAAATTTCCACTGGAAAGTGCACAACGCGGGTAAAACCTGCTGCCGCTAGTAAACAATAAATCAAAATATGTTCAATATAAAAAAGAACTTTAATTTTTGATTAGTTAGTATACTATTTGTAATTAGATACCTTAATTCTATATATATTCTTAAAAAATCGAATTCTTTATTGTTTTACACGACTTCTCGTTCCACCATTTCAAAAAGCCTTTGAGATGTACCTTAGTTGTCAACAATATAGGATTATTTAGTTTGGAGCATAGATCACAAGGGTCCAGTAATTTTTGTTTATGGATTTTGTACATTTTCCTCCATGCGAAGTATTTGTGGTACTCGGTTCGGTCTCGGATCGCATTGTACACTAACTGGGCTACTTCTGTCGATGATAATGTGTAGGCATCTATGTACGAGCCAGGTGGAAGGAAGCTGTGGGTGAAAAGATATTTATTTAGGTTACAATATATATATCTTATGTATAAAATTCTCGTGTCACAGTGTTCGTTCGCGTACTCCTCCGAAACGGCTTGACCGATTCTCATGAAATTTTGTGAGCATATTGAGTATTTTTCATCCCGAAATTCCCGCGGGAACGGGTACAACGCGGGTGAAACCGCGGGGCGCAGCTAGTATATATATATAAGGCTCGCCAACTTTAAAACTAGAGTACGGACGCATCGATGCGCGTAATATGATTTTCAAAGGTGAAAAATGTCAGTGGAGTGTTTTAAACGGTTGATTATCGTAACGTGGCGACTTCTAACGCTGTTAAATACAAAGCATCACTAAATAGTATAAAACAAAGTCGCTTTCCGCTGTCTGTCCCTATGTACACTTAGATCTTTAACACCACGCAACGGATTTTGATGCGTTTTTTTAATTAGATAGAGTGATCCAAGAGGAAGGTTTTTATGTATAAAAATTCACGAAATTCCCATGGGAACGGGCACAACGCGGGTTGCGTTGCACAACGGCGCTGCGTTTCATAATTTAAATTACAGTCTGTTAATTATTCGGACGGCCAGTTAAATTTAAAAAAGTAGAAAGCCACGATTTTTCATTTTCTTACGTCTTTTGAGACGGATGCATTTACTGGTATGTAACCGTCAGCTGAAGAAACCTGCCATAAGTACGTGTCGTTTATGTATGTCTGTCTTCGTAGCATGAGCAGTTGGTATTTATTTAACGGTATATAAATAAAAAATGGACTGCACAATTACCTCTCAAACGTAGCTTTCCCATAAACAATAGGCACAGCATTATTCTCATATGCAGTAAGAACTTTATCCGTGATATAATCTTCAGCCAAAGTATCTTCCAAAGCCAAATAAAAGTAATAAAACCTCTTTAACTTTGTAAAACATGGCTTCATGGTTCTTTTTTTACAATCAGAAGGGCCACATTTACCGAAAACATCAATAGTTAAATTGAATTTCTTTAATTTGTTTTGAAGATCTTTTATGAAGAATTCTTTGCCGCTCTTGCTGGTACATTGGTCTAGGAAGATGGTGGCAGCTTTTGATTTCATAGACAATTCTTGCAAGACGGCGGCATGTGGTGACAGCTTCAATAGCTTGGCTTGAGGGTTGGACTCATCTTCTTCCTTGTACAAGTTGTAGACTTGAAAATATTTGTTTATCATTAATGAATCCTCGCTGGAAAGAGTTTGAACTCGATGTAAGTTACGGTAGTAGTTACGTGCTTCAGAAGGCACGTTTAATGGTCGGACCTGCTTTCATCGTAAGAACATGTCGAAGGCCTTAAGGTGGTCTAAGACTGTGACACTAGGGTTGGCCACTAACCTAGCCGTAATGAATGAATGAATGAATGAACCTTTTAGGTTCCACTGGCTTGGTGAAACATACCTCCTTGGTGAAATATGGCTGTTACTGCTATTACTATAACACCTTGTAATACCCATGTTTATGGAACAATAAATTGAATTGAATTGGCGTGCCGTGGATGGCATAGATCTACGATTTGACTAGGTAGCTTGACTCAGGTGGAACTGTGAGTGAGAGATTTTGAATTGGACTTTATATATACGATAACTTAGAGGTGCTTTGTTTTTGGGAATAACTCGGATAATATCGTCGATCGATAATCGATAAGTATTCGGATGATTTTGAAAGGACCTCGATCCCCTAGACTTTAAATCGACCACTGAAGACATCTATGCTTACTGAAGATATCAGTACAGTGAGAAAATATTAAGAAACAATGAAAACTCCTTACCGATACGTCCATGTCCAATTAAAGTAGTTATCGAAGATGGTATCGCAAACAGGAAACATATCAGCAGAATTGTTTGAAGCAAATATGTACTTCTGCCAAATTCCTCGGACTTGGGGAAGGTCATGAGGACCTTTACTTAATTCTTCGGCATTGAATATTAGTGCGTCGAAGTACCTTAAATACCATCGAAATAATTTTATTCTAATCCTATCATACTTCCTACTAATATTATAAATGCGAAAGTTTGTGAGGATGGATGTATGTTTGTTGCTCTTTCACGTAAAAACTACTGAACGGTTTTGGTTGAAACTTTACAGTAATATAGGTTACACATCAGAATTACATATGGGATACATTTTATCCCGAAATTCCCGCGGGAACGGGTACAACGCGGGTAACACCGCGGGGCGTGCTAGTAAGATATATATATTCTAAATTTAGAGTAAGAATGAGTTGTTTCAAATGGTAGGTTATCGTAACAAACGGTTATCGTAACGTTTACTGGTGCGTAAGTGTAAGCTGATGCAACTAACTCTAAGGGTGTGATTTAATGAACATTGAGTGTAGTAGTAAAGTGTTTGACGTTTCGACGCTTGCTGTACACTAGTGTGCACTAGATAACTCAGGCTTTACAATAATTTAATCTACTTACCGAATATCTTTAAAAAGACTCCTATTGGTAGTCACATAACAATTATGTTGCGGACACTTATTATTAATAAAAACTCTTTGTCCTTCCGTGTCAAATCCATCCAAATTGTTCCATAGTAATACATGCTTCATATCGGGCACAAATCTATGTAGAATCGTCGTTGTAACAGGGATATCGTTCATTTTATTTATAACATTATTTAGATATAACAAGAACACTATATGTGCTACAGGCTTTATAAGTTTTATAAGACGGAGTGCTGACTTTTTCATTCGAACCATATTTTTCTTTTACGTTTGTAAGTTAAAACTTTTTGGGTGTATATATTATGTTGCTTGCTTTATTATGCTTATTTAAAGATTTAAATTTCGAATTATTTTAAATAAGTAACTTGTATGTAATTTTTTAAGAGTGCGTATGGAAGGTTAACTTTGAACTGAGGGTTGCCAGAGTCATGTATGTCTCAGAGAAAAATATCTGTGCGTTGTTTGAAGGTTGTTTGTTTATGAATCTGTACATATCAGGAATACTTCCATGAAAGTCTGTTATGTCATTTATGATCTCTTTGCTTACAGTCAGTTTACCTGCGGCATTTGACGCAATCACGTTATTTCTTTAGCTACAGTGTATATGTAATAGCAGCGCCCCCGGTTTTACCCGCGTTGTGCCCGTTCCCGTAGGAATATCGGGATGAAAAATAACCTATAATATTTTCGTTGAATGTGGCTATCTACTACAAAAAGAATTATTAAAATCGGATTGATAGTTTCTGAGATTAGCACGTTCAAAGAAACAAAAAAAAAACTTCGTAGCTTCATTATATTAGTATAGATTAATCTTACGGAACCTCTATCACGCAGAAGAAATTAATACATCACGAAGTTATAGGAGGGTCGAAAAGGCTTAAATTGCTTCGAGAGAAGCTTTCTTGCTCCACTTGGTCAGAAAGCTTCTCTCTTATCTTCAGATAAGAAGCAAAAATAATAAACTCTATAAAACGTATAATTTTTCTACCACTCAAATATTCATCTTAATATGAGAACTGGATCTGTACTTGTAATCCTTCTGTGGCACACATCTTGGAGGCCGTACAGCCACCGTCCCTGACGGACAGATCAGGACCTGAACACATTGCTCGCTCTGGAGTATCGTGCCGAGGGGACAGATTATCTGGAACAAGTCAGAACCGATTTGAAGGATACTAGGAGTTTGAATACCAAACCCTTTGAGAAGATTTGCATTTGTAAACTACAAAGCGTGGTGATTACGCCTAATCCTCCTCACTGTACTGATATCTTCAGTGAGATGAGAGGCCTTTGCCCAGCAGTGGGACATTACAGGCTAATACTACTACTACTAAACTACAAAAAGCTCTTAAGTTCAATTGAGACATTTATTGACACTAAATTTTATTTAATTAGAAAACCCATACAGTAAACTCACAACGACGTTATAGGGGGTTGAAAATGCCCTGAATTGGTTCGAGAAAAGGATGGTACGGCTGCCGCTTGCTCAACTAGCCGAGGACACTGCTATAACCCTAGATTATTAGTGTAGGGCCACATCTGCGGAACGTACGGCGCCGAACCTTCCGCTAAATACGCTCGTAGTGTATTTCAAGTTATCTATGACACATCAGTACGCGGCGTAATTTCGACTGATGTGTCATAGAGCGGAAGGTTCGGCGCCGTACGTTCCGCAGATGTAGCCCTACACTTAGGGCCGACACTGCGTTAAGCGTGCGCACGCCGCGGCTTCATACAAAAGTGAACCGCCGCGTGCGCCCGTCGTGTGCGCACGCGGCTGGCGCACGCTTAACGCAGTGTTGGCCCTTAAAGTTCTAAGGATAAGGTTCTAGTATGAATCACATGAGTGTCAAAACACCTCGCTTACCTTTTCTTCTGAGCGTAAAGACACATACGACGGCAGCGCTCCACACGCCACAAAACTAATCACAAATATCTTCAAAATCCACATTATTACAACTTTTACTCACGACTCACTTCAAGTTTATCACTACGGTTGTACCCGTTCCCGTAAGAATTTCGGGATAAAAATAGTCAAAATACCTTCCTTTTGAATGTAGCTATCCAATAGATAAAGAATTATTCAAATCGGACTGGCCTGTGACGCGGTCAAATAAAAGAAAATAGCTTCAATTGTATTATGTTAGTATAGTATGTGTATCAGTTTTGTATTGCAGTGTGGGTCTGAGTGATTATGATAAGATTTTGTTACACTTGATATGTAGGTAACAAATAAGGCACGTGAATTGCATTAAATTATTGTTTAATCGATTACACAGTTGTGTAATTTGAAGTAAATGGATTATGTCGGACCAATTATTTTTGCTAGTTCAATATGGTGTAATAAAACAATCTATCTGACATTTTGTTTCTTTTATATCTTATAATTTTTGTTTGATTCTGAAATTTTTCATCGTGTGGATGGTCAACCCGACCAATTCTGGTGTCAGAGTTATTGAGCCCCGAAAGGCTGACATGGCTCATGTAACGACTACTATCCGTAGAAAGTAACCGGGACCGTCGGCTTCGAAGCACGGAATCGTCTTACTTTACGGGCAATAAGGTGATTCAGTCTGTAATGCCCTAACCAAACTGAGGACAGTGTCACAAAGAGATGAAAAAAATGAAATGATTTGATTTGGTAATAATTTCTAATATAGAAAGCTTCTTCCAATTGTCTTTTAATTTTTAAACTAGCAGCGTTCCTAGATTTTTCCGAATGGAACTTGTAGGTAAGTACTTTTCAGTGTATCCCAGAAAGACCAGAGATAAGTACAGTGTGAACTGTGAGGACTTATTTACAGAATCTAGAGAAAGGAAATAACTATTTAAAAACATTATATTTAACAAAAAATACTACGCAAATAACTGGAAAGCGATAAATTCATTTAATTTGTCACAAAGAGTTTTCCCGCGTTTTTTTACAAAATGGCGATAAAGCGACGTTGTTCCCGTGACGTGGGTACGAACGCGACGGATCTCGAAATTGTCAAGAGTTTTTGAATAGAATGACCGATTAATGTTGTACAACTGAACAAGAAATACGTTTTGATGGAAGGTTTTTTTGTTGTGAATTAGGGACGTGACGTATGAACGTAGGGAAGGAATTCTATGGGCGAAAGTGATGGAGGTAAAATTATTTTTTAGGAAAGTTTTGCTTATTTCGGTACGGATTTGCCCCTTGCTTAAAGGTATACCTAAGTATACCTTTCGAAACAAATGTAATCTATAGTTATATAAAAATACAATAGATGTGTTTTTGCTTGTTTGTTTGAACGTACTAATACTACCAGTCAAAGTTTAAAAATATTTTTGTAAATAATAGTTACATTTAAGATTATGGTTATATTATATAATAATGTGCACTTTCATCCCGAAATTCCTACGGAAACAAGTAAGACCGTGGACTAACTCTAGTTATATACAAATAAGTAATTCCTACATTCTATGCTGAACGGTAATGAAGTTAGTTACATAACAAACGCAATGGCATATCGAATAGTGCAAGCGTTCCCGGAAATTGAATCGTATCGGAAATTATATCAGTGTGTATCAATTTTGTTTGTCTTATTGGTGACCATTAGGTAACTACATTGGAAGTACTAACTTGGAAATACGGCCTACATGATATGTAGAATCTATACTAATATTATAAAGAGGTAAAATTTGTAAGTTTGTTTGTTTGTATGTTCGGGGTAATCTCAGGATTTATCAGTCCGATTTTAATAATTATTTTTGTAATAGATAGCCACATTTAACGGGAAGATTATAGGCTATTTTTCATCCCGATATTCCCACGGAAACGGGTACAACGCGGGTAAAACCGCGGGGCGCTGCTAGTTTTTATTATCTTCAATTCAATATTTGTCTTTAAGTCTGACCACACTGTGGACGAGACTGTAGTTAAGCAGTCTTCTTGTCTATCTATCTATATTAAAATAATAAATCTGAAGGGTTTGTCTTTGATTGTTTGAACATGCTTACCTCAGAAACTACGTATCCAATTTGAAGAATTCTATTTTTTTGTAGAAAGCCACATTCAACGGTGAGGATAAAAAAAGGTCTGGGTTATACAGGGTGAGCAATCCAAATGGGTCAGTATGGAGGTTTTGAAAACCATAACAGATAGCGAAATCTTGGCTTAAGAACCATGACGTTGATTTTAGTAAAAAGAAAAACTGCATTCATATACTTACAAAAATACGTGTACTCGGCCCAGGAATCGAACCTGGACTTTTAAAAAAAATTAAATTTCGTTATTTTCCTTTGAATATCGGTTATGTAGCTCTTAAATAGTAAATGTTACTAAGAAACATGATATCTAAAACTAATAAAATGCATTGTTTTTAAACAACGAAGTTTTATTTTTCAATACTTCAGTGCCGCCGCCGGCCCTTTGACTTTGTATGGGGAAGTTTTAATATTGTTTAAGTAATTGAACAAAAACACAACAAAAAGATAATTATTTTATTTCAGTAAATGTTCAAAATGGTATGTTCAATTACTTAAACAATATTAAAACTTCCCCATACAAAGTCAAAGGGCCGGCGCGGCGGCGGCCCTGAAGTATTGAAAAATAAAACTTCGTTGTTTAAAAACAATGCATTTTATTAGTTTTAGATATCATGTTTCTTAGTAACATTTACTATTTAAGAGCTACATAACCGATATTCAAAGGAAAATAACGAAATTTATTTTTTTTTAAAAGTCCAGGTTCGATTCCTGGGCCGAGTACACGTATTTTTGTAAGTATATGAATGCAGTTTTTCTTTTTACTAAAATGAACGTCATGGTTCCTAAGCCAAGATTTCGCTATCTGTTATGGTTTCCAAAACCTCCATACTGACCCATTTGGATTGCTCACCCTGTATACTAGGAATTTATATTAGAAAATAATATACGCGTCAATGGTAAAAACTAAAATTTCAAAAAAAGACATTCAAACTTTAATAAAATCGTTTGTATACTGTACACAATCTCTACAAGATCTCTATGAAAATTGAATGGCAAGTAAGTATTAGAAGCAAAACAGTGGTAGTCTATGATTTAATACGTTGATACGGGAGCATATTGCGGGGGATGTTAGTATTCAGTAGGCGGCAGTGATTTTCCAATGAGAGAACCGGTACGAATGCAAAGACGTCTTCACTACAACCTGACGGACACGTATTCTGGGACGTTCATTTGTTTAGACAAAACGACTTTGTTTTGAGATCGATTTAGTAGTATTAGTATTAGCCTGTAATGTCCTACTGCTCGGCAAAGGCCTCTCATCTCACTGAAGATATCAGTGCAGTGAGGAGGATAGGCGTCATCACCACGCTTGCCTAATGCGGGTTGGCGATCTCAAACTCTAGCCATGTTTGAAAAGTAGGAAACATGTTTTCGCTCGACCCGGGAATTTAACCCAGGACCTCAGTCTTGGCAGGCGAATGTACATACCACCGAGGCGTTATTGAGTTAGGTAAGTTAATATTTTGACCCACGTTGATTCCTTTTTTATGTGTTCCTTATTGTCAGGTCAAGGTTTTTATATAAGACAATACGTAATAAAAATCTCCAAATTTCCCCTGGTATGTACGGGAGCGTTGCGGGTGAAACAGCATAGCACAGCTAGTTTATAATACAAAAACAATGTCACAGCTTCCAGAATAGGACCGCTAGCTTAGATAACAGCGGGTCTCGTCTCGTTAATGAGATTCTTTGGCTCGCGGTTTGCATTTCAGATCAGATTTCCGTTTCTAACACAGTTCCACTGAACTCCTTACTAATAACGACATTTCAGAATACGTACGTGAGCTGTTCACGTGTGACTTAATTAGTTAGTGCTATTGGTTTGCTTAAGTAATGTTGGTAATTATCTTCAAGTTTATCTTTATGAAAACATGTTTCCTACTTTTCAAACATGGCTCGGGTTTGAGATCACCAACCCGCATTAGGCAAGCGTGGTGATTACGCCTGAAACCTCCTCACTGTACTGATATCTTCAGTGAGACGAGAGGCCTTTGCCCAACAGTGGGACATTACAGGCTAATACTTTACTTTACTTTTTACTTTATCTTTATTCTTGCGACAGTTGCGACTGATGTTTTCGGGGAGATGAGAGGCTTTTGTCCAGCAATGGGACTTAGCTTTACTTAAGGGAGTGGGCATAACGCGGGTAAAATAAGCTGAGCCTTCACCAAATGTTTTTTTTATTATTTCATAAGATAGACTCCTGTTATTTTGTGAACTAAAAGCAATACATGATTTTGCGTTTTATTTATTTAAAATCTCTGGTGCTGCTATTTTAATAAGATATCTTTTGTACTATACACCTAAACAGCGTTACCAAGTCTAATCCTTTGCTTAAATTAGTCTTCTTATTAGAGATTAGTGTTATAATCCTACTCGTAACAAGATCCTCTCACCTGTCTCTCGAGGGACTCGTATTTTGTAAGTTCTATCTAGAGGTAGAATTATAAAATATAACTCGGTTGCAACAGCAACGCTTGTACATAATTTATGCCAAACTGGCCGCGCCCCGCGGTGTTACCTGCGTTGTACCAGTTCTCGCGGGAATTTCAGGATAAAATGTATCCCATGTGTTATTCTGATGTATAACCTATATTACTGTAAAGTTTTGTCCAAATCCGTTCTGTAGTTGTTGCGTGAAAGAGGCTAAAACTTTTTTTTTTACTTTTAACATGCCACGTAACTCAAAAACCATAAAACATCGCTACTTCATACAACTACGAAAATATTTTCACTACCCTTGTCAATAGCGTTACTAAAACCCATACAGATTAACCGATAAATCACCAATTAATTCAACCATATAAGAGAATCAATATCGCCGTTAAGAAGTGAGGCACGGCAGCCAATCCATCAGTTACTGACTTACCGACTAACTTGTCCGATTGGGTCGATCACTCACCCTCCCATTTGGTAGGAACACCGCTCAATCACGATTACGTCTTGTCTGGAACGCACTACAAAGTCACCTCGATGAAATTGGAAGCAATTGAACGCAAAATTATACTAATACTAGCTGTTTACCTACGGTTTCATCCACATTTATACTGCCACTGCTTACCTTTTAAACCTTCCCTGGATTACGACAAACATTTCAAAATCAGTATCGACAAAGGGCTCCCACACTGCGATGCGATGCGATGCTAATTCGCATCGCAGGAACTTGAATATATGTATTAAACTTTTCATCGGCCAATTATTTTTTCGTTCAACTAACCGTCGGAGTAGAGTGTTATCGGAAAACCGTCCTTTCGGTAAGCGGTATTCCGGAATACCATACGTAGCTGATACAAAAGTGAACCGTCGCGGGCGCCCGCCGCGTGTGGCTTCATACAAAAGTAAACCATCGCGGACGCACGCTTCGTTGATCCTTATTTAGATTAATTGCGTAGCAACCACGTAGCAACGTAGAAGAGAGCGCACAGAGAAGAGAGAGCTTACCAAAGACAAAGTTCCTAAGTTTGTCAAGAGCGAATGACACTGTCAATGTCTTATTGTGTTTACTTTTCTACGTTGTGGTTGTAATTTTCTTTTTACTGTTAAATTGGAAAAAATAACGTTAAACAAAGTAACGACCTATATAAATCTATTTACATCTAACAGGGGAAAGAGGTCTATCGAAATGAGGCACACCAAGCATTAACATAAATTTACCAACACATTACAACTACCACTAAACACATCAAATCGATTTGCAAACAAAACCGGTGATTCATCAATACATTGGACAATGGATTCGAGCATTTCGCCATGTACGATGAAGATAGATCGAGACGCACTGTCCGTGGCTAGTGGCTAGATCGATAGCTCTTTACGGGTTATGATCGCCTGGTACTAGGGTAGCAAGTATAGCAAATGGTGGGCAACGTATATACGAGTATATGATACTAGCAGCGACCCGCGGTTTTGACCGTGGTATGCCCGTTTTCGTTAGAATTTTGGGCTGTAAAATAGCTTATAACCTTTCCATTAAATGTGGGTAACTATTGCAAAAAGAATTATTCAAATCGGACTGGTAAATTATTAGATAAGTGCGTTCAATCAAACAAAAAAAAAACAATTAATCAAACTCTAGTTATATCCTACTAATATTATAAACTAGCAGCGCCCCGCGGTTTTACCCGCGTTGTGCCCGTTCCCGTGGGAATTTCAGGATAAAATGTAGCCTATAGCCTTCCTCGATAAATAGACTATCTAACAGTGAAAGAATTATTCAAATCGGTTCAGTAGTTTCTGAGATTAGCGCGTTTAAACAAACAAACAAACAAACAAACAAACAAACAAAACAAACTCTTCAGCTTTATAATATTAGTATAGATGCGAAAGTTTGTGAGGTTGGATGTATGGATGTATGTTTGTTACTCTTTCACGCAAAAACTACTGAACGGATTTGAATGAATATCAAGATAAGTTATAGGGAATGACCTAAAATTAAATTTGCTAATACTGCTTTCTACTGAGGTATAAGAAAGCAAGTTGGCTATCAATCGCTTTAGGTGAACAAAAGTGGTATATTTTTCTGATCGTGCCTAAATAGAATCAAACGTAACATCATTTTTGGTAATCCAAAACGTCCAAAAATTAACTTCCACAACAAGCAAACACCTCAATAAATATTTTTATTGCCTACACCATTGCAGACAAGATAAACGTTTATTTTATTCATATCTAGTCATATTCGATAACGAATCGTCGTGCTCTGTGCACACTGGAGCAATAAATAATGCTACCTGTCGTTACAGACAATGCCATCTCGGTTGACGCGACGATTCTATGAATAACTAGTGGTCCGGACCTATTTCGAATATCCCGGATTACATTGCTCGTCGCTGTGGATAGAGCTTTACATTTTTAAGTAATAGGCGGTAGTCGACGAGTTTTGCAGGCTTTACAGGACTAGGTCTTGATGCAAGTTCTAAAATGTAAATTGACATGACCGATTTTTCAAATGTGATAGAGTTATATGAGGTATAGTCGATTTGAGGAATCATAAGAAAAAATACTAGGTATATTACATAAACCTATTTTAATTTTATCACACGGGCGCTGGTATGAATTAGCTCCTATATATATTTGCAGTGAGGTATTAAAAAAGTCTCCAAGATAGTTTTGGTAAAATTGTTTTCTAATAGCCTTCATAAAAGTTTTGTTGTGCGGAAAACCATTAAATAATAAAAAATATGTGATAAACCTGCGTGTTATCAAACTGTGTTTAATTTCCATAAACTGTGTTTCACATTAGAATGTGTACAAGTGTTATATTAGTGGTGTTTTCGTCATGTTATTTTACGGTAAAGTTTTTTATAAAATCTATAATATAATTTAAAATACATTTCCTAGTAATATTATAAATGCGAAAGTTTGTGACGATAGATGTATGTATGGATGGATGTATGTTTGTTGCTCTTTCACGCAAAAACTACTGAACGGATTTGGATGAAATTTTACAGTAATGTAGGTTATATATCAGAATAACACATGGGATACATTTTATCCCGAAATTCCCGCGGGAACGGGTACAACGCGGGTAACACAGTGGGGCGCGGCTTGTGTAGAATAAAAGCAAAGTGTATCTGTAAACGTAGTTTCAATTCAAAATTAGTAATGTTCGCTTTAACTTAAGAAACCAGTATGTCTAAATATTATTATCACCGTGCTAAACATTTATGAAATACTAGCAGCGCCCCACGGTTTCGACCGCGTTCCCGCAAGAATTTCGCGATAAAAAGTAGCCTATGTCCTTTCTCAGGCTCTTTACTAACTGTGTACCAAATTTCATTCAAATCGGTTCAGTAGTTTTGGCGTGGAAGCGTAATAGACAGACAGACAGAGTTACTTTCGCATTTATAATATTAGTTAGGATTTATATTCTACAAAACTGGAACAGTTGAAATGATCTAAACATCTTTTACTTTACAGACGCAATGCAATGCTATAAATTTCGATTTAGAATCAACTAAGCCTATGAAGAAAGCTGACATAGATTTATACGATGATATTTTGAATGAAATCACTGCAAGACGACAAATGTTAGATCAGGTTGATGACTATAAGTATGCCGATGATAACATACTGACATTTCGGAAGAGAAGGTTTTTCGAAAAAAATGGAGCCAAGTTTACACCGCTATTCCTATATTGGAAAGGTATGTATGTTCGTGTAGGTTATGGCTAACCTTGATGTCGTCTTAGACCGCCCAAAGGCCTCCGACACGGTCTGACGATAAAAATAAAATAAACCAGGACCGACAATTTAACGTGGCTTCCGAAGCACGGTAGTGCTCAGATAGAAATGCCACTATCGGTCACCCATCCAAGTAGGGGCCGAGGTACACGTTGCTTAGCGCACCGTGCTTCGGAGAGCACGTTAAACAGTCGGTCCCGGTTGTTGGTTGGCCACTAGCCTACTCGAGATGAATTAATTAATGAATAATAATTGTGTTACAATATTGTATTCACTTTTTTTTTTCAGATGAACGTGACTCGCTTGAAATTAGAGATTTAAAAGAAGTTATTTAAAATAATCTCTCTTTCCGATCTTTCTCACACTTTTTTCCTAACTCGTGTCCCATATAGTTGATTTAGCCTTTCCATTTTAAGATATTATTAAAAACAATTCAATTAAAAATGTTACAAATAGGGCTCCAATAAGTCCTAAATGGAGCCCTATTTGCTTATTAAACTTGAAGTAATTTCTCGAAATAAATAATTAACGAACTGGCCAACTACCTATTTGTTATACACTTATCCAATCAGCTCTTAACAATATATAGATAAAACAAACCCCAAAAATAAAACAATTTCGTCTCTGACCCCTAAAAAGAAACTGCCCGGATTTCCAACCGGATACCGGATTAATAACATTGTCCGCGGGTGTGACCGCGGCTTTAAAACTTTTATGTCGTGTGGAATACGCCTAGCTTAACCGGTTCAAACAGGATTATTTACTTACTCGATATTGATGAGTTTTTAATTCTTCGCCATTTTGGGTTGAGAGGACCAATTTGACATTTGTTTGTAGATAGTTAGAACTTAAATTAGAATGAAAACATTTAGATTGATTGATAGGATTTACTACTTTTTCGACCTTTATTTGGATGGATGGTATTTCTCTGAGCGGAAGGCATGTTTTTTCCGTCTTATGCCCATACTCAGAGACGACAAATTCTTCTTTAATAGAGATAAGATTAATGATTTTTGACATGTAAAGTATGAAAAAATACGCCAATTAGTTAAGTGTCGATTTAATGAACGTTTCTGAGTGCGGCAATTAGTTGTTATAATCATTAGACTATTTTGGAAGCCTGGAAATTAGCGTGTTCAAAAAAATAAAACAAACGTTATTATAACGATTACATTTAGACATATCGCCTTTATTATATGTGTAAAGTTGTAGACATAACTAATAGACAGGTAGGTGTACACATAGACAGGCTAATAACTCCAAAACTTCGCACCCATTGTTCCGAAAGAAAAACTTTTAATTAAAAACATTACTGTCTATACAGCCACTATACCATACGAGTATAGTCCGACAAACTTTTATAGGAGCCACAAAGAAAGTAAGTTAAGTATTTGGCGAGTTAGCCAGTATCCGCGGGAGACCTTTACAAATAGGGGTCCGCAGGCCCATAAACAAAGTTCCCTTGACTTGTTATTTATCTAATTATGTACTGGACACTCACTTTGTTCGGAAGTTAAGCGGTCGTTGAATTTGGTCACTCTCAATAGATTATTGTTTTGAAAGCTTCTGTACTTTGAAATATAAGTTTTGCATCCATTTTGGGTAATATAATATTTCATAGGAAAATTGAAACAGACTATGGATTTATTTTTATTTACGTCGGATGAGGAATCTAACCCTTTAAAATGTGGATAAAATATAGCATTCACATTTTGAATTAAGAATAGTTTACACTTTGCTTTTATATTACATGTTTATCTGACGTTTCGGCCCTTTTACAAGAACAGTGGTCACAGAAGATTGAATCAGTATAGCATATTCAATTCTTATCTGTCTCGCTCGGGTTTTTTAAGCTCGCCAGGTTTAACTTGTCAACTCTTTAAATTTCAACGACGCCTTATAAGTTATTAATTTAAATTATTCAATAATATCCATTTCCTATAATATTCCATCCGGAACCCACCCTTTCCTTTTTAACCGACTTAAACAACGAAGAAAGAAGCGAACCTCCTTTCTCAGTTCAGTCGGTATAATTTTTCATAAGTTAAATTTTCTAAGCCCCTGCATTGTAATTTTCAACTTCAGCACATATCCATGAAGATACACAACAGTATGCTCCTATAAAACATCTTCAAAACAATCCCTAAAAGCTTACGAGTATAACAATTAATACGTTCTACAGCAGATTACAAAAACAACCAAAGTAGACAACCGAAGTCCATCGACCGCCTTAGCCCGGCTCAGCGGTGGAAATTCGAAAAGTTCTCTCATTTGCCGCCCGCATCTGACCGTACGGGATTAGCAACACAATAAAAAGAGTAGCTACGTGTTTTGATGCTGAAATAATTGTAGAGATGATACGATCTGAGAATGTTAGGTAATAAAGGTCGGCGACTTTTTGTAGCGATGCACGGTCGCGTCGATGCAGTCGCGTTGCGGTCATGCAGTCACTTCGCAGTCTTCCCTCATAGCTACGATTCAGTCTCATTGTAAACGGGCACAAAGTTATCACTTATTTTAAGTTAGTGACGGGTTGGAGTCACGCGAGTTCGTCGATGCACTCGCGCGCTAATGGACCAAGAGCCCGTGAACCCCAGACCTTCGTTATTTTATAAAAGCTGAAAGTTTGTCAGCGCATGCTCCCAACACAGGTAAGAACGATGAACTATTATGAAGTTTGGGTTATCGTGGCTTTGGCAGGTATACGGTACTAAAGGTCAATGGTCGAAAACACCAATTTGGCCATCAATTTCGGTATCACCGTCAAAGGGTGACTTGTACAACTCCTCAAGAGCTTTCAAATGACATAGGTCATGTCACTGTTGAGCATTAGGATCAGCGTCCATGGCATAGGCCAACTCCAATCTTCGGTGGTCGAAAACACCAAGTTGGCCGTCGATTTCGATGTTACCGTCAAAGGGTGACTTGTACAACTTGTCAAGAGCTTTCAAATGACATAGGTCATGTCACTTAGGATCAGCGTCCATAGCATAGGTCAACTCCAATCTTCAATGGTCGAAAACACCAAGTTGGCCGTCGATTTTGATATCACCGTCAAAGAGTGACTTGTACAACTTGTCAAAAGCTTTCAAATGATATAGGTCATGTCACTGTTGAGCATTAGGATCAGCGTCCATAGCATAGGTCAACTCCAATCTTCAATGGTCGAAAACACCATGTTGGCCGTCGATTTCGATATCACTGTCAAAGGGTGACTTGTACAACTCTTCAAGAGCTTTCAAATGACATATGTCATGTCACAAATCACACTTTATTATTTGATGAATTTAGATCGGTATTTTACACACCTTTAGTACCGTTTATCTGCCAAAGCCACGATAACCCAAACTTCATAATAGTCCATCGTTCTTACCTGTGTGTGGGAGCATGCGCTGACAAACTTTCAGCTTTTATAAAATAACGAAGGTCTGGGGTTCACGGGCTCTAGGTCTATAACGAGTTAGCTAGTGGATCGGTGAGTTCAATAGAAAGCTGGCGAGCGAATAATTTGACATAGGTGACGATCAAGTCCCAAAAATTTAGGGTTCAATTCAAGGGCTTTATATTCAAACTAAATCCATGGTTTTTGTTTCACCGCTACAATATAATTATCATAACATTAGTTCATCTTATCTTTGCGCGCAGGCAAACCTTTCTTCGTCATATCAGTTCTTCCCTGTGTTAGTGCCAAACAAATGAAAGTTAATTACAAACTTACGCACACACGTAAAGATGAGTTGAACTACATAATCAATAGTATACCATCTTTACTTAACATTGCTAACAGCTCTTTAAACCTAACTAGCACTCCGTATATAAAACCACACAATTTGTATCTTACACCAGTGATTCAAATCTATGTATTGCAATTTTCTGTACTATGTCACAGAAGCAGGCGACCATAATAAGTTCACCCACCCTTCTACAAGGGGTGTCCTGATTATGTCCTTAAAAGCATGTCACTCTACCACTATTTGTCATATGCTAAGTGATTTTCCTGATACGAAATGTAGTTCAAGAGACTGTCGCTACATCGCGATTTTAGTTAAAAAATAAATATTTTACAAGACTAATTCACACATGGTTAGTTGCAATCGAAGTATGTTCTAAGCTTGTATTATGCTTGTAGTCGTTACTTGAGCCATGTCAGAGGCCTTTGGCGGCTCAATAACTGTGACACCAGGATTGGTCAGGTTGACCATCCACTCGATAAGAAGAAGAAGAATTATGGAATCTTACTAACTGATAGAAGACGGTTCATTTGAAATGAATTGTCAAACTAAAAGTGAATTTGTCTAGTCTTTGTCTTTGTCTAACAAGCAATTATTTATTTATGAAAACAAAACAAAAAACTAAAATAGTATAAACTTGAATGATTTCATAAATATTATAAAAACGAAAGAAAATGTTTAAAGTATTACTGGAAATTAATAAAATAGAATAAATAATAAGAGGTTAATATAATATTGAAGAGGGATACCTACGTGAGTGCGAAAAACTATACTGCGAAAATTACATCGATACATCGAAAACATTATACCGAAGTATCAATAGTGCGAAGAAAGATTATTTTATTGGAGCTTGCCTTTTATCTGCTGTCTCTTGGACTACGTTGAACACACGCGGATATGTTGAATCATTCTTGTGAATTATGGTTACAGAGTACTTCTGCACTTTCTACAATTTAGTCTTGATTGATATTGATTTAAGTACGTGACAAATAACATTTATTTAGTTTTTAACCGACTTCAAAAAGGTAGGTTCTCAAAATGTCAGATTGTTTTAAGCTATTGCATAGCTTCTATCGCGGGCCTTGAGCGCGGGGACCGAATCCAGAAATTCCGTAACGAAAAAACCTCACGCAAAAAACCTAACGCTCCCCACTAACGCCATCTAGTGATAGAAAAAACAACTATGCAATAGCTTTACCGCGGCAGTCCCCGAGTGCCACACGTCTTTTTTCATAATTCATATAGATTCTCAACAAAAGACAATTCTTATAAGCATTACTAATCATAATCAACGATTAAGTACTTGACAAATTTGTTATACATTATGAAGTCAAAAATCAGTCTAGCTAAAAAAAATAACATGCTATTGACGACTCTGAGTACAACCGCATGAAGCATACATATTCTCAAAATCGCCTTCACAACGCTGCCAGCACTTGTTCCTTTCTTGTCTAACCTATAAAACTTTCAACATCAGTCCAAAAAACAAAGACAAATCAGCCCCAAACAAAAAGCAAACACTTGTAACAGAATACAGATCAAAATTTATGATGGACTAAAGAAATTGTAGTCTTGCAATATGGTGACAAAAAGGTAGCATATCATAAAGAAAGAGCAAATGTATTCAAGGGGCCCATCCGAGTGTCCTACGCATGTGTCATAGACAGTAGGCCCCCGGGACACGGGACAAAAACTGAATATTGCAGATATGTTCCTGTTATTGTTGTTTGTCTCCATTGACTTGCGGCCACTTACATTATTCAACTTGACCGGTACGTTAAATTTCCAGTGACAGTGCCGTGATTTTGTAAATATGACAGACTGGCAATTGATAACGGCCGAAGGTTACTGAATGGTTTCAAATATGCGATTTATCATCGTATATATTTCTTTTTGTATACAGCTGAAATCACCAAGTCAACAGACCTAACCAATATTCTAATGATTAAATCCTTTGTTTTTACAATTCGCCGGTAAGTATTCTGTAAACTACTTACTACTGTAAACTAAGATACTAAAACTCAGCGACTGTAGAGGCACACAAAGCATTGAATATCAAATTGTACCGTACAATACCATTTTCTCTTTTAGTGGTAAGTCTAAATATTTTATATCTACTCTTCTCGAGAGATTTTATGTATATCTCTCCATTTCATATGAAATTTGAAGGTAATAGGAAGCCGTTATCCATTTATATGAGGCCTGCACCCTTGAGTTAACAAAATATATTTTGAAAGAATAAATTTTGTCTTCGAAAGTTTATGCTAGGCCTGCTGAACTTGGTCGTTCGTTCTTACACAGAACGAAAGAGCGAGTAAGCAATATGTACAGAGTTTTCCAGAGCAATGCACGTGAACAGTAAAACGCAGGTTACCGTCGACCGTAGTACAATGGAAACACACAATATCGTCTTATACATAATGTATAAGGGAGGACTAGTTTCAATAAAAGGATTTTTTGCATGTTCCACTCAGTCGACGATATTGTTACGTCGTAAAGTCATTTTGCTTATAGCCCTACCCAAATATTCTTTAAGTGTAGACTATTTACTTAATAGCAATGAAAGTAGCCCCAAATTGGGTTTGAAAAACTATTTTTCTTCGTTTTTGAGATAATATTTTGTTATAGAAGTGAACACTTAAGATGTTTTTGTTAATATTTTTTGGCATTATATATTCCGATGTAACTTTATAGTTATGTAAATAGGTAAAGACTCTGGCTGGGGTGCCACGGTGCAAGAGACGTGTGCGATTGCAACTAGGGATAACCAGAAGCATAAATCTATTTGAACTCTCTTACACTATATTTCTGTTTTTTTTTAAGAAAAGTCAGTCGATCGTCGGCTCTCTAACATAGAGATCATAAACTCTTTTAGCGCTCATGGCTAAGTTTGACTACGCCATGTCAGTACATAGCAATTGTTAAATAACGTGCAGCTCAATCTCTACCTGGATGGATAGCCGATATTAGCATTTATATCTGAGCGCTACCATGCTTCAGGGGGCACGTACATTATCGGTCACGATTGTTTCAATCGATAGACTATGTCGGAGGCCTTTAGGCGGATTAAAAACGCGAAACGCAACAAGGTAGACCACTAAGGGTCAGTTCACACCGAGACGCGACGCGGCGCGACGCTGCGCGCACATTTTTCATAGAGCGACTCAGAATATATTTTATTCACTACACGAAAAGATACACATTACATTGTGAGAATTCGCGACGACGCGCGGCGTAGCGCGAAATCATTGGCCTCTTTGAGTATCGTCGCGTCGCGTCGCGTCTCGGTGTGAATTGACCCTTAAAGTAAGTAAGTTCGAGTAGGTCAATGACCAACCCTAGAGTTGGAGATTTTAGACCGCCTAAAGGCCTCCGACATGGTCTAACGACATCCTAACCTACACTTACTATCTTAATAACAAAAAATAAAGTTTATTACGCACCTTTAAGCACATTAAATCGTCCTGTAATATTTACTTTATCACATTGTGTATAGTAATTCAGTTTAACTCCAATGGATACCCAGAATTAACTTTGTGTTGATTAAACAACGTGCGCCGTAGTCGGGTTTGCGTCCGAGATGTATCAGTAAAATTGAATTTATCAGAATATTTCAATTAAATGCTGTCGGTAGATGAACGGAGAGCTTGTTAGTATACGTTGTTTATATTAACAATACGTATTATGTTTATATTAATATTAGGTAAATTTAGAGGTTAATAAAGAGGTAAAATTAGTAATTTTGTTTGTTTGTATATCGGCGTTAATCTCGGGAATTATAGCATAAACTTATCTGATTGTTCAAATGCGCTATCTAATCTGCTCTGGAAATGAAAAACATAATTTAGCCACAGTCTAAAAGAAGTTTGATTAGGCTAGTTTATAACCAGAAATACCCACGGGGCATCACGAACAAAACCGCGGTGCGTTTCTAGTATGTAGCACGTAAACTAGTTGGCAATAAGTATTTCAACAATTTGCTTCGATATTGATTTTCGCTGGTAGTTTAATGTATGTGTATTAGAAGCGTGAAATCTCTACCGAGATATTGTATGCAGATAATTGATTTTACACGAACTAGAGTGGAATAAAAGTCACTTGTAATTTTAAGAACTGATATCTTCAGTGAGATGGGAGGCCTTTGCCTAGCAGTGGGACATTAGAGGCGAATACTTTACGTTACTTTTTAAACCGAAGGAGGAAGTTCTCAAACAAAACATTACAAAAAATCTAATATATAAAATTCTCGTGTCACGGGGTGTATGGTTGAACTCCTCTGAAACGGCTCGACCGATACTCATGAAATTTTGTGTGCATATCGGTTAGGTCTGAGAATTGGACAACATCTATTTTTCATCCCGAAATTCCCTCGGGAACGGGTACAACGCGGGTGAAACCGCGGGGCGCAGCTAGTATTATAATATAAATGCGTTGTGATTGGTCGTTTGACTTTCGCACAGCTTCGCTCTGCTCCAATAGAAAATCACCTTAAGATATGGTTACGAACCCTACAAAGAAGAGCCAAAATCGTCACAAACAACTTGAAAAAAGAGTAAGTAAGTCCGAGTAGTTTATTGAACAACCCGTGTCGGAGTTTTAAGACCGCAGGTCTCCGACATGATCTAACGATAGAAACAACCGGGACCGACTGCTTTACGTACCATCCGATAGCACGGTAGCGCTCAGATAGAAATGCCACTATCAGCCACCCATCCAAGTAGGGGTCGAGTTGCACGTTGCTTAACAATAGTAATAAGTTAACATCGCTTAGCTAAACTACGCCACGAGCGGTACAAACAGAAAGACTTTTCCATTTGAAATATTAGTATGATAACCCGAATTCCTAACCGATGTCACATAGATAACCCTTCCATGTATGGAATGTGCATTATTCCATGAATACCTTGCTGTTGCGTGTTGGGTTGCATTTAGTTTTATCTTTGCATACTTATTACTATATTACAATATTTAATATCTAAAGTATGTGATATTTGAGTTATTAATACCTAGATACTTTTTAAATGATAATTTAAGACCGTGTGCGAATTTAATGATATTAATGATAAGGAAAATACAAACATCCGAATTGAGAACCTCCTCCTTTTTTTGAAGTCAGTTTAAAATGTTGTATATTCACATATTGCAATAAAATGACCTCGACCCAATCTTGTTATTATCTAAGATAAAGATGCAATTATTGCAATCCATGCTAGAGAAGCCTTTGTCCAGCATCTGGGATCTTACATACCACTTACTTGCTACTTACAACACCTGTTACCGTCACAAAATATTTCACCACACCCTCCAACTTTTAAGCACTGGATTTGTACTGAAACTCCCAAGCACCTGATCAGATATGCGAGTCACTTCATCGGGGGTAATTTTTCCTAATAAAACATAAATTCCCTGATGAAGTTTGAGTGATCTTTCGGTAGTTATACCCAATTTTATGAGCCAACTTTGCCCGTTTTCACGGAACGGAATGAGCTACCGAAGATGTGAGAAGTTTTATACTTTTATCCGATTAGTGGATTTTACTGGTTTATTAACCACTAGCTGCGACCCGCGGTTTTACCCGCGTTGTGCCCATTCCTGTAGGAATTTCTGGATGAAAAATTGCCTATGTTACTCGTGGATAATGAAGCTTTCGAATGATGAAAGAATTTTTAAAAACGGTTCAGTAGTTTTTGAGCCTATTCATTACAAACAAACAAAGATTTCCTCTTTTTAATATTATTATTAGTGTAGACTAGCAGTGCCTCACGGTTTTACCCGCGTTGGGCCCGTTCCCGTGGGAATTTCGGGTTAAAAAAAATAGCTATTATCTTCCCGTTGAATGTAGTTATCCATTACAAAAAGAATTATTCAAATCGGACTGGTAATTCCCGAGATTAGCTCGAATAAACAAACAAACAAACTATAAAATTTTACCTCTTTTCTCTCTTTTTACGTTATAAATTCGCTGTTAGTCTTTTATAGACAATTTTAATAATATCAAAATTATTCAGTAAACCTACACTAAAGTATTTCCAAACTTAAAATTTTATACACAAGACTCTAAAAGCCAAAATATATAGTTCCTAGAATCAGCAGACTGTTCAGTTAACTTATTAGGGTCTATGCTTCATAACTTGTGATTTGGATCAGATAATACTCGTGGTTCACCTCGTTCCCAGAGTTATAGGCTGGTAACATATTCTATTGAAATGTGGACAATAGTGGATTAGGTTTACGGTGCTACAGTGCAAGAAGCAGTGACGGCAATTTGCGTTTTTAAAAATAATATGAGGTAATACCATACCAATAGGTGTACGTTCTCATTTGTTCTCTATCTTGTGTTAATATTAAGAAAAAGGCTTTTTGTTAAAAAAATATTTGACTGAGAGCCCCGGTTTTACCTGCGTTCACAGGGAAACAGAATTTGAACAAACAAACAAAAACAGCAAATAAATATAATAACCGTTTCCTTTGGAATTTCGGGCAGAAAAATATTCCGATTAAACGTGGCAACCCTAAGATTTAGGGAATCAGATTGGTAGTCTCTGAGATTAGCGAAATAAACAAACACTTCAGCTTTATTATATTACTAGCCGCGGCCCGCGGTGTTAGCCGCGCTGTACCCGTTCCCGCGGGAATTTCGGGATAAAATGTATTCTATGTGTTATTCTGATGTACAACCTATATTACTGTAAAGTTTCATCCCAATCCGTTTTGTAGATTTTTCGTGATAGAGCAACAAACATACATACATCCATCCTCACAAACTTTCGCATTTATAATATTAGTAGGAAGGATACATCTAAAATAGTATATCATCGTCATGTAGATAGCCTCTCAACTGATCTATTTCAAAGACTCCAACTCGCACTTAAGTAGCACAATAAGAGATCTCAATCAGTGGTTATCGAGCGGGTTCCACCTCATCATCAGGAGACAATGGCTGGAGTCGGTTTTGTAATGGTAATGTAGCCGCGACCCGATGCAAATTGATGAATAACTAATCTGCTTATTGAGATGCGCTCAGTTCCGACACTTTCTCATCGATTTGTTGTAGCTATGGTTAGGAAGGTTTATATACCTACTACTAATATAACTGTTAAAATTTCAGTACTAATATAACCATTATTTCAATGTAATAACCGTATATAATAGTGTAAAATCGGATTTACACTATTCAACTTAATTATCTCTATAATATAAAAATCAATGCCACTTATTTCGTTGTAATTGTATAACTCAAGAACGGCCTCACCTATCCAAACCAAATTTAGCTTTATTCGGACTATTTAGTAGATGGTTTGTGTGAAGTTTGCACAAAATTGGTCACAAAATTCCCACGGGAACGGGGGAAAACCGCCGGGCACAGCTAGTTGTGAATAAAATAGACGGACTAATTAGATTGAAATTGGGTATTGGAAGTAAAGTAAGATACTTTTAATACCAGACGAAGCTTGGAGAAAATTAGTTTCAAATAAAACATTTATCTTTTTTAACATCTTCAGTGATGGAAGTAACTAGTCTTTTTGTAAGGAAGTTAAGAGGAAAATCCTAAAGACTAAACTTAAAGTCAATGCCAAATCTCTTCTTCTTTAAGATATTCTGAGTGCGATTTAAAAATAAAAAGTGTTTAAAAAATTCTAAAACTTCCACTGAAGATCTCGACTTCCTAAGTTCTATGTGAAAAGCTTAGCGGGCGCAACTTTCCTGAATCGTTTGAAAAATTCAATAGATTACCAACTTTCCGACTATTAGGTGAAAACGATAGTTTTTGACATATCATTTTAAAATGAGAGCATTTTGTGCTTTTGAAGATTCCGTAGCATCGTAGTCAAAGGTAAAATTCGTAGAAGTCGTAGCAACGTAGTCGTAGCAGCGTAGCACTGAATAATCACTACATAGTATAAAGCAAAGTCACTTTCGGCTGTCTGTCCCTATATTATATACTTACTATGTATACTTAGATCTTCAGAACTACGCAACGGATTTTGATGCGGTTTTTTTAAATAGATAGAGTGATTCAAGAGGAAGGTTTATATGTATAAAAAAATCCAAAATTCCCACAGAAACGGCCACAACGCGGGTAAAACCGCAAGACGCTGCTAGTAGATCATAATTTATTAATATATTGTAGTAAACAAACATTATAGTAGCCCATATCTTCAATTATAGTACACTTTAGAAATTCACATTTATTTTAATAAACTCCTTTATAATTTGACTTCATAAACCGGAAAAACAAAATAACATTTTTAACAAAACCCAATTCTATTTAGACAATGCAAGCCAGACACAAACATAGACTTATCTCGCTCAAAAACAAAAACATGGTAAGTGAACAGTAAAAATCGCAGTGGAACTGTAAAGGGAGCCCTCTAATGGTGGAGTATATTTTTGTTGCAGAGCGCGTTGGTTCGCGTATCTATTCATCATTTAATTTACATTTGAGCGGCCCACCGCTCGCGTTCGGGTGTTGTCGATATATGGGACGAAGGAACTAGCATTTTATATTTTTGTTTTGATTATTTATTGTATTATTTTAATTTTTTAAAGCTTTATTAAAATTGTTCTGTGTTTTTATGTGATAATCACGCGCGTGCTAAGGACATTGAATACGTTTTACTTTTAGAAAAAATACAAATTACAGTGTGAAAATGCAGCCTAGTATCATTATTGACACTCTTAAAAAACTCTTGTATGTTACGTATCTGTTCTCTCTTTCTCTCTCTGTCTTTTCTTAGCTATGTGTCTCATATGATGGCGAGGTCAGTTACATATCTATTGTAGAGAGCAAAAACTTTTGCCTTTGGCGGCTCTATAACTCTGACACCAGGATTGGTCAGGTTGACTATCCACTCGATGAAGAAGAAGAAGAGCATAAACTATCTCAACTTTTAAATAATTAATTTATTTATGACATTTTAGGACCCACAAACAATTTTAGTCAAAACAAAGGTTTAAAAAAAATTATCAATTTATATTCTAGACATTAGATTAATAAACCGTGATGACGCCATTATTTTTTGCGAATAAATGTGTTACATTGTAAGTTTCTCTGCATACATATGTAGTTTTACATTTATGTTAGCACGTTACTCAGTATTTCTTCTCAGCAGTCACTCGCCATGAATCGCACACCGGCACGTTTTTGTTTCACCGTGAATGTTAAAATATATTAGTTTAAAATCGATATGTTTTAGGACCACGCCTGCGACTCATGGCGCTAACAAACACACTGTATGATTTAGAAAACTACAGTGACAGATTTATTTTGAAGTTCTGTAAAAATTAGAAAAGCAAAGGAAATACATACATAGTTATTATTGAGAAACTTTTTTAAATAGTAGTTTATAATCAATAGTTTTGGTATTCGATTGATACAATTATTATATCAACTAAGCATACATAGGGATAGATAGACAGACAGACAGCGGAAAGCGACTTTGTTTTATACTATGTAGTGAAGAAAAACCAAAGAAACCAAGATTAAACCGCATGATTAAACTAAGCATATTTCCATTTTATGATATTAAAATCATGTATTACAACAGAGAAACATAAATTAGGCTCCAGAGCGTTACTCGAATAAATTCGTAATGAATTCTTCGGTGCTTGCACTGTAATTCCATTACCTACATTTCCAAAGACTAAACTCCTACCACGTATCTTTCTAGACTTTATTTTTGTTTCTGGTCACCGCACACTATTTAATTAGTTAAAAGCTATCTTTGAAAATGTTCTACAGAAAGTGTGGATGTTATTAATACCTAAACACATTACATTTGTTAACTAACTTAATTGGTACTGTTTTCTTAATGAAAATTGGGGTTTTCTTTGATATATCTTACAGCGATATTTTTCTTTATTTATGGCTTGCTATTTCAGTTGTTAAAAATCATGATATTATGTATTCAAAGCGAATGTATGACTTCGGATTTAGACATGAATGTAGTTGTGACACTAAACCAACCAAACCCAATGAAAGGAAGAGTGACGCCAGGATTTGTCAGGCTGAAGTCAATTAGAGGATTTTATCACCGAGAACTGTCAGGTTGCATCCAAACAGAGTTTTTATTACTTGCTTATGTCAAGCTGCAGTAATCACAGCTATATGCTGTCAGGCTGCAGCCAACAACCGCAATGTCGCCTGCAGCTGAAGCCCACCTCAAATTGATTTGTCCACGGTTTTCTAAATTAATATTAGTATGACATAAATTATTAGGAAGATTGTGTTTATTTTATATTTTATTAAAATTTATTTTTAACTATCCTAATTTCGGAACATAAACGTATAATTGATAAACACTAATTAATGCACCAATGATTAGGTACTATCAACATCACAGATTTCGATTATCATTTGTAAACAAAATAATTGGTACTAGTGTTTATGTTTGCTTAATTAATATTCGGTAATGTATATTGAATCCTTATCTATGCTATGGAATTGAAGTGAAATTAACAGATTGGATGATTTCAAAAATAATTTGAAGGCGATTATTTTATTAAAAAAACAGGAGAACAATGTGCCGTGTTTAGTTTTAATAGTATGTATTTTTCTTTTTATGAAACACTAGCAGCGCCCCGCGGTTTTACGCGTTGTGCCCGTTCCCGTGGGAATTTCGGGAATTTTTATACATAAACACCTTCCTCTTGAATCACTCTACCTATTACAAAAAACCGCATCAAAATCCGTTGCGTAATTTTAAAGATTTAACCATACAGACAAACCGACAAACAAACAGACAAAAATAGCGACTTTGTTTTATACTATGTAGTGATTACAATATGTACATAGAGACAAAACACCTTCTTTTATCTTCTTCATTAAATTCGTATCGAAATAGAGAGAGACAGAGAGAGAAAAATATATGTCTTTAGAGAAGAGAAAAACTAAGACAAAATATTTTTGGCGTCAGAAATCACAACTAAAGTTTACTTTTAAAAGCTACATCAGAATCGGACTATCAACACACAGATTCATCAAACTTAAGTATTAAGTAAATCACAACGCATTGAATTGGTCAAACAACGCATTGACACTGTCAAAATCTTTCGTAATGCGAGCTCCGCATAGCTTCGCTCCGTTTGGATGGAAATGCACACAGAGCGTTTGTCCACCGCCGCCGTCACCGTCACGTCACCGAGAACGAGATGACGGCGCCGAAGTAGCGGTACATACATTTAGAGCGTTTTACTTTAGCTGCGTGTCCACCGCACATCCGTCACGTCATATTAAACTCGGCCCGAAATAATCTCGTTCTCGGTGACGTGACGGTGACGGCGGCGGTGGACAAACGCTCTAAGGGTGCCTGTCCATTGAAGTGGAGCGAGGCTGCGGAGCGGAGAAACGGAGAAATATTAACCAATAGCATTGCATAAAATCTCCGATCAGGTATTTATGCAATCCTATTGGTTAATATTTCTCTATTTCTCAGCTCCGCAGCTCCACTCCGCTTCAAAGGACATGCACCGTAATACACGATCAACACAGGCCATGCAGCACATGCCTTTCAAACTTATCCTCACCCTTCAGTTTAAAAAAGTATCAACAAAACACAGCTCAGACCCCAAGCAATAGATTACCGGTTAGAACATTCGTCAATCAATAAAGACAGACAGACAGACCGTATGTATAGAGGACATTAGCTAATGGATACACTGAGATAGGTCATGCGCGTAGTTTGAATTATTGTAATTGCTGTCGGTCCGTTCGCCACACGTTTTAAGTAATCGTTTTATGTTGGTTTAAACGGTTGATTGGTGCAATAATTTTGATTGGGATGTATTGATTTTGGGTGTTTTCATTAAAAACTAGCTGTGCCCCGCGGTTTCACCCGCAGCGCCCCCGTTCCCGTGGGAATTTTGAGATTTTTATTCCTTATTTTTCTTATATAAAATCCTTGTCCTGACAATAAGGAACACATTAAAAAAAGAATCATCCAATTTGGTGCAGTCGTTCTGAAGTTATGCGCTTAGCAACACATTTTGCGATTCATTTTTATATTATAGATAAAAGTAGTAAGTAGTAGTGTCCTCAGTTTGGTTAGGGCATTGCAGGCTGAATCACCTGATTGCCCGAAAAGTAAGATGATTCCGTGCTTCGGAGGGCACGTTAAGCCGTCGGTCCCGGTTACTTTCTACGGATAGTAGTCGTTACATGAGCCATGTCAGAGGCCTTTGGCGGCTCAATAACTCTGACACCAGGATTGGTCAGGTTGACCATCCACTCGATGAAGAAGAAGAAGTAGTAAAAAAAGTATAAGCCTATAATGTCCCACTGCTGGGCAAAGGCCTCTCATCTCATTGAAGATATCAGTACAGTGAGGAGGATTAGGCGTAATCACCACGCTTGCCTAATGCGGGTTGGTGGTAGAGGCCTCTCCACTCTCTTTCCGCATTATATTAAGTCTTTCCGGAAGGAGTCTTACTATAGTTATATATACTTACGTCAAAAAAATCAAACACAATTTGTATAAAAGCAACACTTTTTCCAAAAGCGATAGTTTCAAAAGTGTCACGCCAATACTTCGGTACATTTTATTGGAATGCGTCCAGATAGTATTCTGTCAGAAGCTGAATGGACAGGCTCTGCTTTTAAAGGAAAAAATGAAAGCACGGCTCGAAAAAGACCACCATTTAAATGAAAATGGTTCTGTTATTTTTGGCTCTTAACCTACCTACCGAATACGTACAAATATAAAACTGATACTATTTTTTTTATACAATAATAAATATACCCGGACAAATTCACACACGGTTCATTAGACCCAAACTAAGCTCTAAGCTTGTATTATGGACTCTAACTAACTGATACTACTACATATACATACACAAATACTTTATAGGAATATATAATTGACACCCAGTCGTCGTCGCCAACATCTATATCTTCACATATTGTTGACTCCGGGCGGGCATCGAACCTGCAACCCCCGACACAATAACTCTCACTGCCACTCTTCTTGAACTTCAATCGTATTTGAAATTGTTTTAAACATATATTTTCTATATTTTATATCCCATTCATGACGAAAGCTATTTCTAACTCAAAAATACTCATAGAGACTGCTACTTAAGTAAATATAGATCTACACAACCCAATAAAATAAGGCCAAGTTAAAAAGTACAGCTTACTCAAATAATCCTTTATCCTATCTAAGACATAATTCTCTTTATTCCCCACACTTTATTCGCACTCACACGCTCACATTTTTAACAATATCTCAACTACTAAACTCTAGGGAATCATTTTGTTTTTATTTGAAGTCGATCGCGTCGAGTCATCAGTTTGGAGTCCCGCCTTTTCCCTGTTAAGCTTCAATGAGATGTTTTAACTTGCTTCGTTTCGGAAATTACTTACAAAACTATCCTCGGTAGAAACAGTTTTAGCTCGATTGTGATTTGAGGTCTTTTTGAGGGTTTAATGAAGGCTTGTGTTTATATATATAGTCATGTTTGCTTGTATGTAAGGGATTATCTTTTGAAACATCATTAGATTTCAAAAAATATTTTTTTGTTTTTGAAAGTAAAGTTAAACTGTGGGTGTAGCTCGTTTGTGTTAAGATTGAAAAGTGAAAGAAAATTCGGGAAGGTTAAAGGCTATTTTTCATCCCAAAATTCCTACGGTAACGGGCACAACGCGGGTAAAACTGCGGGACATTGCTAGTTCTAAAATAATTTTAAAACAGTTTATTGAATTTGTCATCTGTGCGAACACAAAGCACAAGCAGGCGATCTAAATATTGGAAATACTTTGTAGATAAAGGAAATGAACACGACTAACAAGCGACGCTTCTTTGTAAAATATTATTCAGTTTGTTTAATACTGCACCTTTCTACTGGTAGCAGGTGAATGCATTTTCAAATGTATTTTCAAAAATGGATTTGTAAGTTTCGAGTACTGTTTTTTTACTGATGTTAAGTTATTGATTATAAGTACTTTCGGTTTATGTATTTTAGTTTATTTTCGTAACTAGAATACATATCCATAAGTTCATTTATTTATAATATTTATTTTGATATCTCTTATGCACCATCCCTTGTCACCGCTTCGGTGGTCTAGTGGTATGTACTTGCCTGCCAAGACTGAGGTCGCGGGTTCAATTCTCAGATCAAGCCCCAGAAAATATCAAATATGGCTCGGGTATGAGATCACCAACCCGTATGAGGCAAGCGTAGTTATTACGACATCTTCCTCAGTGTACTGATATCTTCAGTGGGAAGAGATGCCTTTGCCCAGCATCGGGACATTACATGCTAATACTTTAATACTGTTTATGTACCTACCGTCTGCTAGGCGGTCTAAAAACTCCAACACCAGGGTTGGGTTCTAATCTATTCGAAATGAATTAATGAATAACAAAATGCATCTATAGTAGGCAAAGTTACATCTTTCTCACGTGGTGATGATATATTTCCCTACGTTTTGAATCTAGTCAATAGCTTACCACTTAGATAAGAGGCTGAAATACCTAAACTAGTTTCTACTTCTACCTCACAAAACTTAAATTAGCAAACCTTGATACTACATTACCTCTTTTACCACAGCATATTCAACCCAGAAGACTCTAGAATTCGCTCACGTATGTAGAAAGAAACGTGACCAACTCCCGACCAATTAAAAGCATTTCCTTAATCATTACTAAGCTAATAACCTCACGAATACCTTGAAACACTTGAACTCCGAACAGTTACCGGTTCACGATAGTTTATTAGAGAACTATGGAGTTCTTATCCCCTTATCGACTCGTTGTAACTCTAACAAGTTCGACGAGGGCTGTTGAAGTGCATACTGCGAGCAGTAACCTCTGAATTTATCAAAAACTGACTGAAGAACAGATTAGTAAATTGTTACTACGTATGCTGAAGTCTTTATTTACCTGAGATTGGTATAAGTTAGAGGCTTTTCATAAATATTAGTATGTTTTGGCTATTAAAAGAATTCGCCAATTTTAAGGGATTGCTACAGTGTATAGTGGCGGTGGTGAGAAAGAGAATAACTGGAAACGCATAACGGATAGTAGTCGTTACATGAGCCGTGTCAGAGGCCTTTGGCGGCTCAATAACTCTGACACCAGGATTGGTAAGGGGTTGACCATCCACTCGATGAGGAAGAAGAAGACTGGAAACGCATTATTAGCATTCTCAAGCGGTACTTTTAAGGATCCAAAAAATATACTAACATCTCTGAAGACACATAAAATAAAGAACCCTCCAGTGTTTCAATTAAAACTTATACTCTCCTCCTATACTTTGTAAAAGAGTTCGCACTGTACGCACACAAAGTAGTGGCCCGAAGTAATTAACAAGTAAAACTCTACTCATTTTGCGGAGATTTCGTTAGCAAAACAGTTATTTTGGAAGTTTTGTTTATAGGTAGGTGGGCAGGGGCGGATTAAGGGTATTGAGGGCAGTCTATTTAAATGATCGGAGGAAGTCGTGTTCAAAAATACCAAAATATATTGAGTACTAACAGCATCCGGTATACCCGCGACGGGATAAAAATCACATCTATATCTAGAAACCATAATTTAAACAAAAATGTATTTTTTAAATGACTCAAGATTAGTGCGTTCCATATAACGAACAAATATCTCATTGTGAATATAAAGCTACATGTACCTCGGTCAATTATTAGACGGGCAACCGATTCGGTCACGAGGTTATTCAACCCCTTAAACTTCCTATTTCGTCTCTGTTTTCCTGCCGCATTTTGGAGGTAACATCCACGTTAATAATAGGTAAGTAACTACAGCTGTTCGCAAAGAAACACGCGCCAAGTTCGGCATTTCCGAAGATAGTTTTATGGCCTCAACTCCAGTTAATAATATTACCTACTTACTACGTTTTGGGTAAGTTGCCTGTTTGTAAATATCAATAGTAGTAGTAGTATTAGCCTGTAATGTCCCACAGCTGGGCAAAGGGCTTTGATCTGATCGAAGATATCAGTACAGTGAAGAGGTGTAATCACTACGCTTGCCTACTGCGGGTTGGTGATCTCAAACCCGAGCCTTGTTTGAATTAAACCTCATCCAAACCAGTGCTTTTTAACTGGCATTACTATGCTATAGAACAAACGCATTATTAAGTGTAGTTCATTGTCCACTTCTTACTTTAAGAAGTAATGTATCCATATCTTAATACTTTACTGATATTGTCAGTGAGATGAGAAGTCTTTGCCCAGCAGTGGGACATAACAGGCTAACACTATCCTTTTTCCTTTTTTTATTTATAAATAGAATATCTATACTAATATAATAAAGCTGACGAGCTGTTTGTTTGAACGCGCTAATCTCAGAAACTTCCAATCCGATTAGAATAATTATTTTTATAATAGACTAGCTGCGCCCCGCGGTTTCACCCGCGTTTTGCCCGTTCCCCGTGGGAATTTAAGAACCGCTCGACCGTTTTTGTGAAAACTTCACATATCTACTAAATAGTCCGAAAAAAGTATAAACATTTGGTGAGCCCGTTCATGAGTTATAAAATTATAACGAAAATTGGCATTGATTATGTAGAGATAGCGACATTCAACGGAAAGATTATAGCCTATTTTTAACACCGCGGGGCGCTCCTAGTACCTAATAAGCCTATACAATTTACATTCTAATACAAAAACAATAACTTCTTAAACACATTATAATCACTTGTTCAAGTTTATTACTAAGACAGGTACTATAAAATTACTTCGCGAAATATTATGATAAACTTGAAAAGTTTTCCCTACATAAAGTTTATTTATTTTAGCAAGTTGCAGGAAAATGTGCTTAAGTTATGATTGGAGATCCGTGCCTCTGAGGTGGATGCATGGCGACGGATTGTCGTGGACACACTCTGTATAAGATATACTAGCAGCGGCGTGCGGGTTTACCCAAGTTGTGTCCGTTTCTGTGGGAATTTCAAGATAAAAAACTATTCTATAACCTTCTCCTTGAATGTGGCTATCTATTACAAAAAGATTTATTCAAATCGGACTAATAGCTCCTGAGATAATCATGATGAAACAAACAAAAAACTGTTTTAATTTCGTTATAAGTAAGTCTATCTTTTATTTGCCTACAATTTGAATGATAGCTAAGAAGATTTCCCAATCAAAACACCTATCCAATAAAAAACAGAATCTAAATAGATTTACCAGAGTGACACTACCACAAGTCAACTTAACCCCGCTATTTTTATCTGGTTAAAATGGAACTATATTATTTTCAACGTCAGTCAAGGTAACATCCACACTATTTTATTAATGTAAGCAAATTCATTCCCCTGCATTCGTTTTCAAGTTGTTCTAACTTAAACAAAATACATTCATGAGACGAATATGTTTCTAGAAGTTTTCCAGAGTTTCGCTAATGACGTATCGCACCGGACTTGCTTATTTAAATTTGAATTTTAAGTTCACTTACATAAATGTGAAACTTGGAATTAAGTTTCGTAGTTTGAATATGTTGGTTGTTAGTTGTTGCTGGTTATTCCTTGTGAAAACTTAATTATATCGAACCAGTTGCAATACACTATTAAGCAGAGTTCACTGTTTTTCACCGCGCGAGACACATTGCGATATTAATAAATATCAAATGGTTTGTCACTTTCTGACATACGCAATTTTCCGAAGAGCAAAAGGGACAAAAATCTTTATAACAGTGTTTTAGTAACAGAGCGTTTATTATAAGGTCCATAGTGCGGTTGCGGGCCGGATGTCACACTGGCCCGCAATGGGCCCGCTAATGACCCCACTATGTGTGTCAGTGTAAAAGTTTTTTATTTTATCAATGCTTGCTTAAAAAAGATACACCTGTTTTCGTTCAATTATTAAATTACTGTTCACTCAAAACTGTTTAGAAAACTGAGTAGTAACACGTATTTTTAGACACGACTTTGAGAATAGTTGAAAACGTCTTTGAGAATGGTATTTTAATTTTATATCAAGGATTATTTCACTCTAAAAATATCAGTAAATAAAGAAGATGCTATCATCCTGATATATAGGTCCTGTATATATAGCGGAAATTAAAATTACCTTGACAACTTCCATCTTCATCCAAAAAATAACTCCAAATCCGAAAAGTCTAAAATTCCAATCATCATATCTTACCTTTAGAAAAACGTCAGCAAAAATTTAATTATAACATCCCCAACGCAATAGAGAGGCCAAACTAATTGGAGTTATCAACGAAATTCTGAGGCTTTAAATAATGAGTTTGAACAGTTTCGGTAGTAAGAGGATTGCTTTGAAAACCATCTTTAAGCTCGAGCGCACACGGCCATAAAATGCTACGCAGTGTAGAAATGTTGTACTATTTTTAAATCAATGGAAGCGTTTGAATTAGGCCTTAAAATAATTCCTTTTTTAAAAATTGGTAGTGATCATTTCAGTATAATGCCATAATTATGGCTAATACATCGGTTTTTATTACGAAACTTAAAATGATTGTAGGTAAGTATTTAATGTGTAGCTGCGCCTACAACTATGCCCCTCAGCTACGCCGCACAGCTACCCCACAGCTACGCCACACAGCTACGACACACAGGTACTTCACACAGCTACGCCACACAGCTACGCAATACAGCTACAACCCACAGCTACGCCACACAGTTACAACACACAGCTACGCAGTACAGCTATGTCACACTGCTACGCCACAAAGCCCGCAATGCCAACCCGCATTATCATCAAACCAAAAATATATGCATTGGCATCAGTTTTCTCTCGTAGTTTGTGATGATCTATTTTGTGTCAACGTGTCAACCGTATACGGCCATTCTAACAGAGTTGCTTTGAAAATCGTCCTTTAAATGTATGATGAGTATTTTAGGATTGTGCGGTCCAGTTAGGCAATAGTTAGCAGGATATCACTTCGCAGGCTCGGCTTTGTTTAACAAAGCGTCTAATACATATGAAGTTAATAGATATGTGGGAGCTTTTTCGAACTTTTGTGCTTTTGTAACCTTTGGTTTTTGTTACAACTTTGACCGTAAAGCTGGTTTTAAATATGTGATGTTATAGGTTGCGTGGTAGGGTGCCATTTTACTTTGGTGTCCACTTATAAGATCAAAGCGCTCGTTGCGTAGTTTGACTAAGCGAATAGTTCGATGCGATTGTTAAGCAACGTGAAGCTCGGATGGATGGGATGGGTGGCCGATAGTGGCTTTTCTATCTGAGCGCTGCCGTGCTTCGGAGGGCACGTTAAGCAGTTGGTCCCAATTGTTGCAGTCGTCAGACCGTGTCGGAGGCCTTTAGGCGGTCTAGAAACTCTGACACCAGGGTTGGCCACGAACCTACTAGAAATGAATGAATGAGTGAATAATATCAAATCTATACTAATATTATAAAGCTGAAGAGTTTGTTTTGTTTGTTTGTTTAAACGCGCTAATCTCAGAAACTACTGAACCGATTTGAAAAATTCTTTTTGTAATGGATAGCCACATTCAACGGGAAGGTTATAGGCTACTTTTCATTCCGAAATTCCCACGGGAACGGGAACAACGCGGGTAATACCGCGGGGCGCTGCTAGTGTGCTATAAATAGCAATATATCATATCGACTTAGCATAACAAAAATTGTAGTTCTTCCTTTTTATCTAAAACTAGCAGCGCCCCATGGCTTTACTCGCGTTGTGTCCATTCCTGTGGGAATTTCGGGATGAAAAATAGCTTATGTTACTCGTGGATAATGTATCTTTTGAATGTTGACAGAATTTTTAAAAACGGTCCAGTTGTTTTTGAGCCTATTCATTACAACCAAACTAACAAAGTTTTCCTCTTTATAATATTAGTGTAGATAATACATTCTTTTTTGATTGTCCATGAACTTGCAAACAACTAATTTCAATCTAAAATGATTCGCCTATTATTGAAAACATACAAGGTGTCCCGTAATGAGTGAAAAATCGAGAACCAGGACATTTCAAAGCGTAGAAATGTTGTATTCTATGAACAGTCTACTGTTATTTAAAACGCCTTTTGCAAAGAACATATTTGAATAATCTTGTATTTAATTATATACGAATATTATATTTATTTTATTATTTTAGTTCTATTTACATCATAATCTTTACATGTCTCCTCAAAATTCATTGTCCACCATTTTCTGAAGTCATGTTTCACTGTCGTCGTTTTCTCGCGCTCGTTCAAAACTTTGCACAAGTTACATATGTCATCAACGTCTGGTTTCTCTTTGTACACGTAGTGATTATGCCATCTGGTGGGCAAAAAAGGAATTAAATAAAAACTGCTGTTTTAACAATAATAAATTATTGTTTATTTAAACGGGAACTTACGTACGACGGAGACTACTGTCGAGAGTTCCTCGACACGTTTCGGTCACATATGGTGGCCATTATCAGGAGGTGGGTGAAGCGCTCGCGACAGCGTCTCTCCCCGCACTGATTCCGTTTAAATAAATAATAATGACATCAACGTACGTTTCAATTAATAGTAAAATAAATTATTGATCATAATTTTAGTTATGTTACTAAATTCATCTCTCAAATTGTACACTTTTAATTTCAATCAAATAACCAATTCTTTGTGATTGGAAACGCACCCCGAGGTACCATAATTGACTGCAGGTTGATGTTTGAAATACGAAAATAAATATTTATTAATAAAATCTTTGAAAATAAAATTAATAATTACAATCATGTTTTGCTGGTCAGGGAATCGAATTTTAATCGACTTCTTAAAAAAATGAGGAGGTTTCTTAATTCGACCGAATTTAAGCTTTTTGTAAAAATAAAGTATACTTACTTAAAATAAGATTGGTACTCTTCTTGGCTAATGACGGCTTTATGAACCAAATGAGCTACTTGAGTCGCATTCAATTCTCGTGCATTTATATACGAACCAGGCGGTAGGAATCTGTAATGAAGTAAATAAAACGTACTTAGACATTGTTAATTGCAAAACTGAATTCAGAAGTTCTATACGCTTCACCAAAAATCAAGTCAGTCTCTTCGGATCTTAGGATTTACTAAAATAACCATCGTAGGATGTATTTTAATGTAATCATTAGAAAAGGTCAATACGGATTGAGTCTCTGACCGCCTTCGACATGGTCTAACGATTGAAACAACGCGGGACCGACAATTTAACGTGCTCTCCAGACCACGGTAGCACTCAGATATAAATGCCACTATTGGCCACCCATTCAAGAAGGGGCCGAGCTGCTCGTTTCTTAACAATAACAATGAATTAACATCTGGCTTAGCTACATAAACTACTCCATGAACGCTTAACGCGCGATGCACTGGAGCGGGCTAGTGCAACGTTTTTTTGTGCCATCCATACGAAGAAAAAGTGTTAAATACACTACAACTTACAACTTAGTATACAACAAACAACTTACCTAGAATAATTAGCTCCACCATACACAATAGGCACCGTATAATAAAGTAAAGGATAGAGCAACTTCTCACTAACATAATCGTCACTGATAGTATCTTCAAACGATAAATAGAAGAAGTATTGCTGTTCTAGTACATCTAGACATTCATCTATCAGATGTTCAGGGCACTTCTTCTTACCGCAATCTCCATATGTGTCTATTTCATAATCATACACCCTCAAAGCGGTAATCAACTCATGGGCATACTCTTCTCTCCTACTAATTGTTTTGCAGTTCATTACAAACCAAGCGGCCGCTTTTCTTTTATGAGCCAGTCTATGGATCACACTCATCGGGGTCTTCTTCATCGGTTCTACCCATTTCATGTCCACTTTCGGACCTACAACTTTGCCTTGAAGATCTGTTATTATTAACTGAGACCATCGGATATCAGAGTCCAGCTTGTACGTCCAAGTTAAGTTGTAGTACGAATCGAATATCGGGTCACAGATAGGAAAGTATTCAGAAGGCTCGCTCCCTGTAAATATGTACTTTTGATCAAACGAGCGCAACACTGGTCTTAAATCCGCAAATGTTTCAACATCAAACAAAATAGCATCGTAATAACTAGGATCTATCAACAAACTCTTGCCGTAACTAAAAAAACAATTGATATATTCACAGTTACTTTTCACAAAGGCAGTTTGACCCGTTTTGGTGAATAAGTCGGGTCTATGGAATAGTCTGTTCCATTTTAATATAAATTTTATATCTGTCGGCATTTTTTCTCGCTTGTAACTATGGAATCCTATCTGGCGTTTATTTCGCGAGTGCGTTTTTATCTGTCTTAATATTTTTATTAAAGTGCCCGGCGCTCGTAACATATACTTCAGTTCAATTTCTTCGTGTGACTTCGAAGTTACGGACAACTTTACGTAACGGAGTATCAGAATCACGTATGCGCACATTATAAGAAATTGCAGTACTTTGTGCATGGCTCAAGATACAAACAGCTACTGAATTGCACTGGAGCTAATCAAATGCGAAAGTATTTGTAAACATAATTGTCTTTTACTGCGAACAATACGTATTTAAAATACGGTGTAGAGTCGGTATTTGTGTAGTGGAATGCAAATATAGTGGACATGGCGTGTGTAGGCAATTATACTAAACAGAAAATGAAATATGAAAGCGTTTTGTTCGGACGAGCGCGCTGTAAGCACGACCGCACTGCATGAGAGCGCATATGCAAATGACGACAAAGAGACGACTGACGAGTGGCGCCACCTACCGGTGTACATACGCTTGATAGCGGATATATTTTAATTTTGTTTAGTATGCAGTTTAAATTTCGAAGGTTTTACACATTTTTAGGAAATATAGTCTACTGTCCATTGTTTGTTTCAATTCTCTATTGTTTTATCAATTAATTTGATGCTTTTAGTTTCTAAGTTTTTCAATTGATGTAATTGGGTTCCCGTTTTAATTGAAATAAATAAATTACAGTCCTAGAATGAAGTTGGGGATGCCAAAAAGCGCCGGCAACAGGCGTCTAGTGATTCTTTAAATGACCTTGACCGTTGATTGACCTTTGACCTCTGAATTGCGTTTTCCAGTCTTTACCACTAAGTCGCAATTGCACTTGAGAATAAATACGACGAATACGATACAATAAACATCCATCCATCCTTATTCCTAAACTTTAACGTTAACAACAGTATACATATTTATCGCTTAGGTAATGTGCATATTCCTTGCATAATAGGCCACATAAAATTTTCATTAAACTTTTCCGAAAGTATTAACATCGAAGGTAAGTATCAAAGCACGAAAGAGGCCAATACATCACCTTATAAATGTTATTCGAGAGTATACGCGGTATAATTTGAAATTCTGTCTTCGGTCGACGCAAACCCGGGCAACCGTTAAATGAATGAACTTTTATAAGTTAGGGTCGCGCCAAGTTGGCCTTTAATACCGACTTCGGCGCTTCCTTTATGATGAACACCGACCTTACTTTTAATGACTTTTTGCTAATATTCAGAGGCTCGTCGAAAAAAGTTTTCGGTGAAACGTGGTTTCGATATTTTTAACACGCCCCGCGCCGCTTTTAGGCTTTTTATTAAAAGTAAAAAGTTGTATAATAAATAGGATTGCTATTGGCTTACGAGTTTAAATGTTTGTAAACGGTTTATTTTGGTTTTGTATTCAATTAGGGTGAGCTGTGGGATGTTGACTTGTTCGGATGTGTTAAGGTAAACTACTGAGTTCAAGAGAGTTATGTATGTACCTATAATATAGGGAATTTATATTTTTTTTACACAGACGAAGTCGCAAGCAAAAGCTACTACTAATATAGTTAAGGAGTTTATTTGTTTTAACGCTTTAAAACTATTTGTCAGATTAAAAAAATATATTTTTGTATGGCAACTCACGCATTTACGATGTGAATTACTAAAAGGGTCCCGTTTTTTCCCTTTGGGTACGGAACCCTTAAAATTAGCCCATCAAAAAATTCCAACATCGACTGTTAACAGCTTGTATCATCAAATTAATAATTCAACTAGTACCCGTACAACCGGATAGTTTATCCGGATATGCAAATCCGGACAAGTTGTCACCGTTCCGATAATTCACTATTCAGTCAACAGATGTTCATCTGGCGAGCCTATCGAATCACTTGAATAGTTCTATTCAAATAACTATAGCTTACTATACACAGTTTATATTGGTCAAACACTGCAAGTTGTAGTGGATTTACCTTAAGATGCCTGGTATGACAGATGTCAATTCAATACAGTTTAATTCAAATCACAGATGACATTTGGTACATAGTCCAGTGCCTGAGAAAGGACATAGGTTAGTTTTTATTTCGAAATTCCCGCGGGAACGGGTACAACGCGGGTGAAACCGCGGAGCGCTGCTAGTAGTTACGGTTGCGATTACGTATTACTACGATCTGCCATTATAAAGTAAGTACGTTTTTTTCCCACGATTTCTCAATTGTTATTGAAATATCAACGTTATTGAAATTAATATTTTGATTATGGAAGTGTATTTCACATTAGTTTTTCGTTTTGTTATCCTAAACATTACCTATCTTCACTTTCACTTCCTATGTTATTTTTTAAATACTATAAACGTTAATAATTTCTCATAATAAAATCGACTGACCAAAATATTAAGACTCATCTCTCAATCTCACTGTTCATCTACTTATTTCAGTGTAATGGAGTCCTAATAACCCTGTAAATGTAACCTTGTAAGTGCTAACGCGATAACGACTCGTTAAAACATTAAATAGCCATTAAAAATTCCAACAAAATCATTACACCTAATACAATTTCAATTGTTAAGTTTTACCGCACTCTTTAAAATCTTCAAAAGTAACGGAAATTCTGAGAAGCGGTTTCTACAGAATGGCCCCTGTTTCACCCTATTAGTAATAATTAAATCTAACTTCAAAAAGGATTGGTATTCGAAAGGGTTTAATTTTGAAAGTTGGCTACGTTTTAATTCTATGTAATTACAGCGGGGAATTAAATCGAATTAGTAATGTATACCAACAATTATTATTTTGCGGTTAATGAGGCTGGGTTTGGGAAGTGTAAACGAATATTTTGATAGCATTTTGATTGTTGTTCAATACGATAGATAACACTTAGGTTTACTAAAGGTCTTCGCTCTTCAGTGGGTGTACCCGTTGCTCTGCATCAAGGACGACTGTAAAATTTGTAAAATAAATTGATAATCTTGGCGTTTGAGACAACGCATTTGTCGCCATTCAGTTGTTTTTATTTCGCATAGCGTAGCATACGTAGTGTTCGTTGGGGTCTAGAACGGGTTAGGCCAAGAGCAATGTCCAGGACTTCCTGCAGTAATTTCCACCACGGGAACAAGTACAATACAGTTAACGCCGCGATTAAATTAAGTAATGGATGATTGTCGATTTTCAACTGCTTGAAGCTTCAGACTTGACCAATCTTCATCGATCCAAAATACATCGAAACATGAGAGAGAGTTATGGAGAGGATATGAGTAGAATATGGAGTGTCAGGCTAAGCTTAAAAAATATTTTTTGAAAGTGTACAAATAAAAAGATAAAAGTTCCAAGAACCAAGTTTTAAGAGCCATAACAGATGAAAGTTCTTAAATAAATTCACAGTAGTCATCGTCGCGGTAGCAGCTGTGGCACCGTGGCGCTCCGTACCGGATGCTTCAATCTGCTAATAACATTCTAACATCCATTCACTTAATACAACCAAAGCAATAACTTACTTGAAAAATCTTCAAAATTAATAATAAAAAATGATAAGATCATTAAATATTCAAACGTAAATTATACAATTCGAATCTACTCCCGTTAATTCCTGACTGGGTGACGTCACGGCCCCTCGATATCTTGAATGTAAAATTATCGCCGCCCGCCCAACTCAGCAGGTTTTTTCCATTTTAATAAAAATACTGGACAAGTGTGTATTGAATCATTTTGTGGAAGGTTCCGTACACTTATCTTATGCTATTATAAGCTTAAGAGTAAAAGTAAACAGTAAAAAAAAAGACGTGTGGCACTCGGGGACTGCCGCGGTAAAGCTATTGCATAGTTATTTTTTGTATCACTAGATAGCGTTAGTGGGGAGCGTGAGGTTTTTTCACATGAGGTTTTTTCATTACTGAATTTCTGGATTCGGTCCCCGCGCTCAAGGCCCGCGATAGAAGCTATGCAATAGCTTAAAAAATAAAAGAAAACTAAATAAGAATGCTAAAAATATTACATGCTTTATCATACTAATCTACTAACAGACGTGAAGCCAGTCCATCATAATTTTATTAAAAAGTTATGTCCCACTGCCGGGCAAAGATTTCTCATCTCACTGAAGATAACAGTACAGTGAGGAGGATGTTTTTAACACGCTTGCTTACTGCGGGTTGGTGTTCAAACACTAACCATGAATGAAAAGCAAAAATAACTGTAAAAAAAATTCATTCATAGTTTACGTGTAACGAAATTGGTTTAATGAATAAATTAGCAATGAACACACAACGTAATATTATAAAACTAGCAGCGCCCCGCGGTTTTACCCCCGTTGTGCCCGTTCCCGTGGGAATTTCGGGAATTTTTTTACATAAAAACCTTCTTCTTGAATCACTCTAGCTATTACAAAAAACCGCATCAAAATCCGTTGCGTAATTTTAAAGATTTAAGCATACAGACAAACAGACAAACAAACAAACAGACAAATAGCGACTTTGTTTTATACTATGTAGTGATGTACTCAATGTACTATTGTTACTACTACTATTTACTATAACAATAAAAGTATGTTCGAGTAGACCAATTCTGGTGTCGTAGTTTTGGAGTCAGACCGCCGGGAAACAACCAGGACCGACAACTTACCGTTCCCGAAGCATGGTAGCGCTCAGATAGCAATGCCACTATCGGCGACCCATCCAAGTAGGGTTCGAGCTGCACGTTGCTTATCAATCGCAATGAACTAACATCGCTTAGTGAAATTATAACATGAGCGCTACAATGCAAAGAAACACAACAAGGAGAGAAGCCATGGTTACTTTTTTAGGGTCCAAGCGACTGCGGATCCCTAAAAATCTACAGACACAAAAAAATTACGTTCGTCTTGCAAATGTCTTGCTGAGTCTGTATTTTTTCAATCGACAAGATCTTTTTATTGAATTTGTCGTTTGAAACAGCGGTCGAGTGAGGTGATAATAAAAATCATTTTTCAACGATTATATTTTTTTATGTTATTTTAAGTTGTACCAAGCCGCAGTAGGCTAGTGGGGCGATTACGATTATCTTCCTCACCGTACTAATCTTCGGTGAGATGTGAGGCCATTGCTCAGTAGTGGGGCATTATAGGTGAATAAAAAACATAAAAAAAGTATTAGCCTGTAATGTCCCACTGCTGGGCAAAGGCCTATCATCTCACTGAAGTTATCAGTACAGTGCGGAGGATTAGGCATAATCACCACGCTTGCCAAATGCGAGTTGGTGATCTCAAACCCGAGCCATATATGCCTGAAAAGTAGGAAACATGTTTTCGCTCGACTCGAATTCCCTAATTCTCGAATTCCCGGAATTGAAGCCGGAACCCCAGTCTTGGCAGGCAAGTGAACCGCCACTAGAACACCGAGTCGTGAATACTTTACGTTTTCTTTTAAGTCGTAAAGTACTGATTTCTTCAAGGCGCTGAGAGGCGTTTGCCCTGCTGTGGAGGAATACTGGCTAATAGTTTATATTTTTATTGTAAAGGGCTTAAAGAAGGCCAAGAGCAGCCTAAGGCTTTCGTACTGCAAGTGCCAACCAAAGGAAAGCTTTCGTTCGAGTGAAACTTTCGCGTTCCGTTGATTGTAAACTCATAAACACACGCGGTGCTTTAACTATATTCCTGGTACAATTTTATGAATAGATGACAATTGAAATAATAATAATATTATTAAATGTATAGATAGACGATAAAACTACAAGGCCACTTTTTCTAAAAACTGTTTAAAACACTCATAGAAACTACAATTTAATGTGTGGCGACGCTTTAATCTTGAAAGCTGCGAATAGTTCTCAAACTTTTAGCGTTAACATTTGGCGTTAATCCAAAAAATTAATTGGAGTAAAACGGTGCTTAGCTGTAGCGGCTCTCAACGAGTAGAGCTGTGCTCAAGCGACGCGTTTCGAGTGTAATTAGTGCAATCAGTGTGAATCACGTTTTAGTCAAGTGTCCACAGTGTAGTGCAGTTTATCCTCTACCATAATGTTCATAGATTGACATACAAACTATTTTGGTCAACGTTCTAAAATAGAATAAAATTTGTTTATCAAATGATGATTCTAAATTGAAATAAGATCTTTTTGTATATTTTTTTGTTTATCTGAATTAAATGCCGGTTGTTATAATCGTTTTGCATTCCATTTTTAAATAAAGTTTTGTTGGTATGGCGTCTTCTGCGCTAGCGTCTTTGTTTACCGCATTAATAGCGCTAGATCGAATGAGGTTTTAACGTTTCCAAAACTGTTTAAAAATATCCTTCAGTAGATATTTCGTTAATTTTTTTCTACAATCATGTAAACATACAAAAAGACATATTACACTTTCATTTGTTATTGTTTAAGATTTGTGTATTACCTCTTAATTATTAACAGTTATTATATACTGGTTTCTTAAGTGAACACTACTCATTTTGAATTGAAACTACATTTACGGATACACTTCGAAACGTCAGATAAAAATCTATACTAATATTATAAAGCTGAAGAGTTTGTTTTGTTTGTTTGTTTGTTTGTTTAAACGCGCTAATCTCAGAAACTACTGAACCGATTTGAATAATTCTTTTTGTAATAGATAGCCACATTCAACGGGAAGGTTATAGGCTATTTTTCATCCCGAAATTCCTACGGGAACGGGTACAACGCGGGTAAAACCGCGGGGCGCTGCTAGTGTAAAATAAAAGCGAAGTGTATCCGTAAACGTAGTTTCAATTCTGTTATTATATTTTGTTAAAACGGGAACTTACGTACTCTGGAGGTTACTGTCTCTAGTTCTTCAACACGTTTAGGTCACGTCCGGTGACCTTCATCAGGAGGTGAAACGCTCAGTAACCTTTGTCGTACGTAAGTTCCCGTTTTAACAAATAATAATATCATTAACATACGTTTCAATTAATCTATACTAATATTATAAAGCAGAGTTGGTTAGTTTGTTTGAACGCGCTAATCTCAGGAAATACTCGTCCGATTTGAAAAAATCTTTTAATTTTCTAATGGATAGCCACATTCAGCGGGAAGGTTATATCATCCTGAAATTCCCACAGGAACGGGTGCAACGCGGGTAAAACCGCGGGGCGCTGCTAGTAGTAAAATATTAACAATTGGTCAGTAGTAGGGGCTAGTTAAAAGTACTTAACTAAATACTAAACTAAACTACGTGTCAAGTAAGGCTTTGTCATACACAGTATACAATACTTTAGCAAATTCACAATGGTTCGAGGAAATTTTATATCAAAAAGCTTATTACATTTCTAAATAAATACATTTTAAAACATGTTTTCGTTTACATAAAATTGGATGCATCAAAGGTCGATTATGTGATGGATTGATTAAGGCTAATCACCACACACCAACCTACGAAATAAAACAACCAAAATACGCGTACTCCGTAATATAATTATAATAAACAATAATTTTAAACCACTGTTAACAAAGGCTAAATATAATTAATCAAAAAGTGTATGAGAGTAGTCGTCGTATTGTATCGAATATATTTTTGAAATTCCTGACTCTGCTGGACGGGAATAGCAGATCCAGAACTCCCCTTTTTCTAGAAAGAGGAACTACTCTGACGTCATCATTTGTCACATCATCGCCCTCTTCCTTCTTCATATCTACTTCAGTTATGAAGTCATAGCGTGACATGTATAGGGGAGGAGGGGGTGCGGTCTTGCTTTGTCTAGGATCCTCCTCTTCACTGAATTCTATTAACGTCGTCGGTTCAACGAACGCGGTGTGATCCTCTTCATCGGATGAAACATCAGGATCGGATTCTATCTCGTTTGAGGCACTAGAGTAGAGTTTCGGCTGATTATTTTTGATTACGGCGGTTGGTACTATTTTCTTGGATGGATGTTGGTAGCTCGCTCGCTTTTTACTGGGTGAAGAGTTTGTAAATCTTTGCTGAAATTGTTGGTAAATTAGTAACCGGTGTATCTATCTATACTAATATTATAAAGCTGAAGAGTTTGTTTTGTTTGATTGTTTGTTTGTTTGTTTGTTTGTTTGTTTGTTTAAACGCGCTAATCTCAGAAACTACTGAACCGATTTGAATAATTCTTTTTGTAATAGATAGCCACATTCAACGGGAAGGTTATAGGCTATTTTTCATCCTGAAATTCCCACGGGAACGGGCACACCGCGGGTAAAACCGCGGGGTGCTGCTAGTTGGTAATAATTTGTATAAATAACTTTTATACGGCCATTGAAATAAATTCTAGATTTAATTAGTGAAGTTTTTTATACCGGCAGTGCCCCGCGGTTTTACCCGCATTGTGCCAGTTCCCGCCAAAATTTCGAGATGAAAAGTAAAGGGTCTTTCAAAATGGACGGGTCGATGTTAAAATTGAATAAAACAAGATGTGTGCAAGATATTAACGAAATTCATGTTTTATTTGAAAGGCCCATTTATGCCATTTCGGATGGAATATGACATCGTTCAAATATCCGCCGCGGCTTCGTATGGTGGCGCAAATCCGAGAGGTCCAATTTTTAATGACTCTGCTGCGTAGATCCGGCTGAATCTGAGCGATGGCCTGCGTTATGCTGAATGATGAATGGTTTTGTTAATAAGCAAAATTACCGTATATGGGATGACCACAAACCACATGAGGTTCACGAGGTGGCAATGCATCCACAAAAAGTTACTGTTTGGTGCGGATTTTCGTCTGGCGGCGTCATTGGTCCGTACTTCTTCGAAAACGACGTTGGCGAGGCCATCATCGTCAACGGCGAGCGCTACAGATCAATGATAAACAATTTTTTTTGGCTTGAATTGAACAATATGGACGTGAACGATATGTGGTTCCAGCAAGATGGCGCTACTTGCCACACAACGAACGACACAATGGAGATTCTGCATGAACGGTTTGAGGGTAGGGTTATCTCTCGCAGAGGTGACGTGAATTGGCCCCAAGATCGTGTGATTTGACTCCGCTAGACTTTTTCTTGTGGGGTTTTCTGAAGTCGCAGGTCTATGCCAATAAGCCACAATCGACCGTTACTTTGAAAACCAACATAACGCAGGCCATCGCTCAGATTCAGCCGGATCTATGCAGCAGAGTCATTAAAAATTGGACCTCTCGGATTCGTGCCACCATACGAAGCCGCGGCGGATATTTGAACGATGTCATATTCCATCCGAAATGGCATAAATGGGCCTTTCAAATAAAACATAAATTTCGTTAATATCTTGCACACATCTTGTTTTATTAAATTTTAACATCGACCCGTCCATTTTGAAAGACCCTTTAGTTCAAATTCAGTACAACAAGCATTATTCGAATACTACTGGAAGTTCTAGATTTACAAAAACTCAAATCTTCAGTTTTATTATATATTATAGATTCTATTGAAGCACTCGATTTTTTACGCTTTTAAACAATCTAAGCAAGTTCAATAGTTAAGATAAAGTTAAGCACAAAAGTTTTTTCACACACAAAACTGCAATTAAATTATAACTGACTCGGAGCCAATGAATTTATCAGTTCAATGTAAGATTTTTTGCCAAATAATGTGTATAAAGCTACGTCAAACTAAATTACCGATTTCATTTACATAGTATCTACTGCAGTAAGTGATTTAACTACTAGCTACCGTACTCAAAGACGTCCATTAAAGTTACAATTAACTAAATGATACATAAAATTTTCACCAAAATTAATATTTCATACATTAATTATGTATCAAAAACACACATAATTTTTTGTCAAGAAAGCATTTGACGTTTCTGAGTTTATTTAAATCACTTACTGCAATACTTAGTTAATGAAATCTTAATCATTAAGAGTAAAACACTTACCATTAAAAGTATACAAACGAAAATTGTTAACATATTTGTCATTTTCGATACAAGTGATGTTCGTCGCAACGCACCATAACTACTGAGGCGCAAACGTTTCTCGACATTAATATTGATATGAATCATGAGCATTGTTTGATATGAAACATTGTATTCAATCAAAGATCATTGTTTGTTTAATACCATCATTGTATTTTTGAGAACACAAGACCTCTTATTGATAATACACTCTTTGTCTTGCCGAGATTGTTTTAATACGTTAATTTTGATAACTTCGTTTTTAATTGCCAGAAGTAAATGAGATTTCATTCAATGAACGGCGTTTTTATAATTTAATATATAATTTTGTGTGTTTGTATGTTCGGGCTGATCTCGATGATTACTAGTAGTTACTTTTGTAATGGATAGCCATAAAACGTACTCATACTTACTTCTTTAACATGTATGCATATTAATATTCATGTCCATAGTTTTTTTAGGAATTTTGGAATTTTGTAGTACTTAGGTACCATCATGTCAAAGGTTACATCTACCTATACTAATTTAATAAAGTGGAAGAATGTTCCCTGCCTAACAAAATGTATGGGAGCAATCCCACTAAATCTGAGAAAATAACGCAAATGCGCTCTACAAAATTTTCGTCGTTTTTTCCTAAAAAAAGTAATAGATATAAAAAACCGAACCATCTCGTCAAAAAGACATTCACAATTTCAACTAAATTACTTTATTACACCTAAAAATATAAACCAGTAAAATTCGATAGCGCATCTAAGGAATAGCGAATTCAGTAGACAGGGAGTATAAAATCGCATTTGCCTGCAAATAAAAGGGAAGCCGAAACGCCGCGCACCGATATGAAATGTGTGTTTCCATTGTCCTACGGCATGCGGGCGGCAGATATCGACGTTAAGCTTTATATTGTTAGTAATTTATTCGTGAATAGTTCCGTTATCAATTGTTGTTGTTTTATTAATCCCTTTGAAATTGAAATGTTGTACTATTGATTGCTGGATTCTATCATTGTTATTGTGGTTGGAAGTCTGTTCTGTATTTATTCTGCCAAACGCCCGTACTCAGAGCCGTCAAATGCTTCTTTAGTAGAGATTTAATGAGTGATTTTGTATAGTAAGAAAAAAGGAGTGAATTAGTTTCGTGTCTATTGAATGTCTCGTATACTGCATTAAGAGACATTTTTAATACTTGACAATACTATCGTATTGTTAACAAAACGATTATAATTAAAATCATGGTCTTGTATTTTTATTGGCCAACGTGCTTCGCTACCGATGATAACAGAGGAAGTCTTTCACAATTCAAATTAAGAACATTCAACATTGAATAAGAATTGAGCCAGACGGTATAATTACTGTATTTTAAAAAACAATGGACACACTCATAGGCTCGCCGCCCTCCGTAAGGATGCTTATGATGCGGTGTTGCAGTTTATTTAATTTCCTCAAAGGCATTACGTGGAAAAGCGTGTTTTGAAGTGGCGCCCGCCCAGAGCGCGCCGCCCGCCCTAGCACTCGAGACACGCTCTTTTGTCACTTTATTACTTAGAGACTGTTTGACAGGTGAATTAGATTATTTATGTTGGCAAAAGATAAATAAAAGGCATGGTTTAACTTCGCTTTGACTCCGATTTCAATTTGATTAGCTGGATTTTGGTATGTGATGCTTTTTGGTTTGTGGCGTTATCTTTGTTCTTGCGATCGGTGAATGTACGGTTTATTAAACCTAAACTAAGTTATCTGTTCTAATGTTTATTATTTTCAGTGATTGTTGATGCACTGGAGTGAACTTATATGGAGGTTCATGTATGCCATTTGATACTTCGAAGAAGATAAAATGAATATAAATATTTTACTTTCAGCACTGCGACTGAAGTTGCGGTGAAGCGGAGCTATACGGAGCTCAATAAACCAATCAAAAGACAATAGAAATTGTCAACCAATACATTGTCAAAATCTTTTCGTAATGCGTTCTGATTGGTCAATAGAACTTCGCACAGCTCCGCTCCGCTTTTACAGAAACGCATGCTTAATACAAATTATTTTCATTCAATTTAATATTGAACTAGCTGTGCCCCGCGGTTTCACCCGCAGCGCCCCCGTTCCCGTAGGAATTTTGAGATTTTTATCCCTTATTTTTCTTATATAAAAACCTTGTCCTGACAATAAGGAACACATTAAAAAAAGAATCATCCAATTTGGTGCAGTCGTTCTGAAGTTTATGCGCTTACCAACACATTTTGCGATCCATTTTTATATTATAGACTAGCAGCGTGTAAACTCGCTCAATCTAAAACACCTTACATGCAAATGTCTTCTCCACCCGTTGCTCACCCAATCAGCGTCTCTTCACTCATTCCTCCCAAGAGACGTTCAAAACGCCTTTCATACAATCCTTTGAGGTGTTTCAGAGTTTTCTTTTGATACTCCTCATTGTGACAAATTGTATAAGAACTCGCTTTACAGTGATACCAGTGAGTGAAGTGATTCGATTTAAAATACTGCGTTTGAAAAGGTATACGTAAGGAAGTGGAGATTTTGTTTGTGTTTTGGTAGTTTTCTGTTGGGGTGAACTTATGCATCTACGTGTTAATGTCATCTATATTACCGTGCTAGATTAATACTGTTAGGTATAACATTCGATTTTCTACTAGCAGCGCCCCGCGGTTTTACCCGCATTGTGTCCGTTTCCGTAGGAATTTCAAGACGAAAAATAGCCTATAACCTCCCTGTTGAATGTGGCTATCCATTACATAAAGAATTATTCGGATCGGATTGGTAGTTTCTGAGATAACGGCGTTCAGACTAACAAACTTTTTAGCTTGATTATATTAAAGTATAGACCCGCCACTGGGCTACTCGGTTGTGCCTGCGGCGTAGTCGTGAAATTACTACATTAAAATAAAACAATTATTCTTATTTAAAAACGGAAGTATACGTAGGTACGGATTACATATTTGATAATATTAATGATTACTTACTGTAATTACGGTTATTTCGCTGCAACACAACAAGACTTATTACAATTAGTAAGTCACTAAGTTTGTGAAGGTTAGTTGCCAACCCTGGTAAAGCTTATAGCCCGCCTCACTGCCTCCGACACGATCCAACGTTTAAAACAACCGGGACCGACAACTTAACGTGTCCGCACAATTTACTAAACATGAGACGGGTCATTATCAGGAGACTCATTATTAGGTTGACTTCGGTGGTAATTTTTTTTTTTCAATTTTTCCGTTATTGACATGGTATATCAAATTAAGAGTTAATTTAAAACATATTAGTAGTAGAGGGAATCCTATAGACCGAATGGACATGAAGGGATTTAATTTTTTTTAAATTGTGTCCACCGAATTCAATATTCTTGTCACCGAAATCAAATATATCAAATAATGTATATTTGAAAGAGTGTTTTTTTATATATTATTAACTGCCTAAGTACTACCAAGAACATATGATCAGTAATAAATTGCAGGTTAATTTTACAATAAAACATTATTGTTTTTCAAGACTTATGCCCCATTTATTAAGTTATAAGAAACAAAAATCAACTTTGGATAGAAGCGACAATTATTATATTAAATGTAATTAAAAATAGTAGGCACCAGTAGGCAGTCTTAAACTAACAATACAGGAAATTAAATAAATCTGAAGTTTTAGTTGAGATCTAGCTTAATCACAGACAATTTACTTAATGATACTAAATCACTCCAAAAATCACTTAAAAATCAGTCTTTTCAACAACATCAACAATTATAGAAGGCACTTACATGACTAATAATATTTGTACTTATTTTTATTAAAAATATTAATTTCGTATTATTTTAACACAATTAAATAAGCTTTTAGGTGTATTAAGCACCCAGCATTAACATAACTATAATTTTATATTACAGTTTTCAATCCTTAATTAAAAAAAGTTATAATCCTCGTCACTGCTTTCTTTAGAATCTACAATTTTGGAGAATACTTCGTTCATTACTGTCGGAGCAATATTTTCACAATCTGTCGACACACGCGTCCAGAAGCTGTCACTTTCATGCAATCCGATGTCGGATGTTAAGGTATGGGACAAGAGCTGCTTGGTTTCGTAACATTCATCAGCAAGATTAACAAAATAGCTACTTCCAGGTTGAATCAAAATATTAGATAAAATTTGAGGTTTTTTAGATTTTGATGCACCGGCTCCGCTACACTTTAGGGCTTGACTTGACTTTTTAACCAGATCGATCTTGTCACTCTTGTTTTTGTTGGTTCTATCAGTCAGCAGTCTGTTAGTTTGCTCGCCTATGATGTATAATCCTACATGATACCCATGTTCGCACGACACTGAATTATTTTTACATTCACCTTCGGCGCAACTCATTTTTCTCATCGATAGTTGGTTGGGCTCATTGGCGTTCCATACTGCTTGATGAACTTTCATAGTCCCTGCAAATTGCTTGAGATCGGATGGAATCAACAACTCTTTTTCATAAATACCGGAATCGTTAATAGTTTTCGTTATAATACCTTGAACAGATTTGAGATGAGTCATCAAAGTTGATAAGCTTGTGATATCATTGCCTTGAGCAACTATTTGATCAGCTGTTCTTTTGAGTGTTGCACCGACACCATCTGGGGCTCCTTTTCCATGGCCGCTTTCTGTAAAATTCCATGTAATACTAGTCAAACTGGGAAGGTACCAGTGGAGTTTGCTGATTATATAAAACATTTTACGGTTTCGGTACTGGCCCGAAGGACTATCAGAAATGAAATGTAGTCTATGAATATTCAGATTTTCATCTTCGATGAATTTCAAAATTGGCAGTAAATGCTCCCAAATGGCTGGCGCATCATGGCGTAAAGACTCTGATAATGTACATATTATCGACTGAACTTTCAGAAGTCCATTTTTACGATAGTAAATGACCACGGTGTGCAGGGTTATTTGTTGGCGGTTACCCCCGAAATGGATGGCTTGAATTTCATTAGTATATTTTGTACTGTAATTTTCACTAAAATCGCAGTGAATTATGCACTCTTCATCTGTGAGATCGCTTTTCATTTTTTTAATGAACCTGTTCTGTGCGATCATAACTCCACAGTGAGTCATGTATGTAGGTAACATTTTTTCAAATTTTAAAATGATGTCTCTAGGGAAAGCATTCACTTTATCTTTCGCTGTATGAATGGTGGTTTTTGTTATTCCATTCTTGGAATAAGTTCTTTTACTTTTTTCCCAAATCCAGTAAAATAATACTTCAGCGTTATTGAATTCTTTATAGATTAAGCTTTTATCTTTGCAGTCATTGCACTTCCTTGTTAAACATGACACATTCGAAGAGTCACAGCACAGTGATGATAAAATATCTTTGGTAGATTTTTCTTGAATTAAGTTGTTTTGTTTTAACGCCGTCGCCATTAAATCCATATTTTCATGTTCAATACAAAGACAGGTTTCTCGTTTATTTACAGTAGGTTTCAGTATCCAAAACGGCCGTTTTTTGCAAAAACTGGAGTAACTAATTTTATTTTGGGGATTTGTTTGCTTAAACTTAGTATATAAGTCTTTTAAAGAATCATTTAAGTAGCGTCTTTGTTTTTTATCCTTTTTCTTGGTAATGAACTCCTTTTTTCCAGAACACATACGACTGTTTTCATCTTCTTCTAGAAAAGTTTTAATGTCCTCTTCCACATTATTTTTAATTGTTTTTATAGCGTCTGATTCACTTTGTTGTTTCATATTATCTTCAGTATTGGTTTTACTTGTCGGTTCATATTTTCTTAATGCAGCACTTTGGTTTTTTAATCTATATATCTGTTTTCGTTGTCGTTCGTTGACAGTCTTCAATTCATCAATCTTCTTTTTCTGTAACTGATACATTTTGTTCATGCGATATTTAAGTCTACGTATAATAACTTTGGTATTTAGTTTCTTGTTAGCCTTTGGAGTTGGAGGAAGTTCCTTTTCAATCACACGAACTGATGATCTGGTACATGGCTTTGAAATTGTACTTACGTCACTACTCGGACTCAATGGTGCTGGCCAGTCGCGATAAGCCTTAACACGCTGAGGTAAAGGAGATGAAACGACCGATGAACTTGATGGTAGCAAATCAACATGGGACCTTGCTTCAGTTTGAAGTGGTCCTGATCGTGAAGTAACCAAAGGATCGTCAGTTTCGTCGGTTGTTTCTGGTACGATTATTAGATCCTCTTCAAGACACCTCATCTCTTTGCGCCTTTTTTTCAAATTGTGTTTCTTGGAAGACATTCTACTCCTCTCCCTAAAAATTCGTTGTTGGCGAGGATCTAATTCACGTACAGTCTTTATCTTTCCTTCATTCTTCCTTTTAAAATACCGTTGCCTATCTTTCTCCTTGTGTACTGCGTAAAGCTCTGGATCACTCTTGATGCGAGCTTTCCGACGTCGTTCAGCCAATCTCTTTTTAATCAATCGATCTTCTTTTGAATCTGCCATAATTACAATACTGAAACAAGATGAGAGGTGATGAGACAGTTATATAAACGATCTTAAAATGTAAATAAATGACTATTCATTGATTTCGGTGATTTTAAAATTGATTTCGGTGCACCTTTTCCACCGAAAACACCGAAATCAAAGCCACTGAAATCAAAATAATGAGCAAAATCCTGGATATTTTCAAAAGTAACCCGATTTTTTAATATTAATATCTTTTATTAAAATCGAATACATATAAGACATGCTTTGATTACAATTTAAAAACATTTATTCAAATAGAATGTGGATAAAATGGATTCACCGAAATCAATTTTAAGGGTATACCAAGCCACCGAAAATGATTACGTACCTTAATAAAAGAGTGGCATGAAGACGCACAGACGTGTTATCCTTACTGCCGATGCGGCGCAACTGACAGTTTGTATTACCCGAACAACTATTCTCGCAGTCACTACACTATAGGATATATGAACCGATCGGTGCGTGCCACTGATATCAATTCTAAACGTCGGACGTGAATACAACTAGTTGTAACTTGTCTACTAAAGCCTATTATGGCGTGGAAATATTATAAATTGAGTTAGTAACTATCTAGTTGTTTGTGAACACATGCAAAACAGCGCCATGTATTGGGGAAAAAAAGATAAAAATTAATTTCCGCCCCAATACGGGGCCGGACGCGGCACCGAGGTCAATATTTTGGGGGTTTTTATTTTTTTAAACGAACTTTTATACTTTATTTAAAAAAAATAACACAGGCCCCTCCTAATATTTTGATCGTACCTGTTATAGAAAAAAATATCAAGTTGTTAGTTATCCATTTAGTACTGGATTTCGACCCGGACACGCTTATTTGAGGCGTCTGAGAATGACCCAGACTATACTCGTACATCTAGATTAACCAAACACCGTCCATTTAGCTAGTTCAGTACAATTACTAGTTATTAACTAGACTCGAGTCTGTATCGGTATATTATACGGTTATCTTGTTAAGCAGCTTCCTGTGAGGTCACTGCTTGAGAATAATGTTGGTGTCAATACACAGATCAGCTCACTATAACACGTCCCAAGGTAAGACGTAGCCCCGGGACTGGACACACGGGTCTATGGGATAGATAACCGACTGCAGTACTTCAAACGTTAATGAAAATTACAGTAAAATTATCGATATGTATAATCCTACTAATATTATAAATGCGAAAGTTTGTGAGGATGGATGTATGGATGTATGGATGTATGTTTGTTGCTCTTTCACGCAAAAACTACTTAACGGATTTGGATGAAACTTTACAGTAAAGTAGGTTATCCATCAGAATAACACATGCGAGACATTTTATCCCGGAATTCCCGCGGGAACGGGCACAAAGCGGGTAACACCGCGGGGCGCTGCTAATATTATATAAAGTAAAGTTTCTAGCTTTTTTGTAAGGGCTAACTAATCTAGGAAACTATCGAACTGATTTGAATAATTATTTTTGTAATAGATAGCTGCAATAAACGAGAATGTTATATGCTATTTTTCATCCCAAATTCCTACATTTTACTTTAAAATCTTACTTACTTTGAACTTTTCTAATACGTAATTATTTTATTACATTAGGACCTGTTCTCACTGTGGTTGGCTGCGGTTTTCCCCACAAGCATTGCAAATCGAGGAAAAATATAAAATTTGACTCAGACATTGTTTTTAAGTCTTATTCTTATAAACATACATACAACAACACTAAGATAACCATTAGTAGAAAATACCTGGATTCTTGCTTCTTCACATTTTCAAAATTAAAAAATCATTTAGTGCTATTTAAGAACACAAAATTGCATAGTTAAGTATAGTATAAAACTAAAAATAATAAAAAGCAATTCGAGATAGCTCAGCTTGTGATGCTCAGAGCATGCTACTCTGGGCAGCGCTGGTTTGAATCGAATGAATCGATGGTTATTTACACAGAGCAAAGAATCACCACGCGTTCCGGCGGTGATTCTATGCTCTGTGTTTATTTATGCCAAACCTTTTCGAAAAAGTCTTCAAAATAGTTCCCCGAACCGGCCGCCTGTGAGTCCCAACGGTCACAAACGTATGCCGCCTACGTTATCTAGTACACCAAGACACCTTTGTTCCACGACCACGAGCGAGGCACGACGCCGATCCATCCTCCTTACAATAGGCCATGCATCAAGTCGATAGCTATGCCCTAATCCGAGCCTTGTACACAAGCACAATGCTGTTCAAACACTGCGCCTGTGTGTAGTGTAATCAATCTGGGATTCACCCCCAGTCTACTATAGACTGGGTATGAGATTACTCGGTATTTATGGTTTGCCGATTGGTGTATCTTGCGCATTTGATTTTGGCGATTATCGGTTTATTTTATTTTGTACTAGCAGCGCCCTGAGGTGGTACCCGCGTTGTACCCGTACCCGCAGTAGTTTCGGGATATTTTTTATCCCATGTGTTATTCTGATGTATAACCTATATTACTGTAAAGTTTCATCCAAATCCGTCCAGTAGTTTTTTTTTCGTGAAAGAGTAACAATGCATCTTCACAAACTTTCGCATTTATAATATTAGTAGATAGAGAATTATTAGAGAGAGAGAGAGTAGAAGTAGATAACGAATTAGCTAACGACTTTCATATGTACAGATGGTCCATAACAATAATGCTAGAACCTTGTCATATTATATAATATTTATATTTCTAAAGTTATCTTAAAAAGTACTAAAGTGTTCAAAATTATATGGCCTTGTATATTAAAAGAATGTTAAAAGGTACTATTTTATATTTCCGAACGAAACCTTAACGAATTTACCTACATCCTCAAGGCTACTACGAGTAATTCAATAAAAACATCATCAACAGATAAGTCCATTATCTCATAAAAGCAAAAAAAGCGCTTGTCTCAAAACGAATACTAAGCGCTTTCGTTTTTAACAGATCTTTAAATCATATTAATTACTGGAAAAGTAATTAACGCTCACGGTATTCGTTAAAAACTAGTCGCGGCTCGGCGATGGCTGTGGGACGATGTTATTCGATAGAGATTCAGTATGTTTAGTTAACAAACTCTTGAAACGTAATACAAATAAAATTATTCTGATTTCATTAGGGGTTTTAAGTTATTTTTTAGAATCTTGTTGTAGTAGATAAAGATGTTAACAGTGATGGTATGAATTGCTCGGTTTGTTAACATTGTTGTCAATATAATAAAGTTTTAAGTAACAATTTAATCGACGATTACTCCTGAACCTTTTTTCTCTTCAGGAGTAATCGTCTTCGGCTGGAAAATTGACGACATTAGTCCACATCATAGACAAGTAAGAAAAAATAGATCGATTATGAAGCAATGTGTAGGTCGACCACTACTTAGATGGATGGCCGATAGTGGCATTTCTATCTGAGCGCTACCGTGCTTCGGAGGGTACGTTAAATTGTCAGTCCCGGTTGTTTCAATCGTTAGACCATGTCGGAGGCCTTTAGGCGGTCTAAAAACTCCGACACCAGGGTTGGCCACTAACCTGCTCGAACTTACTTAATCGGATGTCGGGTAACATACTGGGATTGCTTCAGTATCGCATAAGATGCGCCTCGCGGCAACATCTTGTGCTAATTGGTCCACGAGGCAAAGATGTTCCTACGATTTATTGCACACCCTATACTCTACGTTTTATGCTTGTCGCATATCGCATGATGAGTTAATAACTATTTTCTATTATGTTTACAGTTTTGTTGTATGTTTATTTGAATTAATTTTAACGGACTTCAATAAATGGGTTCTGTATTATTCATAGACAAGTAGCATCCGGCGGTTTTGCCCGCGAAGTGTCTGTTCCTGTGGGAATTTCGGGATGAAAAAAGTCTATAATTTTGCCCTTGAATGTGGTTATCAATTACAAAAATAACTGTTCAAATCGGATTGTTAGTTTTTGAGGGTAGCGCGTTCAAATAAATAAATCAAACTTTTCAGCTTTATTAGTATAGATTTTTCTTGTAAACATTGTACTGTACTACTTTCTAAAAAAGAAACACGAAAGAAAAATAAGTCAACAAATATTTCAGTGAGCAAGAGGCCTTGCAACTGAATGTTAGAGGCTTTTCTTTTATTCACTCATTCAATCACATAAATAAAAAAATCTGAGTTTACATCTTTTTACAAACTGAACTCTATGCTGTACACAACATGCAAAATGTATCAAAGGATAAAATTCACAAAATGTACAAAACATAGAAATGTGCAATACGCAGAATTTTTAAAAGCAGATAGTACAAAATGGAAGTGCAATAATGACATTTTCTATAAAATGCGAGAATCAATAATCGGAATAAAGTATTATATTACCAGCGTAATGTCGTCAGAATTCACCAATCCGATTTGAATCATTATTTTTATAATAGCTACATTTAAGGGAAATGTTATTTTTATCCCCTAATTCGTTTAATTCGAAAATGCGTTTAAAACCACGGGGCGCTTCTAGTAACCATTATACAAGTTAATATTTATAAAAGACGTGGCAAACTACGAATGATGTGATCATCTACGATGCTTAAATAAATACCGTACCTTTAAAAACTTGATCAACTTCAACCAGGAACATTTTTCTTTTTAAAACTCCTGAATAAATTCAAGGTAAAGAAACAAATTGCACGAGCGGACGCCCTCATAAAATATTAGATGCATCCGGGCATAGTATTTTCTTTTTCTGTGAAACTTATGATTGGGGGAAAATCTCACTAGCAAGATCGCCAACTTTGCCTTATTATAATATAGTACGCGCCTCTACTACCTTTGCTACAGTGGATATTGCTTCATTTTATTTTAAAATTTGTAGAAAAACGTCTTAGTTTTACAAATAAGTATCGTATAGGCTGTAAGGGTGACTTGATCGGATGATCGATTGACTGAATTATCGAATGAAGGAAGGCTCGTATTACCGAATGATCGTATTACCATATTAGCGAATAATCGTATAACCGAATGATTGTATTACCGAATGATAGGATTACCGAATGATCGGATTACCGAATAATCACATGACTAAATGATCGTATGACTGAATGATTGATCTTGTTACCGAATAATCGTATTATCGAATGATCGGATGACTGAAAGATCGTACCGAATGACGGATTAGCCAAATGACCGTATTACCTAATGATCGTATTTCTGAATGATCGTATGAACGATTCATGGGCTGATGGATTGATTGATTAACGAATTTATGAACTGACATTTAGATTAAGGTAAGTTAGGGTGGCAAAAAGTGATTACTAACATTATGCTATGTTACACGGTATTCGCATCCTCATAGTGAAAAGACCGATATCAATTACGTAAAAAGATTTAAACTTATCAAAAATCGGAGTCATATCCACAATATTTCTGGAAAGAGCATGCCTAGCGCACTCCAGTCGCGTATGAAGGAAAATTAGACTTTTTAAACTCGCCTACAGAACTTCGATTTTACTTCATTTCTTTCAACTTCGACTCAGGTGGGTTTTTAGTTTGTTCGTAACGTGCTGTGAATAATCAGAGTTGAAAAGTTATACGCCTTTTTGAGTTTTAATAATTGGTACAGTGTAACTAATTTCCTGACGATCTTGTAAAAATGTATGCTTGTATTTTTTAAGGATTTGATCTACAAAGTTATTTGCTTGTCACCAAGGGCGGCGTGCACAATTTAGAACTCTTGTTTAAGTACCCGAATATGTATCAGAAATAAAATCTGTTCGTTCAAAAATGTACTTTATTTAAAACGAAATAGAAAACTTTTTAAAACGAGCGTGATTGCTTTTTTAAAATATTATTTAGGAGCTAGACTTTATCTGGAATCCGCCCTTAGTGTCTCAGTATAATTATTAACAAAATGTTTATGTGAAATACAACAGGGGTATAAAGAAATAACACATCTAATTAATTTAAATTATTTATTTTAAAAACAGACATAAAATAAAATGGTTTCATTTTGTACTTTTTAATTTTATGAAATTAATTTAATTAACTTAACCTACCTTAATAACATGCAATGTGTATGTACTTAATCCTACTAATATTATAAATGCGAATGTTTGTGAGGATGGATGTATGGATGTATGTTTGTTGCTCTTTCACGCAAAAACTTCTGAACGGATTTGGATGAAACTTTACAGTAATGTAGGTTACACATCAGAATAACATATGAGATACATTTTACAGAACGGGTACAACGCGGGTAACACCGCGGGGCGCAGCTAGTGATATTATAATTTTACAATATATTAAATAAAGGAGACTGACCCAGGATCCTACGGCTATGTCATCTGGCAAGTTCGAGTAGTTAAGCCAACCCATTGTCAGAGTATTAAGACCTCCTATTTATTAAACGCACAGTCAACAGGGCCAAAATAAAGCACAAGTAGGACCAAGCATCAATCTTCAAAAACAATAGAGTAATTTAATTCTTCTTCTTCTTCTTCTTCATCGAGTCATGATCAGAGTTATTGAGCCGCCAAAGGCCTCTGACATGGCTCATGTAACGACTACTATCAGTAGAAAGTAACCGGGACCGACGGCTTAACGTGACCTCCGAAGCACGGAATCATCTTACTTTTCGGGCAATCAGGTGATTCAGCCTGCAATGCCCTGACCAAACTGAGACAGTCTCACAAAGATATTTTTGTGAGATATGGTTATCCCCACCGGGAATCGAACCCGGAACCACAACCACAAGAACACGGAGGTTGTCGTAATTTAATTTTGACAAGCCCGTTGGTACAGTGGCAGTGAGAGCGCTTACTGTGTCGGGGGTTGCGTGTTCGATTCCCGCCCGGAATCAACAATATGTGCAGACATAGTTGTTGGCGACGACGTCTGGGTGTCAATTATATATTCTTACTAGCAGCGCCCCGCGGTTTTACCCGCGTTGTACCCGTTCCCGTAGGAATTTCGGGATGAAAAATAGCCTATAACCTTCCCGTTGAATGTGGCTATCTATTACAAAAAGAATTATTCAAATCGGTTCAGTAGTTTCTGAGATTAGCGCGTTTAAACAAACAAACAAACAAACAAACAAACAAACAAACAAACAAACAAAACAAACTCTTCAGCTTTATAATATTAGTATAGATAAAGTATTTGTGTATGTATAAGTAGTAGTATCAGTGAGTTAGATTCCATAACACAAGCTAGAGCTTACTTTGGGTCTAATTAACCGCGTGCGAAAAAAAAATCAATACATCACTATTGTATAAGTGTAATATATAAAAATGTTAAGTGGTAAAAGTGTTGTATAAAACACAATGACATTTGTGCGAGTATATGGAAGTTTGTTTGTGTTTTAGACAGCGAACTGTGTTAAGGCACCAGTCCGATTAGGGCGGCAACTGCATCAGAAGGCGGTTTGCAGTTACAGTCTAAATTGTACACATAAAAACGCAGCATTGCCACAATACAGTGTTATATGTTAAAATTCATTCTGTGTAAAGTAATACCTATTTCACACTGTGTTAAGTAATAGCAAGTAATAAGTAAAATTTACATAAACAATAACAAACAGTCACATGACTTAATTCGCTTACTTGCATAGTTAACAAAGTGTAAAACAGACATGATCTTAAAATAACAGACTATGTATAAACTATAACTTAGTAGAGTTCTGTTGGTCTAAAAGTCCAGTTAATGTGCAAGCTGCACTGTTAAGGAGCGTTTCCATTATGCAAGTGACTTGCATACAAGTTGCAAGTTGCATGCAAATTGTATAGTGGAAACCACAACTTGCAAACAAGTTGCAACTTGTATGCAATTCGGTTGTAGGCAAAACACAAGTGTTACGTCATAAATGCATGCAAGCACTTGCATAATGGAAACGCTCCTTTAATGATAGTAATTGTACTATATCAAGTTTGGATCCTATTATTTTTAGACGAAGAGTCCTCTACACTACATTAATAGTACCCGGCCAAAAAATCCCATCGACCTTTTATGATCTTAGAAAGAAAAGTCTTCGATTTGGGCTATAAATTGCAACTGGAGCGGATTGCAAACATTGGTCGTGCCATTTGCGTTGGCCGCTTCATATCACGGTTGTGGACCAATATTCGCGCACCGTGGTTGCCGTTTGCAGCTCATATCGGACTTGTACCTTGGCGAAAATAAGGCGAGAAGGCCGGCTATCACTTTGTCATAGAAAAGTAACTCTCGGCCGGGTACTTCCACCAAAGACTTGACCTACTTATCAGAAGCCTCTTCCGTCCACAATGTTTTGTGAACAAGTTCTTGGAAACTGGATACATTTCATGAAGAAATCACACAGACTCTGAAATTAAAAGAATTAAATTATTTCTGTTTCAATTGTCAACGCCTCGGTGGTCTAGTAGTGTGAAATTGCCTGCCAAGACTGAGGTTTCGGGTTCACATCCCGGATCGAGCGAAAACATGTTCCCTACTAGGCTTGAGATCTCCAACCCGCAATTGTAGGCAAGCGTGGTGATTATGTCTATTCGTCCTCACTGTACTGATATCTTCAGTGAGACTAGAGGCCTTTGCCCAGCAGTGGGACATTTTATGCTATTAGGTACTTATTTTTTCCAACTGTACACTTCAACCATAACATTTTTATAATTTGGATTTTAATTCTATCCAATATTTATAATTACCAACCCGCAGTAGGCAAGCGTGGTGATTACGTTTTATCTGGTAATAATGACATTTATCAAAAATATATTACAATGACATCCTAACTAATATTATAAATGCGAAAGTAACTGTCTGTCTGTCTGTCTGTTACGCTTTCACGCCAAAATTACTGAACCGATTTCAATAAAATTTGCTACACAGTTAGTCCAGAGCCTGAAAAAGGACATAGGACATTTATTGCGGGAACCGGCACAACGCGGATGAAATCGCGGTGCGCTGCTAGTCTTAAATATCTACAGCAATGGAATATTACAAATCATCTCCGTAACAGAAGACGATCCCCGCAATCACACAATGCAAAAGTTTGTGGCGTTGGGCTATGTTAATCTTTCATGCAAAATCTACAGAACGTTTGATAAAAAAAACATGATTCATTTTGTCCCCGAAATTCTCGGCTACAAAAGCCGGTAAAGCCGCGAGACACTAATAGTCGTATATAGACCAGGGCCGATAATTTTTAAAACCAAAAAAATTATAGTAGGTTGGAACCCATTAGAAAAGAAGGGGAATATTATAAAATCAACATTTTCATCCTACTATTTTTTTTTTTACTTTTTATTATTTTTAAAGGGACCTGGTCTAATATTAAATTTCCTGTTTATGAAAATGTATAGGCGCGACCCCACTAAATCTGGGAAAATAAAGTAATCGCGATCTACATATGTTCACACTAGCACCATCGATTGCGGGTGGCACCGCCTCGCGGAACAGTTAGCATTCATATAAAATACTTACATTTAACGGGTTTATACAAACACTGAAGGGTGACAACACGATGTAGAAGACGGCGCCAATGGCCGCCACTATGAAAGAGATCACGAAGAAGATGATCAGCCATAGAAAGGAGTAGATTATGTTGCCCATGATCTGAAAACAGATATAAACATAATAAGTATAACATTCATTAGTATTCTCTATTTTTTCTTACTCATCTCAAAATGTGGACCAATGTCGTCAATTTTCCAGCCGAAGACGTTTGCTCCTGAGGAGGAAAAAGGTGTAGTGATTTTATTTCATTCTTACTTTATCTCTTAAAACTTCTTTCCCTTTCAGGAGTAGTCGTCTTCGGCTGGGAAATTGACGACATTGATCCACATTTTGGGACAAGTTAGAAAAAATAGATTACAGATTATAGATAACTATGGTTATAGTTTGAGTTTAAAGTTTTATAAAAAAAGCGATATAATTAAATAAAGCAGCAAATACACACTATAGTTAATACATAGACAATAAAACTTATTTAATACTAATTCCTTAAGCACAAGCAGGCGGCTTGATAGTCGACTAGAGCCTAGTTAGTCACTTTTCGTAAAATGAACGTTCGCGAATATTCGCGAATGTTCGCCCAAGGCCCCAATGCGCACTTGGCGCCTAGCTAGTTGCCTACCTAGCATGCAATCCACTCGACTCTAGGCGCCAAGCAAGCTACTTGTCGCGTTCGTACCATTAGTGATGTTAACTCATCCCAATGAGGGTTTTCACGAAAATGACACTTTTGACAGATTTCTGGACCTCACGTCTCAGTGCTGCCGCCTAGTGGGTGACATTTCAGAAAATCCTCATTGTTAAGTAACGTGCAGCTCGACTGGTATGGGTGACTGATAGTGGCATTTGTACTTGAGCGCTACCGTGACAGGATGGGCCGGAATTTTTTTAGTCGGTTTAAAAATCGGTTTAAAAAACTACCTAGGGATGGGCTTAAACCTACTCAAACTTATTTAGGTACCCTTGTTTTTTTTAATGTCATAACACAAGTAACGTTTTTATTTCAGGTCTACAAAGGTAAACATGATAATTGATAAGGTGACGCCTAATATTCGGGTAAACCAAGTGATAACGGTACCACAACCCACTATATCTTATCGTTTTATCAGTCATTGAATCATGCATTCATAACTATTTTAAGCTACTCGGTAACATCACCTGCAGAGCTAAGCTGCACTGAAGACAAAAGACAAAGGGAACAGAAAAATAAGACAATATAAGTTTCTGAAATAGTATCAGTAAAAGAAGAAGAGAAGAGATTAAAAAGACTAAACTCCCCCCCCACCCCCCTTTCTCAAAACATATCCCTTTCTATTTCACTATGAAGAAGAGAGATAAAAGATAAAAGTGAAATTGTTTTTGGTGTGCATCTTATGTCATAGCTGTGCTAGGCCCTTTATAATAAACATTGCAATGACAATCCTACAACATTGTACATTATGTTATCTATTACATAAAGCCAGCAATATATAAATGCCTTGACAATTATTAATATATCATAAAGTGTAAAATTTAATATATGTATATTTATTAGTATCAGTGTGATTCCATAATAAACGATTGGAGCTTAGTTTGGGTCTAATTAACCGTGTGTGATTTGTCCGGATGAATTTATTTTTTCTATCTTAAGAACGTTCTATATCCAGAAAGAGTAAAACCGGTGTGTGCTGCTAGTCCTCTATATTAGAAAAAATAATCAAATAAGCATTCGCCCGATAATGATTCGTTATCGGAGTAAACCTACACAAAAACATCTGCTAAATATGTTATTTAGATAACGATTACTGTACGTTATTCGTAGTAAAAATGACGCGATCCATTATCATCGATTAGGTAGCCGCGCCCCGCGGTTTCACTCGCGTTGTACTCGTTTTCGCGGGAATTTTGGGATAAAATTATACGTATAAATCTTCCTCTTGAATCACTCTATCCATTTAAAAAACCCGCGTCAAAATCCGTGGCTTAGTTTTGAAGATCTCAGCAAACATAGGGACAGACAGCGGAAAGTGAATTTGTTTTCTTATGTAGTGATGTTAGTGATTCAGTTGTTATAATCATTGAAACAACTGAATTAATTAATTCGGAGGTAAATGGCTGACCGAATGGTCTAAGGGTAACACTAGTGGCGGTGTCGTTTTTATATTTAATTCAGTTTTTGCTCAATGTAATTAAGGGAATTCGTTTCATTGGGAATTAATTGAAATAATAGGGAATACTGTGTATTAACTTTAATTGTAATATTGTTACTTGTAGATCAATTGCATTAAAACTCGCGCAGCCATTTTTAGAAGAAATAAAGATCGACGTTAATTGGCTAGTAACGATATATTTACAATAAAAAAACTTCATGAAAAAATAAAAATTCAATTTATCTTGACACCACTGGTGGTGCCGACAACACTACCGTTGAAAAAAACAAACAAATATTCATTTTCTTAACCTGTTTTACGTGACATGAAATATCCCTTATTTATACAATAATAATTTCTTTTGACTCTACTGGTAGTGCCAAGCGGTAGAGCCAAAAATAACGCAAAGATAATAACATCCCATATAATTATAAAAATCGGAAAAGCGCGGGACGCTTCATTTTAATTCTTGTGTGACAGAGACGTTATATTATCGAGTCTCGCCGTTCCGTTACTCGTCTCTTATACATCGTTCCGTTACGTGAGGTCACTGTATAAATTATGCATTAAACAACTTTGGAATGTAGAGAAGCCATTTTGGATCTGCGCTATCAAATGACACTTACTTTTATTAGCAGCGTTTAGTGGTTCACATATTCGGAGTTAAGAGTTTATATTAAATGAATAAATATGTACAGGACTATTAATAGTATTCATTCACACACGGTTAGTTACGACCCAAAATATCTCTGTCTATCTTTTAGCATATATAAACCAACACCGCCCCGCGGTTTTACCCGCGTAGTGCGCGTACCCGTGGAAATTTCGGGATAAAAAATAGCCTATAACCTGCCCGTTGAATGTGGCTATCCATTACAAAAATGAATATTCATTTAGATTAATAGTTTCTGAGATTAACGCGTCCAAAAAAATCAAATTACGAAATTACAAATTCTAAGTATAATTCTCTCCATGTTAAACAACATAAATATTGACATTACGTATTTTCTAATTTTTAACGGAGAATAACTATACCGAGAATAACTGTTTCAAAAGCAAGGCTGTATGCAAATAGAAACTAGTATACGGTATGGTATGCATAATAATGTATCTTATTAAAACAAATGACGTTATGTTATTGTGTACACACATGATGCAAACCGCGTTGATAGATTTTACTACCAAACTTTATCTGTCCGGCTAGCAATGTCACAGAAGACGGTATGATAAGTTTTATAGTGCAGTAGGTACGTAAAATACAAAAATATTGTCGAAGAATAACGATAGCAAAAACGCAAAAAAAATACCAAATCAAATTGCACTTGTTATCTCATTGTTCTCATCAGTACTAATATTATAAAGAGCTAAATTTTGCAAATTTGTTTCTTTGTATGTTCGAGCTTATCTCGAGAATTACCAGTCCGATTTGAATAATTATTTTAGTAATAGATAGCTACATTCAATGAGAATGTAATAGGCAATTTTATCATTACGAAATTCCCATGAGAACGGGCACAACTCGGGTAAAAACGCGGGGCACTGGCATGTTTATTAAGTTGCGTCATATGGAGTAATTTTAGTCTATAGAATAATGTTAAACATGCTTCTATAATACAACAGTTTAAATATAGATATTACAGTTAAGAATATTAAATGGTAAGTACTTACTAAACGAGATTTTTGTATTAAACAATACGTGAGCACACAGAGATAATCAAACGCCTACGTTAAAATTAAAGTTAAACGCGTACAATATTTAAAAGGGCCCAAACATCTAACATTGAATACCAATAAACCAACGTTAGTTCACAAGTTATCACACACCCGGTAAAACCACTAACGAAGCGTCAAAATTTCAAAAATAGAACGTCGAAAGTAAACAAACAAATCTTACCGGTTATTTTGTTCGATTTTTAAAAACACACTCTTGCGCAGACACGTGTCTCGTCGTCAGTATTCGGACTGGTACTGAATCAGACCGGTGGTAAATAGGAACATGGACCTTGGGTTACGTGTGTGCATGCCCTTATCTGGTCGAAAGAATGTGTGCGTAGCTTTACGATTGTTGACATGCGCTTGCGACTATGAAATACGGTTCTTAATAGCGAATTTGTTTGTACGTAATATGATAGTATCATTATGTGGTGACAATACTTGTATGTGGTAGGTATAATAAGTACGAAAGTAGAGTAGGTCAGTGGTCAACCCGGGCAGCCTTTTTAGTACGCCTCAGACAGTCTAAAAACTTAGACATTGTCTAATGAAACATATTTAAAGCTATCTCGCTAGTCGCAACATTATTTAACAATGATGGTGTCCACTATAAAACAAAAACAATATATTGATGGCCAATCATATCAAACGTAGTGTGTGAGTGTGAGTGTATCTTGTGACATTAAGGTCTTGCACACAGCAGCCATCCGGCATCCGACCAGCATTGCCCCGACACCGAGTGACTAGAGGCGATGACGGTCCGGCGTCGGTGGGTCCATTGACCTATGACCCTATGTGTTACACACCGGTATCAGAAAGCTAAAAAAAAAAGTTGCGAAATTGTAAGAGCTCAAATTAATATAAAACACATACCGCCATATTAATAAACGCTCTGTAACTTAAACACTGTTATAAAGTGTTTTGTCTCTTTTAGTCTTCGGAAAATTGCATATGTCAGAGAGTGACAAACCGTTTGACAGCTAAAATGTTCTTAAATACAATATGTTAATTAATATGGTCCTTAGTGTAAAACGAGGGATCTTTATAAAACCAGAAACAACGCCAATCGATATTGATATTTAGACACTTCATATTCTCGAGTGAGTTTCATTACAAAATCCAGCAAGATTAATCAGAGAAGATAATAAACAACAATATTCATACGCAAAACTATTCTACCTATTTCACCACGCTTACATTCCTAGTAAATTAATACACCATACTTAATTAAGGCAGTAAAGCTCAAAATGTACTCAAATCAGAATGTTATCGGCATCGTATCTCGACATTCCGAATAGTCTAAATGCTTCGAGTGTGGCTTGAGATGCCTCGGCGGTCGGCGACAAATATTCACTGTAATACTTTATCGATTTGCTTGTAAGAGGCAGATTGTAGATATTTTGTATTAGAGAGCTTATACTCCGGTCAATTTAGACATTCGAAGTTACATAAAGTCCCAACAAGCTGAAAATCAGGAAAATTGTTCAAAACATAATAATAAACAATGTTTAAAAGATCCCCATCATTCCCGTGTTTGGTTTTTTTTTTATTCAAGGTCAAAGGTAAAAAAAATGAGTTTTTCGCGATTTTCAGCAAAACGGTAAGTTTTATTATAAAAGTACCTAAGAAAAATGAAAGCTTATAAAATTCTCTATAACTTTAATTCTATCCACTTTTTCCATAATATTCCAAACCGTTATTGAACTATACGCTCCAGAAATGTAAAAATTAAGGACCTCGGGCAGGTAACTATGGAGCCTGGCCCAGTGCTCAACAGTGACATGACCTATGTCATTTGAAAGGTATTAAAGAGTTGTACAAGTTACTCCTTGACAGTTATATCGAAATGCGCGGCCAACTCTGTGTTTTCGACCACCGAAGAATTACCACTGGAGGTGCTGTGGAGCCTGGGCGGAATGCTCAACAGTGACATGACTTATGTCATTTGAAAGCTCTTACAAGTCACTTTTTGATAGTTAAATCAAAATCGACGCCCAACTCGGTGTTCTTGACCACCGAAGAATCAACACTAGCGGCCGGTTGCACCAAACACCAAACTTTCATTTTACGAATTCGTAAAAAGTAAACGTATAATGTAAAAAAATGTTGTACCACGTTTTAGTGATACGTTTTACGCTTACAATATACGGTTACTTTTTACGGAGGTCAAACCCAGCTCATAACGTAAAAGTATAAGATTTTGACAAGTTAAAAAGAATATGTAATAAAACTGACGTTTGTTTGCTTTCTCAATTTATTTATTTATATCGTTTTTTCTTTCTTTAATTATTCAAGACCGCTATATTCCCTGAGATGGTGTTATCACTATCAAACCTTGATGGTACACCTTCGACAGATTCGCGAACTGTATCTAGTAGAATGGCAGTTGTGTCATCCAATGGAGCAGGACCTTTTCCACCGCCAGTTTGCCGATGTGCTTTTTCATAGGAAGCTACATCCTTTCTTCATGTTCCAACATTCATTCCTTTATATGTAATCCCATTAATTTTAAAAACTGTGTTACACTCCTGCCTATTGAACAAGCAGGATCACTATTAAATTCCAAATTTATGACCTGCCATGCATCCTCTCTTTGTATTGGAGTAACTTGAATATCGTCTTCAAAATTAACATTTTACATTGTTAATGCTATTATTTATTACTTCTAAAATACAATATAAATCACCACACCACAACAAAGAATTCAAAGAAAACGTACATAACTGTCACCCACTGTCGCTGTTGACACTAGTTATCATGTCTTACCACATGTAAAATAAAAACTACCATGGTAGTTAAAAAGTACTAGGGTAAAATAGTAGAATTAACGCTTCATTCGGGTTACAAGTAAATTTACGGATACTTTTATGCTGAGGACACACGGCGACACTTGACATTAGACACTCAATGTAAACATCGAATGTCTGTGTGTTTCCACTGTCGCGACACTTAGTTGCAGTTGTTGTGGCAATGTCGGTCGGTGTCTGTGTTGCAGCCGTGGAGACAGGTCGTGCGCGGTGTCCGACACAAGTGTCGCGAATTTCGAACTTGCGCGAAATTTTTAGCTAGACCAATAACCGCTCTGTTGTTCATGGCGAGGAAATGTACCACACTGAATTGCAGTGTCTCCGTGTAGACAGCTAACCACACATAACCGGGACATTAAAATGTTTACACCGATGTCGACACAAAAAATTGCTTACCATGAGGACGCAATCTACACTAGTGTCGACATTTGTGATGAGTGTCAGTGTCGCCGTGTGTCCTCAGCATAACACATATTTTTTTGGTGCAACGTACATTTACGAGTTCGTAATAATGACGGTATAGTATAACGTAAAACGTATAACTGAATTCGTATAAAAACTAAAATTTTGGTGCAACCGGCCGTAGGTGTATTTTGACCCTGATCGTATTGCTCAACAGTGACATGACTGATGTCATTTGAAAGCTCTTACAGGTTACTCCTTACAGTTATATCAAAACCGAACACGTTATCCACGTTAATCACCTGAGCTTGATCACCCAGGTGATTATTTATGTCTTCTGAGATCCCCCAGGAGCACAGAAGACATAATTAGTTAGACATTTTAGTTCTGTGACTTAAAAGACTATGCTTTACACCTGACTTTTATCTAGTAAAAAAAATAAATAACACTAACCTACCGAAAAAGAAAAGGTAGACAAAAAAGTGTACTAGGATCCACGCAGTGGATCCAAGTGGACAGCAGCAAATCGAAGGCCAACTCGGTGTTTTCGACCACCGAAGTATCGACACTGATCGAATTGCTCATCAGTGACATGACACATATCATTTGAAAGCTCATAAAGCGTTTTTTAAGTCACTCTTTGATAGTTATATCGAAATCCCCGTCCAACTTAGTGTTTTAGACCACGGAAGAATGGAGTTGAGCTATGCTATACCGAAGTATCGACCCTGATCCTAATGCTTAACAGTGACATGGCATATGTCATTGAAAGCTCTTGAAGAGTTGTACAAGTCACTTTTTGACAGTTATATGGAAATCGACCGCCAACGCGGTGTTTTCGACCACAGAAGAATCGACATTGGGTGTATGTGCAGTTGACCCTGATGGCTTTCAAAAAGTGACTTGTAAGAGCTTTCAAATGACATAAGTCATGTCACTGTTGAGCATTCCGCCCAGGCTCCACAGCACCTCCAGTGGTAATTCTTCGGTGGTCGAAAACACAGAGTTGGCCGTCGATTTCGATATAACTGTCAAGGAGTAACTTGTACAACTCTTTAATACCTTTCAAATGACATAGGTCATGTCACTGTTGAGCACTGGGCCAGGCTCCATAGTTACCTGCCCGAGGTCCTTAATTTTACATTTCTGGAGCGTGTAGTTCAATAACGGTTTGTAAAATGGAAAAAGTGGATAGAATTAAAGTTATAGAGAATTTTATAAGCTTTCATTTTTCTCAGGTACTTTTATGATAAAACTTACCGTTTTGCTGAAAATCACGAAAAACTAATTTTTTTGACCTTTGACCTTGAATAAAACAATTCCATACACGGGAATGATGGGAAACTTTTAAACATTGTTTATTATTATGTTTTGAACAATTTTCCTGATTTTCAGCTTATTGGGACTTTAATATGTAACTTCACTCTCATTTTTTGGTCTAAATTGTCCGGATTATTATTTTTGTTGATAATAAAACTGAATGGAACTAGAGATATCATTTTGGTGAATTATTTCAGAATGCGCATTGACTAGTTTCGAAAGGTAATTAAATATTTAAATCCTAACTAGTCCTAACTAATATTATCACCCTTTCACGAAATAACTACTGAACCGATTTAAATGAAATTTAGTACACAGTTACTCCAGAGCTTGAGAAAGCATATAGGCTACTTTTTATCGCAATATTCCTGCGGGAACGGGTACAACGCGGGTGAAACCGCGGGACGCGACTAGTCTAATATAAAGCATAAAGCTATAGGTATGAATTTAAAAGGCTCTTTTAAGATAAGTACGTACAATTGAGGTTAAACGTAGTCTTATGCATAAATCTAGTTACAAACTAAACCCAATACATATAATTGAATTGTCAACTTAAAATAAAAATAACTAAGTAATAAAATAATTATTCGCCCTTTTGTCATCGTAGATATATTAGGCAAAACTTACGCCTTCCTACTATGTACTATATATATAATATTATAAATGCGAAAGTTTGTAAGGATGGATGTATGTTTGTTGCTCTTTCACGTAAAAGCTACAGAATGGATTTGGATGAAACTTTACAGTAATATATGTTATACATCAGAATAACACATGGGATACAATTATTCCGAAATTCCCGCGGGAACGGATATAATGTGGGTGAAACCGTAGGGCGCGGCTAGTAACTAATAATATGGAAATACGGTGTTAAAAAAATGGTCGCTAGCTACTGGACGGGGCCAGCGGGAAGTCTTTAACATTATAACTACAGTACCGATGTACGATCTGCTCTGTTACATTTTATTTACTTTTATTAATCTGTGTCTCCTCTTCACAGTATGTTTCTTCAGTGAAATGAAGTGCTTTTGCCCACCAGAGGAGCATTACAGGCTTATTACGTTTACTTCTCTTGAACTTGACACTTTGGATATATATTTTTGGAGCCATTAATTTATATGAAAACAAACGAAGAATATAATTAAAAAATAACAATTTTTTATTTGGAAACTTAAAAAATCAAAGCAATAATCGATGCAAGATATTAAGTTACAGGTAACTTCATATTAATAAATAACTAATTTACATTTTTCAAGCAAAGAAGTGCAGAGGGCAAATAATGGTGCGCTTCCATTGGAGTTGAGCGGTGTGGAGCGCGATTGACTTTGGTCAACGCAACTCATTGACACTGTCGAAATCATTGTTTAATGCGTTGCGATTGGTCAATTCGCCTCCGCACCATTTAGCTCCTTCTATGGGAAAGCATCCTAAAGTAAAAATAACCTAAAACAATACATTGGTTAAGTGTTAAATCAGGCATTTTGGTCTAAATATTACAGAATATTTCAAATCTATAACCAAGAAACTAAAAGTACAACTAAGTAATAGTCTAAAATAATAAAAAAACATCTATTGTGATTAATCATTTATCGAAAGTGCCGGTATCATGACTTGCTCATATAGTGACTTAATCCCCATTGTTTATTTAAGAAGAATTTTTTTACTTGACCATAGATATACCGAGATATTTATAAAGCAGAACAGAACATATCTGCAACCTTTAAACGTTAGATAACGTCAAGTGTCAGATCACTGACTGAAACTCGTGTCAGCAACTTCTGATACCGGCCTCTAGTCTGGTAAAAGTCCTCAAGTATATTACTTGACAATTAAATATTTGACCTACTTCATAAACATAAAATAAATTCATAATATCCATAACAAACATAACTTTTCATTCATAACAATTAATTATCTTTATCTACGTTTAGACAGAAATAAAAAAAGAGGATGCAATCAATGCGTTTACAGTTTTCATAATGATCGCGGATCATTAAAATAATATCGGTTTTATTTTAAGCGCGTTAGGTCGCTTAAGATTCGCATTGTAAAAAGAAAAAAAAACATTATAACTAAAACTTTAAAATGCGTTGAAAATGCTCCTTCAGGTCTGTCATAACTAAAGGTGCGTTTCCATAGAAGCGGCGTGGAGCGGTTCGGAGATCAATTGATTATTATTGGCAATCTTTAACCATCTGTTTTGCGCAATATAGAGGAAACTGGACCCATTTCAAAAGCACATCCGTAATGCTCTGGAATGGAAAACATTTACTAATTATTACTTATCCAGGTTGAAAAAGGCCTCGCAGGTCTGGTAAAGAAGCTTATAGGTTACTAGTAGTGCCCCGCGGTTTTACCTGCGTTGTGCCCGTTCCTGTGGGAATTTCGGGATGAAAAATAGTGTATAACCTTCCTGTTGAATGTGGTGTCCCATTACAAAAATCAGATTAATAGTTTCTGAGATAAGCCCTTAAAAACAAACAAAGTTAGCACCTTTACCTTGCAGGGCTGGTAAAGAAGATTAATCGCTAATAATTTAAAGTTGAACTCTTATTGTCCAGTTATTAGCACCAAGTTGGCCGTTGATTTCGTTTGACAGTCAAGGAGTGATTTGTTCTATACGAATAAATTTGTTGAATTTTTTATTTAAATCATTAGATAGCTACATCTAATAGAAATATTATAGGCTATTTTGAATCCCGAAATTCTTACGGGAATGATCAAACTGGGGGTGCTGCTAGTAATATAATAAACATACTTTTAAAAAATCAAGAAATACTCACAATACAACCATCAAAACAGGCATTGAAAGGAATACATATTATATAGAAGAAGACAATCGTATCGGCCACCACGAAGGATACGAATATGAGGATAATAAACCAAAAAATTGCACTGCAACAGGCACGCAACATCTGAAATAAGAATAAAACAGAATTATAGTTATAGTTCCAGCCACTCCATTGCGTAGAATTAAAAAGTCTGAGGGTAAACGTGGTCTCATAATCCTCGTCACTGTACTGATAGCTTTAATCAAGGCCTTTGCTCTGCAGTGGAAACAGGCTATTTATACATTATACTGCCCTATCTGCCTAAATATGATTTTTTCTATTTGAAAAAAACCTTTTAATGCTATGAGTGACGATGTTATGACCGAACATTTATATACAAATCCGGATTGAACTCCCGTTTGTAAAAAGCATTGTCGGGGGTTGTGACATTTTTAAATGTTTGATTTACCCGTTGAATTCTGATAACTTAGGTGGAATAAATGCAGGGGCGCGTGTCAGACAACCTCCTCGTGGCGCGCCCTGGGCAACGTGAACCCTCGAGTCTCTGCGATTGTAGAGGAGACTCGTGAGTTGACGGCAAATAGTCTGACAGGGGAGGGAGGGAAAAGTGGAATGGATGCTCAGCTTTCGCTTGACGCAGGTTCTGTCGGAACATGGTTGTTTCGGCGGATACCTGTGTCGCCTAGCTTTGAGGGAGCCGACGCCGATTTGCCACCATTGCGGCGCCGAAGAAGACTCGGCGCAACATACGCTGGAGGTGTGTCCGGCTTGGTCGGACCAACGCATGGCCATGGCTGCCGCGGTCGGTTTTGACTTCTCGCTGTGGGCCGTAGTTCACTCTATGGTCCAAAGTGAGAAGTCCTGGACAGCGGTGGCCACCTTCTGCAAGAGCGTGCTCATGCAGAAGGAGGCGGCCGAGCGCGAACGTGAGGTGGTCTCCGTCTGCCCCATGCGCCGCCGCCGAGGAGGCCGGCGTAGGAGGGCGATTACGGACGCCCTTGTACCTCCTTAGTTGAGGCTGCGGTGGCCCCCGGGGTGCGGGTGTGCTTCTGCAGAAAGGCCTCGGGGTGGCGCGAGCGTAATTACTTCTGCGCGCCACTGTCGGGTTCGGTGGTCGAATCCTGGTTTTCCACGTTCCCGACACTAGGCGCACAGAAGACACTGCAGTGGTTTTAGTGGGCAGTCACTGCGGTAGGTGCGATGAGCCCTGGCAGCGGGGGGAGCTTGCCTGCTGGGCTAAGTCCCACATAACCCTGTCATCTGGCACCACCCGGACGGCGGGGGATGCGTAAATGCATTTCCACTGCTCAAAAGAAAATAAAAGGTGGAAAAATTTTCGTAACACATTACAAAAAAATGCCTTATGCCTAAAGTTCTTCAATTATTAATTTCTTGAACTCCAAACGTTACTTTCTACAACTTTTTACGTTTACAGAATAAGATCATAAATAATTAAAAAAAAGAAACCCGATGAGATCCTATTCGGAGGTCGTACAGCCGTTCTAACCCTGGATTTCCAACATTTAAAATTTTATAATAAGAAAACTTTTCGTGTACACATTCTATCATTAAGCATCAGTAGAGGGAGGAGGGGCGAGGGGTTAAAGGGGTGGTAAATAATTTCCCACTTATTTGACATATCTTCATGAACATCAAGAAATTAATTGGAGATTCAATAAGATTCGAATTAAAATAAAATTCGAAATTAAGAGAGACTTACCAGAAATTTTGTTGAACTAAGTTTCAAAAATGCTGCCAAAACGCGTTAAACATTTTAATTACTTCACATTAAAAACGCTCAGTCATTTTTGCTACCACCAAATCAGTGAAGTAACAAATGGCAAAAATACAAAGTTATTTTTTCCATGACACATTACATGAGGGGTGTCACGGTTCGCGACCATTCATGATTATTTATGATCTGGTACTTTTACCGGTCAGTATTAGTCAACAGCAAACCTGTTTAAGCGATGGTTTCTTATTTCTGTTCTATTGTAGTTCTACGGGCCATTTACAAACCTAACATACATAGGTAATATAGATGAAGCAATTTGCTATATAAACTGCAGCTTACGTCATTTAAAATTTATGATATCAATTTTAGGGGGAGGGGGAGGGGGGGGCGGAAGATTCAAGATAAGGGGAGCAAATTTGTAATTACGAATAAGTACTGTACTTTTGTGTCTCCTCTTCACAGTATGTTTCTTCAGTGAAATGAAGTGCCTTTGCCCACCAGAGGAGCATTACAGGCTTATTACGTTTACTTTTCTTTAACTTGATGCTTAAGATATTTTTGGGGCTATTAATTTATATGAAAACAAACGAAGAATATAATAAAAAAAACAGTTTTTTATTTGGAACCTTAAAAAATCAAAGCAATAATCGATGCAAGATATTAAGTTACAGGTAACTTCATATTAATAAATAACTAATTTACATTTTTCAAAAGAAGTGCAGAGGGCAAATAATGGTGCGCTTCCATTGGAGTTGAGCGGTGTGGAGCGCGATTGACTTTGGTCAACGCAACTCATTGACACTGTCGAAATCATTGTTTAATGCGTTGCGATTGGTCAATTCGCTTCCGCACCATTTAGCTCCTTCTATGGAAAAGCATCCTAATAAGTAAAAATAACCTAAAACAATACATTGGTTAAGTGTTAAATCAGGCATTTTGGTCTAAATATTACCAATCTATAACCAAGTAACTAAAAGTACAACTAAGTAATAGTCTAAAATAATAAAAAACATCTATTGTGATTAATCATTTATCGAAAGTGCCGGTATCATGACTTGCTCATATAGTGACTTTATCCCCATTGTTTATTTAAGAAGTATTTTTTACTTGACCATAGATATACCGAGATATTTATAAAGCAGAACAGAACATATCTGCAACCTTTAAACGTTAGATAAAGTCAAGTGTCAGATCACTAACTGAAACTCGTGTCAGCAACTTCTGATACCGGCCTCTAGTCTGGTAAAAGACCTCAAGTATATTACTTGACAATTAAATTTTTGACCTACTTCATAAACATAAAATAAATTAATAATATCCATAACAAACTTAACTTTTCATTCATAACAATTAATTATCTTTATCTACGTATAGACAGAAATAAAAAGAGAGGATGCAATCAATGGGTTTACAGTTTTCATAATGATTGCGCATCATTGAAATAATATCGGTTTTATTTTAAGCGCGTTAGGTCGCTTAAGATTCGCATTGTAAAAAGAAAAAAAAAACATTATAACTAAAACTTTAAAATGCATTGAAAATGCTCCTTCTGGTCTGTCATAACTAAAGGTGCGTTTCCATAGAAGCGGCGTGGAGCGGTTCGGAGACCAATTGATTATGATTTGCAATCTTTAACCATCTGTTTTGCGCAATATTGAGGAAACTGGACCCATTTCAAAAGCATATCCGTAGTTTCCTGAAATAGAGTGCATTTACTAATTATTACTTATCTAGTTTAAAAAAGGCTTCGCAGGTCTGGTAAAGAAGCGTATAGGGTACTAGAAGCGCCCCGCGGTTTTACCTGCGTTGTGCCCGTTCTTGTGGGAATTTCGGGATGAAAAATAGAGTATAACCTTCCTGTTGAATGTGGTGTCCCATTACAAAAATCGGATTAATAGTTTCTGAGATAAGCCCTTAAAAACAAACAAAGTTAGCACCTTTACCTTGCAGGGCTGGTAAAGAAGATTAATCGCTAATAATTTAAAGTTGAACTCTTATTGTCCAGTTATTAGCACCATGTTGGTCGTGGATTTCGTTTGACAGTCAAGGAGTGATTTTTATTTTAATCATTAGATAGCTACATTTAATAGAAATATTATAGGCTATTTTGAATCCCGAAATTCTTACGGGAATGGTCAAGCTGGGCGGTGCGGCTAGTAATATAATAAACATACTAAGAAAAATAAAGAAATACTCACAACACAATGAGAACAGGCGTTGAAAGGAATTAAAAGTACATAGGCGCCGGAAACGAAATTGGCGAATATGAAGGATATGAATATGAGGACTAAAAACCAAAAAACTGCACTGAAACATTCCCGCAACATCTGGAATAAGAATAAAACAGAATTATAGTTATAGTTCCAGCCACTCCATTGCGTAGAATTAAAAAGTCTGAGGGCAAACGTGGTCTCATAATCCTCTTCACTGTACTGATTACTGCTTACTGAGTACTGCTTTTATCAAGGCCTTTGCTCTGCAGTGGAATCAGGCTATTTATGCACTATACATACAGCCCTATCTGCCTTAATATGATTTTTACTTTTTGAAAAAAACCTTTTAATGCTATGAATAACGATATTATGACCGAACATTTACACAAATATACAAATCCGGATTGAACCCACGTTTGTAAAAAGCATTGTCGGGGGTTGTGACATTTTAAAATTTTTGATTTACCCGTTGAATGCCGATAACTTAGGTGGAATAAATGCAGGGGCGCGTGTCAGACAACCGCCTCGTGGCGCGCCCTGGGCAACGTGAACCCTCGAGTCTCTGCGATTGTAGCGGAGACTCGTGGGTTGACGGCAAATAGTCTGACAGGGGAGGGAGGGAAAAGTGGAATGGATGGGAAAGTGATGGATTGCTCAGCTTTCGCTTGACGCAGGTTCTGTCGGGACATGGTTGTTTCGGCGGACACCTGTGTCGCCTAGCTTTGAGGGAGCCGACTCCGATTTGCCACCATTGCGGCGCCGAAGAAGGCTCGGCGCAACATACGCTGGAGGTGTGTCCGGCTTGGTCGGACCAACGCATGGCCATGGCTGCCGCGGTCGGTTTTGACTTCTCGCTGTGGGTCGTAGTTCACTCTATGGTCCAAAGTGAGAAGTCCTGGACAGCGGTGGCCACCTTCTGCGAGAGCGTGCTCATGCAGAAGGAGGCGGCCGAGCGCGAACGGGAGGTGGTCTCCGTCTGCCCCATGCGCAGCCGCCGAGAAGGATGGCGTAGGAGGGCGTTTGCTTCTACCTCCTTCTACGGCTGCGGTGGCCCCCGGGGTGCGGGTGTGCTACTGCGAAAAGGCCTCGAGGTGGCGCGCGCGCGGTTTCTTCTGCGCGCCACTTGGCGAAAGACCGGAGGGTGTCATCCCCTTGCACATTCCGAGGTGGGGCACCCTCCGGGGGCCCGGCGCTGTCGGGTTCGGTGGTCGAATCCTGGTTTTCCACGTTACCGACACTGGGCGCACAGAAGACACTGCAGAGGTTTTAGTGGGCTGCGGTAGGTGCGATGATTCCTGGCAGCGGGGGGAGCTTGCCTACTGGGCTAAGTCCCACACACCACCCGGACGGCGGGGGATGCGTAAATGCATTTCCACTGCTCAGCAGAAAATAAAAGGTGGAATAATTTTCGTAACACCTTACAAAAAACTGCCTATTGCCTAAAGTTCTTCAATCATTAATTTCGTGAACTCAAACGTTACTTTCTACAACTTTTTACGTTAACATTTTACAGAACAAGATCATAAATAATTTTAAAAAAAACTGATGCGATCCTATTCGGAGTTCGTACAGCCGTTATAGCCCACTCAACGAAGACCAAAAAATGCCGAATAGGGGAAATAATTCGTGTATAAGCGATTTTTGGCATAGTTGTAGGGAATAGTGTCTGAAACAACATACTCAAAGTACTGATGGATGGGGGTGAAGCTAAGGGGTAGGGGGGGGTGTAAAGGTCCCTTTTTTGAGTTTTTTTTTAAAAACTCGGAAATGGTGGCTCCTAGCAAAAAAAAAACTTCTAGTCAAGTATTCTAAATAAAATTATCTACAAAAAAGATTCTATACACTTTTTCGCTGGGATCAATATTGAACGAGGTATGAAGGAAAGAAGATGGACAAAAAAGCGGCTCAAGCGGTTGCACTAATCGAAGCTGGACGGAACCAAAGTCAAGTGGCTCGTCAATAAAATTTGAGCAGATATGCTGTTCGACGTGTATACCTGCAATATCAGCAAACTTGTGGCTATACCAGGAAACCAGGAACAGGCCCAAAACGTGCGACAACACAGCGCGATGACCACTTTCTTGTGAATACATCACTACGAAATCGCCGGTTGAATGCAGTTCAACTCGGACAGCAGCTCCAGGAAGTTAGAGAAGTGGAAGTCAGTTTGTGGACAGTTAGAAGAAGACTAGCCGAAGGAGGTCTGATAGCGCACAGACCCGCAACTGGCCCAAAATTTACTCCAGCACACAGACAAGCACGACTTCAGTTTGCTCGAAATCGCGTTAATTGGACTATGGATCAATGGCAGGCAGTCCTCTTCTCCGATGAGTGCAAGATGTGTCTCCTTGGTAAAGACGGACGGGGTAGAGTCTACCGAAGATCCGGTGAGCGTTTTGTTCAATGCTGCATCTCCGAACGGGTCGCATACGGGGGTGGTTTGTGTATGTTCTGGGGAGGTATTTCACTGGAAGTGAAAACCGAACTTGTCTTCATCACAGGGCCCGATACCGACCATCGATCGCGTGGATTGACTTCCCAACGTTACTTCGGGATATCCTGCAAGAACATGTTGTGCCCTTTTCGGGATTTATCGGCGAAAACTTCGTTTTTATGCAGGACAACGCTAGACCACACACCGCTGCTATAGTACGCCAGTACTTGGAGGAGGTTGAAGTACTCGTTATGGAGTGGCCTGCTCGAAGCCCAGATCTCAATCCCATTGAGCACTTATGGGACGAACTAAAGAAACGAGTAAGAGCCAGAAACGCAGTGCCTACGAGTCTCTGAGAGCTTCAAACCGCGATCAAGGAAGAATGGGACAGCATACCGAAGGATTTCGTAAAAACATTGATATCTTCGACTGGAAGCTGTTATTCAGGCTAGGGGAGGCATTACCTCATATTAAAAAATCGTTACATTCACAGATTTATTGTTTTTTTGACCTTTAATACCTGCTCAAAGTCCCACAAACCGCGCTACCTGAAACGAGCTAATTTAGGCCATTCCATTTTTAAGCCGCTACTGCTATGATAAGGAAGGTCAAGGCCAGACATTATGGGTTTTTAGGAAGCTAACAGTGTGTACTTTAATTTAATTTAAGTTATATTTGCTACCAAACTTTAATAAAAATAAAAAACAAGTATCGAAGTCAAAATGCAGGAAAATTACCCAATGTGCGATTTCTATGCTCTCAAGTGTAGTTAAATATTGATCCCAGCGAAAAAGTGTATAGAATCTTTTTTGTAGATAATTTTATTTAGAATACTTGACTAGAAGATTTTTTTTTGCTAGGAGCCACCATTTACGAGTTTTTTTAAAAAAACTTAAAAAAGGGACTTTTACACCCCCCCCTACCCCTTAGCTTCACCCCCATCTATCAGTACTTTGAGTATGTTGTTTCAGACACTATTCCCTACAACTATGCCAAAAATCGCTTATACACGAATTATTTCCCCTATTTTTGCTTCGTTGAGTGTACTATTATATACCTACCATAAATTTCCGACATTTAAAATTGTATAATAAGAAAACTTTTTATGTACACATTCTATCATTAAGCATCAGTAGAGGGAGGAGGGGCGAGGGGGTTAAAGGGGTGGTAAATAATTTCCCACTTATTTGACATAATTATATTCATGAACATCAAGAAATTAATTGGAGATTCTGATGGAAGCGTCTGAATAAAATGTTAGAATAAGATTCGAATTTAAAATAAAATTCGAATTTTAAAGAGACTTACCAGAATTTTTGTTGAACTAAGTTTCAAAAATGCTGCCAAAACGCGTTAAACATTTTAATTACTTCACATTAAAAACGCTCAGTCATTTTTGCTACCACCAAATCAGTGAAGTAACAAATGCCAAAAATACAAAGTTATATTTTCCATGACACATTACATGAAGGGTGTCACGGGTCGCGACCGTTCATGTATGGTCTGGTACTTTTACTGGTCAGTGTAAGTCAACAGCAAACCTGTTCAACCGATGGTTTCTTGTTTCTGTTCTGTTTTAATTCTACGGGCCATTTACAAACCTAACATAGGTAATATAGATAAAGCAATTTGCCATAGAAACTGCAGCATACGTCATTTAAAATTTATGATATCAATTTTAGGGGGAGGGGGAGGGGGGGGGGAAGATTCAAGATAAGGGGAGCAAATTTGAAATAACGAATAAGCACATCTTAAAACCCAGCGAAATAAACTTGTAGTTTTGTGTCTCCTCTTCACAGTATGTTTCTTCAGTAAAATGAAGTGCCTTTGCCCACCAGAGGAGCATTACAGGCTTATTACGTTTACTTTTCTTGAACTTGACACTTTAGATATATATTTTTGGAGCCATTAATTTATATGAAAACAAACGAAGAATATATTTAAAAAAACAGTTTTTTATTTGGAACCTTAAAAATCAAAGCAATAATCGATGCAAGATATTAAGTTACAGGTAACTTCATATTAATAAATAACTAATTTAAATTTTTAAAGCAAAGAAGTGCAAAGGGCAAATAATGGTGCGCTTCCATTGGAGTTGAGCGGTGTGGAGCGCGATTGACTTTGGTCAACGCAACTCATTGACACTGTCGAAATCATTGTTTAATGCGCTGCGATTGGTCAATTCGCCTCCGCACCATTTAGCTCCTTCTATGGAAAAGCATCCTAAAGTAAAAATAACCTAAAACAATACATTGGTTAAGTGTTAAATCAGGCATTTTGGTCTAAATATTACAGAATATTTCAAATCTATAACCAAGAAACTAAAAGTACAACTAAGTAATAGTCTAAAATAATAAAAAACATCTATTGTGATAAATCATTTATCGAAAGTGCCGGTATCATGACTTGCTCATATAGTGACTTAATCCCCATTGTTTATTTAAGAAGTATTTTTTACTTGACCATAGATATACCGAGATATTTATAAAGCAGAACAGAACATATCTGCAACCTTTAAACGTTAGATAACGTCAAGGTGTCAGATCACTGACTGAAACTCGTGTCAGCAACTTCTGATACCGGCCTCTAGTCTGGTAAAAGTCCTCAAGTATATTACTTGACAATTAAATATTTGACCTACTTCATAAACATAAAATAAATTAATAATATCCATAACAAACATAAATTTTCATTCATAACAATTAATTATCTTTATCTACGTTTAGACAGATATAAAAAAAGAGGATGCAATCAATGCGTTTACAGTTTTCACAATGATTGCGCATCATTGAAAAAATATCGGGTTTATTTTAAGCGCTTAAGATTCTCATTGTAAAAAGAAAAAAAACATTATAACTAAAACTTTAAAATGCGTTGAAAATGCTCCTTCTGGTCTGTCATAGCTAAAGGTGCGTTTCCATAGAAGCGGCGTGGAGCGGTTCGGAGATCATATTGTATATATTTTGCAATCTTTAACCATCTGTTTAGCGCAATATTCAGGAAACTTGAGCCATGTCAATAGCACATGCTCAATGTCCTGAAATGGAAAACATTTACTAATTATTACTTATCCAGGTTGAAAAAGGCCTCGCAGGTCTGGTAAAGAAGCTTATAGGTTACTAGTAGCGCCCCGCGGTTTTACCTGCGTTGTGCCCATTCCTGTGGGAATTTCGGGATGAAAAATAGCGTATAACCTTCCTGTTGAATGTGGTGTCCCATTACAAAAATCGGATTAATTTCTGAGTTTCTGAGATAAGCCTGTGGCGAGCATCGAATTATTTATTGTAATAATAATTCGCCACTACATCAACTCGGTCCTCTTAACGCTCCGCTCATGAACGTATGGCGGCCTCTCACGCGCGCCGACCCGCCGCGCGCCGCCTGCCTGCACCGCACGACAGTCAGAACTCAGACCGCCAGCGACGCTCGTCCCAAGCACCCGCGTACTCGCCTTGCTAATCTCGCTCGTGTCTACCTACATTTATTGTTAATTTTTTTTCTTGTGTATGTTTATATTAAATCTGTCTTTTCTATTCATAAATCACATTCTTCATTTCGCCTTGCTTTCTAAATTCATTCTACCTAACGATACGGAGTGTACGAACGTGTATGAGGAACACCTGCGCCTGAGTTGAAGGCATAACTGGATCTTGGTTTGTACTCATACCTAATCAGCTAATTGGTGGATGTGTGAAGACCTACATAATTCACTCATCTCCATAAGCCCTTAAAAACAAACAAAGTTAGCACCTTTACCTTGCAGGGCTGGTAAAGAAGATTAAAGGCTAATAATTTAAAGTTGAACTCTTATTGTCCAGTTATTAGCACCAAGTTGGCCGTTGATTTCGTTTGACAGTCAAGGAGTGATTTGTTCTATACGAATAAATTTGTTGAATTTTTTATTTATATCATTAGATAGCTACATCTAATAGAAATATTAAAGGCTATTTTGAATCCCGAAATACTTACGGGAATGATCAAACTGGGGGTGCTGCTAGTAATATAATAAACATACTAAGAAAAATAAGAAATACTCACAAGACAAAGAGAACAGGCGTTGAAAGGAATTATTACTATGTAGAAGTAGGAAACTATATTGGAGAATATGAAGGATACGAATATGAGGATAATAAACCAAAAAACTGCACTGACACATTCCCGCAACATCTGAAATAAGAATAAAACAGAATTATAGTTATAGTTCCAGCCACTCCATTGCGTAGAATTAAAAAGTCTGAGGGCAAACGTGGTCTCATAATCCTCGTCACTGTACTGATAGCTTTAATCAAGGCCTTTGCTCTGCAGTGGAAACAGGCTATTTATACACTAGACTGCCCTATCTGCTCAAATATGATTTTTACTTTTTGAAAAAAACCTTTTATTGCTATGAGTGACGATGTTATGACCAAACATTTATATACAAATCCGGATTGAACCCCCGTTTGTAAAAAGCATTGTCGAGGGTTGTGAAATTTTTACATTTTTGATTTACCCGTTGAATTCTGATAACTTAGGTGGAATAAATGCAGGGGCGCGTGTCAGACAACCTCCTCGTGGCGCGCCCTGGGCAACGTGAAACCTCGAGTCTCTGCGATTGTAGCGGAGACTCGTGGGTTGACGGCAAATAGTCTGACAGGGGAGGGAGGGAAAAGTGGAATGGATGGGAAAGTGATGGATTGCTCAGCTTTCGCTTGACGCAGGTTCTGTCGGGACATGGTTATTTCGGCGGACACCTGTGTCGCCTAGCTTTGAGGGAGCCGACGCCGAATTGCCACCATTGCGGCGCCGAAGAAGACTCGGCGCAACATACGCTGGAGGTGTGTCCGGCTTGGTTGGACCAACGCATGGCCATGGCTGCCGCGGTCGGTTTTGACTTCTCGCTGCGGGCCATAGTTCACTCTATGGTTCAAAGTGAGAAGTCCTGGACAGCGGTGGCCATCTTCTGCGAGAGCGTGCTCATGCAGAAGGAGACGGCCGAGCGCGAACGTGAGGTGGTCTCCGTCTGCCCCATGCGCAGGCGCCGAGGAGGCCGGCGTAGGAGGGCGTTTGCGGACGCCCTTGTACCTCCTTAGTTGAGGCTGCGGTGGCCCCGGGGTGCGGGTGTGCTACTGCGAAAAGGCCCCAGGGTGGCGCGCGCGCGGTTACTTCTGCGCGCCACTGTCGGGTTCGGTGGTCGAATCCTGGTTTTCCATGTTCCCGACACTAGGCGCACTGAAGACACTGCAGTGGTTTTAGTGGGCAGTCACTGCGGTAGGTGCGATGAGCCCTGGCAGCGGGGGGAGCTTGTCTACTGGACTAAGTCCCACATAACCCTGTCGTCTGGCACCACCCGGACGGCGGGGAATGCGTAAATGCGTTTCCACTGCTCAACAGAAAATAAAAGGTGGAAAAAATTTCGTAACACATTACAAAAAAATGCCTTATGCCTAAAGTTCTTCAATCATAAATTTCTTGAACTCAAACGTTACTTTCTACCACTTTTTACGTTTACATTTTACAGAATAAGGTCATAAATAATATAAAAAGAAACCCGATGAGATCCTATTCGGAGGTCGTACAGCCGTTCTATACCGTAGATTTCCAAAATTTAAAATTTTTAAAACTTTTCGTGTACACATTATATCATTAAGCATCAGTAGAGGGAGGAGGGGGCGAGGGGGTTTAAAGGTTGGTAAATCATTTCCCACTTATTTGACATATATTCATGAACATCAAGAAATTAATTGGAGATTCCGATTGAAGCCTCTGAAAAAAATGTTAGAATAAGATTCGAATTTAAAATAAAATTCGAATTTAAAAGAGACTTACCAGAATTACCAGAAGTTTCAAAAATGCTGCCAAAACGCGTGAAACATTTGAATTACTTCACATTAAAACCGCTCAGTCATTTTTGCTACCACTAAAAAAGTGAAGTAACAAATGCCAAAAATACAAACTTATTTTTTCCATGACACATTACATGAGGGGTGTCACGGTTCGCGACCATTCATGTATGGTCTGGTACTTTTACCGGTCAGTGTTAGTCAACAGCAAACCTGTTTAACCGATGGTTTCTTAGATTAAGCAATTTTCCATATAAACTGCAGCCTACGGTCATTGAAAAGTTATGATATCAATTAAAATCTATCGGTGAAGAATCAATTAATACCTTACGATTGAAAAAAAATTCAAACATTTGTAACACCATACATGCACATTTTAGGACGAGGGGGAAGGGGGAAGGGCGCGGTAGATTCAAGATAAGAGGAGTAAATTTGAAATTACGAATAAGCACATCTTAAAACACAGCGACTCTTGTCGCTCAACTTGTACCCGGAATTAGGGATGGGTAGACAGTAAAAACTGATTCTGAGTTAATACTGAATTTTAGTAAATACTGACAGTCAGTCAGTCAGTAAAAACTTTTTATTTGATTTAAAATTGTCTTTCGGATATGGTGTGTAATAAACAATAATAATAATGCCGGGAAAAATATTTATTATTGTGAACGCGATACACATCTACATAATCGAAGCGGGGAAATATTTTTTTTTTGGGGGGTGTATTAAACGGACGAAGGGAATGCAAGGCCAAAAGAAGTTTGACGATAGGTACTGACCTGGAAGCCTCCCCGGCACCCGTAATGTAAGAAAACGGGCACGCCCGGCTGCGATTCCTGGGCTGACGCTCTTCTTTTCTTCAATCTTCTGACCTGACACGATCTTAAGCACCGAAATCCTTGACACCAAACAATATGGTGGTACCACAACGTCCAATTTTAGCGAAGGTGCTCGGGCACCAACAATACGTGCGCGAAGGCGCGGGACTCGCACAGCAGACTTAATGGCGGGGCGTCCGGAAGTGGCAGGAAGCGCGCGTCGTATTTTGACAGCCTATGCATTATGGCCTTCCTTGTCTATGATGATATGTACCTATGTCATTTTCAACTGGCCGAAAATATTAAAGGAAATAGGACTTTTGGGCGCGAACAATAATAAAGACTTTCTAATTAATTTTCAGTGTCTTCGTGGTAGAGTTCATGTTGATGACCTTTCGCTATCCTTAAATATGTCAAAATCTCTTCGTAACATCTAGTGCGCACGCACACATGGCTGGACGTAATTCAATTCTTCTGCCAATAATTGGGGAAAATACTTATATTATTGTTATCTTTTGAACGTATAAAAAAACTTTTGAGACAAAAGTTGTAGAGAATTTTATCTTGTATATTATTGAACATACAAGTAGCGGAACAAACTCCAAAGGAAATATTATATTTGCAAAAAATGTCCAAAAAACGATTTTTGTGACCATAATTTTTGACAGACGCGGACTTACATTAATTAGGTTTTGAGACAAGTTGAAGGATGTCAAAATAGAAGTTTATACAAGTATACAGCTGGGGTGCTTGAATTTCGAGGTGAAACTACTAAAATGACGGGACTACATTGGTAAAAACTACAAAGCAAAAGTATCTTATGCATAAATATTAGATAAAAAGTAGTTGATAATTAAGTTTTCGTTAGAAAATCATTAATACTGAGTGTAAAGTAAAAAAAGGTAGGTACATAAATAGTTTTTACTGAGTATTTACTCTCTGACTTGAGTAAATACTACAGTGCTTGCCCATTCGTACCCGCAATACATGGTATCCCAAAAAATGGTGTCAACCAAAAATCCAGAAATAGAGCCTTCCTACTATGAAATCAAAACCTTTGTAAAATCATAGGGATGTATGCTGCATTCCATATGCATATATTATTAAAAAATCTTGGGTAAAAACTTAAAAAAAAAAACAAATTTGATTTGGGTTTGCCAAGGAGGATTTCATTACTGGATTTCGATACATTAATTTTTCGCCATGGAAAAGAAAAAAAGGGCTGCAAATTATATACATATAGGTTTGTTGCGAGGATCTCAAATTAAAATGTTAAAATAAACAAAGAAAAAAACAAAAACGTTTTTTAAAAAAACGTCAATAATGACCATCTCATCTCCTCCCCCTTTTACCCCCTAATTATGGGGCTCTCATTCATCTTTATAAGTTAGTATTTGAAGCGGACCGTGCGGCACAAAGCGAAGCGTCACCGTATACGGCCTAAAGATGAATATTCCATTCACAAGGTATTCGGGAATACCATTCAAATAAATCTTTTCCTATCTTCTCAAATTATTATGACTATCAGGTGGGTGAAAACGCGACAACATAACTGCAAAAATATACATCACACGTAAACAAAACGGATGACGACATCATAGTGTTACTAATAAACACCGAAGTCGCAAATCAGAATAGTTGTGTAATATTACAAATAAGTACAATTTTATTTAGTACTTATCTAATTTAATAAACAGTTCTAATTGTGTGTACCTAGTTGTGACGAATTTTTGAGTCAAGGCCTTAGTCACGACATCAGCGCGCTGCGGCGGAGGCGGGATAAAAAAAAATCAGTTTAAAAATGATTTTGACAACTGATTTCCAGCACTGTGATTGCCTCTCCGACAATTTTATGAGAGAGGTCTCAAGCTGTTTTTCACCAAAGTTATGGTATGCCACATTTGATACGATTGGACACTAAACTTAAACTGTGGTTTCAGTTTAGGTCTCTAGTTCAGATATAGATACACACCTTGCCCTTACAACGATCTCAGATTTATTTTAAACTAGCTGTGCCCTGCGGTTGCACCCGCATTTATTCCGTCACTGCTTACCTTTTAAACCTTCCCTGGACTTTCATGAATATTTCAAGACCAAAATTAACCAAATCGGTTCAGCTGCTCTCGAGTTTTAAGCAGACTAAACGAACAGCAATTCATTTTTATTTATATAGAAGATGTAGATAAGAATTATTTTGCCATTAAATGGTCAAAGAATGAGAAAAAACTGGTAAATAAGTGGTGGGTAACGAGAGATCACTAATATAACGCGCTTTCTGAACGCACGGTAGCACTCAAGTAAGTATAATTTAATTGTCACTATCGGCTATCCATTCAGGGGCGTTATGCGGTCTAACATTCACAATGCATTCCATCATAACAAAGTAAGTAATACGAAACGTTTGTTTTGATATAAATTACAACTTACCTGGTCCTCTTTTTTTTCACAGCTCCAATAACAATTCAACTCCTTTACCTCGGTAGTTATTCACTTTATTGAAAACCCTCTTGGACTGGACATAAAACTGCAAGATGGAAAAGTAATAATTAACACCTAATGTACAACCAGTACAACCAGTAAAAACAACCAGTACTATTATCTTCAGTGGGATGAGGGGCCTTTTCACAACAATGGGATATTAGAAGTTTATACAATCTATGCCCGTTGTCGCGTATCAACGTTGTTGCATCGCTCTGGATATATTTTATAAATAAATCGGTATGGCTGATCGTTGAATGCGAATAGCCGCGTACCCACCTAGCGCACAGGCTCGCGAGCCATGGCTCGCGAGCCAGCCTCAGTAGTTTTGTTCAGCTCCGTACCCACCTAGCGCACGCCCAAATGCTCGGTTGGTGTGGACGTGCTTCGGGCTGCCTCGGGCGCGCGTTTGCTCGGCTGAGCACGGCTCGGCCCCGAGCCATCTGTTGTCGCTCGGGGCCGAGCCGTTGTCAGCCGAGCAAACGCGCGCCCGAGGCAGCCCGAGGCACGTCCACACCAGCCGAGCATTTGGCTCGCGAGCCATGGCTCGCGAGCCTGTGCGCTAGGTGGGTACAGTTATGTTTTGGCTCGCGCGCGAAGCTAGGAAAATAGCTGCAGCTGAATATACACGACTTATGATGGCTCAGCCTGCCTCGCGAGGCGGCCTCGTGAAAATTGAACAAAACTACTGAGGCTGGCTCGCGAGCCTGTGCGCTAGGTGGGTACGCGGCTAATGACGACACCAGCACCGCACGCGCCGCAGCGTCCAATGCGGTCGGGCCGGTGTTGGTGACGTCAACAGCTGGGGCTCGGGGAATTTGGCCGCTTCAGGTACTGCGGCGACTGCGGCGCGGAAGGTATGCGAGGTTGCATACAACTTCATATGAGAGCTATTACGCACTGTCGACTAGTCGCCGGCGACTCAGTTGCTCGGGCGACTAAAACATGGGCAACTTGGCCCAGGAGACTAGTCGAGCAACAGTATTCCAACTTCTGCACGAATGTACTTGGAATACTATCGCTCAGCTGGTCTCCTGGGCCAAGATGCCCATGTTTTAGTCGCCCGAGTGACCGAGTCGCTGGCGACTAGTCGACAGTGCGTAATAGCTCCTTAGAATTCGAATGCGGCCACTGCGGCGACTGCTGCGCGTGCGGTTTTCACAAGTCGCAGTTTTTGTGCTTTTTTAAAAGTTTGATGGCCTGCTACTTATGGTCTGAGAAATAATGCCCCTGCAATAAAAATACGATCACAACAAAAATCTCTCTCTCATAAGCGAGTTACCTTGAACGCGTAATCTTCCTCGTTGTTACACCTTACTAGTGTTTTAGCTTCTTTTTTCAAAATCTATAAACTATCTTCTATATTCATAAATTAATATGTTCACAGTTTCGCACAATGTTATATAATGTTTGATTCGACCAGAACTGCATCGATTTTTATTTTTGACACTACGTTTTGACATTTGGTTTAAACATTATAAAATCATGTTGACAGTTATTGAAGTTTAAAGTTTTAATAGCATTATTTTTAGTTTTGATACGTTTTACAAAAAGGTTGATTTATCATTATACTAGCTGCGCCCCGCGGTTTCACCCACGTTGTACCCGTTCCCGCGGGAATTTCGGGATAAAGTGTATCCCATGTGTTATTCTGATGTGTAACCTATATTACTGTAAAGTTTCATCCAAATCCATTCAGTAGTTTTTGCGTGAAAGAGAAACAAACATACATCTATAGATACATCCATCCTCACAAACTTTCGCATTTATAATATCACTAGCTGCGCCCCGCGGTGTTACCCGCGTTGTACCCGTTCCCGCAGGAATATCGGGATAAAATGTATCCCATGTGTTATTCTGATGTATAACCTATATTACTGTAAAGTTTCATCCAAATCCGTCCAGTAGTTTTTGCGTGAAAGAGCAACAAACATACATCCATACATCCATACATACATACATCTATCCTCACAAACTTTCGCATTTATAATATTAGTAGGATTCAGTTAAATTAAATTAAATATTATTAATTATTATTATAGTAGGATTATTATAGTACCCTGAAAGAACTATTAACACTGATAGTCTCCAACTCAGATTACAGATTTATATGGTCTTATCTCTAATTTTTAAAATGTTAGTTTAAAATGGGACTGGGCGGGACATGTCAGCCGTATGCCAGAACATTTTTGGGCGAAATCCGTCACCTTTTGGACTCCAAGCACAAAAAGACCCTTCGGAAGACCCCGCAAGCGTTGGCGGGATGAACTAGACCAACACAACAGTAACTGACCCACAAGAGCTCAGGATAGAGATCAGTAGAAGGAGGGTAGGGAGGCTTTTGCCCTGCAGTGGGACATTTATGGCTAATTAATAAATATCTCTAATATCTACGTTTAATAATATCTATTAGTGTATTATAATATTAATGTATTGTTCCTAAACCAATAAAAAGTAAATGTGTTCAATTTAATTAAATGCAAGGTATTTAATCCTCTGAGAATAATCTCAGGGGCTTAAACGTGGGGCGCTACTAGTTTCAATAAAAATTGAAACTAGCTGCGCCCTGCGGTTGAAAAATAGCATATAACCTTCCCGCTGAATGTGGTTATATATTAAAAAAATATAATTATTCAAATCGGATCCGTAGTTTCTGAGATTGGCCTCTACAAACAAACAAATCTTATATATAAAATTCTCGTGTCACAGTGTTCGTTCGCGTACCCCTCCGAAACGGCTCGACCGATTCTCATGAAATTTTGTGAGCATATTGAGTAGGTCTGAGAATCGGCCAACGTCTATTTTTTATCCCGAAATTCCCGCGGGAACGGGTACAACGCGGGTGAAACCGCGGGGCGCAGCTAGTAAAGTTATAAACATTACCTCTTTATAATAATAGATCTTTATAATAAAGTATAGGTTGGAAACGACACAGATTTAAGTAAATTAGAGAAGGTAAGTGGCCTACCAACAAAATCAGAAGTAATAAAAGTAAAGTCGAGTTAGATCTAAGTGAAAAAACATTCACTTAAATAATACTTCATTCTCGTTCTTGGTAAACAAATGTACAGTCAACTACAAACGTTGATAAACAAATTCAATTATACAAAACACCTGAACACTAATTAATGAGTCCATATCGTACAATAGTAAAAATACTCTAATCACAAGTAATTTGCAAAGAACAGTCATCGCCAAAATCATCTACAAGCAAGCTGAACACGGTTTGAGATGTTTTATAATATTGAATGTGTTCATCAACTTTTGTAGTTGACTGTACATTTGTTCATCAACTAGGAGTTACATTTATAGCAAAACCAGTATAAATGCAACTCCTCTCTCTATTGAGAATCTTCGAAACACGTAAACCGTGTACATGTAAATACAAGTCTATAGATTTCTATATTCCGAATATAAAACATTTCAGCATCAAAGGCGTCTCAAAGGGTTTCTGTCTGTCTGTCTGTTCGCAGTCAAAATGCTCTCGAGAAAATTTTTCTATCAGTCGATGTCTCCCTCTATTTACTAAGACCTGTTTCGTTAGACTTTTTACGCATTTCCATTGGTCATACGTCACGTCATTTTTATGGAAAGTAAGGCTGGTTTTAAGAGTTAATAAGTAAGTAGATAGTGTAGATACGTGGACAAAATTGGTATCGGAGGTTTTACATCGCCTCCAAGGAAAAGTGGTATAATGGATTGCCGTCCAAATTCAAATCTGCAGGCACTTTTTCACAACCCAATTAGATGTTTTGTGCACGCAATATATTACACAATATATAATAGCAAGTTACAGCCTGTACTCTAACATGACATAGGACCTCTCTATCTCTATGCGAGAACGATTGTTAATATAAGCGTACCTATATTGGTCTTTAATTGGACATAGAAACATGTACATACCTAGAATCAAAACTGACCTAAAATACATTGGATTTTATCCATCCTTACATATCTTCGCATTCATAATATAAGTAACAAAAAATCGAACATTGCGAGCTCAGTGATATTGCGAGTACTTATAAGATCATATCTATAAGAAACTTAATGGCGTTATATAATATATAAAATTCTCGTGTCACGGGGTGCGTGCTTGAAGTCCTCTGAAACGGCTCGACCGATTCTCATGAAATTTTGTGTGCATATCGGGTAGGTCTGAGAATCGGACAACATATATTTTTCATCCCGAAATTCCCGCGGGAATGGATACAACGCGGGTGAAACCGCGGGGCGCAGCTAGTAAATCAATAAGGGTTTTCTGAAATGTCACCCACTAGGTAGCACTGAGACGTGAGGTCCAGAAATAAAAAATGTCATTTTCGTGAAAATCCTCATTGACGTGCCGCGACTAACAATGGAAACAAACGAAGCCGTTTGCATGTAGGACGTTGAGTCTTCGGCAAATATGGACATCGCGTATGAAGTCAAACAGAATTACGTATTCCATAAAAATGTACCCCTTTTCGGGCGTGACGACATTTACGTGTCAACATTATATATTCATAACTCTATTTATTTTCATATAAATAAAATGTAATACAGTTTTCAAATATGGAATGAAATTGGCCAGATGGACATGTTTGAAATGGTTTTAAAGGTAGTCGGGTCATGTTTGTGGTCACTCTACCAGGCCTCCGTCACTCCATGTACTTGCGCGCTATAATTACCTATCTCGGGCCCTCTGGGGCCCAATTCAGTGTGGTTGCCGCAAGCGAAGCCACAGATTACTAAATAGTTACTACATAGCTCTGTTTTGTTTTAGGCAATTATAGCAGTAGGTATTGAACATTTTGTTCAGAGTGAAGTATCTGTTACGTAGTAACTATTTAGTAATCTGTGACTCTACTATTTACAGTCTTTCTCGTACTGGTTCTTTGTGTATTTATTAACTTAGCGCAAAGCAAGTCAGTTCGAGTAAGTCAGTGGGCAACCCTAGTGTCGGGGTTTTTAGACCGCCTAAAGGCCTAGTGACTATAAATATGAGTAAGATAGATATAATTGAAACAGCTGTTATTCCAAAAAAAAAAATCGAATTATAGTTAGGTGACACTATTTGAGGTTTGTCTTTATTATAAGTAAAATAAGATTAACTATAGAAATGTATTGAAACTACATTTACGTATACACTTCGTTTTTATTTTACATTTTTATCTGACGTTTAGTTCTTTTTCAGAAACCGTATTCAGACTCTATCCGTAGTTCTATAGTGTATTCGTAAACGTAGTTTCAATTCAAAATGAGTAGTGTTCGCTTATACCTGATAAACTAGCATGGAAATGTATATAATAAATAAGTTAGTATTACCTATACAATATTAGCCTGTATCCCACTACTGGGCAAATGCTTCTCATCTCACTGAAGATATTAGTACAGTAAGGAGGATCAGGCATGATCACAGGCATTTGAAAAGTAGGAAACATGTCTTCGCTCGACCCGGGAATGGAACCCGGGAGCTCATCAGTCTTGGCTGCCGAGTGCGCATACACTAGACGCAGATACTCACTGTAAGGATATCTTCCAACCTCCCTTTGCCCTCAGAAACAACATAAACAGGAAACAACAAAAGATGCCAATCCTCCTTTCTCTGTAATAGTAATTCAAAGTTTGTATACAACATTGCGTTTACTCTCGTCACCAGATTCTTGAAGAATGTAAACATATCTCGCTACTAAAACAGTTCACAGCTACTCCCGTTGTATCACAGTCAGTAACCATCATTACCACGCAATGCATTTAGTGTCAAAAACGGAAACTTTTGTCAAACTTTTCTTCGTTTTAAGCCTCTTCGGGCTAGTGATGTACGTAGTGTTGGCGTTTTTCACATTAAGAACGGCGTTTTCATCAATTAAGAAGATCGAGAAAATAGAAAAGCATAAACACAATACGCCAAATCCATTCATCGATAATGATTACAATGGTGATGATCAATTCCTCAATAATTATAGGTACATTCTACTATGGACTCGACCAGATGTAAAAGTAAACTTTACTCGCATTGGTAGTGGAATATTTGTAGAAAACGATTGTGAATACACCAGTTGTTACATTACATCCAATAAGATGCTGTTGAATAATGATGTTACCAACTTTGACGCTATAATATTCAATTTACAAACTTTATCGAAGTGGAAACGTAACATGCCAATCAAAAGATCTCCGAAGCAAAAATACGTGTTTTATTCAATGAACTCGGCTGCCGATTGGCCGATATGCGACATTAATTCGAATAATTTTTTTAATTGGACGTGGACATACAGACTTACTTCCGATATTAAGAGTCCATTCATTGAAGTGAGAGACTTGTCTGGAGTAGTGGTCGCGCCGGCGTATACCGCCCAATGGTTTGGCAACACAATGTTAGATACCTTCGCGAAAACTAATAAAAATCACATCTCGAAGAAAAAAGCCGTAATGTGGTATAACAATCGCTGTAAAGATAGTCCACAAATCATATTTTTTATTAAGCGCTTGAGGGACGCAATGATGGAGCATTCTCTTACCGTTGATATTTATGATTGTAATAGCAAATGTCCTGAAAATAATTGCTTCAGTCTTTTGGAAAGAGAATACTTTTTCTATTTAGCTCATGAGACGAGTATTGCCGAGGACTATGTTACGGCAGAGGTGTTGAAAGCTTACGATCATAATACTGTGCCCATTGTCGTTGGTGGTGCTGAGTACACCAGGTACGTAAAACATTTGTGTAACGTTAAAGTAAAGTATAAAACGTGTTTTGTCTCTTTTGCTCTTTGGAAAATAGCGTATGTCAGACAGGGCTAAACTATTTAATAGCTTTAATAAAATGCTGTTAATAAGCTTATATGAATAACGCCCTTTAGCCTGTAATTTTACTACTAGGTGCTACTAGGTGCTCCTGGATGTCTGAGTGTTTAGGTGTTAGGTGTCCCAGTTTCCGTTCACTAAATATATCAAAACAGTGAAGATTAAGCGTAATCATTACGGTATCCTACTGAGGGATTGTTGGTCTAATAGACGAATGATCAAGTGGTATGTGCATGCACCTGCTAAAACTAAGGTCCCGAGTTCAAATGCCAGGCCGAGTAAAGCATGTTCCTCATTTACTTTTAAACAAGTTTTTCTATACCATGACAACATTCTATACATATTTCATCGTTAGGTTGGTGCCTCGAAAAATCAGTAAAAAAGTTTTTAAAAAAAAGTATTAGCTTGTAATGTCCCACTTGTTGGGCAAAGGCCTCTCGTCTCACTGAAGATATCAGTACAGTGAGGAGGTTTCAGGAAAAAAAACTCATCTTTTCTTATTTTTCCAGATTTCTACCCCCCGGGTCGTACTTGAACACCCAAAAGCATTCAATGGAGTTGATTGCAGCCAACATCGCATACGCCATCAAAACCCCATCCGTCTACTACAAATTCTTCCTTTGGAAACAATACTACACTATAGAAGCTGTTCCTAGAGAGAGAGGGTATTGCGATCTCTGCAAAATATTAAATGATAAGACTGAATTAGAGACAAAGACGATTTATAAGGATTTTAGAAAATGGTGGTTCCCTGGTGTTCTGAAGGAGAAATGTTTGACGAAAGGAGCTGAACGTTTTGAAGAAGTGCTGTCCTACACTAATGCGAGGATGAGTGAAAAGGACAAAAACCGTTACTACGGGTTTACGTAAATATTGTAACTACAAAAAATCATTTTCCGAAACGTGTATGTGTGACTGTGTTTATGTTTGTTCATTTTATCTGTATGTGTCTGTATCTTTATTTCTAATGTAAACAGAATGGACTCATTTTTTAAATTGTAATAAAAGAAATTAAAGTATTTTTACGTGTTCCAATTGAGTCTCAATTAGATTTAGTTAGAACAATTTGACACCATTGGTATTCGTCTAGGCACCAAATGAGGCATGCTATCTATCGAAATAAAGAACAGACAAAGAGTAAACGCAATCACTGGTGAGTACGATAAGGAACAGTTACACCAGCTGCCAGTGACTTTATATGTAGTCGCTCCATCATACTGCCTATATACCTGCCTATATTGGTACTGCCCATGGAGATATAGAGATATGCCAACCTACGCGCTGAGTACGAAACCTACCCCCTTATTCGTAAACGATGTTTATCATAAACAGTGTTTTAAAGTGTTTTATCTCTTTCGCTCTTTGGCAAATAGCGTATGTCGGAAAGGGACAAACCATTTGATAGCTAAAGTGCTGTTAGGTAATAAGAAATAATATGAATAAGTTGTTTCGGCCAATGATTTTTTCGTTCAACTAACCGTCGGGGTAGAGTGTTTTCGGAGAACCGTCCTTTCGGTGAGCGGTATTTCGGAATACCATACGTAGCTGCTATAATGGTATGTTTTTATCCGACTACGCTAGTGTTGGATCTACATGATCGGATACAAAACAAGCCCATAGAGTTCCCCTAAACAATATAAACTGATAAAAGCTTTTAAGCCCTTTATTTTAAAAAGGTCACACTTTGTTATCTTTTAGCTTTTGTAAGAGACCGATGACATTTAAAGTTAGCAACTATGTTGATTAAAAAATATAGAATTATGTTTCTTTTGACAAAATGCATATTTATTGAATAGATTTGTGTTTTTTTAGCTGTGCCCGTCCTTTATCCGCCTGGAATTTTGCAAAAATATAACCTTAATTACTCCTTATTACATCAGCCACCTGCCAGTAAAAGTCCCGTCAAAATCAGTTCAGCTATTTCCGAGGTTAGCCGGAGCAAACAGACAGACAAAAATTGTAAAAAAATATTTTTGTATGTACCGTATGTAATTAAAAGCGGTTATTTCAATACTACAAACAGGCACTCCAATTTCTTTAATGTGTATAGATATAACAAAAATAAAATGTAATATGTACTAATGAAAGTAAAGTACATAGTTTAATTTCCGTTAATACTAATGTGTTTTATTTCGATTACCTTATTTATTAAAACTAGTGAACCTGACGCAATCACTGGTGATTGCGTCAGGTTCACTAGTTTTAATAAAAGTCAGGTTCACTAGTTCACTAGTTTTAATAACTAACAGCCTCCGTGGTCTAGTGGTTTGAGCGCTCGGCTCACGATCCGGAGGTTCCGGGTTCGATTCCCGGTGGGGATATCTCACAAAAATCACTTTGTGAGACTGTCCTCAGTTTGGTTAGGGCATTGCAGGCTGAATCACCTGATTGCCCGAAAAGTAAGATGATTCCGTGCTTCGGAGGGCACGTTAAGCCGTCGGTCCCGGTTACTTTCTACGGATAGTGATAGTAGTCGTTACATGAGCCATGTCAGAGGCCTTTGGCGGCTCTATAACTCTGACACCAGGATTGGTCAAGTTGACCATCCACTCGATAAGAAGAAGTGAACCTGACAAAGCTGAAACATAATTTATTTTCCTCTCCTTCTATTTCCGCCCAGATTTGAAAGAATATAAAGTAAGTATATCTAATATATAAAATTCTCGTGTCACAGTTGTCGTTGCCATACTCCTCCGAAACGGCTTGACCGATTCTCATGAAATTTTGTGAGCATATTGAGTAGGTCTATTTATTTTTCATCCCGAAATTCCCGCGGGAACGGGTACAACGCGGGTGAAACCGCGGAGCGCAGCTAGTAATGTTATATCTATACTAATCTATACTAATATTATAAAGCTGAAGAGTTTGTTTTGTTTGTTTGTTTGTTTGTTTGTTTGTTTGTTTAAACGCGCTAATCTCAGGAACTACTGGTCCGATTTGAAAAATTCTTTTTGTAATGTATAGCCACATTCAACGGGAAGGTTATAGGCTATTTTTCATCCTGGAATTCCTACGGAAACGGGCACAACGCGGGTAAAACCGCGGGGCGCCGCTAGTAATATTATAAAGCTGAAGAGTTTGTTTTGTTTGTTTGTTTAAACGCGCTAATCTCAGAAACTACTGAACCGATTTGAATAATTCTTTCACTGTTAGATAGTCTATTTATCGAGGAAGGCTATAGGCTATTTTATCCCGAAATTCCCACGGGAACGGGCACAACGCGGGTAAAACCGCGGGGCGCTGCTAGTAAGTAATATAAAGTAAGTAAGTAAAGAATAACGATATTCTCATAATCGTAATTAAGTCAGTTCGAGTAGGTTAGTGGCCAACCCTGGTGTCGTAGATTTTAGACCGCCTAAAGGCCTCTGACATGGTCTAACGATTGAAACAACCGTGCCCTCCGAAGCACGGTAGCGCTCAGATAGAAATGCCACTATCTTAACAATCTTAACAATGTTGCTTAACAATCGCAATGAGCTAACATCGCTTAGTCAGACTATGCTGTAACACTATTTGTCGTTTCTACATAAATTTGCCTTTTCAACTAAGTACAAATTAAATCTTTCGTCTCGCTTTCTGGCTATGGGACAGTTAAGTGCAATTGTACCCATTTTGGTTGTATTAAATCTGTAACGAAGAGAGTTAGTGTTAGTTTATACTACTCCTAGCAGATGCATCTTTTTTCCTGATTCTGGCAGTGTATATACTGCCAGTACACGCGGCGTGCGCCCGCCGTGCGTGTCTTCATACAATAGTGACCCGTCGCGTGCGCCCGTCGCGAGCGGTGTCATATAAAAGTGAACCGACGCGTGCGCCCGTGGCGTGCGCCCGTCGCGTGCGGTGTCATACAAAAGTGAACCGACGCGTGCGCCCGCCGCGTGCGCTCGCTTAACGCAGTGTTGACCCTAATACATATAGCAAACTCTTAAACTAAGACCAACACAATCCAATCAAGCTTCCACTAATTGGTGATACAAAAAATTAACAAAGGGAGTGAACAAAACTGAAAACGAAAAGAAAATAAACATTAAACATGAATAATGAAATCAATAAGAAAATTTGTAAACTTTGGGTTTAAAAAATATTTTGAAAATAAAATTAAATTTAACAAACAAATCTGTTATAACTATTTAGTTACAAACATCACTTAATCATTAACTGCCTTATTCATAAACGCTCTCTTACTAAAACGCTGTTAGTGAGTGTTTTGTCTCTTTCGCTCCTTGGAAAATAGCGTATGTCGGAAAGGGACAAACCATGTCTTAGCTAAAATGCTGTTAATAAGAGTTTAAGGCTTTAATTATAATCCTTAATACATTTAAATAAATCTGACTTAAAACTAAACAATTTGGAGCTAAAAATGTCCATGTCAGAAAAGTTACGATTGTAGTTGTTACAAGTTCTGCGAATAAAAATATTAGAGCCGTAATTAGTTCATTAGTGTTTCAACTATCATCCTACTAATATTATAAATGCAAAAGTTTGTGAGGGTGGATTTATGTATGGATGTATGTATGTATGTATGTTTGTTACTCTATCACGAAAAAAACTTGTAACTAGTAGAACGGATTTGGACGAAACTTTACAGTAATATAGGTTTGTATATAATACAGAATTATAGGCTTAACATGGGATACATTTTATCCCGAAATTCCCGCAACACAACGCGAGTAACACCGCGGGGCGCGGCAAGTACTACATAATAACGTACTGACGTCACTGACGATTTATTTCAAAGAAACATTTACAAATGAATTCGTTTTCCTCCTCTCTTGGCTCTGTACTCAGATTTCAGAGTCACTAGCTGCATTCATTAAACATCCGAGAGAAAGTTAAAATCAAATGTTTTGAAAGACAAACAGTGACGTCATTCATTACCATCCCGTTGGGAAGTAGGGTCAGAAACAAAGAGCTGATGAATATTCTAGCAGAGGATCTCGACGATATGCTAACCAGTTGCAGACTTTACTTGCTGTCAGTACTCAATGAAATATATGAATTTTTCAACGACTGCTTATTCGAGAGTTTCTTTTTGGAGATGTCAATGACCTCTTGAGATGACGAGATGATTCTGCATTTTGATCACGAATAGATGTCATTGTTGGGATTTAATATTGATATTTTTGTATGAAAGTACTTAGCATATTTGTTTTGTGAAATATTCATGGTTACTCTAGTACTCTTGAGTATTGTTTGATTGTTATTACTCTAACCCACTCTACTCTATAGTACTTTAGTTATTCACTAGCTGCACCCCGCGGTTTTACCCGCGTTGTGCCCGCTTCCGTGGGAATTTCGGGAATTTTATACATTTACTATACTCTTGAATTATTCTATCTATTAAAAAAATCGTATCAAAATCCGTTGCGTAGTTTTGAAGATCTAAGCATACATATGGACAGACAGCGGAAAGCGACTTTGTTTTATACTATGTTGCTATTCTATAATTTAATGCATTCGTGCAGTTTAGGGAATTTAAAATTGAACCGTGATTGATAACTCATTAATGAATGTATACGATTTAAGATATGAATTAACCTGAAGTAGAATGCAATTCTATTTAACTAGAAAGTACTAATAACATTATGTTTATTCTAGGAAATGCTGCAAAGACAAGATTCAATGTATTTAGCAGTAATTTTAGCTTAAAATATATTTACTTGACGTACCTACATATGTCTGTCGGACTTTGTCAAAGTTATATGAAGTTAAGCTGCAAATGGTATGTGTAATAAGTTGGGCTTAGTAACTTACAACTACAGAAATTGTATTATAAGACAGCTTGCGTTTAAATACAGGTAAAGCGACAGAATATACCAATTCTGAGGATGAAGATTACTTTTTGTGATACAGCAATATTCGAGCTTAACTTGGTTAACTAAGATTGTGAAGCTGACCTAACTAAGTGATCTACCTGACCCGCGGTCTACCTGGGTGGTCTACGTGACCAGCGGTCTACCTAACTAAGTGGCCTACCTGACCCGCGGTCTACCTGAGTGGTCTACCTCACTAGGTAGTCTCCATTTCAGAATAGACTGCACAGATTAATAAATAGTTACTACTATCAATGCTTTACGCATCTCCAAGAACCGATGACAAGTAATGCTTCGAAATATGAAAATTTCGTCCTCATCTGTTCATTGTGGCGATGTAATAAGGACCATAGATGGCGCTAAGATCGCACCACATAGTAATCAAGTCAGTCTGATGAATATTCGAGAGGTCTTCACTCCCGAGGTGAGAGGACGCTACTGAGTCCTCAATTTGAATTATGCTACGTCAGGCTTGCCTGTGTGTTTTATGCTTCAGATTATGTTTTTAGGAATCACTAGAAAGTACCTACCCTTAATTTTTTTTTCAGCAATATAAGTTGAATTTGTTAATTGTGATGGTAACGGTTTCCATATATGACTGGCTTTTCTATGTAACACTTTTCACTAATTGTATTTTGGAGTCAAGCAATTTTCTCCATGTAAATGGCGCTTGAATGATACTTTACAGGTATGTTTTGAATTCCGTCTACAGCAAAAAACATACCTAAAGGGCCGAAACTGCGTTAAGAAAACCGCGCGGGCACCCCCGCGCGGTTTCATACAAAAGTAAACCGTCGCGTGCAGCCGTCGCGTGCGCCCGCTTAACGCAATTTCGGTCCTAAAACTTATTACAGAATCAAGAAATAAGAAAGATATCTTATAGATTTCACTTAAAGTAAGTGATTTTCAGAGCTGTAACCTCCCTAGTTCAAAAGAAAATTCTATTGAACAAGTCAGATTACGAAACACGTGTTTTTCTTACACATTGTTTAGAATTAGCTAACTATGTTTATCTATTCCAATGCAGTTTATTTTCTTGTCTATGTAGCAAATTGTTATCTTATAAATCAAAACAACTTTACTAAACAAATAACGTAAAATGTCGGTGACGTTCGTTTCAATCGATATACCATGTCAGAGGTCTAGAAACTTCGTCACCAGGGTTGGCCACAAACTTACTCGCACTAACTTACTAGGTTTAGTTAGGGCATAACAGACTGAATCGCCTGATAGTCCGAAAGATTCCGTCCTTCGGAGGGCACGTTAAGCCATGGGTCCCGGTCACTTTCTACGGATAGTAGTCGTTACATGAGCCATGTCAGAGGCCTTTGGCGGCTCAATAACTCTGACTCCAGGATCGTTCAGGTGACTATCCATGAAGAAGAAGACTAAACAACCAAACGTTTCTTTTTATGTAGATATATTGGTTAAATGAAGCGGATATTGGGTTGTGTAATTGTTGCAATCGAGTAGGTTTGGGCATGCGTCGATGTGAGTTTACAACGCACCTGCGCCTGTGATGTGGTTACTAGTTGTTTTCGATAAAGGAAATTAGGAATAGTTTTAAAACACATGTCTTTTTAAGCCCTGGGTTCCAGTTGAAGGAGTTCTCTTCAATTGCTGATGTTCTTCCGAATGGGTGGTACGTTCAAAAGAGCCTCTATGGGGCCAAAACTGAATAAAAATATTTGACTTTGACTTTGACTTTGAATTCTGTTTACCTTCTTCTTATGTTAGCCGTTCTCTTTAGCTGTTGATACGATTTATAGGTTATCTACATTGAGCTGACCAACCCGCGTAAGGCAAAAGTGGTGATTACGCCTAATCCTCCTCACTGTACTCATATCTTCTGTGAGTTGAGAGGCATTGCCTAGCTGTGGAACATTACTAGCTTATTTTATTGTTATCTACATTCTTAAAAAAAATCGCTTGTCCCTATTTACTACCCTAGCATTCCCCTAAGCATCAAAACCTTACTGACAAAGCACACCCCAATAATTTTAGAATCGAGTGCTCCTTAGTAAGGGTCCGATTACGCTGCGCTATATCTAATTAAGCGCATATTGTCTAAATGCGTGTGAATGCACCTGAGCGCACATTAATAGCGCACTAGATTACAGGAGTTGGTTGTTAGCGAGTGCAAAATAGCCTTTCTTTAAGAAAATTAGTTTCATTACACCTACGATATGGGTAGAGGGTAACAGCTTGGAAAGTTCATAGTTATCTACTTCGCGTATACTATACCTACCTTTAGAAAATAGTCAGTTTGGACAAATAAGCGTGATCTTAGTGCTTTATCTTTATTTTGGTTTTAACATAGCCCCGTAGTGTTACCCGCATTTTGCAAATTCCCGTGGGATTTTCGGGATAAAAAGCATTTTATTGAATGTGGCTTACATAAAATTCAAAATAAATAACAAATAGGTTTGGAAGTTTTAAAGAATACCGCGTACAAACAAAAAATAAAGCTTAATTATAACAAACAAGCTGCGCTCCGCCTATTTTCCGGTGTTGTACTCGTTCCCGTGGGAATTTCGGGATGAAATACATATATCCTATAGCCTTTCCGCTGAATGTGGCTTTCCGTTGCAAATAAACTAAATTCAAATCGGATAGGTAATTTCTGAGATTAGCACTTTCAAATAAATAAAAAAGCAATACTCTTCAGACATATTGTATTAGTATCTATAGACAAGATATACTTTAAACCAACACAATCACTACATAGTATAAAACAAAGTCGCGTCTGTTTGTCTGTCTGTATGCTTAAATCTTTAAAATTACGCAACGGATTTTGATGCGGTTTTTTGTAATAGGTAGAGTGTCATTATTATTTATTTAAAACGGGAACTTACGTACGACGGAGACTACTGTCGAGAGTTCCTCGACACGTTTCGGCCACATACGGTAGCCTTCATCAGGAGGTGGGTGAAGCGCTCGCGACAGCGTCTCTCCCCGAAACGTGTCGAGGAACTCTCGACAGTAGTCTTCGTCGTACGTAAGTTCCCGTTTTAAATAAATAATAATTAAATGACATTAACGAACGTTTCAATTAATAGTAAAATAGGTAGAGTGATTCAAGAGGAAGGTTTTTATGTAAAAAAATTCCCGAAATTCCCACGGGAACGGGCACAACGCGGGTAAAACCGCGGGGCGCTGCTAGTAAATAATAATTCAGAAACAACATCTCAAAGGAACTTCAATATCTAATCATCTAATCCATCTCGTAGTCGGTGTGAAGCAGGCCCGAGTTGGCGTCGGCTGGTAATAATGCGGACCGCGATTGGTCGCAGGGGACGTCATCAGTTATTTAATACTGTCGACAGTTTCAAACCAGCGGATTGAGGATAAAACTTGGTATTGTTGTTTTGTTTATCTATAATACTTCTGTCTCTACTTAGGTATATATAGATGAAGTTTTTTGATCCCGAGCGGGTTACAAAAGTCGAATTTAATAAATGTGCTTGATAAAATGCATTGACGAAAAAACGTTCATTAAATCGACGCTTAACTAATTGACGTTTATTTTATACATTACTAGCAGCGCCCCGCGGTTTTACCCGCGTTGTGCCCGTGGGAATATCGGGAATTTTTATACATAAAAACCTTCCTCTTGAATCACTCTACCTATTATAAAAAACCGCATCAAAATCCGTTGCGTAATTTTAAAGATTTAAGCATACAGACAAACAGACAAAAATAGCGACTTTGTTTTAAACTATGTAGTGATACTCATTAAAGGCTTTATGCATAAATGCTTATTTAGCATTTTAGCTATCAAATGGTTTGTCCCTTGCCGACATATGCTATTTTCCGAAGAGCGAAAGAGATAAAACATTTATTAACAGTTTTTCAGTTAAATACGTTTATGAATAAGGTTGTAAGTCTCTACTGAGGAAGCATTTGTCGTCTTTGGCGTGAGACACTACCACTGCCCCAACCTCCAAATAAACTGACGTAAGTACATATCTTCCACAGCTATCGAACCCAACTGCCTTTTCCAAAACAGAGTAAAGTAAAGTCAACAAAAAAATCCCCTAAATAGATTCGTAAACAGAATAAGATGGATCGTCTTTTCATTGTCACACAATAAAAAGGAAAAAGTATTCAATAAATCTCGAGCCACGTCGATCACAGATGTGTCCCGGGGGAGCGATATCTTCACTCTCTTTAATGCTAAGTTATGGAGTCTCCCAGGAATGGTTTATTTCAAATCAACTTATTCATCTTTGTTTTTAATTTGCGAAGAAGGTACTGATGGCAAAATCAGTTAAGTCATTTGATTTACATTTTAAGTAATCAACTTTGTTACTTGACTAGTAGCGCCCGGTGGTTTTGCTCGCGTTGAGGCCGTTCCCGTGGGACCGTTCCCGTGGTTCGGGATGAAAAACAACATTCAGTCTTAGAAAGATCATAATTACGTGTATACGCTTGATCGTGAAAGATCATACGTGTATATTTTGCTACCAAGCAAAATAAGTAAGTAGAAGTTTAGATAAATTAATATCTTGATATCCAGTGCTAATGACATTTTTTTTCCTCTTCAACAAAATGTAAGTGCGTGACCCTGATCCCACTAAATCTAGGAAAATAATGTCAGCGTGATCTACAATTTTTCACGCTAGCGCCATCTACTAGACGCGCGATACAAGTTATTAAATAAAAGTAAAATTACATATTCAGTATCTACCAGTTTATTAACATCACGTATGAACTACACACACAATCTAATCTTTTTTATTAATATCTATATACCACTGCTGGTTTATGAGACAATACTCATTGTACTCCGGATTCCACCATTCTCTGATATAATCCAACACTTGATTACTCCCATCGTACTGCACTAACTTGGTGCAAAGATCGCAGATATACTCCTTCGGTCGGATTGTGTAGAAATACTGGTCTTTCCAGTCGAGGAATAGGTAGTACTTGTCTACAGATTTGATGAGGTAGTCTATGATCGCTGCGAGCTTGTACATGTTGAATGATGCTGCGTTTATGTACGAGCCCGGCGGCAGGAAACTGAAAAGTAAATACAATTATTAAGCAATTTGAAATAACCTATAAAAGGCCTTTATTATAGCGCCTCCTAGTGAGCCATTGTAAAACCAAACAGAATAAGAACAAATGAAAAATTGTTTAAATCGTCGTTTACAATCATGTCACAATATAGTACGAGTATATTCTTTATTTATGTGACTAACATAAATTAATAATATTGAGCTGGGCAGTGATTGGAAACTAGTTCATTATTGTCATTGCCTTTGAAAATAAGTTATATGTTATTGCAATACGGTTGATTTTTGCAATGAGCAGTTACGTCGACACTCCGGCGGAGGACACCAGATTTCTCTCTGTATGCGATCTTAACCTACAACTTACCTTTCTGATGCAAAAGTTATAATAAAAGTATTTACCTTGTCAAATTACTGCCTCCCTTGATAATAGGCACTGCAGTAAACATCATCGCTTTGGCGACCTTATCAGAAACGTAATCAGGCTGTACCGAGTCCTCCAATACCAAATTAAAATAGTATTCAGCTTCAATCATTTTGTAACACTTCGATAGTCCACCTTTAGGACACTTTTGTTCTCCACAAGGACCATAGGTGTCTAATGTGAAATTATAGCCCTGTAGTGCTTCCCGAAACTCCTTCAAAAAGTCCGTATGAGCCAACTTCAGTTTACAATTCTTTATAATACAAGCTACAGATTTATCCTTTCCTGCTATAATCTTCTTGTATTTTGCATCTAACGGTTTCGTAGGTTGATCCCACCGCATATTTAATTTAGGCCCAACGATTTGGTTTCTGTGGGAGTCGTGTACATCGAAAAATGGTTGGACTATGTCTGATTCGAGTCTATAAGTCCAGGTCATGTTAAAAAATCGTTCGAAATGTTTGTTGCATATTATGTTGCGTTCAGCTGTATCGAAGGATTTGAAAACGTAAAGTTGTTTAGGCGATCTTGGTAGTTTTATCTCTTTAAACTTTTTCGTATCATGGATGTTAAAGATTACCATATCGAAGTTTTTTGCACTTCCTAGTAAAGATGCATTATACGATAGGTAGCAATTGATATTCGGGCAATTCTGTTTGATAAACTCTTCTTGGCCTTCTCTATAAACAGCGTCTTTGTTGTAAAAGTTCTTTTTGTTCTTCCTTTGATTCTTCCACAAGAGAATATACTTCATGTCTGTCGGAAATTTCTGTTGATTTTGAGACAATGCCGTCGATCGTTCCCTCCAATAATCAGGCAGAATTAGTAGCAGCACGAACACTCCAGTCAGTGTTAAGTATACGACGACTTTGAAGGAAACTTGCCTGATATTTTTGAAGTGCTTTTTTTCTTTAAAGTAATGGAACATGGTTTTGATAGCAAACTTTAACCTGTTTACGAAGGCACGTTGTCGCCGACTGAATGTCCTCATCTTATGAACCGGTCAACAAGTTCAGTAAACATTTGTGTTTGTGGAATTTTAAAATTGTACTGTTTATGGAAATTTGTAAACAAGAGCATGAGACCTTTGTTTGTAGATTTCTATGGATAGCGTTAACGTCAGTTGCGTAGTCTAAATATTAGTTGTGTTAATTCTTGAGTTCGTTGAGATAGTATCTATAGGTTGTTTGCGATCTTCACCTTCGACCATTGAGTCAGGAAGAGTTGAAAAAAAAAAGTTGTGCGCACTTTCCGCACTTTGCCATTCTTTTAATGTTTTTATTCGTTTTAAGTATTTTTTTATATGAATTATTTTATTTATTTATTATCTTCTACATACTCTCTAAAGATGTTTAAAGCCGAGTACTTTTTTACTCTAGAATATCTATCTATGTATGTATATACATATGTATGTATATACATAGATATTGCCTTTTTTAAACTTTGCGATTTGTACACATAGTACACGTACTCGTAAAGTCTATAAAGGAAGTAAACTACTTACTTTTTATTTCCCGACGTTTCAAGCGGATTCAATACAAATATCTGTATACAAATATTTTTGTGGGAAAAATAGGAAGGTGTATGCAGTGAATCATCATCATAAATTTAAGAGCAAGGCTCTTGTCGGTGGGTCCGTTGCATCCATCTATTCCCATTCAGTGCAAGCTCCTTCACATCTCTATACGACATGACAGACACTTTCTTTAATCTGACTCATGTAACTGATTCTAGGCCTTCCCCTACTTCGCTGCCCATGATGTTATTTATGTATCTGTTATGTCGTATGGGATGTTCTATGCAGCGAATACCCACCCTAAAACTAACGCAATCAATATACTCACGACTTCGTTTATACCAAAACGAAACTCCCAAATAATTGAATTCTCATCACACGAATAAATCCTTATTTCTGGTATTTTGATTAAAACAGAACATGTTCCGAGCAAGTTTTGTGGGTGTATCGCGTTTCGCATAATTTATGCGTTTAATTTCGCAATATAAAGTCGCCGTTTTAACCTACTGTCGTATGAAAAACTCGTTTCCGTATCCGTTTGTTAATTTATGGCGAAAAAATATATATTGTATAGTACGTAATACGCCATGTGTTTCGATGCGTATGTTTAGACGAAATTATTGGACTTATTATGATTTATTGTGGTTTTCGGAAGAAGTGAGTTTTAAAAATAAATTACTTTATTTATTTAATCAGTACCTTTATACTTAGTAAATCTGAAGACTTCGATTTTTTTCTTTGTTTTAACGCGCTAATCTCAGACTACTTATCATTCAGAGTTCAATAATTATTTTGTAATGAATAGCCACATTCAATGGAAAGGTCATGCGCTATTTTTCATCCTGAAATTTGCGCGAGACCCCTGTCGTGGGTACACACCCGCGTCGCTCCTAGTTTAGCTATTTATGTGTGTCTGTAGGTCTAAGTATTTTTCAAAACTGCTCAAATTAATTGGTACCTATAATTTCGTTTTAATTTTTTAAATAGTGTTTAATTTGGTGCCATACAAACACATTCAAATCACACAAAAAAAACATTCAAATCGGTCCAGCCGTTTAGGAGGAGTTCAGTTACAACGAAAAGTGGTATTGATCTTATATATAAAATTCTCGTGTCACAAAATGCTCGTTCGCGTACTCCTCCGAAACGGCTTGACCGATTCTTATGAAATTTTGTGAGCATATTGAGTAGGTCTGAGAATCGGCCAACATCTATTTTTCAACCCGAAATTCCCGCGGGAACGGGTACAACGCGGGTGAAACCGCGGGGCGCAGCTAGTATTTATATATATGATGATATAGCGTCAAAATGTATAGGAATGTCTCATCACTACATAACGTGATACACCTCCATTTTGACAGTTCACCAAAAGGAATTCGAATTAATTGCCATTTATGTAGTATTGTCATATCATTTCATTATTATTCGCGATATTACCTTTCCAGGACCAATAGTTTGCTAAAATGATAAAATCATAACACAAAGGTCTTGTACTAAAATATAGGTACTAATTTTGACCTTTTCGGTGATTGCAAATAATTTGGGACAAGTTATTATTGGGCCTTGACCCTGGTGACATAAACTTGTAGGTTTATTATATTTCGACCCGGTAATGACGTGGTTTCTCGAGTGTGCTGAGAGTGTATAATTTATTAGGAAAAGTTATTACAAAAACAATACTGCTGGTTTCTACTAGTCTTCTGTGACCATGGTTCCTGTAAAGGGGCCGAAACGTCAGATAGAAAAACCGGCCAACTGCGAGTCGGACTCGCGAACGAAGCGATCCGTACGTTAAAAAACGGCAATAATCACGTTTATTGTATGGGAGCCTTGGAGGGAATATTTGTTTTTGTACCCTAAAAATAAAAAAAATAAGTGTTTCCGTAAACGTAGTTTCAATTCAAAATGTTAGCAGCTTGTTACTCGCTCAATGAAGTTTATGATCTGAGAATTGGCGAAGAATGAGAACCAGAAGATTGAAATGATATGCGTCTTTACAAGAAAAAGTAAAAATATCGCGTATACATTTTAAGGAACCAGTATAAATTACTAAGAAACAAACGAGAAACAAACGCCTAGAAAAGTTATTGTAGCAAAAAGATGCAAATCGAGTACCTACAATATCATAGTATTCAATTCAATGTATTATTTTATGGGTAACTGAAAGTGGCATTTTTATCTGAGCGCTACCGTGCTTCGAGTGCACAATAAGTGGTCGGTCCCGGTTGTTTCACGATAGACCGTGCCAGAGGCCTTTCGGCGGTCTATAACTCCGACACCTGGATTGGCTACCGACGTAGTCGAACTTACTTAATTTATTAAACACTAGTAGCGCCCCGCGGTTTTACCTGTGCCCGTTCCCGTAGGAATTTCGGGAATTTTTATACATATAACCTTCCTCTTGAATCACTTTATTAAATTGAAAAACCAGTGTCAAAATGTGTTGCGCAGTTTTAAAGATATAAACATACATAGGGACAGACAGACAGACAGCGGAAAGTGACTTTGTTTTATACTATGTAGTGATTTCATAATCTGTAATCATTAGTAAATAAAACATATTTAATTGATCATTAGCAAATCGGCGGTCGGTTACACTGCAGATTAAGTTCGTCGACATTGAGTTGAGTCGTGCTTATTTTCTGTTGTTACGCCTCGAATTGTCGACACTTGAGTGCAGATTAGCTTCGTTACCCCGCGGGCGTACCTGCCGTAGGGATGGGAAGGTAACGATAGATGGAAGTGTTATCGATAGGTTCGATATCGATAGGATGTTATCGATAGATTTGATTGAAATTAGAATTTAACGAAAGTAAAGTACACCTCAGTGCTCTAGTGGTATGTGCACTCGCCTGCCAAGACTGAGGTCTCGGGTTCAATTCACGGGTCGAGCGGAAACATTTTTCCTACTTTTCTAATCTGGCTCGAGTTTGAGATCACCAATCCGCATTAGGCAAGCGTGGTGATTACGCGTATTCCTCCTCACTGTACTGATAACTTCAGTGAGATGAGAGGCCTTTGCCCAACAGTGGGACATTACAGGCTCATACTTTTTTATTTTCTAAAGTAAAGTACAGAATTGGCCTGTATGTCCCATTGCTGGGTAAAGGCCTCTCATCTCATTGAGATATAATTACAGTGAAGAGAAAAAACATTAAACTCACGAGAACGTATGCTGTTGTTAATGACAGTCTGTCAAAGTAAATCGGGCGACCAGTAGAAAGCACGATATTTTATATTCCGTCTGTTGAGACTGTGTTAACGTTTACTGGTAAGTAAACGTAAGCTGAAGTAATCAGCTGCGATCAAAAACATCGAATAAGGCCGGGTTTACGTTCGCTACCTTGTAAAACGCAATTGTGATGATTTGCTTAACCGATTTCACTGTACTAAATCCGTCTTAGAGCACAGGAGGCCTTTGACTGATAGACAGTTACAGGTTAAAACATGATGATATAGTGTAACCTTTCTCACTGCGATCTTCAGTAAGCGTAAAGGCCTTCTGCTGACTTTTTAAACATTTTCATCGACATTTCAACCCCATCCCTTTATTTCCAAGTGGTCGCACGAGGAAGCTCGCGGAATAATGATTTCTTTGAGTCGCTCACTGTTTGAAGTGGAGGCATTACAGGCTCTCAGATACGTTTGTACTCGTCCCTTAATGGTGGATCACAATACCCCGACTAATTGTTTTCCTTACCTTTGTACAGGACATGTTTATATTCTTGTCGACTTTTTATCTAAATGTTGGTAAATTTCCTGCAGGAATAATTATTGTGGACGGCTTTTAAAGCTTTTTTATTCTTTTTTTGGATGGATTGATGGTGTGTCACGTATTTTAGTTTTAGGTTGAGTTTTAGCTTTAAGTTGAGCATGTTGGATAAAGACCTCTCAAGATGAAAGTAAATATTAAGATTAAGTAAAAATACTTTCCAAAAGCTTAGATTAAAAACTAATTTTAAACTTGTTGAAAACGTACAATTCTTCTTTTTTAGATGTAGTAGCTTATAAGATAGCTAAGTCCAGAACAAGCGTTGATTTTATCCAAATCAACTGGAATAAATAAATAAAAACGTACAGAAAAAATTCCCACACTGTTACACCGAAACTAAGCTCAAAGTTTGGTTTGGGTCTCAATAAGGAAAGAAGGAAGACCTTTGTTCTGCAGTGGTATAACAAACAAACGTGGTAAGTTGCTATAGACACAGCACAGCCAAACTCCAAATCCATTTTCACCCGTTAAAACCTCAATAAAGGCTTGTAACCCGAAACGAAAGACAACGCGCAAACAAACTATCCAGTCTTAACCGATGACGTGTAATCAATCAATGGTAGCTATAACAAAACACGATACAAAGACATGGCAATAGGAAGCCGGTAGACTGAGCTGACTACAGAGGGTTAACTAGGGCAGGGCAGCTAGGCACTTGCCCTGGGCACGAGTTAAAGTGGGGCGAAAAATTTACAAATATTTGATAGACAAATCTATGCTAATATTATAAAGAGGTAACATTTGTAAGTTTGTTTGTTTGTTTGTATATTCTAGATAATCTCAGGAATTATCAGTCCGATTTGAATAATTCTTTTTGTAATAGATAGCCACATTCAACGGGAAGGTTATGGGCTATTTTTCATCCCAAAATTCCCATGGGAACGGGCAAAACGCGGGTAAAACCGCAGGGCGCTGCTAGTATAACATAATTAAAAAAAGAATTCATATCAAACGATTGAAGTATATTAACGTACTACAATGAGGCATCGATGTATGTAACACTAGTAGCGTCTCGAGACTTGCCTGTATTGTACACGTTCCCGAAGTAATTTCGGAATAAAATCTATCCCATATGTTATTCTGATGTCTGCATAAGCTATATTACAGTAAAGTTTCATCTAAATCCGTTGAGTAGTTTCTGAAAGATTAACAAACATAAGTACATAGTCACAAGCTTTGGCATTAATAACATTAGTAGGATATTGGTTGGGCGCAACTTTGATAGTTGCCCTGGGCGCGATATTTTCTAGGTACACCACTGGTTGACTTCTATTCGTTCAGTCAGCACAAAGTGTGGACTCAATCAAATAGTGATCGGGAAGAAAAAGTGCAATCCGCAAACTGGATTGTCACAGTTTCAATTCCATTTGGGCGGCGGGGAATGCTTGAGCTTGTCGTGTAGGGCGGGAGCTTGGGCGGGGAGTAAGCGACTTTGTATAAGTTTTGGAAAATGTAACTTAATGTTGTGTTATGGACATCTCTTTGAACATGGTATTTTAACTCGAATGCTTCTCATTTTGTTGTCTATGACTGCCGCACTTGAAGACGCACATTAAATCGTCATTTAAGTAATTGACGAAAGTTTTCATACATTACAGTCATGTCAAAATCACTCATTCTCTACTAAGGGCGTGAGAGATTTATTTTGGAGATATATATTTTAAAGTTATTAATATTTTTATTGATTATTTTTTAAATGTTAAAATTAAAAACAAATCAAGTAGAATGTTAGAAGAAGAAACTTTACAAAAAAGCCTCTCGAAACATTTCACATCCGCTAACGCCACCTACGAAACCTCTACCCAAAACCCGTTACAGTATTCGAAAGTGTAAATCACAGTAAACAGTGAGGCCCACAGTTCGCACGTTGGGATTTAGTCGTTTTACGTGATTTAACACGTAATTAGTGGTCACATAGGCCTCTACGAGCTGAATGTACCAACATGCAGGCCTAAGAAACAATTGAACGAGCGAGCAAATAATTGAACTACCAAAATAGTTTATGGGCCGCTAATTTTCGCCTATAAATGTGTTAAAGTGATTAATTACGCTGTGCAATGACCAATCCGATTCTAGTTTCCATTTTGTAAGGCCATTAGTTGTGTTTCAGGATGTTGAATTTATTTTGGTAATTATAGTTTATTAGTAACGGTAATAGACGTAAGGTTTGTCAATTACTATATAATTTTACTAGTTCGATTTTACTATATATCTGCGTTATAGTTCTAAATTACTGCACAAATTTTAATGCGGTTTTAACTTTTAAAATAATTGTATAAGTGCTATTAAATAATACGAAGGGTAAGAAATGAGTTAAGACATGGTTACAGTAACTCTGACACCAGGATTGGTCAGGTTGACCATCCACTCGATGATGAAGAAGAAGAAGAAGTAAGTCGTTCACGGGAGGAGCTGAAAAGAGGCTGCTAGTTATAATATCTTAAAGTAGGTCATGTTGGTCGCAAGGCTAATAAAGAGTCTTGGGCATAAACCACCACTTTATGGGATCCAGACCCAAAAAGCGCCGCCGTAGACCAAAAAGGAGATGGCAAATGAACTTGACGGATTTTTGCCTGGTTGGTGTCATGAAGCCCTAAATAGAGAGAAGTGGATACGATGGGGGAGGCCTTTGCCCAACAATGGTCAACCAAAGCTATTATAATAATAACATATTTTTGTTTACACAGTCTAATCCAATGTATTGAGAACTAATACACATACAGTCATCCAAATTGCAATACAAATCTGTAAGTAAATATTTTAGTATTGTAATCCGAGCCCACGTTCGAACGAGCCAGCTTTGTGTCATTTGCGATGAGCCAAGTAATCCGTATTTCCATAATCCTCGTTTAAATGTTAAATGCCAAAGTGTGTGTCAAATGTATGGAGTTTTGACTTGCACTAGTATGTTACCTGTATGATGATGTAATTAGATTTGGTTGTTTGCTTATGCGGTCGTTAACTTCAGTCACCGATAGTTGTCTTCATATCACGACTAGCCGCACCCCGTGGTGTTACCCGTATTGTACCCGTTCCCACGGGATACAATGTATAGGTACTACATACATGTTAGACGCCGGTAGATTTAAAGTATTTACGTCATTTATTCTATCTCAGATTTTTCTTAGTTAAAAACTATCAATTCACATATCACTGTGCCTTAATAACTTATGTCATACGACAAAGGCTTCCAAAGGCAAACACAGTGGTTATTCATCAGGCGGTTAATGTCATTAACCTGAACGCATAATGAGGCCCAACATGATCAGCGTAAGTGAATTGTTTGGGTAATAAGTGGTGCGCGTGCATTAGAGAGAGGGAGAGAGAGGCGGGTGGCCGGCACGGTGGGTACTGTGCGCAGAAAAGATAGGTGTTATTAAATATATTACAAAGCTGACGTTTTCACAATTTTAAGAAAACAATTGTGGAGTTTACTTAACGGTACTTTATTGTCTAAGCCCTATCTTCTTCTTCTTCATCGAGTGGATGGCCAACCTGACCAATCCTGGTGTCAGAGTTATTGAGCCGCCAAAGGCCTCTGCCATGGCTCAAGTAACGACTACTATCCGTAGAAATATAAGTAACCGGGACCGACGGCTTAACGTGCCCTCCGAAGCACGGAATCATCTTACTTTTCGAGCAATCAGGTTATTCAGCCTGCACTGCCCTAACCAAACTGAGAAAAGTCTCACAAAGAAATTTTTGTGAGTTATCCACACCGGGAATCGAAGTCGGAACCTCCGGGGCGTGAGCCGGGCGCTCAAACCACAAGAACACGGAGGCTGTTACTTGCCCTAAAATAATCATTATTAAATTATTTTGATGTGAATTTATTTTTCCAACAGTACACAACGTCACGCGAAAACCACTTCGTCACATCGCTAAGATACAATGAAATTACTTAGTTTACTATATTTAGAACTATATTTTGGGATCTCCAGCAGAACATCGCACAAATACAAGTTATATAGTTTGATTTAATTAATAACGTTAAAGTAAGTTAGGAGTTAGTTTATCAATGTCCTTTAGCTCTACCAATATATTTCTTTTTTATTTTACAGATAAGTGTTTGATATAGAAAATTATTATAGCAGTGCCCCGCGGTTTTATTCGCCTTGTGCCCGTTCCCGCGGGAATTTCGGGATAAAATGTATTCTATCTGTTATTCTGATGTATAAGTAACCTATATTATTGTGTCTTTCTTTTCTATCGTTCCTTTCTTTCTTAATATAACTCACTTTCTTTACAACATGTATAAATATAGCTTGAAAAGCAACAGCGCACCTAATAAATAAATCACCCAACGCTACGACGACATCAAAGTTATTTAAAACAAGTTAAAACCCGTTAAAGTGGCCGCACATGCAACTTGCAGACAAGCACTAGTTTCCACCGGAAGTTCAACAGCAAACAATATGGCGGCCGGCCACTTCCGCCCGACGAGTTTCCGGCTACGTAGCTTCCCGGTACATTAACTACTTTCAAAATGCGTAATGTCGTTTTGAATAGATTTTAGTTGTTGACTTTTATGGTGTTAGATTGTTATTCGAAGTAAATGGAAGGGCTGAATATAGAAAATATTCAACTCTCCTCTTAACTTTTCTTGATTTTTGTCTGACTGTTTTTCATTAATTTTAAGATGATTGGTTTAGTTTTGTAAGACCTACAGAAAACTGTGTGTATCAAGATCTCTTGAACCTCAACTCATTTGCATAAATAACATCAATAACTCAACAACTTAATACAATTGTGTAATAATTGTACAACTTTCTCCCCAAATATAATTGGGCATAGTATTGTAGATTAAGCGGGAATCGAACCCTCAGTACCCGACAGCACTGACACTTACCACTACACACCAACAACTATGCATATACAACATTCCTTTTCAAATAATTATATTCAAAAGATTATTCTCAAGACTTTTCCAACAAGAAAATATTAATACTTACACAACTACTCTCGTGCATCCAAAAGAACGTTACGCTACTACGACGTAGCATTGCTACGGCGTAGACCGTGGTTCCTCCGGAAGTGGGGTCGCAGACAACATGGCCGCCCGGACACATCCGGCGCCACATACGCTCTCTGCCGTTTCCTTTATGTTACTGTTAATCTTGCTGTAACTTAGTCTTAATGTGCATACAGGGTGTTGTATATCTTCATAATGGAACCCTGAATTTGAGCTTAACATTTTTTGAGTTGGTTTTGATCATTTATTTTTGTGTTTTGGGTTTAATATTTGTATATATATAAACTAGCAGCGCCCCGCGGTTTTACCTGCGTTGTGCCCGTTCCCGTAGGAATTTCGGGATTTTTTTTACATAAAAACCTTCCTCTTGAATCACTCTACCTATTACAAAAAACCACATCAAAATCCGTTGCGTAATTTTAAAGATTTAAGCATACAGACAAACAGACAAACGAAAAACAGACGCGACTTTGTTTTATACTATGTAATGATTTTCATTTCATTTGTTTTTATTTTTCATTCATATCTGAAGCTAACTGCTGGGTTAATTTAAAACGACTTGTATTACTCGTTATTTGTACAGTTTTGGCAGGAAAACATGTCTGTAACAAACATTTAGTTCAATGAACTTGGAAATCATAGATATTTAACTTTAAAAGTATACACAGACTATCTCAGAACTACTTTATTAGTCAAGTTGCTCCATAAATAGTCCAGTCATTATAGTAAGTTCACCTCGGAATTCGAGATACCCAGCTGTAAGTCTGTAAATACTTTTATATTGACACCCTAAAAGTTGTCTCAAAACCTACCTATGGTAGGGTGTACGCAACTATTAAATTTCAAGGTCAAAGGTCACAAAAATCGGTTTTTAGCGCTTTTTTTGTAAATATCACATTTCCTATGGTTTTTTTGCTATTTGTATTTTTACAAATATTGTAGAATACAAAATTCTCTACAAATTATGTTAAAAAAAATTTTTCATACGGTGAACCGTTTTCGAGATAGAGGGCGGAGAGCGCGCGGTCACAGCATCACTTCAGGTCAACCGGTGCCTCCGGTCGAAAACGCGCCATATATAGTTGATGAACTATCGATAAATCAATCGATTATAAATATTTATCAATTTTTTTTAACTTTTATATTATATTAAACATTTTTTTCCTAACCTATCCACTTTTTATTCAGTATTAATTTATTTAACAACATTTCCTGCCCATGTAATTGCAGAATTGTTAAAGAAAATATAGGTATTATATTTGAATTTTAACCTAATTATAATATTAATAACTTCTAACATGATGAAAAAAAAGCTTTTTTATGACATTGACGGTTAGGTCTAGCTGAATGACATTACTCGGATTCAAAAATAGGAATTATAAAAATCATCATAGAAAGCCCTTGTTTACATACTCAATCAAATAATAATCAACGGAAAATGCATAGCCTCCTTTTTGAAGCCTTTTAAGAGTATGGAGCATTTTACCATAATTATTAAAAAAACCCATTTTAAAAAAACCGTAAAAAAATCCCGCCCAAATCGGATCAATAGTTTCAAAAAAATAGTACTATGTTTTTAAAGCTTAGGGTCAAACACAAAACCTCATTTTTGAAGTTATCAGTATGATTGAATAGATATAGATTTAATGCATGAAGAAAATGATATAAGTTAATAAAAATTGATAAATATTTATAATCGATTGATTTATCGATAGTTCATCAACTATATATGGCGCGTTTTCGACCGGAGGCACCGGTTGACCTGAAGTGATGCTGTGACCGCGCGCTCTCCGCCCTCTATCTCGAAAACGGTTCACCGTATGAAAAAATTTTTTGACATAATTCGTAGAGAATTTTGTATTCTACAATATTTGTAAAAATACAAATAGCAAAAAACCCATAGGAAATGAGATATTTACAAAAAAAGCGCTAAAAACCGATTTTTGTGACCTTTGACCTTGAAATTTAATAGTTGCGTACACCCTACCATAGGTAGGTTTTGAGACAACTTTTAGGGTGTCAATATACAAGTATTTACAGACTTACAGCTGGGTATCTCGAATTCCGAGATTCTTACCTAATTTAAGCTTAAATGACTGCACTAAAAAGGGTGTCAAATGAAACACATCATTGCAGCTATTCTATTATAATAAACATTTTATTCAATAACTTATACACTTGCTTCTACGAACTCTTGTAATTCCGTTGGTACATTACAGTTAACACTAAGCTTTTACATACTTTATTTATACATTTATCATTAATATATATTTATTACCCTACCGGAGTTTTGAGACAATACCTTATATGTTTTTTTTATTTCTAATGTATATAACATTACTATGGCTACGTCTATGTTTATTACATTTTCCAGTATACGAGCATAATGTAACACTTTCAATACTATTTTAATTCCTTTACAGAAAATATATGTTTTTCTGAGATTTTCTTGCTTGGTTACTACATCAAGTAAACAAGTAGTTAAGCTTTATAAGATATCTTATATAATTTTTATTATTAATAATATACACATTATTAAATATTGTTAATTATATTCAGCTTAAGCTTATTCATTTCATTATATATTTTTCGCAATAATACACTTTGTAGTGTGGACGTTTTGATGATTTTCAATTTTGTTTATTTTTATTATAACATTTACATTTTAATCTTACCGTAATCAACTGTAGCATATACAAACTAATTATATAATTATTAGATTAATAATCACTAGTCTAGGAATATATATACTTAATTTTGTTGAATACATCTTGGAATAAATAACCTTATTCATATAGACATGCTTTTACCAAGAGAAACTCAAAATATATATTTTATCAATTAGTTTTATGTTGTTACGAGTATCATATTCATAATTAATAATAACACAACATTATATTGGGTTAAAACGATAAGTTTCAAAATAATCAAGTGAGATTATTTTTGTATTTTGATTTTTTCCACCCTGTATATTAATATTTTTAAATAAAAAATAAGTGCAATTATTAAAACGTCACTTATTAGGCTGCATTCATAACTATTTATGAATATTATGAATAAGATTATTTATATTAAATCCATATATTAGCGACAGTGAAAGCATTTCATTTATACAGATGATTATATTGCTTAAATTACAGTTAATTTGGTAAACATATTGTCTAGAAATTGACTACTATTAGAGCTATGAAATTAAATTAAATTCTTAAATATTATTTTAAAAGTCAAATATAAAAATTTAAAAGAAAACAATAAGTAGTTAACATCGGATACAGTTATATTCACTTTATTTATTGAACATTAATTAATGATAACAAAATGCATACATTTTTAAAATCAATCTGTATACCAAAATTGACGTTTTAAAATTGCTCGACCGCGAAACAAAGAAGTATAATGACTTTGGCATACCATGCTTATACGTATGCTCAGATCAACTCATCTATCTTTTTTGTGCGACAAGCGGCCTTTAAATGTTAATAAATCTGTAGTTTACATTCTTTACATAATAATTCACAATTTGTCTCTCATTTTGTAGGTTTAATAAGTGTTTCAAGCAAAACCGACTTCAAACCAAATAGTTTTTATGAGATCTATGACCTTTTTAAATTGTTTAAAAACGGGACCAATATATCATATTATGCTGAACGAATTTTGGAAATCGGTTGATAAATGACGGAGATATCAGGTAACAAACATACGAAAAAGCATACAGCCGAATTGAGAAGGTTTTGGTTCTTGAAGTCGGTTCAATTATATCAGTTTATATGTACGTCCCGTCTTAATTTTGAGGGATGGTAAAGTCGTCAGTGCTTCTGTATCGCATGTTATGTTCTCGAGGCCACTGTGTTGCTGTAAAATTATAAAATAGGTTAATAAGAAAAAAATCCGACAAATGGTGAATGTAAGTAAATAAGTTCGAGAAGTTTAGTGGCCAATCTGGTGTCAGAGTTTTTAAACCACCTAAAGGCCTTGGACTTGGACATGACATTTAGGTGAAAATAGGTTAATTAGGAGCTACTCTGACTATTTTGGTGGACAAAGTAGTGTTGTTAGTTAAGTATGACTGCAACGAAGAAAACTAATTCTGACAATATTTTTTCAAAAAGGGGAAGAATGGTTTAAAGTTTTGACTACAACTTACATGTATACTTGCACTACTGGGCTCACAATAATTGATCTTGATTTCCAATTAATATAACAGAAGTAATAGACATAAATTTATTTTGATAAAATATGGTTTTATCATTCAAGATATTTTTATTAGATTATTGATCAAGATCGTTTATTGAGAACAGACGTTCCAAAAGCGGATAGTCGACTAGTTTAGGGCCAACACTGCGTCAAGCGTGCGCCCGCCGCGTGCGCACGCGGCGATTCACTTTTGTCTGAAGCCACACGCGGCAAGCGCCCGCTACGGTTCACTTGTATGAAACCGTTGCGTGCGCACGCTTTACGCAGTGTCGGCCCTTAAAGCTAAACATTCAAACTAAAGTTATACACTTACCAACCACAAGCATTACAAACTACCTAATTCTTACATTCTGGTCCAACTTGTCGACTGTAAGACTCTTGTTTTAATACAAAAGAAAAGTCCTCCATGATGTAGAGAACCTTATGCTTGCTCGTTTTTCGTCGAAATTTTGTTTTGAAGGTCTTGTTGCGGCGCGCAATGCAATTTACCATCAGCATTGAATGTGTGGGTATAAAGTGTGTCCCAGAGGCAAAACATCTATACTAATATAATAAAACTGAAGAGTTTGTTTGTTTAAACGCGCTCATCTCAGAAACTAACCTAACGCTCATCTCCGATTTGCATAATTATGTTTGTAATGGATAGCCACATTCAACGGGAAGGTTATAGGTTATTTTTTTATCCCGAAATTCCTACGGGAACGAGCACAATGCGGGTAAAACCGCGGGGCGCTGCTAGTTGTATATGACGCTATTCACATTTATCGGATTCCGACAGATTGTGACAATACTCATACTTGTGTAACTCTTGATATTGGGGCGGTGTAATCAAGAAATAACATAATCACTGTCACTCGATTATAGTCCGTATTAACAGCCAACAAAAGGGACTCTATCTTGGACTATATAGGCCATATTAATAAACGTGTATTAAGACCAGTTTAACTATCAAATGGTTTGTCACTTTCTGACATACGCAATTTTCTGAAGAGCAAAAGAGACAAAACATATTATAACAGTGTTTTAGTTACACCGCGTTTACTAATAAGGTGGAAAATGTATAACAGTAACGGACTCTATCTTTCACAGTTTTATCACCAACACTGTCTCCTTGGTCCAAACTGAAAGCGATAATATAAAAGCAATTGAAAGTGCACTCATGCATACCTATGTTTGTGGCATTTCTTTGACATTTTTCTATCTTTACATGCAACACTCTTTTTCGATCTAACTTTTCGAGAATGTCGTGCTGAAATAGTTAAGCAATTGCATTAAACATAATGAAAAACAATATTTTAAGCAGTTTTGATACATTTTTCTTAAGGAAAAAGATAGATTATATAGTTTGATTGATTTACCAGTCAGAAGCGATGTTTTAGGAGAGGTTTATTATGAACGATTTTGATATGTATGTAATGGATATAAAATTATGGCAAGTAAGAGTACATCCTTGAATTATTTGAAATCTCTGAGTGCGGCATAGACACATAAATAAAAACAATTCCATGTAAAAATGTATCAAAACAGCTCAATCAACATCATCATAAATGTAAGAGCACGGCTCTTGTCGGTGAGTCCGATGCTGACTTCTCCATCTATTCCTATTCAGTGCAAGCTCCATCACATCTCTATATGAAATGGCACACACTTTTTCTTTAATCTGACTCATGTAACTGATTCTAGGCCTTCCCCTACCCCAATCAACAAGAACATAATTTTTGCTGTGAGCACAGATTGTAAATAATCTTTTAAAAGTTTTACCCTATGACAAAAAAGTTTTAAGAGACAAGTGCAACACATATTTTGGCACAAAGTCTCTACCAATAAATTATTGATGAATCAAACATTATTGACCTATTTATTATAGGCGAAGAGGTGTTAGAGATCAGGTTCTTAGGGTCACTTAAAACTTGAGGCTGACGCCAATCTACGAACAGTACTCATTAATTTTCAATTCTTCTTCTTATCGAGTGGATGGTCAACTTGACCAATAGTCAATAGTCAGTAGGTATAGTTAGTACCTATTTTCTTGCCTATATTAACGCTCACACTGAGTGATTAAGTGTCGTTTAGATTGAGCGAGAGTACAAGCTGCAGGCGGGCGAATTTTAAAGCTAAGTGTTATTTAAATCGCCATAAATTTGCTTTATTTAAAATACTGAGAAGAATTTTGGAAAAAGATGACTAAATTATTAGACAGAGACGACATACCTATAACAGTGCTATAAGTTCTTTGTCCAACAATGGGACACTAAAATTAGGCCATAGACCGCCTCACGGAGTTCATAGACCGCTTCAATACCTCCGACATGGTCTAACGAAACAATCGGGATCGACAATTTAACTTGGTGCCAAACCCACATATATAGGACAGGGCTCATATAATGCAAATAAATCTTAGCATTTTATATGTATTTCTGCAACATAATCCTATAACACTGTTTTCATTGCTACATTTTTAACAAATTCATTGTTTGTTCGTTGTCAACTAAAAATATACTATACAATTGCGTGCCAATTCGGTTCGAATTAATTAAATTTCGCCATTACAATAACATTCCCTCATAAAACAAACTATAGAATGTGGATTCATTTGTGTGTCATGCTGTATTCTGTATATCATGCGCTTTCCGTGAAATATGTGCATTCACTTTTTGTAAAACCTATATTCTGTATGGTGTTCTGAAGCACATAATTATTACAGTGTGCAGTGCTATATAGCACGGAATAACATGATCGGTTTGTTTAAAACTTAAATTAAGTCATCGGTATTGCTTACAATGTTACGTGTAATAGAAAAATAGTTAAATTTTACTCGTGTAGCTTCATGCGATATACTTGATCATAACATTTTTATAGTGCAATGATTTGTATTAACAAAATATTTCTAATAATTAAATAAGGTGTGTAATTTTAACAAAATTTATAGTACTTACCGGTATAATGCATATTTCGATACATATCTGGACAGTTACTCGGTCCCTGTAAAGTAAAAATATGGTGAGTTTGGTACAATTATGGTAAGAAAAGTTCGCCAAAATTATCGTGAAAGATGAAGTAGCAATCAATGAAGTAGCAATTAAACATTAGAGTTAGATATTATGATTAAGGTACAGTTTGGACCAATTTTTACCAGATATAATTAAAAACCACCGCAAGTTCCACCCTCAACCCAATAGATGTCGCTAGTGTGACTCTAAACTATCCAGAGTGCCACCCAAACGCATACAAAAAATAAACATTCAAATCGGCCCAGCCGTTTAGGAGGAGTTCAGTGATATACAAACGTATAGAATTATATATATAAAGATATATTTTGCGTCAGGGGTTCTAAATACTCGTACTTCTGAATAAATAGTTTTGAAGAAATCTTTAGTTAAATAAATAATAATGTGCCTAAATCTACAGTTTCATATAATGTGCTTAAAGCTTTGATTTCAATACAAAAGCTCTTAAAAGCTTTGGTCATTCGTAAGCTTTAAATGAGAGTATAAGCTTTAGTTTCTCATTCGAAGACTATAAATTACAGGTGAAATTAATCCCATAAGATAGAAGGCACTATTATCGTTGTAGCACTAAATTAATGATAAGTCTGTTGACCAAATACTCGCCGAAAATGGTTTAGCTTTTCTAATTATACGAGTAATTTTGAATGTGATTGGTGAAACAGTTCAGGGGTTCAGACTTCAAACGTATCATCAATATATAGTTCAGGGGGTCAATTATTGAATTGTATGTCATTTGGCCGATATAGTTTTTTTTTCTATTATATATCTGGTACTATGAGTATACTAAAATAATAAAGCTTACTATTTTGATTTTTTCGTTTGTTTCAATGCACTTTTCTCAGAAACTTCCAATCCGTTTTGAATAATTATTTTTGGTAATGTATAGCCACATTCAATAGAAAGGTTAGAGACTATTTTTCATCCCGAAATCAAGACGAGAACGGACACAACGCGGGTAAAACCGCGGTGTGCTGCTAGTTTGATATATTTGGTATTCTATTAGGACATGGTTAGGACCAAAATGTGTGAAACTATTCAATGAAGATCAAATTAAGACTGAATAGACCATAAAATAAATTGCAAACTTATCCCACCAATGAAAAAAGGATCTTATCTAGGAGGAAAGTAGGATAAGTATCAGTTAGTAAAATTCCATAATACAAGCCTAGAGGCTAGTTTGGGTCTAATTAACCGTGTGTATTTGTCCGGGTAATATATTATTATTACCTATATATTATAATCTATCTGTTGGAATATCCTATTTAATATTGTTCACATTCATGAACTGTATTTACCTGTACTCCCTGTTTATTGAAGTTGATATTGGTCCGGACAGTACGGTGATGTAGAGGCTGCACTGGCCTCGCGTTGTTGCCCAATGGGGCCTTTGGAGTCAGCTGGGAGCCTTGCATCAGACGACGGAGCGCATACATCTGGGAATTAAGAGATTATGACTAATACACGTTATTATAGTACTACCCTTCGCCCGTGTTATTTTCTGCGTGGATCTTTTTGATAGATAACGCCTAATCCTCCTTATTGCACTCATCATTAGTGACACAAGAGGCCTCGGTCCAGTGATGGGTCATTTCAGGCTAATACTACCTATCCCTTCAAGTTGTTAATAGAATGAAACTAAATTCAAAAAAATGTATTTGCCATAATGGTAATCTTACCCTGTTCGGACACTATCAACTAAGTAGTATGTCACTCTTACCTCTTGCTTCGAAATATAAATGGGTTTATTGAATATGATCCAGACGGCTGTCTCCCAGCAGCCAGGGTGCGTGGTGGACCCTTCGTACGTCAGGTACTGCTGCGTGTTTGGCAGCAACGAGCTCAGGGGCAGGTGTTTGATGGGGTATGAACTGCCTGTGGTCACAAAGTGATTACTAAAGTACTCATAGTTATTTTACCTTTCTAAAATTTGTCCTTAATAGTATTTTCATTATAGTACAGTAGAATAAGAATGCCAAATGATTTAGTTCAGAATTCATTCCTACTCTTGAATTCTATCTAGTGAAGTACTGAAATTTCGTAAATGAAATATTTAGGAAGATTGAATTTGGGAAGTATAATAACTGACTTAACGCGGATATATTTTAATCTGCGTAAGAAGAAATGTAGAATAAGAAATTGACTGTACTTGTAGTACCTATAAGTAATTCTTCTAGGCTTACCTCTGAATATAACTTTGTTAAAGGCGCTTGTAATGAGCCTTAATTCTTTGTTTGTTGGTTCACCGATCTGAAACAAATGAGATCCATTAACTGTTTATACTTATTCAAATTTGGACTACTACCTTAGTCGGCTAGATCACTGGATTGTCTAAAGTCTGACCAATAGTTTGTACAAGGTCTAAGGTTCAGATAATTTTCTGGTTTATGAAAGAACTGTGAAGAAAAACACACCACAGACAAGACTTCTAACAAACTATTTTGTCTATTATAGAGTTTTTCATTAATGCTTTGTTGTCTGTTAGACGCAATAGTTGTACTTACTGTTGTGAAACTAATGAAACGATAGCACTATCGATAACGCAAAGTTTTGTTTTGTCTCCATAATATAATATTAACTGTAACCATATCGACTCGAAGAAGAAGAAACAGAACCCACCTGAACCATAAGTGATATTCCGACAACTCCTTGAGATTTGTGCTGAGCTTCCGACATGTTGTGGTACAGCTCTTTATTGAATCCATACAGCTGGATCTGTAGAAGTAAAATAAGTACATTAAGTACATTAAGTGTATTAGTTTAAGAAAAAAAGTTGATCCGTTCAAAATTGTATTTTATATTACACGAATAGAGCACTATTTAAAACGAACGTCATTTGTCTTTGAAACATATTACTCAGGCTGGAAATTAAATTAAAAATGCTTATTCAATTCGCCCTAAATACTATTGTGAAAACTGGGTTTAGGCTCTCACCATATTACGTGTTCTTTTTACAAAAAGTCGCAAGTCACCTGCAATTGTCGCAGTCTAGTCCGACATACTTAACTCGCCAAACATCGTCGACCAAACGTTTGCCAAACTACCCCAAACCGCCAAGTAACCGAGCTGACACAATTATACTGATTGCCTTCGTCAAAGGACAGCAAAACATTTTCTAATGAACAATGGGACATCGATTCCAATTTGTTAATTGGCCGACGTGTCGATAGCTCAGGTAATTAATTAATTTGAGTATTGTTAACTCGGTTCCGTTCGGTTGTTTCTTGCTTGGCTGTAGCGGTTTGGCTTTATTTTTATTATTGGTAGCACCCGCGGTTTTGTGCGTGAGTATTTCGCTCTTCCGTGGCTTTACTTGTATTATTTCTATTCCCTTGCATTTTTGGGATAAAAATATGTTGAATTTTGTCTCTCTGGATCAACTGGGGTACCACTACCAATATACTTTTTTTTTGGTATAAAAGTACCCTAAGTCCTTTTACATGGTCTTGTCAGACAAGACCAGTCCGACTGGTCTTGTCGCATGGGTAGAGACTCTATACCCATGCCAAAACAAAAGTATTAACCTGTAATGTCCAAGTTGTAATGTCCAAGCTGGGCAAAGGTTTCTCATCTCGCCTTACATGATTACAGTGAAGAGGATTATGCATCATCACCACGCTTGCCATAATGCAGGTTGGTGATCTTATACCAAAATTCATCAACATCGAATCTGTGGTTTTTAAGCACGAGAGCGTAACAGACAGAAAAACTTTTACTCAATTTTCAAACAGTTACTTTTGTAAGTAAAGTAAATTCGAGTAGGTTAGTGGCCAACCCTAGTGTCGGAGTTTTTAGACCGCCTAAAGGCCTCCGACACGGTCTAACGATTGAAACAACCGGGACCGATAATTTTACGTGCCCTCCGAAGCACGGTAGCGCTTTGATGAATACCACTATCGTCTACCCATCCAAGTAGGGGTCGAGCTGCATGTTGCTTAACAATCGCAATGAACTAACATCGCTTAGTCAAACTACACCACGAGCGCTAATTTTGTAAATATAATACTGTGATTATTACAAGTAAGGATGTGTATTCCTAACCCCAAGTATACAGGGTGATTTCGGGGTCGTGATCCCAACCATTTTTTTCTGACTCAGTAAATAAATGATTGCGATGCTACCTGTATTTATTTTAATTTAAACAAAGATGATTCGTTATTTACTTATTTTTATTTAAAAATTATTATTGACTCAAAATGCGTGGTCACCCTACTTTTAAATTATTTGACATAAGTTTGCTTGGGAAATAGTAGGGTGACCATGATCTCGAATTATCGCAGTTTTTTTTGCTGACTAAAATAAGTCGCTGGTGTACTGTTAGTCCTAACCTATCGTGATGCTTAGGAGAAAGTAAGTTAAATGCTTCTTTCTTGCTCCACGACCCCGTAATCACCCTGTATAAAGCAAAATGTACAGTTGATACATTTATAGATATTTCAAAATTGTACAGCGAGTCGGAGTTTACAAGTTTACGCCTTGGGACCAATAATCGGGTCTCAATACCAAGTTGTTGTTCATTTACAATAAACACTTCGTAAACGTTAATCTGTTTGTTTGTTTGTAAGTAATGACCGAGTTTTGGTTCATTGTTGATATGACTGTTTAACTGGATTTAATGAGCTGAGGTATTTTTGAGTCTTCACACAAATTTACGGTGGTTTAATGCCTTGATGGTCTAGTGGTATGTGCATTCGCCTGCCAAGACTGAGGGCCCGGGTACAATTCCCGGGTCGAGCGAAAACATGTTTCCTACTTTTCTAACATGGGTTGGGTTTGAGATCATCAACCCGCATTTGGCAAGCGTGGTGATTATGTCTAATCCCCTTTGCTGTACTGATATCTTCAGTGAGATAAGAGGCCTTTACCAGCACTGGGACATTGAATGTTCTTGAATTTTATATCTGAAATCTCATTAAAATCTTGACTCTAATGATTGAATATAAAAGCATTAAAATAGCTAGTTATTGAAATTTATTCCAAAACTTGTAACTATTTACTCATATGTTTTACTCAAAATCATTATAATGTATCGTCAATAAAAACAAATCTGGCCTCTAACAGAATCTAACAATACAAAATTAGCATTATAATCCAAGAGCTAGTCAACTTTGCAACTATGCAGGGCTGACCGTAGACCGCAGTGCGCTAACTATGCCCACAATCCACATTCCGACCGCTGCCTCCTGAACTATACGACGCCATCTTCGATTTATAATTAACTGGCAGCCCGCTCTTACTTTGGTTTAGTTATTTGTGATCTGTAGGAATGGAGAAAACCAGACGAATGGAGTTACTTTCCTATCCACCCTGTATATGTATATTTTAAACATTATGAATAGATTGACCATGTCACACACACACAGTTCAGAATGCCGAAACATAACTTTATCTTTCTCTTCGCTGTACTGATATCTTCAGTCAGATGAGATCTTTACCGCGATGTGGGTCATTACAGGCCACAGGAGCGAATTACTTACTGCGACTTGCTTATATAGATAGATAAAAACTTTATTGCTTGAAAACTGACAACGTTTTAATTTTATTTTTTTCCAATACGAGAATTGTTTTTAAATTTCTGGAATGTTCTATGCTATCATGTTTCATTGATATTAGCTTTTGCCCATCAGTGGGACATTACAGGCAAATGCCGTTTACTTTTACTTGACTAGGGTCCAAGCCTCACCTCTCCTGGAAAAGTGTGATGATCGATCTGGTGCTCTGACCCTCGGTTATCCTCCATACCGTAATGGAAGTATATTTCTTCGAACTGGTATCTGTAAGATAGAGGGCCTCCGCTGATGTTCACTTGGTGTTTGGAGTCCTTCTCCACCCGGAAGACTAGGGATTGGCCAGTGTTCTGGAGGACACCGCTAACCTGCAACAAGGAAGCAATTTTAAGATAAATTGTTAATCTTACTGATATTATACGAGTATATGCGAAAGTTTGTGAGGATGTATGCATGAATGTATGTAAAAAACTGTTGGACGGATTTGGATGAAACTTTACAGTAATATAGGTTATACATCAGAATAACACATGGGATACATTTCATCCCCGTAGGGCGCGGCTAGTTTAATTTAAATATGGGATCATTTCGGAATAAAGATGCGTTGCCTTAGAAGCGGAGCCGAGCGGTGTCGAGTCCAACTAACCAATCACAACGTGTTTGGAAAGATTTTGAAAAAAAAAACATGCGTTGATTGATATGGCTTCACAGCACTCCGTTCCGTCCGAACTGCACTCTACACATTCCGTCCATTAAATCGAGAATAAACTAATTAACCTTACATTTCATACATTCAATGTCAAACTCACTCTTTAAATCTCTACTAAGGAATAGACGTCTCTGAGTGTGCAAGTCTACATCAGTTCAAAGGTTACCAACCCCATTGTTTTATTCTCTATTCATTATCATGCCTCAGGAATATTATTCAAAAATCAGGGTGTTGTTTTGACGTCGGGTCTTGAGGGTTGATCCTATCAATCAATGACCACACCTTGATTAAAGCGTGCCAACTTACGAGCATTGAGTACAGATGACATATTGCTTTTGAACACGCGAAGGCTATGGTGCCAAAGAATTGGGCGTGTGTGGAAGAGACTTGTCTAGTTTCATTTATTGAAGTTACGTTCATATATTGTGATAGTGACATCATTTGAAAAGAACAATTTGTTTAAAGTTACACGGACTGTATGTTTAGCATCTAACATCTACATTTGAAAGCGTCAATTTGTTGAAAACTTTAAACGGATTGTTATGTTTAGACTTTTGAAAGTGATTGTAGGATCAATGAAAATATGCTAGCTGTTAATCGCGGTTTAACTCGCAAATATTTTAATCGTTATTTTCCTAATTGGGTAAAGAAGAATCTAAAAACTAAATGTGAAAATCGGTGCAGCTGCTCTTGCGCTATAAATTGTGTATAACGCGATTCTCAATTTTCATATTATACTCGAAATCTATACTAATATTATAAAGAGGTAAAATGTGTAAGTTTGTTTGTTGTATTTTCGAGCTAATCTCGGGAATTCCCATTCCAATTTGGATATTTTTTTCTGTAATAGATAGCCACATTCAAAGGGAAGGTATAAGCTATTTTTTTCACCCAAAATTCACACAGAAACGGGCCCAACACGGGTAAAACCGCGGAGCGCTGCTAGTCTAGATAGAAGTCTAGAGAGATATATTCATATCATAGATAATGAATGAATAAAAAGGACTCCGCCTTAATTCATTAACAAAAAGCTCCAACAACACAAATAACAGAACACTAATAATCAGATAAGACTGCCTATAAACAATAATTTACTAGTCGTATCCAGTGATTTATATCAATGTTTTCAGCAGTTGATTGAGTGGGAGTGTTACGCCTACTGGCTCTGAAGTTGTTTACAAACATTAACTATTCAGTATTTACTATTCCTGTGTTAACAAGTCGGAAAGAATTATAGTTGCGTTAGCGCTTCGATGGCTCGGTTACTATGTGATGTTCTAGGGCATGTTCAATACTGTTCATATGAGCAGTCGGTCTCGGTTGTGTCAATTGTCAGACAGTGTCGGAGATTTGTAGGTGGTCTTAAGAAACTCCGACACTAGGGTGACACTAACCTGTTCGAAATGAATGAATGAAAAGCATGTAAGAGGAAGGTTTATATGTTTAAAAATTTACGGGAAAATTTTTCACGGGAACGGGCAAAACGCGGGTAAAACCGCGGGGCGTTGCTAGTGGTGTAATAATATTAAGTATACTCGTATATGTATAGAAAACCTGTCAATTATATTCCGTCTCGTGAATATATTACCATGATATTAAAACTACATGTAATGCAAGTGAATAAATTAGATTATGAAACTGTTCATATATTTCATACGTACAAATGAATACGATATTTTGTGATTATACTATTGAACATCACTAATTTTCAAGTTATATTTTTATTTTGCTACTTATCATTTGAATGAAGGCAGATATTTGTAGGTACATTTATTTGTTTTATTAAAAACTAGCAGCGGTTTTAATCGCATTGTGCCTGTTCCCGTATGAATTATGGGTTTTTTATGACTTATTTTCCTATTCCTAAACAAGTTAATACAATAAAAAAAGAATCATTAAAATTGGTCCAGCCGTTCTCGAGTTATAAATGGTGTAACTAACGCGACTTTCTTTTATATATATGGATGTATATTTTACGTTATTTTTCTTCTTAATTCGCCAACATGCAGCTTGCAATACTCGCTTAACATCAAGGAAGCTTTAAAAGTTCTACCAAGAAACTCCACTCGACCATAAGTAACTAACAACCCTGAAAATGTTCAACCAATGCCATGCAATTTTTCAGGCCTATACTTAATTTTTTTACAAACAAAATGCTATACAATTTCACAGACCTACACTTAAATTTTGCATCAACAAATTGAAAACCAACCCGTTTATTTAAAAAGGAATTTAAATATACGCGTTAACACATACAGCTTTTTATGCAAAGTTTATCAAGCTCGCATGTAAAGGGGTAAAAAGCTCCTATCTGGTTGAACTATCGCCCGTTAGCTAGCAATGTTTTAAACATGGGATTACTGCATTCACGCAGCTTTGCCTGGCATGGCTTAGTGCAGTGTTATAGGTACTTTCAAAGTCTCCCTTTTGTATAGATTAAATTAACATGTTTAAGTACGTAGCTATTATGTAATGAAGTTTAAGTAAGAGATTGAATCTTGCTTGACGGACCTTAGAGGGAGATAGACATGGTTTTGTAGAGCATTTTCTCTTTTACTCAGTGAGGAGAAAAATAATGTAGAAAATGAAAAATACTGGACACGGGAATGTACTTGTGTTATGGAATCTAACTCACTGATACGCATCATACATATACACAAATACTTTATCTATATATATAAAAATTAAACCCGTTTTCCTTGGTTAAGGCATCACGCGTGAATGGCTGGACCGATTTCCACGGTTTTGCATTCGTTGGAAAGGTCTCGGGCTCCGTGAGGTTTATAGGGAATAAAAATCTCAAAATTCCCACGGGAACGGGGGCGCTGCGGGTGAAACCGCGGGGCACAGCTAGTAAGAATATATAATTGGATATATATATTATTAGTAATGAATACCTTATGTTTGTCAAACTGTATGTCTCTCAACCACGGGTCGAAGAGCAGTTTGTCTGGCTCGACGTTCACTGGACTCTGCCTCCGGCCCTTGTTGCACATACTCCATTGAGGGTTTATCAGACCCCAGAACCCGGGACCTGGAGACAAAATGATACATTAGACATACACTTAAGATAGTCACATTTGTTGCAGACAGGATGGATTTATTTTAATTATCTGAAGTTGCTGCTGAAGTTAAATTTATTACATAACTAGCAGCGCCCCGCGGTTTTACCCGCGTTGTGTCCATTCCTGTGGGAATTTCGGGATGAAAAATAGCCTATGTTACTCGTGGATAATGTAGCTTTCGAATGGTGAAAGAATTAAAAAAAACGGTCCAGTAGTTTTTGAGCCTATTTATTACAACCAAACAAAGTTTTCCTCTTTATAATATTAGTTTTAGGATAACACTAAAATTAAATTAATATCCATTAGGTAATTGATGTACCTACCACATAATTACTCGTGATTTAACCCATCAAATCGCGACCATTCTCTTATTCCCAGTTAATTTAATGACTGTATTTGGACTCCCGTTTGCGGTCGGTTTTAATCTATCTTTTGTTTAATTTAATTATTGATGTGGTTTCATTGGACAGTATTAAGATGGGCTGTGGTTGGTAGGGAAATAAGGTTGGTGATGATTATTTTTTAAAATTTTGTGAGATAGAAATATAATTTCTTTAAAAAATATGTTATTATTACGAATTGAAAGACATGTCTGTCTAAAAATAGATCATTTAAAACATAATCGAACGGATTAGAAACTTCTAAAAATTTCATAGTTCTTTTTACCGGCAAAAATCTCCCGCGGACAGTCCTTGGCCCGCACAAACATTTACAGTGATGTAAATAATAAAATAGATAGAGTTTTCTTACCAATAACACGGTACCTAATTAACGTCTCAGAATAGGTGAATAAACCTATTCACCCTATTATACTCAGATTTTGCCTTAATCTTGTCTGAAATCTTGACCGAAATAGATTATTACGTGTGTTCAAAAACTCAATTCATATGGAAACTGTATTCAAACCGAACATTATCACTGAATAGAAAATCGGGCAAGCGCAAAATTTGGTCATCATAGTGTATTCAATCGAATGTAATGGGAAGGTACAAAATCACCTGTATTAATATAACCTTTAAGGGCCTATTAGGTACGTTTTCGCTGTAGGTACATTTAGTTTACAGAATAAAATGTTATAAGAATGAGGCTGGTATAGTTCGTAGATAAAAACGGTGGAATAAAGAATAATGATTCCTTCTTCGGTTTCTTTTTTAGGATTAAAATGATTTTGTAATAGCTGTTCTACTATATATCACAAGTTAAATACATAGTTATTATAGTCTTGTTTGATAGACAGTTTAAAGTCTAAACTTATTAAAATTACTTAAATTTTAGTTATTTAAACATCGAACTGGACGACTACTAGAGGGACTGGGAATTGGAGACCTAAATATGATGCCCTAAATGGAGAAGAATGCCGGGAATGCGGGGTGGTCTATCCCAACTGTGGGACAATACGAGCTTACAGTTATAGTAACTTTTTCGATTTTAATTACAACCAGTCTTGTGGTTCAGTTTTTAAATCAGTGAGATACTTATCTATATGTATTTACTTAAATATTCACTTATTTAGTTTGCGTCTGTTTACCTCACTTCATACTATTAACATGTACTTACATACATACGTATATTATAAGTATATATTTAGAAACCGTTGTTATAAGGTCGTTGAATCTATGAAAAACTGGGTACTTATTATAATGACAGTAATTTGTAACTTCTGACATCGATTAGCGATGGTGTATTGTTTATTTTAAGCTCGCTCGTGAATGGTTTTGACAGAACTATTACTATGAATCTATACTAATATTTTAAAGCTGAAGAGTTTGTTTTGTTTGTTTGTTTGTTTGTTTGTTTAAACGCGCTAATCTCAGAAACTACTGAACCGATTTGAATAATTCTTTCACTGTTAGATAGTCTATTTATCGAGGAAGGCTATAGGCTACATTTTATCCCGGGATTTATTTCCTACGGGAACGGGCACAACGCGGGTAAAACCGCGGGGCACTGCTAGTATTAAATAAAATAGTTTAAGTATTTGAGTTAAAATCTGGGTAAACACTTCCCTTCTTATTAATAAACGCGGTGTAACTAAAACACTGTTATAAAGTGTTTTTTCTCTTTTGCTCTTTGGAAAATTGTGTATGTCAGAAAGTGACAAAACATTTGATAGCTAAAATGTTCATAATACGCGGTTATAAGGCCCTTCTAGTATACTGGTTTCTTAAGTTTAAGCGAACACTACTAATTTTGAATTGAAACTACGTTTACGAATACACTTCGCTTTAATTTTACATTTTTAGTCATAGTATCATAGTCTTCTTTGACCACCATTCCTGTAAAGGGGCCGAAACGTCAGATAAAAATCTATACTATATAGAGGTAAAATTTGTAAGTTTGTTTGTTTGTTTGTTTGTATGTATGTTCGAGGTAATCTCAGGAATTATCAGTCCGATTTGAATAATTCTTTTTGTAATAGATAGCCACATTCAACAGAAAGGTTATTTTTCATCCCGAAATTACAACACGGGCAGAACCGCGGGGCGCTGCTAGTGTAAAATAAAAGCGAAATGTATCCGAAGTGTAAACGTAGTTTCAATTATTCCCAGTGCATAGAGCCGGTAAGGGAATCTCATTTTGATTTTGTATGTTGGCAACATCAACCCTCAAACGTCACAGAAGTAAAATTACTCGCTCAACAATATCAACGACGATACTCATGTATCAGAATTTTCGACCATGTTGGAAGCTTTTCAATCGTGCTGAAGTTTAATTTCGATATATTATCTACTCTTTTATAAAATCCAACTGAAACCATCTTAATTTACTAACTAAATTCGTAAAAATAATCAATTCCATTCTGGGTTGCCTCCCAAATAAAGTTAATAGTGGCAACATTAGATGTTATCAGCGATCATTAGGGTTGCCCGCCGTTACATGATATTGTGGCGTGTGTGTAGTGGTGTGTGGAGGAATTTACGCTAAGTACAACTAGTAGATACTACTATGCAATAGTGATCCACAATCTTTACTAATAAGAAAAGCTTAACCACCTTAGTAATTAACTCTCTGCTAACTAAAACAGTGTTATACAGTCATTTGTCTCTTTTGCTCTTCGGAAAATTGCGTATGTCAGAAAGTGACAAACCATTTGATAGCTAAAATGTTCTTAATACGTGTTTATACTCACGATATCAGAAACTACTAATTCGATTAGAATAATTATTTTCATAATGGATCGCCACATTCAACGTTAAGGCTATTTTTCATCTCTAAATTTCCCACGGGAATGAGAAGAGAATCTAATCATAAAATAGTAAAATTATATAGAAACTGACCTGAAATCCCATCGTACGTCCACCATTCTTCCCAGCTACCAGATATATCTGCAAACACAATTATGGAAGCTAAAAAATAAAATTAGGTATCAATTTTAAGATCGGTCTTAATAACCTTATGAAAACGTCAATTGCATTCAGTAGGTAAATAGGTTCGAGTAGTGGCCAACCCTGGTGTCGGAGTTTTTAGACCGCCTAAAGGCCTCCGATATGGTCTAACGATTAAAGCAACCAAGACCGACTATTAAAAATAAAATAAAATATATAAATATACGTTAAATTGTGAAGATATTAATGGATAGAATGCAACCGCAAGCGGTCCGCAAACATTGGCAGTGTAGTTTGCGGTCACGTTATGTGTCGGTCTGGTACTTTAATTTAAAAAAATGCAATAAATATGACGTCATACCTTTGACAGTGACACAGAGGAGCGTAAGTATAAAGAGCGAGCATTGATGCATCTTGGAGATGCTGCGCTGCTAACACCGCGGCATTGGGAGCTGTGGACAATGAAACAAATAATTTATACTACTTAGTTTATAACACATTCAAAACATCTACACTAATTGTAACAGGAGGAAGAGTTATTTCTGCCGCAGTATTCTTCTTCTTCATCGAGTGGATGGTCAACCTGACCAATCCTGGAGTCAGAGTTATTGAGCCGTCTAAGACCTCTGACATGGCTTATGTAATAACTACTATCCGTAGAAAGTAATCGGGATCGACGGCTTAATGTGCCCTCCGAAGCACGGAATTGATGTAATGTTCGCTACCCGCCTGCGGTTGCGGTCAGAGGTCCAAGTTCCAACTCGGGCTAATGTACAAGTCCTACATAGTGCGGGTGCGGACCGCTTGCGGGTCGCGTAACGTTATATTATTCTTTGTATTTGTTTGAAAGGCGTCAAACTGCATCCGCTCTCTCTCTCTCTCAGTCTCTCTTCCTGGTTATGTATATCTATACCTTTAATTTCTCGTACCGGTCGAACACAAAATTCAGTTTACACCCTTTGCCCTACAGTGGGACCTTCGCTACGTATAACTTTTTTTAATTATGTGTTTCAACTTATAATCCTTTGTATATAAAGCAACCGCCTCTGACCGTAATAAATTAAGTCAAAAAGTCCATGTTTGCATGTTCAAACACGATTAGCACTTTTGCCACGAATTTGTCTTTTTCGTTTCTAACAATGGGTCTGAAAGCTTCCCTACTTAATAGCATTTCACTGTATTTAGATCCTTGTTATTTATAGTTATGATTGTTTACACCTAAATGGAAAACGTTGAGGTGTGGCAAAGCTGTCGGAATTTGTAAGTATGTAAGTTATAATTTACATACAATAGAATGGATAAAAATTATAATTATAACGTTTTTGTGCAAGTAAAAACATCTACCAATAAATTACTTGAAAAGTAGTGGTGTGTTTTTTGCCTATTCTATCTTTAAGAACGATTAAAATGAAAGTCCGTAAATGTTTGAGGCCAATCGTGGTTTTAACAATTAGACAACTTAAAGACCTAAGCCATGATCTACATAAGATTGATCATGGCAAGTCCTTAAGCTACGTAGATGACATTATTAGGAAGGAAGATATCATCATCCCCTATCATAATCACAACACAACCCTCCAACACAATCAACATTAATTCACCACAACATTGAGCACGTATCTGCCTATCTTTTAATCTTTTTTTTATCTTAAAGTAAAGAAGGTTTACTCAGAGGAAATTACCCCTTTATCTTGTTAAGCTTCAGTTATCTACATTGTAGCGGTCCCAGCTTCTGAGATTTAGCTAATTATCATACAACTTACGTTTGTTTATACAATTCATTTGATACTTTTTACTCTATTGTGGTGGGGAAGGTTTTCCATTGAGATTTAGCTTATTTTAAAATAATAAAAACAAAATATTGCTACAAAGAAATCAGGATTGTTTCATCTTAGTATTTGATTTTAGGGACAAATAGGTGAGAAAGTTGGAGATAGTAAGTTTTCTTCCACTTTTAAGCACCGTATATGATGAATTTCGATCTAATTCCAGAATCTGAAATTCAGAATAGAAACATAAAAGAATAGCATAAACATAATCTTAATTTAATCTGAATCCGAACGCCCATAATTGCTTGAAAAACGAATACAAAATACATTCCAACTTTTCAGAATCTTAATTTTCATAACGGTCTGTAAAAATTACTCAATGCTTGTTTACTCTGATTTCAGACATTTGTGAGGCGACGGTCCCGAAATTCAGTTTCTGAATTCAGAAAAGGCTTCAGGATGTATAGTGCCGGCTTTAGAGAAGTGGTATGTTAGTTTCGCAATTGGGGTCACGTAACAACCTTATATGCTTTGATAGTAAACAAGCGATACAATTTTCATTTCTCCATAAGAGCTTGGTTACATAACGACTACTTGCTTGGTCAAAATATTTAAAAACAATACAGATTATCAAAATAACCACTTTTCTTTTGCCTCACCCATTGAGATAACTAAGACAACGAATCAATACACCCACCAAAAAACATCCAAAAAAAATCAATAGTCGTAACAAGTTATTATTCAGCAAATTCACACCGAATATCTTCGAGGGTGGTAACGGTGTCGGGGTGCAATCTTCAGTCGTTTTCGCCTCCTACTTCCGGTGTAACATGCGCCCGATAACATCTAGTTCCGAGAGTGTAGCCTTAAACGAGGTCGGTTATCATCATTTTGTGTTCGTAAAGTGTTTTACTGATGTAATGGAAGGCGTTTTGGTTATGTTTTCGTTTTAAAGCTTGCTTCGGGGATTGGTGGACTGTGCAATAGGATTAAATTAAGGTGGGTGTAAAGTTGGGTTTTGAAATGCGTCTATAAAAAATATTTAAATGCGTATTTTAGCGCAAAGGTATCACAGAAAACATTGTGCATATTTTTTTTCAATAATATAATAAAATGAGTTTCGATATCAAATCTCTACAAAACCGAAATTAGCTTACAACGTGCTAAAAGCCAACGAGCCGAACCTCGGGATGTGTTGTATAGATTTGACTTATCTTTCTCCCTCTCTCTCTCTTTCTCTCTGTATGTTCATTTAAATTTTTCACACCCTTTTTTTTATTCAATTAATATAACTATTGGCACTTAGCTTTTGTTTTAAGTACTTTACCCTACTCGAACTTCACTAAATAAAGACAAAACCAATAACAATACGTATACGACTCATACTTTCCTCACAGCTAGAAATGAACACAAATAAACAAAGTAGTCTAGTCGATAGACTGGCGGCAGACTGTCTGGCGTCGGGGACTGCGTCTGTTTGAAACACCCCCTTTGGCACCCCTAGTTACCTATTTACTATTGAGTTCCTTTAGGAAGAAAGTATTTTATTTCAATATCGTATAGCTTGCCGCAATGTTTCTTTTTTTATAAATTTGGACCCTTGCTCCTCACTGTACTGATATTTTCAGTTAGAAAAGAGGTTTTTGTTCAGCAGTTACATTGCAGGCTATTATATTTTTGGCTTTAATTCTATCGGATTCGGTTTTGTGTCTCAGTAGTAAAGTGAAAATCAGAGTAAGAGAAGGAATGAGACATAATTTGTAAGTTAATAGGAGAACATAGGGATAACGCGGTAAAGGAATGGTTTTTCCTTTTCCGAGCTGTGGGATATTTAAAAAACACTGCCTGCACATGAGATACATTTTGAGTCGTTTATTACTATTATTTTAAGAGTTACATCCAAATAACCCGAGAGTTTACGAGTATTACTCTCTATTCGAATTATGATACCATTTTTAACCAAAAACAACCCCAACGAAATTAAATCATAAAATCAAAGCATTAACACAATACATCTTTGCGTACAACAACAAATTGCAAATGGCTCATTAAACACAACTTTTACAAAGAAATAATGGAAAAAGCTATTTCAAAACACATAAATCTAAGCCGGTTACGGTGCATACAATTTAACACTCTGCTACTTAGGGAATAAGCTTTACAACCCTATGTGTAGTATTTAATTCGGTTAAGGGTGAATACAAGTTGGTGTTACCGAGATGTGGGGAAAAATTTAGATTTTTGAACGAACACTATACGATTGCTGATTAACATAGATTTAATGTAATGATAATAATTAAAGAGAACGAAGGCGTTAATTGGTTGAAGATATCTTGTATTGATAAGAATCGTGTTTGAAGAATTATTTTAAGCTCGCGTCGTGATAGCAAGGTGCTGAAAGTGTGAGAAATTTATGTACCTTTGTGTAAAGTAGTGGTATAAGAGGATGCGTGAGACTTATTTGGGAATCTTAAGTCTATGTAATAAGGTATAGTTTCCGTTAAAACGGAGAGAGGGATTGAAATAAATGTATTGCCATTTAATATTCCACTGCTGGAACAAAGCACTGAAGATATCGGTACAGTGAGAAGAATAAGGAATAAATACCACGCTTGCTAACTGTACATTGGTGATTTCAAAGTAGTCATGTAGAGAATACAATTTTAAAGCTTAATCTAACGTTGAAGAAAATTTGCTTCAATACCGAAATTCCGTAGCAATTATTTCCGACAAGATGTTCTGTTTTGATATAAATTTGGAAAATCAGTGATTATTTAAAAATAGTTAAATTCAAATAGTGTTGCTCCAAGTTTGACTAGCCCGTGGGCACAGTGGGAGTGAGAGCGCTTACTGTGTCGAGGGTTGCGGGTTCGATTCCCGCCCGGAGTCAACATTATGTGAAGAGATAGTTGGTGGCGACGACGTCTGGTTATCAATTATATATTCTTATAAAGTATTTGTGTATGTATATGTAGTAGTATCAGTTAGTTAGATTCCATATTACAAGCTTAGAGCTTAGTTTGGGTCTAATTAACCGTGAGTGAATTTGTCCGGGTATATATATTTAGTGTATACATAAGTGTAGTAAGGAAAGTATAGTAGTACAAGTCGTGTCACCAATAAATCAATAACATTATTTGTGTTATGGACCATAAAACGTTTGTAGGGAGTTTCTCGGAGGGTGGATGCAGACACAATGTCGCGACTCTAAGGCGCCTGGCGGTATAATCTGAGCTAGAGAATCAGTTGAGAAGTGTAGGTTTATTTTCTTTAATGTTTGTGCGATAAAGTTACTTGGATTATTTTACGTTTGTGCTATGAAGATTCTTGAAACGGATTTGGATGAAACTTTACAGTAAAGGTAGGGATACATCAGAATAACACATGGGATACATTTTATCCTGAAATTCCCGCGGGAACGGGTACAACGCGGGTAACACCGCGGGGTGCGGCTAGTATAGTACATCTGTTTACCGCCGTATGATAAAGAAGTAAGAAATTGCCCCAACACAAAGCGTGATGCCATTTTCCGAGCGATCCAATACAATCGACGGGCTGAGGGTTCGTATCGGATTCCTTTATAAATCGAAACGCACTCACACCGTTGGGTTCTCAGCTTTGCGATTTCGAAATATTTAATTTTATTTCAGTTAATATGACGCCTTAGTAGTCTAGTAGTATGTGCACTCGCCTGCCATGTCTGAGGAACCGGGTTTTAATCCCGAGCTAATACAGGTTTCCTACTTTTAAAAAATGGCTCGGGTTTGATCACTAACTCGCATTGGACAAGCGTGTTGACTACTGATCCTAATCCCCATCTAATCCTCGTCACTGAACTGATATCTTCGGTAAGATATCCTTACGAGGCTGTTACAATATCGATGTTAATCATCAAACAATTTAAAATACATGAAAATATTGAAGGGATTAATTAAAGAAAATTCAAATAAAATTACATAGAAGAATAATATACCATATTATTATAATTATCAGCAGTGTTCTCCTACATGTATCATTACGTTCGTGTTACCCGTTACACAACAGTGTAAGATCCACCCTATTGCAGTACAAATAGGTAGCCGTAAGTTAATTTAGTTGAGTGGATTCGCCCGTGCATTGTCGCTTGTTTATCGTCCTACCCACAACTTAATGGTATTAAACTTTTGATATAAATGTGTTTGAACTTTGGTTTTTTTTTCTTTGTACTAATGGATATGTGACATTGTCAACGTTGTATTTGCAGTAACTATACGGTTAATGGAGTTTCTTGTTAGTTAAGGAAAATGTGATGACTTGGTTAGCGCTAAATATTATTAGTTTTGTGGTTAGTGGTGTCTTTGATGATGGTGTTTTGTTTTAGCTGTAATTAGTGCTGAGAACGTATTTTTTAGAGAGAGTATCTCAGTGCAATACATTGCTTTGGAGGGCACGTTAAGCAGTACGTCCCAGTTGTTTTGGATCGTTAGGTTATGTCAGAGGCTCTTAGGCCCTTTAAAAACTTAGACACCAGGGTTAGTCTCTAATCTATTCCAAATGAATGTATAAATTTCATAAAACTTGTTAACTCTCTATTTAAGATGACAACTCGACTAACAATCTCTTGATATTCTTTTGTAAGGAATGAAAGAAAATACTTATGCGATTACTAGCAGTGCGGTTTTACGTATGAAACACTTTTCTCGTGAATCAATCTCTATGTTAGTGAAAACTGCATTAAAATTCGTTGAGTAGTTTTTGAGAAAATCAATTAGAAACAATTTCTAACAGCTTTTGGGGATATTCTCATAAAATATATATTTTAGTTAAATAATGGAAACAATCGGTTGAAAACAAACATATTACCTTGATACCCAAACATTCCATAAATATAAATATGTCCAAACCAAAAATCTCCATTGGAATCGGAAAAAACTTATTTTATTGATCTAGTATATTCGACCTGAAAACTACTTGTAAAATCGAACAGGGCAAAGACCTCTTACTGAATCTTACTGAAGTTAGAGTACCATCACATCAGCAGGTTACACATAGGTAAGTCAACCTAATTTATTAACCAACACACAAACAAGGACACGACCCCAAGGAAGACGTTTACAACTGCATTAACCGACAACGACTTTTCAATTATTCACCCACTACTTTATCGCAGAGATTTCGCACCATCGCTCGCTCGCTCGACCCCACGATATAACTGTATGAATAATACAGTCAATGTACATGGATCTTGTTAATATTGCACGTCTTAATTATACGGGATTACATGGTACAGGTAATGTCTTGAGATAGAAGTATACTTTAGGTGCATTATGCAGCGTATTGCTCTTTTGTTAGTTAAACGAGTTTCTTGAGATGTTTCTAAGCCGTTGCTTAGATTTAGCCTAATCCTCGTCACTGTACTTATATGTTCGGTGAGATGAGATACCTTTGTCGAGTGGGACATTATATGCAAATAATTACTTTCTTTTTACAAGCTGCCAGTAGTGCCAGTTTTGTTATACATAATGTGAAGGTTTAGAGAGCAATTTGATATGTGTGACGGGTCCAGGGCTGGTCCAGAGCTTGTGTTTTTGGAAAAGGTTCTTAATTAGTTTTAAAAATATCATACTATTTTTTTTATATAGGTAAGACATTTGTTATAAAGTTGTTATGGGTTCCTGAACTTTTATAAAAGGCTTAAATGAACTCTCAGATATTTCTTCCAACTTCCAAGATAACTTGATTAGTTATCCAGCAATTACCTGGTTTTCTTTATATATGTATAATAATAAATATACCCGGACAAATTCACTCACGGTTAATTAGACCCAAACTAAGCTCTAAGCTTGTAATATGGAATCTAAATAACTAATACTACACACATATATATATATATATATACACAAATACTTTATAAGAATATATAATTGACACCCAGACGTCGTCGCCAACAACTATGTCTTCACATATTGTTAACTCCGGGCGGGAAGCGAACCCGCAACCCCCGACACAGTAAGCGCTCTCATTGCCACTGTGCCAACGGGCTTGTCAATAGGTTTATTCTGTCTTATGCCAAAGGGTGTCTGTTTGCTAATCAATAGACTATCTTATTACCTATAAACAGAGATCCAATACTTTTGCCTTCCAAGGATCTTTGTTGGTTATTGCTTCTAAACTCTTTACATTATTAATTCAACTCCTTAAAGTAACCACAATGCAGTAATTGCTTTGTAATTGCATCCTAAGTAGGTAAAATACCAACTCAGTATGTTTGTGTTCAATGAATATTTTTACATTATAATAAGGTATTGTTTTTAATTTAGTTTTATTGAACAAAGGAAATTTATTTTATTTTTGCTAATAATAATAATTTATTTTAATCTATAAAACTAAATAGATACGTCCTCTAGACAAGTGGCAATGTGACATATTATGTGACATATTAAGCATAATATGTCACATTGCCACTTGTCTAGAGGACGTATCTATTTAGTTTTATATATTAAAATTAAAATTAAAATTAAAAATACTTGTGGAATTAGCATTATAAGCATATAATGCTAATTCCACAAGTATTTTTAATTTTATTTAGTACCTAAATATATGTTATAAACAAATGACGTTTATTTTAAACTAGCCGCGCCCCGGTGTTACCCGCGTTTTACAGGTTCCCGTGGGAATTTAGGGATAAAATGTATCCCATGTGTTATTCTGATGTATAACCTACATGACTGTAAAGTTTTATCCAAATTCGTCCAATTGTTTTTTCGTGAAAGAGTAACAAACATACATACATACATCCTCACAAATTTTCGCATTTATAATATCGCATATCAGTAGGATAGTGGTCTTTTTCGCGTTTCGTGTATATACAGCTTTAATTGCTTCTTAAACATATTTAGGTACGAAAAAGGCTTAAAGGTTCTTGTGCAACCCGCCCTTTGTGTACAAATCATTAAGGCAAATAACGATAATGATTAATAAAACAAAACAAAATGGCCGAAATAAAAATTAATAACTTAGCAATGAGTTGGCAAAAAGCTCTTTTGTTTCTAATGTCGGTAAAGTCATTAATATACCGTAAATTGTAATTAATAGTAATTACAGAAGCTATTCAAAGAGTGAATCGAATGAGATAGCATGAGTTGCTGTTTCTAATGGCTTTATACAGGGTGTCCCATTTAACTGTAAGGGGTTATACAGGGTGTTGTATGTTACCAATTGTATACAGAAGCTTTCTGTTTAAATGTCATCTTTGCTATACATTTTGGAGGTTGAAGAAGAAATTCAAAGAAGTTTAATGTATTAAAACTGTCATTTTAAAACGACATCTTAGTACTAAAACATACACACAAACAATATTGTGTGTGTATTTCAAATAACTAATTTTGTATGGTAATTTCAAGGTATTCAAAAATTACATATATGTATGTATGTCGACAGTTTCGACCATATCGGTGACCTTCTTAGCTAGGCAGTTAGAGCGATCCACCACCGACTGCAAATGCGTCTCGCCCCGTACTCACATTCGTATCCCATCCTTTAGAACTCGTAAATCAGGAACTAAACCTCATTGGTCGAATATAGTACAATCATACCATACAATTAGGATTGTACTGAATTCGTAATCCGTAATCAAGAACCAGACTGTGAATAGTTGGTTCCCAAAGTTTAAATTGAGAACATAATACATACATAATACTTATTTTTCCTTCACAAGTTGAAAAGACATCGAAAACAGCCCTTTCTATAGTACTGTAAGCAAAGAAGGGTAGTGAGTAAAACTGGGAGTCACAGCTGTTAATAACTTTTTATTATATTGAAAAGGGACAAATGCAGGCCGTTGACCAAAAAATGTTGACACCGGCTTAGTACCGACAGACATGACGTACATTAGAGTTAATTACACGATGTAAATGTAAGTAGCGTTGGCAAAAAAAGTACTTTTTCATAAAATGAAAAAAAAAACGAGTATGTATGATTATGCGTATCTGTTGAGTGAAGTGCTTTTGCTTAATTTCGTGTGATCGATTTGGTCGGAAGAGAAGACAGTAGAATGTTATACACTGTTTTAAAATATATTTAATTATAGTAAGTGTATTATACATTTTTTTAATGCAAAGTAATTATAGCATTGCATTAGTTGAATTGTTGTCTTAAATTCTATTATAGTTTTTAATAAACAATTCCTCTTAATTCTTTATTCATGCAATTTACACTAATATCCGGTTGTATGAATGATTATGGACAAAATGTAAACAAATATGTATTAAATTAAGAATTAGAACTAATCATATAATCAGAACTATTTTACATAAAGCTCACGGTATTAATACAGATTAAAACATAATTTAAAACTAAAACCCCGTTAAAACCAGTAAAATTAATTGGAACAATTTCGACTTCATTTTCATAAGTTTTAATCTAGTTAATCGAAGCGATTTAAACTTTTTGTGCTGACCGTACGGAGCTAATCAAGGATACGGGGTGACCCAAAGGTTACCGAAACCATTTTAAATACAATACGGTATTGTTAACAAAAATAACCGCTTGTTTCTCGCCCTCAAAGATAACATTAAGGAAATGTTCCCCTTTGTTACGTCCTGTTATTTTACTTTTTTGGAGGTGTTTTTTTAATTTCTGGTACCTTTATTTTTGGTGACTTTATTTTAACACTAGCAGCGCCCCGCGGTTTTACCCGCGTTGTATCCATTCCTGTGGGAATTTCGGGATGAAAAATAGCCTATGTTACTCGTGGATAATATAGCTTTCGAATGGTGAAAGAATTTTTAAAAACGATCCAGTGGTTTTTGAACCTATTCATTACAAACAAAGTTTTCCTCTTTATAATATTAGTGTAGACTAGTGGTCTTACCCTTTAGGACGGTTGGCAATGTATGGGATAGATCTATCCCCAGTAGTGTTGGGACAGCAAAGGTTAAGTAAGATAACAGAGGGTCGTCCTCGCAACTTGTATACTAGCAAAAGCTTGTATCTTAACAAAATTTAGTTTTTCTTTGTTTTTTCGATTTTGATTTAGTTCAAATTCGAACGTGTTTTATGGTTTGAAAATATTTGACGCGTGATTTAATCTCATCGCCTTACACGCAAAACTTTTACGTTTAATCTAAAGTTTGGCAGAAAAAGATTTTTAATATCTTCCTTCATATGGTTTGGTGCAGATCATAGGGAGTTCTTTCAAAAACTTTACTTTTCAACAGATACGTATGAAATAAATTGGATTAAATATTGGAGATTCGCCTATAAATAAAAAAAACGTTTTCCAATTTTGTTAACATTTTATTATCTGCAACGGCACGGTAGCAGTGATTACAGAAAAAGTATTTTAAAAAATCAAAATGATGGCGTAAAGATAATTGTATGGTCTTTTTCTAAAAATCTCTTGTCACTGTTGCTACACCATAGCATGACCCAAAAGTCGATAGAATTTTGAGTAGGGGAGGCCAACGTGCGAATCGTGCGTCATTCTAGCGTCCAATGGCCAACTGGAATTGAAAGTCATCAACAAAAGAAATAAGAAAAAATCTCTGTATTATTTGACCTATAACGAGGCGACTGTCAATTATTAAACAAAAACAGTAAATAGTTTTCACACTATGAACCAGATTAAAAGTAATTTCAATTGCAAAATTTACATAAACGTTAGATGCACGTATGCTTTTAAAATTGCTCATTTCTGGCCTTCAAGGGCAAGTAACCATATGCTTTGTTATCGAACACGCAGAACAATAGGTTTGTAGTCAAGATCCTAGTTTTAGACCACGTGAAGGCCTCCTTGTATTTGATTAAGGAACGAATCATGAAAGCGGTATTGCTATTGTGCACTTCGGAAAACCAATGTAGGACAAAGTATATTACGTAACCCAAACTCACTAAAAGAGTTTATTGAGGCAATTTACTTGTGACTTTGTATGAACATTTAATTGTACCACTTCATTTGTAAAAATATAATATTTTTAGTCTCTGATTGAATGACATCTGCCTCATACCTACTTACGTAACCCCCGACGCAAAAGACGGGTGTTATGTTGTCGAGGATGTGTGTGTGTGTGCATTGTATCTGTGGCACCGTAGCTCTTAAACAGATGGACCGATTTCAATGCATATTTTCATATGAGGAGCAGTGATCTTGCGGTGGTTCCTAGCTATTTTTGGGGAAAATCTAACCAGCCGTTTTGGGCAGAGAGTTTTATTAATTTTTTTATTCACTTTTCTATTTCGTGTCAAATAACACAATTATTGTAGGGAATATTTTTTAATTGTTTGAAGTCGTCATAGCATAATGGCACTCAATAAGCACTACGGTGCGTTTGGCTTATCTACTAGCCAATCAATTAATACCAAAAATTATGCAAAAACTACACGAATATCGTGTAATGTTTCCCCCACACAATAATCATTAATCATGATTATATTAATAAATTGCTATAAATTGATCTGAAGTTAGTAGTTGCATCAGAATTGACATAGTTTTCAAGATGAGGCGTTTGTTTGTGTTTTTTTGGTTAGGGATTTGTGGGGGTTTGGCGGAGTGGGGGAAGGATTCCGGGGAATTTGAGGGGTTAGATGGGTTTGGGGGGTGGAAAATGGAAGATGGAAGTGAGCAATTATTTAATGTTATATGTGAAGTTACTTTTATGAGAAGAATGCCCTTTTAGACAAATAATTATTGTGTTTTTGCTGTACTGGAAAGGCTTTAGTGAGCTTACAGTGCAAAGGCTTTTGTCCGCAGTGCTACTATGTTATGGACAGACTAAGTGTATTGAAACCAGTTTTCGTGAAAGTTGATAGAGTGCACTGTAACTAACTGTTGAGTGGCGTCTGTTTTGTAATTATATAATTGTATGATAACTAGTAGCGCCCGCGGGTTCACCCGCGTTGTGCCCGTGCCTGTTTGAATATCGGGATGAAAATAGCCTTATGACCTTTCCATTAAATGTAGCTATCTATTACAAAAAGAATGATTCAAATCGGACGGGTCAGATTAGCTCAAACATACAAACAAACAAACTTACAAATTTTACCTTTTTAAAATATAAGTATGGATACAAATTGCAAATTACAAATTTATATTCATTTCAGGCAAATATACTAACTTTGACGATAAGGATGATGAAAAGGGTAAGTTTAATACAATGCTATATTTCCGTAACCGATCTGAAATCAGAAGTTGAGCTAGCCATTGTTAAGACCGAAAGTATTTTTAAGTGTCTTACATATGGAGTTTATCAATAGAATAAAAGGATTTTCACATAGATGTTATTACTAGCAACGTCCTGTAGTTTCACATCCTATATTGTAGATATTTCCGTGAGAATATCGAATTTAAACGTAACTTATAATTATCTTTGCTCGGAAATATGGCTATAAATATTTTGTATATATCTGAACTTTTTAGTAGTTCTAGGTATAAATCAAACCTTATTACAAGATACCATAGGATTCAAAATATAATCCAACTTTCTTTTCAGATGACAGAAACGATTTCAAGGATAACGAAGATGATATAATACGTCCTTGCAAATTGTCCGATTGGGAATGCATCAGGAAGTTCCTAGCTTCGAAATCGGACTGTGTTCCATCAAAGGGACCAGCGCCTGACCCTCTGCACATACCTTATGATAAATTCTACTTTCCGTTGGTGAATTTGACAATCACTCACACCAATTTGCAGGTGGAAGGATTTAAGAGTGCTAACATTACTGAGTTTTAGTAAGTTTGGGTTCCGGTCCTCTATTTATATAATACTACCCATGCCCCGCGGTGTTACCCGCTTTATACTCGTTTCCGCGGGAATTCCCGGATAAAATGTATCCCATATGTTATTATGATGCATGACCTATATTACTGTAAAGTTTTATCTAAATCCGTCCAGTAGTTTTTTCATGAAAGAGTAACAAACATCCTCACAAACTTTTGTATTTATAATATTAGTAGGATGTCTTTTGTTTTTTATTTTATAGTGTCAACAAGAAAACCAAAAACCTGGTGATTGCTATTAACGTGGAGAACGTTAAGCAGACTTCTCCTAAATCCTACTTTACATTCCAAAGAACTGCTAAGGAACCCATCATTACAAGTGACTTCACAACTGTTACCTATAGTAAGTAATGTTTGTGAGTAGCCTTCAAAAAGTTTATTGTTGTTGTGAAGTAAGTAAACTCAAGTAGGTTAGTGTCAGAGTATTTAGCGACCCAACAGCAGCCGAAATGGTCTTACGATTGTACATGTACAAGCCCTCTGAAGCACGGAAGAGAGAAATGCTACTATCGTCCACCCATCTAACAAATCCGTGCGGTGGTACCACCCACGATCTTTTAGTTAAGATGACGATTAGTGTGTAAATTTTGTAGACCACACCTACGTTATTTTCAATTTAGTGGGGTCGCACCCTAACATTTTTCTCAACAATATGTTGAGCAAAACAAAATTTTCCTCTTCATAATATTGATTTAGATTAAATATTCTTCGTTTTACTACCACTAAATTTCTTTCCCACAGAATCGATTACATATACGGCTGTTATACCGAATTTCCCGAACTTGAAACTGGAACTGGCTGAAATTCATGCTGATGTCCATGATAGGACACCATTTTTTATCATAGGTCCTGAAGTCGCGGAGAGTAAAGGTATTGTGACAAACTTATTTAAAAATATTTTCTTTCTACCAGTATGTTACTTGATATAGCTTTTGGTATGATTTTCGAATACCGCAATCGTTAGGTAAAATATGCTATAGCAAATACCACTATGAATCTCATTTGATTGGTGAATAGGTACCAAAGGTAACATAATTCTGGTAGAAAAATATCTATAATATCTCATGCCCGTATTCAGAGAACAAACGCTTCGAACAAATGCTTCCTTAGTAGAGATTGAATGAGTGATTTTGATTTTGTATGAAAAAATACGTCAATTAGTTAAGAGTCGACTTAATGGACGTCTCTGAGTGCAACAGTTAGTTGGTAAGCAAGACATTAACAGTAGTTATACGACGAGTTACAGTAGTAATTAAACTTTAGTACCTAACTACATATCTAAGGGCGCTTTCAAATTATGCGTTTCGTGTCGGACCGCTGCGGTGCCGAAGCGGTGCGTTTGTCGTATTGTGTACGTACGATCGTGTGTTTTCATACAAATCGAGCAGCTCGGCAACAGTGCGGCGTCGGTACCGCGAAATAATTTTATTACGCACTGTTGCCGACAAACGCACCGCTTCGGCACCGCAGCGGTCCGACACGAAACGCATAATTTGAAAGCGCCCTAAGAACAGTATTACAAAAAATCATGTGTGTCAAAGTCAAGATTTATTCAAAATGTATATTTATATAGTTTGATAGGCGTTCACCGTCGAAAAAGTTAAATTAAAATATTTTGAACTCTTTTTTCAGATCCTGACGTCATAAAAGCGTATGCCGAATTCATTTTGAACATCCCCACAATAATACAAGAAGCATACGTATTCCAATCATATTTAGTAACTGGGGTTTTTATTGAGAAGAAACTCTGCGATTTCGGTGTAGACGTCTACGATAATTACCTGAAATTTATTAACACTAAAGGGTACACTTTGAAATCTAAAAACAATATTGGGTACTGAATAAATGCAACTAAAAATTTGAGGTCATCGCCCATATTATAACTTCCTTGGTAAAGTAATTAAGTTCGAGTAGGTTGAAGTGGCCATCCCTGGTGTCGAAGTTTTAAGGCTCCCTAAAGGCCTCCGACTTCCTTGGTACCCAATAAACTACACATATGGTATGATTTTGCATAACGACATGAGCGACGACCTTTATATCGAAAAGCGATAACGACCAATCTTTAGTAAGAATTTTATAAATATTTTATTAATATCACAACATTAAATAAGTATTTCAGCAAGGAAAAGTGATTAAAATATTTGTGGAACCAAATATAGTTTTACACTAAAAATATTTATTAAAAATGTTGTATGTAGTATTTTATTTTATTCCAATGAAATTTTTAACTCCCGAGTCCCGACGCAGAACAAGGAGATTATAACGTAGGGGCGTGATTGAGAGTTTGTGTGTGTGTGTGTGTGTGTGTGTTTGGTATCTAAGCTCCTAACCAAGAGGATTGACTTTTCTTGGAGAGGTAAGTACCTCAAAAATCAATCGACAATGCAACGTATAAAAGGTGAACTAAACAATGTTGGTAATTTTTATACATTTATTTCTAGTTAGTTCGAGAACTTATCTCAATGATAATTATCACGTTAACTGTTAAAATGATTAATCATTATATTTATTTACACCTAAGTAAATAATTTAAAACCAAGAAAATTACATAAACAAAAGTTAAAATATTCAATATGATTGCAGTTATTAACCCAAAAACGGTTTGGTTAATTAACCTGTTCCTTTTTTAATCATCACGCCATGTTTAATGAGGATGTAACTATGATTTATATTGGCAGATTGAACGTTAAACGATTATTGATTGACACAAGAAGGATGTGTTTGTTTATATTACACAGGCAGCGTCCCGCGGTCTTTCCCGCGTTGTACCCGTTCCCGTGGGATTTTTGGGATGAAAAATAGCCCAACCTTACCCAAACTTTCCGTTGAATGTGGTTATCTATTAAAAAAAGTAAAGTATTAGCATGTAATGTCCCACTGTTGGGCAAAGGCCTCTCGTTTCAATGAAGATATCAGTACAGTGAGGAGGTTTCAGGCGTAATCACCACGCTTGCCAAACCCGAGCCATGTTTGAAAAGTAGGAAACATGTTTTCGCTCGACCTGGGAATTGAACCCGGGACCTCAGTCTTGGCAGGCGAGTGCACATGCCACTAGACCACCGAGGCGTTATCTGTTAGGGTCTAGACAGACGGACTGCAATTCAACTGCAATCCGACTGCCAAATGGCAGTTCAGATGCAGTTTGAATGCAGTTGGCTCGACTGCAATCAAACTGCACGTCGACGGGCAGTTGGCGGGCAGTTGGATTGCAGTCTGAGTGCAGTTAGTCGTTGTAACTGCACTCAGACTGCAATCCAACTGCACGCCAACTGCCCGTCGACGTGCAGTTTGATTGCAGTCGAGCCAACTGCATTCAAACTGCATCTGAACTGCCATTTGGCAGTCGGATTGCAGTTGAATTGCAGTCCGTCTGTCTAGACCCTTACAAAAGATTATAATTAGAGATAATTCAAATAAAATAAGATTCGAATCGGACTGGTACACCAGGAATTCTTTTTGTTATCTCTCTTTTGCTGTGAAAGCGTAACAAAGACTTTCGCACTGTATATATGTATTAGGATCTGTGTAGAACATAGCAGGTTACAACGTCTTATGTAACCTGTTTGAATAAGATATAGTCTGTTCGAGCTAATCTCGGGAATTAATATTGTTAGCTCGAACATACAAACAAACTTACAAATTTTCCCTCTTTATAATATTAGTAAGTATAGATAAGTATTAAAAGCGTTGTTGATAAGCGAGTTTATTAGCTGTAAGCCGGAATAGAGTGCGCTTTAATAGAAGTGAAGTGGAGGTCGTTTGACCAATTACAATGTATTACAATAGTTATACCTAATCTCATTGGTGAGCTCTGCTCTGCTTGTATGAAAACGGTAAGAGAAGAATGAGTCAAACTCTTCTACTAGTCAGACCGATTGACACATAATTGATTAAGCGGAATTATTGTCTTTAGATACATCTTTCTCTCTCTCTCTCTCTTCCTATTTTTGAATGAAGATAAGAGATAAAACATTGACGTTGAATGAAGAGATTGACAATGCTTTTGCCTTTAGTATACGTTAATTCTGCTAGTAACAAGGGCGAACAAAACCACCGAGCAACGCTATTCACCAAACACAACCACAACGAAAGGATTACCAAAAACTTTGTAAAGAGTGAACTCAAAGTAAGTCTGATCCGTATCTCAAGCAGGTGCGAATTACTTTTAAAATATGCTAATCTCAGGAAGAGAATTCACGTTGTTTAGAGTTGACAACTTTGTTAAGTTTTCCAAGTTCGAGTCTTTAGTTTTACTTCTGTTTTAATATAATAACTTTGGCAAAATGTGCTAACAAAAAATATGTAAATTCTAGCTTCGCCCCGCGGTTTTACTCGCATTGTGCCCATTCCCATGGGAATTTCGGAATGAAAAATAGCCTATATCGTTCCCGTTGAATGTGGCTATCTATTACACAAAGAATTATTCAAATTGGACTGATAATTCCCGAGATTGGCTCGAACATACAATACTATACGTACGTAATTGAAATGCAAAAACAGCATGCCAACAATTCCTTACATCTTCCTTCCACAATTCAATTAACAATCAAACCAATAATAACAAAGGATACAAATACAATTTCCTCACAAATTTTCTGCATAATTCAATGTATAAAATGATACAGGTTTCACAATTTTCGCTTACTTTGTTAGTTATTGTAACAAAATGAGGTGCTTAGTTTTACTGTTTGTTCTAAGTGCGAGTGGTAATTATGTAAGTGATAATTACTGGAATGATTACGGTGATATACACAGGAAGATTTATGAGAATTTTGGAATTTCTAATCATGGATGGGAGAGGAGTAGGAAACATTGGCTGAGGTACGATGATGGGCATCAGTATGATCTCGAAAAGGGCGTGTCTTTAGGATACGATTATAGGTATCCGATGGACTTAAAAGTTATAGATGGTAAGTATTTTATAGTTTTTGTATACCTCGTTATTATACACGAATTTGTAGCTAAACTGAAAGTGAAGGTTACGTATAACATATCAAATCAGTTGGTCGCTTACTTTGATTCTACTGAACTCGCCAACTAGCTAAATTTAAATGACGCTTTAAGATAGAAAGAATTCAAAGTGATAAAACTACTTACTATATGCTAGCTCATTTAAGAATATAGAAATCAAAGAAGCCTTTGTCCTTTCTCGAAGACTACATCTGTTCAAAAAATCCATAGCAACGACGCGACAGTTTGTTGCAAATTTTCCAAAAATCGAATAGCTCGTTCAATATAATTTTAAGTTTCTTTTTCAAAAAACTCGCCAGTCATTATCTCTATGCAACTTAGCATCTTTCGACTACATACCTGGAATCTTAAATATTCTCACCACAGATAGAGATACTGATAAGGAGAACATCATCAGGCCATGCCACCTCCAGGACCTTCAATGCATCCGCAAAGTCTTCGCCAGCAACTCCCAATGCTCTCCATCATATGGATTGCCAGACCCACTCTACTTAGCAAGAAATACTCTGTATATTCCATATACAAATATGACAATTACGTTGACTGATGTAAAGATTACAGGTCTTGGAAGTGCTAATGTCAGGGATTTCTAGTAAGTAGCAGTTCTAGTTATTCTAATATAGTGAAGTTGAAGAGTTTTTTGAGTGCTCTCTGAAAAGGTTATGCGTTATCAAATTTCTCTCAAGGTCAAGCTAATATCTCTATAACGCCTTATTTTTCTCATTGTACTGATAGCTTCAGTACTTTTCCCAGCAGTGGTCCATCACGTCAGGCTTTTATACTATTTTGGTGTTTATTTAACAGTTCAAACTTGTAAAGCTTGTAAATTATGATACCTTATTTGATTTCACATTATGAAATACTTTAGGACTTACCTTTTATATTATCAATTTCAGTGTAAACAAAAAAACTGGCAACTTAGTTTTTGCAATAACTGTTAAAAACTTAAACGAAACTACGAAGAAAACATTTTTCACCTACAGACGAACGGCGCAGGAGTCTATTGTTTTGGCTGACTTTACGACTATAGAATTTGGTACAGTATATGGTTTGGGTTGCGTAACCTATTTTTTGTCCAATTATTTAAAACAGGAAGAAATGGAACAAATGACAGTCAGACAAATGTCAACATCTCTATAATGGCATGAGTGGTTGCAAATGAAGGTGTGTTTTCGATAGCTACTGACGACCGCAAGCAGCAGTGTCGCCGCGCTAGGAATTCCATACACATTTATAGAAAGCAGTAGTGTGCTTACGGTCGTAGTTGATGCCTACTGCTGGGGACGCAACCGAAAATAAAGGCCTCAAAGATTTGCTTTGGGTTTGAGATGTTTGAGATCATCAACATGCATAGTAGCCGTAGAGGTTTGATAATTTGAGAAACTTTTGTTCATTCTATCTTCAGATAATGGATTCAATGTACCAAAAAGTTACCATCTAATGAATATTTTCCTTTCAGCATCTTTAACGTTCACTGCAATAATACCAAAGACTCATGAAGGTCTTAAACTTGATCAGGGAGAGTTCCACGTGTTTATAGACGATGCTTTCCCGAAGTTTGTCTTTGGGCCTAAGCTGTATGATAGTAGAGGTAAGATGTCTATCGTCTTTGTATTTAATGTGCTGATGATTTCTAAATATGATGCTTGCTTACTCTTTAAGTTAAGGGTGAGTGAGCAAGTGTCCGGACTCTTTAGAGCACTAAGTGGGGGGGGGGGGGGCTAAAGCGCACACGTCATAATGCAGGCGCGGTCATGTGACACCTTTCCTACAAATACTAGGAATACAACGTCATGCGACTCGCACTCGGCCCGCACCCGCATCATGAGTGTCTTACGCTTTAATATTTATTAATAAATTGATTAAAACTGGCTCGAGCAAGTGATAAGAAAGAGATGTTTGAGGAAAACTCAGAACCTTACTCAGAAGTGAGATGAAGAGTAAGTGACCAGAAAGAGAAGAGTTTGAGGAAAGCGTTTACTCAGAAGTGACATGAGTGAGAAGAAATCTACTCCTAACTTACCCTAATAAGGCTTGCCCTACATGCTTCAAAATCATGATTTCATGAATCATTATTTTAACATTATTTGTCAATATTGTAAGAAAATTATGAAAAAAAATGAAAAGTTTATTGATATAATTTGAAGTAACCTATGAATAACGACATATTGGAAAGGCAGTAAGCAATTTTTACATCGTTTTTCGTTTTCAGATCCCCAAGTTATAACAGCATATACAAGTTTAATCACTAACATACCGACAGTAATACGAGAAGGGATTTTCTTCCAATCGCAGTTATTAACAGCAATTTACATACAGAAAAACATCTGCGATTTTGGCGTTAAATTAATTACTGTATAGTTCTATCGTTCTGTTTCCCTTTGGGTGTCACAAAACTTACATTATAATTTATTGTTATGTATTTTTTATTTGATAAGCAATAAAGTTTCGAATTTGAATCAATACAGTTAAATCAAACGAAGAACTGTACTCAGAGACGTTAATACCGACATTAACTAATTGAGTATCGTTTCATTAAATTATTTAACGACTCTGAGTACGGTGATTAATGTAACTACATTTTTAATTAAACTACTTTGGAAATAAATGACATGTCCGTGTATTAAATACTTGTTTTGTATTTGTTTGTATAAGTAGTAACTATATGCAATTAATTTGAATAATTAGCATAGATATTAATGTGTTTTTGCTTCAAAATGTTTTCCTTTTATTAATGACTAACAGCGCCCCGCGGTTCTAGCAGTGCTGTGCCCGTTCCCATGGGAATTTCGAGATGAAAAATAGTATACAGCCTTCAAGTTTAATGTGGCTATCTATTGAAAAAAAATATATTCAAATACTGACTGGTAGTACTACTGGACTGGTAGTTCCAAGATTAGCCTTAACATACAAACACATTTAAAAAAATACATATTTAACCTATCGTGTTAGCTGATGAAAAATCTGTTAATTATGGTGATTTTACTAGTATTAAAATATTAGTCTAAATGTATTAATAACGCCTATTTGTATAAAACAATTTATATAAGTAGTTTACTTAAAAACGTAAATTATGTAAAAATTGTAAAACCACTTCTCTCACTATCTTTAGTTTTATAATTGGCGCGGGGGTACATTTAAGGATTGGTACACACCTGATTAGCCGGCACACAGACACGCATTTACAAAAATACATAAGAATTCTTAATTTCATTTACCGCCTAAATACGTAAATTGTCGGTACAAGAAAGAGTACAAACACTCACGTGTGTACCCACGTTTAGATGACTCTGACTTGCAAGAAAATCGCCACATAGCGATATGATATTGCAGAAATAAATTGTTTACGTTGTAGACAAGTGACCAACAATGTAACCAGTTATTAAACCTTATTAAAGCAATAATTTCCAGGTCGAGCGAAAACATATTTCCTTCTTTACAAACTTGTCTCCGGTTTGAGATCACCAACCCGTATTAACGTAAACCAATCACAACGCATTGACATTATCATAATCTTTTTGTAATAAGCTGTGATTGGTCGGTTGAACTCCGTACAGCTCCGCTTCGCTTCAAAAGAAATGCAGCCTAACCCTTCTCACTGTACTGATATCTTCAGTAAGATGAGAGACCTTTGCCCAGCAGTGGGGCATTACAGGTTAATACCTAAATGGTGGTGGTTGGCAGCTGCTGCTTGCTGCTGCGGTCGCTATTAATGTGTTATCCCCATACTTCGAGAAGGTGATATCAAACCACGGCTTGTCAGTTTTATAGTAAAAACTTTGTTTTTTAATCTATGCAGAAAGTCTACTCTTCACAGTAATTATACCGAATGATTTAAATAATTATCTTTGTAATGGATAGCCACATTCAACGGGAAGGTTATACGCTATTTTTTATCCTGAAATTCCTACGGGAACGAGTACAATGCGGGTAACACCGCGGCCAGTTATTTTATATTTCTCACACCAGATTGAATAGATTAATAATAACGATATTTTTGAAATGATCAGCGCCATTTTTTTCTTGTTATTAAATCCTACACGCCACGTTTTACAAAGTAAATAACTACCATTTACGAACAATCAATGTAATTAATTCAAAACTGATATCGATATAATACTTCGTTTGACAGATTAAGAGCAACATTTCCGTTATTTTTAAAGTAATTATCTACATGAACATATGAAAAGAAACCGACACGCTATATAATAAAACGCTACGTAATTATATTAATAATACGGCCAAGTGCAAGTTTGGTTGTATGTACCACACTGTTTTACATTTGAAGTTGTGTAAAGTACCTTAATATCTTAGAAAAGTTTTAAAAAATATGCTGTATAAAATAACTTACCAAAATCGAAACACCTAGGTATTTTTCGTTTAATTAATTTACCACTTTATCTATTCGTCTTTATCTTTATTGACTACTTTTGGAAATAAACCGTCTTCTAAAACCTTATTCTACTAACCTACTAATCCTACTTCCTACTTATTTTATAAATGCGAATGTTTGTGAGGATGGATGTATGGATGGAAAAAAATCTGCCTTCTAAGAGCTATCTTGGCGTGCGCTGCCTAAACTATTTTAGTTGCACAAAGATGATGTACCGTAGGATTGTTTGTCTTGAATAGTTCTAAATGTGGACACCACTATGACCAACACTGAGACACATAAATTTAATTACTACTATACTATTTTACAATACACGTTTTAGTATTTATCAAACTCATATCAACATGACCCATGTCATTTGAAAGCAAAAGGTGCCTCTTTTTGCGTCGGTTTAATAAAAAAATGTTTTAAACCATATACACAACTTAATGAGGCAGACTAAATTCCATGCGAGCGAAGCCGCGGGCAAAAGCTAGTGTGTTATATGGCTTATTTATACTCTTGGATTAACTGTTTCAACATTATTTAGTTTCAGGAGGCCGACAGAAGTAATACTCTTAAAAAAAAAATATTATTTTTCTGTTTATTGTCTTTTCAAAATCTAAAACTAAAAATGAAGTTGATATTTCTCTTCGCTTTTTTAATATCTGTTTTTGTGAACGGTGACGAGCTTTATGGAGAAGAATGGGTAAGAGCCGTAGAGAAGAAGTTGCAAGAGAATGAGTCGGGTTACGACCATTGGTCGTACGGCGGTTGGGGGCCAGAGAAGCATAGAGATCCTACAATCGTCGGTGTTTGTAAGTAAAGTACTTTTTATTCTTAGCTTCTTTCGATAATGATAAAAATTAAAACTTATCAAAAGTCTTCGTTGTCTAGTGGTGCCTTTGCCTGCAAAGACTGAGGTCCCGGGTTCTATTCTCGAGTCGACCGATACATGTTTCTATTTACTTTTCAAACGGCTATTGAAATTCACTGATTATGCCTAATCCTCCTCACTTTACTAATATCTTCGGTGTGATGAGAAACCTATTCCCAGCAGTGGGACTTATGGCTTATGCAATATGTATTTTATTTATTAAGAAGATTTTTATTTTATTAAAAACTAGCTGTGCCCTGCGGTTTGCGGTGCCGTTTAAACCTTCCCTGGACTTTCATGAATATTTCAAGACCAAAATTAGCCAAATCGATTCAGCCGTTCTCGAGTTTTAAGCAGACTAACGAACAGCAATTCATTTTTATTTATATAGATAGATAGATTACTTCCGAATTACTCCTTTTATTTCAGACAAGCATGACTCAGAAGACATATACCGTCCATGTAAACTACACGATTATGATTGCATCCGCAAAGTGCTGGCTTCCAATTCCTACTGCAGCCCCACATATGGACCCGCTCCAGACCCTCTGGTGGTCGAGAAGTATACTCTTTTTTATCCCGCTTTCAACATGTCTATTGTGTCACTGGGGGTGACTATGGAAGGGCTAGATTCAGCTGTCATTAAGGAGTTTTAGTAAGTATATATGACTAGCACCGCGGTTTTGGCCGCGTTGTACCCGTTCTCGTGGGAATTTCGGGATGAAAAATAGTATAATCTTTTTGTTGCTTGTATGGTTGTTTGATAGACTATAACCTTCTCGTTAAATGTTTCTATACGTAAAAAAAAGAATCACTCAAATCGGACCAGTAATTCCCGAGATTAGCTCGCACATACAAACAAACAAAGTTACAAATATTACCTCTTTATAATATTAGTATAGAAGTATAGATAATAAGTATGTCGGAGATGGACGTTTGACGGCGCCTAACCTCATCGGATGAAAACAACACGTGCAACGGTCATCCCCACCACTTCGATCCTATATAAGGCGATGCGAACAGAAACACGTCTCACTCGTTCGACGTCGGTTGCCCGGTGCACACGTTATGATTGTTATGAAATAAACCAGTGTATAAAAGATTAAGCTGACAGCAGAGTTTCTTGCCCATTCTTCTCTGCTGATGCTTTTCCGAATGGGTGGTAAATTCAAACCTGAATAAAGAAAGTTGACTTTGACTGATTTGGTGTTTTCAATATAATGGCGGACGCCATTCCGACATCAGAAGTGGGATCAAGATCGCTATTGCCCACCGAGCGTCCAGCAGAGAATGATCAAGATCGCTATTGCCCACCGAGCGTCCAGCAGAGAATGATCAAGATCGCTATTGCCCACCGAGCGTCCAGCAGAGAATGATAAAGATCGCTATTTTGCCCACTGAGCCACCAGTAGAGAATGTTTGAATTGGTCAATGATTTGGTAATAAAACTTGGAATGTTCTGTGAGTATAGTTAGTTAGTTTTCTACTCTATTGTGGAGTTAAGAAGGTAATTATGAGCTTCCGAAAGAGTCAAGTTTAATCTTGTACGTAATGTGATATGTTCTAATATGTTTTCTTATTTTCATGTTGGATCAATGCTGGTAATTATTGTGAGTATTGATAAACCTCGTCCGGGGTAGAACGTGGTTCTCTTCTCAATCCTGTTACCTGAGGAATATGAGGGATTGCGGTATTCCAAATTATTCAAGAATCTATCACGACAAATTCACATTGGATGTTAAATTGGTGATGTATTGCGGTAATGATTGGTTTGTTGGGAAATATCCGGTGAGCTATTTTGTGATATTTGAGTCAGTTAACATTGAGAGTTTTGTAGTGAATCTTCGTACCACTTGATAAAGTAGAAAGCTTATTGAAAGTATTTTGGATGTTTATTCCGTTGTAAAATATGAGAGTATGAGTAAGGGTTTCATGTGACTATGTGACTTATTGAGTTCAATGTTCGAACTCGGCGATGGTCGTGGTCTGGATTGACCGTACTGTGGAGTGGTCTGCTGAGACCGTGTGTTGTTGAGCAATGTGATTGCTCGTCGGCTGGTTGCCGTGACTAGACGTGACTAGACAAGCTTACTGTTACTTACTCATGGCTCATATTGTAATGTGCATTAGAGATTAATAGTCTATTGAAGTTAAAGTTGAAAATGACGTGGTACCTAGTATTCATGTGTTACATAGCATTGAAGATTCCCGATTGATTGTAATTAACTTTTGATTGAAATCAAGAATTTAAGGAAGAACTAGCTTCTTAATAGTCAGGTTGACCGAGCGAGTGCAAATTACTGTGGCCGCAAGGTTTAGAGGAAAACGAGTACACAAAATAGTGTCATTGACTGGTATAGGAAAATGCCTGAAGGGCAAGTACCCATTGTTAGTAATTCTGAGCCTTGTGATGATGAACTGTAGTCATTTTTGACTGTGTGGTAACTAGTTGTGCGTGTCCTCTTGAGTCTTAAATTTGTGTGGTCACGGGGATGATCACGGGTGGTCACTGGGATGATCACAGGGGCGGCTGATCACAGGGATGATCAGGGCTATGGATGATCACTGGGATGATCACGGGAGTGACTGATCACAGGGATGATCAGGGTTATGGGTGATCACTGGGATGATCACAGCCATTAGGGCTACGGGGATAGCCGGACAATAGAGACACACACACTTGACCTTTACTTTGATTTGAGATTAATTTGATTTTTAATGGGTACTTGTGCCTGACGATGTTCTAGTATTATGTTGAGATAAGCAATGTGATTATGAATATTGAGGTAGTTAAATTTGTTCATTGGAAAAGAATAATAGTTTGAGCTTTACTAAGTCTTTCGTTGAAGTAGTTATTTAGGTCAGGAGTGACCGAACGATGGTGATCGTTACACGTTGAAAGCTTTGAACCCTAAACGTACTTACAAATAGGCACATGATCGTGTTAGGAAGATGCCTGTGGGGCGGGTAACAGCTGACTCAGACGAAGGTGGAGACAGTGAGGTTGATTAAGTTGTTGATTGTTACTGGGTTTTTATGTCGTTGGGTCAGTCTGAGACCGCACCAGGGTGCCGTAGCTGTAGCCCGTTAGAAATCGGTGTCTACTACTTGTAGTAGTCCGTGGGTAGGCAGTAGGCGGTAGCCCTGGGTAGTGTGGTCGGGTCTAGCCTGGTAGCGAAGACCGTAGAGTCATGGGACGACTCGGCATTCCGAAATGGAAGTGCATAAAGGGCAAATGCGTTTGCTAAATCTTGTGTTGTGACCACGAATAAGGGCTCAGTAGCAAATCAATTGTGATTAAATTGTTAATTGTTTGTGAATAATGAACCAGAGTCTGTCACTGTTGCTGGCCTCAGGGTTTTGGTAGAAACGTTATCATAATTTACTTTGTGATTTCTTACGCAAGATGCCAGTAGGTCATGTACCAGTCGAAGTTGATGTTAATAGTGATTCTGATGAGGATGAGTAAACTTGTTTTGGTGGAAACTCGAGTAAGGACTCTATCGGCCGTATTGTGTTGGACCGTACCAGAGGTTGTCGTGTAGCCGTAGCTCAGTAGAAATCGGTGTCTACATTGTAGTCCGTGAGTACGCGGTAGCAGGCAACTCTGGCGGAGGTCGGGTTCTGGAGGAACCATAGAGTCCAGGAGTAGACTCGGCAGTCACAGGGTGATGCACATGGGCGATCCACTTGATGGATATGCATAGTGAGAGCAATTGCGATTGCTGGTCGGCCGGAGAGCCGTGGCGATAGAGGGCTTACTAGTGTGAAGTTTCGATTTGTGTGGTTAATTAAATTGTGTTAATTTGTTGTTACAAGCGACAGTGGTACATGGCTCTGGTTGATATTTTCTTATGGCTCTTTTATGGTTTTATTCGAGTAATTTAAAAGAAAAACTATGCAGTTACGAAGTTTCTTTATTTGAGTTGGTTGTAGAAATATGATCGGTCAGAAGTGGCCGAGGCGAACAAATACTCTCGTTGGTTATTTCTTTGCAGATTAACACACGAGGACGTGTGCTAGCAGGATGGCCGTGTCGGAGATGGACGTTTGACGGCGCCTAACCTCATCGGATGAAAACAACACGTGCAACGGTCATCCCCACCACTTCGATCCTATATAAGGCGATGCGAACAGAAACACGTCTCACTCGTTCGACGTCGGTTGCCCGGTGCACACGTTATGATTGTTATGAAATAAACCAGTGTATAAAAGATTAAGCTGACAGCAGAGTTTCTTGCCCATTCTTCTCTGCTGATGCTTTTCCGAATGGGTGGTAAATTCAAACCTGAATAAAGAAAGTTGACTTTGACTGATTTGGTGTTTTCAATATAATGGCGGACGCCATTCCGACAAGTATATATGATGATTGATTCCAGTCCAAATTGTAACCTAACTTTTTATTTCAGTGTGAACAAAGACACCGGCAACGTGGTGTTAGCTTTTGACATGAAGAGTTTGAAGTTGACATTACCGAAATCATATTTCGTTTATCGTCGGGTAGCCAAGGAACCAATAGTCCTACAAGATTACGCAGCAGTTGATTATGGTAAGGAAACCTTGACTAGTTTCAATTTTCATTCATACCATACTCAGAGACGTCAAATGTTCCTTAAAAGAGATTTAATAAGAGGTTTTGACGTGTTTATATATGCAAATTAGTTAAGTATTGATTTAATGAACGTCTCTGAGTGTGGCAGTTAGCATTTTAGTAAAAATCAAAAAGCAACTATCATCAAGTTTACAAAGAATATCCTGACATTCAGGACAAAATATTGCTTTTAAAAAGCTTTGTGCCATAGACTAATATAGTTGTCATGGTGCTAGAGGTAGCGGCAGCGATTAGCAACTTTAAAAACAATCTATTTATTATAAAAAATAAAGTAGTCACCCAAAAACTATTTCTCTGTACGTAATTGATTTTCTCAAAAACTACAGAAAGGTTTTCACCAACATATAGCTATATTGATTCACGAGAAAGGTTTGTTACTACTTTTCATGCCAAAACTCTTACATGAACAGGTACAACGCAGGTACTTCCAGTTATAAATAAATAATCAGATATTTCCCTCTATTTCAGGGCGTACTATAATAACAGCAGCTATACCTAAGATTCCGAAACTAAGGTTGGAACTAGCTGATGTTAACATATACATTCCTAACGGCAACCCACCTTACGTGGTCGGGCCCAACGCAGGCAAGAGCAAAGGTAACAAATAAATTAACCTTATTTTTATTCAGCGCTTCGGTGGTCTAGTGGTTTGTGCATTGTGCTTGCCTGTCAAGACTGAGGTCTCGGGTTCAATTCCCGGGTCTTGAGAGTTTCCATGTTTCCTATTTTTCAAACATGGCTCGGGTTTGAGATCACCAACCCGTATTAGGCAAGCGTGGTGATTATGCTTACCTCCTCACTGTACTGATATCTTCGGTGAGATGAGAGGACTTTGCCCAGCAATGGGACATTTCATTCTATATATGAATGGAAAAAGACAATGATTCAAGATCAATATTTATTTCAGACTTGCTTATGAAAAATTATCAGTTTCATTCTAGTCTCAAAATTCAGAATACAGAATTGATTACTTTACTGATGAACTGTTATTTTGTTTATTGCAGACCCTGATGTGATTGAGGCTTTTAAGCAATTGAACACATTTGTCCCATTAGCAGTGAGGGAAGAAACAGTACAGTTGGCCAGGATATTCACGCAGGTGTTCGTGCAGAAGAAATTATGCGACTTTGGCGTTGAAGTTGTCAGCAGTTAACTCTTTACTACGGGAAAAATATATCGTAGAAAGCATTACTTGACCAAAAACTACTTTTCATAAAACAATGATCACTGAGAACCTTTAGGGCGTTATAAATGAACGCGTAAAGGACAATTACTACAAAAATATGGTTTGTCACTTTCTGACATATAAGTATTTTCCGAAGAGCAAAGGAGACAAAACACATTATAACAGTTTAGTTTCACTGCGTTTATTAAAAAGGCCCTTACTGTTTAAACGATAAATTCATCATAACACGATTTTAAAATGATTTTTTGCAAGAACTTTTTTCGCTGATTTTTCTACAGAAAATTTTAATGCACAGCCTATGAATTGAATACACCATCTCACAAAATTGCTTTGTAAACACAATACAAAAAAATGTTTCTAATAAATATTTTTTTACTAATCTAATATTTTTTGTTTTTTTTTTGTTGTAATTTCAGATCCTCTCACTTTTTCTATCCTACTAAAGTAATATTATAAAGGCGAAAGCTTGTGAGGATAGATGTACATGATACATGATGTACATGAGGATAGATGGGATGTATGGATGTATGTTTTTTGCTCTTTCACGCAAAAACTACTTCTTCCTCCTCATCGAGTGGATGATGTGAACCTGACTAATCCTGGTATCAGAGTTATTGAGCCGCCAAAGGCCTCTGACATGGCTCATGTAACGACTACTATCCGTAGAAAGTAACCGGGACCGACGGCTTATCGTGCCCTCCGAAGCAAGGAATCATCTTACTTTTCGGGCAATCAGGCAAAAACTACTAAACGGATTTGAATGAAACTTTACAGTACATACCTAGGTTATATATCAGAATAACACATGGAAGACATTTAATCCCGAAATTCCTGCGGGAACGTGTATTTAAAAAGCGCAAAAAAACATAAACTAATAAGTAATTGTTATAAAATAAAGAGTCAAACTGCAACAAAATATTCGGTCAAATTGTTAGCCTCCTTAAATATAACTTCGGTATTTTGTTATTTCGGACAACGAAAACGATTAATTAATCTATCACTTCACCTTATATTAAAACAAAATAAATGGCTGCTTCATTGTTGCATTTTGATTTTTACTAAGTATATTAAAGCCTGTAATTTCCAACAGCTGGGCAAAGGCCTCTCATCTCACTAAAGATATCAGTACAGTAAGGAGAATTAGGCATAATCACTCACTTGCCAAATGCGATTCGATGATCTTTGATGACCCGAGCCGTCTTTGAAAAGTAGAAAACATGTTTTTGCTCCACTTGGGAATTGAACCCGGCACCTCCGTCTTGGCAGGCGAGTGCACATACCACGAGGCGTTAAAAATAATTTAATGCAATAAAAATAATACGTCAAGTATTTTGCTAATTAACTGCTATTATTTTATACACGCCCGCCCATCGAATAGTTCATTAATTCCTCCGTACTGAAATTAAGTTAAGTTTTTTACATTCCAGTTAAGTATTCAGATTGCTGAAATGCGGTATTTTTATTAACGAAATACCGTAGATAAACAAAACTGCAGTTATTATTTTGGTGTATTTATTATTAATACCTCGGTGGGCTAGTGGTATGTCAACTCACCTGCCAAGACTGAGGTCCCGGGTTCGATTTCCGGGTCGACCGAAAACATGTTTCCTACGAGTATTATTGACGTTTGTAAGTATATAATACTTTCTTTGATAACTAATTTTAAATATAATAAAATACCAAGTGATATTAAATAATATCAATAACTTTGAAATAATAAATGTTATTCAAAAATATAACATTTTTCAAAAATAACCTTTGGTTCTTAACATATAAAATACGCTTCTATTTTTTTTTCGATGACACCGGTGTTATTATTAAAATATATATTTTCATATTAAATTAAGAACAACCAACAGAATCTACACCGCCCATGTCATAAACTCGATTTTATTTATATTTGAAACATTCCACCCTGGAATACAAAACCACCAAAACTTTATCAGAAATACGCCTGAACACCGATGATAATTACCTGCGATACCAAATCGGTCCGAAAGCCGACAAAACGTACAACACTAGGAATTAGTTTTAAAATTGAATTTGTTTGTGAAAATCTCGTTTTTCGGGAGCCAGAGGCTTATTTTTATAATTAGCTCTGAATAAAGCGCAACTCACACATAGTGCGAGTGCGGACCGGGTGCGGGCCGACTGGCAACGATCGACTCGCAACCGACCCGCACTCAGCCCGCACCCGCAATATGTGTGTTTTGCGTTTAATATTTCGAGTTCAAATTGTAAGTTTACAAGTCTCGGGCCGGCTAGTTCAATAGAAATCCGGGTCAACACTGCGTTAAGCGAGCGCCCGTCGGATCACTTTTGTATGACGCCGCACGTGACGGGCGCAAGCGACGGTTCACTTTTGTATGAAGCCACACGCGGCGTGCGCACGTCGCGGGCGCCCGTCATCATTCACTTTTGTATGAAACCGCGGCGGGCGCACGCTTAACGCAGTATCGGCCTTTAGACTACCTTTCAACCTATATTACAGAATCCGCGGCTTGCAATTTAAAATGGTAAATCAACAACTATTCTAATTATTTACCTATTCTTGGTTTTACCCGTATTGTGCCTGTTTCCGTGTACATTTCGGTATAAAAATAGCCCATAACCTTCCCATTGAATGTGCTATTCATAACAAAAAGAATTATTTCAATCTGATAGGTATTTTCTGGTATAAGCGCAATCAAACAAACAAAAATAAACTCTTCAGCTTTATATTTTAGTATAGATATAGATTACAATCCAAAACCAACATCAAAATAAGTAGTTTTCAACCAAGTCTCATTTTATCTGTCTGAATTTCTAATTCCTTTTGCTCTTATCGCTTTTACAAAAATCGGAAACTGTGAAGACACGGTCTGACTTCGGAGATTGGAAATGTAGTGAAGATTCGCTGCCGGTGCACTATGTATATTGGTACCCTTGTAAATTGGCGGAACGAGCTACCAAAGTTCCTTATACCTTATACAGTTATTGAGATTTGGTGAAAAGCATTTTACTTACTACCTTTTGACAAGCCCGTTGACACAGTGGCAGAGAGAGCGCTTACTGTGTCGGGTGTTGCGGGTTCGACTCCCGTCTGGAGTGAAAAAAAAAAGAAAAATGTTGTAGACAGCGTAACGATGAACGTAACGACGGCGCCTAAAGGCGGAGACTGCCTAAATTAGCAATTAAGGTTATTTCGGCGGTCTAAAACCGCCGATAGAACTCAAGGATTTCACGTCTTGTAAGGTAACAAAAGCGATATGTTGCTAATCATACGTACAACTATTTACACGTACTGTTTATATGTTTCACAATGAAGCTATATAGGATGGCAATTATACGTATTCAACATTTTATGCCTAGACAAAATGTTCGCAAGCAATTATAAAACAATAAAATCCTTCAATACATGAATTATCACTGGTCACGCAATGTTAAAGAATGGAATATACCTACGTTGTAAAGCGATTTTTCGACTCCCGATTTTCCAATTTTAATGGCAACATAAGTTGCATAAAAATGCACAATAATTTTAATGATTTCGTAAGAGCTCTGCCATGATTTAAATATGGCTCGACTTTGAGATCACCAAAACGCATTAGGTAAGCGTGGTGATTACGCCTAATCCACCTCACTGTACTAATATCTTCAGTGAGATAAGTGGCTTTTGCCCAGTAGTGGGATATTACAGGCTAATAATACTTTTACTCTACACACTACCGTAATTCACCAAACACGTCTGAAAACTTTAGCAACAGAAAGGCATTATGGTATACAAAAATACCGCAATTGCAAGAGTCACAAAAATGGGCTAAGCAATTTTCTAATGTCATCCGCCTTAAATGTAGCTTCACATAGTTACAGGCGATAAAAGTATCTTGTGAGATTCGTCTATAATAAATGCAAATAAAGATCCTTCGTGATTTTCAGGTATGTATTAGAATCATTTACGTGGAATATTGTATTCAGGCATTCGTAATTGAAAAATGGGGGAAATAACAAAGTTGTGTATCTTAATTGTATTAAGTGAAGTTTTTTGTAATAAAGGATTTGCGGAGTTTCACACTCAAAATGCTAACTTAGTTGGTAAATAAATTTATTAATTTCAATTAATTTTGACGCTTCGGTTTAGTGGTATGTGCATTCACCTGCTAAAATTGGGGTCCCGGGTACGATGCCCAGGTCGAGCGAAAGAATGTTACCTACTTTTCAAACATGGGTCGGGCTTGGGACCACAGTAGGCAAGCGTGGTGATTACGCATAATCCTCCTCACTGTACTGATATCTTCGTTGAGAGAGGCCTATGCCCAGCTATGGAACATTACAGGCTAATACTTTTTTATTAATTTGTCACTAATGAAAATGACTAGTCTCTGAGTGACCACAACCATCGGGTTTAGCACCTGTGCACGAGCTACTAAGATCAAAACTTTAAAAACAATTCACTAAAACCGAGTTCTATTGTTGTTCTGATCTTCTAGGACTTTCAATAAATGATTATAATTATGATTAGGAATCACCAAAAATGATAAAGAAGATATCTACCGTCCCTGCAAGTTTGAAGACTGGTCCTGCGTCAGAAAATTCTTGGCTGTCAACTCTCAATGCTCTCCCACCGAAGGTAGAGCCCCAGATCCTTTAATCTTGGAGGTGGACACGGTGTACCTTCCACTGGTCAATGTGACTGTGGTATTGAAGAACGTGCAAACAAGTGGATTGAACGATGTGAAGATAACAGAGTTTTAGTAAGTAGAGTAGCCTGTAAGATTTAGTTTAGTGCAGGATCACAGCCTCCGTGGTCTTGTGGTTTGAGCGCCCGGCTCACGATCCGGAGTTTCCGGGTTCGATTCCCGGTGGGGATATCTCACAAAAATCTCTTTGTGAGACTGTCCTCAGTTTGGTTAGGGCATTACAGGCTGAATCACCTGATTGCCCGAAAAGTAAGATGATGGTGCTTCGGAGGGCATGTTAAGCCGTCGGTCACGGTTACTGTCTACGGATAGCAGTTGTTACATGAGCCATGTCAGAGGCCTTTGGCGGCTCAATAACTCTGACACCAGGATTGGTCAGGTTGACCCTCCACTCGATGAAGAAGTGCAGGATGAAGACCTCTCTCCGATAGATAACATGGAGTAATTAATGAAGAGAGGGTTAAAGCATATTATTCCAAAATTTCAGTTAATGACAGAACACGTTTGAATTATTTCAAAACTAACAAGTTACGCCTCATTAACTTCAGAGCTAAGCTCTTATCGAGGTTATAACGCCTGATGTATAAATAATTAAACTTTAAACGTTTGCTACGACCGTATTGCATGTAATATAAGCATAAGTGTCAGAAAATTAACAAGTTAGCAACTTATTCAACTAATTTTGAAGCTACAACTCGGCAAGTTCTATAGAACACGAGCGAGAGGGCGAATAAGACTCACCTTCAAAAAGCTTGTAAACTTGCTCAACATAAACTAAGCCATGATTAGGGGTGCGATTCCGCTTAAGCATAGCGGAGCTGTGCGGAGCTCAACAACCAATCACAACGCATGAAATTATTGCGACGCATTCTCATTGGCAGATCTTTTCACAATGCGTTGTGATTGGTCATTTGATCTTCACACAACTCCGCTCCGCTTAAATGGAAGGCCCTGTTATTTATATCTTTTCCAGTGCAAACAAAAACACAGGTAATGTAGTCATAGCGTTGGCAGTCCGAGGGATGAGCGAGCGATCTTCAGAGACGATTCTCAAATATTTACGGACCGGCAGAGAGCCCGTCATTATGAAGGATTACACTACAGTTACTTACGGTAAGGGGTGCCAAGTCGCAGCGACGGCGACGAGCAACTTAAAATGTCCCTGATAACTTCACAGTTAAACAAACCATAACTAAGTACTGTGATTTATGAAATCTATTTCAATGATCCACGGTCATACACTTACAGAAACATTTCATGTATAATAAAATTGACATCCAGACCGCATGCGACGGTTCACTTTTGTATGAATCGCAGTTTCGGACTTATAAACAATGAATAAACATTTTTTTTGCTATGAGTAGTGAATGGTAACTTAACCTACGCATACTTTTATATTTTTTGCAAAGTTTCGAATATAATTATCAACCATTGTTTCCTAATTTTAAACAGTTGAACACTTTCTATGATTGTCATTTCATAGTTTATAAACGATCAATGTAGTTAAATTATAACATAAAATGTATCGGTCTTGAAATAACAATCTATGGTAATGAATAGGGCTTAATTGATATACAAACGCAAACTATGATTGGTACGTTTTCATATTATGTTACCCACATTGCGTCTAACCGCGGGCTCTTTTTATGTTTTTATGTAGTAGAATACAATTGTATATGTGTAAGTATCGCCAAGACATGTGGGGTAACTTTTAGCAATTCAATACGGGGCTAGCATAGCTGAAGACATATATCTACTCTTTCCTGGAAATTGTATGTCTCTGTCTTGAGCGACAAATTGCATATTTGTCTAAAAGATACAGATAAAACTAAGAGGGAACCTTTATCTTTAGTTATGCTTGCCGGGCTGTAACTGTATTGTAATAAATTTCCAGGATTAATTACGTTTACGGCTGTGATACCAAACGTGCCACATTTGGAGTTAGCCAAGGCGGATATACATGCAGATATACCTGATGGAAGACCGGTGAACGTCGTCGGACCCAAGGCTTATGGTTCTATAGGTAATTTACAATGTAATCTATAGGTACTAATACTATAAAGAAATAAAATTTGTAAGTTTGTGTATTTGTATGTTCGCGCTAATCTCGGGAATTTAGACCAGGGTAGATAATTTTTGAAACCAAAAAAAATTACAGTAGGATGAAACCCATTAGAAAAGCAGGGGAATATGATCAAAATGAGAGGAAACATAAATTACAGTCGATCCGAGTTCGGGAAGGGGGAAGGGGGTGCGTTTTTAGGGGTAAAAATGGTTTATCTCGATTTCCGGAAAAACCACAAGTCCTACGGAAATAAGTCAAATGGCAAAGTTGTAGGTAATAAAATGATCTACAACTCTTGTATTGACAACTTTTTCACATAACCTCAAAATATATGTGAAAAATTCAAAAAACCACGTTTTTGGTTTTTTACGTTTATCTTCCTCAAAAAAAAATTTTTTTCTACGATATTTGGTGAAAACTTTCCTTATTATGTCCCAAATATACTGTAATTTATTCGATTAAAAATATTAATTTTTTCACCTTATTTTGAATTAATATCGAAAAAACACCCTAATTTTCAATCGAAAATTCTGACGTCAAAATATCAGCTTTTTTCAAAAAGTTGGTATGTTTTCTGTTCGTTGAAATCTCTACTTTCCGATGGTGAAAAAATATATATATGTTACTATACAAAATCTTCTCAGAAAATGCAAAAAACTCGAATACGATAATTTTTTTTAAAAGTTGATTTATTTAATGCTAATTACATTTATGTCATAGAAAATCTCATTATATGTAAATATAAATGTAAATCGTACTATTAAATGTAGATATAGTCCAGTCATTATAGTAAGTTCACCTCGGAATTTGAGATACCCAGCTGTAAGTCTGTAAATACTTGTATATTGACACCCTAAAAGTTGTCTCATCATAACTTACATATGGTAGGGTGTACGCAACTATTAAATTTCAAGTTCAATTTCACAAAAATCGGTTTTTGCGCTTTTTTGTAAATATCTCAACGGTTCACCGTATGAAAAAAAAATTTGAACAAAATTTGTAGAGAATTTTGTATTCTACAATATTGATAATAAATATAAATAGCAAAAAATCCATAGGAAATGAGATATTTACAAAAAACCGCAAAAACCGATTTTTGTGACCTTTGACCTTGAAATTTAATAGTTGCGTACACCCTACCATATGTAGGTTTTGAGACAACTTTTAGGGTGTCAATATTTACAGACTTACAGCTGGGTATCTCAAATTCCGAGGTGAACTTACTATAATGACTGGACTATATCTACACTAGCTTTTGCCCGCGGCTTCGCTCGCGTGGAATTTAGTCTGCCGCATTAAGTTTCGTAATAAGAAGATTTATAAAAACTCTCAACCCCTATTTTATCCCCTTGGGGGTAGAATTTATCAAAATCCTTTGTTAGGGGATGCCTACTTCATAGCAGCTATATGCATGCAATGTCTCAGCCCGATCGGTTTAAAATTGACAAAGTTTCACACAAATTTTCATCCCCTATTTTATCCCCTTGGTTGTAGCATTTTCGAAAATCCTTTCTTAGTGTGCACTTACGTCACTTGAAGAACCTTCCTGCCAAATTTCATGCTTCTAGGTGTAGCGGTTGAGGCTGTGCGTTGATTATCAGTCAGTCAGGACTTTGAATTTTATATATATAGATTTAATAGTACGATTTACATTTATATTTATATATAATGAGATTTTCTATGACATAAATGTAATTAGCATTAAATAAATCAACTTTTAAAAAAAATTATCGTATTCGAGTTTTTTGCATTTTCTGAGAAGATTTTGTATAGTAACATATATATATTTTTTCACCATCGGAAAGTAGAGATTTCAACGAACAGAAACCATACCAACTTTTTGAAAAAAGCTGATATTTTGACGTCAGAATTTTCGATTGAAAATTAGGGTGTTTTTCCGATATTAATTCAAAATAAGGTGAAAAAATTAATATTTTTAATCGAATAAATTACAGTATATTTGGGATATAATAAGGAAAGTTTTCACCAAATATCGTAGAAAAAAAATTTTTTTTGATGAAGATAAACGTAAAAAACCAAAAACGTGGTTTTTTGAATTTTTCACATATATTTTGAGATTATGTGAAAAAGTTGTCAATACAAGAGTTGTAGATCATTTTATTACCTACAACTTTGCCATTTGACTTATTTCCGTAGGACTTGTAGTTTTTCCGGAAATCGAGATAAACCATTTTTACCCCTAAAAACGCACCCCCTTCCCCCTTCCCGAACTCGGATCGACTGTAATTTATGTTTCCTCTCATTTTGATCATATTCCCCTGCTTTTCTAATGGGTTTCATCCTACTGTAATTTTTTTTCATTTTTTACCATTTTTGTAGGCTTCGGCCCTGGTCTAATTACCAGTCCGATATGAATAATTATTTTAGTACTAGATAGCCACATTCAACGGGAGGGTATAATGGCTATTTTCAACCCGACATTCCCACGGAAACGGACACAACGCGGGTAAAACTCTCGTGGGAATTTCGGGAATTTTTATACATATAAAACTGTCTCTTGAATCATCTATCTATTAAAAAATCCGCGTCCAAATCCGTGCAGTAGTATTTGAATTTATCGCGAGCAGACAGACAGACGCAGCCGGGGATTTTGTTTTATAATATGTAGTGATGATATTTCTCATTTGTACAATGTTGCAATTATATTATATACCATTTTACGTTGAATAACATGGCTTGGATTTAATATCACCAAACCTTCTACTGCAATCAGCCCTTAGTATGTTATGCCAATAGTATCAGACATTTTCTTCACTATCACTGTTCAAAAGTTCAAAAATGTTACTTATTATTTTACTTTAATTATCTACTTTTGTAATCAAATTTCTTTGTTTCAGATACACCAATAGGAAAGACGTTTGAAGCCATCACACTTGATATGCCAATAATAATACGAGAAGCATTCCTTTTAAAATCAAACTATTTAACCAAAACCATAATTCAGAATAAGATATGCAACTTTGGAATTTAATTTATAATTAAAGAAGAAATGTAACACTTTATTGTTTAATGTCTAAAGGAAGTTTAAAAATATTGAAATGTATATTGGTCAGTGTCGTAAACTTTTTACAAGAAAAATTTAAAATGAGTAAAAATTGAGTAGTAAAAAAGTATTAAAAATTATAACATCGATATTTTAAAGTGTGAGATAAAAAAAGCTATTTGGTTATCTATTTCAAGTTTTACTTCTTCTTTATGACCTACCTAATATAAATAAATCATTGTAATCCAAAATATCCAATATAAAATAAATTCTCATAAAACTTGGTATACACTTTTAAAGTAATTAATAGGCCTATGCTTAGCTGTGAGACATTACTTATATTATGCTATAATAACTTAAGCCCGTAGTCAAAGATTTCAAATGTTTAGCAGATATTTAATGAGTGATTTTGTTATATATGTATGAAAACGTCAAAGTGTCAATTCAATGAACGTCTTTGAGTACAGAGGAGGACAGTCAATAACTTTACAATTAACTAGCAGCGCTCGCGGTTTTACCCGCATTATGCCCGTTCCCGTGAGAATTTCGGGAATTTTTATACATATTAACCTTCCTCTTGAATCTCTCTATCTATTAAAAAAACTGCGTCAATATCCGTTGCGTACTTATAAAGATCTAAGCATAAATAGGGACAGACGGCGGAAAGCGACTTTGTTTTATACTATGTAGTAATAACATTCAACTATTAAGCAATACAATGTTTACTCGGACTTTTCAACAAATTCTATATTCAAATTAATTCATTTACAAAGCCACTCGCTCGAATACCCACTAATTTTACCGCGCGTGTGTTTTGTTTTGTTTCTCAGAACCTCTATATTAAATGCAGTATGAATACTCTACAGGGAAATCCTATTATACCTTTCGAATATGTGTATCCATTTTCAGAGTGGGATTAAAATTGTATAAACATATTATTTGCTTGAAATAAATGGAAACTACGGGTTTAGTTTGTTCACAAATAATGTATTTCAAAGAAAATATTACTGAAAGCTTTGGTGGAAAATGTGCAACGTCCTGGGTTGCCACGGTACAGATAAGAGACTGAGGCGTTGAAAAATTTTTTTTTTAATGTGGGTAAAAGTAAAATTATATTTTTTTTATTTTGAAACACGCGTTTGTTTTCGCTTTACCGCGAGTTCCATACCGAGAAAATATACGAATAAATAAGGATACCTCAGTTTTTTATTTTAATGAATTTTCAAAATTTCATACTCTTTTCGTAACTTAAATAAAGTAGGCAAAATATCTAAAACTTACCTTTTAATCACGATCAATTCATGCCAGCAAGAAGAAACACAAAGATATTTTCACTATCACTGAATTTAAATCGACAAAATAATTTACGTAAACTTTTCCGAGACAAAATTCGAGCAACGACAAACGGGCTCTTGGTGACGACTGCTCTCGCGAAAAGATCGCGGTCAACTGAATCTATTCCTCCGAACCCTGTTTCTACTTTCATGAAATGAACTGAAAGTCTCTCCTTTTGAACGAAGAACGTATCAAGTACCGCGCTTTGATTCGAAACGTTAGATCTTATTCGGTTCTACTAAGATAGAATTTAGTATATCAAAAAAAATGTTTTCAAAGTAGTCGGCTGTTTGTTTGGGAGGGCCACAGAGGCGGGAATAAGTGTGCCGAAAAAAATAAACCAACCACGTTTCAGTCATTTAGAATTTCAGGGCGGTCGGAAAATATCTTTAATTAAAAAACAGAGTTTTTCTTAGTAATGAACAAGTTTGACAGAGAAAAGTCGGCAATGCAAAAGATGCTGAGATTACTGGGTTTATAGACTAATAGAGTCGGTCTTTCATGTTGTGTAGATATTAATTTACTGAGAAATTTTAGTTGCAGTTTGTTAGCGTGCTTACGGGGTAGTTAATTAATGCTGCCTTTGGTATCTCTTGGTTACTGCACTCCTTTGTAGCACGTTGTGTGATCAATTTGCTGTAAACATTAGACCAGCTGTTTGAGCTAGATATAGTGGAAGTGATGTATGTATATGTATGATACCTTTTAGCAGAGATAAGCTACATTTTGGATTAGAATTGGCTTACAAAATCTATACTAATATTATAAAGTGGTAAATTTTTTGTTTGTTTGTACGGTCGAGGTAATCTCGGGAATTAACAGTCCGATTTAAATAATTAGTTTTGTAATAGATAGCCATATTCAACGGAAAGGTTAGGCTAGGCTATTTTTAATCCCGAAAGTCCCACGGGAACAAGCACAACGCGTGTAAAACCGCGGGGCGCTGCTAGTATTTAATAAAAAGGATATAAATAACGTTTTATATGAATGTATTATACTTATAGGTTATTATTCATCTCAAACATTCCTCGACAAAACCGTACATTAATCTGTTATATAAAAATATTAGCAGCGCCCCGCGGTTTTACCCGCGTTGTGCCCGTTCCCGTGGGAATTTCAGGATTTTTTTTACATAAAAACCTTCCTCTTTAATCACTCTACCTATTACAAAAAACCGCATCAAAATCCGTTGCGTAATTTTAAAGATTTAAGCATACAGACAAACAGACAAAAATAGCGACTTTGTTTTATACTATGTAGTGATGTTTATTGAAATCATGACAATTTGCAGGTGTTACGAGTATAATTGTAATGAACATATTTTTATACAATTTATTACAAATATGACATTCTTGGTAATTGAATCTAAACATTTATAATATAAAAAGACTATTGCCCGCCCCGCGGTTTTATCCGCGTAATGCAAATTTCAGGCTGAAAAATTGCCTATAAACTTCCCGTTGAATGACGCTATACATTAGAAATACAATTATTCTAATCGGCTTGGTAGTTTACTGTTGTAATTAAGCAGTCAATATAAAAACTTTAGATATTTATAACTATCTTTTCACAACGTGTTGTAACAAATTTCATGTTGTAACTACCATGAAATATATTGTACAGAAAAAGCATTGTGTTAACCTTTAAGACGTCAAATTAAATAAACATACAATAGATTTCAACAACACTCTCATATTATTAACTATTATTATTAGTACGAATAACACATAGAACCACTGCAGGGAAAATGGCTTTACACTCACTGAAGATATCAGTGCAAGGGGTAGATCACGGATGCCATCAAGCTGATCACCTTGGATTGGAAAGAATTATTTTCATCATGTGTCAATAATAATTAAAGGTGATTTTTTCATACAACTTTTTTAGATAAAAGAAATAATTATTAACGTAACTAAGTATTGTGTATATATATTGTGAAGTAGTAATAGTGAGTTAGATTCCATAACACAAACTTAGAGCTTACTTTGGGTCTAATTAACCGTGAGTGAATTTATCCGGGTATATTATATTATTATTATTACATATTATTGGATTGATTTTTGACCATCAAATAGCTTAAAATAACTTGAAAAACAAACTTTGCTATAACAATAAGATATACAAGCTTTTATTCAAACAACTGACACAACCTGCAAAAATAATTTTAAAAAGTGAAATCTTAAAAAGGGTATCAATTTCGAACACAATTCACTTTATCTCAAATCAATCTTAAATCTAATTCGAGGACAGAGTTAAGAAAAGTATAGCTGTCTCTTTCTTTCAAGGGAGGAGCTTATTCCTACGCATGCGTCCTTGACAGATCTTGAAGACGAAGACACTCAATTTTTTGCGTCTTGAAGTAATACATCAAGTATATACAATGGGTGTATATAATGTAATTGTATATGGACTTAATGCTTTCTACTTGAGCTCTCCTTGGCACTAAGAGACGGCCATCAGAGCTTTTATATACAGCTTTTAGAATGAAGTATTGTTTTCGATTGTATTCAGCTTTTAGATGAATTCTATTGTCTTGTTTCTTTGATAATAAAACAATAGAGCAATAAGGCATTTTGATAAGCTAGATATACTGATGGGAAGAGGCTACGTGGCAAGTATAAAAAGATACCTCAATAGACAAATTTGCCAAGTCTGTAAAAGAAAACTATGATAATAAAACTACGTACGATTGGCCCAAGAAGAGATACGGATGTTGAACAGTTTAGATAACATTTGATTAAAATTCTTATTGTCATGTTAGTAGGTGAATATTGGATTGGAGTACATTTTTATTTTATCTATAATTATTTTAAAGAGTCTAATACCTTAAATTCATATATTAATTGAAACTTATTTGAGTAATTAAAGTAAATAACGGCCCTTACTTAGATCACAAATATTTTTTTTAAATATTTTTGGTAACCCCAAAGTCTGCGTTAGCAAAAAAGGTTTAACATAATATGGAGTAAGTTAGTAGTAGTACAGATTACAGCTACAATTCAAACAAAATGTTACTACCAAACAACTTATTACAATCCATAGTGCAACATCACTTATCAATAACAAGAATCTTTATCAGACAACTAACAAGGCTCTCCTATTTATTAAACTCAACTCAGACTCTATCATCGTCTTAGCTACCGGTTGTACTCGCTATGACGTAAAAAATAAACGTAATAGCCTGTAATGTCCGACTGCTGGGCAAAGGCCTCTCATCTCACTGAAAATATCAGTACAGGATTAGGCGTAATCACCACGCTTGCCAAATGTGGGTTGGTGATCTCAAACTCGAGCCAATGTAATGTATGAAGTAAATGTACATATTTGATGTCAACTTTTTTGACTGATATTAACCCTATGACATTGACGTGAAATAGTTAAGAAAACGATGACGTCGGGTCACTCCGACCCTTATTTTAAAGACAATTTTTCAGGAGCAATTTAATCGATAACTTAATTTTACAGGACTAGCAAGTAACCTGAAGAAATCCTTCGTTTCGTGTGAATATAAAACGTATGCGCAGTGAATAGAAAGAGATTTCAATAAAAAGTCTAAATACATATTCGCGTGTCGCATACAAAAAGGATTACGTAAACGCTTGTTGAATTCGTAGACTTGTGAGAATCCTCGGTATATTTCGTTAGGGCCGTGACATGTCTTATTGCAGAGTTTGGTCACGAGTGGGGCAGGACTCAGGATGAATCGGGGGCAAAACACAGTAACCCGGGGGCAAATATGGGCACGAACACAATATGTGAGGATTAATGCTTTTAAAGTGAGCTGTAAAGATTCCCTGCTGGACAAAGGCTTTTGCGCTTACTATAAATATTATTGGTGGAGTAAGCGTAAACATCACGCTTCCCTACTCTCAATCTTAATCATGAAAAGAAAATCCCAAACATGCTTCGTTAGTTCTACAAAACTGCCTTCAGTTTTACGAGTATACCAGTTGTCTGTGCAAATTGGGGGTAGGCTATTAACCTACTCGAGTTTAATTTACTTTTTAGCACAACTAACTTGTCTAATAATAAATAAATACACCAGGACAAATTCACACACGGTTCAAATTACACCCAAACTAAGCTCTAAGCTTTTATTACGGAATTTAGCTAACTGACTAACTAACATAACTAATTATCTAACACACGTAAATACATAAATACTTTATAAAAATATATAAATCGACACCCAGACGTCGAAATACGAACGCACTTAAAAATCGCTTAATCTAAACGAAATCATATAAAAGATTAACTCTTACTGTTGAAGTTCGTCCCCATCCTCACTGAACCCTTAATACGTCCACCCGAAGGAGTCCTGCTGCACAATTTCACGTTCAAAAGGTGACGTTGTCAATTTGAAGCCGAAACAGTTTGGGAGTCAATTTGCATCCCGTTAGTTCAGTAACTTTGAAAGAAACATTAAGTCAAAGCTTCTAGATATATTGCCTAGGAAAAACTGAGAGCCTGGGCCCACTACAGCCATAACTTGTTCGAGGCTCGTGACGTAGTTTGACTAAGCGATGTTAACTCATTGTTATTGTTAAGCAGCGTGCAGCATTCCTACTTGGATGGCCGATAGTGGCATTTCTATTTGAGCGTTACCGTGCTTCGGAGGGCAAGTAAAATTGTCGGTTGTCGGTCCCGGTTATTTCAGTTGTTAGACCATGTCAGAGGCTTTTATGCGGTCTACAAACTCTGAAATCAGGGTTGGCCAATTATCTACTCGAATTTACTTAGTTACTGACTTGTTTGAGCGTTTTAAAATTAATTTTCGTCAGTGTAACAACAGTTGTTAATACAAATATAGTGTGAGAGACAAAAAATGTATGACATAAAAAAAATATGTGACAGATAAATATTCTGAGACGGACAAAAACGTCTGTGGCACACATAAAGTCTGTGACACATAAAAAAATCTGTGACGGAAAAAAAAGGTTTTGCTAACGTGTATATATATATATCTTGTCATAGACTTATATTATCTTACTAATATTATTCCTAATGTTCAGATATTAACCAAAAGTTATAACCCAAAAAAACCGGCACCAGCAAAGCGTATTCACATTATTCTTTTTACTACATCGAACTTCCAGTGGTTGTAAAACATTTTCCCCGGAGAATGCCGGTTTCCCGCCGATTAAAGCATCGAATGTATTTGATGTATTCATCCCTTTGAAGCTATGCGAGACTGTGAATTGAGATAAAAGTACTGGCTTACCGCGCTAGCCTCAACGTTAAAATTTAACGCGAAATTTTACCCCAAACTTAGGTTTCGTTTCAAATTGTTTTATTCCCTTCTCAGGTTTTAGCGAACGCTACTGTTTGAATTGAAACTACATTCGTAAAAAGCGAAGTGTATCAGTAAATGAGGTTTTCATTCAATTATTTTATGGGGTTTCAAAATACATCTGTTAATGTAAAGATGAATATATTTTGTTGTTGTTTGTTGGTTTATTACTTGCTTAGTAATGTTAATGCCATTATGATATACCTAGTTATAAATAAAGAAAACTTTAAAATACTACTATGTATTTACAAAGGTTACAACATTCCTTTAAACTAAACGAGAAATACACCAATTATTAAAACAGACATCAATTTTCAAAAGGCACTGCCTAATTCGCCGTCTGCAGAACTTTGCGGCTAATTGAATCGAAGTTGCCTTCTTGTTAAGGTGAAATCCGCCCAAGGGAACTGAATGTCGCCCGGAAACTTGGAAAAATTCCTCACTAGTTTGTTTCAGTGTAACTTAATAAAAACTAGGGAATAGCGCACCGAAGTTAGGCATTAAAAGACAAAGTTTTAAAAACACTGGGCCGCGACGTTGCCGCATTTATAATAACCTAATATTTTTGTTCGGTAAAGTTATTTCTTATATGTATAATATCGTGGTATCGTTCTTATTTGTATAGTATCGTGTTTTGAGAGTGACTGAGTTGGGATTAATTGAATTGGTGTGCACGATCGAAGTACCTATCTTTCTCACGCTCTAACAATGTACTTTGTGAATTGATCCCAAATTGATCAATTAACAATGAACAATAAGTTATTGTTACCTACTTCAAAATATTAAAAGTATAGTGCTTTGGAACAGACTGAGCACAGTATAGTCTAATTGTCTTCTGTCTTCTGTCAGTCTTCTGGTGGTTAAGTGAGTACGCTCGACTAGGTTAGTGTCCAGCTGGCGTAGCAGGTTTTGGTGTATAAAAACATATGATATTTTCTTTCATTTTCTGGAATAGTCTCTGCACATTCCCAGAGACTTGTACTAGACTTGTTCCACATTATTGTATTGAGATATTGTTGGGAACGTGTCCCTGCAGTTGTAATCCATTAAATTAAACATCTCCAAAGGGCCTCTACGAGTTGGATCTGTATCCCTTCGCATGACTGTCAAAAAGACCAGGCTGGTCCGGTGACCCCGAGGAGAAACACTTTCATAGTCCTCCTGCTGATTGATTGACTGCAGAGACCTATTATGTTCCGCAGCGTGGCAGTTCGACGGTGAGTGCGATCATGACTGGCGTACCCAACTTTATGAGCAAAAGGTAAAAAGTTCTGTTCTCGAAGTTCAAACTTCCTATAAATACTAAATACGGTAAATCAAATCTAAGAAAAACTGTTCCCATCTCTTGAACCTTTAAATTCAACGACAAATATTTTCCGTCAAACCACAAACGCTGAATCTAAATAACAAATTCCCTAAACCGAATTAAAGCTTATCTTAAAATCTGCACAAGTCAAACAGCAAAACGTAAAAATAAAAACTGAAAACAAGTCTATTATCTCCAGTTTGTATCACAGAAATCTCGACCGTAAAACCAGGCGATAAAGGTTTAGTTTTATTTAAAAAATTGTTGGCTTTAGGACGTTTTCCCGTTGTGGGTTTAATTCGGCAGACAACGGTACATTAGCAAGTAAATCTCTACGAGTTGGTAAGTTTGTAAACAGATGGCCGAGATTTGAAGGTTCACAGAGATAATGCAGCTTTTAATTGGTGGAAAATCAACAAATAGAACCTAAAGGAAGAAACTAATAATTTTGGAATATATACGAAAGCTATACAAAGTAAAGTGTTTTCTAAGTTCCTGAGTCAACACGTATTGAACTTGTGCGATCTTATCATTGTAGTTTATAAACTTGATAGAAATATGCAACAACTTAATCGAATGAAAAGTTTTAACCTGTTTTTTAAAGGATGATGCAGTGATGCATAGAGTTCGACGGAGGTAATAACTAGCGATCAATATTTTTGAAAAAAGGACAAAATTATAACGCATCTTGCAATAATGACCATTGTTATTTTTTTCAAATCACAAAATCAAGTCACTGCGTCATGGCAGGCATGCGCGAATTTTTATACAAATAAAAAGTATTTCATTAATTTGTATGTGTATAAAACTTCCAACTTGTGCTTCAAACTTGTAAATATACCGAATTAAAAACATAATAAAAACTATCGAGTATCGCCTCGAATACCCAGCTTTGTTATCTCCACATTCCAAGGTAACCACTGCAATCTAATTAAAAACAAAGACAAAATATCTTCCCGTGGCCACCGAACCGAACAAAATTCCAAATTCAAATCAGTTCGTGAGCTGAGTGCGAAGAGAGCGGACGTGCCGCGACACCCATTTATTCCGTTACAACTCTGTTTCAAATGCTAAATATATTGTTGAAACCGAGAATAACGTTGGTACGTTTTACATAATTTGCGTCTAAGACGAATTCCGTGTTTATTTTCCCTGATTCGTTTATTAATTTTATTTGGTTTTCGTGATTTGAGTACATTACAATTGAGGTACTCTATTTTATTGTTTTTTGTACAAAAATACTATTAATTCAAAATCTGGGAAGATGTTCGTAAAAAGGACTGATTTGCTTAATAATTTATTTCACAACAAATATTTAAATTGATAGAAAGGAAATCTTTTAAATATACAGATTTATCTAATAAAATTATACTTAAGCTCATATCTACTTGACTACAGAGTTTAGATCCAAATCCGATTGAAAACTTTATTCCAAAGCAGATGAAGTCACGTAGAAGACTCATAGAATAATAACAATATGCTATAAGTTTTTACTCTGAGAATTTGCTTGCTAGCTTCTTATAATATTCGCAGAACGTCGAGAATACAGTCTTGAGTGTATTTAAGAAAGACCTCGAGCAATTTTAAGACTGCTATCTGGTTTTCATAGACCAGGTTTTCAGGGTTTTCAGGGACAGGACTTTAAACAAACTCATCTGTGACATTTTTTTGCTTAATAGGGTTGCCATTAGACTATTTGAAATGAATGAATGAGCGTTACAGACAAAACAGTATGGGTTCTATTGATAAACGCTTATTAACAGTATTAACAGTATTTTAAATATTTTTAAACAATTTTTTTTGTATTCATAGGCTTGCAGTTGACAAACATTCAACAGTTATTTAACACTAGCAGCGCCCCGCGGTGTTACCCACGTTGTGCCCGCGCCCATTGGGCATTTCTGCATAAAATAGCCGGTAACCTAGGCTGTCCGTTGAATGTAGCTATTCATTACAAAAAGAGTTATCCAAATAGGAGTAGTAGATTTTGAGATTATCGCGTTCAAACAATCAAAAACTCAAACTCTTTAGCTTTGTTTATTAGTACATATAGATTAAATAGGTTTAATATATGATTATTTCTTCTAGTATTTGACAAAAATACGTATGTTGTTAAACAATTAGTGAGTGACATCAACGATGCAAAAATCTAGTAATATTTTTGTTGAGTAATAAGATATTTCAGCACTTTCAGCATGCAGTATTCATAACCATAATAAAAATAATTTCCATCCTCTCACTACACCAACAATTCAAACAAAAAATACATCGTTAACGACGTAAAAAATATAAAAATGCGTAATTTTCCTTCAAGAATGTACATCACAATACTTAACATGAAAACCAGTGTAACATGGCCTTCCTTTCTTTCACATTTGATAATTTTGTAAACATTTCCTTTAAGGGTTACGGCTCAACGTTAAATGGTATCCTTGTGAATAATGACATGGTACACGTTTGTTGCTTTTCTGCATGGGGTAAACGGTTTTCTCATTATGCCTGTAATAATGTTTTTTGAAAAATATGTCTTATTACTAGGTAATTAGGTAGGGAATATAATGCAAATATTATAAAAATACACTATTTTAAAGCGTATTAAGTTATTGAAGAAGTTATGAAATAAAATTCATTTTACTGACGACTGAAACTTGTTTATACTTTGCATTTTTCTTTGAAATCATATTTATTCAAACAATACAGTTAGTTAAGCCCTACGACCTTCGATCAACAATACACAACTATATGTCGGGTTGGCGCAAAAAATACGTCTCGGTGAATAACGCCTCATTTAAAAAGTGACGCGTTATTCTCACTTATGTTATTCATAAGATTTGCTACTTTATTGCTAGGTGTCATGGTTGTAATTAGGTTGAACTTCGAACTGTTTTATAACTTGTTTTTCAGTTCGGTAGTAAACAAAATAAGCTGTCACACGTCATCCACGCGGACAGTATTTAGCTTTGATTTTGTACGTGACCCGATATCTAGTTGTGAATTGTTGATCGAAGCCTACGACAGCTACAATGCGTAACCCACAGCTACGCCGTAGCATACTACGACTCATATCAGTGTTGCTACGCCGTAGCACAGTTTGAATTACTACGTTGTAGCAAGCTACGGATACGCTTTTTGAACCTCTTCCTAACAACTTTAACTTAGTAATTGTCTTAAATATTAATTGTGTGTGTTAGGTTTTCCATATCAGCCGATATGCTGCTATATAACCATGTCTACAAAACAAGTAATTAGGCCATTAATAATGCTCTCACTCGCTTCGACAATTCAAGAATACTAAACCAAAAAGTAAATGACAAATACATGACAACTCTGTCTATTCTCCATGAATATGACATATCGAACAGAACAATATAACAGAATTACTTTCGTCTGTCGGACTGGTCACAAGTTCCACTGACATGCAGTCGGATGTTCAAATCGAGGTCCGATTCGGAACTTCAAGTTCCGGTTCCGTATCCAATTTGTATCCGTTTCCGGATAGAATCCTGAAGTTCTGTCACATGTCTCGCGAGTTTAGGCGATCCGTATTGAGCTAGGTTCAGATTGGGAACATGGAGGTAGGCGAGAATGGATGTCTCATGTTTTGTTAAAATTTAGGAAGTAAATAATGGGAGGTTTTATATGTGAATGTACGTCGTACGTAGTACGTCGATCAATCTTATCAAGCGTCTTATTCGGGTAAGTTAACATATTAGGGAATGTCATCAAGAATTTGTTAATTAATATACTTACTCCCCACACCTCAGGATTTCCGCAAGCGCCCATCCCAGTAACTTATGCGTCCCAGTTAGACGCCTTAAATTATGAACATTCTTTAATAAAAAAATAATGCCGCATCTAATGAACCTACATCATTGTACCCCGAACATGACAGAGTTACCAACTCTGTGTGTTCGATAAAGTTCGAGCGCTAGTATTAGATCTAATGCACAAAGGTAAGGATTTAATATAAATATAATTAAAATCATGTGTTACCTGTATCATACGAGTATGCAATAGGTTATACACTACACAGCTATAGTAAAACTTAACTGTAGACGTGATTTAATAAAGGTGAGTAGCCGATTTTTTTGAAAAAAGAACATGAAAATACAGTGTACTGATTATGATGAAATTGAGTTAAACAGATAACAAATGCCAATAAAAATGCATGCAGAATATTCAAATATTTTAGTAGGGATTTAAATTTCATCAGAATCTTTTCAAATATCAATAATAATCAAATTGTCGGTCCCAGTGTTTAAATCGGTAGACCATATCCGAGGCTTTCCAAACATCCAAAAAACTTCTACACCAGAACTGGCCACTAACCTCGAACTTACTTTACCTAACAACACAAACCAGCCATAATCCGCAAAGCCAAGTAATTTCTCGACACAACAATCATCATTCCAAGGAGCGTATGAAAAATTCAGAGATGACAAAGTATTTCGCAGAGATTGCCAGTGACCGCCATCTGTAAAAGGTCCCCGTGAATTTGTTACCCCCGACAAGACCGCCCCGCTGACATCTCCTTCGGTATTCCTTGTCAAAACGTCAAGTTTATTTTATGACCCTCACTTATTTTTTAAGCCTTGAATATATTTTGAACGTCAGTGAAAAGGGATTGGATTATAACAAGGTATGGATATAATGTAGTTATACCGTAAGTTTGAAAGGGGTTAGTGGCAAACCCCGGTGTTGGAGAAAGACCTTTAGAACACGGGCAAAACCGCGGGGCGTTGCTAGTTATCTTATACATAGTACTGTAATTCTACGTAGTGTTACTCTAGCTAGATGTATTAGTTTTTTGAAGCAAAACGTAGAAATAGTATTCATAGAATTCAATTCAAAGGTAACTTTACAACAAAAGTTGTTCAATATTAACAAGTCCGTTGGCACAGTGGCATGTCAGAGCGCTTACTGTGTCAGGGGTTACAGGCTCGATTCCCGCCCGGAGTCAACAATATGTGCAGACATAGATGTTGGTGACAACGTCTGGGTGTCAATTATATATTCTTATTAAGTACTAGCTGTGCCCTGCGGTTTCACCCGCATTTTTGCCTCACTGATTACCGTTTAAACCTTCCCTGATTACGACAAACATTTCAAGACCAAAATTAGCCAAATCGGTTCAGCCGTTCTCGAGTTTTAAGCAGACTAACGAACAGCAATTCATTTTTATTTATATAGATTTGTGTATTGTATATGTAATAGTATCAGTTAGTGCAAGCTTAGAGCACAGTTTGGGTCTAATTAATCGTATGTGAATTCCGGGGTATACATATACACATAAATCTACACCGAAAGTTATTCAATAAATAAAATCAAAGAAACACAGACACAGGTCTACTTATAAAGGTATTCGGTACGAAATTGAATGCAACAAAAAACATGGGCGTTGAAACATTTCGTGCGGCGGTGTTGATCGCGATTTAATTATAAATCCCGCCTGTCGGAGCGAGTCCACTCATTGACTGCCAAAACTGGTCAATTGATATCGATATTTTGTGGAAATTGGAAAAATGTACTGTCGAATATTATTTGCAGTATGCAAATATATGTAACGGTATATGCTTTGATATAGCGCGCTTTGTGGCTATTTTATCATGTTAAAAACATAATGATACACTATTATTTAGGTATGTAGGTGTATATCATTCTTCAACTAATATAAAATATCTAAAGAGCCTGCTGTGAATTTGGTAATACTGTACTCTCTCTCTCTCTTCCTGGCTATGTGTCCCACATGGTGGTGGGGTCAGCCTTCCTTATTTTTCTCCTCCACTTCGCTCTGTCGTCGACGTCCTATTGTACTATACTATATAATACAAAACCAAAAACAATTTTTTAATATACGTCATAACTCTCTACCTTTACATAAAACAAAAACATCCGTATTTTTGGTTAGAATTGGTTATTAATTAATACCAACCTCTAATGTTTATTAAGAACGACACAGACTACTCCAAACATTGACAGACTAACAACCACGAAAACTATTTAACCGATCAAAATTAATTGAAATAATTTAACAAATGTTAGATCCGATGAAGCGATGCGAACACAATAACAGAACTGCTAACAGAATATTGTCTGGGAGCCGTCTCAAAGGAGATACTTGTGAATACCTAATTTAATTATGCACTTCGAACTTGTCTTCAGGTTGAAACCCGACAGATCATTGGTAAATAATGTTATTAATTTAGTTATTAGTATTGTTTGTTAGTTAATCGTTTTACTGTTGACTAGTATTTGTCATTGTTCGTTAAATGTTCGGATTTGGTAATCATGCTTGTATCTTTTTAAGGTTTAGAGCTAGGCTCTTGTTAATAGACGAAATTCCATTATTTTTAAAACATATCGCGGGTGCGGGCAGGATGCGGGTCGCATGACTATGTAAAGTATACCTACTTTGTAAAGTATATTATGTAAAGTATACCTTGTATTTATATTTTGAGTGTAGTTTAATGTTTTATAACCAGTTTGTACCTAACCTACAGAGGTATTTCCAGTACAAAGTCTCAGATAATCATGCTTCTCTATCTTGTAAGCGGAGCGCATTGAAATCACGCCATTCTCCCATCGATTAACACGCAATTACCTTGTCTTGTATTGTGCAATAGAAATCATGGAAACTATTTACAGCACTCCGTTTAGTTAAGAATACTATTTCAATTTCTTCAACGAGTATAGTTAACAAAAGTTTTTAATCACTTCCCTTTTTAACAAAATTTTACTTGAGCGCAAGACGCACATCGTGCGGGTGCGGGCCGGGTGCGGTTGCGTGAACTTGTATTTGAATTAAGGGTCAACAATGCGTTAAGCATGCGCAGGCGTCGGTTCACTTTTGTATGACACCGCACGTGACGGGCGCACGCGACGGTTCACTTTTGTATGAAGCCACACGTCGCGGGCGCCCGCGACTGTTAACTTTTGAATGGAACCACGGCGTGCGAACGCTTAACGCAGTGTCGACCCTAAAGGTGAAAAAAAGACCCGCACTACGAGTATGTGTGTTTTACGCTAGTATCAAGATATCAGACAAACTGAAAAGTAAAATTCTGAATAAAACATACCTTGGTTTTGACATTGTTTACATTTAAATACATTTTAAATGTTGGTGGCTGCATGTCATCATGTCAAGACGTGAACAGATTATTGAGCAATGATTTAATATGTGTTGATGTTAATTTATTTAAAGTACGTATAGTCTGTACTTTTTTAAAACTGGACGCTGCACAAAAGGCTCTGATTTAAATGAACTATCTATTATTATAATGTTAACAGGTTTTCAGGTTAGGTAAAGTTTCAAACAACGCCTTAATTTAATCAAACTAAAGTAAATTTCATTAAAACGGTCCTGAAACGATTCGCTCTAATAATTTAGTTGTAAAATATTAAAAATCAATAGAGATTGTGGGCGCGACAGGCGTCAACCGCGCGTCGCTGCGTCGCCGACAAATACACCGTGTTTTATGATGAAATAAACAAAAACAATATGAAAAAACGCCAATTGTTAAACTGAACTGCGTTAAAAAGATAAAAACTGAAGTTTTTCAAACGGATTCGCGTTTTATTGTGCAGTAAAATATGACGTAAAGTTTTATATGGGTTGTCTTCACTTTCACAATTTGAGATAGAGAACGAAAGATCTCTTTTACTCTTTACGGGATATCAAGATTATAAGTAAGTGTATATATGTATATAAGTTCTTACATGTTATCTATAGGTGTGCCACGGTGCATGCAACCGCCGGCGGATAGCGATTTTCCTGAAAAATGTAAATGTCGTTATTCATTTTTTTTTTCAAGTAATTCACTTTAATACTACGCTTTTAATTCATTTTTAATGTTCCTTGCTCAGTAAAATAACGTATTAAAACTCCTACTATTCTAATCCTTTGCGAATTTTACAGAAAACATCAGTCTATCACTCAAAAGTTACAAAATATGCTTTCAAAGTTAAATCTCAATACGACTATCGATTTTGAAAGTGGAACGATAGACAAATGCACTCGGAGGCTTTTAGCCGCTTCCGGCGGGTGTGGGGAGTGCATCGTGACGTTACTTCCGGTCCGCCCTAGGTCTTGACAGGCGGTGGGCGGATGGGGTCACTGCTCGGTTGGCTAATGTACTTAAGTAATGGACAACTTTGTTGATGTTTTGTTTGGGTATTTTTTTGGTTTTGATTGACTTTTAAAGTACTTAAAAAGTGATTTTATAATTTTCGCGAGTTTGGCTTACAAAGAATACTTATTTTTGTTATATGTGAGTTTACCATCTACCTACGATTCGGTCATATCACCATTCAGACGATTTAATTGGATCCTACAGTATTTATTATCCTAAAACGATATCCTTTTTTCAAATATTCAATACTAGCAGCGCCCCGCGGCTTTGCCCGCGTTGAGCCCGTTCCCGTAGGAATTTTCGAAAATCCTTTCTTAGTGTGCTCTTACATACGTCACTTGAAGAACCTTCCTGACAAATTTAATGATTCTAGGTGAAGCGGTTGAGGCTGTGCATTGATTATCAGTCAGTAAGTCAGTCAAGACTTTGAATTTTATATTTATAGATGAACACATCCAGACAAACTCGCACACGGTTATTCAGATCCAAACTAAACTCTAAGTTTGTTTTATAGAATCTAACAATTTTTGTCATACAAAGATCTAATGTTTAAACTACCTACCACGTGTTGCGCTCTCAGTTTAACAAACTATAAAACATCTTCTCCAACTTAACTAAGCTTTATAATTGTTCTCAAAGTGTAAAATAAACCCGTTCAGCTGATAATAAGATATTACTTACAATCAATAGCGCTTGAGATGTTTTGTCAAAGAGTAATCGAAGATAGTAGACCAGCTGCTACAGATATGTGGTAAATAATATTAATTTATACTGGTAAAATACTGGTAAGTAGTACTCGCTTTGCTTCGCTATTAACAACAGAAATTACATTTTTATATAATACATACATACATACATTTTGATAGTGGTGAAGTAGAGCGATCATAATTTAATTATAGGGATTTTTGTTACAGATAAACAATACAACCACTACTTCAATAAAATACGATGATACTATTTAAAAAAAGCCTCCATATTTTTTTTCATTCAATCATACAGACACATAGACATACAACTTATTACACCCTTCTATTAGCATCCGAATTTTTTCTGCCTAATTCATAAACGCTCCCTAACAAAAACACTGTTAGTGAGTGTTTCGTCTCTTTTGCTCTTTGGAAAATAGCGTATGTCAGAAAGGGACTAATAAAAGGGATAATGACGTAAATTACGGTATGTTAATCATTTTTGGCGTTCTGTTAAAACAATGTCTTTGTCCTGCAGTGAGAGAGAAACGGTTGAAAATAATAATAAATAATATTAAAAATAATGCCTACATACAGTAAATCGTCAAGTCTATGAACTACAAACACTTTGCTCTTTGGCCCCGTCGCCCAAGGCTCAGCAATTACAGTGAGAAGGAACCCTAAACCGGCGTTCTTAGACGTTTTTCGCTATTTGTTCCACGGAACCCGATTCCAAACGATTCAGTTACTAATTGGTACTTCTTACTTTGAACCTGTATTTTGTTTAAATCTTCCGGTTTTTCTTTGATTATTTGTTTATTGCGTATTTTATTGTTTTTATCAGATTGTGAGGATTTTTTTAAATAAAAAATGATCGAAGCATTTATTGGGATTGAAGGAGTTGGCGAATTTAATGGAACATAATATGCAACAAAAACAATTTCGCTCAAGTTATTTTAAATTGTTAAGCATTATATTTATTGTTTTATCCAATACTAACAGCGCCCCGCGGTTATATCCGTATTGTGCCCGTCTCAATAGGAATTTCGGGATGAAAAATAACCTATAACCATCCCGTTGAATGAGGCTATCTATTACAAAAAGAGTTGAGAAATCGGACAGGTAATTCCCGAGATTAGCTCGAACATACAAACAAGCAAACTTAGAAAATTTTACCTCTTTATAATATTAAGTATACTCGTAGATATTCAATCAAGACCAATCAATTTAGTATTGTTATAAAGATACACACAATTACAAACACCCAAACATATACAAAATATAATATATATTTCATCATATTATCATTCCCGGATGTTTCATTCGACAGACCATGTCGGAGGCCTTCGTCGGTCTAAAAGCCAAAACCTATTTGAACTTTACACAAATTATTCACGTTTCGTTTTAAACTAGTGCCCAAATTAAGCCTAAAACTAGACCATAATGTAATTACTTATTGGTTTGTCAATTACTGAACTATTTCTAACATTGTATAGCTACAAATTCCACACACATTTTCCTCGAACAGAAGGTTAATTTTCTCTACTAGTTACATTCTGTAGTTGAAGCACTAATTATAGCATCCACTTTGTACGGGAAATTATTCAGAAAATCACCGACAATTACAGATTAAGGAAATCGGAATAAAACTAAAATAGAGATACGTTGTAGCTGGTCGTATGTGAGCTAATTATATTATCCGTTTGTTAATGTGTACTCGTAATATGTTTTTCTGTTTTATTTTTATTCATTACTAGCAGCGCCCCGCGGTTTTACCCGCTTTGTGCACGTTCCGTGGGAATTTCGGGAATTTTTATACATATAAACCTTCTCCTTGAATCACTCTATCTATTAAAAACAACTGCGTCAAAATCCGTGCAGTATTTGAGTTTATCGCGAACAGACAGACAGACAGACGCGGCCGGGGACTTTGTTTTATTATATGTAGTGAAGCATTGTGCAAAGGCAACAATATGTATACGAGTATAGCATGTGACTGATCACAGCCTACATTAAGATTGCGGTTACCTAGCACGTAGTAAGTGCCTATTATATGTATAGTAGCAACGCCCCGCGATTTTACCCGCGTTGTGTCCATTCCTGTGGGAATTTTGGGATGAAAAATAGCTTATGTTACTCGTGGATAATGTAGCTTTCGAATGGTGTATCCGTAAAAGTAAAAGAATTTTTAAAAACGGTTCAGTAGTTTTTGAGCCTATTCATTACAAACAAACAAAGTTTTCCTCTTTATAATATTAGTGTAGATAATCTCTAACTACCCCATTCAAAAACGTCCATTAAATCGACACTGAACTTATTGACATTATTTTTCATACAATATATGTCAAAATTGCTCGTTAAATCTCTACTAAGAGAGCATATGGCGTATTTTACTACAGGCGTGAATATGACATTTTATTTCTAAAGGGGAAGCATTGAATGTCTCTGAGTTAAAGTATTTTTAACATTTTATGTGCGGAATGTACATCCTAGGTCTACTCAATATAGCCGAGATTGAATTTCGTACATGTTGTCACGTATCACTTATGTCTTCTTCTTTTAAACATAAGAGCTGGGCTCTTGTCGATAGATGTATGGTCTTCTATAGGACTCATGCACTTTTACATTATTTTGCATTGCTACATGTTATATTTAGAGAACTAAATATAACAAGTACCAATGCAAACCCAAACGTAACCAAAACAGATCCCTCATTAAACTTACAAACTCTCAAATAAATATAACAATTGAATATAATCATAGTTGCAAATACCGAACAAAATATGATTTCCTCATCAGGGCTCTACGCTGGGAAGGTAAACTTTAGATTGGGTTCCGTGCTCCATTGTTTAGCGTTACTTCGTCACACAAGTTTAGAACATGCTACTCTGCAAACTCGTCTTAATGCGCTATGAATGCAGTGTTTTACTCAGAAACTTTATCATTATTTGTGTACATACACCTACAGTAGGTCTGCGGTTTCGACTATGTTGTACCAGTATTAAAATTCGGAGTAAAAAGTCTTTGTTGCTTCAAGTTATTGTAAGAAAGGCAGTGAGTTCGAGTAGGTTTGTGGCTTAACTAATTGGCCAGTTGGTTACTTACTGTCACATACTCTATTTTTTCTTGATTGTTCCAAAATGTGGACTAATGTCGTCAATTATCCAGTCGAAGACGACTGCTCCTGAAGAGGAAAAAGGTTTAGAGATAAGGTAAGACTAAATTAAAACACTAAACCTTTTTCCTTTTCGGAAGCAATCGTCTTCGGCTGTAAAATTGACGACATTAGTCCACATTTTGAGACAATCAAGAAAAATTGTATAGTTGTAAGTTTTCGTAGGAATTAAGCTAAACGTAAACAGAGAGAAACCGGTCAAGTGCCAGTCGGACTCGCGCAAGAAACGTTCCAAACTTTTTACTTTGAAAGGTTCTTATTACGGAATTTAACTGATACTATTAAATTCCTAAAGGACAGGAGCTTTTATTTTCATCTGGCAAAGCTTGTAGTCGACAAAATGTGCATGTGTGGAAATCATACCGTCTGCCACTGCATGTATCACTGAGCACAAAGTACCATTATGAATATGTCTAACCACATTCACTATGGATATTTGGTATCGTCGTGACAAAAACACTTACGCCCGACTCAGAGACTTTAAATACTGCCTAAGCAGAGATTCAATGAGTGATTTTGACATTTAATGTATGTAAATTACGTCAATAAAAGTGTCGAATTGAAGGACGTGTCTGTGTGCGGTAAATAAGTAAAGACCTACTGATAAGTTTTCAAAATACTCAGTGTAAGGTAAAAGCTCGCGACTATACTCGCAATGTCTGTTAAATACAAAGCGTTGTTTATTAACTAAAATGAATACGCTATGAACAATTCTACTAATATTAAAAATGCGAAATTTTATGATGTATTTGTATTTATATATGTTTGTTACTCTTTCACCCAAAAACTGCTGAATGGATTTGGATACTTTACAGTAATATAGGTTAAACATCAGAATAACAAATGAAACATCAGAATAACATTTTATCCGTACAACTGGAACCGGTCCGGTGCAACTCGGGTAACACCGCCGCTAGTAATTCATAAAATGGCGATAAAATAATAACGCAATAACCACTTCTGAATGCGACTGTACTGGGCATTTTGTCCACTGAAGATTATTCGGATCAGATGGTATTAAAGCCAATATGCAGCCGCTATATTTGATGGCTGCATATTAAATGATAAAATGTTATTCGTTCGTTAATAACTACGCTTTAATTAGTTTGTTAATTGACTGTTTCTCGCAGTTTTGTTGCTGTTTTTCTATGACATTTCTTTTATAGTTGTAACTGCCGTACTCAAGAGATGTTCATTAAATCCACACTTAATTAATTCACGTTAACCGCCCGGAGTCAACGATATGTGAAGACATAGTTGTTGGCGACGACGTCTGAGTGTCAATTATATATTCTTATAAAGTAATAGGGCTGTTCTGAATGAATGTAATTCCAACAAAATGAAAATTATCCAAAAAATATCCAAATAGGCAATACTAATTGAGAAACACCTACTATTTTAAAACTTGTTAAAATGCTTCGCGAATTTATAAAATATCTTTGTAATCTGACAAAATCAGTTTAGCAAACAATTTAACGTTATTAAATTGTCCATTATTAAGACGTGTACACACTAACACAATTAAGATCCACTTAGTGTCCGTCGCGGTGTCGCCTACACGCCGGTGGAGGACTTCCTTAGTGTGGACTGGCACTAATGTAGTTACAGGTCTTACAATGATGGAGAGTTTAATCAAAATAAGACTAGTACTAATAGGTGGGAGTGATGACCGATTAGTTTGAGAATAGAGGTTTTTGCACAAGGTATGAATGTGACACTTTCAAAATTACGTAAATATCGTTAAAAGTTTTAAAAGATAAAAAAATCTCAAAAATAATATTGATATGTGAGAATATTTTGTTTTATTTTTTAGAGGCCATTAAACATTTCAAAATAATGATCGTTACAATTTTGAAACAGCGATTTTCTTAGTGTGTTTTTAGTAGTAAATTTAACTAAATTTTGATATTGAGAACGTTAGATTAGAACTAGGAAGTACCTTAAGATTTTTTTAGTTTCGCAGTTTATAAACTACTAGCAGCGCCTCGCGGTTTTACCCGCGTTGTGTCCATTCCTGTGGGAATTTCGGGATGAAAAATAGCCTTTGTTACTGGTGGATAATGTAGCTTTCGAATGGTGAAAGAATTTTTAAAAACGGTCCGGTAGTTTTTGAGCCTATTCATTACAAACAAACAAAGTTTTCCTCTTTATAATATTAGTGTAGATCATCCACGCTTTTGTTTTTATGATGCAAGAAAAAACCGCGTTTATCTAGCTAGATAAAGCCTCGGCAGAACATTGGTACTCGTCGCGTTGTCACACACAAATGCTGGCTGCACGAGTCGTATCAGTACAATACTTTTGTATTTTTTAACTTAAACACGTCAAAAGCAAACACTGCCTTTCTAGTATTTCAGAGCTATGTAAACGCAGATAGGTTGCGGAGTTTAGTTGGTTAAATGGTTAGAAATAATGATAAAGTAACTAAAATCAAAAGTATTAATTATAACCTATGTTACTGTAAAGTATTATCCAAATCCGTTCAGTAGTTTTTGCATGAAAGGGTAAAAAACATACGTACATACATCCTCACAAACTTTCGCATTTATAATACGATATAAGTACGATTTTTAAAAATCCGCTAGTTGCTATTGCTATCGCTATTCTGTGGCACTTGAACAACTCAAAATATGTCTATCCTTTAACCTAACATATTCATAAACTACGCCACACTTAATCAACTCGAAAAGAACATTAAACATTACTAACATCAATCTAGAAGGGACGCCAAATTTATGGTCTACACGGCAGCCAATTTTTAACCAATCCCGCTTGCTTGTAGCTGTCTGAAATATAGCACGGTTTGGGAAATTAAACGCTTTCCGCAAATTGGTTAGTCTTTAAAACATTACTCTTTGTTGGGCTAATTGTTTTGGATGTTATTGAACTAAAAAAAAATATTTGAGGTAATGAAGAAATTATTCATCATTTCAAATAAGCACAAGACATAATTATAGTGTGGGTCCGGTCTGGTTGCGGGTCGCGGTTGCAGGTCGCGGTTGCGGGTCGCGTGACGTTGTATTCCTTGCTGTATTAAAGGATAAAAGTCATACTTACCCGTTGCGGGCCCGCAACCGGCACGCACCCAAATTATATGTGTCTTGCTCTTAAAATAAACGGTACGCTCACAGAGAAGTTTTATTTAAAACCGATTGCGTTTAAAAAGGAGTGGTAATTCGCACAAAAACCTGCTTTGAAGCAAATTAAAATTGTGTAAAAATGCTCAGTTTTTGCTTTCTTTGCTCAGTTTAATGTTTAGTGACTATAATAACAACTGATTAATTGTACTTGCTCTAGCTACATAAAATTTCCAACTTATTTAAATATTATGAGTTATGACTCGAAACCGTTAAAATAAATTCAATTGGTATCGTTTCCATTGAAAGACTCGCATTTAAATAACAATAGTGATCGTCCGTCGCTGCGGACAGAAAGTCAGTATCATCAGTGAACACAGATTGAAGAGTTCTAGATATGACATTATCATGAACAAAAAAGTATTAGCCTGTAATGTCTCACTGCTGAGCAAAGGCCTCTCATCTCACTGAAGATATCAATACAGTGAGTATTAGGCATAATCACCACGCTTGCCAAATGCGGGTTGGTGATCTCAAACCCGAGCCATGTTTGAAAAGAAGGCAATTTTTTTTCGTTTTTCCCGGGAATTGAACCCGGGTCCTTAGTCTAGACAGGCCATGCTTATATCGTAAGTTCTGTGACACCCCGTATCGCCGATGGGAGGCACAACTCCCAAACTACTGAACTGATTTAAATGATGATTTCATTTGCACACCGTGTGCAATTTGATCCAACTTGAAAGATAGGATAGCTTACATCCACATACATACCCTTAATTTTTTTCAAAGCAAAGCAACGATAGCCAGGTCAACTATATAGTATACATATACATATGTCTAAAAAGTAAATCATTCGAAAAGCAAATGTACTTCCAAATGTCTATTCCAAACAGTTAATATTCTTGGAAATCTCACCCTAAGCCATCGGAACGAGAATCCATTATAGGTTATTTATGAAGTGGGTACGAAAAATATTTATCTGAGTCGATAATGCGGCGACCGCTCCTCGCAGGAAATGAAATACCAGCGATGGACCTTTCAAATATATTACATTCAAATAAATAATAATACTTGCTCAAGAAAATCTGGGTATTGGAGAACTCAGTATTTGGGCAAGTTTAAAATGGCTATGGAGTGCGAGTCCAGAATTCATTTAGAGAAACGTAGGGAGAGGAGATAGGTGTGGTGATGAGGAAATAGTGCGGTAAATTGTCCATTTCAATTGTGCACCTTTAAGATATTATTATAGTTTGTCACTTACAGAAGAATTTTCAGAAGACTTTCACACTGATTATACTGATTGCTGTAAACATGTAAACACTAACCCCTTATTCATAACCGCTCTTTAACTAAAACGCTGTTGAAAAGTGTTTTGTCTCTTTTGTTCTTTGGCAAATAGCGTATGTCGGAAAGGGACAAACCATTTAATAGCTAAAGTGCTGTTAATAAGCATTTATGAATATGTCCCTTAGGGTGCGATTACTATAAATGGTTCGCCGCATGCGATATGAGTTGACAGCTACAATTTGAATTATAATTCATCTATACTAATATTATAAAGCTGAAGAGTTTGTTTTGTTTGTTTGTTTGTTTGTTTGTTTAAACGCGCTAATCTCAGAAACTACTGAACCGATTTGAATAATTCTTTCACTGTTAGATAGTCTATTTATCGAGGAAGGCTATAGGCTACATTTTATCCCGAAATTCCCAAAGGAACTGGTACAGTGCGGGTAAAACCGCGGGGCGCTGCTAGTTGAAAATATAGTTGTCAACGCATATCGCACGCAGCTTCAACTAGCCCGGTTTCCACTGCAAGCGGAGCGGGCTCATTAATGACTCCGTTTGGCAGCCATTACGTGTTTTTGTTAAGACAGGTGTTATGCGTCTATACAAGTAACGCAATGGTAATTAAATGGAGTCATTAATGAGCCCGCTCCGTTTGCAGTGGAAACCGGGCTTTAGTATTACCCTTAGTACATCCTCCTAATATTATAAATGCGAAAGTTTCTGAGGATGGATGTATGTTTGTTGCTCTTTCACGCAAAAACTACTAAATGGATTTGGATGAAACTTTACAGTAATGTAGGTTATACATCAGAATAACATATGGGATACATTTTATCCCGAAATTCCTGCGGGACCGGGTACAACGCGGGTAACACCGCGGGGCGCGGCTAGTATACAATAAAGCCATTTCACAACAGAACAGTCTTTTATTTTTATTAAATTCCACGCTGACAATCCATCCGTTAATCAGAGCTAGAGCGAACTCTAAATCATTTATAAAGACGTCGCCTTGCAGTCGACGAGAAAAATTTTCTTGTCTTAAGTAAATAAAAATCCAATCAGAAGCAAATTCAATTTTCATTCGGTGCCAGTTGGATTCGCTCGGGAATCCGCGCTCATTTTTTAAGCCTCTTTTTTACATTTTCACACCATTCTAGTGTTCTAGCTTCGGTTTGTTTAGTAGATTTGTTTCGAGACGGGCAGGTTTTTAATTGTTGCGAATAGGAATAACTTTATCTCATTTTTCATGGAATAGTTTTTACAGTAAAACGATTACTATTATATGACTGCAACGGGACCTAAAAACGATATTTGACTTTGCAAGTTACATCCGAGCTTACAAAACCTTGTAAGCTCGTTTGTAAGCTCGTAATGGTGGGTTCGCCATTGAAGGACACGACAATTTCAATTTGATTTTATGTTGAGTGAGCTTCACATGAAAAATACTTCGCTCTTCCATGTGTCAAATTTTTAAATTTGTCATAATAATTCGCCAACGCTCAGCTTGTACACTCGCTCACTCTAAACAAGACGCTAAATCAAAAACCAATTTACATGTACCCATTTTTATACTTATAAACCTTCCTCTTGAATCACTCTATCTATTAAAAAAACTGCATCAAAATCCGTTGCGTACTTTTAAAGATCTAAGCATACATAGAGACAGACAGACAACGGAAAGCGACTTTGTTTTATACTATGTAGTGATGTTACATCTCATCTCCTTAACAAGTAGTGTTACACCAAGCTTACAAATACATGTTACAACACTTCTTAGAGATGCTTCGAACATTCCAAACTTGTCCAAGTTTATATTATTGCGACGTTTCCTAAATTCCAAGTGAATTGTGGACCCCAAGGCAAGAAGTTCCTTCCAATTGAATTCAGTTCGGTGCATCCAACACTATTGGGACCCACAATTTCATTTCTACATGCCAAAGTTACTGATTTTAAATGTGTGTGGAGTTTTGGTTCGTGTGCTGTGTGCCACAAAATAGATTTATTCATTTGTCTCTTCATTGTATTGATATCTCCAGTGAGATGTGAAGGCTTTGTCCTGCAAAGGACATTAAAGACTAATACTTTTTCATTCATTTTGTGTAGGTACTGCTCAGTGAGCCACTCTACTGTCAGAGTTTTTTAAAGATGATCTAAAGTAGTCACTATGTCTTATTGGTGTAAGTGAACACAAATAATTTTGAATTGAAATTGCGTTAACGGATACACGTTACTTTTATTATTTAACATTTTCATCTAACGTTTCGGCTGGTAAAAGAGTGAAACAAAATCGAAGTGTATCAGTAAACGTAGTTTCAATTCAAAAATAGACACCGGCGGTTAGACTCACTCTTTTAGAACCCGTCTCTATTAACATTTGTGGCTATTTCTGCTGAATTCAGAAACAAGAGGTTTTTAATTTTATTTTAACACGTTCACTGCAATGTGCCAAAGCTGGGCTCCAGGAAGGTGAGGCACTGAACATGTTAATGTTTGGAAACTCATGCTCCCGTCTTTTTTTTACCAATGTTATCAATTGTGTACTAAGTTTACATTTTGTAATACAATACACCATTGGCCATTCCGGAGGCCTTAAGGCGGTCTTAACCTACAACAGGGTTGACCTACTCGAACTCACTTAGTACCTACTTAATACAATACACCAAAAATCCCATACAACCTTCACATCATTTCCTCCGCCTTCCGAAAGCGTACCTTTTAATTTTTAAAGCCACGTCTACAGTTCTCTTAGAAGGGGAACCCTATGAATACCCGACGTGCATATAGAATAAATGAATAAAAATGTACTGGGTGGTTAATCATACCCGACTTTGAATTTCATTTTCATGCTACTTGTAAATTAAAATGTGTTTTCTTCGTGAATATACTTGGTTATGGCATGGAGGAATTTGTTAGGGTTAGAAAGAAAAGAAAGAATCAGCCTGTAATGTCCTACTGCTGGACAAAGGCCTCTCATCTCACCGAACATGTCAGTGCAATGAGGAGGATAGGCGTAATCACCACGCTTGCCAAATGCAATCCTGAGCCATGTTTGAATAGTAAGATATGTTTTTGCTCGACTCAGGAATTGCACCAGACACCTCAGTCTTCGCAGGCCGTAGTTTTTAAGTGAAAGAGTAACAATCATACATACATACTCACAAACTTTCGCATTCCTAATATTAGTAGGACATAATTTGTAACCGATTGGGCGATTCGGCCCCCAAGCAATAAAGCCCATTTTTGTTTGCTTGTGATAGCAAAAAAAGAAGATCAAAGTTCATAAAACAAAGGAAAATCTCAATAAATCACTGCTAATATACAAATTCCAGTGGACCCTATAAATACCGCGGAATCAGAACCGATACATCACTGACTGGTGATTATACTCGTCATTTCCTCTCAGCGGGATGTGATCCATCATATTGAGCCACGATACACAACTTTCACATTAATGCACAGAAAAATAATCTCTTCCCTCGGGCGTTCTGATAGGAATTTCATTATAAGATATTTAGTAAGAATTCTGCGACGTTTATTAACTAACTTGAGTATGCGATAGATATAAATATTTGGAGTATTTTGTATTGATATCGTGATTAATTTTATTGGGAGAGCATTTTCCTTTGCTTCTATCCAAGTGATATTACCTCTGTACTCTATTTAATTATCTATCAAACAAAATATCTATCCATGCGACATGATAGTCACGTGATCATGATATATTCCTTTTTTGATAGTCGACCGATTGGATTGACCAACGGACCAATCAGATTTCATTACGAAAAAAATGAACAATGTTAATGCTTTGTCTGACAATCTCAATGCACGAAGATTGGTAATTCGGGCTCTGCTTCAATGAAACCCACCCTTAGGATAGGAAACGATTGCTATTTGTCTAGACTTCCTGGGCCATATTATTAAATGCGTATTAAGAACAATTTAGCTATCAAATGGTATGTCACTTTCTGACATACGCAATTTTTCGAAGAGCAAAAGAGACAAAACACATTTTAACAGTATTTTAGTTACACCGCATAAGGCGACTAGAGTTCTTTCAATCGATAGACCATATCGGTCGCCTTTAGCCCACCAGGTTGACCACTAATTTACTTAGCTCTATAACTTTGTCTTGATGAACAAATCTTGTAAGATGAAACAACAAAAACACTAAAAAATGGTATACGTCAAACGTTTACAAACAAAACATGAATAATTCGAGGCAACACACATTTTTTTGTTCTTCCTAATTCTTTGTGGATTGCAATTTTACGGACAGTGAGCGCGAATATTAAAAATTAAAGTTAATAAGCAAAAGGCTGGATGAACAGAGCTTTGTGCCACTAGCGGTGTTTTTATTGCTTTACTTGCCATTTCCATATTAAAATCTTATTCCATTTAACGGGAAGCCGCGCATTCTTTTGTTTTGAGATGCGTTTGTTTTTTTTTGCTAGAGATTAACTAGAATGTACTTGACTAGAATTATATTACCCAGGAATATAATTTTAACTCCGTCATTGTACCTAATTTAAAAAAAGAAGAGTTTTTTCACCGATTTTTTTATCGACGATATTTATTACATGATTACATGGATCAATTGAATTGAAAGGCACAAAGTAATAAAATAATCACGATGGTCTGAAACTCAGAATACAGAAAGTACCAGAAACGGCATTCAAATGTATTTACAAGCTACACGCTGTGTCCAAAAACAGAACTAAGTCCCTCGCGTAGTGTTGTTAGCTCTCGCATTATTTGCCCATTTTTTGGGTAAATTTTGGGAGTTTTGGAGGTAATATGATAATAGAATAAAAATTGTCCTTTTCTATATAACTATGTACCTACCTTTTTATCTCAAGAAATAGATATGTATATTAAATAAAACATGGTGTTAAGGTGGATGTTTGCACACTTTTAAGGGGTGATGGAAAAATTATATATTTTTATTTTATTTTAAAGTATTCGGAAAACTTACAGCTAGGTACAAGAGTTACATAAAAAGCGGCCAAGTGCGAGTCGGACTCGCCCATGAAGGGTTCCGTAGCAGCGAGTAACATAATAAAGAAGTTCTTGAAATAAATGTTTTTTTATTTACATTTGAGTTATTGAATGAATAATCAGTATTTTTTTGCGGTTTACGATTTATGTCGTAAAAAAAAAACTACTAACTAGACCTCGTTCAAACCAATTTTCGGTGTTAGATTACATTGTTATGTACATCATATATTTTTTTTAGTTTTATCATTCTCTTATTTTAGAAGTTACAGGGGGGGGACACACATTTTACCACTTTGGAAGAGTCTCTCGCGCAAACTATTCAGTTTAGAAAAAAATGATATTAGAAACCTCAATACCATTTTTGAAGACCTATCCATAGATACCCCACACGTATGGGTTTGATGAAAAAAAAAATATTTTTTTCATTTCTAAGTATGGGAGACCCCCCTAAAATTTTTTTTTTTTCTATTTTAGTGTGAAAATATGAATGCGGTTCACAGAATACATCTACACACTAAGTTTCAACAACATAGCTCTTATAGTTTCGGAGAAAAAAGGCTGTGACATACGGACAGACAGACAGACAGACGGACGGACAGACAGACAGACAGACATGACGAATCTATAAGGGTTCCGTTTTTGCCATTTGGCTACGGAACCCTAAAAATGAATAATAACTTAAGTCAAAATGCATCGAGCAAACTACGCTTCGCTTCGATGGTTTCCAGAACTGTTCTAGCCATGCTCTTTGTATAATTTTTGTCCACACCGCTTTCCTTTCCTTCAGCAGGGAAGCTAAAATTTAAGATGGCTAATATAGAAACATAATTTAATACCCGCTCCCCCTCTCCGCTTCTCCCACACGCTCACCAAAAATTTGTTTAGAAATCCTATAGACTAACATACTTACTATTTAATAGGATTGTTAGATTAGGTACATACGAGTCACACTTAAGCTTTATACTTTCTTTTTTCAAGTTGGTTTATTTTTATTATATTACTTATTAATATTCTACAACGAATTAAAGCCCTCAAAAGGTAATAAAAAGAAGGGTAAATCAAAACTCTTATATTGGCAACACTAACATAGATTGACGCATCACTCTCTATGACAATCGAAATCTGAGAAAATAATTAAATATTTAAATAAGACGATACCTAAATGCGATACTTACACGTGAAATGTGATCCCATCCTGTTTCTTTTTCAGACCCACTGCATTTTTACAGGTAGGAACGACACAAGACGGCATAGTTTCATGAAATTGGTCACGGGTAAAACACGTTAGCGCGTTCCGACGGTCACAAAGTGACTGATCGGTTGCGCGTCAAACTACACTATTTAAGGCTAGTTTGAGTAGCTACAGTATTAGGCGCGCTCACGGGTTCTGGTACTTTCTGTATTCTGAGGTCTGAAATATTTCAATACAGGGCAAAGGCCTCTTGTTTTTTTTACAAATTTGAATACAGACAGGGATAGATGTAATTGAAAAACTTACTCAAAGTGGGTTTGTGACCTTCCCGAGCTAAGTAAATAAAAAAAAATGGCTGTATTATGCTACAGCTGGGCAATGACCTCTCATCGATTGGGCGTACAGTAAATTAACCAAAATAAAAATACAAAAGTACTAAAACCTCTCTAAAACTGAAGTAGGAGATAAGGCGACTACAGTCGCGCTTACAAGTGGCAATATTTTCATTTTGGAGGGTCCAGTGAGTGGCGCGTGTGTGTGACTGAAGTTATTGCACTCGTGTCGAGGGCGGCTTACTGCGGCGAGGAAAAAATGGAGATATTATGTCTTTAACACTTTAGGCTGTGATAACACTTTTATTATTTTAACTGATAAAATTTCTTGAAATAAAATGTAATTAATGTTGTAAATTACTTTTATATGAAATATATTACTTTTAATCTACTTCACGTAATTTTTAAAATTGTTTTACATGTAACATGTCTCATTTTAAATAGCAGAAATACATCATCCTGTATTTGCGCCTGTTTCGGTTATTCCGAAAATTTCATTAATCAAAATATATGTCAACATATTATATACCGCGTATTTATAATACTAGAGGTATTTTAATATATAAAAAATCATATAATTCCGTGTGTCCTGAAAACTCCCATAAACAAATAATTATGGTAATATTTGCTAAAGAAGGCATTTGTTTGCCTTTGCCCTGCAGCGGGACAATTCAGGCCTATAATGAATATCTATACATAGTATAAAATAAAGTCGTCTCTGTTTCGTGTCTGTTTGTCTGTTTGTCTGTATGCTTAAATCTTTAAAATTACGCAACGGATTTTGATGCGGTTTTTTGTAATAGGTAGAGTGATTCAAGAGGAAGGTTTTTATGTAAAAACAATCCCGAAATTCCCACGGGAACGGGCACAACGCGGGTATATGTAACCCAAGGTATGAAAAACATGCCTAAAAAAATTGGTTATTGGCGTGCGCTACTAAATCTATTGATGATACACAAAAACAATGTTCTACACAATCAAAGTACATATCATTGCGAACAAATAAGTTCGCAAGGGCATATGTCTAACTATTATAGTTAAGCCACAATAACCGTTTTTAGTTAAAATTAATTAGTTAATAAAGGAGTGTAATTTTATGTTGATGATATTCATATGATGATATGAATCTATATCAAAATAAATGGCTCTACAATCAAGGTTAATTATGTTTCTTTGTATACCTCTTTAAATTATTAAAATCGGACAGTTAGTTTCAGAGTTATGATGAGAAATATCACTACATAGTATAATATAAAGTCGTGTCTGTTTATTTGTTTGTCTGTATGCTTAAATCTTTAAAATTACGCAACGGATTTTGATGCGGTTTTTTGTAATAGGTAGAGTGATTCAAGAGGAAGGTTTTTATGTAAAAAAATTCCCGAAATTCCCACGGGAACGGGCACAACGCGGGTAAAACCGCGGGGCGCTGCTTACAACATAATTATGCTCGATGGCGGGTCTCTTGGCTACTTACAGTTTCGTGCGGTCAAAGCGCGCGGGGATATACCTACCTACGAACTACGAACGACGAAGACGTGCTATATAGGTATTATCCCGAATTCTTCCTCACATGAAATCTTGATTATGTATACATATATATACTTGCGCGAGACATGTAATATTTTATCCCCAATTTCCCACTTGAAATTTTGATTGTGTATATTCCTGCGGGAAACACGCAATGTTTTATCCCGATTTTCCTACATGAAGTCTTGATTACCTGAAGCGAAGCGCGGGCGGGTCGCTAGTTCATAAATAAAAGAAAGGCTCTCGTAACAAACGAATTAAAAGAATTGAAATTAAATGTAAATTAAAAGCGAAGTTTATCCGTAAACTGAATTTCAATTCACAAAGAAACCAGTAGATTAGAAGATGAAGAAGCTATCTTTTTAAAACTTACAAAGCATCTTAAATAAAAGAAAGTCGTAGTTAAAAAGTGTGACAATGTATCTTTAACTATCTTACTAAAACCAAGTACAGTCCAAATAATAAATGATAGTTCGCAGTCATCATTGTCTGTGCATTAAAGTGTTGGCAAAAGTAATGTCGTCAATATCAATTTATGTGGCCGAGCAGTCGTTTATATCGTTTCTTTGCACTCCATCGGACTGATCGTACTGTCGAGAGCAAATGGGCTATTTAGAATTAGGATTTGAGGGAAATAAATTACTCTTAGAAAAATAAAGTGTAACAAAATAAAAAGATCTTTAACTGGTTTCCCAAAGTCTTAAAATAGTCCTCAATTTAAGAAATGAGTTTGTTTACATTCTACTAGCTCCTTCTTCTTCATCGAGTGGATGGCCAACCTAACCAATCCTAGTGCAGAGTTATTGAGCCGCCAAAGGCCTCTGACATGGCTCATGTAACGACTGCTATCCGTAGAAAGTAACCGGGACCGACGGTTTAACGTGCCCTCCGAAGCACGGAATCATCATACTTCTCTATTCTACTAGCTAACGGATTGACAGATTTTATTTACAGATACCATGCATGAAAAACGTCATACTGGACCGCAGCAGGTGCACTGCGCTGGACCTACTAGCACAAGGAATACGACGTCACGCGACTCGCACCCGGCCCGCACCCCGCACTATGTGTGTCTTGCGTTTAAGATCAAATAATATATCCATGAAGGAATAAAAATGGTAAGCAAGACCCCTTTTTGTAACTTTTTGAATTAGCGATTGTACGGTTTGGTATGTCAGAAAAACTTTTGTCAGATTATAACTTCAAGCTGTCACATAAATCCGTCGCAAACAAATTCCATTTACTCCTCTTTTACCAAATTTTTATTAGTAAATCATAATTGAACAAAAAATACAATATTACGTAGAAAATATTCATTTAATCAGCTACACGAAAAAGGAAAACACTTTTCTGTGCAATCATCCACGTTTCCCCAGAGTGGTGACTCGTACAATAAAAAAAGTCATCTGTGATTTTTCATCTCGTACTAGTCCCGCCTATGTTACGCGCACTTTTACATTTTATACGCTGACCGAATGGTTTTGATACTTGGGAAAAGGAAAAATAGTGCTTCAACTAAAATATTTTATTTGGGCATGGTACCGATATCTTGGATGGGATATTTGCTACGAGTCGTAGTATTGCTACGCACGTAGCAAATATACCCTGTCCGTAGCAAGACTACGACGCGTAGACTAGCGACTAATTTGTAGTAACTTTTAGCTAGATTTCTCTCTTCTAACAACTTTGGAGCTTCTTTTTGCTCTTGTGTAACTATAATTACAGTAATACAGCAAATCAAATGCAAGTCAAGGTACTGTAACAGAAAATTTGGTATGACGCCGTCCTTACGAAAGCACGTTAAATTGTTAGTCACGGGGGTTTCGATTGTTAGACTACGTTAGAGGTCTTTGTGCGGCCTAAAACCTCCAACGCTTCAGTTAGTCACTTATTAATTAAACTTCAAAACTCGAATGTAAAAATCAAAATAATACCAATACAAATCGGTTTGTACAGCCGAACACAGTCTTCCTATAAATTATTAGCGTTACCATTTCATAAATATATTGCCGGCCGTCCGGCCCCTACCAGTGGAAAAGAAACCAGCACCGCGGTTTCATTAACGATTACCAACACAAATCATTCGATGAAAAGTTGAACATTGGTGTGGCTTTCGACGACGCTCAATGGGCTAGGAGGCGTTACTCTTTTCATGTGAACGGGGCGTAATTAAAGGATGCCACAGATGCAATAGTAGTTACTTCACTACTAGTAGGCTTTGAGATATTTTGAAGGTTATTTTATTTTTACTCACTGTAATGATATCTGCGCCTCGCTGGTCTAGTGGTATGTGCCTGCTAAGACTGAGGTCCCGGGTTCAATTCTTGGGTCGAGCAAAAACATGTTTCTTACTTTTCAAACATGGCTCGAGTTTAAGATATCCTTTGGCAAGCGTGGTGATTACACCTAATCTTCCTCACTGTACTGATATCTTCAGTGAGATAAGAGGACTTTGCCCAGCATATACAGATACCCAAATAAAATGTCAAGCGATCGCCACGTGTCTATATGAGCTGATTTTGATGAAAATTACGAAAAAATTACACAAAAAATCAAAGTGCCTAAATCTTCAAGTTTACGAAGTTTATCTTAATAAATTATATCTTGCGAACAATCTAAAGATATCGGCACCGCACTCTTTCACGATTCATTATCTCCCATCTCCACATAAAAAAACCATCCAAGTACCTACTTGTTGTTGTTTATTCACTTAAAAATCCATTACACACGAAAAAGCAACTAATAAATATTGAAAAGAAATGCTTTTCTTTATAAAAACCTTAGGAAAAAGCACTTTAAAATGTGTTTTATATATATGAAGCAGAAGATCTATTTTCGTTTGAAGAATATGTGTCGAGACATTTTAGCGTGTTTTAAAGTGCGCAAGGAGATGTCGGAATCAATTCTGTGAGCCATTTCTCAATAAGTTTGTGTTGAACAACGTGTAGGAGGCTTTTAAACTTTGACGTATTGTTGGCGAAATGTGACTAAGTTTAATATGTGTTAGGAACATTCTGGTTCCATATTTTTGTCAAAGATTAGAAAGCAACATTTTAAACTATTCATATTTACATCGATAACTATAATTAAGCATTTATGAAGTAATGACGAGTTCAAAAGTTGTTATTTTGTATGTTTGTTTGATCACACTACATTTCGGATTTGAAAAAAAATGCAAACGTAGCAATAGCATAGAGAAAATCACTGGTAAACCCCAAAGGACAACATAATGAGTATGTCAGCAGTGTGGTAGTGACGTAATAAATCAGCCATCTTTCCGTGGACTCATCAGCGCCGTCGCACGGTGGGCGTTCCGGCACGCCTTCCAGGCCCTAGCTCGGATGAACAGGCTTGATACTTTAACCAAAAGAGCCTTTGAGGGTTTTCAATATTCTGTATCTTTTTGTAGAATTTTGCGGTAGATTAGTTCGGTTTTTGCACGGAATAGAGAACCTCAGTCTTCTGTGGGTATTTTACTGGCTGCTTAATTGCAAGTTTATTAAAATTTTGGATAAAAAAAATCAAACTTGGTTTGTTGCTATCTTATCTGTAATTAGAAACGACGGACAGACGACTAGCGGCTCCAATAACCTATCTAAGATTTTTTTATGTTCAGGGCATAATGGGGCTGGCATATTATCTTGCTTGAATAAAAGTCCCTTATTAATTTTAAATGAAAAATAAAATATTTTTATGACACTAAAATTGTCACATTTTCTTGTTGAAAAAAAGATTTATTGACATTTACATTTAAACAATCTGCAATCTTTACTTACCGATAATCGGCAGTCGTAATGATCAATTCACTTAAAATTTAAAATTGATCATTACGACTGTCCATTAACGAACAATTCATTAAACAATAGTTCATAATTATCGACAAAGGCCCTTATTTTTAAAACTTTACATACCATCTAGTAAACCTGTCTATGACTTGTCACTGAACAAATGTAGTGGACCAATAACAACGACTGTCGCTGAGTCACGTGGAACCACTTTATGTCACACCAATTCGGTAATACTGTGTTCACAAATACGAGTAGTGTTGGCTAGAAAAATAATGAACCTTATAGAAGTGGTCTAAAGCTTAATATTACGTACTTATTTAAAAGTTATCTTGAAGACAAACAAAAGTGTGCGGTCTGACTTCACAAAGTGGGCCGGTTCAAGTACAACCAAGTTCTTTGCGACCCACGGCGATATAGAACATACCTGGACATCTTTATGTATTTTTTTTTTGTCAGATGAAGGTCCAAGTGTCGTAAATGCAGTTTGAAATTAAGGTTAAACCCACATAAAGGTTAGCTACTCACTTACTCAAAAGCTACTCACCTTCCCAGAGTTGCCCACTAAACTTCGCCAACTAACTTCAGAATAACACACACATACATAACTTTAACACGTTCATAACTAACTCACCAAGAACTTCACTCCACCTCAAACTAACCGTTTCATTCAAATTGTCTCAACCATTTCATTTCACTTGTCCTGACTAATCGCAACGCATCCAGGAGTTTTACGTCTCCCCCTATGAGATTGAATAGACCCGGGATTTACGAGGTTTCTCCCGACATTGCACTTCCTACGATTGCCTGTTTATTTCGTCTCACTGTGCGTAAGTCGAAATCTTTGGATTGTAGTTTTGTTTCGGTTTTAATTGTGTAATGGTTTCTTGTAACGGTTTTGATGGGTGTAAAGATTGGGTGTAGTTATAGGCGAAGACGAATGAGTGTGAATTATATATTCATATCAAGTATTTGTGTGTGTATATGTAATAGTTAGTAAGATTCCATAATATGAGTTAAGTACTTATTAAGATTTCTTAGGGGATACTGTTTTGACGTACAGTCAGCCAAAAATGTGGTCTACCACCCTACGGTTGAGATTCATTTCAACGTCATGAAACAACAAGGTCAATTTTCATTTAATAATAGAGGTCCAACTAAGTCACCCAATGATGTCAAATGTCAGGCATCTCAGATAACAGACAAAACGTCATAACATAATTGTGCATAGAAAAGTCAACCTTAGCGATCGTTACATCTCGCAGAAACTTTTGTCAAAAGTGGTAGACCACTTTCTTGGCCGACTGTACAGTAGTATAATTTAGTTTATTTGCACATCTAACTTTTAAACTGCCATACTCATAGACGTCAATTAAACTGACAATTAACGTAATTTTTCAATCATTGCATGCAAATAACTACAAAGGAATCATTTGACGTTTCTGAGAACGGTCGAACGAGTATTTTATGAATTTCGACTTGAAAATAATTTCTTCAAAAATAATGACAATTTTATAATGCTTGATGAGTAAGCTTTATTAGTCAAATAAAAGCTTAATGGAAAAATTATATGACGATTAACAAACGTGTTTTCTTAAGAATATGCTTTTTCTTCATCGAGTGGATCAACTTCAACTTGACCAATCCTGGTGTCAGAGTTATTGAGCCGCCAAAGGCCTCTGACATGGCTCAAACAGATACTAATTTAAAAAACAGCAAATCCTTCAAAATAACAAAGATTTATATCACCTTATCGAGACCGAGCATTTCCACTTTACTTCCAAAACCATATTGATAAAATGCCAACATCGCTATAACCAAAGTACTTTGCGCGGAATGACATTGGAAAAATACGACGCAATCTTTTGCAAGCGTTTCTTCGTTGAGAATAACCCGAAAAATGTTCGTATCTAGTTAAAGTGGCTCGTTTTGGGAGTGTTAAGTTGAGGATCGAGGAAAGACGCTCGTCCCTTACGCTATGTGTTTTAAGATTAGATTATATTGAGAGTCATTTGGAAGATTATGACAGTAGTTGCAGTTTTGTTCGTGGTTAGTTCAGTCTGGTTTATTATGGGTTGTTATAACCTTTAAAGTGAGATGCAGTTTGATTGACTAGTATCAGTTGAGTCCAAGCTCTTTCAGCTCGACATTTCAAAGTGGGACTTCAATTTTAAAGTCCATGCCCATTTCATTACCTCTGCAGTACTCGTTGTTAATGAATCAATATTAGATTAAAACTTATTCGTATGTCCCATTTCTGATTAAAGGACAACTTCAAATTATGTTAAGCATCCATCCTAGGCCAATCCCTGTAGAGGTTATTAAAATCACACCATCTATTTCGAGGCCTTACCACTACTCTCAACCGTATAGCCAAACTAAGAAGTAAGTAAACAAACCAAACGATTACCCATCAAACTCAAACAGCTCTAGTTAACACATATCCGAGTCCACTAAGCCAATTAGTTAAGAGCTTAACAAATACATTGTAAACGACGCATTTCATTCTATAACACTAAACCGTTTTACAAAGGACTAAAGTCATATAAACCTAACTCACCTTTGAGCTGAGCTATAAAAGATGTAGTTTACTGCTCAAGCCCGGTGCACTAGATTTAGTATGGAGTTGCCAATCTCCGCTAGATGGCGTTGACCGACACGATCGTAAATTGTTTTACGATCAGTCGTGTTCTGATTGTCATTGGGGAAGGACGCGTTTTTAACAGATGTTTTGGTTGTGGGTACAGGTTTGTGTAAAAATATTTATGATTTTATATAGATTTAGTTAAATACAATAGCATTACATGTATGCATCGAAAGAAGACTGATAATTATGTATCAAACTTTTTTAGAACCCATTTTTTAATTAACACTTTTTATGATTAGAATGTATTGTAATTCCGTTGAATGGATATATATAAGTTTTAAAAAATAGACACGACGAGCATACTGGCAATAATAATCCGGTCAAATTAAACCAAAAAATGAGGGTGAGTTTGCATAAAGTCCCAACAAGCTGAAAATCAGGAAAATTGTTGAAAACATAATTATAAACAATGTGTAAAAGTTCCCCATCATTCCCGTGTATGGAATTTTTTTTATTCAAGGTCAAATGTCAAAAAAGAGTGTTTTTCGCGAATATCTGAAAAACGGTGCAATGTAGCAAAAAAAAGTGTATGATGAAATGAAAGCTTATAAAATTCTCTATAACTTTAATTCTATCCACTTTTTCCATATTCCAAACCGTTATTGAACTACACGCTCCAGAAATGTCAAAATTAAGGACCTCGGGCAGGTAACTATGGAGCCTGCCCCAATGCTCAACAGTGACATGACCCATGTCATTTGAAAGGTCTTGAAGAGTTGTACAAGTTACTCCTAGACAGTTATATCGAATTCGATGGCCAACTCGGTGTTTTCGACCACCGAAGAATTACCACTGGAGGTGCTGTGGAGCCTGGACGGAATGCTCAACAGTGACATGACTTACGCATTTGAAAGCTCTTACAAGTCACTTTTTGATAGTTATGTCGAAATCGACGCCAAACTCGGTGTTTTCGACCACCGAAGAAAAAACACTAGGTGTATGTGAAATAATGTGCAGTTGACCCTGATCGTATTGCTCAACAGTGACATGACTAATGTCATTTGAAAGCTCTTACAAGTCACTCCTTGACAGTTATATCGAAATCGACGACCAACTCGGTGTTTTCGACCACCGAAGTATCGACACTGATCGTATTGCTCAACAGTGACATGACACATATCATTTGAAAGCTCATAAAGAGTTTAATAAGTCACTCTTTGATAGTTATATCGAAATCGCCGTCCAACTTAGTGTTTTCGACCACCGAAGAATGGAGTTGGGCTATGCCATACCGAAGTATCGACGCTGATCCTAATGCTCAAAAGTGACATGACTTATGTCATTTGAAAGCTCTTGAAGAGTTGTACAAGTCACTCTTTGACACTTATATCGAAATCGACCGCCAACGCGGTGTTTTCGACCATCGAAATATCGACACTGGGTGTATGTGCAGTTGACCCTGATGGTATTGCTCAACAGTGACATAAGTTATGTCATTTGAAAGCCCTTGAAGAGTTGTCCAAGTCACTCCTTGACATGTATATCGAAATCGACCGCCAACTTGGTGTTTTCGACCACCGAAGAATGGAATTTTCTCAAGGTCCTTTATTAACTAATGTGTACATATATTTTTTTATTTTTGGTTAAAAAACACCGAGTTAGCCGTCGATTTCGATATAAATGTCAAGGAGTGACTTGGACAACTCTTCAAGGGCTTTCAAATGACATAACTTATGTCACTGTTGAGCAATACCATCAGGGTCAACTGCACATACACCCAGTGTCGATATTTCGATGGTCGAAAACACCGCGTTGGCGGTCGATTTCGATATAAGTGTCAAAGAGTGACTTGTACAACTCTTCAAGAGCTTTCAAATGACATAAGTCATGTCACTTTTGAGCATTAGGATCAGCGTCGATACTTCGGTATGGCATAGCCCAACTCCATTCTTCGGTGGTCGAAAACACTAAGTTGGACGGCGATTTCGATATAACTATCAAAGAGTGACTTATTAAACTCTTTATGAGCTTTCAAATGATATGTGTCATGTCACTGTTGAGCAATACGATCAGTGTCGATACTTCGGTGGTCGAAAACACCGAGTTGGTCGTCGATTTCGATATAACTGTCAAGGAGTGACTTGTAAGAGCTTTCAAATGACATTAGTCATGTCACTGTTGAGCAATACGATCAGGGTCAACTGCACATTATTTCACATACACCTAGTGTTTTTTCTTCGGTGGTCGAAAACACCGAGTTTGGCGTCGATTTCGACATAACTATCAAAAAGTGACTTGTAAGAGCTTTCAAATGCGTAAGTCATGTCACTGTTGAGCATTCCGTCCAGGCTCCACAGCACCTCCAGTGGTAATTCTTCGGTGGTCGAAAACACCGAGTTGGCCATCGAATTCGATATAACTGTCTAGGAGTAACTTGTACAACTCTTCAAGACCTTTCAAATGACATGGGTCATGTCACTGTTGAGCATTGGGGCAGGCTCCATAGTTACCTGCCCGAGGTCCTTAATTTTGACATTTCTGGAGCGTGTAGTTCAATAACGGTTTGGAATATGGAAAAAGTGGATAGAATTAAAGTTATAGAGAATTTTATAAGCTTTCATTTCATCATACACTTTTTTTTGCTACATTGCACCGTTTTTCAGATATTCGCGAAAAACACTCTTTTTTGACATTTGACCTTGAATAAAAAAAATTCCATACACGGGAATGATGGGGAACTTTTACACATTGTTTATAATTATGTTTTCAACAATTTTCCTGATTTTCAGCTTGTTGGGACTTTATGCAAACTCGAATGTCTAAATTTACCGGGGTAATAAGTAATAATAATAAGTTACAGAACTACATTTACATAAAATTACTTAAAAATGAAATATACAAAAATACTTTACTAAATCACAAAAGTTTCCATTAAATATCACACATAAAATGTCAAATTTAGACGACATTATTTAGAGGACGAACTAAAGCCACCGTTCACCACATCGAACCCGAAGCATAGAGCATAGAGTAACACAATTTGTTCGAACAACCATAGCTAATAAAGTTTGTCGGTGCACCAACCGTGTTCTCTTTACGATGCACCATTGGAAGGAAATTGAATGTAGAATGCGGGCAGAATGCAAACCTGGGACCGTGGAGTTTTAGCATAAGATATGGTACCTTGTTACGTTATAAACAAAAACCTGTCAAATTACACTGTCTTATTGTACTCTACGGTATAGGATGTTGTTGTGGATGTAAATTAATTATACCTGGGAAAAAGTGAGATCAATGATAAGCACTTTTAACCCGTGTAAACAATTATGACGTTTAAAATTTGAACGCTGAATCTTCAAAATGGAGCATGCAACTTCTTTTCGCGTTAACTGGTTTCTTTTATACAAAGGAAAACGATATCACACTTTTGTAACCCGCAATAATAAAGCACTTGCACCAACAAGAACTAATTATTTCAACAAACTCACTGTGTCCAAAGACTCACTTTCCTCGGTACATAAAATGTACATACCATATCTACCTCTCTTAGATACCTCGGCCTGGATCTTACCTCGCTTCCGGTGACTTCTCGGTATCGTGTCACTTTTTTAATCTATATCTATATGTATATATAAAAATGAAACCCGTTTTCCTTGGTCAAGGCATCACGCGTGAATGGCTGGACCGATTTCCTCGGTTTTGCATTCGTTGGAAAGGTCTCGGGCTCTGAGGTTTATAGGGAATAAAAATCTCAAAATTTCCACGGGAACGGGGGCGCTGCGGGTGAAACCGCGGGGCACAGCTAGTCTTTCATATAATATGTGATTTGGGTAACTCATGATCCTTTTACAAAATAAATATCTGTTTAACACATAGTCCCGTGTAATACAGATGCTATATTTAATGAAGTTAAATATACAGGTTAAGAATCTTAAGGTAAACTTTTGTAGAAAGAAAGTTAAGTTTTCTGGAAAAGCATGTGTAACAACAGATATTTTTTTAAACAGATTTTATTGAATTGTTTTTTTTTTTATATTAACATTTTTTGATCGCAAAGAAAGAACATTTCAATAAAATAAGGCAGGTTAACAATTTGTATTTTGCTTTTCAGAAATACATTAGCAAAGACTTTAAATCCTTATTTTAAACCTGCCGTATACTTCCAGAAATATTCCAATATCTATATCAGCCAATCAGCTACTAATGTTGTTGTTTCTGAGATTTGCGCGTTCAAACAAACTCTTCGGCTTTATTATATTAGTACCTATAGACTATAGGAGCACTAAATTTTTCGCTCCAACCCCGACTTCACTTTCGAACAAAAAGCCATTCTTCCGAACATATATCCCGAATCTAATCGGGCACACCCCGGCTCGTAACAGTTTAGTTAGTTCGTAAAAATATAAAGGCTATTCTATACGGGTCGCGTTTTTATTTCACACATTAGAAATAGTCGTTTGACGCAGGGTGCGTCCGAATGTTTACGATCAGACGCGATATCGTTTTATTGTAGTTTTATTAGGAAAAGGTGACTTACTGCTTGGGAACAGCAATTATAGTGGGCCTTGGTATCCGTTCACACTGACGCGAAGGGACGCGATATTTTGTCGCGTTTAAAAGGTTTTGGTTATTGAAATGTAAGTAACGCGGCTTTAACTGGCGTTGGGCCCGTTCAAAAAAATAGCCTATAACCTTTTGAATTTTATCAATTACAAAAAGAATTATTCAAAATCAACCACCCATTCAAATAACAATCGCCAAACAATAATCAAACAATAGTCAAACAACGCCACTGAACTGAATTGAACTAAGAAGCACCTCACCAAAACGAGTTCATTTGTCTATCTATACTATACTATTAAAATAAAGCTGAAAAGTTTGTTTCTATACAAAAACAAACAAATACTAACAACATTAATACATTTATAGAGAAATAGTTTGAACGCACTTATTTTAAAAACTCTCAACCCGATTTGATTAATTCTTTCTGTAACCAAGAGTCCAAGAGCCACATTCAACGGGAAAATTATAGGCTATTTTTGATTTTGATGGTTATCTCTTTGCATAACAATTATGCTTATTAACACAATAATGCGAATAGGTTTAACACAATAATTTCAACCACTAAACCATTACTATTCGCGGATGATCTCGATCGTACCTACTTACCTAATAGCAAGTTTTGTTTGTCTGTGTGTCCGGGACTGTTTGTCGAGCTCTCCGACTCGCCTGCCCTTCACTACGAGCGGTAGTCCCATTTCTATTGCTCTGTTTTCATATTTAGTAAGTGCAATCTAGTTCTTCTTACAAGTTCTAAAATGTAAACTAATAATGGCTGATGTACCAAGCAAAGACAGTTTTTTGTAGTGGTAAAGGTTATGGGCGAATTTAACAATAACTTTTAATTTTAAACTGTTATAAAACAAATGACTTCCGTTTTAGATAGTGTTCTATTTGGTGCAACATAAAATACAATTTAGAACGAATATCTTTTTATAGTTACTATTATATTCAAAAGTTCTTTTGCAATACTCCTAGTAATGTTATTCTATTTTTAAGCTATCGCTCGCTCATAGCTTGTAAAATAGCACACAACATAGCTTGTCATATTGATAGGCAATGATCTCTCACCCCACTGAAAATATCAGTGCAGTAAGTTACTAAGTAAGTGAGACAGTGAGTAGTGTGAGGGGGTTTAATTAAGCATACCACTAAAACCAAATAAATTAACAGATAACTTCTACCCCTTCTTCGCTATATAGGTTAAGCTCAACATATTCCATACAGCTTCCATTTTACGTAACCTCCGCAAGTTCAAAGAGCAGTCAATATTTGCTGTTCGCTTCGCCCTGGGGTCAAGTTTAACCGCTTCGTTTGGAGGCTTGAGGTCTCCCAGACCCGTGTACTGCGGCGGTAACTATATGTTTATGTAAGATATTATGACGTAGCGGTTGAATTTATGTTGGTGTATTGTATGGTACGTAAATTTGAGTAAATCACAGTTAAAAAAAAATCTCAAATAGGTAAATCATGGTTTGTTAGGAATCTATTTCTCAAAATTTCTCAATTTACAATGGTTCGACCTAGTCAAGAAATTTATAAGTAAACAAAAGGAGACCTACCGAATAGTTTTATAGAAATTTTTCAAAAATTTCTTAGGAATTTTCTCAGAACTTATCTTCCAAATACATTATACATTATACACGTAATAAATATATCTCGTATATTATGAAGGGCCCAATAGATCAGTGCCGGAGGCGAGGTCCACTGAATCTCAATATCCGTAGACTTTTATTACAAGCACAAGGGAATAGAAGTAACACCACAAATCTTATGGATTTTACTTCCTTATATTATTTACTAATGGTGCCCCCTGAATTTACCCGCTTTTGAGTTCGACTTTAGGAATTTTATGATGTAGCTCATAAAATGAGAAAAGTCTCGTCATGGATCTGTTGATCGAAACATGTATTTTTTCAAGTGGTTAATGAATTTGTCATCGGCTGCAGTTATGTTATGACTATGTTAAAGCATTGACGGCTGCAGCCGACAGAGTTGACTGCAGCCGTCAATGTGTTGACTGCAGTGCCTACGATCAATAAACAAAAATGGCGGACGCGGCACGCTAAAACTGCAAAACTGCATACGGCTGCAGTTTGCTGGAAAATACAGTTAATTCAGTTGTTAAAAAAACCATTTGGGTCTTTTATTGTGGTTTAACTAATTGAAAACTTAACCTGTCTTCCTTGGTTGTTAGATCATGCCAAAGATTTAAGGTTGCTTTCAAACTTTGGGAAATTAGCCACTTACCAAAACAAAACAAACGAATGAATTATAAATAAACATTGAAAACACCCTATTCAATTCAGCCTTCATATTAAAATAGACTTCTCATTAGTATAGTCATATTATAAATATAAGTCACTAATGTTAAATTTTATAAAAGTAAAATTTAACAAAGTATACTTACTTATACTCTGAATTACCTTTTTATTAGAAAACCTGATTCAATTTCTTTAATAAATGTAAGTGTTAATAAATAATTGATATCCCCACAAACATAGCTCAGTTTATTGTCCAGAGTCCGGTATATAGGCAATAACATGACTTCCGGCTGCAGATTTATTTATGAACATACTCACCACTCATAAATATCCAATCTCTTAGATTGCTACCGAAGAAAGTTGCTCCACAAATATTAAATGTTGAAAGCAAAAATGTGGTTTCAAGTTTGTGATGGTATTTTGTTTTGAAATGTTTGAAGACTTATTTTAAACTGGCTGTGCCCGTGACTTCGTCCACGTGGAATTTGACAAAGTAGCCTAAGTTACTCCTTATTATATCAGCTACCCGCCATTAAAGGTCCCGTCAAAATCGATCCAGCCATTTCAGAGATTATTCGATTAACACACAGACACATTTTAAAATGTCTTTTTGATACATGCACCGTATAATAAATAAAAAAAAATTAAAAAAAATAGACGTTTATTGCTACAAGAATACAAAAAGACAACTAAAGAACAAAATTAAAATAAAAATATAAAAAATGTAGCAAATGGAGGCGTCTCAGCGAATGCTGTACCGAGGCCGAAGTCTCGGTACAGCGCTGGTTTTCAGACGCCCCCCGCTCTGGTAGACTTAGCAAAAGTTAACATCGTCTCGCAAAATGAAATAAAAATAAAATTATGAAATAAGTAATATTTTATCTCCACCGACCGTGTGTGTGTGTGTGTGTGTGTGTGTTTTCGTGTGTGTGTGTATGATAATGATATGACGAGGGCGTAACAGGATTAGAAAAATGAATAAAAAAAATGAATTTAGGGAAAGAGTATAGCAATATGATTGAATTAGATTCTCTGCAGCAATTTGTCGTTTCAGTAAAGCACACTTGTATTTAAACTTAAAGCTATCAATAGTATTATGTAGTATGTAGTAAAAAGCACTTATTTTAATATTATTATATGTATAGGTTATTGCAGCCCCGTTAACACAACGAACGTCATAGAAGACAAGGCATGACATATTCAATACTGCGTAATGATTGGTGGAATATTTAATATTCGAACTATCCGCCTATGTGCCACCAATCACGTCACAGTATTTATCATAATATCATGTCTTGTAGTGTCCATGTCACGTTCGTTGTGCTACATATGTAGGTGTGATATTATTGAGAGTCGAGTTTGGACCCTTGCCTATATTACTTGCTAAGGCGTCATCTATATAGAGCATTTATGAGCTACGCATCGGCGAGTCTAAAGACCAAGTTTTAAAGATATTTGTGTAACGATCGTGTCCTTTTAAACTCATCGGATGCAGCTTGCAAACTAACCTTGGTATTGGAGTTTTTATTACCTAAAGGTACCCGATGTAGTCTTACGATTGCAACAACCGGGACCGACTGCTTAACATGCCCTCCGAAGCACGGTAGCGCTCAGATAGAAATGCCACTATCGGCCACCCATCCAAGTAGGGGCCGAACTGTTGTTATGTTGCTTAACAATGTTGCTTTAACAATCGCAATGAACTAACATTGCTTAGTCAAACTACTACTATTGTCGTTGAATAGCAATGTAATAAAGGTAATATCATCATTGAAAAGACTGAAGAAAGTTAAGTTAAAAAGTTGAGAACGTGTGAAGGATACAAAGTATGTTCGACAGTAAAGTGGAGTGAACTATCTCACTTTCAGCGAGACTCACCTCGCGAGAAATAAAGTAGCCAAGTTAGTGGTCGCGACGAACGAACGGAATTGTACAATGGATGTGGTATTTTGTGAAAGTTTTTATAATTGGTGTTGCACCGAATTCGACTTCCTACGAAATGATTTATGTTCATGTGTAAATTTTGTGACATCGGCGTTTCATATTCTTTTACTGTTACTTTTGTTATGCGACTAGTTTGATAGCCTATACTATGTTTCAGTTTTGTGCTATTTTCGAAACTCAAAACCCATAAGTCTTATGGGGGCCATATACGCTACGAGAAATCGCTACGATCAGACTGTACAGTTAGAACGGTACAATTTATCGTACATGGCATACAAGCAAAAATCGGACGAAACTGTACAGTTTTATAAAATACATGTAGCGATTTATCGGATCCGTTTGAACTGTGCAGTCTGATCGTAGCGATTTCTCGTTGCGTATATGACCACCTTTATGGCGACATATTTAAATGACAAAAGGCGCGTTTTATTGAAAGCGAAGTGGAGCTTCTCAGACTACCAATCACAACGCATTGAAATTGTCAAACAACTCCTCCGCAAAACTCAATTCCTCTTCATTCGAAACGCACTCTAATTTGATTCAATTTCAATTGTGATTTAATCCAGTTCAATCCGGATAAAATTTAATAATGTAAAGTACAGCTGAAACCAAACTGCCGCATCAACACATTAGCACAGCGTTGTACTCCCATCAGTATGCGCACCTCGAATCCCAAATGCCGGTACGTCTGGCAATACTTATAGCAGTTTAGCGTGGACGGTATTGTATTACAGCCAACATTATGTGCATAGCCTTAGGGCAGCCTACGTGATCACCATTGAAAACCTACATTGTTCTATTAGAAACCATTGAGTGTTGACCTTTCGTTCGTCGGGTGATAAAATCTATATAGAAGGTGGTGAATAGTAAATGCTTTTTGTTCGTTTCGGGCATTGCATGCTGAATCACCTGATTGCCCTTCGGAGGGCACGTTAAGCCGTTGGTCCCGGTTACTTTCTAATGATAGTAGTCGTTACATGAGCCATGTCAGAGGCCTTTGGCGGCTCTATAACTCTGACACCAGGATTGGTCAGGTTGACCATCCACTCGATGAAGAAGAAGACTTGATTGACTGATGAAAAGTAGTGATGTATAAGGGTGTAATATAATTGACAAGCCCGTTAGCACAATGGTTTCTGAAAGCGGTAAGTTGTCAACCCAACGAAATACTGTCAACACCATTAAACTTAAGAACTAAGCTCTTAGAGGAAACTGATGCATGCATCTCCATCCTATACTGTACAAAACACAATCGTATAAAACAGTTCAATGTTAAAGCTTCCGGTGTCGAAACCAAAATAATTCCGCGAGTTGCCGAAACCAATATCTTGAGAGTGCAGCGAAGTTACGACACACACCCTCTCCTCTTTAAATCTTTGAGGATTTAAAAACTTCTTGCTGAACACAGAATGATACACCCTTGCAGCATTACATTTGTGTATTTTGGCAGAAAATTATGCGCAATTGTGTAACAAAAATGGTACAAATGTTAAGCTTAATTTGCGTTAATAAATTAAATAAGCAGTGTCAAAACACACTTAACTCTACTCATTAATAGAGCCAATGTTACTAATTCTAGGAATAAACTCTCCTGTTATAATGATTTGTTCAATTTCTAGATAAAGTAACTGTTAATATTTATTACTTTATTTTTGTACTTATAGCAGTTTAGCGTGGACGGTATTGTATTACAGCCAACATTATGTGCATAGCCTTAGGGCAGCCTACGTGATCACCATTGAAAACCTACATTGTTCTATTAGAAACCATTGAGTGTTGACCTTTCGTTCGTCGGGTGATAAAATCTATATAGAAGGTGGTGAATAGTAAATGCTTTTTGTTCGTTTCGGGCATTGCATGCTGAATCACCTGATTGCCCTTCGGAGGGCACGTTAAGCCGTTGGTCCCGGTTACTTTCTAATGATAGTAGTCGTTACATGAGCCATGTCAGAGGCCTTTGGCGGCTCTATAACTCTGACACCAGGATTGGTCAGGTTGACCATCCACTCGATGAAGAAGAAGACTTGATTGACTGATGAAAAGTAGTGATGTATAAGGGTGTAATATAATTGACAAGCCCGTTAGCACAATGGTTTCTGAAAGCGGTAAGTTGTCAACCCAACGAAATACTGTCAACACCATTAAACTTAAGAACTAAGCTCTTAGAGGAAACTGATGCATGCATCTCCATCCTATACTGTACAAAACACAATCGTATAAAACAGTTCAATGTTAAAGCTTCCGGTGTCGAAACCAAAATAATTCCGCGAGTTGCCGAAACCAATATCTTGAGAGTGCAGCGAAGTTACGACACACACCCTCTCCTCTTTAAATCTTTGAGGATTTAAAAACTTCTTGCTGAACACAGAATGATACACCCTTGCAGCATTACATTTGTGTATTTTGGCAGAAAATTATGCGCAATTGTGTAACAAAAATGGTACAAATGTTAAGCTTAATTTGCGTTAATAAATTAAATAAGCAGTGTCAAAACACACTTAACTCTACTCATTAATAGAGCCAATGTTACTAATTCTAGGAATAAACTCTCCTGTTATAATGATTTGTTCAATTTCTAGATAAAGTAACTGTTAATATTTATTACTTTATTTTTGTATACTATTTTCCTCAAATTCCCTTACCAACCCTACATGTATATGTACCGAGTCACGTGTTCCAAGAGATCCTTAACATTTTCAAAAGAAATCAACAAAAGCGAACTAGATTAGGCAATCGGCACCTTTCCTCCTTTTTGTGATGTAAGTAACACATTTGTACGGCGAGTCACGTGGACGGGACACTAGTGAGTTCCGACGAAGTTGTAACTGTGTTATATCTGTAGGAGGTATTTTATTTTTGAGTTATAGTAACTTTGGTACTGTAGTAAAAGTTTAACTACTTTATAAGACTATCCGCTAGGTACGGAATAAGATAGGGCGTCGTTAAAATAAAATTATACAATATATTTAATATTTACTTTGACCCCATATCACCTCAGAGACACTGAAGCTGAGCTACACTGTGGTAGCGACACTGAGGTTGCGGCATCAAACCTCTGATTGGATAGAACCTGGCAGCAGCAGCAGCAATCAATAGCTCTGATTGGCTGCAGCCTGACAGAATCACTACAGACAATATAAAAAACATAGCTTTGATTGCTGCAGCTTGATATTTCGCGGCGGCACTCTCCCTTAGGCTTAGGCTAGTCATGTCAAACATAACGGTTTGATTGACATTACTATAGTTTAAACTAGCTGTGTCCTGCAGTTTCAACCGCATTTTTTGCCTCACTGCTTACCGTTTAAACCTTCCCTGGATTACGACAAACATTTCAAAACCAAAATCAGCTAAATCGGCCCAGCATTTCTCGAGTTTTAGGGAGACAAACGAACCACGATTGATTTATATATATATGCACACGTTATGCAACAGTGTAAACTTTTACTACATAGCATATTGGTTTTAATTACGAAGTTTAGTTATAACTTGACGTTCCTAATGAAGTGAGACATCACATCGACGGGTCCTACGTATACTGGTGCAACTACATTTGCGCAACTTTACACGAGAGCGATCTAAACGTTCTAATGGTTGTAACTTTAACATTACTGAACATACATATTTGAAATTTTAAAATGTTATACTTGAATATTTTTGTAAAAAGACTGCATTCATAATTTTTAAATATTTTTCGTACTTTAGAAAATAGCTTCACTTGCATTCACGTTGAATGTTTTCCTTAAAATGTTACAACGCGTATACTGGTGTAAGTGGCACTTATACCAGTTTACACCGTTATTTTTTTCATTTAAATTTAACTTAATTAAATAATAAATCATTACTGAAAATATTGTTTGCTGTTTATTGATTAATACGGAAGCTAGTAATATTCACAATTTTTATTTTTTGTTCAACTTTTAACACTTACTTCAGTTTACATAGTTCTGCAGACTACTTGTACCAGTTATCCATGTTCATACTCATATTTTCATAGTTAAATTAATCAAAAATATTCAGAAATCAAATTGCTCCTAATCATTTTCACGTACAAATCAAAGAATAAACATCGTATAAAACTAAAACAATATTATTTTTGAGTCTCATAAGAACTCTAGTTAATCTTATTACCTACTCGTATTGGGTAGTATTCATAAATTCAGTTAGATTTATTACACAATAAGTTAAGTAAAGGCTTATTTTAAGTAGTGTTTAAAATAAGTATGTGCACTCGCCTGCCAAAACCGAGGTCCCGGGTTCAATTCCTGGGTCGAGCGAAAACATGTTTCCTACTTATCAAACACGGCTCGAGTGAGAGCAAGCTTGGTGATTATGCCTAATCCTCCTCACTGTACTAATATCAATAAGACGAGAGGCTTTTGTCCAGCAGTGGGACATTACAGGCTAATACTTTAATTTACTTTTAAAGTAATTAGTGACTTGATTATGTCACAAAAAAAACTAATTCTCACACAGAGTGAATGCTATCACCCTCGCTCTGCGCGTGGCCAACGACAAGAAATCTTTGAGTGATATTAACTAAATTTCCAAGCAGAGTCCATTTCCATTTCCATGAGGTAATTTTTTTGTTTTCTGAAGGTTGAAAGTAACTATAGTTTTATCATCCTTAGACGTTTGTCCATTTTTAGGGTTCCGTACCTAAAGGGTAAAAACGGGACCCTATTACTAAGACTTCGCTGTCCGTCCGTCCGTCTATCACCAGGCTGTATCTCACGAACGGTGATAGCTAGACAGTTTAAATTTTTACAGATGATGTATTTCTATTGCCGCTATAACAACAAATACGAAAAATAAAATAAAACAAATATTCAAGGGGGGCTCCCATACGAGAAACGTGATTTTTTACCGTTTTTTAAAGTACGAAACCCTCCGTGCGCGATTCCGGCTCGAACTTGGCCGCTTTTTTAGCTCCCAAGCTGTATTTTTTTCTTAATGCCATCTGTACGATTTCGTAAGAATCGAATGCGTGAAAATATTCACACTTATCTTTTTGTGGGATGTGGAATGAGAGATTAAAATGTTTTGTGACGATGCCTCTTTATTGCCGCAGCGTTTTATCCCTGCAATCGTTTTATCCCTGGTAAAAATTAAACATTTGTCAAAAGGCACAAAGTGACAAAAGTCTGTGACCAATCTAAATAGATTTTGCTCGTTTCTTTTCTAGTGTAATGAGACTTAAAGGGTGGGAACATCTTTACATAAGAGCAAACATTTTCTTTGGCAGACTGGGGTATCTTTACTGGGTGAATTGAATGTTTTCCCCTTTGATGACCTTCTACTATCCCTAAACCTTGTCCAAAGCCGTATTTACAAAATTAAAATTGATATACAAGGTATTTAGCAACATGACTATTTGCAGTTACACCAGTATTGTACGTGCGCGCGGTGACGTTCGCCGCACGCATACTGGTGTAACGATCACTTGCGCTCGAGCGCCGCGCAGATCGCAACTACGTACACTGGTGCAAGTGACTTACACCAGTGTTCACAGTTCTTTACCGAAAAATAGTGTTACTTGCACCAGTTTACATTTTTTTATCTCCGAAACTATATGATTTTTTAAATATTTTTTTTCAGAATATAAAAGTATGGCTTATTTATGTACAAATTATGCAAAAAAAATGGTTTAGGTATTTTGCTAGTTGCACCAGTATACGTAGGACCCGTCGACATATGAGATACACATGAGATAGTAAACTATTATTTCTTGATATCACAAAACCTCCTCCACACAAGCAAGCACAGAATCAAAGAGTTTTCTCTTTGTATTGATGTCTGTTAGCTGAATTACTGTAACGGGTAATCTAATAAGAGTCGGTCCAGACATTCAGTTCGTTTAACACAACAAACAAACATATTGTACGAGCGTTTACTTTATTTTGTTATGAGGATTGTTCTGAGAGACGATGGAGGAATGAGCAAAATAAAATTGGTGCTATACTTTTGTGAGTTTATCTGCAGTTGTTAATACGAGCATTGTCTGTACATACATGTGTACCTATAAAGTAAAGTAAAGTAAATATTAGCCTTAAATGTCTCACAGCTGGGCAAAGATCTCCCATCTCACCAAAGATATCGTGTTGTTGTCATAAGTAAATAAATGAAAAACGACGATTTAAGTTATTGGCATATAAGTATTAAAATACCTCTTTTATACCTCGTTAATATAACTATGTCACCATTTGACAATCACTCAGTCAAACGTCCCAGGATTCAGAGTAATAATGAAAAATATCATCTCGCCTCACCACAACACTCAGTCGATGCAGTGCAGATAAAATTGACGACCCAACTGAGGGTCTCAAACGGCCTCATTGAGTTTTATTGATGCCGAAGATGCGATGCGATGGTTTGATAGGACGGACCATTATCGGAGCCTAAATATTAGACAAACGGTGTATATACTATACAATTTATTTCTTTTTTGTTCTTTAAATGTGATGTGCAATTTTTGTGTATGGTATTTTATTTATATAAAGAACTTGAAGCGCCCGCGGTTTTGCCAGTCACTTTAGTTAAAATGAGAGTCAAATGTCTTGATTCAGTCCGACGATAGTTGTCGGTACAAACTCTTTAGTTTCTTTGTATACTCGCTTAATGCCAACGAGGCTTCACTGACTGAGGCATTAAAAGAATAAAACATTTGTTTTGTTCGGACTGACGGGATAAGCCCAGTAATTTTGAGAGGCATACGATTGAACAGATACAACTCAAAGAGTCCCATAAATATTATTAGTAGGTATATTTTTATTACGATTCACCAGTACTCACAGCTCTTATTTTAAATAAACGAATAGGGACCATATCGCGGTTATTGTATTGACAAAAGTACGTACCGGACCGAGTGGATCACACCACTGGTGGTCACGGGAAGACTGTGCCCTCTTCAAACTTTCTAAACCACAAAAAGTCAGAACAACCAAACATCCCAGAGCTTCCTATTTGGAATTTGGATAAAAACAAAGCAAAACCCGAAAGGCTATTGATAATCCTTTCTATTTCGTAAGAAGAGCTACGGAGGTTGGGTTACGGACAAATCGCACCCTTTCGTCCGTGTTTATTGCGGCCTCGCTATTCTACACCCAACACTATTCGCAGCACTTTGATTGAAAACACGATACTGCCGAAAAAATAAAATGGGGCTCAAATGTGTGTAAGTGTTGTCCGTCGCATATGTTCAGCTTTATATAGATTGTGGGTCAAATAGGAGTAGTTGATTGGGAGACGCGGTGTTATTGTCAGCTCTAACGGTGTGTTTCCTTCGAAGCGGAGCGGAACAGTGCGGAGCTCAATCGACCAATCACAACGTGTTTAAATTGATTACGCGTTGTGATTGGTTGATTGCGTTCCGCAAAGCTCCGCTCCGCTTTAATGGAATCGCAACTTAACGGTGCTAAGGTGCAGTTTAAAATATAACGAAATTTATAGTAGTAAGAAGTAAAGAAGTACTTAAATGTCTTTAATTAATACGTGACAAATAATTTTCGATAAACATAATTACTTTAACCATGTTGTTATGACCCTTGGTTCAGATTGATAAAATAACACAATATTAACATATTATTATGTAAAAAAACCCACCAATGACAAAGTACTTAGACAATTCCATAATTTTATTACCAAAATACCACTAATAAAAAAGTGGGTGATACCCAAATAGATATGACCTACAAAACCAGATAACACACACATAATTCTTTTTAATAAAGTAATTCACTTAAATAATAAGTCTGAGTGATAATTTTTTCATCGGCTAACGAGAGAACAGGGGAAATCTCCAGTAGGCGCGCGTTTATGGGAGGTTGAGGCGGCGCAATTTTCAGATTGGATTTTTACGACTTCACTCGACAAAAAGATAAAATGATAAACAAATGTTCAAAACCAGGAAATAAAATGGAATGTAAAATGAAAGTGAATCCTTAAATGGTGTTTTATTGCCTTAAAAATATTAAATGATGTTAAAGTTTTTATGAAATAAAAGGTCATATTAAAAAAATTATAGGCAGTCTTATGCTAAAATAGAACACTCCAAAAAAGAAATAGATTAACGCACACAAAAAACTGCGAATTATTCTACAAATTGACGAGTAATAAAAACATGTTACATTACACTGTGACTTTGATAAGACGACACGAATTTGTCTCACTCCAATCGAGTGTCCTTACCACCTACCTACCTACCTACCTACACCAACCTACCTACCTACACTTACCTTCTACCTACACCTACCTACCATCTACCTACACCCATATTATAGTAGGTACTAGTAATTTGAGACGAAACACAACTCCAATAATACGGGTCTGACTATTTCTTTTCCAAATATAAGACCATGGACCAACATATACAAGAGAAGTACGAACGAGGTATAAACGGTTCTATTCAACTCGCCAACCCGCAGCTTAAATACACTAGCTCAAGCAAAACGTCTAAACAACAGCACCGAATAAAAAAAGAATCACGTAAATCGGATGAGAAACCCCAGAGTAATCGGTGTATATACATAAAACAAAAAAAAATAAACAAAATAAAAAAAACTTGAGAGGTGTCAAGGAACACCCGGATAGAACGAAGTTTATTTATTATCAACAAAAATAATTGTCGCGACACCACACTGTTCAATGCGAAATAGAAAGACGAAACGAAAATATCTAGCTTGCTTTCTATAAGAGAGTGAGAGAGAGAGAGACATCTGTCCCTCTCTGGCCTAAAAAATGTCGTTACCATTTTTTCCGTCTAGCCCCCTTTCGCAATGCGTGATAAGGAACTTCGTTCCAAAAATCTCCTCTCCCGAGAACCTCCGCCTTCGGTGTTTGAAGTCGGTTAAAAATAACGAATGCCCAAAAGCAAATGCATTACCCAAATAAGCAGACAAACACCTCATCTCGCGAGTACTTCTCGAGTAGGTTCAATTCAATTCCACCTCGCTTCACAAGTATGAATGGGTAATTTTACAATTCACATTTTTTCAGCGCGCCGGATAGAGAACCAAATGTCTTTCTAAGCATCCTACCAATTTAATAATGCCATGTTGAACGCCCTCCGCGTACATACTCGTATTTATTTTTGAGATTTTTCCAAGTAATAACGTGTTATTGCTGTTTCAGTAGTGTATGTTTTGAATTGATATACTTGTGTGTTTTATTTTAAGATGTTGATATTGAACTGTTTTGGGCACAATTTTCCAAATGTCGAAATATCATAAAGACAATGGTGGCGATTCGGTGACACCCTTTTTAGTTTAGTTTTCACTAAAATAAGTTTATTCCTGCCAAACTAGATTTTGGTATTCGGACGGCTACACGATTAAACTAATTTGAAGTATTAAATTGATAAATTCTTATAATGTCCTAAAGTCTAGGCGTTTCGAATAACAATATGACCAAGAGTTCAGAACACAAACACTCGCACTCAGAGCCGTCAAATGCGTGATGAATGATGACTGATGAATGAGTGAATTTGTATGTAAAAGTAAAGTATTAACCTGTAATGTCCCACTGCTGGGCAAAGGCCTCTCATCTCACTGAAGACACTCAGTACAGTGAGGAGGATATGTAATGTGTGAAAAATTACGTCAATTAGTTCATTAATAATTCATTTTGAATACGTAAACAAACACAGAAATACGTTACTAATTTCATAAAACATATAATTTTCAAGCAATGAAAATTTTAATAAAATATAAAGAATTTTTCTATACCAAGTAAAAAATGTCCTGCAAATGGTGCGATGCGAGTCCCCGGGGAAATTAGTCCGACCGGTTAGGTAGTGTAACCTTAGTATTTGCCTAGAGTACCTAGGCACTGTAATTTTACTTAAAACCGAACCTAAGTACTTAGCGTAATGCCTTTTGGACGTGGACTAGGTAGAAGCTTGGTTAAAACTTTTTTTTATATACATATTATAATATAATAATGGACCTTGTAATATAATTAATAGATAATATATACATTCATAACATAAATTGAATGCGGTCTATTTATTAAGAAACAACTAAAAAATAAGCGGTATATAACACACAATATAGGTTATACATCAAAATTACAAATGGAATACATTTTTATCCCGAAATTCCCCCGGGAACGGGTACAAGGCGGGTGAAACCGCGGGGCGTGGATAGTCCGAAATAATGAACATTCAAAAATATAAAACATAAACAAAGAGCATCCGGAAACGTAGTTTCAATTCAAAACTGAATGCAAAATAAACGCAACATACTCATTACCAATTTTCTCTCTACACTCGAAAATTCCAAAAACCCATCGAAATACGGTCGGAATATTGAAGATTGCAGTTGAAATGTTAAATATAGAGCATAGATTATTTGTGGCAATAGTCGGTTGGATGTCACCCGCCCCAGCCGCAGATTAAACAAATATTACTGCTGGCGCGATATCGTGCACTTACCAACTGATAGACTTGACTGGCTGACAAAATATCTATCTAATATATAAAATTCTCGTGTCACGGGGTGCGTGGTTGAACTCCTCTGAAACGGCTCGACCGATTCTCATGAAATTTTGTGTGCATATCGAGTAGGTCTGAGAATCGGACATCTATTTTTCAACCCGAAATTCCCGCGGGAACGGGTACAATGCGAGTGAAGCCGCGGGGCGCAGCTAGTAAAACATAAAATAAATAAATACCCGGACTAGTTTACTCACGGTTGACAAAATATAAAAAAATAAAATAAATATTTGGACCCAAACTAAGCTCTAACCTTGTATTATGGAATCTAACTATAGGTTAGAGCTTAGTTTGGGTATTCATATAACGTAATTGTGGATGTATATGTAGATATACATCCACAATTACGTTATATGAATACAAGCAGCGCCTGCGTTGTGCCCGTTCCCGTGGGAATTTCAGGATGAAAAACAACCTTCCCGTTGAATGTGGCTATCCATTACATAAAGAATTTTTCATATCGGACCAGTAGTTCCTGAGATTAGCGCGTCCAAACAAACACACTAAAACTTCAAAACTGATTCACCGAAACCGAGTTCAGTTGATCGTGGTTCGAGATAGAAAAGATGATTTTGGATCTAAATTTTAGATTAAGTTCAATTAGAAAATAGGTAGAAAACTCAGCAAATTGTGTATCTAACTAATAAACTCGCTCACTTACCAAATAACAAATCGAATATGAAATCTAAAACATAAAATTATATTAAAAATGCAATACTTTCTACACGTTCATACTACACTGAAGCCAACAGCTTTCGGCGGTAATACCGTGCAATATCAATACCTACTGTGAGTAGAACCTGAGAAATGAGCGTCTAACCCCCCGGGGGTGGGTTCCCGGGGGGTCTAAGGGGGTCACCCCATCCGATATTATTGTAAATTCGCTGCAACCAATGGACAGCGATTAACCGCCAAATCTTCCCCGCTGTTGCAATCAATTAGAGAATTTATTCGATACTACGAGTGCCTCATGGCTTAAGGGTGTGATTTTGTAGAAGAGCAAATCAGTGCGTAGCTTATTCGAACAATGACAATGCGTTACGGAGAGGTTTTAACAATTTCAGTGCTTTGTGATTCAACGTTCCGCTCCGATATGCAAACACATCCTTGTCCGTTAAGAGGAAATGTTTGTCCGTGTGTTAATCTTCGGGTGTTAATAGATTTATTGTTTTCCGTCATTCACTATCATTGGTTAGACAATGCTGATGGAAGAAGACTGTTCACGAAAACTGAAAGAATTAATTCAGATCAATATTATGAACGCAATACCCGTTCCCGTAGAAATTTTGGGTTAAAATGTATCTCACGTCTTAAGAGTTTCATCAAAATCCATTCAGTAGTTTTACTTAAAAGGGTAACATAGTTTATACATCTTCACAAACTGTCATTCTCATCCTAAGGCTATGTTCAGATGGCTGAATATATTTTGTCCCGTCCATTTTCTACGTTCTACCGAACTAGACTGACGAGTACTCTCGCAACGCGCGTTAGCGCTCATCATCTGAACTCTCTTCAAATTTCATCGCGCGTTGACGCGCGTTGACGCGCGTTAACGCACGTTACATGTGAACATAGCCTAATAGGGATATACTAGATATATATTTGGTAGTAGTAGTAGTAGCACTATAAGCCTGTAATGTCCCACTGCTGGGCAAAGCCTTCTCGTCTCACTGAAGATATTAGTACAAATATATGAAAAAAAACAAGTGAATCCTAATAACATCACTATATTGTCAATGAAAACCAAATATTTATATTGGACATTATTTATTACGAGGTTTGAGAGGAAGTAAATGTTTAAACAAGGGATGTGTTAAATTCTATTTACATTGTCCAAATACACAAATAATCTGTTTATATGATTATTGTTTCATTTCAAGATTGGAAGTCGATTTCGTTACAAAAAGTTATTGTAAAAGGAATTTTATCGATAATTTTTTTGTATTTAAAACAAAATTGAATTGGGCCCGTGCCTTTTTGTAAAGAACATATTTTGTGGAAGCTTACCATTTGTATATATTTTTTATTCTTTAGGCGTCGCGTCGCTCTTATCGCTCTATGAAAAGAGAAGGTGGAGTCGAGGTGGAGTCGCTGCGGAGTCGAGGTGAGGGCTTTCTATCTTTCATTCAACTAACTCGTAAGTAAAAACATACATAGTTCATTTTAAAAACCATATGTACATTTATTTCAGAAAAAATATAAGGACATATCTAAACGAGACCAAACATTTTTTTTAAGTTATATCGGACTGGTGACGAGCTATGGCGCAGTATTTTATTGAGAATGGATTTGGAACAAATATTTGGAAAAAAGTTTTTGTTTATAATAAAGTTGTGTATTACCTAATTTTCCTTTCATGTGTCATGAGTCTATTGAGTTATTGGCCAGTCGAAAAAGTCAGCCATTACTCAAAGAATCCAAATGAAATGAGGTACATACTCATTTGGACCGACAAACACACAGCGCCAACGAAGTACTTTGGTACCACTCAAAAAAAATTCTTGATAAACAACTGTTCTTCAACCAACTGCTTCGTCACACGCAGGAGAAGCTTTTTTGGAGGCGACTTGACCAAGTTTGATGCAATCGCTTTCAATGGCCGTGCTTTGAGGAAAGGAGATTTGCCAAGGCAAAGATCTCCTCATCAGAAGTACATCTACGTCAACATGGAATCAGCTGACAACTTTCCTGTATGTGACCAAGAATTTGACAACTTTTTCAATTGGACCGCAACTTATAGACTAGACTCTGATATATATTGTGGTTACATCCTCATCAGAAACTCGAGTGGGCATATCATTGGGCCTAAAATTGAAATGAATTGGGGTAAAAAGAAAAAGAAATATCAACCAATCACTGAGGATTTCAAGGAAAAAACGAACGCTATAGCATGGTTTGCGACCAGTTGTGAAACAAGGAGTAACAGGCAAGAACTAGTTCAAGACCTGCAAAATAAATTAAGTGTTTACAAAAAACAGATTCATATATACGGGAAATGTGGGAAATTATCATGCCCAAGGGGAAACAGCACATATTGCTCAAACCAGTTGAAGCGCAAATACTTTTTCTATTTAGCGTTTGAGAATTCTTTGGTTCCTGATTATGTGACCGAAAAAGTGTTAACCGCTTTGGAAAGTAATGTGGTTCCAATTGTTTATGGAGGAGCTAATTATAGCAGGTTAGTTACTAAATTTTTGATATATTCGGCAAAAAGAGATGGAGAGATGATCTCGGTCGATTCGATCGTATTGGTCTCATTTGGCCCAAAAAAAATAAAATTAGGAAGATATTCACAGAAACCTTTGCCCAGGAATAGAACTTCTCATTGAATTAACATATAAGTTTATAAACCATAACATAAGAAGTAAAATAAAATCGCCGGTATAAAAACGGGTGGTCCGATTTTTGCCAAGCTAGATCACCGCAAGGAAACTGGCTTTCTAATGAATACAAACCGCATCGAAATCGGTCCATCCGTTAAAGAGCTATAATGTCACAGACACAAATTCTCCTCTTTTGCGTCAGTGGTTTAAAGTTATTGGACCAGGCGATGTTCCAATTTGGAGTAATGCTTTTGAGGCATTGTTCCAAAATTGATAAAGCAATTTTGCTAATGAAATATCTGAAAAAAGATTATATGAAGACAAGTGTGAAAAACATATCGGGAAGTCTATGAATGTTTTCAAACAATGAACTCTCCTATTTCAGGTTCCTGCCACCCGGTTCTTACTTGGACGCCCGAAGGTTAACCACGACCGCTCTAGCAGCCTCTATCAACACCATAATGAGCTCACCAGAACTTTACCACTTATTCTTTACGTGGAAAGGATCGTACCAATACTCAGACCCGACTACAAAAGAAAACGTATGCGCCTTGTGTTCAGCTTTGAACGATAGACAGAAAGTGGAAACATACTCTGTGTACAAATCGTTTAGAAAATGGTGGTTGCCTTTGTATGAAGAAAGATGCGAAGCTTTTAATTCTGTTTCTTACGAGAGTTTAAATTATAACTATCATGACTTTGACAGTGACTGATTACAAGCAAAGACAACTTCTTCTTTTATTGAGGAAAGGTCCAGTGATGAGGTTAGAATAGTTTCCTTTTTCCTTTACCTCTTTAGATACGACTCCGGATGAAAACTCGAACACATGAGAGCACGTAGAGTGAGAATAGTTTTGTAATTATATCAAGAATTTCCAAAAAGAGTGAAAAAAAATTAAGAAACAAAAGCAAGACCAGTAAACCATTAGACCCATAGTAGAGTGTAGTTTTTTTTTTTCAAAATGATTTCGGTGGTCTAGTTAGTATGTGCCCTCGCCTGCCAAGACTGAGTTCTCGGGTTCAAACCCCAGGTCGAACGAAAACATGTTTCCTGCTTTTCAACATGGCTCATTTGAGATCATCAACCCGCGTCAGTGATTATGCCTGATCCTCCTCACTGTACTGATATCTTCAGTGAGATTAGTAGAAGCCTTTGCCCAGCTGTGGGACATTACAGGATAATACTTACTTTGCTTTTGTATAGATATTGAATATACTTGTAAAAATATAATTATTGACTTTTTTATGTTATTTTATTTTAATATTTCTTTGTGATTAAGTTATTATTTTATGTGATGAAACACGTCATATTTTTAGGCATTAAATAGTGTATAAGTTACGCATGGTGAGTCAGATATTTCGGATATGGATTGGATACGGATAATGGAATGATTATTTTACCGGACACGGATTCGGATACAGATATTAAATTATTTCGGATTATCCGTTAGTTTCGGATAATTTCGGTTACGGATGTTAAATTTGTAAGGAACTGAACTGAAAAAAATATACAATGCGTGCGGCTTGTGTGTCGACTGCGTCCGGCCGTGTCATAACGTGTCTCAATTAGGCTCCGCCCCTATCCAATATTATCCGAAACACTTCGGTTACGGATACGGATATTTTTTTATATAGGATATCCGATAGTTTCCCTTACGTTAATGGGCTCCCTAACATCCCTGGTCACCTATATAGAGAGTGCATTTAGGTATTAGTTTAGAGATAACTTTTAATGTATCTTTCACTGGTTATCTATACTTACTTTAATAAATCTGAAGAGTTTTTTGTATGTTTGAACGCTTATCTTGGAAACTACCCATCCGAATTCAATAATTCTTTTTGTAATAGATAGACACATTCAACAAAAAGGTTATAAGCTATTGTTTATCCTGAAATTCCCATAAGAACGATCACATCGCGAATAAACCTGCTAGACGCTGCTTGTAAAGAAATAAATAGACTGACTAAAGTCATTATTATTGACTAGCAGCGCCCCGCGGTTTTACCCGCGTTGTGCCCGTTCCCGTGGGAATTTCGGGATAAAATGTAGCCTATAGCCTTCCTCGATAAATAGACTATCTAACAGTGAAAGAATTATTCAAATCGGTTCATTAGTTTCTGAGATTAGCGCGTTTAAACAAACAAACAAACAAACAAAACAAACTCTTCAGCTTTATAATATTAGTATAGATTGCTTTGAAAAACTGTCGTTTGAATGTTTATGGAGTAGTTAATTAAGGCAGGTGAGAAAACTAATTAATTTTGCAATCAAGATAAGTTTAAGTAAAGTAGTTCGAGTAGGTTAGTGGTAACTCTAGTGTCGGAGTTTTTAAACCCGAAACCCTAGTTAAACTATCACGATATGAACACATTTTAAACACTAATCTAGACGGGACTTAGGGTGCTTTCAAATTATGCGTTTCGTGTCGGACCGCTGCGGTGCCGAAGCGGTGCGTTTGTCGTGTTGTGAACGTACGATCGTGTGTTTTCATACAAAACGAGCCGTGCGGCAACAGTGCGTACTAAAAATATTTCGCGGTACCGACGCCGCAGTGTTGCCGCACGGCTCGTTTTGTATGAAAACACACGATCGTACGTTCACAACACGACAAACGCACCGCTTCGGCACCGCAGCGGTCCGACACGAAACGCATAATTTGAAAGCACCCTTTATCGCGAATAAAACATTTAATGCAAACCTCAACGTTTCGGTCGTTGCGCCCCTTCAACCAAATAGTGTAAACAACACTCGCAATCCAGTACCCTTGTGAATACGGCCGTTATGACACGACCGAAACGTTGAGGTATGTCCCGTCTAGATTAGTATTTACAATCCGAAACCCTAGGTTTTTAAATTCTCTTCTTCACTAACAATTTTCCAGTCTACCTATGCACATATCGAACTTACTGCTTCTCAGTCATCTTGTATTTCAGGCAATCTGCTCCTTAGTCAATTAACATTTCAAGCAAGCTTCGCTCGGTTAGAGCATACAGCCTTCTTTGGAATCTTGCGCAACTCGATCAAGAGCGCTTTCCGTTAAATGTGGCTATCTAGTACAAAAAGAATTACTCAAATCGGACTGCTAATTCCTGAGATTAGCTCGAATATACAAGTAAACAAACAAAAAAACTTACAAATTTTACCTCTTCATAAAATGGGTTATTTTTTATAGTTCATTATGGTAGGTACACACCAATTTAATTTACAGCGGTAAATGAGAATCGATAAAACCATAATAAACGTTTCATTGAATGATACGCGAGCAGTATGAACTAGAAGCCTTATTACCAATACGTTGTAGTAGTTTTCTTTGATTTTGCTCTCAGTTTTTCTACAATCAATGTTTGACGTGACTTAAAAACTTTATTATAAACGTATATCTCTTCTACTGGTTTCGTGAAAGTTGAATATAGTTATTATACTTGAATAATAAAATGTTGGGTAAGTGTTGCATTGTGTTTTCATACTTACCTATTTTTTATACCACAGCGCACCCGCTCCCGTAGGAAATACAGGATAAATAGTATCCTATATCCAATTTTCAGCCAAAACGGTTCAGCCGTTCTCGAGTTATAAATAGTGTAAAGAACACGACTTTCTTTTATATATACATATAAGACAGAACAAACAGAATAAATACCTAGAAAATAAGAAAATAACGCGCGGTAATCTACTTCTTCTTCTTCATCGAGTGGATGGTCAATCTGACCAATCCTGGTGTCAGAGTTATTGAGCCGCCAAAGGCCTCTGACATGGCTCAAGTAACGACTACTATCTACTCAATTTTATACATTGACTTTATATTAAACTAGCCGCACCCCGCAGTTTTACCCGTGTTGTACGATTTCCCGTGGTAATTTCAGGATAAAATGTATCCCATGTGTTATTCGGATGTATCACCTATATTACTGTAAAGTTCAATAAAAATCAGTTGAGTAGTTTTTCCGTGAGAGAGTCATTAATTTCATTTCGAGTAGGTTAATAGCAACCGAACATGTAACAAACATATGTACATCCATACATCCATCGTAATTTCGCATAACTTTCGCATTTATAATAGTAGGATTGCACAAATATAACTACGTAAATATATTCTCCTAAGGTTCCACTTGATCAAGTGATCATGAATGTACCAATTCAAAGTTAAGTTTCCGGTTTTTGTTTTCAGCACTGAAAGTAATGCAAAACTATATCCAAATCTAATCTTGTTAAACTTGAAGAGTTAAAGAATAATATGAAAAAACCTAGAAGGATAGACTATGGTGCAAAGTATACCAGCAAAGTTAGAAGCTCATCAGCAATATCAGCAATCGACTAACAAATCCATGAGGGCCAAAACCTTTTCCGCATTAATTCTGCTCATATGTATCATATATTTCCACTTCTGGTTCCAGTTATTACTATCTCCTGAAATAACTATTAAATATCCAATAAAAGATAACCTAAAAGAAAAAGTACCCCATGTTAACAAATTAATGTATTCCAACGACAATGTCATAAACAAAATCAAATATCTTAAATACATACTGCTTTGGACTGATAAAGACAAAGCTCCGTTGAATTATTTAGGAAATAAGTATGTAAAATTTGTTGTTAACAACTGCCCAGTGAAGAACTGCTACGTCACGGATAATAGAAACTATTTTAACGGTGACTTGACCAAATTTGATGCGATCGCCTTCAACGGCCGCGGTATGAGAACAAACGATTTGCCAAAACAAAGATCACCCCATCAAAAATACATATATTTCAACATGGAATCATCAGCTTACTACCCTGTATGTGATGAAAAGTTTGATAACTTTTTCAACTGGACCGCGACTTACAAACTGGACTCCGATATTTACTTCGGCTACATCTTGATAAAGAACGCCAGTGGACATGTGGTTGGACCTAAGAAGGGCATGAAATGGGAGAAAGATTACCCAAACATTAAAAACGAAACGACTTATAAATTTGGTGCGGCGGCGTGGTTTGCATCCCGATGTAATACTTCAAATAAAAGAGAAATTGTGGTTTCCAAACTTTCTCAAATACTAAAAAAACATGGAGAGCTCGTAGATGTTTATGGCAATTGTGGACTCCTCACATGTCCTAAAGACAGTGATGAATGCGACTTTTTGTTAAAAACTTTTTACTACTTCTATCTGTCTTTTGAAAATTCTTTTGATGAAGATTATGTGACGGAGAAACTGTTAACTGCTTTATCTAATGATGTAGTTCCTATCGTTTATGGAGGTGCAGATTACAGCAGGTAAGAAATTGTGATGCTTCGCAGATTTAAAACATTTAAATAAGTAGTGATACCATGGCAAGGTTAGATGCCCTCTTTGCTTAGGTCTTTGCTTAATTTCACAAAAGTGCATCTATTTTTACAGATTCCTTCCACCTGGATCGTACTTGGATGCTCGGAAGATGAATGCTAGCGCTCTTGCAGCCACTATGATCAACACCATGAGCTCGCCGGAACTGTACCAGTCGTACTTCAGATGGAAAGGATTATACGAATATTCAGACCCGACTGCCAAAGAAAATATTTGCGGGGTTTGCGCAGCGTTAAACGATAAAGGAATGTTTGAAAAATACAGTGTTAAGAAAGAATTTAGAAAATGGTGGCGCCCTAACTATTTTAAATACAGATGTTAAGCATTTATAGATCAAAATGATAACATAGCGAGTTTACTGTTGGTTGTTTAAATGTACATTACATTATTAAATATTATAGTAGATTTTTTCTTTTTGTTTGGTTAAGGTTACTGTTAGTACGGTGAGCTACTGTCTAAATATATATTCAAATTAAATTATATTTTCATCAATCGTGATCTACACACAAGACCTATATTGTCCGCATGCAACTGCCTAGTTATTTGGCAGCTGCAGTAATTTGCCAAATGCAGCCGACTGCCGGATTCTTCGCACTGTATCTGTCAATGCATGTTGCATGCAGTGAACGACTTACTTAACGAACGTATTCGTTTACCACTATGAAAAAAATCAATACGAGTGAAACCACAAGAGGTTGCTTAGTACGTTAGTCATAAATGAATCAAATTCATTAGCAGTAAATTCATTAGAAGCAGATTTAAGTTTTGATTACTTCGATACGTTTGAATTTACAAAGTAAGGTCTATACACCCTTTTTAAATCTTAATTTTTATTATTGCGATTGTACTTTTCGGTTTATTAGTGAATTTTAATGAGTGATTACAGTAAGTTGCTTGCTGCTATAGTGCAAAGAATATATTCAGCCGCATTGAGCACAGGACTGCAACTGTCAAATAATAAGATGTCTGCAGTCGGCAGACAACCCAATGTAAAGACTAAAGACCGAAGTTGATTGAAACAAAATCGGCGACTGTATGAGCGAACTTGCTAGTGTGAGTGTGTCATTAAGCGCTTGTTGACATTGAGCGAGTTACGGTGTCATTTGACGTCATCGATACGTTTTACATACCGTAAACCCGTGTTATTTGGGCCGGAGTCCCGTGATATTCGGGACACTCAAACAGCCTTATTACAAAAAGCGGTTTATCTAAAAACCCTGGTTTAAACTTCTTTAAACCATGGTCTAAACAAAAATGGTATTACAAATCATGGTTTTGCGATAAACCATTGACTAAATTATGGTTTAACGCTAAACCTCGGCGACCCCTAGTTTAGCGATGGTCTAAATCGGATACCTATGTCAAAATTGTCAAAGGTGTTGTCAAAGTTTCTCTTTTAGTATAAATCAAATCATCTTTTTCATTGTGTTGTGTTGTTTTAACTTGAAAATGGATATTAACATGATCGATTTAATTGATATTGAGGATATTGAAGCTGCTGAGTTGTTGGAAGTGCCACGCCGACACAACAGAAATCGTGTTTGAGTCAATCCCATCATCAAATTATCCGGTGAAGATTTCAGGCAAAAGTATAGGTTTAATAAACGTTATGCAATGAAAATAGTGGACTTAGTAAGAGAAGATTTAACTAGAGATGCTCGAGGATGCCCTGTGTCTCCCGAAATACAAGTGTGTTGCGCATTACGAAGCTGGGCTCCATTACTACATACTGCAACACCTCAAGAGGAGCGGTACAACAATGCTCACATTAGCACCAGAAATACAGTGGAAACATGGTTTGGGCTGTGGAAGCAGAGGTTCCGCTGTTTATTAAGAGGCCTTTACTGCAACATTGAAACTGCAAAAACAACAATTGTAGCATGTGCTGTATTGCACAATATTGCCATAGATATGAAGGAAAGTGTGTTTCATAGTGGGTTTGATAACAATGAAGCCAACACACAAACACCTGCAGCAGTAGTTTTACCAGTGGAAAACAATGTACGTGGAAATATAAGAAGATTCATTCAGACGGCAATTCATTGAAAGACACTTTTAATTAAAATAATATATTTTAAACCTTAAATTTAAAAAATGTTATATAAAATTATTCTAATAAATTAATCTAAATCCTTTTTTTGTAATAATTTTATTTCTAGTTCTAGTTTTTTAATTTTTAATTCGGCAATTCTAATATTAAACTGGTGCTCAACGTTTCTCGGCACTCCAATTCTCAGATCGTTTTCTTTTTTGTTGGTCCATCACAAATTATTCAAATTAATAAACCAAGTACCAATTAAACAATTAATAAAACGAAGAGCTAGGCAATTTTATGACTTTTGTGCTTTGTTTACCTAGCAATGGTTTTGTGTTACTATGGTTTCAAATAACGCGCGCGAAAATGTAACGTTTCGATACACGTACTTAGATATATTTCGAGAAATGATACGACATTAAGAAATATGCTTTTAAACCTAAACAAAACTGCAATCGACGAAATAACTAAATAATGTTTATATCCATGTAAAATAAGCAGGTCTCAATATTTATACTACTCCATAATCATTAGCGTATTATCAAAACTTTTTGTTTTCTGGGGATACGGAACGTTGCAATAGAATGACATCATGATGAAGAATGATACTTGTATTAATCTGTGGTTGTTAGCTAAACAATGGTTCAAATGACGGTACTAAGAAGACCACGGTTTTATGAAGTTTTGTAATACGAACAAATTTAGACCATGGTTCTGCAGATAAGCCTGGACTTGATAGTACAGGTTTAAACCAAGGTCTATTGAGTTTTTTGTAATAAGACTGTTTCAGTCTTATTACAAAAAACTCAATAGACCTTGGTTTAAAAAATTTAAATTTTTAAATGTTTATCTTCATTTGGTAATTTTTTTTTCTTATAGTAAGAAAATAAAATCTATCCTGGCGAATACAATATTTATCGACGGTTGCGACAATGTCACATTTAAGTTTATATTGCCATCAGCAATGTAAATAAACGTTATAAGTAATGGTGTAATGGTGTTTTTTGTTAATTTTTAATGGTCTAAAACTTTCATTTATATCCCAAAAACTATTTCAGTTAGAATAATATTATTAAGACCAACAAAAAGTTGCGTTATTCAAGAATAAACCGCGATGATTTGTTAGTTGGTTTAGATTGTTATTGTTTTTCCAAGTTTATTTACAACGGTGATATTTGGGACAGCTTTTGGTGTTATTTAGGACAATCATTGTGTGATGTGATGATAAAGATAATAATAAAAAATATAGATTTAGTTATGAAGATAACAGTGTTATTTTTAACCCCCGACCCAAAAGAGGTATAATACGTTTAACGTCGATGACTGTGTTTGTGTGTTTCTGTATGTGGTACCGTAGCCGTCAAACGGATAGACCGATTTCGATACACTTTTTGAAAGCCTGTTTTCTTAGTTCAGCGGTGGTTTTTATTTAGTTGAGCCGTTTTTGCGTAGGAGGGTTTTATATTTTTAATTATTTTTTTAATTAAAAAAAATCTTGATATTTGTACAAAATCCGAAAGATTTTTTGCTGTGATGATTTTAAATGGTGCCCTTCCTACATCTTTGAACTTACTTTATTTAAATAACACACCTTGCCGGGTTATTAGGGACATACATTATATTTGCTATTTTCTGGAAAATGCCTGCACATTTTTCTACAATTCGCTAAGTGTTGAAAGCCACACAAGCGATGCCATTATTAGATTTAAATCAAGCATTTATACACACATCACATCATTTACATTTTGTATTTGGATTGACGAGAAATTACATTTTGTATTTGGAAAATGTCCCGAATAACACCGGTTTACGGTACCTATTTAATTATTTGATAGCCGGGTCATTTTAGACATAAAAATAGTGATCAAATAAAGAAAATTCCGACAGAGCCAAATCTTCGTAGAGACCTTAGGTTTACCACAAGGAATAAAGTGTCAAAAGTCCCCATCAATCCCATGTGAGCTTCGGGACTTATTCGGGGCCCAATGTCAAAATTATAGGTTTTTTGGATTTTTCTCGAAAACGGTAAGTTTTATCGAAAAAGTACCTGAGAAAATAAAAAAGCTTATAAAATTCTCTATAACTTTAACTCTATCCACTTTTTCCATATTCCCAACCGTTATTGAACTACACGCTCCAGAAATGTAAAAATTAAGGACCTCGGACAGGTACTATGGAGCCTGCCCCAATGCTCAACAGTGACATGACCTATGTCATTTGAAAGGTCTTGAAGAGTTGTACAAGTTACTCCTAGACAGTTATATCGAATTCGATGGCCAACTCGGTGTTTTCGACCACCGAAGAATTACCACTGGAGGTGCTGTGGAGCCTGGACGGAATGCTCAACAGTGACATGACTTACGCATTTGAAAGCTCTTACAAGTCACTTTTTGATAGTTATGTCGAAATCGACGCCAAACTCGGTGTTTTCGACCACCGAAGAAAAAACACTAGGTGTATGTGCACTAATGTGCAGTTGACACTGATCGTATTGCTCAACAGTGACATGACTAATGTCATTTGAAAGCTCTCACAAGGCACTCCTTGACAGTTATATCGAAATCGACGGCCAACTCGGTGTTTTCGACCACCGAAGTATCGACACTGATCGTATTGCTCAACAGTGACATGACACATATCATTTGAAAGCTCATAAAGAGTTTTATAAGTCACTCTTTGATAGCTATATCGAAATCGCCGTCCAACTTAGTGTTTTCGACCACGGAAGAATGGAGTTGGGCAATGCTATACCGAAGTATCGACCCTGATCCTAATGCTTAACAGTGACATGACCTATGTCATTTGAAAGCTCTTGAAGAGTTGTACGAGTCACTCTTTGACAGTTATATCGAAATCGACCGCCAACGCGGTGTTTTCGACCACCGAAGATCGACACTAGGTGTATGTGCAGTTGACCTTGATGGTATTGCTCAACAGTGACATAACTTATGTCATTTGAAAGCCCCTGAAGAGTTGTCCAAGTCACTCCTTGACACTTATATCGAAATCGACCGCCAATTCGGTGTTTTCGACCACCGAAGAATGGAATTTTCTCAAGGTCCTTTATTAACTAATGTGTACATATATTTTTTTATTTTTGGTCAAAAACACCGAGTTAGCCGTCGATTTCGATATAAATGTCAAGGAGTGACTTGGACAACTCTTCAGGGGCTTTCAAATGACATAAGTTATGTCACTGTTGAGCAATACCATCAAGGTCAACTGCACATACACCTAGTGTCGATCTTCGGTGGTCGAAAACACCGCGTTGGCGGTCGATTTCGATATAAATGTCAAGGAGTGACTTGGACAACTCTTCAGGGGCTTTCAAATGACATAAGTTATGTCACTGTTGAGTAATACCATCAAGGTCAACTGCACATACACCTAGTGTCGATCTTCGATGGTCGAAAACGCCGCGTTGGCGGTCGATTTCGATATAAGTGTCAAAGAGTGACTTGTACAACTCTTCAAGAGCTTTCAAATGACATAGATCATGTCACTTTTGAGCATTAGGATCAGCGCCGATACTTCGGTATAGCATAGCCCAACTCCATTCTTCGGTGGTCGAAAACACTAAGTTGGACGGCGATTTCGATGTAACTATCAAAGAGTGACTTATAAAACTCTTTATGAGCTTTCAAATGATATGTGTCATGTCACTGTTGAGCAATACGATCAGTGTCGATACTTCGGTGGTCGAAAACACCGAGTTGGCCGTCGATTTCGATATAACTGTCAAGGAGTGCCTTGTGAGAGCTTTCAAATGACATTAGTCATGTCACTGTTGAGCAATACGATCAGTGTCAACTGCACATTAGTGCACATACACCTAGTGTTTTTTCTTCGGTGGTCGAAAACACCGAGTTTGGCGTCGATTTCGACATAACTATCAAAAAGTGACTTGTAAGAGCTTTCAAATGCGTAAGTCATGTCACTGTTGAGCATTCCGTCCAGGCTCCACAGCACCTCCAGTGGTAATTCTTCGGTGGTCGAAAACACCGAGTTGGCCATCGAATTCGATATAACTGTCTAGGAGTAACTTGTACAACTCTTCAAGACCTTTCAAATGACATAGGTCATGTCACTGTTGAGCATTGGGGCAGGCTCCATAGTACCTGCCCGAGGTCCTTAATTTTTACATTTCTGGAGCGTGTATTTCAATAACGGTTGGGAATATGGAAAAAGTGGATAGAGTTAAAGTTATAGAGAATTTTATAAGCTTTTTTATTTTCTCAGGTACTTTTTCGATAAAACTTACCGTTTTCGAGAAAAAACCAAAAAACCTATAATTTTGACATTGGGCCCCGAATAAGTCCCGAAGCTCACATGGGATTGATGGGGACTTTTGACACTTTATTCCTTGTGGTAAACCTAAGGTCTCTACGAAGATTTGGCTCTGTCGGAATTTTCTTTATTTCAATTGTCTAAAATGACCCGGCTATTGAGTGACGTATTTGATAATTCATATTTACTGTCTAACTTCATAAATAAACATAAATTGAATTGTTTTTAGTGGATAAAATGTACTTTTATCCACTCGAATGCATGTGTATTTTATCTATACATAGTTGAAGCGACGCAACAATAGTTGTTATCAGTATAGTTGTAATTTGGGTTTGCTAATATATAGACGCGTGGTCTCGCTACAAACATTGGTTTTCTTATCACTATTATGTTGAGGATATTGAACTGAATTTTTGGACGAAGAGATGTGTTAAAAAACATATTATGCATATAGGAACAGAATAAATTTAACGTTGAACATAATGGGTAAGTATTTTTATTTACATTAAAGTACTGGTTTTTTAAGTGTAAGCGAACACTACTCATTTTTAATTGAAACTACTTTACGGATATACTTTGCTTATATTTTACACTAGCAGCGCCCCGCGGTTTTACCCGCGTTGTGTCCATTCCTGTGGGAATTTCGGGATGAAAAATAACCTATGTTACTCGTGGATAATGTATCTTTCGAATGGTGAAAGAATTTTTAAAAACGGTCCAGTAGTTTTGAGCCTATTCATTACTACCAAACAAACAAAGTTTTCCTCTTAAAATATTAGGGTAGATTATTATCTGACGTTTCGGCCCCTTTACAGCTTCCTGTAAAGGTTGGATAAAAATGTAAAATAAAAGCAAAATGTATCCGTAAACGTAGTTCCAATTCACATTAAAGTAGGTATTTAAACGTAACATTAAATACTAATTGGTCATAGGTAATGAAATATATTTTTATCGTTGTTTTCTATTTGACGTTGTTTTTATTGTATTTAATAAACTTTGATTATAATAATATCAATAAATTAATTGCTTACTTAATATTTATATGAAACAAAAGAAATTGTTTCATTTGTGATGTATTTGAAGAAGGAATTAATTTTAACGATAGTTACAAACTTAATTAATTCAGCATTCGAGTGGGGGGAGGCCTTTGCCTACCAGTGGCATGATACGGGCTAACTGAAGTAGAGGTAGTACAAATATATTTGAACTTATTTGTAAGAGACCGATGTTCATAATCATCTCAATAAAGGATTTGCCACACTGAATGCTTTAAACCTCAAGTTATTTTTCTTAAATTTTCAGCAATGAAGAACATTTACGTTCTGCAACACAGTTAAAATTTGGAAAACACTTAACGAATATTGGTCTAATTATTATTATGACACAACCATTTCATCATGTCGCAAAACTTATCAAATTGTCTTCAAAGAAACTATTGGAGAAAAATAACCGGAAAGAATATTCTGTGTTTAATGATCTTCGTGATTTTTGTGTTCGTTCTACATTGGTGTCAAGTAATATTAACACCAAATTTAACTACAAAGTATTTTATAAAAATTGACAACTCAAGTCAAGTATACACGGTAACAAATGTGTCTGAGAGTAGACCTTTAGAAAAGAAACTAGAGAAATTATCGGAGAGAACTGAAAATCTCAAATACATATTAGTTTGGACCAGTAAATTAGTAGCTCCTCTATCATTTTTAGGAGAAAAACAGAATAAATTCATCTTAAAGAACTGTTCTGTGACTAATTGCTACGTTACAGATGACAGAAACTATTTTGGAGGCGACTTGACCAAGTTTCATGCAGTCGCTTTCAATGGCCGCGGTATGAAGAAGGGAGATTTACCAAAACAAAGATCTCCTCATCAGAAGTACATCTTTTTCAACATGGAATCAGCTGACATATATCCAGTATGTGACGAAGAATTTGACAACTTCTTCAATTGGACCGCGACTTATAAACTGGATTCTGATCTTCCATTTGGATACATTCAGATTAAAGATGCTATTGGAAATGTCATTGGTCCAAAAAAGGGAATGAAATGGCAGACAGATTATCCTGAAATAGATGAAGATGTTGCTATTAAGTTGGGTAATAAAAGTTTGGTTGCTGCATGGTTTGTCTCTCATTGTAGTACTAGGAGTAAACGAGAATGGTTTACTATAAATTTGAACAAGGAGTTACGTACTTATAATAGCAAAGTTGATATTTATGGTACATGTGGTCCTTTATCATGTCCAAGAAACAAAAGTATCGACTGCTATAGGAAGCTAGAGAATGACTATTATTTCTACTTATCATTTGAAAATTCTTTCGCTATAGATTATGTGACTGAAAAACTGTTAAATGCTTTGAACCATAACGTTGTTCCCATTGTTTATGGAGGCGCAGATTACACCAGGTGAGATAACTCATGTTTACCTCCTATGTTTATCTCCTAAGCCGTGGCTCATTTACAAAATACCTGACGTCACCTGTACAGTCATTCAATGGAAACATTTATCGCTTTTGTACTATACATACTTTACATTGTACAATTTTAAAATACTATAAGGTGTATGCTAGTATATAAATTTCAATATAGTAAAGTTCTTACTCGTACCATGTTTAACATGTTTTAGGCTGACTATACTTGCTTTTAAAAACCTATACATATTGGTTTCTCTTAATACCTTCGTTTTCTGTGACCACGGTTCCTGTAAAGAGACCGAAACGTCCGATAAAATTGTAAAATAAAAGCGAAGTGTATCCGTAAACGTAGCTTCAATTCAAATACTAATACGAAGGGTTTCCGGGACCTTTCCTCATCAGGATACTACCATTTCGTTTCTACCTGAATTCAACAAACAGACATAATAATTGATTGTGAGAATTGAGTGTAATTGACCTTTATTCATATAAATTACAACGCGCTGCACTTTTAATCAATACCAGCAAACAGATATCTATACTGAAATGCTTTCAAGTGTAATTTTAATAGATACGAGTATACCACCTTCATGATTCTATGATAAGGACTACGATAAGCAGAGTATATATCTTTTTCACGATATTACTATTAACTATCTGTTCTCCTCGGTTTTATCCCCACTGTCAATAGGTGGCGCTAGAATACAATTAGGAATTCGTTATCTTTTTTTTCACATTTGATGGGGTTGCGTCTATATATATATTAAAGTTGTTGGCGACGACGTCTAGGTGTCAATTATATATTCTTATACAGTAGTTGTGTGTATATGAAGTAGCATCAGTGACTTAGATTCCATATTAGAAGCATAGAGCTTACTTTGGGTCTAATTAACCGTGTATGAATTTGTCCGGGTATATTATTATTATTTTATTTAGATTGCTGGGAGATTTTTCACATTTTATGACTTTAAATATTAGTACAGACAATGTATACCAAAAAGTTCTTGATAGACAGACTGACAGACAAACAGACAACGAAGTAATCCTTTAAATTAAGGATACGATTTTTTCCATTTGAGGTACGGGAACTTTTAAATACTTTAATATACTATGTATATAGAGGTATATAGTTGAGGTTGTGGCTTATCTTAATCTACGGGACCTCCACTATTACATCTTCATCTCATTTGCACCCATATGGTCTTTGCGTGTTAAGAAATGGATATAAAGACGCCATAAAATAAGGACATAGATACAATGACGTCACGCACGGCGTTGGTGTTGGCACCAGAGCGTTAGATGAAAAATGACCCTCATTTTTACGTAGCCTCGCTGCCCCACAGCTGGGAAAAAGTCTCCCCCAATTCCTTTCATGTCTCTCTTTCCAGTACCAACTTCTTCCACTCCTTATTCGTCTAACTCTTTTCGCCTTCGAGTCGGACCATTCGAACGGCCGACCTGAGGGCCAGCGGGCACTCCCGAATTCCCATTCCGAGATGACTTAATCAACGTATATTGTGTTACATTGATAATTGCTTAAAATTTATCTATACGGGATATTTGTATCCTGTCATGCCATAGTATATCATTGAAATTAAAAAAAAACTCAGTACCATAACAAATGGACAGACAATATTGTCCTTTTTTAATAAGGGTTTCGTTCTAAAATAGAAAAACCCCTATAGGGTCTATTTTTCTGTCTGTCAAAACCCTTTTTTTGTAGGTTTTTTAATCAAAATTTACCTTCTTTCTCTTTACTAATGTTTATGTTTACGCCCACAATGAGTAATCATTGTAATCGTAACTTACTTATCTAATTGTCAACTCATGTCATATGTCATATAGTATGAAAACAAATTATATTGTTTAGAAGATAAATATAAACAGAAAAACACACATCATCCTAAGTAATAATAATAAATGAAAAAGTAACTGTCTGTCTGTTTGTTACCCAATCACGCCTGAGCTAACTATTTTCTAAAAGGTCTTGGGTTCAATTCCCGAGTCTAGCGGAACATGTTTATAATTTACTAGGTGTCCCGCGCGGTGGCTCCACCCGCGTCCCAATAGATGTCGCTAGTGTGAATCTAAACCATCCAGGGTGCCACCCAAAGGCAAACAAAAAAATTATTCAAATCGGTCCAACTGTTTAGGAGGAGTTCACTTACAACGAAAAGTGGCATTAATTTTTATATATGTATATGATGATGATTAACTTTTATAACTGAGCGCTACCGTGTTGCAGAGGGCACGTCGTCCGTCCAGGATGTTTCTATCATTAGACAATGTCAGAGGCCTTAAGGAAGTCTAAAAACTTACAGTTTAAAATGCTGTATTTCAGATTCCTTCCACCTGGATCGTACTTGGATGCTCGCAAGATGGATGCTAGCGCTCTTGCAGCCACTATGATCAACACCATGAGCTCTCCGGAACTGTACCAGTCATACTTCAGATGGAAAGGATTCTACGAATATTCAGACCCGACTGTAAAAGAAAACGTTTGCGGCGTGTGCGCAGCATTGAACGATAAGGAAAGATTTGAAAAGTATTCCTTGAGGAAAGAGTTCAGAAAGTGGTGGTATCCCAAATTTAAGTCGAAATCATGCTGACAATGTGTGTCGATATTATCTCTGAACTTTATTTTATGTTTTATGTAAACGAACAAAGGAGAATCAAACTTATTAACTGTACTTAACCAAATTTAAAATATTAGAAATTATGAAAAATAAATGGAGTCATAGTGCGTATTGGTTCTCTTATTTTTCCAAAATAATTGGATGAAACACTCTCTGTATAATAGGCTTGTTTCCACTAAGAATAAATCGGCTGGCATAGGGTTTTTATGATTAATCATGTTAAGTATTTTTTTAAATGATAACCAATGTTTACGTAAAATAAAATCGGAAAAATTGCCCATTTAATCACGTGAAATTGAACACCAATCAGAGAAGCGTGACGTCACGCCTCGCGAAACGTCATGTTGTTAGGGATGTGCAAATGAAAAAAAATATCGATGTATTATATACGATATAATACATCGATATTTTTTTTCATTTGCACTAGCGATATTTTTCAAATGTATCTATAAACATTGTCAAAATATTCGAGAATTTAAAGTCACATCTGTCTGTTTGGATCGGTTTTATTATTCAAAATAGGCGCCTACATAAATTAAGTATTAATTATTAATAATAATTAATTGTCATGACGATTTCTTGGCTTTAGAAGCCAAGAAAAATTAATCATCAACACAGTAAATGTCATTATTCGAACCAGTTTTTGTCTGATATCGACATCAGGAGCAGTCTTTGTTTGATGTGCTACCCTGTTGATCAACCACCAACCAACCGACCAAACCAACAAGCAGTGTCAACGTCATGGACAAACATAACAGGCAACCAGGTCGATAGACCAGGCAATTTTTATTTGTGTTTGAGGCAAACTAAAATCATAGAGCCTACATGCTGCTTTTTAAAATTTAAGATATCGGATTGGTCGATGTGACGGCGGACATAGCTTTAAAAAATATATCGATTTTGATAGGGATTTTGATATCCGAAAATACATATCGAAAATTCGATATATCGTAGGTCTCATAATAAAAATTATTTATAGTTAAGTCGCGGGTTGCCCGAGACCACGAGAGTTGCATCCCTTCGAAACGTAGGGAAATAAAAAGTAAGTTATTACTTGCTTTATTAACTTTCTAACGCGAAAAAACCCGTGTGAGTACGTTTACTATATGGTCAAATCGTGTAAGTTTAAATAATAACAATTATTTAGTTTACAAATAAACAATATTTTCTCTGTTATGCACAATATTTAACAAACTGTCGCTTTACTTTGGATTAGTTATTGAAAGATAATTGTGGAATCTAGACCTGTGGATCCAGCGATCGATAAATCACGTCCTAAGTCTTGGAAATATTACTGGATAGTTATATTTTACTGGGAATTAAGGTATACCTATAATTTTGTACTAAATATGGAAAAAAACAAAACCTTAGCACTCTACTATTTGTTAATTGAGTAATTAAATTTAACTAATTTAAGTAAGTATACTGGTTTCTTAAGTTTAAGTGAACACTACTCATTTTGAATTGAAACTACTTTTACGGATACAGTCTTCTGTGACCACGGTTCCTGTAAAGGGGCCGAAACGTGAAATAAAAATATTTTTTTGAATAAAAGCGAAGTGTATCCGTAACCGGAGTTTCAATTCATAATTTATGTTTTATCATAATTTATGTATTATTTTATTATATATATTATAATTTATTTTTTTCATGTGACTAAGATTAATCATAATTTTGCAAATTATTCTCTAAGTATACTAACTATGTATTGCCCGATGTATGTTTACACGCTACATGTTTACTCGTGATCGTATTAGCATTCTAGTATTATACTAATCATTCTCATTGTAATCATATTTTCAATAAGTCTGAGGTATTTTCCCTCTAATTAAATATAATTACCATTTCAAGTTGTACCATATTTTTCAGGAGCAAATAATCAATGAAAGTGTTTAATATGTGGCGAGATTTTAATCCATGTTCTAAATTTAAAATGACCATGGCACAAAAGCCTTGTGATATTCCAAGCATGAAACAGAAGAGAAGAATAGAAGGAAGCGCTCTTTATTACTTAGGTATCCTAGTCATAGCTGGCATGCTACTGCACTGGCTGCAAATACTTTTTTTACCAAATTTAAATATAAAATATTACATAACAGAAATCAAATACAACGTTCCTGTAGGTAATATAACTCCATACATTACTAAGCATGATGATAATGTCGAGTTTCGTGATAAAAAAGATGTAATCCCCATAGAAGATATAAATAATAAAATCTATAGTAATGATACATCGGGTACGACCCAAAAATATGAGACATATCATACCAATAAACCACACAAACATTTTAAATCAGACAACGCATCAATGGTCATAAAAAATATACTCCTCTGGAATGACAAAAGTTGGGCACCGTTATCCTATTTAGGAGAAAGACAAGAACAGTTTCACATACGTAGATGTCGAGTGAACAATTGTTACGTCACAGATAACAGAGAATTCTTCGGTGGTGACTTGACTAAGTTCGATGCGATCGCTTTCAACGGCCGCAATATGAATAAAAACGACCTGCCTAAACAAAGATCGCCTCATCAAAAGTACATTTATTTCAACATGGAGTCGGCTGACAACGAACCTGTGTGTGACAAAGAGTTTGATAACTTTTTCAATTGGACCGCGACTTACAAACTGGACTCCGATATTTACTTCGGCTACATCTTGATAAAGAACGCCAGTGGACATGTGGTTGGACCTAAAAAAGGCATGAAATGGGAAAGAGAATATCCAGAATCTCCATCAAAAGAGTTGATACATAAGTTGTCGGGGAAACGCATCGCCGCCGCTTGGTTTGCTTCAAATTGTAGAACTAGAAGTCGTCGAGAGTTGAAAGTCTGGAGCTTACAAAAAGCACTGAGCAATTACAGACTGAATATTGATCAATACGGTAACTGTGGCCAGCTGGAATGTCCTAGTATTGACGATATTTCATGTGTCACAAAACTCGAACGTGACTACTATTTTTATTTGTCTTTTGAAAATTCTTTTGCTGAAGATTATGTAACTGAGAAACTGTTAAGGGCCGTGAATCATAATGTTGTGCCAATCGTGTTTGGGGGCGCAGACTATACAAGGTGACTCGTGTTATTTTTGTATATTATATTTGGTTACAATACATTAATATGTTTAAACAGCTTGATGCTGTTACAATTGATCCCAAATATTGCAACGAATTAAAAAATACCGATCAAACATAAATTATCGATTCGTACATTATTATTAATATATAAAGTAATTTATTAGTTTACGTTTAAACATTATTGATGTTAACTAATAAACTAAATAAATTTTCAGATTCCTGCCCCCCGGTTCATATCTAGATGCTAGATTGTTAAGCGACAACACTTTAGCAGCGACTATAAACAACATTATCAAGTCTCCTTATCTCTACCGTTCTTACTTCAGATGGAAAGGATCCTACAAGTACTCTGACTCTCTTCAAAACAACGTGTGCGCTGTTTGTTCAGCGTTGAATGATAATAAGTTCGGACAATACTCCGTGAAAAAAGACTTCAGAAGGTGGTGGTTACCGGAGTATAGTTCTGAAAGATGTTAGAACAGAGATATGTATCTCTCTCTCTCTCTCTTAAGAGCTGGGCTCCTGTCGATGGAGTTTTTTTTCCATTTTTGTCTATCTTCTGCCATCCTCCTCTTCAAAGATACCTATGTTTAGTATTGTTTAGTATTTTAATTTCTAGTTAATAATAAGAGCACAGACGGTTGTCGCATGCGTTGACAGCTACATTTTTTAAAAGGTCTAGGGTGGTTTGTTTCAAACGGTTGGTAACAGTAACATACATTCGTTAAAAAGTTCATGACGTACACTGTTAAATGTCTGAAATACGTTGATTCATAACTTGAATGACAGTTTGTTAAAGGGCTGCCAGAAAAAAGAAAAAAAAATCATTTCTTGCGTCTGTTGAGACTGACATTTTATGTTAACGGTTATTGGTGCGTGATCGTAAGCTGAAGCAACCCGTTCAAATGGTAGCTGTCAAATTGTCAATGCATGTTGTATGTGCCGGTCGACATAGTCTAATTGTGCTTAAAGATGGTTGGTAAAAGTAAAAAAATAATTCTACATGTTTTTTTAATATTTTGTACTGTAATATTATTGTTATAGTTATAATAAATACTGCTAGCGTTAGACAACGAACTCGTTTTAATGAACTTCGGTTAACGAATGTCCTCTTCACATTAATAGTAGGTTAGTGGCCAACCCCGGGAGTTTTAAACTGTATTACAACCTACATGGTCTCCGAAGGTTGAAAAAGATGCTATTTCAAATACCTCATCCTCCGAAGCATGTCCGCCTTAGAGCGTTTCCACATTATCCGATCCGATATCGGTATCGGACGCCGATCCGATATCGGGGTAAGTAAAATGTATGAAATATGTACCTGTCTTTCATATTGTCCGGCCCGATATCGGAACATATTTCATACATTTTACTTACCCCGATATCGGATCGGCGTCCGACACCGATATCGGATCGGATAATGTGAAAACGCTCTTATTCATAAACGCCTTTTCATTCGTTTGTATGTGTGATTTGTCTCTTTTGCACTTTGGAAAATAGCGTATGTCGGAAAGGGATATCATTTCATAGCTAAAATACTGTTAACTAGCCCCGCCAGACGGTGTTACCCGCGTTGTATCGGTTCCCGCGGGAATTTCGGGTAAAATGAGTCCCATGTGTTATTCTAACTTAAATTACTGTAAAGTTCCATCCAAATCCGTCCAGTAGCTTTTACGTGAAAGAGCAACAAACATACATCCATACATACATTCATTCTCACATACTTTCGCATTTTTATTATTAATAGGATAAGCATTTATAAATAAGGCCCCTGGATAAAATGTGGATATAAAATATGAAAGATATAACAAACAGTTATATCACAAAACCAAAAAACATTTCCTAAAAGTACTTTCATGGATAACGTAAAACTAAAACAAAAGCCACTCGTCGCTACGAAAGACTAACGAAAAAACTTTGTCTTAGCAAGTTAATTAGAAAAGTTGAACGTTCTAACACATACCCACTACTTACTAAGTATACTCGAGGTTGGTGCGTGCTGGGAATTCTTACAATTCTTACACTTTTATCATGGGAGGTTGTGAAAATATCTGAACTAACTGTTTTCTGTGGTTTTCAAAAAATTGTTTATTAAAATTGCTTATATCCATCTAGATGCGTAATCTATATGTATGCAAAAATTCATAAAATTTGGTTAATTGTTAACCGTGATAGGATCAGGTATATGAATCCATCAATCACAGGCTCAGGTCATTTGACAATGAACCGGTACGGCCGAGAAGCCGCCTGCCTGCGCTTTCGTACCCAGTTTACGATAAACATTTTAAAAAAATAGCCTGTAATGTCCCACTGCTGGGCAAAGGCCTCTCATCTCACTGAAGTTATCAGTACAGTGAGGAGGATTAGGATCACCATGCTTCCCAAATGCGGGTTGGTGATCTCAAACTCGAGCCATGTTTGAAAAGTAGGATACAAGTTTTCGCTCGACCCGGGAATTGAACCCGGGACCTCAGTCTTGGCAGCTAAAACATAAAAGCTATAAAATTGGACATTTGGATTGGACAGGTTTACAAGCTCATGATATGAAGGAGACTCAATATCAACAATGCTTTACAGATTTATAATAGTAGTAGTAGCCTGTAATGTCCCGCTAACCGGTGAAGGCTGGTCTGGCATGATGATTACGCCCACCCTCCTCACTGGACTGATATCTTCACTGAGATATATAATAAACTAGCAGCGCCCCCTGGTTTACCCGCGTTGTACCCCTTCCCGTGGGAATTTTAGGATGAAAAGTAGCCTATAACCATCCGGTTGAATGTGGCTATCCATTACAAAAATATTTTTTTAAATCATTCCAGTAGTTCCTGAGATTAGCGCGTTCAAACAAAAAAACTCTGCAGCTTTATAATATTAGTATAGATGTCTATAATTCTCTAACCAACTGCTGAATTGAATTTTACCCATTTTATAAACAGTTACTTTTCCAAAACACTATATGTTTATTTTTCTATCACCAAATGGATGTGGTATCGTGTTATCGATTCTATAAAATGCTCTCTGATACGAGAGTGCCTTTCTTTCGGTGATGTCATTATGTAATGCCTCAGGCTCTGCTGGCAAGTGACTGCGATGCACGAAAAATAGAGGTGGTATGAAAACTTACCCGTAGTTGACACTTTGTTGAAACGTCGTCAATAAATTCACTAGTAGTGAGCCTATGCATTTTGATAAGACAAAGTTAGGTGCATTTTTATTGAAGCGAAGTGGAGCTGAGCGGACCTCAACCGACCAATCACAACGCATTGAAATTGTCAAACAACGCATTGACGTTGTCATTTGTCAATGTCAACTTAACTATACTTTAAGGGACCCAAACCCAAAAAAGCGACGCCGCGGCATACCAAAAAGGAGATAGCGAGATGAATTCGACGGATTTTTGCCTGGTTGATGTCGTGAAGCTCTAAATGAGAGAGAAATGGATACGATGGGGGGAGGCCTTTGCCCAACAATGGAACACCCAAGGCTAATATAATAATAATAATAATACTTGGAGCGTATAATACTATAGGCCCCCAGTACTTATATTATGCTTGTTATGGAATCTAACTCACTGATACAACTACATATACAAACACAAATACGTTATAAGAATATATAATTGACACCCAGACGTCGTCGCCAACAACTATGTCTTCACATATTATTGGCCTGGGGAGGGAATCAAACTCGCACCCCCGAGACAGCGAGCGCTCTCACTGCCACTGTGCCAACGGGCATGTCAATTGTACTCTAAGAAATGATGTCATATCCATTGTGTTTATAGATGAATGTAAGCAAGATAGTCAATACAAAGAGTGTGTAAGTAGATTTGGCGCACCGAAAACTGCGGCCTTATTCAATTACTTCTGTTGGTTCTCGGTAATGTATTGCGTAAACGATAAATACTACGCGCAGGATTATGTTTAACAGCCCTTAATAAAACCGGTATACTCCGTATAGTAATACTGTGTATAAAAATAGCTAGGATTTAGCCTTCTGTGACCACTGTTCCTGTACAGGACAAGAAACGTTAGATACAAATTTAAGAAATGTATCCGTAAACTAAATTTCAATTCAAAATGAGTAATGTTCACTGAAACATCACTGAAATCAGTAAGATTATGTAAAATATCAATTACAAATGAAACTGTTATCCTAGGTACAGTTATACTGTGTATAAAATAGGAACAACTTTAAGTCAATATTATCATATAGTATGGAGAGAAACGCCAAATGCATTGACGCTTTATACTCTGGATAAATTACTCTATTTAATAAATCATAACGCCTTTGTAATCGTCCTCACTGTACTGTGATATCTTCGGTGAGATGAGAGGCTTTTGCCCAGCAGTGAAACATTACAGGCTAATACTGTTTTTTTTTATTTTTATTAACATATCTGGTTATAAAAACGCAGCGACCATCGTCGACGTAGCGTGTGTGAGTTGAACTCGGCAGCCAATAACTCATTTAAGAAGTAAGAAAAAATACACGTTTTTGATTGTTTACACTACTTAAGTAACATAACAACCCAACAATTGAAGATATAGACCCATTACAAACCCTGTTAACAGTAGCTGTTCAACCGTCACCAATATCCGTTGAGAGGTCGAAACCGGCGCGTGATCAGCCGGATATAGCAGCCTGTATTTACAGCTTCCGGTCGGGGATGGCGGGAAACCAATTAATAACTTTTATTGCGCTCCCGACCTAACAATTAGTGAGGCCATAAAAATCGTAACGCCTGATTGGCTACCCTGGATAGATCAGGCGCCTGAAACATACTCAATATATTACTTCCAGATTATGGCCGCTGAAACATACTGCCTACTGAATGTTTCATCGCATTGTTTTGGAACGAATCTTGCTTTTTTATTCAAGTGATTTAAGTTAAAGTTAACCAGGGTATACAACAAAACAAGTTTGAGTACAGGAGCACAGGTATGCATTTATAATGATGTAAGAGTAATTTATGAAGTAGTTTTCCCAGGATATGTATGTTAATAATTATATACTTAGGTCTATCTTCGGTATCTGAAATATTGATTAAACAAGACTCAATTTATCATTTGATGTCTCTGTGAATCGTCGAAGGTGAATCGTGTTAGGGACAGTGAGCATCGGTCAAACATTGTGTTGTTGTTCTTTAATAATTTAGACACTTTTAGAGCCAAATTTTAAATTTAAATATTGAGCGTGTTAAAGCAACGAGTTAATACATTAAAAAAATTGTACAACTCGATTGACACAGCCATCTAGCAACAGACAGCAGATCCTACCGAACTCGCCAACTACAGCTTGTAAACACGCCTTACACCTGTTCAATTTAATAGCCTTACACCTGTTCATACATATATCTTTCTTTATTCATAACTTGAAAAATGCTCCAACATTTCACGTACGTAACGCAAACCTGGCTCAACAAATTGCACAGCGCGTTACAAAGAAGATGAAAATTAAAGCGTAAAGTGGGTAGATAAAAGATTTATTTGAAAAGTAGACTCATTTACCTGGCCTTTAGGGCTCCGCTGCTTTGATCTCGGCGAGAGTGGCTGCGTGGCAGCCCTACGAGTGGCGGAAATCACTGTAATGGATGAGGAGCACCAGCTAGGGTTGATACGCCGCAGTTATATTGTGATTTTTAACTGACTTCAAAAAAGGAGAAAGTTACTCAATTCGAGTGTATATGCTTTGTTAATAGTGCTCTTGAAAGATAGTTCTCGTTGTGATCGTTAAGATTAAGCTAGTTTACAAGCTACAGCGAGTTCGATGAAACGCAAGTAATCAAGTGCGAGTCGGTGACTTTAATTACTTTAATTTGACACGTGATATGCAATGCAATGCTATTGATTAAAAATGCAACGCTAATTCAATAGCATCATAGATGCTATCGAACTCGCAGACATTCGGCTTGTAAACTCACTAAATCGATGTAACCTAAGCGATGTAAACTTATTGCTATTGTTATAAGCAACGTGCAACCCGGTCCCTATTTCAATAGGTGGCCGTTAGCGGCATTTCTATCTGAGGCTACCGTGCTTCGGGCCGTTAAGTTGTCAGTCCAAGTGGACTCAATCGTTAGACCATATCGGAGACCTTAAGGCGGTCCAAAAACTCTGTCATGGTCTGTGTTGATCTAAACTACGAGTTTTTTTAGTTTTTTTCGTCCCACTGCTGGGCAAAGGGCTTCCTCAAACGCTTCCAACCCTCCCTGTCCTTCGCGGTCTCCCAATTGCCGTCGAATGGGGCAATGTCCTTCCAGCGTAGTTTCGACCACGTATTGTTTTTTTCTTTTTGAGGCAGCCCTAGAGCCACAGTGTCTGCGTCTAATAGATATCCATTACTGGCCACTTGTCCCGTTCGACTCGAGCACGCAATGTATTGCCTCAACCAACCTGCATCTAATACCTTCTTACTTTTATCTTTTCTCCCATACTTTAGGTTCAATACTTCACTTATGTTGACTACACATACATTGATATTACATACGTTGAGCTATATATGTTAGATACGGCTATAAGTTGGCTAATTTAATAAACCCAAAGATATTCCGACGAATTAAGAATATCCTCTTGTTAAGTTAAAGTCGGTTTAAATGAGTTTGGTTTAGAATATTAGACACATAGATCCAAACACACGTCGCGTCGTGCGCTTCCAATAAACCGATGTATGTTTGTTACTCTTTCACGAAAAAACAACTGGACGGATTTGGATGAAACTTTACAGTAATATATGTTATACATCAGAATAACACATGGAATACAATTTATCCCGAAATTCCCGCGGGAACGGGTACAATGCGGGTTACACACGGGGCGCGGCTAGTGTAAAATAAAAGCGAAGTGTATCTGTAAACTTAGTTTCAATTCAGAACCTAGTGTGAATAGTAGTTATTTCGGTCCTACTTACAAATGCTGCCATATTATAATCCAACTGGACATCGACTAATGAACACTATATTATTGGTGACACACTAATTAGCCAGCGGGTTGCGTGAATTAATGAAACTATTAAATATTAATTTTATGCACATCGTATTTCATAAATATTATGCACTCGTTAAACTATTAACTGTACATTTATTTAAAAAGAGTTTAAATTGAACTTCTTCTTCTTCATCGAGTGGATGGTCAACCTGACCAATCCTGGTGTCAGAGTTATTGAGCCGCCAAAGGCCTCTGACATGGCTCATGTAACGACTACTATCCGTAGAAAGTAACCGGGACCGACGGCTTAACGTGCCCTCCGAAGCACGGAATCATCATTATAAGTTTTGTCGATTTTATCACCAAAGTCAATTTCTTGTACAGGATTAGTATTATGTAAAGTAAAGGGTTGGTAAAGTTTGGTAGGGGTACACTACTGGTAGTACCAAAAATGTTGAACTGAAATTAAGCGTTGCATTAAACAAACAAATGCATATCTTACCTTTGTTTCTAAATGTTTTTACGTTAGTAAAACAAGTACTGCTTAGTATATCACTAAAACATTCATCTAAGCATACTTAGATAACAGTGTTTAAGTATATTTTATTTGTTAATGTCCAAGTGTGTTCCATTCTTTGTATTCAAATTAAAAGTCATTGGTTTTCCAATTTAAATTGAATGCTTGTTAAGTAAGTCGGTACTAAATGGGTGGGTGACAGGCACCCCACGACGGCAGACAAAAATCTCATTTCCTCTCTGTGAGTGGCAGACACTGTAGATAACGAACGCACGCTTCACTAACCACAGTTCCTATTTCCAACACGCGTCATGAATACCTACATGATGACCGCTTTTCAAAAAAAACTTTAAAGAATAATAAGATTTAATATTCTGTTTTCAGTTTAAACTAATTCTAGTCTATATATAGGTAGAAAATAAATACATCCATAAGTCAACGACGACTGCTTCGATTAACACACACACATACATAGGAGTGCTTACACGGTTTTCGCAAAAAAACACAGTTTGACACCTTTTGAAACTCTTGTAGCTTGATTGTGTTTTGTCGTTGGCCTTCCGAATGTAGCTTAATAACTGAAAAACAATAATTCTAACACAAAATATAGTTATTTGCTAAATAAACATACAAAATCGGAAAATAATCAGAGCATTCCGATCGGTCCCCCCAGCACTTCCCATGTCTATTCTTCGGTGGTCAAAAACATCAAGAAGGCCGTAGATTTTGACAGTCCAGAAGTGACTTTTTAAGCCCTTTAATTGTGCTAAAAATAACGCATCTTTTGGTACAAAATTTGTTGAATTAATTAATTATTGTGAGGAGAGATCGTTTTTCTGCATCTCCTGTTAAATTTAGTTTCTCCGAGTACGATTTGATTCCCTGGAGGTATTTAAATAGTCTACTAGCAGCACCCCGCGGTTTCACGTTGTACCCGTTCCCGCAGGTATTTTGCGATAAAAACAAGCCTATGTCCTTTCCCAGGCTCTGGACTAACTGTGTACCAAATTTCATTCAAATCGGTTTAGTAGTTTTGGCGTGAAAGCGTAACAGTCAGACAGACAGACAGAGTTACTTTCGCATTTACAATATTAGTTAGGATAGCATTCAAAACACAAAAACTTTGTTAAATGAACAATTCCCAATCAAGAAAACTATTATGAGTTCTAAGGCATCTTTTCAGAAAATGTGGAAACCACCATTTTCTGAAATGTGGATAAGTTGATACGGTTTTAAATCTCTTCTCATCATTCAGAGCTTCGCAAACTAAGCATACGTTTTCATTCCTCTCTGGATCGCTGTATCTGTAGAGTTTTTTCCATCGGAAAAACTCCTGGTAGAGTTTAGGAGATCGTATGATCCTGTCCATGGTAAAAGCTAAGGTGCTAACGTTCATTTTGGTGGCATCTAGGTAAGACCCAGGAGGAAGAAATCTGCAACATACACAAATATAGTTGTTTCATTATTTGATGATTTATTTAGTGATTAGGTACATTCTCATAATATTGGAGATAAGAGTTTAAATCAAAAAAGGGGTCACAGAATCTCCAGTGTCTTCAGTCCACTGATTTGACGGCAACAGTCTCACCAATTGTCACTAGTGTTCATCGACTTAACTGGCTTGATAGGTCATGAGTTGCTATCCAAATAAAGTGCCCTTACTTTACCTACAATTCATACTTTTCTATTTTAATCAATAATCAACTCACCTACTATAATCAGCTCCTCCATAAACCACAGGCACTAAGTTGTGTAGTAATGCAATCAATACTTTCTCAGTCACATAATCTTCAGCGATAGAATTCTCGAATGCCAAATAGAAATAGTAGTCTCGCTCTAGCTTTTGATCGCAATATGCTTTCTTGTATCTTGGACATTGCATGTCGCCACAATCTCCATAAATATCAACCGTATGTCCATAGAGTCCCAAATTTTTTTTCAGATCACGACCCAATTTAAGTCTTTTACTTCTAGTATTGCAATTGGATACAAACCAAGCTGCAGCAACACTTTTATACGACAACTCATTAACCAGATCATCATCTATCTCGGGATATTTTGTATCCCAATTCATCCCTATTTTAGGGCCAATAACATGCCCAGTAGTATTCCTAACCATGATATACCCAAAAGGAATATCAGAATCCAGTTTGTAAGTCGCAGTCCAATTGAAATAATTGTCGAATTCCTTCCTGCATTCCGGGTAGTTATCTGCAGATTCCATGTTGAAATATATGTATTTTTGATGAGGTGATCTTTCGTAAGGATAATCGGTATTTCGTATCCTACCGTTGAAAGCTATGGCGTCGAACTTGGTGAGGATACCGTCAAAGAAATCTCTATCGTACGTGACATAACAGTTAATAGCTGAGCAGTTATTTTGGAGAAATTTCTTTTGTCCCACGCCGAAGAAGTAGAACGGAGCAAAGCTCTTTCCCGTCCATAGAAGAATGTACTTGAGGTCTTTGGGCAAGCTTGATTTCTTTCTGTATATGTTTGAGTACCTGATGTCTTGGGCGACATTTTCAATTGCTTCTTGGATGAGCTCGTCCTTGTCTAGATTCGATATGGCTATTACTAGCCAGAGGACGTAAAGGAAGCTAACACAAATGAACAGATAGAACAACTTCACCATCAGCGTAGGTTTTATGGGGATCTTACGGACTGAAACGTAGCTAAAGCATCGCAACATCCTGGTCTAAGGAAGTATCTTTTCACACTGATCATCATAGAGGAAATAATTACTACGTTTTACAACCAAATCACAACATTTCATATAGATCTAGGAGTACACTATAAGAAGTAGAGTAGCTCTCACAGATTTTAAAGAAAAGCTGAACTGTATCATATTATCTATGTTTTTTTTACATAGAGTATAGCCATGGATTTAAAAAAAGAGATGAAACGATTTCACTGGAATGCCCCAATTCAATGTTGGTGCCCATGGTTGGTACATATCTATTTCAAAATTCATGGAATAAATGAGAAATATTTTTGCGTTTCGTAAAAACGACTACAGATAAAGTCAATCAGAGGAAAAGTAACGCCGTGATCTGTCAATTATGCTTCTCAGAGGGTTTACCCATGGACTTATTATATGGGTTTACCATATACAGAGGATTTTGTCGCCTTGAACTTTCAACCTGCAGCAATCAAAACCATGTATCTCATTGTGTGTTATCATCATGTCAGGCAGCGGCCAATCGGAGCTATCTGTCGTATGTTGCTGTCAGGTTGCAGCCAATCAAGGGCTTGGTGTGGAAACCACGGTGTCGGTACCACAGTGTCGCTCGCAACCGACGCTCAGCTTTATGGTATCACGGAACACCGGTGCTTACCACTTCAATTCGTGTATAATTTATACCATAAAAATAAATTAGAAAACTTCAAACATGAAACCCTTTAATTATATTTTTAACACAAATGCAATTCGTTATCACAAGTACTTACAAGACAAGCTGTATAAATGTCTAGCAGTGCCCTGCGGTTTTCATATTGTGCTCGTTCCCTTGAGAATTTCGGGGTCAAAAATAGCCTGTAACCTTTCCGTTGAATGTGGCTATTCATTACAAAAAGAATCATTCATAACGGATTGATAGTTTATGAGAGTAGCGTGTTCAAACAAACAAACAATCAAATTCTTCAGCTCAATTACATTAGTATAGATACATTTAAGTAATCACGTTACAAACTTTTTTTTTGTTCGATATTATTTTTGCTCACAGGTACACCTTATTCATTCATCAATCAAACTATCTAATAAAAATCTTGGCTATAAACATCTTGACACCTTCCCACTTTCAAATTATTTTAACAAAATAGTTATTAGCTATCTACATCATAGAAAGCAATTTTCTTTTTAATAAAGCGTCGTTGACATTAAGCTATTTCACAAGCTTCAATCAAATTCGCTGACTCGATATAAATTCGCTTAAAGTATACAATCTCAAGTCATGGATATACTTTGTTACATTTTAACACCTCAACAGAAGCTGACATAAAATATACTTCTTTGCAATTATACTAAATAGGAAAATAAACATGCACAATTCGCAATTCTAATTAAAACTATACTTAAATCAATAGGTAGGTCTTAAATTATATTTGGTATGGCTTACAAAATAAATTCTATTAAAATAAAGTTGAGTCTTTAAACATTCCTGTCTCATTTTCTAAAGGTTTACACCATAGGTTAAACCTGACGAGTGTGCCTGCGCAGGCAAAGTGTTGGAGTAAACCTTCAGTACCTGCGAAGGTGGGATGATCTTGTCAGGTATACTTGAACATTTTTCATACACAAGTAAACTCGACAGGCGTAACCTACCGTGTGATGCTACCTTTAATAAAAAATACTATTTCTAAAGAGTATGCATGCCTCCGTACTATTGTAAACACCCGTTCATTTACTAACCAACAAGTAAGATTATAATATATCAAGAGATTGAGAACTATACAAACATTTAAAAACACATACATTTTTGTAAGTTCATAATCTATCGAGAAAGAACAGTAACATTTAGCATATAAATACAGTAATATTCAAAACACAGATGCTTTCTCAAACCAACATTTACAAATACAAGAGATCACTAATAAAAGTTCTAGGACATCTTTTCATGTAATCTGGAAACCACCATTTTCTGAAATCTGGATGAGTTGACACGGTTTTAAACCTCTTCTCATCATTGAGAGCTTCGCAAACACTGCATACGTTTTCTATCATCCCTGGATCGCTGTATCTGTAGAGTTTTTTCCAACGGAAAAACTCCTGGTAGAGTTTAGGAGATCGTATGATCCTGTCCATGGTAAAAGCTAAGGTGCTAACGTTCATTTTGGTGGCGTCTAGGTAAGACCCAGGAGGAAGAAATCTGCAACATACACAAATATAATTTTTACATTATTTAGTGTCTTATTTTGAAATTAATCTATTTGGAAAGAACCTACTCTTAGTACAAAGTGCTTCATTAAATAGTACAAAGTGATTTGACAACAGAAGTAACACCAATTGAGGTTAAAGATGGGTCAAAGAATCCCAAAGACTTTTGTCCGCCGATTTGACCCACTTAATCAGTCATTAGTTGATGTCTTAATATAGCGTCCTTACTCTATAATTGGTGCCCACGTGTGTCTCCCCGCATTAATTTATCAGTAATTTCATTTTACTATTAACATGTGTATTTTATTCAACTCACCTACTATAATCAGCTCCTCCATAAACCACCGGCACTAAGTTGTGTTGTAACGCAGTCAACACTTTCTCAGTCACATAATCTTCAGCGAAAGAATTCTCGAATGCCAAATAGAAATAGTAGTCTCGCTCTAGCTTTTGATCGCAATATGTTTTCTTGTATCTTGGACATTTCATGTCGCCACAGTCTCCATAAATATCAATCGTATGTCCATAGAGCCCCAAAGTTTTTTTCAGATCATAAACCAATTCAGTTCTTTTACTCCTAGTGTTACAATGGGATACAAACCAAGCTGCAGCAACTCTTTTATACGACAACTTATTGGCCAGATCATCATCTATCTTGGGATATTTTTTATCCCAATTCATCCCTATTTTAGGGCCAACAACATGCCCAGTAGCGTTCCTAACCAGAATATACCCAAAAGGAATATCAGAATCCAGTTTGTAAGTCGCAGTCCAATTAAAATAATTGTCGAACTTCTCGCTGCATTCCGGGTAGTTATCTGCAGATTCCATGTTAAAATATATGTATTTTTGATGAGGTGATCTTTCGTAAGGATAATCGGTATTCCGTATCCTACCGTTGAAAGCTATGGCGTGGAACTTGGTGAGGTTACCATCAAAGAAGTCTCTATCGTACGTGACGTAGCAGTTAATAGCTGAGCAGTTATTTTGGAGAAATTTCTTTTGTCCCACGCCGAAGAAGTAGAACGGAGCAAAGTTCTTTCTGGTCCACAGTAAAATGTACTTGAGGTCTTTGGGCAAGCTTGATTTCTTTCTGTATACGTTTGAGTACCTGATGTCTTGGGCGACATTTTCAATGGCTTCTTGTATGAGGTCGTCGTTGGTTATGTTAGATGTCGTTATCATTTGCAGCCATAGGACGTAGATAAAGCTCATGCAGGCGACTAGATAGAACAACTTCACCTTCAGCATAGGTTTTAAAGCGATCCTTTGACCTGCAATGTCACCAACGCATCCCAACATCTTGGTCTTACAAAGTATCTTTTGGCACTTCTGTTCCTTAAGTACATTTGGCTAATTTTTAATGGCGATCTCCAGACGTTCCTGTGAACAAAAAATTACATTTTACTTACATTGAAGAACAACTAAAAAGGTTAACAGTATCAAGTACGCGTGACCAACCGCTGTCGATAAAATCGTCAATGGTATATAACTCACACATTTTGTTACAACATTAAACCTATGAAGCCGATAATAAAGAAACAATATATTTTGTGAACAATTTTAAAGTCGTAAATTATATTTTCACTTTTACTCTCTGTTTAAAAGCACACTTTTGGGCAATATTCACTTGAGTTTCAAAGTCGATAAACGTCCAGCGAACGCTTATCAAGAGTGTAAACTTATTAGCAAAATAAAAACAATATAGGTACGAATCAACGCTCATTCATAAAACCACTTTTTATCGCGGAAACCAAAAAAATAAGGTTGGAGATTAAACCATCACTCTATATCAAACACTACCGTCTGTTGTAAAAGAATAATATCGACTGTTTACACTATACGTTAGTACTCGTATGTATGACACATTTTCCTACAATACTCCACAATGAATCACACACGCGATGGTTGAAAATATTATTATCGGACGCCCGATCAGATGCGACTGATTGGTCGCAGTTCACAAGTGTACAGGGCACCTAATTACTAATAATTATACCCGACTACAAGTTAAGTATCCACACTCGTGTGACATGTGACTATAGTCACATTTATACTGGTAGGTGGACAAAACTGTCCTTTATCAGGCTAACTACAGTTGTAAGGACAGATCCTGTCCCGTAATTTAACAGACAAAAAAGTCTGAGTGCCAATTATCCTATCCTACTCCCGACTAACATTATATATGCGAAAGTATATGAGGATGTATGTAGATATGTACGTTGTTACTCTTTCACGAAAAAACTACTGGACTGATTTGGATGAAACTTTACAGTAATATTGCTTATACATCAGAATAACACATGGGATACATTTTATCCCGAAATTCTTACGGGAACGGGTACAACGCGGGTAACACCGCGGACGCGGCTAATATAAATATAAAGTATTTATGTATGTATAAGTATTAGAGCGGGTTGCTTCAGCTTACGATCACGCACCAGTAACCGTTAACATAAAATGTCTCAACAGACGTAAGAAAATGAAAAATCGTGGCTTTCTACTGGCCGCCTGAATAACTTTAACAGACTGTCATAAGACTGTTACGAAACCACGATTTGTATTGATCAGATATCAGCGTAAAAAATAGTAAACATTTAACGAACGTATGTTTCGAAAACTAACCGTGTGAAGCAACCCACCCTTAAAGCAGTTAGTTGGATTCCAAAAAGCTTAGAGCTTAGTTTGAGTCTAATTAACCGTGTGTAATTTTTTTAAGGATCATTTATTTGTCACTACGTATTTAACGTATTTTAGTAAAATACGTTAAATTATCTAACGCGATACAGACCCGTTTCAAAAAGTAGGATGGTAGAAGATAGGGACATGTGGAAAGAATAAGGAACCAGCTCTTTAAGAAGAAAAATATCGCAAGTACTTTTTCTACCAGACCATGGGATACTCTGTGCAACTATAGTGTAACTTTTACTGGCTGTCCTAAATAAATAAACTATCAGCACCTCTCAGTCTATCGGACTTCATATCGGACGTTTTCCTGTCAGCCGCGGCTTACGAAGCGTCCGATATATATGTGTCTGGCCTTATAGCATGCATGAATAAAAATGTTTATCATTTCAATAACGTAAATAGAAAACAAATACCTACTAGTATAGATTTTAGACAAGATTTTTCGAGTTGCGTTTTGGTTATGTCACTATAGAGGACGAATTAAGAAAGTACTCATTCTCACTCACTCAATCACTCACTCACTCACTCACTCACTCGCTAACTCACTCACTCACTCACTCACTCACTCACTCACTCACTCGCTCACTCACACTCACTCACTCACTCACTCACTTACTCACTCGTTAGGTATCATTAATCCTCTCGCTCACAACACAAAATTCGGTCCCGGTGAGGACGGGTACAACGCGAGTAACACCGCGGGGCGCTACTAGTGTGATATACTCAGACAGGTCATTATTTATCCCACAGAGCATAGAAGCACCGCCGGGCCGGCCGCTACAGAGCGCGGTGCTTCTATGCTCTGTGATTTATCCCGAAATTCTGTCGAGAACGCGATTAGACCACAAGACGTTACCAATGTATGCGAATGTTGCTAGGTTAATTTTATCCGTGCATTAAGATTGCGTGATTTTACTACGAGTAGTTGCGTGTGACTTCCATGGAATGCGAACATCATAAAATGTGATATTTCAATGTAATATCTGTCGTTTAATTCACCAATTGCAGTTAGTTAAACTAGCTTAATCTAATCTCGCTACAGAGCGGTACACACACATAATTAAAACATTGATAATTGTAGTTATTTTTAGAATTTTGAATCGTTTGCCGATAAAAACACCCGGTGTGTCCATGTGCTTTGTTTAGATGCTGTCAACACGCTCGGCGGGTTCATAACTGAACTACAATGTACTAGCCGCGCCCCGCTTTACCCGCATTGTACCCGTGCCCGCGCGAATTTCGGGATAAAATGTATCCCATGTCTTATTCTGATGTATAACCTATAAAACTGTAAATTTTCGTCCAAATCCGTTTAGTAGTTTTTTGTGAAAGAGTAACAAACATAAATAAATACTACATACATTCTCTCAAACATTCGCCTTTATAATATTAGTAGGAAATAGGATAGTTGTCAGTAAAAATTGGCTGAGAGTGAATGTATGTCTAAGAGTATGCTTGCCAAATTTGTCATTTTGTTGTAATAACATAACCAAGAAATTCACACTTTTCATGGCTATTTATCAAAACGGTGAAAAAAAACAATTAACATGCAATATCGACTTTATTCGAGCACACTGACTTGTTGAAAATACAAAGTAAAATAATTATAGTAATGTTATAAAACACTAATTTGTATTACCTGTTATAAACCGGTAAATTTCGATTGTAACCGCAACACATCTGCCGATTAGGATTCCCCTTGCATTCACAGTTGTTGGGGTATCACCGCGCATGCGTACTACGAACCTTATACAACAAAATTTGGTTATTCTATTCTTTTACATTTTTAAACAAATACAACACGTCTTATTACTGTTTTGCTTCAGGGTTTCTTCGGCTTGATTTGGAAGATGAGATTTAGTGGTTTTTTGGAGGTTGGGGGTTGATTTTTGTGTTTATTTTGGTTTTTCTGGGAGGGTGCGGGTTGGCGCTACGGCGCACGCTCCGCCACTGATCTAATGCCACTTCGGCAAGGTCACCCCTACACCATACCTACTCACGAGAAATTAAAATGCTTAACGGGAATGACTCACTGCGCTAGAGAAGCGATTGGAATCCAATCACTATTATCTTTCTGTGACGATCAATAGTCAATACTACGTAGGTAATGTTAGATAGATACATAAATAAACATTTACGGACAACTAGCCGCGCTCCGCGGTGTTACCCTCGTTGCCCCCGTTCCCGCGGGAATTTCGGGGTAAAATTAATCACATGAGTTATTTTGATGTATAACCTATATTACAGTTTAATCGAAATCTGTCTTGTAGTTTTTTCGTGAAAGAGTAACAAACATCCATACATACATCCATCCTCATAAACTTTCGCATTTATAATATAAGTAGGATAGCATACACCTGACAATGATGTTCGGTGTTTGCCTTGTAATAGGTACGAATGCTATCTCCTTGAGCATCAGTGAGTAGCGCTCGCACACATTTTGCGGTAAGCGATGTTCATTAATTCATATTGTTAAGCAACGTAATTCTACTACTCCGATGGTTGGCCGATAGTGTCATGTCTCGAGATATCGTGCCTTGGAGGATCCATTAGCTCGTTATGTTTTCGGTCCCGGTTGTTACAATCGTTAAACCATATCGGAGGCGATCTTTAAAATCAGACACACCGCTATTCGAAGTTTTTTACCTATCTATATAGTTACTAGCTGTGCCCAGCGGTTTCACCCGCAGCGCCCCCGTTCCCGTGGGAATTTTTTTCTTTGCTATAAACCTCACGGAGACCTTTCCAACGAATGCAAAACCGTGGAAATCAGTTCGTGCGTTCTGGAGTTATAGCGTCAGGAAGGAAAACCCGACTTATTTTTATATAGTAGAAGATTACCTGTTATAATTTGATCCATTTAGTAATCCGATAGTAGGTGAATACGTTAAACAATCGTAATAGTTATTACAATGCATTGTTTGTTAAGTTTCACTTGCATACAGTACCCGTCTGAATGTGATCATAGTTGTACCCGGAAGAGATGAAAATGTTTACGAGTGACAGAATTGTAATAGTCTTCAAATTAAATGTTCTCAGAGACTTGAAATGCTTCCATAATAGATTCAATGAGCGATTCTGGCATGTATTAGTTGGACGTCAGTCTAAGTCTAAGTAATTTAATAAGATTATTAATAAATTTAGATTTTTTTAACAATATTAAAATGTGAAGTTATGTAGCAATTTTCCATCCAATAACTATATAACGATTTCTTTTCAAGAAAAAATATATTGTGATATGATTCCATTCTTACGTCATACTTGAACCTTTTTCCTCAACGGAAGAAGCTGAAAAAGCCAGTCATAATATTATCTCGAATCCAGAAATTTACGCGGGAACGGGTACAACGCGGGTAACACCGCGGGGCGCTGCTAGTAAGCTATACACTCAAGTTAGCCGACCGTCCACTTAAAGTTCGATTGGTAAATGTTATGCCGGGTACTGTACGTACAGCATAATATGACACATAACCTATTTAGTATACTTAACGTGCCTTTGTTCATTCATTCATGTCGAGAAGGTTAGTGGCCAACCCTAGTGTCGAAGTTTTTAGACCACCTAAAGGCCTGCACTTTATTCCATCCAGTCCTACTAGTAGTTCGATAGTCGAACTGTTTGGATGTTTTTTTTCCAAATTGTTATACTGACGGATCGAACTATTTGGAAACATGGATTTTATTCCAAATAGATTTACTAACTCCGAAGTACAGTCATCGATTTACAATGTGTATTTTTTTTACTAGTTCTTTTTCCTAAATTGTTTTCCAAATTCGTACAAATACTTACTATTCGGTAGGTTAGGGTTATTTTTTTTTTGCACATTGTAAATCAATGACTACTTCGGAGTTAGTAAATATATTTGGAATAAAATCCATGTTTCCAAATAGTTCGATCCGTCAGTATAACAATTTGGAAAAAAAACATCCAAACAGTTCGACTATCGAACTACTAGTAGGACTGGATGGAATAAACGAGGCCTGCGACTTGATCTACCGATTGAAACAACCGGGACCGACTGCTTAACGTGCCCTCCGAAGCACGGTAGCGCTCAGATAGAAATTACCACTATCGGCCACCCATCCCAGTAGTGGTCGAGCTGCACGTTGCTTAACATTTGTAATGAACTAACATCGCTTAGTCAAAATACGCCACGCGCTACTATCCATTACAAACAGAATTATTTAATTCGGATCAGTAGTAGTTCCTAAAATTAGTACATTCAAACAAACAAAAAACAAGCTTTATTATTACATATTAGGTTATATAAATATATCTGAATTAAATGTATTTAAACATCAAAAATTACTTACCTACATATTCTATCCTTGACAGTCGCCTTGAGATTTATTTTGTCTTCGCCACGTTTAGCCAACTTCGCCGAGGAAATAATAAAATAGGTACTTAAATATATAAATAGCACTTTATATTATTATCACTACAATAAAATAGTCCAACTCATCATTGCGCTCGCCGCTATGTGTGCGTAAGTTTCTTATTAAATATACAACGTTCATTTGTTTGGCAATAACAACAATGTTCATATCACTTTTTTCGTATATATAAAGTTTCACCCACACATATACTAAATCAAAGATTTGAATTTCTATCACGAACTGACACTAGGGTTTGATTGCACAAGAAGTCTTAATACAACAAGTATTTAATAGGTACCAATATATAGAAACTGTTCGAGCAAAATTATAATGCACCAAATAAAGCACCATTTAAAACGAACGTCTTTTGTTTTAATTAAGGGCCTTATATGGTTTATCCCTTTCTGACATACATTATTTTTCAAAGAGTAAAAGAGACAAAACACTTTAAATATAATAGTGTTTATGATTATGGTCCTAAGTGCTTAATAAAATTATCAGTTCTTTTGCAATCCAACGTGAAGTGAACTGGAGTCGATGTGATACACACTGAATATACAATGGATGGACGGTACTGTGTGTCTGTTAGTTCATGAAGTACTACCGGTGAATGAGCTCGGGTGACTGCTGCGGTAAAAAATGGCCAAGGTTAAACAGGTACAGTGTGTTATACTCGTTTAAGCATACTTGTATACATCTTCATATTTTATATTAAAATTACGTATGACGTTGATGTCTGCGATGGGCTCCTAAACTACTGAACCGATTTTAAATTTGATTTGCACACCGTGTGCAATTTGATCCAACTTGAAGGATAGGATAGCTTACATCTCAATTTTTAGTGATCGTTAGATTGGATGGTCCACCGCTTCATCACTATATGCTTAAATCTTTAAAATTACGCAACGGATTTTGATGCGGTTTTTTGTAATAGGTAGAGTGATTAAAGAGGAAGGTTTTTATGTAAAAAAATTCCCGAAATTCCCACGGGAACGGGCACAACGCGGGTAAAACCGCGGGGCGCTGCTAGTAATTTTTATATGGTAAAACAACGTTTGCCGGGTCAGCTAGTATAATAATATAATACTTGTTTAAAAGAAGATGATTTAATAATGTTAAAATGCTGAAATATTATCAGCGCCTGCTGTATCAAGTTCCCGCAGGAATATCGGGATCATATGATACATATTTTACTGGATCAGGATAAGTTAATATGTTATCCGATCCGAATAGTAATGTGAAAGAAGAACATACATTCAAACATCCTTACAACTTTCACATTTACATTATTACCGATTACATCATGTGTTTCAAAACATGGGAACTATACAATTTAAATATTATAAAATTTCAATATTTATTTGAATTGAAACTACGTTTACACTTCGCTTTTATTTTACATTTCTATCTGACGTTACGGCTCCTTTACAGGAACCACGGTCACAGAATTCAACATTTGTTTCAAGTAGTTAATTAGTAAGCAAAAATCATTTTTTTAATTAATTTTTACACCGGTCCCATTTGGTGACCAGTTCCATTGATCTGTAAAACATAATCAGACGCATCTATGACAAAAAAAATGTTTTACGAGACGACATTTCGAGTGTAAATTAAAAATGCAATACCTTCCTACCTACCTTACCGTCAGTCGCATCTATGACAAAAAAATATGTCAACTTTTTTTTACGAGACGTTCATTTCAAGTGAAAATAAAAAATTCTTCTATGTAAATAAAAAAATCTTCAATCCTCTAATTTCATTTCCCATTCAAAACTTCAGTTATCAATTCAAAGCCTCCACAAAAAGAAGTCTAACAATCAAAACAAAACGATAAAAATCCCTTGTAATCGTTCAGGTATTACTCTTGCTTTGTGTTCGCCATTGTTAGGGAAGTAAGAAATAATAATAAAAATATAGGTAATGGCTGTTTGTAATCTGTGAGATAACGGTGCGTTATTTAAATTCGATTACAGCCTCAATAGATAAGGAAAACGGTGTCTTAGGAAAGAATTGGATTGGGGCTGTTTTTCTTTATTTAATTTGGAAGAGATATAACGACTTGTTATGGAAAACTGTGGGACGAAAATGTATTTGTATCTTTAAAGAAGTAATTTAATGATTATTATAAATTAGTGTTGTATAAAGCACGTGTAACAAGTAATAAGATTTTATCTATTATAAAAACCCTTAAAATCAGTAATTTTTATCAAAATCGCGGGCATACAGACTTTACGCAGAATCTCCACAAATAAGTTTTAAAACTTGAAGAACATTAGATCAATCGTTATTTTAAATGCAGAAAATAGATCAGTAGTTTTTTAGGAATTGCGTAAAACATACAAACCTTATATTATAGGTACGTACATATTTTTTCAACATTTGTCATAATACAAAACCTTTCTTTTTTAAAATCGGTTAAACCAATACCAAAGCTCTACCAAAAGCGGTAAAATATCACAAAAGCTGAGAGTGAGAGGTCGATCACCGTGAAAACTCAACCGGAAGTGACGCATGGCGTTAGGCGACAGTGGCGCCGGAAGCGGCACGCAGCGCGACCACTTCCGGCGTCAGTGTCACCGCAACGGAATTCATACGTCACACGTCGGTAACGTCGAATTGGAAACGACGATGAAAAGGGAATAAGGAGTTTGTATTTGTAAATGTTATTTCGATTTTTTTTTTCAGAGGGCACGTTAACCTTATCCCGGTCCGGTGGTCTCTTAAACCATTTCGGAGGCCTTTAGGCGGTCAATTTAAAAACACACAACAGTCATTATATTTTTTTTTGTATCACTCATATACTGAATACGTTTATTTTGGATCACAAGTCACTAAAAAACTTATCCAAAATCAAATCAAACCGTGGCCACCCTATTTAATTCCCCGCACTATACCCTACATTCAAAATCACAAGCGCTGTCCTCAAAGCCGCCGCGAGTCAGCCCGTTTCGGGATTATCCCCGGGAAGATTTATTGTGTTGTCCAGCCGACTCAGCAGAGAATGTCCCATTTTTGTGCAGATTATATGGACATCCTATTCTCGAGATAACGACTAATCCGTTTTCAATTGATGTGGGTTGTTACCAGAAATGGTAATATTTGGATTGGTTTTGGAGGCTATTGATTTTAATGGTCTTGTTGTAAAGTAAAAGAAAATTATTAGCCTATGTAATGGCCCACTACTGGGAAAGGCCTCTCATCTCACTGAAGATATCAGTACAGTGGGGAGGTCTTGTTGAAATTACCTATATTATTATTTATTTGCGCCATTAAAGTAAAAATTAAGACTAAGTAAGTTTGTTTATGTTAGTGGACCCTGGTGTCAGGTTTTTAGTCATTTCAATCCTGTTTGTAAACTGAGTAAATGTTTCATCTTTTAAAACGTTAAAACATTTTTGAAAAACAAATAAATAAGTTTATAGAAAGAACTGATTCATACATTACAAGTCCAGGTTCAAAAATCAAGTGCTAAATCTGCATGTCAAAGCGTAATAAGGTAAAAAGTGTACTACTGACGTCAATATGCTTGAAAACGTCCCATTATTAACCGAAATAAAGTACATTAAGAGCATGTCAATCCCCTACGCTAGGGGTGCCTGAAAAACTTGCAGATAAAGAGCCCCAGGGGGTGTAATTACCGTTATCTGCCGGATAACAAGTTAACTACACATAATACAAATATAAGTAAAGTAGATTGTTTGGTACACGAGTTTAAAAAATGCTATAGAAGATAATGTTGACACTTTGACACTAGATGTTCTTGATAAATATTTAAAAAAAAGGTTTTGTTGATACTATACCTCCTTCGTAAATACTAAGGAGGTTTGTGCAGCTATTATACTCCTTCGTAAATACTAAGGAGGTTTGTGCAGGTATTATACTCCTTCGTAAATACTAAGGAGGTTTGTGCAGGTATCATACTCCTTCGTAAATACTAAGGAGGTTTGTGCAGGTATTATACTCCTTCGTAAATACTAAGGAGGTGTGTGCAGGTACTAATACTCCTTGGTAAATACTAAGGAGGTGTGTGCAGGTACTAATACTCCTTGGTAAATACTAAGAAGGTTTGTGACGACACCATACCACAGAATAATAAGTACTACAAGTAGTACCATACCACCTTGGTAAATATATTCGGAACTATACTCCTTTGTAAATAAATACTCATGTGAAGATAATATACCTCCTTCAAAAAATCGCCAAACCCAGAAGCTTTGGTTTAATTTGTCACATACTTACTAACATATAAAAATAAAGCAAGCTAAAATAATGCTACCTACTTATAACGGAACGCTTTCTTCCTGGGCTTGGTTAGATTCACTTCACAAACATTATATAAGTAATTCGTATAAGTACTGCCTAACTGGAAAAGTTCAAATAAAGCTGGCCCTCAGTATCTCACCAAAACAAGTTCTAAAAAAGCTCATGAAAGCAGTATATTCTGAAGTTGGTATATTCTCGCAATGTGTTGCCACTTCCCCTCTTACGCGAGGACTTTTCAATAATTTATATGATAACACATGGCGGGGCCTACAGCACTCGATTACAACTTACAAAATTACATACATACCTATAAATCTTTAGCTTTTCATCTTTACGCCTGCGGTTTTACCCGCGTTGTACGCGTTCCCGTAGGAATTTCGGGAAAAACTAGAATTTAGGCTTCGTCTTGAATCTAAATAACAAAAACAAAAATAATTATAATTATAGGTCAATTTTGTATAAGTAACTAGTGACTGCTAGTTGGTACTAAGTGAAAAAACAAAAATAATCTACCCACATACTTGAGGTATTAGGGGTCTAACATTTTGCAATAAAATACAGTAGAACCTCGATAAGTTAAAGTCCAAGGGAAACACAAAATAGTTTAAGTTATCGAGTAGACCTAGAGCCCGTGAACCCCAGACTTTCGTCATTTTATAAAAGCTGAAAGTTTGTCAGCGCATGCTCCCACACACAGGTAAGAACGATGGACTATTATGAAGTTTGGGTTATAGTGGCTTTGGCAGATAAACGGTACTAAAGGTGTGTAAAATACCGATCTAAATTCATCAAATAATTAAGTGTGATTTGTGACATGACATATGTCATTTGAAAGCTCTTGAAGAGTTGTACAAGTCACCCTTTGACGGTGATATCGAAATCGACGGCCAACTTGGTGTTTTCGACCATTGAAGATTGGAGTTGACCTATGCTATGGACGCTGATCCTAATGCTCAACAGTGACATGACCTATATCATTTGAAAGCTCTTGACAAGTTGTACAAGTCACCCTTTGACGGTGATATCGAAATCGACGGCCAACTTGGTGTTTTCGACCATTGAAGATTGGAGTTGACCTATGCTATGGACGCTGATCCTAAGTGACATGACCTATGTCATTTGAAAGCTCTTGACAAGTTGTACAAGTCACCCTTTGACGGTGACATCGAAATCGACGGCCAACTTGGTGTTTTCGACCACCGAAGATTGGAGTTGGCCTATGTCATGGACGCTGATCCTAATGCTCAACAGTGACATGACCTATGTCATTTGAAAGCTCTTGAGGAGTTGTACAAGTCACCCTTTGACGGTGATATCGAAATCGATGGCCAACTTGGTGTTTTCGACCATTGACCTTTAGTACCGTATACCTGCCAAAGCCACTATAACCCAAACTTCATAATAGTCCATCGTTCTTACCTGTGTGTGGGAGCATGCGCTGACAAACTTTCAGCTTTTATAAAATAACGAAGGTCTGGGGTTCGCGGGCTCTTGGTCCAGAGGTTTTAAGTTATCAAGGGTCTATGTTAGGGATAGGTTAATATAGAGGTAGGTATGTACATATGTATGTATGTACCCTTGTTCCTAATTTTACTCTAATGCGTCAGAATTGGTCCAATAAAATACAGAAATTTAAATAATTTTTCTTTTTTTTTTAAAGTTCGGTGGTCATCCATGCTTTTTTATTAGCTTCATAATCCATGGGCAGTAACTTTAGACCTGCGAAGCACCGAGGTTTTTTTGACTTGCCTATAATTAAAGGTTTCAGTTTTTGTGTGCCCGTAGAATTAGCACAAAGCAGAATCGTAAGTCGTTCTTTGCTGTGCTTTCCTCCATGACATTTTTCATTTTTCAATGTTAACGTTTTGTCAGGAAGATATTTGAAAAATTATTCAAGTAAGCCGTTGTCTTAAGGCTCCGCCGCCGCAAAATTTTAAAGAATTTCGAAGAAGCAAACAGTAGGTGACGTTATGTATTGTTTACGTTATTAATTTAACTATGTAGTGAACACGTGCAAGCAATAAATACCGAAACCTTTTGTTTTGCACACTCGTTCAAAATGACTCATTGACAAACAATTTTATGTTATAGAGGTTGTGGAAACATTTCTTTAAGTTACTGAGGGCCAATACAGAGATTACTTATTTAAGTTATAGAGGTTGCGTATTTTAAGTTGTAGAGGTTTTGGGCTCTGATGGGAAGGGAACATATTATTTTTTGAAGTTATAGAGGTTTTTAAGTTACCGAGGTTTGAGTTATCGAGGTTCTACTGTATTACTAAAACCATCGAAAAACAATATATTTATAGCACACAAACTACATTATAGGAAAACTAATAAAATATCATTTTATATTTTTTACCTTAAACGCCTTAAAAATGTAATAGCAATACACAGAAATACTAAAGTGCATTTCTAAAGTAAAAGGCACAAGCGGATAATGTATAAAGCGGATTTACAGCGCTGCGGTGACCAATTCCAGTTACTTTGATCTTAAAATTGTAGCCAAGCGACATTTTTTGGGCTTCACTGCCCTGAAACCTGTGAAATATCAATTTATTGGTACAAAACTCTAGTTAGGTTAGGTAGGTACTTACTTTATTCTGATTGTGGATTTTAGTTCTTTACTATTTTTATTTAAATATAAGGTAGGGTTGTGTGTGATGTGATGGTATATTTATCCAATGCATTGCTATTGCAAGTTCCCGCCTTTTTTGTGACATTATCACTTTTTTTCTTTTTTTATAATCCTCCAAACAAAGTTCATCTTTCATTCTGCCAGAATGGTCTGAATTAAAACCACACGTATTATTGTTTATGTCTTACTGTTGTATTTCCATATTGCATTCCTTGATTTAAAAATATATTTTTTAAGAACTAGTAAAACCTTTTTATTAGTAAAACAATCAATCCATAGATAAAATAACATGTTTGAAGTTGATCTTAAATAGTTTAAATAAGGAGTTCTTAATCAAAGTATTAGCACCTTCTTCATAAACGCTCTATAACTAAAACACTGTTGAAAAGAGTGTTGTCTCTTTTGCACTTTGGAAAATAGCGTATGTCAGAAAAGGACAAACCTAAATAGCTATTATGCTGTTAACTAGCCATTGAATAAGCACCTTAAGAAACAAACAACTAAAATGAAATATTTCTACTTCCAAAACACAAATCTTGCCATCACTTGCTTACAATCACCCATTATTCTTTCCACCTTTCTCTCGTAAAGGCAAGTTCACAAATCAATTCTTCTCGCAAAAGTAAGGGCCATGCAACACTGTCCGTTTGGTAAAAGAAAGCAATAAGTAAGCCAGTGATCGCCGCGTATGGACCGCTGCCGCGTTATTTATGCACACGCCCTTAGATGTGGGATCACATTGCCAGGGAAACTGATTGAATTCACTGGCTGTGAGTGGAGCATGGGCGGAGCGGGTAGGAAACGAAACTGCTTTTAAGTTAGTAAGTATGTAAATGAACCCTAGTAACCAAAATGATTATTTTTTTGTAACTAACACGACAGACAAAACATGGCGTCTTACAGAGCGTGTAGCGTTTGGGTAGAAATATCACTATCGGCAACCCATTCAAGTACGAGTAAGTACATCGCCACTCACACTTTTCTAGACAACTGCAGACATTTCCTAAACGAAATTTTATGAAAATAAGGGCTGCCTAATTTAGTGCGGTTTGAGTATTCAGGTAGGGTTAAGTTCAGCCAAACCTTTTTAAACATAAAACAATATATTATTACCCGCGTTGTACCCGTTCCCGTGGGAATTTCGGTATAAAAAAATAGCCTATAACCTTCCCGTTGAATGTGGCTATCTATTACAAAAAGAATTATTCAAATCGGACTGATAATTCCCGAGATCACCTCGAACATACAAACAAACAAACTTTACCTCTTTATACCTAATATTAGTATAGATGAAAACCGCTAACCGCTCCTCTTATGTAACAGAGTACACCCTTACCGTACCGTCCGTCTCCTACATTATTCAGTTCACCCGAACCATTGTATTTTGTTTGTTTTTATACTTATTACTTGACAGACAACATTATTTATTAGTAGATAGCCATTTAGGTATTGCGTGCGGCGGCCGGTTTGCTCCCTTTTACTTTCCTTGATTTTAATTACTTACTAAACTGTATTTTGGGATGTTGGCTAACTTAGCCAACTAACAAAAACACGTGCTTAAAAAAATCCGTTTTATTTGTTCGCGATTAACTTTTTGTTGCTGTTGAGTAGTTAACTACTTAGTCCTTTTTATACATGCCGCGCTCCTCGGTTTTGCCTGCGTTGTTGTCTATACTAATATTATAAAGAGGTAAAATTTGTAAGTTTGTTTGTATGTTCGAGCTAATCTCGGGAATTACCAGTTCGATTTGAATAATTCTTTTTGTAATGGATAACTATATTCAACGGGAAAGTTATTGGCTATTTTTTAACCCGAAATTCCCATGGGAACGGCCCCTACGCGGGTAAAACCGCGGGGCGCCGCTAGTATTAAATATTTTACATAATATGTAAAGCTAGCACATGCATAATATACTTTCACGTAACCTTGCTACTAACTGTTGATGAATCTGTGCGATTTAGAGCAACTCCGAGCTAAAGGTAGCTGCCATGGAGCTAGGAATAAATGGATACTTACTTTCAGATCAATTTTATCATAAATACAAAAATACTGATATCTTCAGTAAGATGATAAGCTTTTGACCAGCAGTGGGATAACACTACTACTACAAACTAATACTACTACTACAAATATAGACTCAGAAGTCACGATAATAGGATTCATTTTACAATTTAATTGCAAGCAAAAAATAATTAAGAATTTTTCAATCTCACCTTGTGTCCTTATCTAACAGTAGGGAATAGAAAGAGAACTAATGCTATTTCAGCTCTAAAAGTCTATAATTTTTTTGGGGCATATTACTCTCCACCTGTTTCTTCTTTATACGTCTTTGGCAGCAACAAATTGACGGTAGATCCAAACAAATGATCGCACCGACACACTCCCTGATCCAGCGAGTGAGATCACGCCGTGAATAGAGAATACGTAGCGACGGATTTAAACAAATTGATTTTAAATCGGCAACTCTTTTCGTTAAGGTATTCACTTAAATTGAGCAAGTTTAAAAGTTTTGAGTAGGCGAGATTACTAAGGTGTCTCACATATTAGTGTTTGCTTTAAAGCTGAGCAAAGCTTTGCGAAGCTCCATTGCCCAATTCTAAATACAAACTCGGATTCACAGGACAAAACCTTATCCCAACCTTAAATTCAGAAATTATAATTAGACAAAGTTCTAAATATGCTAGAGCGGACTCTATCTCCTGTTTACCTCTACTTACCTCTTCTATACCTCTACTTATCTCTACCTATTTTGGATACCTCGGTTTACCTTTTTCAATACCAAAATACAAGCATAATACCGTTATCAGAAAGTTGAAGTATGAAACTGTAACAAACCAGGTGGCGTCCAGAGAGTAAAGAGTAGTCAATAATGTCGAACATAACCGGAGGAACATACGATGTGCCAACTGACCCTCGCCGGGTGCACTTTACTGCCCTACTGCGATAACTTGGCCTTTAAGGGATGGGAAAAAGGAAATATAAAGCCAAGACGCAAAAATACCAGCGCTGTGAGGCTCGTCCCGTACAGCAACAGCTAGTCGCAGGCTTTTGTCAAGTGCCTTATAGTTTTCTTTGTGTACGTGTGTAATTTATACTTTTTCAATTCATTTATTTTATGCTTATTCTTAACTTATTCTATTGACACAAATAGAACCAAAATAAAACTTCCTGTTTCTATAATTTTTTAAACATCGCGGTCCATCCCCCAAAGCAAATAGAGGGCTGCCATAAGTTTGACTGTTAGGTATGTGTGTGGCATCGTAGAATCACGAATAAGCCGATTTTAATGTAGTCCTTTAATTTCAAAGGACGCAAAGGATGCGTTTCTATTGAAGAGGAACGAACTGTGCGGAAATCAATCGACCAACCATTGTCAAACAATACATTGCACGTTAAGCCGTTAAGCCGTCGGTCCCGGTTACTTTCCACGGATAGTAGTCGTTACATAAGCCATGTCAGAGGCCTTTGGCGGCTCAATAACTCTGACACCAGGATTGGTCAGGTTGACCATCCACTCGATGAAGAAGAAGACATTGACATTGTCAAAATCTTTTCCTAATGAGTTATGATTGGTGGATTGAGCTCCACGCAGCTCCAACCCGCTTCAACTCCGTTTCGCTTAAATTGAAATGTACCCATAGCTATGATTGGCAATGTTTCTATTATTCACTGAATCCGTGGAAGAATTAATACAAAAACAACGTCCCATATCTAAATGTTTCAGGTAACGTACACGCGAAGGACTCACATCGATAGAACCGCTCGGATATTGAAATATTTTATTGTTCCACCAACAACATGCTGATTGCCTCGGCGCCACTAGTTCACACATCACGTTAAACAGATCCAAGTTTTTATTGTTTGCACCTTTTAGTTCTGTTTTGCTAGCAGTGACCTGCGGTTTTACCCGCAATATTCACGTTGGAATTTTACGATGGAGTAGCCTAATTTATCGTTTACTTACCTTTCTCTTAAATGTGACTATTGTAATATAAAGATATTTTTATTGTATGTACGAAAGCATCAGATTTGAAAAAAGGGATTACATTTTTAGGATGCCTTTTCACTAGAACTTTGCTGTAGGTACTACGTTGACATACTAAATTGCTCTACTACGTTTGATTTGGAATAATTGGTCCATTGGATAGCGTCAATATTCGTTTTTTATTCGCTATGCTACGTTTGATATTAACGATGGCTACCAAACAAACCTCAGCTCTGGTGGAAAAGTAACCTTATGTTTCAGACATAAAAGTCATTTACGCATATCATCTGAAACAGATGCCCCCGTTTATTTATATATATCTAAGCACTGAGCATAGATAACTAATTGAAATTAGTATAAGCAAGATGATTACGGAGCGATTACCTCGTTAACTCTTTAATCCTGCCAACTGAAGGGATCGCACGATCAGGAGCCATCGATAATCGACTGGAAGACTGAGCTAATACGACGAAAATTAACGTACTTGGGCTACGAACGCATAGGCTTGGCACTAGAGCCACTAGGCGCGTTCGCGTTCGCGCTAACGTTCGGGAATTTTCGCGCAATCATTTACAAAAGTTCTATCGTTCGCGAATGTTCGCGCTATCGTTCGCGAATTTTCGCGCACTGCACGCTTGGTGCCGAGCTACTAAATTACCTAGGAGGCAAGCCTCTGGGCTCAAGGCAAACCGCCTGCCTGTGCGATCGCAGCCTTACCTATGATTGAGTGAGTTAACAAACTGCGAATAGAAAAATTCTAGAGATAAAGTTTCACAAACAAAATAAAACCCTTTATTAACAACTTCTCTGTGAAACAAAACAAACAGGGTACAGTGACAACAATACTACCAGTTCATACGGCCTGTCTCAATAATCCTTCTCTATCGGCAATCTCAGTTAATATCAAGATGTTACATTATTTCTATGTAAATTAATGTCAATTTCTATCAGTTTTTTTAAATGACAATATTTGTTGATCTATACTATATTATATTATATACTATTAAAATGAAGTTGAAGAATTGTTTTTTTGTTAGACCACGCTAATTTCAGTAACTACCAATCCGATTTTAATAATTATTTTGGTAATGGATAGCCACATTCAACGGGAAGGTTATAGGATATTTTTTATCCCGAAATTCCCACGAGAACGGGCACAACGCGGGTAAAAACGGGGAGCACTGCTAGTATACACATCTACAAACAATGGCAAAACTGGATATCTTATCTAAAATTATCGATAGAGGTACGAGTATAAGGTCATTCGGAGCGTTGGTAAAGGAAATAAATCTAGCCACAACAGTCCGCAGTATTTATTTCTAGATTTTCAGTCGGAACCCATTTTAAGACCACTCAGAGCCCTTAGCACGCATACGTGGTCTAAATAGCGATGTGGCTCCAATAAATGTGTTTCGCAACGAATGCGATTCGATTCAACTCGATGCACCGAGGGAGAATGAGCGGAATATATTACTCGTTTATTTACGAGTACTTATATCGATTGTCGAGGGTAGTTAATGGACTAGTCATTGTTAGATTAAGTATAAGAATACCTACCTACCATATTAAATGAACATGCCAGAAATGACCTCGATATTGCTATATTTAGTTAAGGTAACTTACACATCTATGCAGTTAATTGCGTGTTGGTATATGAAGGACTTGGTTTACATTTGAAATTAAAATCAGGCGCTAATTGTAGGCAAGAACGAATCAATTAGAAATCTATAAACATGGTCTGCGAAGGATGTTTGAATTCAATGAATATTTTTTATTTGGTCACGAATATAAAAGTCATTAAACCGCGACATTGCTACAGGAACGGGTGCGTTGCGGTTGAAACCGCGGAGCACAGCTAGTATTATAATATTTAAAGGCCAATTTAAAGTATTATATTTATTTTGCCCCCAAAATCTTGCTCATACATTAAAAGAAATCTCCCGGAGATTTATTAAAAAACAAAAGCTTAAAATAAAGTTGTTACGGCCGTAATGGCGCCGATAATAGCTGGGGTAAGTAGATCGGACATTAAATTGAATAATACCGCGTCAACAAGGATTTACTTAACGAGGTTTCGGATAAAGGACAGTGGGCAGTAATGTATGGAACCGGTGCCATCTGCTTCACTACATAGTATAAAACAAAGTCGCTATTTTTGTCTGTTTGTTTGTCTGTTTGTCTGTATGCTTAAATCTTTAAAATTACGCAACGGATTTTGATGCGGTTTTTTGTAATAGGTAGAGTGATTCAAGAGGAAGGTTTTTATGTAAAAAAATTCCCGAAATTCCCACGGGAACGGGCACAACGCGGGTAAAACCGCGGGGCGCTGCTAGTTCGAAATAAATTAAAAAATACAAACTTATTGAAGTGTTAATAGATGTGTCAAAGTATAGGATAAAGGACTGCGGGCATGGAATATGGAATCGGGTGCCATCTGCTATCGAAATAAATTAAATACTTATATGTGTTTAAATACTCGTACATATATATTGTGTTTATAATGTGATCGAAGGTGCCATAGAGCATCAACGACGGTGGCGAATACAGCTTTTTTGAAAAAATATCAGGAATTATTTTTTACCTACCGAGTCTCGGTTCAGTTAAGGTCTTTTAAAAAAAATTTTTTGGTCATCGCACTGGCATGGCACCCCTATTAAAATTATTAGCCTGTAAAGTCCCACTGTTGGGCAAAGGCCTCTCATCTCACTGAAGATATCAGTACAGAGAGGAGGATTAGGCATATTCACCACGCTTGCCAAATGCGGGTGGTGATCTTAAACTCGAGCCATGTTTGAAAAGTAAGAAACCTGTCTCTCGTCTTGGCAGGCGATTGCACATACCACTAGACCACCGAGGCGTTATGAGAAAAAGGTCTTGATGAGGGTTTTAAAGACGAATAAATAACAAATACAAACCAGTGTTATAGACGTTAAAAAATGCGACTCCACCTATTCCGGAACATTAATTCTGGATCAACATAATTCGAACGAGTCATTACCCCTACTACCTTACTATTTGTTTCCGTTTCAGAGCGAAAACGAATTTAACTCGATCCTAAGTTTTATTTACATACGAGTATATTATTATGAAATAAAGTAATACAAACTCTATTGCATTTCTGCAAATTAAAGTTACATACATATAATTTTTTGTGCTCGTTTTTGGTTATTTTTTTGTGTTACGACGTTTATCACCTTTCCGTGACACAGTGACTCGATAACTGGGCCAAATATATTATGTAACTTCATTTGACAATAAATAGAAAAAGAAATTGAATATCAATTATGTAGGTAAAATAATATACATATGAAATGAAAATAATATTCATAATTTTCTATCTCTATCTATGTTTCAGTATAATATATTATCTATACTTACTAATATTATAAAGCTGAAGAGTTTGTTTTGTTTGTTTGTTTGTTTAAACGCGCTAATCTCAGAAACTACTGAACCGATTTGAATAATTCTTTTTGTAATGGATAACTACATTCAACGGGAAGGTTATAGGCTATTTTTTTTATCCCGAAATTCCCACGGGAACGGGCACAGCGCGGGTAAAACCGCGGGGCGCCGCTAGTTCGTAGATAAAGTTAAAGTATCAGCCTGCAATGTCCCACTGATGTGCAAAGGCCTCACATTTTATTGATAATATCAGTACAAGGTTAAAGACACATTTTTTGTTCTCCAATGTCTAAAGAATTTTAATTCTCGATTTTCTATTCAATCGAGATATGTTTGAGTTCTAGTACCGTAGTAACGTAATAATGTCCAGAGTGGTTGAAGCTTTGTCATGTAAACAAGCTGGCAATCTATATTTAGTAACTTAGACATACTCTGATATAATCCTACTAACATTATATATGCGAAAGTTTGTGAACATGTATGTATGTTTGTTACTATTTCACGAAAAAACTATACAACAGATTTGGCTGAAACTTTACATTTATATAGGTTATACATCAGAATAACACATGGGATACATTTTATCCCGAAACCCGCGGGAACGTGTACAACGCGGGTAACCCCGCGAGACTTTTATATCGATAAGACAACAGTCACTAAAAGGGCGTTTAAATTGAAGAAGGTACTTTAATAAGAAGGTAAATAGATAATTATTATTAAAATTATCTAAAATTAATGTATTATCTAATTAGATAATTAGTTATTGTAATTATCTAAGTACCTACTCCAATTGAAACGCCCTTTAGTGATAATTATATTGTCTTATCGACCTAAGTATGTCGCGCCCTGTCTTATCGAACTATGTCGTTTAAATTGGGCACATATTAAAGAAAGCTAAAGGCCTTAAGAAGAAAAACTTCGATACTTACCAGGTGTAACAAACACTCAAATCAAAATACAACAACAGCTTCATTTCTCATCAAAACCTCATCACGATAAAGGAGACAGGGCAAAAACTTTGATAAATTATTAACCTTTGAACTAAGGACAATCGGAATAATGGAATACCATTAAATATAGAAATAAAAACGTTGTTGAAGTTGTTTCCCGATTCCTCCCATTATGATAAGTTAGGGGACTCTTTGTGATGCAGATGGGGTCGCAGACGTCGGCTCGTCTGCGAGTAATGAGGCTTTGTACTTACTATGATACAATTCATTTGATTCCGAGGGCTGTTGATGCCACTATAGCCACTAAGTATATAGAGGTATGGCGTTTAGGACTGTTTAAAAAGAATTCTAACTTCGAATTAAGAAAACTTGAGCCCTTCTCGCGTCTTAAATAAGTAAGTTCGTGTAGGTTAGTGGCCAACCCTAGTGTCGGAGTTTTTAGACCGCCTAAAGGCCTCCGACATGGTCTAACTATAAAAACAACCGGGACTGACAATTTAACGTGCCCTCCGGAGTACGGTAACTCTCAGATAGAAATACCAGTATTGGCCACCCATCCAAGTAGGAGTCGAGCTGCCCGTTGCTTAACCATCGCAATGAACAAACATCGCTTAGTCAAACGACACCATGAGCGCTATATAAGATAGAGTAGCCCTCAACGACGCTCGTAAGGGCTCTATCAAATAAGAAGATTTAAGTCATCTTTCTGCGTCCAAATTGAAGGAGCTGGTTGGTATCTGTTGAACGGGTACAAAGCGGGTAACACTTGTAGTAAGTAGTTACTAATTCTTAAAATTCAGTGAACTGTTGTTTTCTGTTTATTAGACAGCAACTAATTTTGCAACTAATAACAGAAATTTATTTATCTTTGATTCACCTTTAAAAAACACTAGTTTTAAGACCACAAATCATCGAGAATTTGTTTTGTATTGCGCATATAATAGTAGAAAATAGACTCCAAATTCTCATATTACAAAAAACCGGTTATGCCAAGTTTACATCTCACTATGTCCTTGTCCCATATTGATGTATTACAACAATAAGCATCAAAGTAATAATTTTAAGTTCAATGTCACTGTGTCGAAAATTCTTTAAATCTAGTTTAGCGTCCATATTGGAATGAATTGTGAAAGATGCGTGCGCGTGCGCATACACCGTTTAATAGGGTCGAAATATCACGGAAGAACGAAGTATTTAAAATACACCTAGTGTGTCAATTAAACTTATTATTACGTAATGATTGAGGACATGTTAATTAATGTTGAACTACCTAACTTGGCACAGTTTTGATAATGATAATTCACATTATAGTTCATTTTGAATTGAAACTACTATTACGGATACACTTCGCTTTTATTTTTTACACAAGCAGTGCTTCGTGGTTTAGCCTGCGTTATGCCCTCTCTCGTGGGAATGTCGCGATGAAAAATAGTCTATAACTGTAAAATGGCTAAAAAGAAAAAACTTTGTTTACCCACCCGGTGATATAAATAAGAGGTTCTATTTTATACTTTTCATCCCGCAATTGCGACACAACCGGTTATTACACGAATAAGTAGGTATACTCTATTTCTTTTGGATTGGCACATGATGTGGACCAATGTCGTCAATTTTACAGCCGAAGACGATTGCTCCTGAAGAGGAAAAAGGTTTAGTGATTTTATTTCATTCTTACCCTATCGCTAAACCTTTTTCCTCTTCAGAAGCAATCGTCTTCGGCTGGAAAATTGACGACATTGGTCCACATTTTGTGCCAATCCAAAAAAAATAGATTATAGTAAATCTAGCTTTCAATAATATTTACTCATTTTGGCTTAACAGATCATCTATTTGTACTACATCTAAATACATCTAGGTTTAGGCTTCGTATTTAATCAAATTCACAAATACATACTTACTTCGTAATTAATTAAAGCAAGTTTATAAAAGGTATTCTATACATTCGTAATAAATGTCCTTATAAAATAAAAACCCATATAGGCATTAGCTAAAATAAGTAACAAGATCAAATATAGAGGTTAGATACAAAGTATATATAAAGTATTTAAATGTAACCTTGGTTTAATTATTGGTAACAGTAACAATAATTGTAATTACGTAAGTATTTGGACTAGCATTATTATACTACATTAGCTAATCACAGCAGACTAAGTATGTCCCAATTAATTTACTCTTGTATTCACTTCATACACGTCAATTGATTCGATACAACAATTATTAATTTAACACGATATTTACGATAACCGAAACGTGTGTACGGTACAGTAAATAATTATCTCACGTTATGTTATGTTTGTAACAACTTAAATTATGTTATTTTAAAAAATTCCCGTAATCAGGCATGTATCTGATAAGTCCGTGATCTTCTTTAATCATATCGGCAGCTTTTTCACCAATCATCATTATCGGTGCATTGGTGTTCCCACTGGGTATCTCAGGCATGATGGAACCGTCTGCTACCCGCAGACGGCTTATGCCGTGGACTCTAAGTCTCTCGTCGACCACTCCCTTAGGACTCATCCTACAAGTTCCCACAGGATGCAACATAGATCCTGCACTGTTCGCAACGTAACAGTCCCAGTATTTATCTGTTCCAAACTTGAGGCCCTCACATCCAGCCACTTCTAACTTCGCCAAATAACCTTTGTTGTTCCGAAAATACGACGTCTTTTCTAAACGACGCATAAACTTGATCCCTTCTCTAAGAAAGACCATGTCGTCTCGTTCTCGGAAGTAGCCTAGTGCTATCACTGGATCATCGAGAGGATTGTTGCTTCGTAAAGTGACCCGTCCTCGCGACCGAGGGTGGAGCAGAATGAGAGACATTTCGTGCACTTCTCTTAAAATATTGTGCTTGGCTAGAGAGCTACAGAATTCGTCCCGGAACCCGTAGACTCCGCAGCCGAATTTGACCAAAGGCGCAGCAGTGGCGCCAATGTAAATGTTGAAGAACTGGTACTGCGGCCTCTCGTCCGGGTAGTCATTGTCATCCTTAAACAATCTGAAGAATCCACTCTGGAATGGCACTGGGAACTCACTCAACTTAGTAGGGACTAGCAAGTTACTGATTGCAGTGTCCAATCCTTTCTTACCCACAAAAGTAAGCGGAACAAACGGGTGATCTTGCATGTTTTTACCGACTGGAAGGTTCGCTAAAACGCTGATCCCAACACTTTTCAAATGTTTCTTAGGTCCTATACCAGACAGCATCAACAGTTTAGCCGAGTCTATCGTGCCAGCTGACACTATCACTTCTCGATCAGCATAAATTTTGACTCTTCTTTTATTCTGTATAATTTCTACACCAACTGCTTCAAAAGTATCTGGATTTATTAAAACTTTCGTCGCTCTTGAATACTTTGCTACATACAAGTTGGGTGTATCTATAGTAAACCGAAGGTAAGCTTCGGCTGTGCTTGATCTTATACCGTCGGAAAAAATGTAATGTGGTCTTGAAGCCCCTATTATATCGGGGCCGTTATTTTCCAAGACTGTGGGTATACCAATCTCACTATAGGCCTTTAGCATATTATAATTGACTTCTTCCGCGACTTTATTATCGTCAGGTCTCGATATTTTGACTGGACCTTCCGTGGAATGTAAGTCAGCATTTTTTATCACAGTGAAAAGTGAGGAATCGGTCATATTCTCCAGTTTCTTGAAGTAGGGTAGGACATTCATCCAGGACCAACCTGGCGCTACCAAATCCCAATCATTATAATCTTGAGCAACTCCCCGTGAATACACCAAGTAGTTGACAGAGGAACTTCCTCCCAAAACTTTGCCCCGGGTGAGAGGCAGGGTTCCGTTATGGGCTTTCCCGGTTCCCTGGTCGAAGTCAGCCTTGTAGTTCCAATCGTACTGGGTGCCTCCCAGCGTGGCGAAGAGGCTCGGAACCTGTGGCAAGACACGACGAGTTCTAATACTCATTTGTATTTATGAATAAGGTAGAGGATTTCAAAAATATTTACAAAGAATGGTCAGTATTGTTAGTAATCGTTATGTAAAACAATTGTTATTTAAAGTACTGGACTGGAACTACGTAATGTTTACGAATGTGTAACACTTGACTCCGAGGAGAAACACTATAATAATATAATATACCCGGACAAATTCACACACGGTTAATTATACGCAAAGTAAGCTCTAAGCTTGTGTTATGGAATCTAACTCACTGATGCTACTACATATACATACACAAATATTTTATAAGAATATATATTGACACCCAGACGTCGTCGCCAACAACTATGTCTTCACATAGTGTGGACTCCGGGCGGGAATCGAACCCGGAGTCAACAATAGGTAGATAGAGTAGGTTAGAAGATTACCCTGGTATCGGAGTTGTAAAGCCTTCACCGTATTCTAAGAGGAGTTCACAAAACTACTGAATAAATTTTGATGAAAATATTAAAAATTGCTAGTTTTCATCTAGGCCCTATCGTATAATAATATCGTTTGTTATTAAGACAGCCATGCTACTAACCACGACAGCTAATAAATATGGTTTCATTGCACATATCTTTAACCACTATGGATATAAAGGACCCTTAACCATAAAGAGATGATTGTTCTCACCACACTGGTGGGCGGCGGATTCCCCCCGGCCTCCACCAGCAGCACCCTCCAGTACGGAACCTCGCTCAGTCTGGCCGCCACAACAGCCCCGGCCGATCCAGATCCCACTACTATGAAATCAAAATGCTCTCCTCCTGCAAGATTTAATTAAAGTAAGTATTAGCCTGTAATGTCTCCCTGCTGGGCAAAGGCCTCCTCCTCTAATCTCACTGAAGATATCAGTACAGTGCTGAGGATTGGGCGTAATCACCACGCTTGCCTAATGCGAGTTGGTGATCTCAAAGCGGAGCCATTTGTAGGCTACATGTATTCCCTTGACCTGGGAATTGAACCCGGGACCTTAGTAGTGGCAGGCGAGTGGAAGTGCCACTAGTAGACAACCGATGCGTGAAAAAAAAAGTATGACAATTAATTATCCCATTGCTGGGTCTCACTCTGCGCTCGAGGCGTACTCTAAGTGATATTGACACATCACGATTGTTAAGCAACTGTTAGACCCTTTCTTGGACGGGTGGCCGATAGTGGTATTTCTATCTGAGCGCTACCGTGTATCAGAGGGCACTTTAAATGGTCGCTCCCGGTTGTTTCAATCGTCAGACCATGTCGGGAGTCTTTAGGCGGTCTAAAAACTCTAACACCAGGATTGGCCACTAACCTACTCGAACTAACTTTATCTCACTGAAGATATCAGTACAGTGAGATTAGGTGTTAAAACCTAGTTTGTAGTCCTTTCTTCTTCTTCATCGAGTGGATGGTCAACTTGACCAATCCTGGTGTCAGAGTTATTGAGCCGCCAAAGGCCTCTGACATGGCTCAAGTAACGACTACTATCCGTAGAAAGTAACCGGAACCGACGGCTTAACGTGCCCTCCGAAGCACGGAATCATCTGATTTTCGAGCAATCAGGTGATTCAGCCTGCAATGCTCTAACCAAACTGAGGAAAGTCTCACAAAGAGATTTTTGTGAGACATCCCCACCGGGAATCGAAGCCGGAACCTCTGGGTGGTGAGCCAGGCGCTCAAACCACAAGACCACGGAGGCTGTTAGTCCTTTAAAAGCCGTAAACATACCGTTAGTATTGTAATCATCTGGGGACATTTTCAGTAAGAGCTACATGTAGAGTTTTCAGTTATTTCTTACCATGTAACTTGTGATTGCATGGCCATCCAGTTGGCTTTATAATTTGTGATAACGTCAACGCCGAGAGCAGCCCCCTCATTAGGAGCGAAGACTTTGACGTGTGCAGCACTTTGAAGAACTCATTGATAATTATATTTAAATGATTCATGACCATAGTGGTATTCTGTATGGTTCTACTCGACAAACCTTACGGTCGCTGAAGATATCAAGGACATTGAGGATGATAAGGCGTAATCACCACTCTTGGTCGTAAACAATCACTTAATCATTTAGCGTTTCCTGTGTGTACTCGTAGCTCTGAAAAGCGTTATACATGTTTCAGTTTATTTTCTTTAAAAACTGTTTTGTATAGAGATAAGAATATAATTATAAATTAATTAAAAGGTTTACGAGACACCCTGTATCTAGAACCAGCGCTTTGGAAAGCGGAAAAGTACATACAGTTTAGTTAATTTAATAGTTAACAGACAACATAATAATAATAAGACAGTTAAGTAATTTAATTTCAAAAAACTACTCATATTAAAATTAATTTGTAATAAAATAATCAATAGTAAAACAATGGCTTGACGAGATACTATTTTAAATATTTCTTAAATTCTTAGACTAGCTCTGAATTAGATATTATAGAAATTATTTAATCACAAAATCGATCTCTACCGGCAATGTAAATAAAATAACAAATTAATCTTTAACATAGTCCTTCAATTTCATATTATTATCTACGCGTATATTGTGCACATGGATTCAAAGCTGTTCATTTTATCTGTAAAGATCGATTATTGGATCCAGTTCTTTAAAAATCTAAACAAAATAAAATATTTATTTAAAGAAAAGACAAAATAGAAGCAAATAATTAATAACACTTGTACCAACCTTTTAAAAAGAAAAACTATAAGATCCATTAGGACACATTTTTTTTAACTTTTAAAAAATAGAACAATCTAAGATAAATCACTGCACATTTTTTTATTCCACATGTGTTAATCTGTGGCAACCAAGTCTTTATAACGAACTAACTAAACGTTTGTTGATGAATGAAAAATACGCACCGGGTCAGTAGGCTCGCCACACGATCGGAATAATTAGGATAAGTGTAGAAAAACGCATGGTTATACCACTATTCGGTGGTATTAACATAATAATTTAAACGTTTTATACCTAGGTATATTACTTATGACAAAACGGAATTTTATGCTGTCTTGTTTTAATACTGAATGAACTATGAGCATTGTAACGAGATCTTATTTGTTTATTTACCTATGTACTAAGTTTAAGGAGGTGCTATGATTATACTATTAATTAAAACTCGTATTTTGGCCGGTAGTCTTAAGGTGTTTTCCCTATGGTAAAAGTATTATTACGTTATTTTAACTTAAAACATATACGGACTAGATATATAATTATGTTATTAATATTGATAGAATGTCCGCCAATGTCCATTGTTCATGGTCACCCTAATGAGGATTACCTGACACAAGGTCGACCACTGTAACACATTTACAGGTTGATGCAATTTTGCATCTTAATGAAATGGAAATAAGTGCTTATTTATAAATATTCTTTTGGGATTTCGATTTCAGTAACTGAAACATATAAGTTTCATGACCTGGTTGATAGTTTGTTTAAAGCGCGCCGCGGTTTACTTGCATTATGTTCTTTCTTAAAGGAATTTCTGGATAAAAGTACCACATTTTTTTTTATCTACGTACTTACATAATCTTCAACTATTTTCATTCCTAATTTCATCGAAGTCGGTTCAGTGGTTTAGATATGAAAACCGATCAGATAGACTTTTGCATACCTAATATAGGTGTCTACTTTTCTGCATCATAGTGCAAGAAGGGGACCTTTTTCCATTGACCTCGGAATTTGTGAAAGTCAGAAGGAAATACTGGAAATTAAGTAGTTTGTTACCTCAATGTCTGCTCCTATATGTATGCTTAGATCTTTAAAACTACGCAACGGATTTTGATGCAGTTTTTTTAATAGATAGAGTCATTCCTGAGGAAGGAATAAAAATTCTCGATATTCCTACGGGAATAGGCACAACGCGACCTTTAAATTCAGTACAGTGGTTGCTTTTATGATGTAAGTAAGTAAGCAAAGTTTACCTATAGAAACATCAACAGTGATACATGTAAACTATCCTAGGAACACTAATATGGTAGGTTAGTTCTTACGTGAACGCCTATTATAGGTATACACAACATTCATAATATTATAACAAGCGGTAGCTCTTTCTAAGCAAAGCCAAGGTGACTGATATACAAATAATTCCATTGTAATCATTGAGTTATATGTACGAACGTTAGTATATAACTCAATGATTGTAAATACTTACTTCAAAAAGGTACTTTCTAATGAAAAGTGAAATCCTGTTAGTTTTTATAAGTTTTTATGTTAGTTTTTAAGTTAGTTTGTCGCTTGTCATTATAAACAAGCTAATTGAGCGTAAAATGGCTATTTTTATTAGTGTTTTATTAAAAAGACCTCGCTATGGCCTCAATACATTAAAATTTATGAATTATAGAAATGGATAGTGATCATTGATAGTGATAGGCATATAGGTAAAACAAAATATACCTAGTAGCTATCTATTTGCTTCTTGTGTAAAATTATAAATATTTATCAAGACACGACATTGACACAGTACGAGTTATTTAAACGAGATGAATGAATAAAATTAATATTGCTTATAAATTGGATTCTAATGGTCAGTTTCGCCATGTTTTCGCTGTAGGCGATCTGTGGTATACTTATCTATTATAGTTATTTAATTTGACTTCAAAGTGTACTGTGTATGCTGTTCTGAAGAAAAGGCTTAGCCTTATGATGTGTATTGTTGATCGAAGCTTATGATACATTCATAACTGGTCTAAAAAACTAGTGTCAGTGGGTAACTATATTGGTACTTATTTCTGAGCAACACCTCGTATCGTAACAACTTCTGAACTTACATTCCTAATAAACAGATCGCCTACATAGAGCGAATAATGGTGAAAAAATAATTTGTAAGATGTATTTACGTCATCTTTTAATGGTAATAGTTTAAATATGAATGACAATGATATAGATTTATTAAAAAATGAATTGGACCATGAGAAAACTTGTAGGTTAGTAACTTGGAATAATGTAGTTAGTGCTTACACTGATTTTTTTTTTAAATAAATAGGTACCTACGAAAGGTCTTATATTTAAACAATATGAGTAGGGGGCGTCTGCAAACCAGCGTTCTACCGAGGCCTCGGGCCAGGTAGAACATTAGCTGAGACGCCTCCCATTGTTACACAATTTTTTAGACTTAAGTAAAATGTGAATTTTTATATTTTCCTAATTTTTTGTGGCAATACATTTTATTTTATTTATTTATTTTCTACTGTCAACATTATTTTTTGACAGTAGTAATAAATAATTTGGACTTATTTACTCTGTGTTGTATACGTCATAGGTGTCAAACTCAAATTGACATTTAAAATCTTGATTGGTTCGTGGGTGGTCTGCTCACTGCTGTCAGCTGTGGTTAGGATTAGGAAATGTAAACTTTAATTAAGTAAACATACAAACAAAACTGCACTGCACGTCTGGCTATAAAAACAGATTGCATCCTGTTATTAAATGTATTGTTAAACAATATTTTGTTTTAGGGCCACTTCGTCTAGCTAAACTCGCAATAATTGAATTATGGATTTATCTGATCAAATGAATAACTTATCTGTGAGGTAATTTTATAAGGTTATGTTTGTGAAATGTGTAGGCAACCAATTATTATTTTAATTTGATTGAATTATAATGTTTTAGCGAGCATAATCCACAGAAGAAACGTGAAGACTACATTGACTGGCCAGACTACTTCATGGCCACAGCTTTCTTAGCCGCTAAACGGAGCAAAGATCCAAGTTTTCAAGTTGGTGCTTGTATAGTGAATGAAGAAAATATTATCGTCGGTATTGGGTAAGCAACGTTCATTTACTAAGGTATAAGAGATCCGCCCGTATCGTGCATAAACTGGTACCATAATAATGATCATTTATTTTAAGAAATCACCCCTGCACCCACACAGTTACCTACTGTTACTCTGAGATAATGCTATTAACCTTTAAATTCTAACAAAATTATAGTACATATTTACAATAATCATATTGTACCTCTGCCCTACTGTAGAATATTACAATCTTAATATTTTATGTCACTTATGAAGTTTATTACCTGTACTAACTTGCTTCATATTTCAGGTACAATGGTATGCCAAAGGGATGCAGCGATGATGAGTTTCCGTGGGACAAGAATACTTCATGTAGTTTAGACAGTAAATCTCTATATGGTATGTATATATATATACTAATATTATAAAGTGGTAAAATGTTGGTAAAACCATGGGTCACTAGTGTTATATAAAGATGAATGTCTATGAACATTCTGTATTTCGTTATACGAAAAGACTATTTATATCCCGAAATTAGATAAATTAAAAGTGAAACAACTAGCTTTTATATAAAAGTGGCTCGGGGTTCAGATATCTTGTGAAGTTATTATGCCTATTCTATCTCACTGTACTGATTACATTTAATGAGCGATAGGCTTTTGCTCTGCAGTGAGATGTAAAGGCGATTACCATATTAACGAATTTTCTTTCTATTTTCAGTATGTCATGCTGAAATGAACGCAATACTTAATAAAAACAGTGCCGATGTGAAAAACTGTACAATGTATGTTGGATTGTTCCCGTGTAATGAATGTGCTAAAATAATAATACAATCTGGAATCAGTGAAGTAGTTTATTTTTCGGACAAAGGATGGGATAAACCAAAGTATGTGGCATCTAGAAGGATGTTAGATGCAGCAGGAATCAAACATCGGTAAATATGATTACTGAAACTTCTTCAGGGTGCTTTTCCAGCAAAACTACACTATGATATGTTTGGTATATATACACCATCTCAATTCACACTGCTTACAAACAAAAATGAATGAATATGGGAGTTTATTTACTTAATAATCCTACTAATATTATAAATTCCAAAGTTTGTTAGGTTGTTTGTTACTCTTTCATACAAAACTGAAATTTGCATTAATATTGGTTATACATCAAAATAACACATGGGATACATTATGTTTGAAATTGGGAACGAGTGCGACGCGAGTGAGACCGCCGGGCGCTGCTAGTACATAATAAATGTTTTTAAAAATAAACACGAAATAATTCATATTGTAATTACTGATACAATCTTGATAAATATTCAAAAAATAATTGATTTATGTGTCCATTCTTTTATTTTTTCAGAAAATACATACCAAAACACAATAAAATAGAAATCATTTTCAAGTGACTGATAGACAAGAGCCGACAAGCGCAGTGCAAGTGCATTATTTAGATAAATTACGATATGGATAAGGAATTATTTTAATTAATAATAATATATATAATATATATCCCCTCGCATGCCTCTCAAAAAGACACCGGGCTTGTCCCGTGACTCCGAGGAGAAAAATTATATAATAATAATTCAATATTAAGATTAATTAATAATAATAAATAATAATAATTCAATTTTAGATTTTGAATGGAATTATGTGCTATTTTAGACTAAGCAAATGCTTTGATGTGATAATTTTATATTTTATAAAAAGAATGAAAATACATAAAAAAAATTGTAAAAACGAGTTTTTATTATAAACACTAACCGCGCCCGCGGGTTTACTACCCTTCATTTTCTGCAGCCCTTATTTATGCAAGATCATTGAAAAATTGTTTTACAATAACATCGCCGACATTTTTGGGCAGTTATTGTAAAATAGCCTGTACCTTACCCATCTATACTAATATTATAAAGCTGAAGAGTTTGTTTTGTTTGTTTGTTTGTTTGTTTGTTTAAACGCGCTAATCTCAGAAACTACTGAACCGATTTGAATAATTCTTTCACTGTTAGATAGTCTATTTATCGAGGAAGGCTATAGGCTACATTTTATCCCGAAATTCCCACGGGAACGGGCACAACGCGGGTAAAACCGCGGGGCGCTGCTAGTTTAGTTGCATTATAAAAAGAAATATTGAAATCAAATTGGTGATGTGATCCTCAGATTAGCTCGTTCAGGCAAGCAAAAAAACAAACTCTTCAGTTTTATTATATTAGTGTAGATTAGTGAATATGATGCAGGTATGTACTCTTATTTGGCGACCTCTGGCGTTAGTATGTATTAATCTATACTAATATTATAAAGCTGAAGAGTTTGTTTTGTTTGTTTGTTTGTTTAAACGCGCTAATCTCAGAAACTACTGAACCGATTTGAATAATTCTTTTTGTAATGGATAGCCGCATTCAACGGGAAGGTTATAGGCTATTTTTCATCCCGAAATTCCCACGGGAACGGGTATAACGCGGGTAAAACCGCGGGCGCTGCTAGTAGTATAATATAACAATAGTGATAGGTTGTCTATCCCAGTTGTTTCAATAGTTGGAGCGTATCGGAGCCCTTAAGTTATGTGGTCCTAACCAAAACAGTCCGATACCAGGTTTGGTCACTACCCTGGCCGAATTTACTTTTACCATGAAATATGTTGGATTAATCACACGCCATCGATGTGAAGTTTCACTCGCTGTACTGTTACTTTCTACGGATAGTAGTCGTTACATGAGCCATGTCAGAGGCCTTTGGCGGCTCAATAACTCTGACACCAGGACTGGTCAGGTTGACCATCCACTCGATGAAGAAGACTCGCTGACAAACCAAACTCAAACATTACACCGGTAGTGTCACCTGTGACTCCTGTGAGTTGAGTGTCACGCCGACCAACTAAGACTACCCGCCACCTAATGCATAGTGAAACTAAAATATAAATTTGTAAAATAAAAATTTATTAGTTCTATTTACAGACAAATCGGTACACATTATACTCCAATCAAACAGTTTCAATATGTTACTCAACATAAACTAAGGGGTAAAACGTGTTAACAATAAACGTAATAATAGCCTATATTCACTGTCGTCTGTACGCACGCACTACGCACACATACAAATATAATCGAATAAGTCTTTGCCATATTGATACATCAAATACAAAGGAATATTTATAAACTAAGCGTTTTTATCTCCTTTTAGACCACCCCAAACCGAATCATACTAATATTAAAAATGAGAAAGTTTGCGTGGATTTTATCGCCTTCTGGTACAAATTTGCCAGATTTAGAAGAGGTGCTTTTATCCTGAAATCTCGTAGGTATGGATGACACCGCTATTTGATAAGTGGTACGAGTAGTTTGAGGGTGCCGCTCCACTAGAGCTACGCAAGGCTATGTTTGGTAGCCATCAATCATATCAAAATAATGTAACGCTGCACGCTGGTGATACACCAATGAAACCTAGCATAGAATGCTATGTTGGAAAAACACCCGCACGTTTGTAGTCCCATTGGTGTCAGTGAATATAGGTAAGTATAATTGTTCAAACAAAGCTGTATTACTATTACAAGTATACGATTATAATTTATTGTCCAAACTTTACACAATAATTATAATATCTACAAAACAATCGGAACATAAAAGCGAATGAAACACCATCGTCAAGAGAATCTAATTTCAAATGCATCGAGGAAATCCCTTGGCGAGTTCAAATCGATAATAATAGAGGTCAGGGGTCCAAAGTTAAATTGTTTACAATAAAAACTTAAAATATTATTTACAAAGCGTACCTCCGTTAATGTCTATATTTTGATATTAATTACGAGTCAATTTTAATGAAATAACATATTTATTTTCTACTTCATAATAACTATGAAACCATTGAACACTTGAGGCCACGCGTAATATACACTATAATTTGATTTTAATGGTACCTATTCTCAAAATGAGGCATTCAACCTTTATCTTCAGTAAAAATGCCTATATTTTGCAGTGGGATATTTGATAGTACCTATACAAAATGGACCAGCATTTTGGGCCAACAGGTACCCGTCCTATTAGGGATAATCATAAAAGAGTGAGCGCATTTTCCCTCATGCCCACAGCACATTGGGCTTTGGGCCAGTTTATGGGCGAATATTGCCGAAATTAGTCCCTAGAGCAGAACAGATTTCTAACGTCTCTCACATCACAAGAGTAGAGACAAAAAAGGGCAGTTCAACAAGAACGACACCATTACAAATCAACTACCTATTTTATATAGATTTTAAAACATGAAAGACGTAAACGTTTGTTCGTGTATTTTCAAAGTCATTTCTCAGGAGCGGTCTGAATGAAAACTGAATGTTCATATTTTGTACAATATTACCTAATATCTCAGTCTTCGAGCGAGACAGTCGATTTCTATACACAAAACATTACACAGGTTTACTTTTATTTATTTATATTCTGTTCGGACTTATTGCTTTTAAAATCACATAACAGTTCATTAGAATACGCTGATATCTTAAAACACTCAATTCTACGAAAGCATTTTTATATAAACTCTGATAAGACAGATGTTTTACTTTCTGAGACCTCATTTTTCAATCAACAGTTAAAGTCAAATAACTGTCATATGTTTACATTATTCTCTTACATTGGTTATGTCAGATTTTTTTTTTCAGTCTGATAAAAGTTTACTGAAGATCAAAAATCGGTCCTTAATGAAAACAATTTTAAATTCGGTGGTTAATATTCGCAGAACTGTGTTATAAAAATCGAAACGGAGTGTCAAGCGAAAATGACGGTTATTACACATATATTTAAAGTCCAAATAACTAAAGGAACATAGTTTAAAATTAATAAACTAAAACTGTTCGATAGAAATAAGTGAATAACATAAAAAAATGAATCGAGAGTATTTTGTATTAAACGAATATACATAAACATAATTAGTATTTTGAGACCTCACTTCAGTGCTTTTATATAAACAAAACGTTTAGAACAAATTGTAGGATTCAATGTAAATGAGAGTTCTGAATGACGGTCATGCGAGGTGACCACCTACAAGATACCGTACGCAAATTTGTAGTCCTTTAATTCACTGCCGACATAGCCAACAAACTTTTGTCCATACGGAAACCCCTTCCTCCCTTTTTCCCATTTTAAGATCAGTTAAGACTAAGTCACTTCTTCAACTTATACACTTGATATCTGAACTTAAGAATTTGTATAAATAGTAGCCAAAATATCGGTGATCTTTAGACCAGCTAAAGCCGATATTACATTTTTTAAAGAATATTTTTGAATGTATGTTGTCCCCTCTGCAACACGGCAGTGCTCAGATAGAAATGCCATTAGACAACAGTCGAATTGAAAATCTAATTTTATTGAAGTCTTTGAATAGACATACCGAGAGTTTCGTGTATGTTGTAATGCAAATTCCATAGTGCAGATTTCATAGTACGGAATTGTGCTTAGTCGGTGTTTAACCTTAATTTACTACATTCAATGTCCAAAGACAGTAACGGAATTATCAGTCAAATTCATTGCTTCCTTTTAATTAAATGTACGTTTCGTCCCAACACATTGTTTTGTCAAATTATAACTAAACATTTCTATAGCTGCTACACTTTAACTCCAGTGTGTTATCGAAAATAGTTCATTGAGTTAACGATTCAGATGTATTATTGACATGAACTCGATATGACTATGTCACATCAATTAGTTAACTCGGTATCTGTGTGTCATATCATCGAGTTAACTAAACATAGTTAAGTTTAGCTAGTTACCTTATAATTGTGATTGTTATATTATCGTATTGTATTATAGGGTTATCTCTACATTGGTAATATTACCTTGTTAACTCGACATTATTGTGTCATATCATCGAGATAACGGATAACTTTAGTGTCATTTTCAGTATACTCGATATTGTGTCTACTATCATTGAGTGAACTCAGTCGGACATTGCGGAGTTCAACATGTCCTGTTGACATTGTAAAATCTTAATCAATTTAAATTGACATTTCTGTCACATCAATTTATTTACATTGGACATTATAATGTCATATAACCAACATAACTCGCCGTTATTACATATTATAACTGGACAAAACAAAGTGATTCCTAATCCAAACGTCGTCTAACTAAGCACTGGGGTAAAACCTGAATTTCCGGTCGGCAGTGAAGGTTAAAGGCTATAGATTCAGTTGTTCTCTTTGGCTTGCAGAGCTGTGTCGTCGCTGGGTTCCTCTTCCACGGGCGGCGCGGGCGGCTTGAACGCGTTGGCGTACGGGAACCGCGCTCGGCAGGACGCCACGTATCTCTCTATTTCGTCCTCGCAAGGACCGAAATCACCTTCCCGCAGGCTTTCTAGTACGTCGGCGCAACCCTGGAAATAATATGTTATGATGGTAGAAAAGGCTCCGGTTCAAATGTTCTTGGGTGTAAAAACTAGTATGTTTACTGATCTTGCTTCTGAGTTACAAAAAGGGCTAAGACTTCTCGTCTCAATGGAAGATATCAGTACAGTAAGGAGGATTAGGCGTAATCACTACACCGGTCTTGTTTTTATATTTCTTTAATTGCCAATTTGTTCCTAAAACCTACCCTTATAGACAACAGCATGTATGAAGTAAGTAGTATGAGTCGTACCTGTATAGAGAGGTCGTGGTAGTCCATGCTGGTGGCGAGGTGGCGCGCGCGCGCGAGGCGCTCGGGCGCCAGGCGCGCCAGGGCCCGCGCGCCCCACAGCGCGGCGCGCTGCGCCCCGCGCGCCCCCGGGGCCGCGCTCACCCCCGACAGGTACTCGGTGGCGATCTCCAGCTCCGACCGACCCGCTACCATCTGCAACAAGCCACATGGATTACTACATTTTAGCCTCAATAGATAGAACAATATGTCCTTGGCCGGTTTATAATGTCACAGTCGATTTTACTGTCATTAAAAGTTTACGTTCATACATTTATAGGTTTGTATTTTCATGGCCAGTTTTAATATCCCCAACCGGATTTTGCTGTCATTACTGTCACAACCGGTTTAATCCTTACCGTTTTTAATTATCATATCCGGTTTCTATACCCATAACCGGTTTCTATTGATTTCACACTGCCGCTTGCACTGTTAGGTTAGAAACCGGTTTAGGTTCATGTGTGACACTTTAGACAGTGGTTTAGTCACAAGTCCTCACCGGCTTCATCTCGTTGTCGACGACGGCGACGACGTGAGGGTGCATCGCGGGCCGGTTCTCCGCTAGCCACCGCATGCAGCGCAGCAGGCAGTCGTGCAGGTGCGGATCCGACGGGTCCAGCTTCCACGCGCGCTTCACGCTCTGCACCATTAGTAGGGGCTTCTCTGGAAATGGTACAAGAACGAGTATGAGACGCGAGTCAAACGATAGTGATATCATCATCATCATACATTTAAGAGCTAGGCTCTTGTCGGTGAGTCCGATGCAGACTTCTCCATCTATTACTGTTCAGTGCAGCTTGCACTTCACATCTCTATACGAACTGACAGACACTTTCTTCCCTTCACACTAGTAGAAACCACTGTCTTTTATTACCTTTCCTATAATATATTTCGAAGGCCATTAAATGTGTGTCTATTCTATCGGCAGCCAGCGTCCGCAGCGGCTGCAGGAACTTGATTGCTTGTTCTAATGGATCGTCTACCTGTAACGTACCAAAAAGACAATCAATACATAGGAAATTATTTAAATAAAGATAATATATGAAAGGGAGTTAACATAAGTAGAGGTCAGTGGTAGAGTTTGTAGGCCCTAGTCATGTTGTGAAGAAAATGTTTCCCGAATCTGCATTCTGTTTAGTAAATAGAAGCTTACAGACCCAAAACTCATGTTACGCAGAAATGTTGTCAATGTTGTCAATTGTCTATGTACAGTCTGTACATAGTTCATACTTACATTATAAAGGGAAAAATCTCATTATAAAATCATACAATAGTTGTATAAAAATAGTAGGTTTCGTTCTCTTGGCCGAAATTATAGTAAGTGTTATGGTAGGATCTTAATATAATAAAGCTGAAGAGTTCAATATTTTTGTTTGTTTGAACGTTTAATCCGATTTGAATAATTCTTGTAAAGGATAACCACATACAACGGGAAGGTTTATTTTTTATCCCGAAATTCCCGGTAGGACACACCGCGAGGCGATACCCTTCATTCCTTAACCATGTCATCTAAAACACAAATATAACACAACAATAATGCCGTCTAAATATCACTAACAGCGGTATGTGTCGTGATTATACATCGTGATCGCTCAATGACGAATGACAATCCATTGTACCGACTAACTTGTCAACCGCTGTCGCCGCGGGCTTTATATTATGTAAAATGTTTAGACCTATTACATTTAATTACATTTACAGTTTGACACGGTTATGTTGGTTGACAGTTGAGGTATGTGTATTGTGTTTTGGTGGTGAAGAATTTGATAGATATCAAGTATGATACATACGAATAGTTGAAAAGGTTAGTTCAAATAGTCCTTCAATTTATAACTAATAATGCTCTTGATCCGCGATCTTTTTATCAAACTAAGGGTGTTTCCATTCTCAATTGACCAATCACAATTAATTGAAATTTTCAAATTGATATTGACATAGTCAAAAATCATTTTTTAACACATTGTGATTAGTCAATTGGGCACCGCTGCGCTTCGCTACAATGAAAACGCATTCTGAATCAAAATCATTCGTTTTATATATTTAAGGCCTTATGCATAAACGCTTACCAGCAGCATTTTAGCTATCAAATGGTTTGTCCCTTTCTGACATACGCCATTTTCCAAAGAGCAAAAGAGACAAAACACTCACTAACAGTGTTTTAGTTAGAGAGCGTTAATGAATAAGGCAGTAAGAAACATACATTTTCATGTCAAATAAAAAGCTTACATAAAGCCTAAAGTCATACTCTGGCTAGTTTTCGATAGTCGTATTCTTTTGGCAATAACACTGTTCAATCACTATAAAATGTCACAAAGGTTAAGAAAGAAAACCAATCATTCACTCCCATATCAAACTAAACACAATCAATCTACAATCTGCATCAATCTAGCAAGACCCGTTTCGCAGTCTAAATTCGTTTGTGACACAACGGTACTTCGTGATTGCATACAATAGGCACTTTAAATTACAATATAGGTCACCGAAATGTAGCGGTTACTTCCTTTTATTATAGGAAGTTTACGGAAGTGGACAAACGTCAACGTAATGTCAATATAAATAAATAATACAAACAATATGTACAATCAAATTGATTGAGGAACTAGTTTCCTGTACAGGAAGTGATGTAATGCACTGTGTGCAGTTGATTGTTTTATTATGATAATTAGGAACTAAGTGACCATTATAATATATCCTGTGACTATCCAGTCCTATTAACGTTGCCGGTATCAATCAGACATAATTATACTTTGGGTACAACCTTATGATACATTCTGAGAGCTTTGCCAGTACCTAAGCAACACCGATACAAGGAAGGAAGGATCAATAGCGCAACAATGAGTGGCAAAATGCCATGAGGTCCCAAGGCCCAGAAGTGTCTAAATTTTTCCGCGACACCAAATCACACTTTCGTAGTAGAGGAGGAGGGTAGTACGTAGAGTTTAGAGTACTTATTTACTAATAGGGTCACTAACCTATTCGTACTTACTTACTTACTTAGTTACGAATAGGGCAGGATAGTACTTACCCTAGCTAATTTGTCTGGTATAAGTTCGTCGAGTTGCGGCGCCTCGGGGTCGCCTTGCTCCTGTTGCTGTCTCGCTTTATGATGCTGCTCTCTTTTAACCTGAAGTAGACAATATTTTTAATATTAGTAATGTAAATGAATTATTTTAAGTTTAAAGTGTAAAAAAGTGTGTTATGATTTATGGATACTACAATCGTTATTTTGATGAGTGGCGGATACCAAACTTTGCCTAGTATTTTTACCCTGTAGGAAATACTTCGCACTGAGCGTTATAACCATTACTAGCCGCGCCCCGTGGTGTACCCGTTCCCGCGGGAATTTCGGGATAAAATTCCGTGTGTTATATATTACTGTAAAGTTTCATATAAATCCGTCCAGTAGATTTTTCGTGAAAGATTAACAAACATACATACATCCTCACAAACTTTCGCATTTATAATATAAGTAAGATAGGATTAAGATGAAGAAGAAGTTTGTTTCCTTTACAATTCGCTAATATGTTTGAGAGCCACATTCGAAAGGATGGTCACAGGCTAATTTTCATCCCGAAATTCAGAGGGTTAAATGCTGGTAAAACTGCGGGGCGTTTGGTGGTGATTAATGAGTGAACTAATGACGTGATGTAATGTATATTGAACCTGTACTTGTGCCTGCAATGCGCTTTCCTGTTCAGCTTTACGTTTGGCTTTCCTCTGTTTGTTTCTAAGTTTCTTCAGTTCGCTAGGCGCTAGGTTTTCTGTGGACAAAGCAAAGAGGCATGTTAGAGTTATTGTTAATTGTTGGTTTCATTACAAAGTATGTAATAGAAAGACAACATTTTGGGTGTTTTTTAGAACTAAGCTATGCTTCGTCTGATCACGTTTGCGGGTGAATTGGTGGATACCAATCGAGACATAGCATAGCTATGGTAGAAATGCACTCTTAAAAATATATCTTGGAAACCCAGTGGGTTTTAATTGGTACAGGCGAATAAAACAGAGAAGGCAGTTGTCGAAAACCAGTAAGTATATATTCTAGATTATCCTGTAGTAACAAAAATATTCAATATAAATATTATAGTTTAATTTATACAAAAAAATCAATTAAACCAAATTGCGGTTTGATTCTTTAAAAAACCTGTAAATAACTTTTCGTAATTATTTCTATTTATAACAATTTGCTCATAAAACATTCGGTAATTAACAAGTTTAATTACCTCAAAACAAATTGACACAATTTACGTAACAAAAAAACGTTTTACTCGTAATCACTAATTGAGCGTCAAATTAAAGATTAAATTCGCATAACGGACTTTAAAACTAGTTGCTATTTCAGTTCTGATAAACATCCACTGGAGTTATAAAAGATATCTAGGTAGTAAATACTTGTAAAAATACACCTAGGTAGTATTTATTTATACTGATTGGAAGCTATATTTACATAAAACATGTTTTTTAAACCAAAATTGATCCAACAATCATAAAATCATTAATTAATAATCGCTAGTTTATTTGCATTTCCATATTTACATTTGAGGAAAACAAAAATAAGTGTTGTTCTGAAAATTAAGATAAATAACCATATGTTATTTGATTTGACATTGGACACTCTACCCGTTCAAACAGGTCACATAATTGCATAATTTTAATTGCATATGAAAATCCCTCGCCCCGGTGTCTAATGGTATGTGCACTCGCCTGCCAAGACTGAGAACCCGGGTTCAATTCACAGGTCAACCGAAAACATGTTTCCTACTTTTCAAACATGGCTCGGGTTTAAAATCACCAACCTGCATTAGGCATGCCGTGGTGTTACGCCTAGCTGTACTGATATCTTCGATGAGATGAGAGGAAAGGCTCGTGGGACATTACAGGCTATAATCATTTTCAGTCTTTCTTAGAATGGCTGTACTTAGCCTACATAAATACAAGTCAAGACCTGATTTTTTGTCTAACAACCGATTAATTCAGTAACATAAAACATATATAAAATTAAAATCCTTGACGTTGTTATCGCATTTAATTAACAAAACGGTATTTACTTCAGTTATTACTCTCGCTAAATAAGGTTGGTACTGAGTGTTGCCAGATTCCGGGCGCAGATAGAGAGGTGATATATCGACGCGTGCGCACCATTCGTGGGGCATTTGAGGTCAATTACACGTTACATTACCTTACACATTTTTGTTGCTTAGTGACTCCTAATGTGTACGATAAAGGGTATAATTAATGTGCAAATATCTTAAAAAAGTACTGAGACAGTCTCGTGAGCTATAAAGGGATGAATGTGTTTTGCAGTTATTTCTTACTTGGGGCTATTATGTTTAAGCTAAGCTAATCGTAATGTGAAGGGACTACAATAACAGAAAAAACACGGGGCCTTTGCGAAATGCCTAGGTATCGAACAAAACGCCGGTACAGAACAATACCTGAACCCCTATAGTATTTATTATTATAGATGTTTTACATTTAAAAAAATAAATAATCTAACAGTGTAACCCCTACCGACAACATTGATAACCATCTCGACTCAAGAATGACGCCCAAACACCCAAAACTATGGAAAACCGTGTATTTCTCACGGCGTTCCAAGGGTACGGCTACTTAATATTATAATTATGTAGTTAGCCACAAGTATGGGCGGTTTCATTAGGAGCATTGCCCATAAAACATTATTGTTATAGTTTCGCAACTGGGTGACATTGCGACAGAACCGGCCCGCGCTGCCAGTGTACCCTTTGATGTAAAATAACGTGATTCTAAATGGAACATTGTTACATATTTCGGTTGATAATGTTGTGGTCTTTTGGATTTTTAAGGCATAGTATGATATCCACGATAGTTGTGATGATTACACCTATCCTATCATAATGACTGATTGTTATGTTACAGTAATATTCATGCTAATTGTAATGGTAACGCCTAGTCGTCTTGAGCCTGATTGGTTAATATTTTACAGAATATACTATATGATTGTAAAAGCTACATCTAAATTAAAATAATAGTTACTTCAATGATAAATGTGAATCCTATTTATTTCTTCAGCGAGATGATAGACACATATTCATACTTTTCTTTTTACTTGTTTCCAAATTCTATTTGACTTTGAAATCGAAAAGACAAGGTTACAAATACAAAGATAGTATTATCTAAACATGATATAAATGCAATTAACTCGGCGGGAGGCGCTACCGGGTAAAATTTACCACATAGTGCATACTTTCGAAAATATTTATTTTTGTGCGTAATTTTGTGCAGCGCCGTTTTAGGTACCTTTCGACAGATGTTCCACGGTCCGCCATTTTGAATAAGGGGCCAGTTAGCGCGTGTTGTTGAACCACGACGGACGTAAAAGGTGCGTACGGGTAATTTTTACCCAGAAGATTTTTTTCAAAAAAGTGCCATATTAAAATATTTTTCGATTCGATTATAATTATAAGTAAAGATATATTGTCAAGATATATGTTCTTTTAAAATTGATCTCATTTTTTTGTTTTTTAATAAGTTTAGAGAATATTTTTCGTTTTGTGCACAAAATGGCTGAGCTTTTGGGCTGTGTTTTAAAATTTCGAATATAACATATTATACTAAGCATTAATTAGTTTCCAACTTTCTTGTTTAATTGAAAATATAACACAATATAATATAAAAATTGGTTTATTTAATTACCCATAAAATAGCTCTAGTTCTTACAATGAATATTATTGTGGTATTTTTTACCCAGTAGCGACAGTCAGTGTTGGTATATGGGGCGCGCTTCCCGCCGAGTTAACGAGATACAACAAGCAAAACAATATGCATTCAAAGATACTTGATATCACAATATGACGTCGAAACTATTCAGCTACTAAATCCATATTAATTAATTATACACAATAGAAACATATATGTACCTATCGTATTATTCCTAACAAGCGGCGCCCCGCGGTTTTACCCGCGATGGGCCCGTTCCCAAGGGAATTTTGAGATGAAAAATTGCCTATAACCTTCCCGTTGAATGTGGCTACCTATTACAAAAAGAATTATTCAAATCGGACTGATAACTCCCGAGATTAGCTCGAATATACAAACAAACTAACTTACAAATTTTACCTCTTTATAATATTAGTATAGATGCTCATCCAATGGACACTGATTGAAATATCAATAAAACATTTTATTATTTACATTAAGAGACCCACAATTGACTAACCGGAAGTGTGATTTATAATATTTTTATGGTTTATTAAAGAAATATTAACAAAAAGGTCAAGGCGCTATAAACAAATATTAGTTTTTAAAATTGAACGAGGAAGAAGATGGACATTGCTACTATTTATTATTATTTTATTGAATTGTTTTTAAAAGTTATTCATCAATCACAATAAATATCGTTACATAATCCGTAAACAAAGTTTGTTTGTTTTCATTACATGGTCACCTAAAACCAATCTACGAGGATATATATTTGAATACACAAGTTCAATTATACTATTTAAAAGTTACACACATGGTTTCACTGTTTGATTTAATAAATCTCCCTTTTCGATCTTTTACTGTATCAATTTCTAACAAACATCACACATGAGTCACAGTACGCTAAGGCAAATATCTACGTATAATACATATATCTGAGTACCGACTGTACTTGCAACATTTTACCCGGCACACCCGCAACATTCACAATACCGAATCAAATGCTAAATATTGAAGGTATTAGTGAAAGAAACCTTCAGTTCAAATGTTAAGTAGCAATAAAATAATGCATACATTATGTTACTAACATTAGTTCAATACATTCGTTATTGTATTGTCAGAGTTAAATAGTAAATCACAATTGAATGGAATCGAAATCAGTCGAGTTGAAGAAATATATTTCGTAACGTAGAGTGCATTACCAACTTGAACGATCTTCTAGGTATTAAAAGGGTTGTGTGTGAACGCTAAACGCAAGGGTTCTTCCCGTGCCCGTTCATCCCTTGCGGTTCGAGCTTTTAACTCTACTATCTATCTATCTATGGTTAGTTTTTATAAATAGAGAAGATAGAAGACTACTCTACTCGTAGATATTGTCTTTGCTCTATCACTCTGTCGTCATCCGCCTGTGACATGATTGTAGCTCACAAACATTTGACTCCCTATGTTATTCATACCTCGAAGTATCAGTATGACTAAACCCGCGTGGGAAATTCAAATCTTATTGAATTATTAAATAAATGAACAGTTTATCCAATTAAAGGCATCCTCACGTATACGGACGTGGGTTGAGTATCGTATGCGATGCATGTCATCACGTCGACGGTATTATTATATTATTTAATGATACCGTACCTCGACAAATATTATGAGGACATTTTCTGATCAGACGTCTATCTAGATAAGATTGGAGTTGAGCTAAGCATGTAATACATACTTGAGTACTTTATTAATAAAGGGCAAGAAATGTTTCGGTAAAGGAAGTTTATCTCGAATTAAGATTTCAAACGCGCAGGAATGTGGCGTCTTACCGCCTATAAATCCAGACTCAAAACTTGTTTTATTGCTTTCTCACGAACAGCAAAACGGGCCTAAAGGAAAGGTTATGAAGGATTTTCAAAATAAGCCAAGCTAAGTAAAACCAGGGGCGTAGGGAGGATTCGTTCGTTCTTCCCTAATTCAAAACTTATTTTAAAATATAAATGCGAAATAATCTGCCTTTGACTCTTTAACGCTTTTACATCTAGGTGGTCAAAAATCTGTTACCATTGTTACCCGACTGAACCCAGGGGGACCTGGCCTGGCTACGTCCCTGTACAGGACACATAACTTGTCCAACTGTCAAGAGCATGTAACATAAAAATCGAAGCCATTTAAACCAACGATGTGTAACAAACGATGTCTTCATAAATTGCACTGACATACTCGTAGATGACGTTTAAAACCAAACTTCTGTATACATTACGGCTTTACACGTCTTGAAATATTTCCTAAGGCTTTACATTTTCTTTGAAGGCAAAGTAAAAATATAAATATTTAGAGTTGACTTTAAAAAGCTCTTTTGAACCACAGAGTCACATTATTCTATTCAATTAGGAACGAGGAATGCATTTGTGGCTATATGAGATGTTTTTTTTTATTTTTTGACTTTTCTGTCAATTCTCTTAGTGTGATCTGAAACTGATCTTAAGGAAGGCAGATTACAAATAATTAATGAATACACCTTCTTCAAACTAAGGATACCTCAAGGGTTAGCCTAAATTTTCTAATATGTATGAAATTACTTAATATTAAGACTACTTCTGAATACCCAAACCTAGGTGACTCGTCTTTACATCCCATATCTCGTAATAACTGAAAGGCTTTACAGACCCTCAGGATACCTTCAGTATGTAAGGCCTATGCCCTGCAATGGAATCTACAATAATTATAATGCAGTGTCATTACACTGTTACATTTAACAGTGACCTCAGCGACCCGCGGTGTGCGACGGCCCGACAGCGCCACGGTCGGTAAGTTTGCGAAACCAAATTAGACCACCGCTGCGTATCTAGTGTCTGGGATCTGAGAATTTTATTAATTTAAGTTTTTCAGTGGTCTGGGGTGTTATTACACCACAAAAGAGATAGCGTACGATCTAGATAACTTCAATAGATTCAAACTTGGTCCCAGACAGAGACACTTGGAAGAAAAGACACCTTTCCCCAGAAGTGGGACAGTCTTGTCCAGTGGACAGTATTGTCCCATCACTGGGCAAAGGCCTCTCATCTCAGTAAAGATATCAGTACAGTGAGGAGATTAAGGCGTACTGTACAGGTTGGTAAACAATAGACTGAGATTGGCCCAAGACATGGACGTTTGAAAGAGATAGAGACATATTTGCCCAAAAAAGACAATATAGTTTAAAAGGTATTACAAAAATTGACACGGTACAATCACTAAGTTATTCAATAATCGCTTATTACATGAATAGTAACCGCAATTTAAAGTAAAACAGCCACAGAGATAATTATAAAACGGTGTTGTGTAACATGTCCGCTCCACCGTGCAGAGATATAGAGTGATAAATCACAAACTGGATCGAGTGGCGTGTCACTGCTTCGATTCAGAGCTGGGGCGTTGCGACACAGTGTTACAGTTATTCGGATGTAGGGCCGCAGTACAAAAACCTGCTTATATTTAGTATTAATCGTGGTTTTACCCGCGATGTGCCTGGTTCCGTGGGAATTTCGGAAAATGTATCCCATGTCTTATTGAGACGTGTGAACTATATTACCGAGTTTTATCCAAATCCGCGGAGTAGTTTTTGCGTGAAAGAGTAACAAACATCCATTCACACATACACATAAACACTCGCATTAATAATATTAGTAGGAAATTAACTAGTTGTTTTGGTGTTGAGTATGAATACGTAATTTTTAACAAAAGGTCTCTTTTTTCTGATTGTTCCACCCGCTTGAATCCTTAATGGTTCAGTAAACAAATTCAGTAAAGTAAAATTTGCATTCACTTTTAGAAATTACGATGAGTTGCTTAAACAACAACAAATCAAACAGTATAGTAGTTTATTCTGGAAAAAAAAAATGGATTAAATTCCAGCTAACCCCGTGGTTTAGGAATTTCTATAAAATATAATGTAAAGGATATAAAAGGACTACATAGAATTAACTATATCTCTAATAGAAACACTTTGAAACCTGGCAATTGATTCGCTCACACTTTACTAACTAGCCGCGCCCCGCGGTGTTACCCGCGTTATACCCGTTCCCGCGGGAATTTCGGGATAAAATGTATCCCATGTGTTATTCCGATGTGTAACTTATATTACTGTAAAGTTTCATCCCAATCCGTAAAGTAGTTTTTTCTTGAAAGAGTTCCAAACATACATACATTCTCACAAACTTTCGCATTTATAATATTAGTAGGATTACATTCAAATAGAAGATATTTGGTAATCATAATGACTGCACTTTGATATTTAATTTCAAATTGAAATCATAAATTGAAAGAACTCAGACCTTAGTGTCAGTTAAATAGCTTTGAGAATACTATTAGATTAGACATCATCACTTTTGACCTACACCTTTCCATACGTGAATACTAATAACAATTCATATCTATATAAGTACATGATTATGTCCACATATAACAAGTTAATAATTTAAATACGTTCTCCTATAATTTGCAAAGAAGTTATAATTATTTATATGTTTATTATGATAATAATGAGCGAAATATGAGGTCGAGATTGCAAAATACGTGATACTGTAGCTACATCATGTAATGTAATGATAAAAATAATTTTAAATTACTAGCATTGCCTCGCGGATTCACCCGCGTTTTATAGTCTATACAGTTCCCGTTCAATGTGGCTATCTATAACGATTCAACACTATTCATCGAATCCGTTCTTGCAGGAATTTTGGGATAAAAATTAGTATCGCAATTCTAGCCATTTTAAACACATATGTAGGTTGTACTAAAAACAATTAATGCAGCCTTATATAGGACGCAGTGTTGTAATATAAATGTTTATATTAAATCAGATACTTAGCACCGAGTTAAGTACAGCTATTAATTAAATAAAGGTATTAACCCACAGATAGTAATCACATCAGTAAATCTTTACATATTCCATTCATTAGTAAAAACCGTTAAGAATCATAATCTTATCATTTTAAGATCTGTACTAACCTTTATATAAGTTCAACATATGAAATTCATAAAGTTTATTACACATAAAGGGCAATGGCCAGTTTTTGCTAGAATATAAAAATATGGCATCGTGTGAAATGGACGCCGAAATGGGATCACTCAAACATGAGGGCTCTTTCAAATTAAACGTTTTCAGTCGTCCTGCTACGTGTATGATATCTATCTTCCAATATATAAAATTCTTGTGTCGCAGTGTTTGTTGCCAAACTCCTCCGTAATGGCTCGACCGATTTTCATGAAATTTTGTGTGCATATCGGGTAATTTGAGAATTGTTCAACATCTATTTATCATACCCCTCAATGTTAAGGGTGGTCCACCCCTTAATTTTTTTTAAAGGATAACATCCGTCCGCGCCGACGACTGCGCCCTACTTCGGCGCGTAACCGGACGATGCTCCGCTTAAATTGAAAGATGCCTAACATAGTTATCGTTTGTCGCATTGGAACGTGTCATTAAGAAGCGTTTGAAGTAATTTTGTAATAAATAGCATCAGTAAATGGCAGTTATTTGCTTCTGTATTGGTAATAACTAATAAGTTATGGTAATTGGCACGTGTCAAAGGACGGAAGATCCAATTTAGAGGCCTTCGGTAACTTGTGAGTTGGAAATACGATATCTTGACCGCTATGAAACTGAAGTAAAAAAAATCTGCCTTAATTTGAAAAGCATCATTTGTTACGTTGTTATGTATATAAAATGTTGATTGCTGTACTCTTTAAACTGAATAGCAAATAATTAAAAAAACCTGTACAATTACTCTAACCTCGACAGTTAAACCAAAATAGAATCATATTGCCTAAATAAGCAGCTTTAGTAGTTATAACGTTTGGGTAATTTTGACTTTCGATGATCAAGAATGAACCAATAACACGACGAAAGCTCATTCCCATTTAAAACAGTTAATTAAAAGTCAAAGTTTAATTTAAATTCTCTAGAAAGAAACATCTAAAAGCAGACGACGATCCAAAAAGATTATGTCTGTGAATAAATTAAACAAAAACTTCATTTGATTGTTATAATATTCACATGCAACACTCATGACTACAGGTGTGTCGTTAAAGTTCACAGTTTCGACATGTTGTGTAACTGCTATTGTTTTGGGATGAATTAGGTATTTTAAATACCTTTATTACCTGCATACACATGTATAATTAAAATTAAACACAGTTCTCTTGTACTTTGTCAAATACATATTGTAGTCTCTTTGACATCACTTGGTTCATTTATGATTTTATTTGTATTATAGAAGGTTAAAGATGACAATGCTAGGAGTGAAAATAATGAGGTCGAAAATGACCAGACTGCTTCGAGAAAAGGATGGTTGGACCTTGCCGCTTTTTTACTCGACTTGGCGAGGACACTACCGTGCCCTCAGATAAACAATTAAAGAAGATATGCTCAATCCGGATAAGATTAACGATTAAAGAGAATGTTTTCATTAAGTCCCAATCACAAATACTCATCCAAATCGACGATCAAACTTAACAAGTTACATAATCGTCTATTCTTAACAACTAAGGCAGGTGTTACGCTTTCACAATATCCAAACGAATGCAAACCTCAGTATTAATCCGAGGCGTAGCATTAATGAAAACATTACTAAACGTAAGCTAGTGTTCGTGATATGTCGATATGTACATGATAACAGGTACCTATACCTATCTGTTTTGCCAATCACTAGTTAATTTGGTATTGTGATTTTAGAGCTGTGATTTTTAGAAGCTTGGCGAAGCTTTTTCAACAATACGAATACCATGTTCGTGAATTAATCATAAATTTTTTATGTTTACTCTTTAAAGAAAAATAGAGTAAGATGTCTTTATCTGATAAAATGTAAATCTGATAAAATAAAATGGCACAGTCTGATTGAACACACTGTGCCATTTAAGAAAGTTTTTTTAAAAAAGTCATGAGGTTAATAGAAATTCTCTTAAATGGTTTTTTATCTTTTCCAGCCCTAAAAGCCCTTTATATGAAGAAAAGACAATTAAATCATATTGTTAGAATTTCCATCGACCGTATTAATCTTAATACATTAATCTCATGTAAATGAATGGTGAATGTGATTAACAGCTTCTAGGATCTTCCTGTTGGCAGTAGTTGAGAATAACTTTGCATGGATACAATGGGAAATCCGGGTCATTTGTCTGTGACGTATCTCATATGAATCGCAGGGCACTAGTATTAAACATGGCTGTAAATGTAGGCTTTGCGATAGTGTATAACTTTTTTATTTGTCAAGACATTCCAGCAATATCATCATAAATAATAATTTTAAAAATGTTCTTCAAACTAAATTCATGTTTGAGTTTTTTTTAAGGGACGTACAATATTCAAAGAAATACAATAATAATAATGACAAAATGTAGCCCTATGCAATGATCTTAGTGCTGAAAATAAATATGGACATATCTTGTACCACGCCGACAAATGTTAAGTACTGTAAACTAAATGTTAAGTACTGTAAACTAAATGTTAACACTGCAGTACACGCGCGGGGTGAATATTCGCCCCAGACCAATGTATTCTCCAATATTGTTTAAAATATTTGACTAGTCATCGCGTCGCTTAGTGTAATCCTAGTCAAGTTAATAAGGTTCAAGGTCAGCACGCTGCCGGCACTCGACGCGGGCGCAAGTGGCAAAAAAAAGGCAAGAAAGTGCTTGGGACGGAATTTCACCCCATGCGAGTATCGGCGTAACAAATTATCACGATCGATTTGGTGTGTTTCTTGTAAGTATTGCTTTAATTAATCATCTATTTCAGATATTTTGCAGTTTTTATAAGACTATTGTATGTTTTACTATATTTTGTGTATTATTTATTACAGATTTGTAGTCATTATGGACGAACTGATAAGTGCCTGGTTAGAAGATATCGAGGTTGACAGCGATTGCACGGAGAATGTTCCTGCTGGATGTAGCATTTGAATTGGTATTCAAAATATTCCACGAACTAAGAACTAAAGCTCAGATTCTCCTAAAACAGCAAGGCGGTAACATTGAACCAAATCCAGATCGGAATGTCCAAAGAATAGGAAAAAGTGGTCGATGTGCTTATTGTCCAAGATCACGTGATCGGTCTGCTTCAAAATTCTGCAAAACATGCAATAAATGGATTTGTCCTGACCATCAAGTCCTAGTTTGTCAATATTATTATCAAAATAAATAAAAATATTTAAAACAATAATAAAGAACCGATAATATCTGGAGTCTTAGAAAAATCCATGAGATTTTCCTCCTTTTTAAAATTTTATTTTTATTTTTAAATTCATTTCATTATTTTATAAAGTGCCATATTATTTAGAGTAAAAAATAAATACATAACAATATTTAAACGCATTTTATTTGATATTTTACCATATTCATCTCAAAATTGATAAATTAAAATGGTCTTATTATTCACCCCACGCGAGTAAAACATTACAAAATTAGGGCGCGTGTACTGCAGTGTTAAGTACTGTAAACTAAATGTAAAGTACTGTACAACCTATTTCTTCTAGTCCTACAATGTGAATGAATATGACCCACTTAAATAAATAAAAAATCAATAGAGAAAAAGTTTTAAGTGAATTAGAATGGTTTCATTCCATTCTTATCCACTAAAAACTTTTTCTCTATTGATTTTCAAACATATTCTCTAGAAGATTTCTGGTTGAAAATTCGGCTATACTAATATACATTTTAGTACTGTCAAGAAGAATCACATTTTCATAATACAACTAGCTGTGCCCCGCGGTTTCACCCGCAGCGCCCCCGTTCCCGTGGGAATTTTGATATTTTTATTCCCTATAAACCTCATGGAGCCCGAGACCTTTCCAACGAATGCAAAACCAGAAATCGTGGAAATCGGTCCAGCCATTCACGCGTGATGCCGTGACCAAGGAAAACGGGTTTCATTTTTATATATATAGATTGTGATACTCTAGTGTAGCGCAAAATCATTTACATGTCAAAGATATATAGACAAAAAACAATTCTTAGTATATATTGCATCAAATCCGTTTTCAGCCCTAGATCAACTCTATATTATTATTATAACACATTTCGTTTCTGCAACTCAATTTGATTGGTTATAACACTTAATAGACGATAGGCGTGATAGCTCCGAACATTAGCAAACATTTAATACCGTATAATTCAAATTCCGTCGGTTGTCTCTCGGGTATCAAAGCAAGTCAAATATGGCGGTAAATTATCTCCAATCAGTCTGTAGACATTTCTAAACTTAACATAAACTGGTTCACTTTACTTAACCACCAGTTGTTAGGGCTAGTGCACACGAGCCATAATTTGTAAACTACTCTGGAACAAATATGACAATTTGGTTGTGTTTCTCGAAGGTTTTTGGCTCTGCCTTTAGTGGACAGACTTTTCAGACAGAACACAGTAAGATGTTTATTGGTTTAATAAATTATAAGAGGATTTTAGAATGTATTTCAAGTTTGATTGGTTGCGTATGTAGTTTGAAGTCATACTTTGCGACTGAAGTATCAAAGTAAGTCAAAGTAAAGGTACATTATGTAAGCCCCTTTAAAGTAAATTACAAGAACCGCGTTATAATTGTCCAATGTACCGAAAGCTGCCCACGGCGAGTTTCGCGTCTTACTATAAAGAGCCTGTTAGGAAAATGTGTTAGAATACATTGTTGCTCTCTCGCTGTGTGTTCAACTAATAAGGCAATTAGCCTGTATTCAAATTACAGCTTTAAAACAAGTGTTATGCTTGCTTTGTATACACAGTAGTAAGTATAGAATGGCATATTAACAATCTTGCGCAAACTTAAAGGGAAAGAAGTGCCACTGTAATAAAAAAGTTTTGCTTCATTGATATATTGTTTGTTATGTTAGCAAATGTTTACTTTTGAATAGGACTTTTGGCAAAACAGCAATTAATTTCTGTTATTTAAATAATAATATTGGTGTTCAATAAAACTGTTAAAACTGTCGAACGAAGTTTATTCCGCAAACATGGAAAGAAGTTCTTTTTTATACATATAGGTATTTTTTTTTAACCTGTATTGTCCCACTGCTGGGCAAAGGTCATATAGGTATATTTCAGAGTAATTCAAACTTCTCTCTCGAAGTTTCCAGACTCTTCTACTGCAACAGTCAAAAGAACGGTATCCTGTTTCGCTACATACATTACAATACTCAAAACGCGTCACGACACACAGCAAAACATGACAATTAGCACTATATCAGTAGCGACAAATCCAAACGATTTAAATTCTATCACCGTACACACATACTACATACATGACGAGATCCTCGTAAGCGAAGAAAAACCCAAGCGAATACGTGACAACAGAAATAACTGTTGAAACAATACAGTGATCAATCGTACAACGTCACGGTTACATTGATTTGGGTAATTCTCAATAAGTACGTGATGGCCAAAATTAGCAGTTGCGTTTATCGACATGTGAAGCGTGATGTTATGTGTATACAGAGTTTGTTTTTAAAGTGATCTCTTAATGGTTGCTTTGCCCTCAAATACTTAACTAAAATTGGGAATTACATGATTTTCAATTAATGACTTATCAAAAAGGGAGGGCTGCTAATTACAGGTAGTTTTTATTAGTTTCAATTCAAAAGAGCTTTTACATTAATAATTCAAATAATTCTTAGAAATAGGGATATTTTGCCTTTTCCTCTTATATTTTAAACAAGCCATGATTATAAATAAAGGAGAGTCAGACCTCGCTCGTTGTTGCATAAAAACAATTTCTAAGAATACTAAACTGCGATTAGATCACCACATCAAATCTATACTAATATTATAAAGCTGAAGAGTTTGTTTTGTTTGTTTGTTTGTTTGTTTGTTTGTTTGTTTGTTTGTTTGTTTGTTTGTTTGTTTAAACGCGCTAATCTCAGAAACTACTGAACCGATTTAAATAATTCTTTCACTGTTAGATAGTCTATTTATCGAGGAAGGCTATAGGCTACATTTTATCCCGGATTTCCTACGGGGACGGGCTCAACGCGGGTAAAACCGCGGGGCGCTGCTAGTGGTTTAATACAATAATGATACACTGACAAATCACAAGCGAGCAATAAAGTATTTCAAATTGTTGGCTAGTACACTATAAACAACTTTACGTGTACACAAACCGAATGAAACATATAACCCATCAACACTTCTTTAACCAGATAAAAACTTAAGTTTTGTTTCCTTTATCTTAGAATTTAGAGGATTTTAGAGAAAATCTGTCACATGATACTCTTCTATAGTCTCTTAACTCTTACTTCTCTCTTTAGTGATGAATGTCTTAATAATAGGACTGCGTCCGCATGATTTTCATAAATAACGACCATTAGTGCTGACAATCAGGATACCAGTGGGGCTGATGCATAATGGACCCCAAAGATAAACTCTTTTCTTCATTCTTATAGAAATAGAGAGAGTAGATATGTCTTTAGAGAATAAACCCCTAACCGCTGACAAACCCTTTGTCTTGGCGAGCGTTTTAGCATTCCTGGTCTCCACAATAGAACTAAATACAGCCTGACATCACTTATCACTGCGTGGGCTAAACACGTGTTGACCGCAAAAGCATCATCGAAACGTGCTAATAGTGACGTCACCACACAATATAATATTCGTAATACATTAACCTTTAAACTTGGACTACATACGTCAATAAGTTTGAAAAGAGCTTGAATTTTGATTACGTAAGATGTTATGGTAATTTTATTGCTGTACAGACGTATGAATGTATTCATTGAATATTTAATTAGGGTATACGTTAGATAAACACAGATGTTGGATTATATTAGGTGATTTTGGGTTCAAAGTCGAGTCTAGTCAAGTTCATTATGTGTAATCAAAGCTACTTTAAACAAACTAAACAAGCCAAAGTTCCAAGGAAAATATTTTGGTAAGTTAAAGGTGACTAATAATAAGGTTCCTAGAAGCGGGATGTTCTTTAAGTTTGTGTTGCCTATTAATTAATTAAATAATAACACACACAATATCACTTTTAAGAGTTATTTATGTAATTATTGTAATAACTAGCATCATATTTCAATAATTTTTCATCCTGTTATCTTCTAGCATATTAATATAAAACAACATTAAAGTAGTAACTATTGTAAATAAGCCTGTAATGTCCTACTGCTATGCAAAGGATAGTCATCTCACTGAAGATATCAGTACAGTGAGGAGGACGTCGTAATTACCAAGCTTACCTAATGCGGTACTATAGATAAGATGTTTTAAGTCAGTAAGGCAGAAAATCCCTCAAGAACGGAAACAGTAAAACGTGATTGAAACCGCAAGCGCCAAAGATAATTCCCACAATAGGTCATCAACAAACCAGTCATCTTTAGACCCAAATGACGAAATCACAGTCATGGCTCATGACAGACAAACACACGGTCATTCCAGCGACGTAAGAGATGACAGGACATGAGTAACATGACAGATAAACGGTCATCCCACCTAATTGTAGTAGTAATAATGTTAATGCAAAAATTAGTGAGGATGTACGTTTGTTACTTTTTGATGTTAAACTACTGGACTGATGGTACTTAGCAATAATTAATCTTATTAAAGAAAGATAGTGCAATGTCCCTCTCATCTTACAGCAATTATCAGTACACTGAGGGGGATTAAGCGTAGGCTAATTATTTAAATACAAAATATTATTTATTAAATACCAATCCGCAAAGCTTAAACATGAGAAACATTAAACTAACACATAGACTTTTTTACCCCGAAATTCCTACACGGGAACAGGCACAACGCAGCCGATACCACGGGATACAACTAGTCACATCTAAAACCTCACCATGACATCATGACATTGTAATCCCGTGTCAAATACAAACGTCACAGAAATCAAAATGTGTCATCGTTGACTTGACATGCAAATACAAACATTGGATTTGACTTTAGGATATGATTCATGGACGAAAACACATCTCAATGACCTGTGTAGGCTATGTATAGAATTTACGTAATCTATGAAATGTGTTTGAGTAGAGCCTTAGGATGTATACAGAAAGAAAGCTGGTAGTCTGCGCGTCTACCTTTTAATATACAGCCTAAGCCATGTAAGTAAAAGTAATAACTTGTTATGTCTTTGGGCAAAGGCCTTTCATATCACCGAATATATGGTAAATGTCAAATAGCTTGACACATATACTTCAGTGAAAGCATCGTTAATTAAACTTTCTCAATTACACTAGACTAAACTACAAAACTTAACATTATTAATTAAAGAAGGAGAAATATATAGAAACATACCATTAAGAAAATTACAATATTCAGCTTCCCGGATATAACAAGATTCAATTTAAATGCCACTATTATTTATTATACTTAATTGAATACAACAATTATTAGTACAGCTCGTTTGTAAATACCTACATAAGTACTGAATAGCGTTACAGTGGTTTTCTTATCAAATTTTCTTTTGCATTTTAAGCCATAGGTATGTTATGTAATCTGGGAGCAAGACAATGTCCTGCCAAGTCGAGTCTAACTTATTAATGGTCCTTTTTAAAGGCTTTTAATAGATCACCGATCTATGTACTGACACTCAGAAAAACATTAAGGGTGCATTTTCACTAGGGATATGCTATGTTGTTTTGCCCCGTATCAAATTATTAGTTAGAAAGATCTCACAATAGCTCGGCTTATTAAACTGTGACGTATAATCCTTACGAACTAAAGACTATGATTAATCGAACCTAATATGGAGCACGTTCATTAAAAGAAACCACCAGTTTAATGGTTTCCAATGAATGATGATCAAATCTCCCGGACAGGATGTCTCAAATGCAATGACCATAGATAGACAGCCGCGTGTCAACGTTTAATTATATAATTATTATGTATGTACATAATTATAGTTAATCATAGTATTTATATCAAGGACATTTAGAACTTTACCTAACTGTTTACTGGGTTTTCTAGACTTTTTGACTTATTATATTATTTTATGTTTTACTAGTTCAGTTCAGTTATTGAATATGTTTGTAGCTATGATTTTAAAAATCTATACGTCTTTTATAATAAAGCTAGAGTTTAATTTTTTGATAGTTTCAACGGGCTAATCTTAGAAGGTACCAATGCGGTTTGAATAATTATTTTTTTAATGGATAGTCATATTCAACGGGAAGATTATAAGCTATTTTTTATCCCGAAATTCTTACAGGAACGGGCACAACGCGATTAACACCGTGGGCTGGTATACATTTATAAATGGTATTTTGTTATTGGATGATTTTCAATTCTTTGTTTCCATTTCATTCATAACTTTCATTCATAACAACCACTCACTAATTTCCCGTTTCCCTATATCTCATTATTTGTATTAATAATGTAGGTATACATTTCGGTAATAACGAGCAACATCTTGCATGTTATGAGACTGTCCGATGTTATGATAAAATGTCCACGTTCCCACAACCCGGAATACCTACTCATTTCAATAAAAACCAATTGAATAAATATAATCAATTCGCGGAAGCACTGATAATTGCACGTATGGTAATAATTAGACCATTAGCATCCTGGGCGTCTTCTCGAGAAACAGCAACATGTGGGAAAATATAAATCTCTAGTTGACAGAACAGCCATTATTGTGAAGAAAAATGGAGAAAAAACGGGTTTTCCAATGCATGTTAAAGTACAATAATTTGCATAAAAATAGTTTTGTTATTATTTATCACTGTCATGTTTAAAAGTTGGGAAATACCGCCGCTATTACAATGTCTGTTGTTTTGTTTGAATAGGTGCAAAAGATTGACAATTTAAATACGGTGATATCATGGTACAAGAATTTACGTTTGGTAAACACTTTTCAGATATATTTCCGTAGATCGAGTACGGTTACCGAAGTTTGCGAATGACCACATTTGTGACAAAGTCAAATCCACTTTCAAAAGTGAACTACTACACGTTAGGTAGATATAATCACTCTTCACCTTCAAGCTATTAAATTGGTCGACCGCTAACTAGTCTATATTGTTAACTAAAATTAATAGCCTCTTTTTAGAAGTGGGTATAACAATAACATAAAAAGTGCGTCATACAAACGTTTAATTACAAATAACCATGAACACTACGGCCTCGTCAATACCATAAGCATGTTCAGTCGTATCAAAATATCGCAATTAAACGCCTTAATTAAGGAACCATTCATTAAAATAACTACAATTATGTTTATCAAAATTGATAATAGCCGACGCGGGCATGTTATTAGGAAGTTATGATACTATGTAAGTAATAATTAATATAGAGTAAGTATTATAGTATACTATGAACATTATTTAATTTATATCTGCGCCGAAACAGAATAGAAAAACTATTAGCTGCAAGAACGCACTATTCTTTAAAAACATTTAAATCGTGATAGCCTTATGTTATGTCTAAAATGTAGACTCTCAATATACATATTTCTGATAGATCCCAAGATAAAGGATACTTATCGTATTACCCAAAAAATTTACTAAGTTTTAACGAATTCAAACAAGTAAAGTAAAATGCAACAAACCATTCTTAAAACACAATCCTCTTATACCTACTACTACACAACAAACAGAAAAATCCTAACCGGATCTACTCACATACAAACATAACAGACCCTACATACTTATAACAAATATATATATATATTCTGCAGGATATGCAAGGGACACAACGAGTGCCATCAAATGTCCTTGAGAGCTGCGCATGCATATATCACATTAGGGAATCCCACATTGAGGTTGCTCGATGCGATCATCGAAATTGAACAAAAAAGGTAACATTACTGTACGATTACATCGACAACAGAAGTGTAGGATGCACTGATTATGATAATATTGTTGCAGATAATAAGTTGTTGAAGTTAGATATGGTATTGGGTACATACTTATATCACCTTATATGGTTAGGATATAATTAACAATAATATTATAAATGTATGTATGTTTGTTACTCTCTTACGCAAAAACTACTGAACTGATTTGGTTGAAACTTAACAGTAATATAGGTTATACATCAGAACATGATTAAGGATACATCTTATCCCGAAAATCCCGCGGGAATAGGGACATCACGGGTAAGACCGCGCAGCGGTACTAGTAAGTAATAAAAAGTATTATCTTGTAATGTCCCAGCTCAAAAAATTCCAAACAAAGCTCTAATCTCACTGAAGATATCAGTTTTAATACGGTATGGAGGACTTAATAAACAACATAATTATAATAAAAAAGTGTCTGCACCTAAATAATTTCTTAACTAACTGGCTAAGATTATCTAATAAACACATATCGTCATTAACATCAAAATGTATAATTGGATTTGTAATTACCGCGATAAAGCTGCGATCCATAAAATTCCAAAGATAATATACACATTTCAATGCACAAGTATTTGAGATGCAATACGGATATAGAACACGTACCTACAATAATTATATTACTTACGTATTGATTTAATAATACAATAATATGGACAGAATTAGATTTAATGAATGCATGTGTGTATGGTCGGTCTAATCATTAGTTTAATTGGTGTTTTTATAGAATGCATCCTATAAATTAGTAGTTTGTAGACAATAACATTTCATTTAATTTTTTTCTCCTCACTGTACTCAGAACTTCAATGAATAAGTGGTGTTAACTGCAAAAGGATGTAGCAGAATGTATCTCATAATCATCCGTTTAGTTTTCCAAAGAAAAAATTAAATTAAACCAATAACTATAACAATAACATTTATCAAAGTAAACAATTCGAAACACGTCATAAGCACAGTAATTATAAAATTATTCAAATACACATTAATTTACAATTTTGTTTACAATAACTATCACACCATTAACAATCAAAATAAAGTTATAAAAAGTTATGTGTTACATTAATAAACAATAATAAAAACATACAATTTAAAATTCAAATCACACTATATGAAGGTTGAATGATATAATAATGATAACTATACAATTTGGATGTCGGAAAAAACATCATGACAGGCTTGGATTGAGCTGAAAACTGATTCAAAGAAACTTAATTGTATGATTGTCCGGACATGTATAGCTTACCCCGAACATCACACGGGTACCAGTATAACCCAGATAAAAGCTGATCACTGTCAGTAATACATTCAATAAATAACAACCAATACAGGATGTAGGGATCAAATAACAATATATGAGTTTTAAGTAATTCTATCGCGGAAAATCTCTTGGCATGCCTCACTGCCGGGTAGGTACATCCGTCTACCCCAACCAACCATGTTTATTTATAACTCCATCATAAAACGTGGCCATTTAATTGCATTAACACTTAGACGCCATTAACTTGAATTGAAGTGTAATGCACATACTTAGAGGTGCTATTAAAGCGACATAAGTGCTGAATGTGAATCAATATGAATAGTAATAGACTTACACGGGTTAAACGTATGGTTTGCTTTTTTTATTACGCTTTTTTGTTTAACTTAACCCGTTTGTGTTGGACAGTGAGGAAATGAAACAAATCTTTGAACTTAATTTTAACCAGGTAACTTAATTGAGCGTCTAGAATACACCTTTAGTTCCAATGACAATGTTATTCTAATACAATTAGAAAGCTTATTTTGAACATAGATTTAAATAGTGACTAAATCTCATCCTCAGTATCCTGAAATCTCCAATGGGGTGAGACCTTTGCCCTTTTAACCTTTTTGTTGGGAACATTTCTTTAGGATTTAAAAATAAAACATTAACTACAAAGCCGCAGTTTAAAGACAGTGCATTAGCAACAGAATATCACGAAGTTGACAGACCACGCCTTGGCCCTCTATTCAAACAGATACCACTATCGAGTATCATTGAAATCGAATAGGATATAAATAAATCGGAACGGGCAGGAACCGAGTCGCCCCAGTCACGATCCTTGACATGATAATGGATTCTTTGGCGCAATTAATTTGTCTCGAGCCTGGTTTGGCATTTTAATATAATTCTTTGTTTTTTAAATGATAGATTTACGGGCCAGTGCATTTATATGCGACGTGGACTTGTACGTCAATCACTGGTGAGTTTTATATAAAAAGAAACAATAAAACTACGAAGGCTGAAAGCACATACTACAGACATCTCGACTACTTTCAAAGACTATGATCCTAGCAAACTCCTTAAGGTTTTTTTCTTCGACAACTAACTAACTATTTCATTAAGAGAGAAGTCTAAGCTTTTAGAGACCTTGCCAACAGCACTTCACTTTAATGTCAATCAACTATACTACTGCTACATACAATCTACAAAAGAATTTACAATACGGAACAAAAAAACATCGCCAATAACTTGTCCATAAAACGTGCATAAATAAAACGTAACATTAGTAATCGTCATTATTATATTTTATTAAACATTAAATGTTAGTAGTCTGCATTTCACTAATAAAGAAAATATGTATGATTGTGACGATGGAAGTTTGTTGCTGCTAAGCCGGATTTGTTGAACGAATTTGGATGAAATATGTAACATAAGAAGTATATAAGGTACAGGTCATTGGCCATATATTTTTAGTTGTACTTACTATATTTTTCCAACCCTGAAGAATACAGTAAGTGAATCCGCGGAAAGCTATAGATATGTAATATCAATTAACTGGTTACTACAATAAGCGAAGTTTTATTAACCACGGGTTAACCAACCAATAAAAGAAACAATGAATATTAATATACTTATTAACTGTTTAGCATTGTGTTTGTAATTAGTCTCAGATTGAATCGTACTTGTATGGTGAGGAGGAAAGGTTTGTCTGACTGATTGTGACTGGTAATTTTGTATTTGAAAATCAGCTATACTGATTGTTAATTTAGCACAGAGAGATAGTTAGGAGTGACAAGATTTATAAAGCATAGAATGTTGATACTGTACTGTAAAGATATGTCACTTAGAACATATATTATTTAAAAGTTTATTGTACGTGCAAAGTCATGATATTGTTTGTAGTGTCTAATTAAATAATTAAATAAGAGAAGACAGACTATATTTATGGAAAATATATACAGGACTAAGTCTTACGCGGCTTGTAAGACCCAAAATAAGTTCTTAGTATTATGGAACATAACCTAACTACCGAACCAGCACTCCCGACACAGTGACCGCTCTCACAAGCCACTATGCCAGCGGGCTTGTCATACATTTTATCACCATTGTTCGCTCAGATATGATAGTGCAACCAGGGAAAATCACCAGGTATAATAATGTTTGCATAAATTACAAATATTTTTTTGCATTAATCTGTAAAATGGTGCCATTCCAATTACATTAGCATTACAAAGACAATAGAAACAGCATAACATTGTAATCAGTTATTGTTTATTTGTAATTGGAGTTAATTTTATGCATAAATAATGAGACTAATGAGCTTTTGCGTTTGCATCAGTTAAAGACAATGTTTGGAGAATAAAGATGGTTCCTTCTGTTGTGCACACTTCAAAGACGTATAAATAATAAACTAACGGGAACTCAATCATTTTGGGAAGAAGCGAGACCTAAGCTGAGCTTTGGCAGATACATGCTTATAAGGAGTTTGGCAAAGAATAGTATCAATCGCGTGACATAGTTTAAAGTAGATTCAAAACTCAGAAAAGCTCGCATAGCCCGCCTGCCGCTGTGTAAGCCGTTACAGATTTGCAAGGATAGAGTTAGACCAATAAAACTGTATAGAAAGGCACAATTGATCGAAATACCAAAGCTTACTTTCAAGGAAACAGCCGCGATATGAACGAGTCCAACTTATTGTTACTTGTAACAATCAGTTTATGAAAATCGTAAATAAAGGTAACCTAACCTATAGGTTTATTTATGGGTGAAATAAGTAAGTTCGTATACGTATACGAACTCACTGTGCTATACGAATACTGAATTCAGTATCACTAATGGACTAAGGCGGTCTAAAACTTTGAATCCAGGCAAAGGGCTTCTAGCCTTCGCCACTGTGTCTAACGATTGAAGCAACCAGGAACGACAACTTAACGTGAGAAGAACTTCAAGTCCAGAAATCAGTATCCCAATCCTCAAATCGACTTTAAAGTATATGCGAAATATCTTAACTATGTACCTAATTAGGAACACTCATTATAACAGCTTAAAACATAACACTAGTAATTCCAAAAAATCTTAATTTCCTTTGCAAAAATGCAACCTTACGTCTCACCGGTATTTACGTGTCAATTGGCCACGGCATGGCATGACAAACGGACAATCCTTCCGCTTGACCTCAAATATTTACTACATTACATGCATCATATTCTGCAAAACATATTCAAAAAACATTGTCTTCTATGACATTGGTTTAGAGTCCGAGTACACTCGTACATTGAAATGCAAATCTTTCGTTATGCAACTTTACGAATACATTACCGTGACGTAATTGGTTAATTGAAACGATAACACGGTCCGGACACGCAATGGACATTACGCGAAGCGGTCAAACCGATACTTCGACAATACATTAGTATGTTGGACACAAGTTTTATAAGCAGTGATTAGTCCGCATTAGAAAACAAATGAAAAACAATTATCACTCTCGTCATTACCTCACAACATGTACAAAAACAAAACGAAAACTAAACGCTGGTTTGTTACATAGTTACATGCCGATAATTATACTCATCAATATTTTAGAAAAGTTTGTTAGCATAATACGTGTGTAATAGGAAACTAAAAAACTCCATTAAACTAAGTAAAAGTGACAAATACTCGAAAACAAATAAAGTAGATAATAAAAATAAACTTTCGTCTCACGGTAATAAAAGCCGTGAAAGTAGCTAACTAACAGTAGGTCTCACACGGGGCAATTATAATGGAACAAACACGAAATTATGTGAAGAAGTTAGCGACGATTATGTACAAGTGCTATACAAACGGGTGAATAGAATCGTTTCGAGTTAAACTACGTAATTTGAATGTGAAAGATTGTACAATAACGCTATTACACAATGCGAGTGCTAACTAGACGGTCTGAGGATGAAACTACTTCATTGCACTATGAGTATTTTTACCTTAAATATCAAGAAACATTCGATTTATAAAGAACTAGCAGCGCTTCGTGGTTTTACCCGCATTGCGGCCGTACCTGTAGGAATTTCGGGATAAAAAATAAGCTATAACCTTCCCGTTGAATGTGGCTATCGATTACAAAAATAATTATTGAGTAGTTTCTGATATTAGCCCCACCATACAAACAAACTTACAAATTTTAACTCCTTATAATATTAGTATAGTTCAAAATGGCACACAAATAATAAAAACAAAACCCAAATAAAGATCTTTACATTCAGACTATTATTACCCACTTTATTGATAACATCAGTATTTAAGACACATTGCACCATACTATTGGATCTACCTAGAAGCTAAACCTCTATACTATTTGTAAAGAAAAGCTGACTATAGAGAGTACTGTATCTTCATCTTTTGCTGACGAAACGAATGGAATGCAAACCATCCAACATCACACTCATTTAAACACAAATAACATTTCCAAGAAGTAACGACATCTGCGTTATCTGTTCCTTCAATGAATTACTATAAATTATTCATTCACATATAAAATTTACCGAGAACTGCGCTATCTTGTGCATAATATGACCCATTTAATGTGAAAACTAGTTGATATACGGTTATTTACTAGCATCTTGGTAATGATAAATAAAGTAATTAATATAAGTTTCATGCGGCGTACATCCCTGATGTGATAGATGATCTGTTGGATGTTATCCAATAACAAAAACTGATGACTCTCATGTCAATTGATTAGAAACGTATTAAGACTGGAAGATAACCTTTCTATTATGTTCAATGGTCTCTCATAACGTTGTACAATATATTTATGTTAAAAACCGGCGAAGTGTAAAATATTAGCCTGTACTATCCCATGTTATGTATATGTAGGGCTCTCGCATCTCACCAAAGATATCAGTACATTGAGGATGATTACTGGAAATCACCGCGCTTGCCTAAAAACTAGTTATAATTACTCATCTCTAAACGTATTTCTTTACAGTAAAAGTTTAACCAGTTACTAAGTCTGGACAATGAGCATAATCTTGTACACGACACTTGTTTCACAGCGCGTATTTTCCATAAACCCCCTGCATTTTTTTTTCAAGTTCTTCCACTAACAAACCGTTACATTATATGTATATAACCAACAAGCTTTAAAAACAAGTCCGTGAGTTATACAACAAACAACTTGCGACCATAATTGAAGGAATACTTTTGTACAAATCGCATCATTGTTCTAAGATTCCAATATAATAAAATATTACATAACTGAGTAAAAAAGAGTAGTTATTGAATGCTGCGTAATTATTATGACGTAGAGAGTGCGTCGATTGAAAACATTCGTAAAGACCTACGACAATTGACGTGTTGCGATTGTGTTGAGATAAACGATTTGTTTTTTATTCGTATTACTAGCTAGTATTTACTTAGGTAGTATGTGTCTGCGACTGCACTCACGTTGCTCCATTGTAGTGGATTTTTTTGAAAAGTATGTAGGTATGAAATGTTTAAAAGGTGACCTTTAGGATTTCAGCCCCTATAAATAATATTGACCTATTGTCTTATTGTTGTTATCAGTTTTGTTAAATAAAACTGTCAAAATGTAATAAAAAAAACAATGATATTCCGGAATCCAAGAAGTGGTAGTTCTCTTATAATCTAATTTGAAGACTGAAAAAGTTATTTTCCCAAAGACAATTACCACACCTTATTAGCAAATAGACCATTCATAAACAATTAATTCTGGTTCTAATTTATTTCTAAAATCCTGCAGTCATATTTCTTTATTAACCATACGTTCCCATTGCTAGGTAAAGGTCTCTCTCTAGCAACTTACATTGTGACAAACTCGAAGTACTTAATATAAAGTAGAATGATTATTAAAGTAATGAAACACCAGGTGACATTCACACTGCTGGTCATTTTCCGAGAAAACTGTCGCATCTGAATGCGGATTCTCATGAGTCTTATACTAATTGAGCGTGGAAGGAAATGCTTTGAAAAACGCAATTGACACTGAACTCGCTTTTTATAATATTCCAAGAGTTATATAAAGTGTGTGATTATAATATCTTAGGTGTAATGCTACGATTAATGTGATTGGTGGATTGGATACAACCCTCGATGGTGTGTTTGATATGACTTTTAGCTACCAAACTTAGCCTAAAATAGCTCTATTGGACATCCTTTACCCTTTACTCATAAACCACAACGGTTAACTAAATCAAAAATATTTCGAGTTTGTAATAATAAGCATAGCTCGGTTATGCGATCACCAACCCGCATTTGGCAAGCGTGGTGATTATGCCTAATCCTCCTCACTGTACTGATATCTTAAGTGAGATGAGAGGCCTTTGCTCAGCAGTGAGACATTACAGGCCCATTATTTACTTAATAAGTATTATCTTAGTATTTGAAGCATTAAAGACCTCAAGATGAGTTTATTAGCGTATTCGTCTTCAATCGACCGTATTCTTTCTTAGCCGTCAAAATCAAAAAATCAATACAAATAGAACAATCAATATTACAAACTCCTACAACACCACTGCAAAATAATTAAGGCTCTATTCATATTATTATATGCACTGTACTTAACCATCACGATACGCGTAACCGATAGATGCAGGTAAGTATTTCCATTGTATTCAAAACTGTTACACCGACAATCATTCGATGCGTGCACAACTCAAATTTGCATTAACATAACAACAAAAAGCTGTATAATGTTTTCATTATTATCCTTAATGCCAATTAAAGATTGTTCATTGTAACGGCAGTTAACGTTAAACCATAATATACATACCATTATTGTTATTAAATAGCTTTGTTTGGATAAACGTTAATTAACGTAAGAGAAACACAAATTGTAAAATAAAACATTTTATAGCTCTTGCTAATGTTTAGTTAATAGGGTATTTGTAATGAAAAAACCGTTTATGTTAATAAAGTACTTGTAATGAAACAATCGGAAATTAATTTCTATCGTTGATGAAAGATGAAACTTATGTTTTATTCATCCGAAACGTTCAAAGTTACGAACTTTATACCTTCATTAGCAGCGCCCCGCGGTTTTAACCGCGTTGTACCCGTTCCCGTAGGAATTTCGGGATGAAAAATAGCCTATAACCTTCCCGTTGAATGTGGCTATCTATTACAAAAAGAATTATTCAAATCGGTTCAGTAGTTTCTGAGATTAGCGCGTTTAAACAAACAAACAAACAAACAAACAAACAAAACAAACTCTTCAGCTTTATAATATTAGTATAGATTTTTCTATCGATTACTTGATTAAACGCGACAGATAATGTTACAGAAATTCTGGACAATGCTCGCCAAATTCTTAAAGATACAAATCACAACAAAACTAGGATTAACCAACATTTAAAAGAAACAATCGCATTACGACTCTCACCAGAAACTTTCATTAATCTATTTTTAATAATGAAGTTACAATACAAATGCATCGTACAATATAACTGATCGTCCACAGATAAATAACGATAACACTAGATAAAGTAACTGTAACGTAACGTAACATCCGCCCTAAATATTCACGAACCGATATCGTTACAATAACGAAGCCAATTAAGGGCCTATGAGTTCCTAAAACGGGCTACTTTAAACAATTTTTTAGCCAAAAGTCTTAACGTTACAAGAACAATTTTTGTTTGTTTTTAATCTTGATCATATGTTTAATGAGACTACTGTTTCCGAAACACGTTGACTATTAATTTCCTCGATAGAAAATAATCACAAAGTTGGGTCTTTTATACCTTACTTTGTGAATTTTAAACACTTAGTTTGTTAAACAATTTCAAACGCATATTTCTAAAATTAATTTGAGTGATGTAAAATAAACTATGACGCAGGACTGTTGGAGTAAAATTTTTGTTTCAATATTATATTTGTAATTAAAATAAATTTCCAACGAAAGGTGGTAGATTCTTGCGAATGAGTCGCCATTACAATTTCCGCGCCGTAGTGTTTCTCGCTCTTTTGTACCCAGAGTGACAGTATGCGCTGAGGCGCCGTGCTAGTTGGACGTGTGTCGCTTTTTTCATTCCAGTGCTACGAAACTTCATAGTGTTTTCTCATTGAGATCTTATTGTTTTTTTCTATATTTTAAGCTTTTGCATAGCTTCTATCGCGGGCCTTGAGCGCGGGGACCGAATCCAGAAATTCCGTAACGAAAAAACCTCGCGCAAAAAACCTAAGGCTCCCCACTAACGCCATCTAATGATAGAAAAAAAAACCTATCGCTCCCCACTAACGCCATCTAGTGATAGAAAAAATAACTATGCAATAGCTTTACCGCGGCAGTCCCCGAGTGCCACACGTCTTTTTTTTCTATATTTTATTAAGGCGGCCCCTAAACGATCAATTATATTGAATATTGTGCAATATAATTGATCGTCTTGGGCTAATATTGAAGACTGCGCAATGATTGAACGAAAGTTTGAGCGAGTTTAATTTTTATTGCATCATATTTTTTATTGCTTCGTGTAGGGTCAGTATTGCGCAATATTTGATATGTTGCTCGGGATCAAACTATTCTTCGACTGAACAAGAAAACATTGCACGATTTTCTTATTGTGCAATATAATTGACCGTTTGGATCCAAACGCAATTCAATCTTATTGCACAATTAAATATATTGTACAATGTTATTGTAGGTCTAGGGGCCGCCTAAAATGTGATTATTGTGACATTATAATAAAAATAAACTTTTTTCAAAATAGGTTATTATAAAACACTAGCTTTTGCCCGCGGCTTCGCTCGCATGGAATTTAGTCTGCCACATTAAGTTTGGTGATATGTTTATGGTTTAAAACATTTTTTTATTAAACCGAAGCAAAAAGAGGCGCCTTTTGCTTTCAAATGACATGGGTCATGTTACTGTTGAGCAACACGGTTATGGTCCATAACATAGCCCAACTCTATTCTTCGGTAGCCATAACACCGAGTTGGCCGTCGATTTCGATATGACCGTCAAAGAGTGACTTGTAAATAAGTCATGCCACTGTTGTGCATTGGGCCAGGGTCCATAGTATCCCAAGTTCCTTTAATTTACTATTCTATTTTAGTTACTACTTGCTCGCCCGCACGTACACGTCACTTGTGGCCGTCACTTGTGGCAATATAAAAATATCTTAAAGAAGTAAACATAGTAGGTAGAACCACCATTAGCAACAAACTATCATTTGGCCAACGACATTATGTGTCTAATATTCTTCACACTTCCGCCTCCACAACGTAGCGCACTCCTACCTCCGCATCGTAGCTACCTCCGCGTCGTAGCACACTCCCACCTGCGTATTGTAGCACTCTCTTGGTTCCGCATATACCCCTATGTCACAAAAGCGGCCCGTCTTACTTTATTTGGCTACTTTGTGGCCCTTGCTTGTCAAAAGGTTGCCGACCACTGACTTAATGCGAAAGACAAACGAGTACATCATCTTTGTGTAGCTCCAATAGTTTAGGCAGCGCACGCCAAGATAGCTCTTAGAGGGCAGATTTTTTTCCATCCATACATCCATCCTCACAAACATTCGCATTTATAATATTAGTAGGAAGTAGGAAGTAGGATTAGTAGGTTAGTAGGATAAAATTTTATAAGACGGTTTATTTCCAAAAGTAGTCAATAGATAAAGTGGTAAATTAATTAAACGAAAAATACCTATAATAGGTGTTTCGATTTTGATAATTTATTTTATACAGCATATTTTTTAAGATTTTTTCTAAAATATTAAGGTACTTTACACAACCTCAAATGAAAAAGAGTTTTGATAAACTAATGTGAGAAAATAAAAATGAATCGTAATGTTCGGATTCGAACCCGCGGCCTTCGAGATAAGCAAAATGATTCTTCCTGTACTTAGGTTTCATTCACTAATTGCAATGTTATGCTATCGTAACGACACGTCACACGTTGAAATTAACGACTAAAATATAAGACATACGTATATCGGAACTACTCGGCGATGCTTCGTGCTCATACGGAGGCCGTCGCATGGCGACCATGTCACATGTGTCAAACCAGTACGGTGGTGATTTTTCTCCGACTTGCTTTACAAATACTTATTTATTACGACCAAAATTACACAAATTCATTATAAATTGTAGCTTATATAACCTGTTCAGTAGTTTTTGCGTGAAAGAGCAACAAACATACATACATCCATACATCCATCCATACATACATCCATCCTCACAAACTTTCGCATTTATAATATTAGTAGGATAGGATATGTACGTAATTTAGATAAATACAAAATGCGATAAAATGTTGATTGTTAGAATCTATTTTATCAATGTGATGACTATTCTACCCAATTCAATATCTACTACTGATTTTTATTATGTGAATTAGATAATTAAGCGCTTCGCAATCTTCTGTTACAAAACGACCGCACGCGGGCCCCGTATCTCATAGAGTGACGTCAGCGCCGCGCCGCCGCGACGGCCGCTGCGCGTACTATTCCTCCCCGGCTTCACCGCCTGCTTCACCCCCTCAAATGTCGAAATGGCTGGGGTATCCAAGCCTTAAAAGTAATTAGAAAGGAGGTGTTACACATTTTTGTAACGAATATGATGATATTAGTAATAGGTTGATTGTTTTATAAGTTACAGGTACGGTTGGATCAGTTAATCTATATATATAAAAATGAAACCCGTTTTCGTTGGTCGTGGTATCACGCGTGAATGGCTGGACCGATTTCACTAATATTTTTTTTTGTTGTATTTGTTATTATTAGGAGAAGGTTCTTACGGAAAAAAATATTAAGAAAATCTCTCAGAAATATTGAAAAATATACATTTAATTTTGCATATTTAAAAAAACACGCGTAACGAATGTCAATGTCATTCACAGCCATAGACTATATTGAAAGAGCATTGTTTGTTCGGAAAGTAGTGCATTGCTACGCTAAGGCGGTACGAAGTTCGCCGGGTCAGCTAGTCTATATATATAAAAATGAAACCCGTTTTCCTTGGTCAAGGCATCACGCGTGAATGGCTGGACCGATTTCCACGGGTTTGCATTCGTTGGAAAGGTCTCGGGCTCCGTGAGGTTTATAGTGAATAAAAATCTCAAAATTCCCACGGGAACGGGGGCGCTGCGGGTGAAACCGCAGGGCACAGCTAGTGGTTTATATTTTTAAGGCATCAACCGTTTGAGCTTACAAGTGTCCCAAGTGTATCACTTATATAAATATGGATTAGCTATTACTGTGAACCGTTTTTGACTAGTCATAATATTTATTAAAATAATTTGCTTGTAATGTTCCACTGCTAGGCAAATTATTTTCCTCAAACCCAAGATTAGTATCAACTTATTCGTGTTATACCAAAAATACTTTATCTTCATCGAAATTACTCTAAACTCTGACATCACAGCTGAGAATTATGTAAAATTCAAATAAATTAATAATTAGTACAAATTGTACCAAAATGATTCTGATGATGACCATTTTTTGACTATTCGGAGTAAAGTTTTCAGTGTTAGTCACGGTGGTATCAAATATCATAAAGGGTGCATATAAATACATCACTTAAAGCTGATACTTATCATAATTTATTGCGCATTACTGCACAAACAAAAATGACTAATGTAACTAATTAAATTATACGCGACAGGTATCATTTCTATATTAGTGCAGGAGCGACAAACGTGGCCAGAGTATATCAAGGTAATTGATGTGGACATGAACACCGTAAACAATATTTATTTATAAATCTTGGAAACCGTGCGGTACTAGTCATGTTACTTTAATGGTACCTGACACACTCAATTATAATTGACTCTTTTCTTAAGTCCCTACTCTAAACATTATCTTGAATAATATCTAAGAACAAGTCAGTTCCATTTTTAAGTGCGAGTGTTAACTACACAATGCCGTAATTGTTAAAAATATATATTTCAACTAGCTGCGCCCCGCGGTTTCACCCGCGTTGTACCCGTTCCCGCGGGAATTTCGGGATGAAAAATAGATGTTGGCCGATTCTCAGACCTACTCAATATGCTCACAAAATTTCATGAGAATCGGTCAAGCCGTTTCGGAGGAGTACGCGAACGAACACTGTGACACGAGAATTTTATATATAAGATTATATTTTAAGAACAGATTTAGTAACAGTCAATATCAGAGATAGTTACGGGTGAAATCGCGGGCCACAAGTGAGTTAAATATTATTTTATAGTGACGAGTATTTGGTTGGCAAAATATTTAAATAAATTAATATTGAATCAACAAAAAACAGAACATTTAAATTCAATCAGCAAATCAATAAAATCCAATTAAGTTTCCGTCTTTTAAGTATTAATAACAAGCAAATAATTTATTGGAGCATTTTATTATTTCAATATCCTAGGTCTTAGCGGTCACTTTAATACCTAGATGCCCTAAGTTGGTTACCGACCGGATTCAAAGTCACTTTCGACTTTGTTGTGCATAAAAACCTTGGCTATGCACTATGTATGACCATAACTAGTTATTTATAAGTTGAATCTAGATTTTCTAACTTTTACTTACTCTCTACTATCAAGTATAAATGAATGTTATCAAACAACTTAAATTTATTATTACAGGTTTAGAAATCTCAATATTTAATGTATCGGTTTTATTATAACAAGAACATTCTCACGACACTGACTAATGGAGAAGCTTTGATACAACTACTTAGCGTTTCCAGTTATTAACAAAGAACTACACACCTTACATTAACTCACAAAGTATCAACGAAGGAGATTTTCCTCCATTTCTAAGAAAACATCGAGTCATGCACAGTTCATTCTTAAAGTTGGTTATTATTAAGGCTCACTGTGTAAGAATTACAAATATTTCATAGTATTATGTTAAAAGGCGTAGACTCGAGACAAAGGCCAAGCTTTCGTAACCTTGCACGACCCTACCCACTACCCACTGAGCATGATTCATGATTTCTAACTTGCAATTTTATTTAGAACACTAGCAGAACCCGCGGTTTTACCCGCGTTGTGCCTGTTCCCGTCAGAGTTTCGTGATAAAAAATTTGCCTGTAATTTTTACTTGAAATAGGCTATCCGATGCCAATAGAATTATTCCAATCGAATTGTACGTTTCTATAATTAGCACGATCAAACAAACTAAATAACAAAAGGCTATATTATATAAGTATAGATTTGAATGTAATGTAGAGCACTTTTTGAATATAGCTAAGACATTTAGGAAAGGAATAATTAAGGTTGTTCAAATATGGTATGACATTATTGGTTGAAGTAGCCGTAAGAAAACGTCTGTTAATAGAGATAGCTTTTAAAAGGAAAACAAAACGAGAACTCCATATGCATTGAAAAGTGTGGTCCTTATTTAAAAATCACTGTTTGAAAGCAAGCTAACAAGGATACTATGAATTATGGAGGTATTTCCTTAAATTTCCTTGTCCAATATTGATTGGATGCTTGCAAATGAAGGACTTCGACATGTGAATTGACAACGAAGACATTGCGAATTAAGTTTCATATTGTACAACGAAATTGCACACAAATATTACATTACCATAGAGTACCTATTTCATACTTATTAATAGAATGAATCACATCAAAATTATCGAACCACCAAAACCTGTGCATATGTTATTTACACCCAAAATAAATATAATGTGGAAAGTTCGCACGAGCGCGGAATATATTTGTTGACACGAATCCGATGCCAGATTTCACAGTTGTAGAGATCGCAGCTTGCAAGCGCTTGCAGGTCTGAATAAACAAAACGCTTTCAAGGATTTATCATCGCGTGAATTATAAGTGGAATGCACTGCGAAAGGCATAAACAATTTAAAAAATCAATTGACTAAATGGAAACTTTTGATGTTATATTCAGAATATTAATTTAGTTATTCATATTTTTTAACAGAGTCAGGAGATATTTAAATGGGATGAATGAACTTATTAGCTTTATAACTTAAGTTATTTTCGTAGTAAATTCGACTTGATTCAAAACCTTGTAAGGTAAACCCACGTGAACTCTACTAAATTACCGCCATTACAAAACGAAAGGAAAACACACATATAAAAACATAACTGTGATCGGAATTTTCCTTCGCTCATAATCGTATCGACGACAGGTTATTTTAAATATTATTAGGAAGGCGCCATTTTCCATAAAACATAATTGCTGAATATCGTTTATTATCACTAATCGACCCTTAAATATTCAAAGGCAAATTACTAAAACCTGTTACTCTAAACTCGGTCAGAGCCTTGATCATGGCGCATTGTGAAATCGTATTTTTTAATTAACCCCAAACTATTGGAAACTGTATTACAATAGACAAGGAGATATAAACAATATACCGTAAGATTGCGAATGTGTATGTCACGACTTGGATAGTTATTTTTACGTTGTTAGTAGGACGGCGACAACCTTCGGCACGCACAAAGATCGAGTCACGTAAAGTAAATACAGAATGCATTCGAGTGAACTATTTCACATGTTTTGCATAATTCATTCCTTATTTGGAGGGGTTGTTGTTGACCTTAATGTTACTCCAGTTTCACCGAGAGTGATGTGTAGCCTACACTAATAGGTATGTTACAAATCGACGATACGATGGTGCATGCGGCAGTAAGCACGCCCACTCGCAATGAGTTTATCTCCTAATTTGGCTCGACTGCCTTCTCCATTCTTATTGCTCATTGTACGTTGTACCGCTAAAATTAGTCGAACCAACTTGGGTTTGAATAATTAACTTTAATCTTTCATTACTCATAATCTGTGTACTGTCGACAAAAAACAGCTTAAGAAATAGTTGTAACGTTTTTATATCGAAGGCTGTAATTATAAAGTATGTTATGTCAAACTAATGACAGGTAAACATGAGCAACGAATCCAACTCCTGCGCACGTAGCCGACAATTAGCGAGCAAACGAACTAGTTTCACAGATACGCAAAAACTAAATATTAACATAGTTCAGTCATTAATAAAATAGAACATTTGAATTAATATTCAATATTTTATACATTTTTATTCTCAAAAACATCTTTAAATTGCCAAAACTAATTAGTGTGATATTTTTGTAAAAGATTCCAAAGTGAGAAAAACATGAAGTGGTGATAAAAACGTTAGGTACACAATCATTAATATCGTTTGAATTGTTTACCATCAGCAGTCAAGAAATTCTTATAAAAAATATCTCTGACAAAAACAAATTAAAACATATATAAATAATAAGCTATAATTGGATCATCATCGTAAAAAAAAATAGTTCAGCATTCCATATTTCAGCTCAATAGACTAATGTTAATTGGTTCAAAATTCAGTTTCAAAATGTGTCCCACTCTAGCAAAATAAAGAAAAGCTTGTGAAAAAACGTAATCAGTCACAAAAGCCAAACATAAACAAAACCTTTCTAACATAAGTCATCACACGAACTCTTTAACCCATAATGACATAACCAAAAAGCAGAAGAACCATAAAGATCAAGATCAAGTTGGCAGTGACCAGTCGTTTCAAAATCATAGACAACATTGCGATTCACCAAGAGAAGGCTGAGACTGGCCGGCGCATGCGCATCCGCCCGGTCAAGTTCACGGGCTGAAACCACTCTTGCGCATCTAACTAATGTAATACCATATTTGCGAAGCAATTACGTCCGTTTCAATTGAATTTATTATACGTTTGAACCGAGTTTTGAGCAATGCTGTTCTGATGTCGATTTTAATGAATTGCGATATAGTTTTACTGAATGGTGGATAGTAAAGTTAATGATTGTATTTTTTTAAACAAAAGTCAAAATATGTCCCTGGTAAGTCAGGGTTGCTAGATTCAAACTAATCAATCTTTAAACTTGTAATATGGAACAACTGATTATATTACACATACCTCGCTTACTATGTCTCGCACGCACATCCTGTTGACTCCCTAAAGTAGACCTTCAATATTGTGTTGATATGACTTCATACTTCGGATCTCAGTTTATACAATGAACATTCAATAGTCCACGCATGTTTGGATCCATGTTTTTATAGATGTAACCGGCCACTGGCCAATGATGATGATTACGATGGTTTTCCTCCTTCCTCCTTGGTGAAAGCTGTGTTGGACCTTAGTCGTTTGCGCATTAATGGTGCTTATGGCACTATGAATACGGAAGTGGACTAAACTTATATTGTGATAAAACCAGGCTGACGTATAGTTCCTTTAAGGACTATAAAACATCGGAATATACTTAAATAAAACTGAAATTTCGACCTAAATGGAGGAACAATTTAGATGGTTTAATGTCGGTTCGAACCTCCTGTTATGGCGATTCTTACACAAGGCGTATGTCCGCCCACCTTGTGGCCTATTCCTATCCTAAGCGCCACGCTGAACACGACACTACCACACAATCAATTCTATCTTAATCAAAGAAAGCCCAACCAAGGTCCAATTGGCCAGTCAAAACGTTGCATTCTTTAAAAAATGAAATCGAATATCTAATCTCGAAATATTTTCGAAGTCGGATCGAAATTGGAATCCCCGATCAAAGTTCAAAGTATTACCTCATAATACTAGTAGAGATCGACTTGCGAAGAGGTCAAGTTCAATTGAATCTAAGTTCACGCCGCATCCGTGTGCCAGTTACCATCACGGGTCGATGGTTCGCATCTGTTGGCTTGATGCCTTCACTTTTGTTTTGGAGCATAAACATAAATGAGCAGGAAATATATTGAATTCAAAGTAAAGATTCAAGCTATGCTCTGCGATATCTCTACCCGTGGGAATTTCAGGATAAAACGTAGGCTCAAAGTGTTATCTACGAGTATGTACCAAATTGAGGGAAAATGTTTAGGCGTGAAAACTTTATTAATATTAGTAGGAGTAAGGATTTACGACCACTCATGTTCACGAGAAGATTCGTTAAAATGTGAAAAGTTAATGATTTTATTTTTTTTATATCATTTAGGACTCTTGTCATAATCATTAGTGACACTCTTTATTGAAGTGACTTCAGTTAACATAAAACAAGTTGACAATAACATTTGGATGATTTGTATCAATATTTAATAATAAAAAAACTAAAAAAATATAGATGATTGATAAAACTTGTTGTATTTAGAAAACAGTTTGCTTAACAACGGTTTATTCATATTTTACGTTTGTTCATATGTATATATTTACGGTTTATTCATATGTTACGAGATAAAATATTTATTATAATATCTGCAACATACATGATACTCGTAGCTCCATTAAATTCTCACTTGCGTTAGAAACAAAGATAAGACAAGAATCAATCTAAAAAGACCTTACATTGTCCGAGCCGCTTTTGTTACTAATACTTGCGCTCTCATGTAATACACAAATTAAATAGGTATGTAACACATTACGATGGCATTGACCTCCGCTGTCATACAATTCATACAAATAATATTCGATTATATCATACACACGCACGAATAAATACATATTCATACCTTAACGTGGTACAAGCGGACCTCGAATCTGATAGTAATGTGCTTTTAATTCAATTACGTTGTTTTTATTGGTGTAAAAGTTCAACTCGTTAAATTAAATGTGTATTATGAGGTTTGATGAGGTGGGTGTTATTGACGAGGTGTTTTTACGTTTTAGATTATATTAGAATTGTATGGTTGTATGTAAAGGACTGAATTAAAATTCGGAACTTTATTTACCTTATTTGTATCGTTCCACGGCTGTGCTTAGGTCTTTCTCAAATGCCTATAATCCAACCTTTTCTGTGTTCTTCGTGAAACTTCTATATCCTAAAAAGCTCACTCTTCAATTTGTAACGACACCCCATCTCATTAAAATACTTTCCACCGCTTACAGGCTATACACGGCATTTCATAGTTTACGTATTCCTCAAAAAAGCCTAAAGCCTAACGCAGTCGGCTAAAAAAAAGATTTTCCTCAAATTCTGTTATCAAATTAAATTTTGTACAAAATTGCTTCGATAAAAGATAAACCCTGGACCATAAAATCTCGACTTATTCGCTCCGAACTAAGTTACTAAGCCAGTAATATTTTGGACGCATTTTTGGTCAATAATAAGTTTTTACCTGCATCCTCCCACTGGCACCGATAAATAAAGGTCCCAAGAGTTGAAGGTCAATTTGAAGCCATAAGCAAACACCCTGCAGTCTGTTGCTATATGGACCTCGAGGAATCCAATCGACCTTGAATTCGGTATTTGACTCTGGCATCGATAATGGCAATCCTTTTGGATTCCCAATATTGTAAAGCGCGTTTTGGGTCCGAAAATAACTCGCATCCTTTTGGAATTATTGAATTAAGTTTATGTAGTAAGGTTATTTAATAACCTTTGATATTAAATAAACATTTTCCAAGTTACTTAGTAGCGGTGGTGTAGTTTCTCTAAGGGACATTAACTCATTCATCACCGCGGAACACTGCTAATCTATATTCTATATTATACATACTATTATTATAAAGAGGTGAAGTTTCTAACTTTGTAAGGGATAATGTCAAAAACTACTATTCAGATTTTAATAATTCTTTTTGTAATTGATAGCCACATTCAATGGGAAGGTTATAGGTTACTTTTCACCCCAAAATTCCCGCGGGAACAAAAACATTTATATATGTTAAAAGCCATTAAATTAAAACGGATGTAAACCAGTAGAAATAAAAGAGACTAAATTATTGTAATAGCCATTTCAGACAAGGACATCGCACGACAGTGCAAAAAGCTTTACGCGTAAATCGGATTGTTCATGTAAGTGTTTTCTTTAATACTCTACTCAGATTTAATAATAAATATGTACATTATAGTGATGTTTTTATTACGAATGCTATTCCGCTTAATCATCGAAGCAAGATCCTGTATGTTTTTTTAAAATATTTAATAAGAAATTCTTAGCAAAACAGTGTCTTGTTATTTATTATCATAGTGTTTCTCCTCGGAGTTACGAGAAGCTCTGTCTTTTCAAGAGGCAGGCAAGGGGATACAGACCCAACTCGTAGAGATCCTTTGGCGATGTTTAATGTATAATAGATTTATTATTACAAAAGAGGTTTTGGATTTTTTATTCACCCATGAGAAAAAATCCAATGGAGTTGAGCTGTAGCTAAATATTATTATTCAACTGAATTCTGATCAATCCGAATAAAATAACACGCTATTAACTATAGGTAAGCTTAGTTAGTTTAGTTATATGCTTATGTAGTATAGTTTAAGCTATATGCTTATAAACTTCTTCTTCTTCATCGAGTGGATGGTCAACCTGACTAATCCTGGTGTCAGAGTTATTGAGCCTCTGACATGGCTCATGTAACGACTACTATCCGTAGAATGTAACCGGGACCGACGGCTTAACGTGCCCTCCGAAGCACGGAAAGCAAAATAAAAAATAAAGCACTTATAAACTTAAGTAGTTATATGATGCCTTGACTTAACTGAACATCGCCAATGAAACTACGGCGTAAAAGCTAATAAAACAGATGTTTACAAGTAAGTTATTGTGGTCAAAGCAAACTCAAGTGTAAGTGTCTTTATTTTCACCTCAAGCTCCTAAGATATTTTTCTAATCTTGTCAACTAAGTCTCCCAAGACATTTTTCACAGCACATTTACCCAAGCACGTAAACTGCATAGCTCAATTAGTTATAATATCAAGTGTCAACTCACAAACACGTCCAAAGGAACGGTACCGGATGTCTGTAGTTTTTAATTGCTTTACAAAATAAAAAACATAATACCAGTTTTGTAGAGATCTAGAATTTACAACACTCGGAGAAAACCCTGTTTTATTTTTTATGTACTATACGTGGGCAGACCACTAATTTAGTTTAAAATTCTTTTACTTATTACATTTAATATGTATCAATATATTTTTATTGGTTATTTGTAGCATAACTATAAAATTTTATATTTTTATATGTATAAAGTTTGATGTTTTCTGTATCGTTTGTGGAATGGAGAGAGAGCCTAACTGTACCTATTATGTTCAACTTTGGTGGTCCAGGAATAAATATTGTAATTATCAAATACCATTTATGAGTACCTACCAAAAAATAAATGAAATTAGAGTGTGAGGAATTTCCTAAGAAAGCCAGTATCATCAAAAATATACTTTATAAATTAGATTCCAGATTATTATTTGTGAAAATAGCAAAATGACAATCAATCTCCGACTGGATAATTTTGACATATGGTACAGCCATACAGTAGAATAAGATGGTCCAAAACATACAACTTCCACTTTAACGTAATGAGTACGTCAGTTTTCCTGACTTACATTCCTGACTTACATATTACGCTTTGTCACTAACTTTGTATAAACACCAAAACTGCAATTGAACGCGCAGAACCATTCTCGTATCTACTTATCCGACCTAACTATCTCACAATTAGTATATACAAAACAAATTAATAAGTCATAAGTTACACAATATAATAACAACAAGTCACGAATACTTTGTACGGTCACATGGTATAATAAATAATAAATAATCGTGTGGGAACAATCGGGAAAGTGGAAAGTGGACCCATTGTCAATGTCGGCAGTCTCCGCAGACGGCATTGTTTTTACATCTCTTCCCATGTGAACCGTCGCGAATGATTAGTATCGGATCGGAAATGCAGATCACAGATTTTGTGGTCTTTATAATTGGTATTATAAAAGATTTTTTATTGTTTAAGAAACTTTAGAAAACTATTGTTTTGAAGTTATATTAAATTTCATTCAACAAAGACCAATATACCACAAATAATATCAAACTTGCAGGATTGCTGCTTGCTTTTACTTGAAATTGCTTTTAATTTCTGTATTAGAAAAATAAAGGTACTTTTGATATAGGCCTCCTCATATAAAAAGGAATGGAGCGTTTTTATCCCAGAATTCCGTCAAAGCTCCAACGCAGGTGAAACTAATCTCTGCATATGATACTTACATACAACATGCAACAACATGCAACATACAACATAAAACAATAATTCAATCATCAAGTAAACTGTATTTCAAAGAAAACTGATGATTTAAACTTAACAACAAAGAGAGAGTCAACATCGGATGATGACATTATTTGAAAACAAAATTATCACGAAAATACACAAACATGTTCTCAAGCAAATCATATCTATTTATAAATATCCTCTAATATAATGGGATCACATAATATTAATAATTCGCTCTAATCGTCTTATTAAGTTACATAATACCAAAATGAAAATGTCATCTGCATAATAATAAATATACTTTTTTATTTACTTTGGGCAAGCAATTAAATAAAACTGCGCAGGAGTGTGTTTTCGAAACACTACCAAAATAGTATTATTAATGATTTGTCAAAGTTAATAGTGCAAACAAAAAAATACTTTTATTAGTTAAAATGTCGATTTTAGAAGAACAATATTCGAATTGTTTTTTTACATAATTATGCTAATACAGTAGTAACCGAACGTCCTTGTCCAGAAATATTTCAAATAACATTTATAACGACTTGTTTATAGCCGGACAGCATTAATCACAATCAACACTCGAAACAAAATCTTTTTATTGAGAAAAAAACTGTTAAACTCATCAAAATTCCTTTTTGGTCAAATTGGCGCCGTTTGGTCGAAATTCTTCTCTATATCGGAGCCTATAAGACGTAATATATAATAATATGGTGATGTTTGTTTCGGTTAGCGACAGTGTGTTGGTGTCGTCTTCGAAGGTTGAGAAGAACTGGTTCCGCCGGTGTTATCGCGCTTCGGCGGGAATTCCGCCGCACTGGCCCGTCCCCGCGCGGAATGCGGAGATGACCGCGTATTTCAGAGGTTTCTGCCCATCTGATTAACATAATGCCGGCACCGGCGAGTCGCCGCCAAAACGACCATAATAATATGATTGACGCACATCATTAAAGCACCACGTATATTATTTAATCAAAGCCGTATTATTTAATCTGTAGACGTCAGTGACCAACTGGTGCTCTGCTATTCCGCCATCTGTACTTCATATCGAGTTCCATTTTAAAATAAATTTTGGAGTTGCGATCACGTGACCAGTAATGAGTCAATGTCAAGAGTGACTGAGAACAGTTATTCCTCTGACTCCATGTGCCCACGTGAGTTCACAAGGTCGGCAGATCTCAGCCACGGTGTGTTAGTAAAGTGTTCGGAGCGTGACGGAACGTGACTTGAACATATGGTGACATATGTGTGTTAATGGGTCTCATGTTTATAAATAATGTTGTTAACTGTACCTCAGGGTGCCTCGGACAATTGGGATACAAAAATCTTTCATTTTGTTTTTAATATTTTGAAAAGGATCCTTTACAACTTTGACAATATCCTGCCTTTGTCATGTCCAATTGTCCACCATACCACTTTATCTCTAACCTTTATGTTATGTTTTCACTGATATAAACTCACGCATAGGACTTCGCCTTTATTAAGTAATCCGCATCTTTATTATAATAACAGTTTACGAAACACAAACACTTTACGTTTGTATATTTAACTTAATATTTATACGAAACTAACGGTTTCATACAATTTCCTTATGGTCTCACAACTTTCTGTTTACTTTGCAATGTAAATAATATTATTAAATATAACCTATATGGCTGTTACAGGCGTAAAGAGTTTTTACGTTTTGAAGAAACGCTTTACAATTTTGTGGCGCAGTTACTTACGGCTTATAGTTCTTTCTATGTTCGTACGTTGAAGAAAAATGTGATGCAAAAAAATTAAAAATGTACACCTGTCTGGTGTACATTTTCCGACATCTCCGCCATGGATCTCAAGAGCAACAAAAAGTAGAAGCCGTTAAGAATGTCATAACATCCAAGTACTGGTACAACTCGCGTGCCTGCAACTATCAAAAACCCGTGTACCGTGAAGGTTGGGCGGACACCCGAGGTAAATGCACCTGCCGACACAACCAATTAAAATAAATCAGTTCCACGGATGTTTGCGATATAGACCCTTTCCCTTCGCCGACACTTTCTAAGTTACGTCCGCGCAACCTGGACGGTAAGCCCATGGACCATAAGTCCATGCCATCATTGCGTAACACCGGTGACTACGTACTTATCTACCGGTGGCATCTATTTTAGATTATTTGGTCTAAGCCGCACTAAACGCCGGCCGAACCTTGCGACACAAAACCTCTTCCTGTTCAATACACGAGCAGGTATGCATTTCGCATTACTGTGTGAAATAGTTCTAGAAACAAATCTCAAATAAATCATTTTATGCAGTTGCGTTCGGAATTGTATTTAAATGCTACCGATATGGCTTTGGCTTAGCAACAGGCATTTTCGTTTAATTAAATTGAAGGTTTCAAGATAACATTAATATGATGATATGACATACTGACACAACTGCAACATTGTGCTTTAGGTCATAAAAGCTCAAACAAGTCAGTAAAACTTCTCATAAAACTGGAACCCAACAATATTGTTGCCAAGCAAAAATAAAAGGTTTTTAGCGTAATACGGGCAGCTTGTGGTAAGCGGAGGACGCCATAAATTCGGCGTGGTCCAAGGAATGTGGTCGATTAGGCGCCAAGCAACGCCATAAGAAGCGTCGGTCTGTCCGGCCGGAATCCGCGTACGTCCCACTCGTTTGCATTTTATTTGTTATAGTTTTGGTGCGACCGAATCCGCAATCCCGACAGTGCGACGACCTTGGTCGTTTTATGACCCGTTATGAATAATCGGCAAGGGCAAACGAGAGAACCTACTGGGGGAACCTGCTAGGATCTCTTCAATCAATTCTTGACTAAGTATGTAATTTCAAGTAGCTTAGTGGCCATTGGAGTTTTTAGACCGCTTAAAGACCTCCGACTTGGTCTATCGATTGAAACAACCAATGTAACGTGCCCTAATTAAATAAGCTGTAGTAGGTTAGAGGCCAACCCTGGTGTCGGAGTTTTTAGACCGCCGAAAGACCTCCGACAATTCTTGACTGGAGAATTGTTAAATATAAAGTAAAAAAGAAACCAAGAGAACTGGCTTCTTTTTTTTAAGTCAGTTATAAAAAGTAATCTAAATTCTTATGAATAAGTCAGAAATCATGTTAGTAACGCTGTTTATAACTCGAGAACGGCCCAAACGATTTTCATGATATTAAGTTTTATTTTTGAATTCGTCTCCGCTTTGATTAGCAGAATAACCATGATATTCCCACGGGAACAGGGTAAAGCCGTGGACCTTGAAATTGATTGCCGATTGTTCACTAAAGATATCAGATCAGTGAAGTGAAGATATCAGTGATTGCCTACTGCGGATGGTTTCAATAATATAAAGGATCCTCTTATTTTTATCCATTTAACTACTTAGTTTTATTGTTTATTGAATATAATCTATTCGTCATGCTAACATTTTAATGCAACTTCTTCAAATCGATTCATTGTTTGAAATAAATATTCACAATGAGATTCCATTCTAAGTATGGGAAACAAATGGCAATTACGGAAAATTATTTTATTTATAAACCAGCAGCGCCCTGCGGTTTTACCTGCGTTCCGTTCCTAAGGGAATTTGTGGGAAAAATAGACCAACCTTTCCGTTGAATATGGCTATCCATTACAAAAAGAATTATTAGAATCGGATTGGTTACAATTACAAATTTAACCACTTATAATAATAGTATAGAGTTATAAAATCTATAAAATTAATATCCAAAGTCACTTTGCCAAGGTAAATATTTCTGCTACATTAACAGTAGCAGTTTATTAATTACGTTGTCACATCAAAACGGCTGACACGATTTTATTGATCTTTAACAAGATGGTAGATCATAACTTCGGGAACAATATACTGTAATAACATACTTTTTATCATATTTTAATAGAATAAGTTACAAGTACGCGGTTAAATCAACTCAAATTGACACACGCATTTACAGTATTGTATATATGTATATATTACAGAACAATGATTCTTATAGTGCAAAATAGATACATGTAGTAGCTTAGTACTTATATAGTATTAAGATAATACATGTATACAACATAGCGATGGGTAATCTTCAATTAGTAACAGACACCAGACGTTAATAGTCGATAATGCCGAGACTAAAATATGATTAAGATGCACTTCTCTGTAACTATTCCATGATACATTGACATATTCGAGTAATATTTATGAAGTGTGCACTATCTGATATAATTAGTGTGCACTATTATATTAGCTATTAAGTGTTTGATGTTTTTTGAACGCACCAATCCGACTACTCGACTACACCCCCAAATACTCAAACGGCACACAACTTAAGCGACCTTTATAATTTTTATAAAGACTAAAGATATTTTTTGATGTATTTGACAAAATCGTAGAATTGATAGTTTAATTCAATGTCTTAGAAATAATACAACGATATTAAGTCATCATACTAAATACCAATCGCAATTCCGAAGTCAAAAACACTCAAGCTAAAAACGTTAAATTTTAATAAATCGTCAATCACATTTAATAAATAATGTAACGAATAGTTTAACTTTAACACACCGCTATTGGGCAACGGATCAACGAACCGCACTGTCAGTGTTACAGCAACAAGACAATTTAATATAAAATATAAGTTTCTCAGAGTATACAACATTTAACTGTCCTAGTAAATTAGTCGCACTGTATTATTCCTGATATATTGTTGGAATCTAGGTGTCTTGATAGGTTTGTATGGACTTATAAGATAGTATTTTCTTTGGCATTACAGTGGATAAAAGAACATTATTTTTTTATAAGCACTATCAAAATTAAGTAGCGACAAGCAAAATACTATAAAAAAATAGAAATAAAAACAAAATATTACTTAACCGAAAGGGCAAACCAAATGGACAAATACCCAACATACTTTTTAAAATCACACGATAATAGAGTTATCCCGTGACCACGAGCGGTGTAATCCGCTCGAAACGTCGGGTACGTATTTTAGTAAAATATGTTAAATTATCTAACGCGATACAGACCCGTTTCATTTAGTATAACGGACACATACCCATCCTAACTTTTTAAAAGTTTGTTAAAGTTGCTTATCAAACAAACTTGGCAACATATTTCCCACTAACAAGGGGTCCGTTTCAAATCATATCAGTGATTGTGTAACACTAGCGCTACTTGTTAGCAAGTGATGTGCTAAAATTCAGCGCTGAACTAATTAGAACAAGGCCTCCGATTGCAACACGCCCTGAGAATCAAAACGAAACAATTGAATTAAAATGCATCGTAGTTCATTATAATAAATTCAATCTGTTTTATCATTATATTTATAGACGATTCAATTAGTTTTTCTAGCGGTTTAAGCGAACAATACCCATCACTACCCGCGTCTTTAAGCCCGTTGGCACAGTGGCAGTGAGAGCGCTTACTGTGTAGGAGGTTACGGGTTCGATACCCGCCCGGACTCAACAATATGTGAACACATAGTTGTTGGCGACGACGCATGGGTGGCAATTATATAATCTTATTTTGAATATTTATAATATGTAGTAGTATCAGTGGGTTAATTCCCATAACACAAGCTTAGATCTTACTTTGGGTCTAATTAACCGTGTGTGAATTTTATATTAACTACGTCTCCTGTGACGACTCATTGTTAATCGTAAAAAAAATGAAACAAAAATAGCCGGTACGAGTCTAATGGATGTAAAAGCTTCTTTATCACTGAAGCTATTAGTGCCATCAGGATAACAAAGACAAAATCGCCGCCGTTGTATGGTTTGTTTTGATAATCTTAAACAGTACTGAATCGATTGTTAATAAAACATCTTAAGTTAACAATTTTTCACTTTATTGTTCATATCAAGTTACATAACTTTCATCACATGTCATTTCAAATGTAATAAGTCGCTGAAATGTTTTTAATATGTCGTTGTTTCATATCCATACTACCAGCACCCTGCGGTTTTACTCGCATTATGGGAATTTTGAGATGAAAATGAGCCATAACCTTCTCGTTGAATGTGGCTATCTATTACAAAAAGAATTATTCAAATCGGATTAGTAGTTTCTGAGATTAGCGCGTTCAAACAAATAATAAATTTAAAAAAACTTTTATGTTTATTATAGGTATTCGTTTAGATATAAAACAGCAAGGTGTAAACAGTAGCTCCAATAATAAGAACAATATTTTTGATAAAAGCCTCATTAACATAATGACGTTAAAATATTGGAATTCGAACCATTCCAATATCGACCGCATGTAAATAAGCCACGTCACGGAAATATTCTTATATGGATCTTAAATCAATATTTTTAATATTAACCGTCTAGCCAATAACAACCGTCTTAAAATAACATCTTAATGGTATATTTTTAATCAGTTTTGAATGTCATTTAAATATGTATATTTAGATTAGTACAACTAAAAGGTTGAAGTGTGTGTCTGTTTGGAATGTTAACAAAGTATAGGTAACCATATTTCTGATAACTGACATCCAAATCGGTTTCGAGTTTATGTATTACTAGCAGCGCCCCGCGGTTTTACCCGCGTTGTGTCCATTCCTGTGGGAATTTCGGGATGAAAAATAGCCTATGTTACTCGTAGATAATGTAGCTTTCGAGTGGTGAAAGAATTTTTAAAAACGGTCCAGTAGTTTTTGAGCCTATTCATTACAACCAAACAAACAAAGTTTTCCACTTTATAATATTAGTGTAGATTATCAACAGAGCTATGCTACGTTTTAGTAAGAAAAGCACTCTGGAATACATTTAAAAAAGTACTATATAGTAACATACATTTAATCTAGAATATCAATAAAAATACTTACTAAACTCTGATAACAGACAACTGAACTCTACATAACATCTTATATATAAAATTCTCGTGTCACAGTGTTCGTTCGCGTACTCCTCCGAAACGGCTTGACCGATTCTCATGAAATTTTGTGAGCATATTGATTAGGTCTGAGAATCGGCCAACATCTATTTTTCATCCCGAAATTCCCGCGGGAACGGGTACAATGCGGGTGAAACCGCGGGGCGCAGCTAGTATCTAAATAAATATATCATCCCGTGAAAGATGATGTAAGTAATGTAAAGTTAGCCTGTAATGTCGCACTGCTAGGCAAAGGCTTCATGTCTCACCGAAGATGACGACGATATGAGGACGATATCATGTAAGAAATTTTGTAAAAAACTTTGTATTCCGTACGCGATACAATCCCGTTTCATTAATCCGTAAACACCTAGATATACACAACTGATAAAAACAAACTCTCCGAAATCAAACAAGAATTCACAAGTGGAATACCGTACAGTATTAAATGGCTATTTAAGGCTCGGCCGCTAACTCAGGCACGCGGGATTCCCAACAAGATAACACCAACCTTTTTATTTTCAATCCCCTCCAACATTGTAGTAACAATAAATCACAAACATTCTTTTTTCGTAAGATTACATCGGAATTCGGCCAAAACCGCCGGCAATAACTAGCCGTGCGTACAAAAACGAAATGCACCCAATATAATGGCATCATGAATATTCGATTACATAATTTAAGCGGACCAAGACAGTTTTTAACGTGTATGGGACGACCGGCGCCTCGCCGAATTCGGTGGGCCCTACCACTGGAATCTTTCCAACACTAAACACATAATATAAATATAAAGTCCAGTATTTCTTCGAAAAAATGCCAAAATTTTCCGAGCTACTCTATAGATCATTTAATGTTAGCAGTTTCTACGTAAAAAAATCTTTAACGTGATACAAGATGACTTTTCCTTAATTATTTGCAAGGCAATAAATTAGTCATAGCAAATTCCCGTATGGCACTGCTATACCAAACGATACTGACTAAATCCATAAAACTACTTGCCAAAAAGTGTCCCTTTAAACTTCACCCACCTGAAAAGTATGAATGGTGGGTCCTACAATACAATTCTACGAACGCAGGCCAGCTGTTCATACTAAATACACCGACAATGTCACTGAAGCATGCGTAATACGAATCGAATTACGATTTAACGAGAAGATGTTATTGTTTCTATTACTGGCGAACATTGATGAGATCATCTCTTTAGTTCTGGGTCTTAACGTGAAAATTGGTGTGATTGTTTACGACTAACCCTCGAATAGTAAAAAGCTTCTCAAATCTGTTTAAATTATACGGAATTGAGAGTTGCTTCATTTTATTAATAACACATAAGATTTCTAATCAAACGTTGGAAAATTCTTCCCAAACATAATCGTCTTCAGCATTTGAGTTACATTAAGAGATGCGATTCATAGTATAATCAAGATTCATAGTATAATCAAGAAGCAATCGTCTAAAGTGAATAGTATTTCAATCACCTTATAATATTAAGAGATTCGAATCAAAGTACGATCGAGAAGCTACCTAAAACCAATAGTAGTGGTCGTAAAGTTATGAAGTGGTCAAGTGGTCAAAACTGGGCGGCAAGCGCCGGCATGTCGCGGAATGTTGTAGTGACGCGTCGGACCGACACCACCTAAACACGATTCTCAGAAAAAATACACAATTATAATACGAAAATAACCAAAATAATGGACCGCGGCGCGACGCGACTAGGATGTAGCGAATACTTAGTCGCCTACATTCGTTTTACTTTGTTACCTACTGTTCTACTTACTTGCCTACGTTACCTATGTTATTATAATAACCTGCGTTATACTCAGTTACCTAAGGTTAACTTAATTAACTGTTTTATACTCAGTTACCTATGTTATACTTAGTTACCTAAGTTATACTTAGTTATACAGTGGCTGTGATTCGTATCGATTCTTCCAAGAGCACATGAATAAATATTTTGAGTTGGTAGTGATCTGAACGTAATATTATGAACAGTGGATTAATGTGATGGTTTTGTTATATACATAATAGTGTTATGGACTTAAAGGATAACGTTATGGATATGTAAGTAAGTTATTTTAAATATTAGTGATTGAAGACTTTGGTTATATAACTCAGCGCGCGATGAGATACCAATGTTATTGATGCCAAGTAACTGTTCTTAGTAACTTCTGTTCTGATGGAACTTTGTGCATAATAGACATATACTCTAACATAACCTTTAACCCTATACGAATAAGTGCAAAGCGAAAGAAATCGCGAGGCACAACTAGTATTCCGGATAAACGTACAATGTAGGTAAAGAGCAATATTCAAATAACAGAAACCAAAACAATTACCATAAACTCCATTAAAACAAACCAAGTATTAAAATTACACCGAGAAAGTAGCAAATAATTCATATTTATAATACGAAACCAACTTTCTTAAAGGTCAAACACAATAAGCAATAATTTCAGAACTCAAAACGGGGAGCAGGCAAACAGTTTCTAACGATATTGAGAAAGCAATGATTGGTCAACAAATTGTAAACAAAGATATTGTTTATAAACAGTTGTATCTCGGAATATTTATAAGTTTTGCACAGATTAGTTTTATATTTATCAATTTGTAAGAAATTACCTATCAGTGAGATACCACTGCAGGGCAAAGGGCTCTCGCCCACAGAATATTAATTCTAGTTAACTGCAAGTTAACGTAAAATGAACACGTTTTTTCGCACACGTTTCTGAAACAAGCATGCCAGTTAACATATACATATGCCAGTAGACAAGTACTAGCAGCTTCTTCTTCTTCTTATCGAGTGGATGGTCAACTTGACCAATCCTGGTGTCAGAGTTATAACTAGCAGCTGATATGCGTACATTTTAAGTACAGTACAGCGAGTACGCAACTACAATATCATTAACCGTCCCCTGCGGTTTTACCCGCATTGTGCCCGGCCCCGAGGGAATTCCGGATAAAAAATAGCCTATAACCTTCCTCTTTAATATAGCTATCCAATACAAAAATAATTAAATTATTACCGAGATTATTCCGTTCAAGCAAAAAATTATAGAGATAAATTACTATAATACGAGTGTACGGGAACAACTAGTACGAATATAAATACATATACCTAATATAACATCACCTAAACAATAACACAAACAAATAAAACGAGCCCCGAAATGTCCAAAAAACCCAGACCGTTCAGCGAAACCAGTTTGAAGCATCGAGATAGAAGAAAACACTAAAGTGATGCCGCAAAAAAACACGCTAAAAACTAGATCCGGGTGATGGTATAAACAATTATGGATCGCTAACAACGCCCTCGGGGTTCACTTGTTGGTGATTTATGGGGTTAAAATACGACCTAGAGCAGCGATTGTTGGCAACCATCGAACATGGGACTTTTAGAGATTCCTTTGTCAAACGTAATCGGAAGCGCAGATTTTCGAAATCTGAAGATTATAGCAGCTCTAGGTCTTAGAAACATAATAAATTAAAAGTCTTTCCTAGTCTCTATTGATATTGTTAAGTATATAATTATATTATGAGTTGATACGATTACACATTAGACATGGAAAATTCATAACATTGTTTTAAATCACAAGCGTACACTAGACCGACGCGTAGTGGATCACATCTCAATATTATGGTGTAAACAAATCTACGGTTCAACAAACAATCAAACATATCTTCTACATGAATATCATCGTGATGTGATAAGGCAGAGTTCACACTGCGACCTTCAGAGGACGCATTGGCCAGTGTCGATGACTCTACGCAGACTCTTGCGCAAGGCATCTCGCCTTAACCGACCGATCTATTGCCGTATATGGATGCTCAATTGAATGCTAATGACAGGGTTAACGAACTTTGGGTATACCTAAATGTGGATTTTGTTTGGATTCGTATGTAAATTATCTATAGATAGTTTAATAGTCGAACGACAATTGTCAGGATCGGAGACTTTCTTACGCTCTAGCTAGCTTATTACTTGGAATTTAGAATATAACCTTATTTTTATCCTCATTGGACACAAAAATAAGATAGTAAAATAATGAATGTTAATAAAACAAGCTAAAGTAACAAATATTTAACCGTAAATCTTGATGCATTGAACATTAAGTAAAAGTAGCCCAAACTCCGAATATATAATTAAATTAAAGTTGTTTTTACTAAAAGAAATTCAACATTGACCTCCAAAAAGCCAACATGGAACGGCGCCAGATGATTAATATTATGATACATGATAAATTATTCATTGAAAATATTATACGCGACCTTACCGCGAAATTCCAATCAATTTGTTCGTAAGCAGAAATAAAAACTGTACAAATTGAAAATATACCTAATCCTCCTCACTGTACTGATATCTTCAGTGAGATGAGAGGCCTTTGTCCAGCAGTGGGACATAACAGGCTAATACTTTGTTTTTACTCTTACATTTCAATGGAAAAAAATATTTGTGAGCGCTATTATGACAATCTAAAGATTTTAATGAGACTTTCCTCAATTTGCGGTTGTTAGTAAATTGATATTTAGTGTGAGTGATATATTAATAAATACTTTGTACCAAAGTAGGGAGGTTAACCACAAAACTTTGCAGTTTAATGTAAAATCCCCCTGAGTAATATTATACTTTCTAGACTTATTCACGTACCTAGGTATCTAACCAAGATGAACCTATTAACCTTAGTCTTATCAGTGAGAGTAGAGTCCTTTGCTTTACAGTAAGACATTTCAGTCTTTCTTTACTCTACTATTTTTAATCACCAAAAAACCAACTTCACTTGAGCCAAACCAAACGGACAATCAATACAATATAAATTAAACTTTTACAATATCCTACATCTTCATTTAAAAAAATAACATTGTTGGATTTTTTAAATATATTAGTAGTTAAGTATAGATAAACTTGACTCTTTACTTCTTACTTAATAAGCTCCTTACTTAGTAAGCGAGGTCTTTGCCTTCCAATTGAAGTTGAAGAGTCCTACCTTTGGTTACTTATTAATAGTTAAGTCATGTATCTAACGGGACCGTTAATTTAAAGTCAAATTGCAGACGCTAGACCGACGAGTCACATGTCAAAATAGAAGTTATGACTTCCTCGTCACGTGGGTAAACAGACCATAATTATTATGCATAAAAGGTTAAGAAAACCTACATGATTTGCTATTGTACAGATAATGGCGAAAATAGTTTCCGAAATTCCTAAATTGATCATTGAGAAAAGTTAACCTTAGTAATCTTTAAAATATAGATCCCAATCATAAAGTTTCGTAGGTTAAGCAAAAAATTTAAACAACAAATGTTTAAACCTGTAACTGCGACATTGCAAGGCAAGGCTCTACGCTCACTAAAGATTAGTACAGTGTAGGATGACAAAAAATAATTAAAAAGCAAGTACATATCCGCCAACATAACATCAATTGAAAGATCCTCCGCACATCAATCAATAGATGCTCAATAGGATGTGGATGTCGTGTAGTGTAGTGTAGTGTCGCACGTCACAGTGTGTGTGTGTATGTGTGCGTAGGCGCCGAGCACGCGGCGACGCGGCGTATTTACACCGGCGACCCCTTCCACCGCCGACACTCATGCGCCGCGCCACCGACAGACCACACGTACACACCCCACCACCGGCGCTCGCCAAGGGACTCCACACAACACCCCAGCATGTGCCAGTGATAACAAGTGAACTAACGTGAAGTGATTTCAATGAATTAAAAAGGACCAATGAAGCAAAGTGAACACCGCAGCCTCAACCGTTTAACTATAAATGTAAGCCCGTGTTATTGTTTATATTTTCATGGTGATTTGCATTTAACGACCCAGATCTCACGTAGACAAGCCGGTGTCTACAATGAGCCTCTAACAATGCACTGTATCGCGACACAAATATTAGACTTGCCGAGTTTCACAGCGCTCAGCCTTCGACATAACACTCAATGACGGCTAAAGAAACACCTGTGAGAAAATGCAAACAAAAGTCTATGTTTCGTACGTTTTTGACATGATAATACGCATAAGAATATAATTGCTTAACAATCTTAAATACGAAGTACGTTCCTTTTAATTATTTTGCAATGTTATTCGGAGCGTCTACTTGGACCGGTTTCGATGGTTAATGCTGGCGCACATAGGTATATTATTTAAATTCGACACCCACAATAGAGTGTGTACTAAACACAGAGTAATGTGCTATTTGATAAACAAGCGTTCAACATGAGAGGTTAACAAAACGTATTCATTACTATGATTGATGGCTTGAATGCATCTGTTATCGAGCTTTTGTTGGAGCGAACAATAAGTGATATTTAGTGAACCAACATTAACAGTAATAACACGCGATACCAACACAATCCCAGCCTAATTCAATTGCTCAACGTATATTTACCAGATGCATTACTCATCAACAGTAGGAAACCTAACTTAATTGTTATTTCAAACAATCAATAACGCGTGTGAATTTGAATTTTAAATATTTTTTGGGTTTTTCCGAATGATTACGACAAACTTTACGATCGTGCAAAAATGTTGGATACATTCAAGTTTGATAACGGAATCAGGAGCCGGACCTACATTTTACGAACGTGTGCGAAATTATATATCAGTGACTATTACGTGAGTGTCTTAATATACATAGTTATACGAGTTCAAAACGGGTTGTCTCCACATTATATCACGTACCGGACAATCGACTGGCTAATTGATCAATGAATAAACGTAATACTTGTCTGTTTGTATGTACCTTGAGTCACAGCGATGATCAAATGGTATATTTACATCTTATACAAAAAGTTCGGATGGGTTTTTATCTTTGAACAAGTGTTTGGATGACAATTAGTATTTCGATTTATAAATAGCAATGTAACATCAACTTTATGAGAATTGCATGAAATTCCTGTTTTAATGTGTGAATTTGTGCTAGTGTACTTAATCTAAAAAGTTAATTAGTTAGTACTTGTTTTTCAAAAATTTTAGTATCGTAATAAAACTGCAAATTACAATTAAAATGATTATGGCTCTTTGATAAGCTTTATGACTTTATTTGCAAAAACAGTACTTAAAAGAAGTCTTGAAAAACTATATTTTCTTTATAAACGTTGCGCATCAAATATAACAAAAAAAACTGAATCGGAATCAACTTTAAATCGCGCAGAAACTTCAAAATGACATAACAACATAATAAACACGACACATCCAAACAAAAAACGCATTACATAAAAACAACACGGACATCGCAGCAATTCGATACAATTGGAATTGTTTTCAAAAAACTTTGAAACAAAAATACCGTGAGAAAAATTAAAGCAATGCCAATTAAAAAATACGGAGTTTGGTCGGACAATCATTTTACGTGTCGGCGAATACGGAACACAATTATGCGTTGAGAATTATATCAGTACGGCTGTTTAGATTACTATCTTGTGCTGCCAACTTGATGCTCGGAAAAGGAACAAAATATTTCATATCGGAACTTAAGTTTCACCGTAAGATTTCCAGTAAAAGACATATGTGTTTTAGCGTAATAGCTTAAAACCTTCATTCAAAAGGAAAGTATTTCGAAAAAATCGCAGCTATACGAGTACAAACTTACAAAATACAAAGATACATTAATTAATACCACAGTTTAATACTGAGCTTCAAGTTTTTGAAGTCCGTTGAATAGTAATCAAAACACTTGTCTCGTTCAGACACCTGTCAAATCAAGTTTTAAAAATCGAAATTCTTGACTAATGTTTATTGCATTTGACCGACAAAAGTTAAATTAAAAGCTTTTATAAAAACTTAATCATAAACATTACTGGAGCTTTCTAAGTTGATTGAATTACCATCATAGTTAGATTTGTGGAGATTTAATAGAAAGTGGATGCAAGCAAATTGAATGATCTACCTTACCATTCGATACGAAGATAAACCAATCAGTTTACGAGACGTTTTCCTGTCCTATTATATAATTACATGATTGCTTAGTTATCCTTATTGCTATCCTCAATACATGTGTATGACATAACTTCCTACACATTCAATATCTTAGTACATTGATAAGTCTAGAAAATCGATGACATTTCGAGTCACATTTATAGCATATTAGTCGGTCTATAAATAAAATGTCTTACGGTTGTAATTTCAAAGCTAGAAGATATAATTTCTCGCTACTTATCGCTAGCTATAATCTTTGAAGTCATTGAACGTATGAGAAGTATAAAAGGTAAAAAATGCGACTTGGAATTCCTCTGGACCGCGTTAAGGCGATGAGACAGCTCGCATCAAAAGCTGTTCACCTTTAAACAGGGAATGTCGAGTCAATCTATAGCTTTTATTATACCACCTCAACTCGCCTTGACCTTACAAACAAACGAACGTGTAAAATGACTAAATATAAACAATATTTTTCGCGCATAAAAAACAATACTACATTTCTATAAAGAATTTATGATGTCATAAACAAACGTAAAATTATAATAGAACTCAAACGTTTATAGCGGCGGTGACAAGTCAATTTGCGTGAATCTTGCCGATTTTCCGAGTAAATTTGAAAAGATTTATATTTAATGACAGTATAAATACAGTTACGTCATTCAGTTGGCTGTTGGTTGGCAAAAAACGGTATCCGGCTCGCTGATGAAAACTCCGCGATCCCGACAAAAAGTAATGTGTTCTTTTTACATCTGTACATTTACATTAATGATGGAGACGTAAAAACTATGACTTATATGGAACAATGCAACAATGAATGGTTGTTTTGCAGCGAGAGCACCTATCTTCGACGTGAACAATAGCTGAAGCCCATTAGACACGCCCGCGCATCAGCCCACTGATATAATCATCGTAACGGCATTCCTCGTTAACTAAAACCGATTCGCCACAGAAAGCATCTATAAACAATATCGCCTTGAAACTAACCGATAATCACCCAGATAGCAATACGATCGCGGCGTAATTGCTCAAATTATTACAAAAGTTGCCTATTAAAATATGCAGCTTTTTCCTTCCACGAGACCGCGCGAAGGACTCGGGCGCAATCTAAGGTTGCCTATTATCCGCCACGCTCCGAAAAACATCAAAAGGTAACGGCAAAACGGCGGAAAAATTTTGTAACATATTTCACAACGCGACGCCTCATATTAAACAATATATAGAGCTAATAGAGACTATTATCAACAGCGGATCAGTTAATTGCTATTTACCACACCGCTGCCGCTTCTAATGCGCCTCGTTAGCCGAGCATCAATTAATAACCGCGAACAAACACTTACCGAATTAATGCAGATTCATTTCTTACCTGCAACAAGAAAAAGTAAATTGAGTATAAAATATTAAAATAATCAGAGTCGCATGTCAACATCACGTCCCATCTCTTCAATTTGGAGAATTCGGACGGAGCGATGTGAAAAGCAATGAAAATACCGCATAATGTTGTAATCGCGATGACATGTGAACGAAGGCAACCATTACATGAGTGATTACGTACAATAACAACTAGTAGGACCACACTTAAATTACGAAACAATGAACAAGAAAGTCTCAAACTAACAAAGAAACGAAAGCGCGTTCATAACAAAAGCGTATCACGTGCTGATAACTTAAAACTAGACGCATTTGAATAAAAGATAATAAAAAAAAACACTTATTAGGAATGTTACCATTTAAATGTTGTATCTTATAAGAATCGAGTCATAGCGAGTAGACTTCCTTTACGCCAAGGTTACGCGGTGGCTCCGTATAAAATACGTTAAATAATAGACGTGACATGACATCTGGCCAATCGAGACGATTCTTCGATGATACACCTTCATGCGGAAGCGAATCTGAAGTGAAGCCACCGATGTGAAGGCCGGTCGACGCCTCAAGGGTGGGATTACGACATTGTTTATCGATAAACGAAAACAATATTTTGTGAAAAGAAACTCGTGTGTCTTGCACAACGTTATAGCCGTTACCTTGACGGTTTAAAGGTAATGGGTATTAATCATAAATCTGGCAACAATAGAACATATGACAGATCGAAATGTTCCGCCGAGTGGCCCCCAGACGGCGCGTGCGCACAGCCCGACCGCAACCGGTCACGACTCCGACAAATGGATCAATTTTTTTAACGACCTCCAAATTCCGATAATAACAAAAGAACCGCGTTTTCTACATACACGCTTTGTCTTTTGAAATAAAAACTTTGACAAAACTCATTTGTAAAAACTCTACTTTTGTCTATTCAAAGTTACGCGCATGCGTATATAATACAAACAAACTTCTCACACGCAATAAGGCATACCTGCAAACGGGCGGGCACAAGATTGTGAAAACGAATTCAACTCCAAATACCCGCACGTTTGCACAAAGCAAACAGACATTACGCCAAGATTAATTTCCAAATTCAAGATAATCTAAATTAGAACTAACGAGCTCCGTCTTGTTTATAAAAGGAGTTCCCACATTAAAATGCAAGGTCGCGGTGTTTTTGACAATATTACGAGTATCGCTGGCGTTTCGTTATAATAACGATATCAGGTTGTCTATGTCGGATTGTTCTGGAATAGATGACGGTGATGACATAACACGCGGCTGTGTGATGACAAGGTGCAGCTATTGAAACAGGTTAGTGCGTCCGCAGTCGTGATGCGAGCGCCTTGACCGCGAGTTGCATTGCGACCACCACGCACTACTAATTGCAGCCAAGCCGTGACACTATTAATATTTCTAAGCTCCCAAGAGATGCCAATGTAAACACAGTGACATTTAAGGCAATATAAGACCACACATCGATTCGCAACGATCTTCTAAAACTCCATTTGTGTAAGCAATAGTATTCTTGACATATATTTTTTCCATTCGCCATCATCAATAAAAAAATAAATTGCGTAACACGAGTGCAATGTAATACAATAATTAAGTTTGAATTGAATTAGATTGAGCAAATCATTAATGGTGAATGCAAACAAAAGATCTCTAATGTAGCTAATATAAGTCGGAGAGGCAGTCAGTGAATGATTCGGATAATGATGTGGATCAATCAGGCGGCACGCGCCTCGTTTTGGCAGCACCAGGGCTGGCCACACCACAATTAAAAAACCACATGACGAAATAATAACATTTAATCCACTTTAAATATAAATGGAGCAGAATTCGAGACATTTAAATTTCTTAACCACATAACTTTCACAGTATTTGCCGCAGTAATTTTTATTATATACGATTTTGTAAGCGTACGCCTATAGAAACGTTACACAGTTATGAATGGGGTATTAAAATGTTTAGCACATAATAACGTGGCAGCCCTGATTGCGGCGGGCTTACTATTATATTACGCTAACGATGAGCGCGCACTCACTATTATCATTACCATCTGGTTAGCTCGGCCACGGTTTTAAACCTCCATGATTAATAGTCCCTAGCAACGGTTTCAGCATAAATATCATAGAAAATACCATTAAAATATAATACGGGACTTTAAACAGTTTAAACACGTCGTTGAGCTTAAGGACATTCGACATAATGGTATAATTTGTGCCGCTCGAGGGCTAAAATGTCGCTCCATAGCAGCAATTCGCTACAGTTTCGACACAACACGACAACCGTAGTCGGCTCACATGTTCTCTTTATTGATTGGCTATCGAAATGATTATTAATGATTACGCAATTTATAAGACATGCATACCGGACATAAAGGAGTGGCCACAAACAGTCGTGGCGACACAGCTCCACCATGCCACACACAAATAGCCACCTTATACACACGCTTGTAATAAATAAACGCTACTTAGTTTTCCGTCGTTCCGCGAACTCAAGGAGATCAATGCATGCAATTATTATACAGCAAAGGTACCAGACCTTATCTACTTGCTAACTTACCTATGTAATTATGGAAATTATCATTTGTGAGGCGAGGGTCACAGAAATGCTTGGCTATTTACTGGGATACAACGAACCTGTGTTGCATAAAATGCTATATAATGCTTATTGGAAAGTGAAATAAATGGTGAAACATAGCAATCACGAGTCCTGCCGGAGTGGCACCAGCCGACAACAAAGGCCGATGGAAAGTTAGCGGGACGAGCGGTTACACCGAGCATTGAATACAAATTGTCGACAATGCATCACCCGAGAGAATTTCCCAACGCTGTCACAGTGAAACTAGATCTAAAAGAAAGGTATTTTTTACGTGTCGCTACATCGCACTCAGTCAGAGCCCTGGTAATCGTAAACGATTTGTCTATCTATTTATTAGTGCAAGGCTGCGCTGCATTGTCGAAAGTGACGGCCACCGTGACACTCCCAAGCCACTATGTTGGTTAATCACTGCACGTTTTGTGTTGACCGCAAAAAACGGGCACCTTGCGTCGGCAAGGCCGCGCTCGCTTGTCTTTGGTTTCAATCGCTCATATTAAATAATTACTTACAACAATGCATTTTATTCAAAGATAACAATTTCGGAACGAATGCGACACATTTTTGTGAAGGCTAACTGGATATTGGAAGAACGAAAGGATGTCGCCGAGATGAGCTAAATGCCAATCGATAGTCGCAATGAACTTTACGGCTCACGTATCAGCGCATGCATATTGTTGCAATAGTGCCTTTAAATATTTGATTATTGTTAGTTAAAACCAACAGGCCGGCGGTGCGCTAGCGTTGCTCAATGGTGGCCGCGATCCCAGCAAACAGCGCCGATCGAAACGTAGCCATTAATCGAAACAAGGCCGTGTATTATGGAGTAGGTACGAGCATAATAAGCCCTGGTTCACTTCCTTGTTTCACCAAACCGCAATGAAAATATTTAAAAATATAACCACCGCAGGTAGGTCGAAAGTAATTTAATAAGTAAAAGGCCAGCGCGACCTATCGAAATCAAAACGATCAGTTATTTCACGATACAATGGAAACTAATTAAAATGTCGATGGAGCGGCGTATTGTAAATGTTTAGTGCCGCCCTTACAATCTAACACGCCTAACAGTATTAGCTGGCGGGTCAGTGGTGTTTTATCAAAAGCGGAATCGACCGAGTTGGGTGACCATGCCTTTCACGAACCTACCGACACGCCCACTAGCCATTGCAATCGTGCTTACTCGACTACTGACTAAAACTACCACTTATTACACTCCTACCCAACTACGAACAAAGACATCCTCCATTAAGAAACTCAATGATAACTTTCCACCTACGTGTTCTCAATGAATACCCTCCCACTCCTACCGAGGGAGGCAACCATAATGTGACAATAATAAACATTTCGTGACACACAAGATTACACCGCGAAGCTCGTGTCGGATCAAATTGAAAAAATTATCCGATCATTGTTTCATCACTCTCGGAGATTTCTATGTCGAACTAACATCGAAACGTTTACTGTTGTACTTAAACATGAGTAGATTCGTTTTAAAACAATAACAGAATAAAATTAGCATGACAGTTCTATTTTTTGTTGACTATTTGGGCTTGGAGGCCTTCCTGTCTCGGGGCCGTTAATCCGCCGTTCAATTTACAATTAAACGCTTAAATCTCAATGCCACCGGGTCGCAGGCGGCCGCTGCACACTTGATATAAGGCGGGTGGTGGCGCGCCGCGCGCCAGTGCCCAAACCACTGCCCGACGTTTTTGTCTTAAACAATCCTTTCACTTCGTTCGCTCATGACCACCGAAATAACGCGTGTCAATAACAAAGTCAACCCCACTTAGATAAGTTGTACAATATGGTTAAGAAATCGGTGCATATAATACTTTATTTCGAAGTAACTAATAAAATGTTGTTTACATTTCCAGATGGTGAGAGGGGCGGCGTTAGCGCTGCTAACGGCGCTGGTGTGGGCTTGCGAGGCACGTGCTAGCGTGCTCGTGCCCACCTACGTGTTGCCGCCCGACTCGTTCGTGCGCGACCAGAGGAGCCTAGCCGCGTCGCCCAGCGACGCGAGCTTCGCTGAGACCCAGCGCACGATCAAGCGACTCGTCGGCGGACACATCAAAATAAAACCCGACAAAGAATACGGAACCGCTAAGAACTCGCTAGTCTACGACCAGAAGAGTGAGAGCGGCAAGTTTATCGGAACTTTAGTCCCCGACCAGTCGGGCGGCAACGTAGGATGGAACCAAGGCATATGGGACGACGGCATGCTCATGTCCAGCGCCGGAGAGGGCAAGGAAACTATTAAGAAGGAGGATGATGAGGACAAAAAGACTCTCTCAGATCAAGTGGCCGAAGGAAAGTACGGACTCATACAGAATGAGATATTTGCAAAGTCACCCAAGCGTCCAGGGATAGTGAGTTACGAGCCTAGCTCAGAAACCAGAATGAAGGATAACATTAAGAATTTAGGTGGATTAAAGAAAGATGAGATCTGGTTAGCTGAGGATCACTTATTAGTATTGAAAGGAGGCTCGTTCCCGGAGCGCACCAAGGAATCGGAGACACAACCTTGGCCAGCAATAGACGATTACGAAGCACCCTCCAGGCAAGTAAAACTCCCGCAGAAACCAAAAGTGCCACCGCCCTTTCCGGTACGACTCTCCGACAACGGACCGCTCGTCTTCCTTACGCCAAACGGTAGTGTCCCTGCGACCTTTTTCCCTCCCCATTTTGCGGGAGAGAGCGAAGGAGCTCTACCTCCTGCGCCATACCCATTCCCGCCGGGACCGCCCTATCCCCCGGGTGATTATCAAGGAAACTCTACTTCCGGGGGAGCGCCGCACCCAGGTCCTCCGTTCCCATTCCTTCCTGGGAATGCGAGCGAAGGGGCATTCCCTTTCCCTCCATCCATGAACGGCTCTTTTCCAGAAGGTTTTCCACCGGGCGCCGCCTTCCTTCCTCCACCGAGCAACCAAACAGACCTATACGACGAAGACGACCCTTCGATTTACTATCCGCCGCCCTACAATTTTTCTTACCGCGCTGACTACAAGAGTAAAGTTCCTGCGGGACCATTGGTGCCAGGAATAATCCTGCCTCCTCCGCCGGACTTTTTCGCGCCATTAGAAGAGAAGACAACGACGGAGGCAATCGAGACTACCACGAGGCCATCGACGATGTACACGAGGCCGAAGACGACATCGAGACCTACGACATACACGGTGCTACGTAACAAATACAAGACTCGACCGACCACCACAGAGTCCGTCAGAACGACTGAAGCACCCACCACCACTTCGACACCTCAACCGGAGATCACAACTACACTCAAACAGAGGAAACCACAGAGAATACCATCAAGGCAACCAGTGCGCGTTCATAATTTACCAAGTGAAATTACTACCAGACCTAAAACCGAGAAACCGGTTTACAAGACCAGAACCAAGGTCACATCGAAACCGCTTCAAGTTTCTGTCATTTACGACTATAATGAACCTATTTATGACAAAAAAGCACCGACTACTACTGAGAAGCCGTATTTGGTATACAATGTGCCTCAAAAGACACCGAATGTGGTAGCCAATGAAGTGACATCCACACCAGTGCCATTGAGATCTTACTATTCGAATACACAAAATGATATTCCCACAACTAAACTACAACCAGTATACAGAAAACCAGCCGAAGACGGATTGGCTTCGTTCTATTTCTTCGATGATCAGCCGAAAACTTCACCAGCGCCAACTACATATTTTGATGGAAGAAATTATTATAAAACTGTACCGTCAAGTCAATCAGTGTACTCACAACCGAACGTTAACACTCAAGGAGGCTTCACACCTTCGGTAGACGTATCTTACGGCGCTATCGACCAAACTGATGCTTTGTTCTTGTTCCCACAAAAACAAGGCACTCGGACATTAACGCAAGAGTATTTCAGTATACAGAAACCTAGACCACAGCCGCAGCCTGTCTACGTTCAACAACCTAAACAGAGACCAGACGCCTTCTATCAACAAATAGCAGACATCCAACAAACTATCGACCTGTTCACCACGAAAAGGCCGAAGACATATTCCCATAGACCGCACACGCATAAACCAAAAGCAATCACGGCTAGGCCAGTGTACCAATTCAGTTATCAATCCCAGCAGAGACCTGAACAGATACCGTTCCGCGCACCCAAACTGGACCCGGAACCGTTCAGGCCCATGGTGAGTTACAGTAAACCGTTCAACACGCAGAACGACTTCAACGTCATCGCGCCATCAGGGTCACCGGGCTACCACCAGCAATACCTGATCGAGAACGTTCAGGTGACGACCGAGACTCCCACACCGAGCAGATACTACCCGAAATCGAAGCCAAGAGAAGAGGACTACGAGGACGTCGGCCTGGAGAAGGAGATAAGGAACAACAGGAACTTGATTCCGGTCCAGAACGACAAGCCAGCGCCCGCCCACACCACGGCCAGCCCGATCAGTCACGGATACTACACCAAACAGGACGAGACCTATTTCGACGACATCACCAAAAATTCCTTCGACGTTTTCGGCAAGAAATTAGAGGACAACACTAGAGACATCCACGGGATAGCCGTGACGGCGCCACTGCAGACAGTGAAGACACCGATCAACAACAACATTAACTTGCAGTACGTGTACGACGTGGAGTCGCAGACGAACCCGCCCACGCTGGAAGGAGACACGGCAGTGAACAACGCCCACCCGCGGCCGCCCGTCAACCCGGACAGCGAGCCCGTGCGGCCGCAGTACGTGCAGCGACCCCCTTCGCTGGCCGGCGACACGTTGGTCAACGACCGCCTGCCCCGGCCGGCCCTCAACCCGGACAGCGAGTTCATTCCCATCCCGAACCCTGCGTACCGCTCGCTGCAGCAGTACCGCGACGAGCGGCCGTACGCGGGCGAGCAGTACGACCTGAACGCGCACTCGCTGGCCGGCGACACGCTGGTGAACTACAAGCGGCCGCTGCCGGCGCTGAACCCCGACGCGGAGTGGGTGGGCGCAGGCAACGCGGCGGGCGAGGGCCGGCCCGGCTCCTACGTGTCGTACCGCCTGCCGGGCGAGGGCGCGCACGTCTACTTCCTCACGCCGGCGGCCGCGCAGCCGCCGCGCGACCGCTACCGCACGTACGGTCGGTGAAACTGATCTAGTCTGACGGTTGGTCGCAACGACCCCCAGTGTATATAAAAGCGCAAATGTGATGTTAAAGTGTCCTAAGTAGTATAAGTAAAGACTAGCGGGCCGCGACCGCAATGCCATATTTAAAACGCGATTTAGTTAGCGATGTTGTTGAAACAATATGGACGCTCCCTTAAGATTTATTTATTAATTTATTCGTTAAGTGTGTGTGAGCTAGTATTTAATTTATTTGTCAGTATTCTCAACGAAATGTACGGAATGATTTGTGATAAAGCGTGTGAATATGTAAATGAATGTGTGACATTGTTATAGGAAGAAAATTGGACTTATTATAATGATGGCGACAAATTGTTGTTGTAAAGTTTGTTATTTATATAAATAATTGTGATTTTGTAACGTATTTCTACGAAACGAAGTTTTAAAATAAAATACTTAAAAATACATCTATGTGTTTTTTTCTCTCCTTACAACCAATGTACAAGCGATACCATGATAGAAACGATAAGTAGGTCAAAGGTTGCGAGTTATATAACTTATACCAACATTAACATAACAATTTTATTAACTTTACGATGTTAATCTATACTAATATTATAAAGCTGAAGAGTTTGTTTTGTTTGTTTGTTTGTTTAAACGCGCTAATCTCAGAAACTACTGAACCGATTTGAATAATTCTTTCACTGTTAGATAGTCTATTTATCGAGGAAGGCTATAGGCTACATTTTATCCCGGATTTCCTACGGGAACGGGCACAACGCGGGTAAAACCGCGGGGCACTGCTAGTACACAATATATTATTATGTAACATTTAAATCATAAACTAATGAATAACCCACACCTTGAGTAGATTAACTAAGTTCGAGTAGGTTAGTGGCCAACCCTGGTGTCGGGGTTTTTAGACCGCCTAAAGGCTTTCGACATGGTCTAACGATTGAAACAACCGGGACCGACAACTTAACGTGCCCTCCGAAGCACGGTAGCGCTCAATTAGAATGCCACTATCGGCCACCCATCCAAGTAGGGTTCGAGCTGCACGTTGCTTAACAATCGCAATGAACTAACATCGCTTAGTCAAACTACGCCATGAGCGCTACAGCCAACCCTGGCGTTAGAGTTCCAGACATACTAAAAGGTCATCGTCATGACCGTTAAAACAACCGGGACCGACAACTTAACGTGCCCTCTGAACCACGGCAGCGCTCAGATATAAATGCTACAATGAGTTACCCATCTAAGTACTGTTCAAGCTAAACGTAGCTTAACATCTTCATTGCATTACCATCCCTTAATCTGATTACGTACGAGTGTTTAGTAGATAAATTAATTAAATAATCCTGATATTGAATATTTGATAAATTAGGTATTTGATTTGTACACATACTTAACTTACGTTACTACAAGTTTTTTCGCGGTAATAACAACGGTGACTCAAATATGTTCAATTCGCCCGCAACCACGAGTGGTGCAATCCACTCGAAACGTTCGGGAAATCAAAATAAGTGCTTAAATAATGTTTTGTGCCGCAAAACAATCCGTAACGTTAGTTAATACTGAATAACTTAATTTGAGACAAAATTGTAGTTTGGAAAGATATACACTAGATCTTATGAGTCCAAACAGTTTAGTAGAGGTTTGACTGTGTTGGTTTAGAATTAGATGTTTTTAGACAAAGGAAACATGATGTTAGGGGAGAATTTGAGGGTCTAATGAAAGTATGGTGTATAATAATGTTTAAGTCGATGAGGATGTCGATTTCTTATAAGAAATATCGGACTAATATTATAAATGTGAAAGTTTGTGAAAATGTATATATGTTTGTTACTCTTTCACGAAAAAACTACTGGACGGATTTGGATGAAACTTAACAGTAATATGGTCACACATCAGAATAGCACATTTTATCCCGAAATTCCCGCAGGGACGGGTACAAGGCGAGTAAAATCGCGCGGCGCTGCTAGTCTACACTAATGTTATAAAGAGGAAAATTTTGTTTGTTTGGTTGTAATGAATAGGCTAAAAACTACTGGACCGTTTTTAAAAATTCTTTCACCAATCGAAAGCTACATTATCCACGAGTAACATAGGCTATTTTTCATTCCAAAATTCCCACAGGAATGGACACAACGCGGGTAAAACCGCGGGGCGCTGTTAGTTATTAATAAAGCAAGCGGGGTACCTGTGTCGGGCTCGCTGGTCTGCGGCGCGTCCTGCAGCGGGTGCTCGTAGAGGCGCAGGTACACCGACACGGCCACGCGCGCGCAGCGGAAGTAGAACGGGTGCGCGCGCACCACGTCCTCCAGCCGCAGCAGCCCCACGTACGAGCGCAGCGTCATCTTGCGCATGCAGTACGAGTGGAAGTCGAACTGGTCCTCCATGATTTCGGCGAAATGCTGGAATTTATGATGTAGCGGTTATTGTGAGTTGTCGGTTTTGTAGGTTAGGAAGGGATGGATGTTTGGGACGGTAATCAGAACCAATGTGAATGAAAGTTCGAGACTAACAATTAACTTCACTTTTACTAGTCCCAGCAAAAAGTTGATGGCATTTATCAGCAGGTATTAATAGTAGTTTATGCAACTGTCATATAAAGAAGGGTATTAAAACACGAGTGTGAGTTTATGAAACGAGCGCAGCGAGTTTCATAATAGTAACGAGTGTTTTAATACCCGTGTTATATGCAGTTGCATACACTACTTTATCTTCACTAATGCAATTAATCAAACAACATTTTAAAAACAAAACACATTGCGAAACATTAAATTCACGCGTACGTGTATTGTCACAGTGAACTTGCCGCCATTAAAATCTAACCAATGAGAGCGCAGCTGCGCGCGCAGGGCCGCAGGGCGCGATGTTATAATGAGATTTTACGATATCGATGTGGATATTATAACATCATGTGCAATTGCTTAAATTGAGTGTTTTAGTTGTCTGCGCTATAACAGTAGTAATTATAAGTCAAGTATTGGAAACATAAGTAGAATGTAACAACATTAGTGTAGATAAAAGTGTTTAAAGTTATAATCGAATACAATAAAATATAGTAAATTCCACATACACCGTCGATGATATATACATGTAGTTCCGAATAATTCTGGTCGGCTTTTTACCACGCCTTAGTGTGTCGAAGTATTTTTTTAATTTTTGCGACTCCACATTACTTTGTCGAGTAGCAGCGGTCTTGTACAAATCCGCTACGACCTTTAGTCCCTTTACGACGAAGTTATTTTAGGTAAGTCAGTTGGAGGAGGGTGGTGGTCAACACTAATGTCGGTGCTTTAGACCACCTAAAGACCTCCGACGTGATCCAACAAACCGACAATTTTACGTGCCCTCCGATGCACGATAGCCGCTCAGATAGAACTGCCACTATTGAGCACACATCTAAGTAGAGGTCGAGCTGAGAATCACACACAATGAGCTAACAGTTGGTCAAACTACTCTTCGTACTACACGCTAACTTATAACAGTAAAAGATAGAATATAGAAGTATAGTAATGTGTACCCGGTCAACTTCGTGCGCCTTCTTAAGCGCCTCGCCCCACTGCTTGGCGCGCTGGAACGTGGACGCGGCCTCCGTCTGGAACCACATGCATTGCATCTCGTTCAGGTTCTCCGTCGCAGGCACTCCTGGAATTAGAGACGTAGGATATTAGGGGGTGTGCTGAAGATTGTGTGAGGTATATGGAACTGGGAAAGGATTAGTGATTTGTGAGATAGTGTTCGGAACTTCGTTATTAGATGGAACGCAGTTATGTGACTTAGGTCTATTAGCCTATTGTGTATGTAGGCCGTCCTTGCAAGTTTTATTAACATATGTGATGATGGTCCAAGTAAATGCGAGTAATTATATATAACGCCCCGCAACGCAGTTATGGTGTAAACTGTATGTTTAACCTCTGATGTAGTGAAGTCTTTATAAGGTCACATAAGATCATCACATATCTATATCAATATTATGTTGGCAAATCTTGGGAATTACCTGTCCGATTCGAATAATTAATTATTTCTGTAATGGATAGCCCACATTCAACGAAAAGGTTAATTTTCATCCCAAAATTCACATGGGACGGACACGACGCGGGCAAAACCGCGGGGCGCTGCTAGTTAGAAATGGCTGTTCAAAATCATTACAAGTTTTTCTTAGACATAGGGTGGTGTGGAGGGTGAAGCCGCCCCTGGTTACCTTCCCGGGTGAACTTGGCGCACATCTCCTGCGCCTGCGCCACGTGGCCGGCGCGCAGCATGTACCGCGCCGCCTTGCTGTTGACGTAGCGGTCGGCCGTGTCCAGTGCCGCCGCCTCCTCCAGCCACGTGTACGCCGACACCGGGTCGCCCGCGTGCTGCAACCGGGAGGAACTTGATACTAATATAGGTGGAATGGGTAGGGGAATGTGAGGCGGGGTTGAGGTACTAAGCTGGTTTAATTTCGTGCTAATGACACGCGAAGAACATACTCGGTATGGCATTGTCGGATTGGCAATGTTTGTTGTACATTAAAATCGAAATGGGACCCAAAGCACATACATACAAATATAGATTAACATTGCTTGTTTTATATACACACACATATTCGGCCTGGCATTGCCGGAACATCACTAATTGAACTTTATTCGGCTTATGCCGATCGGATAATCATTTAAGTCTACAGTCGATATATTCGATTGGGCAATATTGGTAGATTTATCGATTATATAAGTACAATTTTACTACTCAACTTTGCCGATTAATGATATCTCGCTATTGCGATACTGATTAAACATATGCATTTACCCTTAAAATTATTCCTATAGGATGTTTCATTTACCTTATATATCCTTCCTTTAGCAATAAACAGTTCTATTAAAGTAGGCGTGTGGTCTATCGCCGCGTCGATGTAATACAACGCCTTGTCCGTGTCCTTCTTGTAGTCAAAGTGTTGCGCCGCGAAGTAATACGCCCAAAGCAACGCGCTCGCGGGCTGTTTCACTTCGCTGGGCTCCGAGGAAAATGTACAATTCTTTGATAAATTCTCTATATATTGAAGTATTAATTTTTCTACGATATCCGCTTTACTTTGGTCCTCGTATAACGATCTGAAAATTAGATGTTTAAAGGTTATTTTAGTATTGCCTACTTATATAAGCTGCGAGGTTTTAGCGGTTACGGTTTTGCCGGCTTTGTACCGTAGGAAGTTTGGAGCGAAAAGTTGACCAAAACCTTTCCATGAATTACTCTGACTATCGGTAAACTCGCATGCAAATACGTTGAGCAGTTTTCGAGGTTATCGTGAACAAACAGATAGTCGCGGCGGGGAAGTTGTCTTTATTAAATGTAAGGATATTTCAGGTCTGCTAAAGAGCTTACAGTTTTTAACAGAATGAACAAAAATAAATACAAAATGTTCTTTGAAATGGGTTTGATAATATTCAATTTTGCTTCTTCAACAAACGGCACCTCTAGAGAATGACTTCACAGACACTGTTATACCATACCTAAGGTCAACAAACAAAGGCGGGACGCCCTTGTGCAGCCCGTGGCGCAGGTAGTCGTCCACCAGCCGCTCGAACACGGCCGGCGCCCGCGCCGCCGTCAGCTGCAGCCGCCGCGGCGCTATTGCTCTCGGATACTCATTTCTGAAACATTCATTAGACATCATAATAACTACACATATCATACATCCATAATCTCGCACTTTTCTCTGTGTATAGTGTTAATTTGGTACAATCGTTTATTATAAAATGGCTTATCAAAGTAAAGAAATATTATGAATAACAATAAAATAATAAATGGTACCAAATTGTAGATAACTGACATTGTAATGCATAATTTGTGCTAAGAATGATTACAAGAAACTCGGAAGCAACCTAAAAACTACCAAATTTGATGAGTCTACCGTTAACGAATGTACTCACTTATATATATCGAAAAAGGCCACTTTCTCTTCAGGATCCGTAACTTGTTTGGCTTCTATCAATTTCTCATAATACATCACATTCTCGGGATTTCTTTTCAATAGATCCTCATACACAGATTCGGCTTCTTTGTATCTGGAATAAGTTATTACAGAAAGTAAATTAATAACAGACCAATATAATTCAATTCAATTCAAATTAGTGCGGGGTGCCTAACATTAGGGTGATGTAAGTAAAATGAAAAGTACTATAAATGAGAATTGAAAGGTAAAAATTATGTAATAATTTCACACTGATGCCACAAAAGGATTTATCTATAAATGATGTGTTATTTTAAATGAATTGCATCACTTGTGAACCAGAGCATATGAAGACCATCAGTAAGTGTTAAATTAAAACTGTGTTTCACTTCCTTCATTATAATTTTGAGCGAAAAAAAAAGTATTATTACATTAATCTATGTTTAATTAATTGCGAAAGTTTAAAATAACCAAAGAAATAATAAGTGACCACATACCTCTTCAATTTCAAATAATATTCACCCGAGGTTTCTTTAATGGATAACTTGTCAAGTATCTGACTTTGGAACTTGTGTAAGTGTTGTAACGCTCTTTCATACTGCCCAGACTCCGCTAACACCATATTCTGGTAGAGCAACAACTCCGAGTGCTCATAATCATAAGGCCCCTTCATCTGGTTGATGCGGAAAGTATCCAGGATGCCGTTAGCCATCTCGTAGTCTCCGAGGAGATGGTAACTCATGGCGAAACCGATCCACGATGCTCGCTGTGTCGGTCTCAACATAAACAGTTGGTATCGGGTATCCTGAAATTGGTAATTCGCAAGTTTGTAACCAAGTTCAAATGGGTTTTGTTTTGAGTTTGTACACTGTTTACTCAGGGGTTTCTTATTCAATTTATGTGATTCTTTTTTATTTGATACTGTCATGTATGCAGTCAGAATATATTCTTAGAGTAAATAATAAGTAGAAGTATGTACAGTAAACAATGATAAATACTTAAATTGTGCTAGTCTATGAAGATCTCTATTCCTACAGACTTTTAGAAATTATTCTATGTTACTGCTGTGCATATAACAGCTTAGTATGTTTTACATAGGAAGTACATAGCTTCACCATTTTATTAGTAACTAAATCTACCACAACTGGCAAGCCTAGTGATTACATGTAATCCTTATCTTTGATGGGTAGAGGCCCTGCAGTAAATCATTACAGGCTAAATTTAATAGTTTAAGGACATTAGCATTTCTCTCATTGGAAATATCAGTACAGCCTAATGTCTCAAACAATGAAGTAGACTAAACTGATGATTTAGATTTCAAAAAATATATACAACTAGCTGTGCCCCGCGGTTTCACCCGCAGCGCCCCCGTTCCCATGGGAATTTTGCGATTTTTATTCCTTATTTTTCTTATATAAAAACCTTGTCCTGGCAATAAGGAACACATTAAAAAAAGAATCATCCAATTTGGTGCAGTCGTTCTGAAGTTGTGCGCTTAGCAACAGATTCAGCGATTCATTTTAATATTATAATACTAGCAGCGCCCCGCGGTTTTACCCGCGTTGTGCCCGTTCCCGTGGGAATTTCGGGATAAAATGTAGCCTATAGCCTTCCTCGATAAATAGACTATCTAACAGTGAAAGAATTATTCAAATCGGTTCAGTAGTTTCTGAGATTAGCGCGTTTAAACAAACAAACAAACAAACAAACAAACAAACAAAACAAACTCTTCAGCTTTATAATATTAGTATAGATTACTTACTTTGTATCCTTCCAAGTCCCTCATCTGAATTTGAAGCAGAGACAAATCTCTCAGGATCTGGATATTCTCCTTTTCCCATTTCAAAGCATTTCGGTAGCACTTGATCGCCTCATCATACTTTTTGTCAGATCTCTGCAAGAGTCCGTAGACGTGCCAACAAACGGGAGACTTCAGGTCGTTACGCAGACCCCGTCGAACATACTCGTATGCTTCATCTTTACGACCCAAACAGTTTAATGTTAAACCCTTCATGGCAAGCGTTTCTGAAAACATTTCGAACAAACATTAGCTTTAAAGTTAATTTTGATGTCAGTTTTTGAGTATGATTTGTATTGTTTTGGTTCTGGATGTAGGACTAGCAACATACTCCTCTTGCATCAAATTAAATTTCAATCAAGTCAAATATAAATTACTCTTGCATTATCTATTACAGTATCTCAAAAAATATTTTATAATATTTGGCGAAAAAAAATATATGTATTTTGATTTTGGTTATTATAAGGAAAATTATATGGGGTTTTGTACCTATGCTATTTTCTATCAATAAATTAATAACAATACTATGTTTACATAAGAATTATATAAAAATTATGGTCATATAATTATAGCTATCTCGTAACATAACAATATCATAGAAATTGAGTAGAAATGACAGCTTTACAAAGCATTACCTCCATGTTCCGCAAATTTAGGATTCGAGAGTATTTGCTTCGCAAATTTCAACCCATTTTTGTATTGTTTATGTTCATAACACCGCTGAAAGATAAAGATTCATTTATCATACCGCAATTAACCTCTATTTATAGCTACAGCTTCCTTAGTAGACCTTCCACAACTTTGATAAACCTATCTGTAGCGATCATTAGTAATGCCTGTAAGCATTGGATAGGATACAGCTGAATATGTACAAGGTCTAAAGTACACAGGCTTCATGATTTTAGAATATAAACAGCGCACAGTCCTCAGAAATTCAATATATTCTCCGAGAATGACAAGCCAACCAAAATTCAATCTATGTTTACACTTGTACTTACCAATATTCTTTTGAAAAGTGCATTCTCTTTGGGTGGCAAAGGATTACTTGGTGGCATTTTGTTTCCAAAAAGTGAACTGCTATTATATTACCTCACTAAAAATTGAATTATTTTCTAAAAACCTCGTGGCTATAAACCAAAGAAGTCGATTCGATTGAAGTCTGACTCTAGCTGTCTATGGTTTACAGGTCACGTGATCAAATCACGGTGCTGCCATGCCACGATTCACACTTTCTACCAAAATACTTTTCTTAGAATTCGCTGCGTGGATAGAAATATTTATTTCCAAATAAGATAAGACAAATTAAAGAGTGTTGATTGGTCGAAGTGGTTTTATCCCACGAACGAAGTTACACAGTTATCCCACAGTATGTCTTGGATTACTATCAATCAAAGTCACTGTAATCTAATAGTCAATTGTCAATGTTTACAAACTAATTCAGCCTAAATTCAGCCTTCTCGATTCAAGCAAAGCGAGTTGTCGTGTTTCTTTCTTTGTATAGAACGATAAAATCATAAAAATACAGCTACATATAAAGTTTTATTAACTAAATAAAAGTGTATTCATTAATAATACGTTAACTTGAATTCCTGTTCCATCATGGGCATCGAAAACATGCGTCGTTGGCCTATGTACATCGTGTTCGCCGTGTGCATTCTCTTGACCCTTTCACTATTTAATAGTTGGGGTTTGGAAACCGAGTTAAGGGCAAAACTTGCTGCAATGGTTACACAAATGCACGAGTGTACTCGGCAGTCAGCCACATGCATGGAAGAGTCGTTATCTCTGCTAGAACAACGCGACAGTTACGCGAACAAGGCGAAAGAGCTTGAAAAATCAAAGTCTCAGGTTCAGTCAAATTTGACCGCACACGTGAGCATGTTGATGAAATCCGAGATACAGGTGAACCACACGAGAGTCGACGTCGATCTCTGCAAGACAGAGTTGCAATCATTGAAGAATTTACAGGTGAGCAAGTCGGCAATGTTAGAAACATTGAGATTAGATAAAGACACTTTAACGACACAGCTCGCTGAGAGGAAACAGCGCATTGAAGAGCTGGAGAAGGAGATTGACAAGCTGAAGTCAGCTCTGATCACCAAGAGTGTTCCTGTGCCGTCATCACCATCGAAGGTAACCCCGGCTGCTCAACCTCCCAAACTTAGTTCCTCATTGAAAATACATGACTCCATCAATGAACCAGAACTAGAAAATGACGCAAAGGAGGATATAGAAGACACAAATATCATGAATGATGGAGCGGACTTTGATCAACAATTGCAGTAATAATAATTTTTAATATACTCACTAATGCCTCTCTAAAGGTGATAAACAGGCAAATATACTTTGTAGATGTTTTTGCATTATAAAATGTAGATATAAATCAATGAATCTCAGTCAGAGAACAATTTGATAGGTGTAATTAGATGTGCAATATAAATAAAATAGATTTGCCCAAACGTTGATTAGATAGGGGACAGATTACATTCATTGAATTAATGTCCACTATTCAAATAAACAATGACTATAAGATTTTGTAAATAAATCAGCCACATCAAGAAGGCTTACAGGCCATTATTAGTAAAAAAAGCCTCAATACATTCAGACAAACATTGGCCAAAACTTGAATGATTTCTTTTATAAATGAGGCTAAATTTAAAATCCACATGTGTATTTTCAGATTTGTACCGAAGATCATAGACTCTTGTTAGACATTTTATGTTCAATGACTATTTTTCTAATGACAATATTTAATCATGGAAAGTATTTATGGGAATGTTGTGAAAAAAATGTCATTCTTCTATTTATTTCAATCGGTTCAAACAATCTTTTATATACCTGTAATAATTCTCACAATAGTTGTTTTCATAAAAAAATATAAAATCATAAGAGGATATAGAAAGCATTTTACGATTGATTTTTCTAGTGATTTTTATTTTAGTAACTTATTTATGGGTCAGCCTATGCAATCATGTCAATGATCAATTAATTGATGGTATTGTATCTTTAGTCTATCTATACTAATTCAATCCATTTATAATTTGCTCAATATGAAGTATTTTTCATTTAAATACCTATTGTAGTAATATAAGATCACATAAATTGTGATAAATTGTTCCAGTGGCTGTATACTGTTTACATTATGTATGCCATATTAGTATGTAATAATTAGGTGTTTTGTTTGGGGAATGTGACATTATTTGTATTAGTTTAGGGTCTAGACAGACGGACTGCAATTCAACTGCAATCCGACTGCCAAATGGCAGTTCAGATGCAGTTTGAATGCAGTTGGCTCGACTGCAATCAAACTGCACGTCGACGGGCAGTTGGCGTGCAGTTTGATTGCAGTCGAGCCAACTGCATTCAAACTGCATCTGAACTGCCATTTGGCAGTCGGATTGCAGTTGAATTGCAGTCCGTCTGTCTAGACCCTTAGACATTTTGAATATGGACACGGCCTTGCTTAGTTTGGAATAAATGAGACGCTGTGTTACTGAGTATCAGTTTTATGACAGTGACAGTTGTTACGTTGGATTTGGGTAATAAATAATCTGCAAGTACCATTAGGTAGTTCGGAATGTATTCATTAAGTATTTTATGGCACCTTTTATTGGTTTATGATAAATTAATTTTGTACCTTATTTGACCCCAGTTACATTTGTAATCTGTATTATTATTTTTATTGTTAAATTAGGGATAATTTCTCTATGTACTCTTTACTATAAATAATGATAAGACTTGAAATAAATTCGATTTATACATTATTTATTTTTTGTTTATTATGAAACATTGAAGCCAATAGTACCCTCTATTAAATCCTGCGGGTTTAATTGCAAGTTTAAGGCCTGAAACTTCGTTACGCGGGCGCCCGGACGGGCAACCGTCGCGTGTCTACGCGCGTGGACTCTGTGGGAACGCGACGGGCCTCGTCACGAGCGGGCACCCACGCGGTTTTATACAAGGAAGAATCTATAACCTTTCCGTTGAATGTGGCTATCTATTAAAAAAAATATTACTTATTCAAATCGGACTGATAATTCCCGAGATTACCTCGAACATACAAACAAACAAACAAACTTACAAATTTTACCTCTTTATAATATTAGTAGTACATTTTACCAATTCGATCCATTTATAATAAACATTTGTAGATTATTTACACCAAGTGAACCTAGATTATTAGTCATTTTGTTTCGCGGCCGCACAGCGCACGATCCTATTAGGACAATTACACGCCTGCCTGTTCAATTAAAATTTTGTTGGAACAGGTTTCCTATTTGAAATAAATCACGAATGTTGTTGCATATTATAATAAGAAAAGAGAAATAAAAAAAAAACAAATCGTAAAAAGGGACTAGGACAGACGGCCATCGTGGTATCATTCTAACTATCAATGATGTACATATTTTGGATTGTGGTGGCAATGAACCAAAATATTTCACTGCCTTAATAGATACATGCGGAAGAGTGAAGAAGACGGAGAAGGAGACGGATCGCATCATGGCCACTCCCTATCTATCGTCCTATGTTTCTTTCTTTCTCCGGATTACTTCTTAACCGATTCAATGCGGAGGCCATTTTAGCAAACTTTTATGCCTGGCGGCTAACAAAATTTTCGTGGCACCTCAGAGGCGCCCAACGCCAGGAACTATGATGGCACCTCTGGGGCGCCATCCGCCAGGAATAATACTTATCGTGTTTTCTTTTTATTTCTACGTGTTTGTAATTTAGTTGCCATCCGAAATTGATCGTATGCGGTCGATTTATTGATTTTGTGTGATTAAAAGTGAATGAATCGTGTATTAATGGATATGGAAGGTATGTAATGTAACTTAGTTTTATCAGAAGTCATAAACATTTTGTGACAAACCTAAATTGACAACTGCGTCCCGCGTCCTCACCAACATAACTGGTCCTACTAAGACGTGATAAATAATTAATTGGTATATTTTACATATCACTAGTAGGTACTCGTCTAAACCAAGCTTCTTTTTTCTAATTAAGATTTACGACAACTCTACATAATGCCATAAAATACACAATCTCTTCTGTGTTGTTGTATGATGTTTACTGTAAGTAGCTAATTCATATTTCTCTTGAAAAGGTTTACTACCCCTGAAGTTTGCTATTACACGCAAAATTAACAAACGAACACTGTAGGCATACAGTACAAGCCGAAATAAGACACTTTTATTTAGGGAAAACGTCTGGAAAACAACATTTAAACCGAGTTGTAAAGGTATAACATTTTGGCACCTGTCGGGTGCCACACGCCAGTAACTTATAACATTCAATGGCGCCTCTGCGGTGCCATCCGCACTGAATCGGTTAATACGAAATGTACCGTACCCTAAGCCCTCCCTCAGTTCCCCACCAATCATTAGTCCTTTCATGTTTCCCTTTTAGAATCTACCCTCACAAGGGCCAAGTAACCTACAGGAATGTTTAGTATGTATTTTTAATTCTAAAGTAAAAACAAAACTACATAAATTGAAACAAGTTTATTATCTTATACTTCTCTAGCATAATTAAAACAAAAATCTCCCGTAACGTTACTTCAGAAGTAACGATTAACAAATAAACTTATGAAACCTAATGTAAAGACATGTTAAAGCAAATAAACCATACAGTATCTTTTAAACTATTCTGTAGAGCCTTGTGTTCAAAGACCATAATAAAACCTGTATAAATACATACATTACGTATAAAAAGCAGAGATATATGCAAAGCAAGCATGCCGCAACGTTTCTCAATAAGACTACACAAAGAACATACAGACCCTACTACAAATACAAGGTAATCAACTTAAAATGAACAAACTGACTATGAAGATCAGACATTCAAAATTTTGTAAAGCTTACATCATAATTACTAGAGAAAATATTACTTTAACATGGTTATATTCGCAAACTAAAGCTAAATAAAATCTAATGTTCTATGCCTATTAATAACAAAGTAGCCTATAGTATAAGTCGGTGGTTCCGTGTGGAATATAGAAAGAGACCGGGTCTTAAGAATAAGAGTAGGGTTTGATTCATTTCTACACAGACTTCAATCGAGCATAAAATTAACATTAGCCGTATATAAATAAATAACACCATTGGAGCAACAAGTTGGAGAGTTACTGTAAACATGTTCCTCGTATGCTATCTATGTTGCTTGGCAACAAATCTTGCAAATTGCTTACTGCCGATGAGCGGAAACATTTATGTTTAGCTGTAACTGTTGCATAACAAATGTTAACTGTGAATATGAGGCTTTATAACATGAGTGAGCGCAATTAAAATCGATGTAGGAAAAAATCTAACCAAAAATATGGCTGTTCCCTACAGAACTATAATGTGCTTAACACAAAGATTCCTTTTACAATAATGTCCTAAATCCCTTAGAAAGAACTTATATTGATGTATTACAGTCAATGATAAATTATGTCACACAAGTGAAATGACATGTAACTAAATAACTTAAAACAGCAAGTTGTGCAAAATTGCTTCCCGTCTGTCTACATGATTCTTACAAGCTTCATCTTTTATGATTGACTGTACTAAATAATAACATTGTCTACCATTACATGCAAGAACACCACAAGAAAAGAATTGAATCAACAAAAATAAACCAAAGTTCATAACAATCAATGCCCTGAAAATGTAATTCATAATACACTAATGTACAGTTGTCAAAATGTAAACACTATCCATAATAAAGAGATAAAAATAAACATCTATAATAGAAAATATATAATATTTTATCACATGGTTGGAGTTGGAAACTTAGTGAGTAAGGGAATTCACATTAGGAAATTGCGGGCAAATAAGTTACGTATGCACCACACACTAAGGCATGAATTTCTCTGATGTTAATGTCGGCAGCGCGTAAGAATATACACAGCATGCTGTAGCACACTGTAACATTGAGATATAGCTGTTGGTATTACTGGTGTCTACATTGTTCAGCGGGCTACGCGTCTGACGTCGGATACAGAGGAATTCAAGCACAATTAATCAAATAGAACTGAACTCAGTAGAGGTAATGATGAAACGAAAAAATGTGGTGATTTAAGAGAGATTCATACGATAGCCAACAACCATCCCCTATCTGCGAAAAGCCCAACTAAAAGTACTGCAACTAAATTAAGTATTCAATTCTGCCTCCTCGAAGGCCGCCAGCAGATTCCTTCGACATTTCGTCTCGTCTGTGTAACGGAGGTACCAAATGATATACTCTCCTACGTTTAAAGGGTCTTCCGAATAACTGATCTGGACTTTACACTTCCTTTCCCATTTCATTGAGTCAATGTTGTTGAAATTTTTCGATCGAGTAAACTCAATATAGCCGTTACATTCCACCGCCAATTTCACCAGTTGGGCATTCAAAGTTTCATGAGATCGGTCGGAGTCGTTCCCGCTTGTTGATGGCATGCAGTCGCCTTGTCCGAATTCTTTGTTGGGAGGTGTGATTGTGGATTCTTGGACACATTTGCGCTTGGATCGCCTTAGTTTGCTGTCACCTTTGCTGTTGACTTCTTCCTCTTCTGAGAACAACCTCTTTCTTCCGTTTGTCTGTGGTTCAAAAGGTTGTATATCATGTTTGGCTTTCTTGGTGTCTTCAGGAGGCTGACAACCATCATCCCACTCGGGGCTGACACATCTCGATTCAAACAGCTTTCTTTTACCAGACCTTTTGATGTCAAGCATTTCTGGGGATTGGAGAGGACTGCTTGAATTGAGATCTTTTCTGGAAAATCAAAAATGTACATGTAATATGAAAAACACAGTTAGCTTCCATTTGTGGCAAATAGAGACTTTTAAATTTTGGATAGTTTTATATGACATCTTCTTTGGGTCTCTGCCCGAATGTGTTGTTGGTCTAGTGGCATGTGCACTCGCCTGCCAAGACTGAGGACCTGGCTTCAATTCATAGTTCAAGTAAAAACATGTTTCCTACTTTACAAACATGGCTCGGGTTTGAGATCACGAACCCGCATTAGGCAAGCGTGGTGATTACCCAAATCTGCTATAATGAGACCTAGCAATGGGACATTACAGAATAATACTTTACTTCACTCCTCTTTGGGATCCAAAGTGTTACAATTACACAATAATATTGGGATAAAATTTTATCAGACTGGAACTTATGGTTATGAAAGGGCACAACACTGGTTAAGCTATATTAATAACACAATACCTTTGAAGCTTCTCATTTCGCATGATAACTCGTTCGATATTCTCCACAGAAGTGAAATCATGTCGGGAGCATTGTATGTCAAACTTCAAGAAGGCTGATACTTTCTTCCTTGTCTTGATTGTCCGTCCGAACCACTCCAGAACAATATCATCGGAGAAGTACAAAGAAAGGCCAGCTCTATCAATGTCTATCATATACTTGTACCAGGAAATGAAACTACGGGCTTTTTGTAACTCATTGCATTTTGTGTTGTTGTTTTCTTTTGTGGTTTTGTTTGGAATGTTATTGGGGCAAGCGGTGGATGAAGACATGTTTATTAAAGTTCTGAAATAAAATAATATGTCAGAGTTTTCTATATCTATAGTTCTGTTAAGGAAGCCCACTAACCTATATAGTGTTTGTATGTTTGAATAAAGTAATGAATAGATAAGTTTGAGTAAGTTACTACTTACTGGCAATGCTGAATTAGTCTTTCGATCATGGTAGACATGCTTTATTGATCGATAGTGTAATGAGTCAGAAATGCCACTGTTGGCCACCCATCCAAGTGGTGGGTAAGCCAAAAATTGCAATACAGAGAATTTTCTATAGAATATAAGTGAATACAACTGTTTAGGAACCCTATAATAGCTTACAGTTAGGATCTATTTATTCAGTTCAATTTTTAGTTTGTTGGTATCTATCTATAAGGCTAATAAAGGCAATTTAATAATACTTAATTAATTTATGTAACTGATATAATGGTGAAGCTGTGATAATATCATGTTGGTTAACAAAACACTTACATTTCTCGGAGAGTATCTTGACAACTTCTTGGGCACTCCGGGCGTCGTTGGCCTGGTCCAGGCGGAGGTCACCCAACTGCTTCCTACTCTCCTCGATGTACGCGTTGAAGGACAAGTTAATTTCCAGCAATTCCTTGTGTAAAGACGACACTCTTTGATTGTTAATTAATATTTCCTCTGAAATAACGTGAAGTTCACAATAAATAACAAATAACACTGTCATTGAATTGGAAAAACAACAGAATATCGAATTCTTATTTCGAACGTAAAACATAACCTACTCAAACACTTTGCAGTCTCCAAAATCAGGGTTTCACGGCTCAAATCCTCAGATAATAGGGAATTCATTTTACAGTCCCCCAGTTTTCATGAATATCACCAGCTATACGAGTTTATTTCGTATGCGAATAGTTATTTTAATGTATTAGTCGAACAAAACAAGGCAAGCAAGCAAGCCGCAAGCGTCTAATTTTCTGCAACTTGCCTAACCTAAATTATTGAATTCTTGCTTGTTTTGCTTGTTTGCTCAATCGATCAATCAAACCACAGATCACGAAAAAAAATCAAACTACTATTCTACTATTCATTCGTTCATTCAAGATGACAGACAGCAAACAAAAACTATCAAATTAATCAATCATTCATTCATACACTCAGTTAAGTTAAGGATACACTGGCTGCGCCATGGTCATTATTAACTTTCTTAATTAAAACTGGTTTCTTAATTTTAGGCGAACACTACTCATTTTGGCTACACGCACAGAAGACAGCCTTCTGTCTTTTGGGACCACGGTTCTTGTAAAGAGGCTGAATCCTCGCACAAAAATATAGCGAAGTGTACACGTAGTTTTAAATTAAATAAATTAAGTTAATTTAGTAAATGGGTATACCCGTAACTTTCTCTTTAATATTCCTTGACAAAGGTTTGTACTGCGGTTTTATCCCCTTTGTGCCCGTTCCCGTGGGAATTTCGGGAATTTTATACATATACACCTGCCTTTTGAATCACACTATGTATTTAAAAAAACCGCCTCAAAATCCGTTACGTAGTTTTTAAGATCTAAGCATACATGGGGACAGGCAGACAGCGGAAAAAGACTTTGTTATATACTACTAGCTGTGCCCCGCGGTTTCACCCGCGTTGTACCCGTTCCCGCGGGAATTTCGGGATGAAAAATAGACGTTGGCCGATTCTCAGACCTACTCAATATGCTCACAAAATTTCATGAGAATCGGTCGTGCAGTTTCGGAGGAGTACGCGAACGAACACTGTGACGAGATGTACCTACTCATGCTGGGGCCACACTTACGCTCAATGTCAATGCCCATTGAATGCAATAATTTTCAATGCAATATAGTGGGTGGCTACACTTAAACTGTCAATGTCAATGTTCATTTATTGGAAAAATTTGACATTGACAACGGCATTGAATTTACTTCAATTCAGGCAAGATGGACGTCGACAGAGCTCTATATTTCATGAGTATAAATTTATATTATTTGACTTTATTAAATCATTATCGAATAAAGAGACCATGTTTGCAGAATCTCAAGAAAAGTAATAATTTTGTTGTTACTCCACTCTGTCGCCATAGTACGTATAGACAAAAACGTGCGATTTTGAGGCAAATCCGTCGTAATAATCAAATACGTCCGAACCCGTTGCGCTCTCGACGCACACTGACAATACGTAGTGTGGCCGCTTCATGCATTTAACTCTCGCATTAATCTCTTTGATGTACCGCCACTCGAGCTATCGCATACGCCAAATGGCATTGTCAATGCTATTGTCAAATTATGACGCATAGTCGTGGCTGCACCTACGGTTAATGTCATATTCTATGGCATATGGCATAGGTGTGGCCCCAGCATCAGTGACACTATAACTACATGATGATAAAGAATGCCTCAGCTGATGGACGTTTCACTTCAATTTTTTTTATAAATTAATGCCATTTCAAATTCCTTTCTTACAAGATATGACATATAAAGCTAATTCTAATAATTATACTTTAAGAAAACATTATATACAATCTAACATCAGTGTGTCCCTAACCTAACATCCCTCTTTGCAGTTAAACTGTGTGCCACAGACCACGAAACAAGCTGTGTGCTTGCTTCATATTGGTCTACATCCATAGACAATTAAGTGCTGCCATTGTTTCATATGGGAATTCTACCATAAATATACGCTTATTAATTAAATTTGTCTAAAATAAGACGGTTTTCTTACATTAACATCCTAAAATAGCTATTTACAAAATATACTTAAATATTATTTTTGTAAAGTGATACTTTAATTTGTGAACAATAATAGGTAGGTATATATTTTTTTTTTTCAACCCTGAATAACAAATTTCAATATTCCTCAGAAATGTACAACTCCATTAAATAAATTACGATAATCCATAATTTTAATTTTATTCTAATTTACTGCCATTATGTAAAAAAAGTGATCAAGTACTTTAAAAAGTACTTGATTTCCCGGCGTTTTCCTGAGATTGGTTAATTCGATCATAGACAACGCATTAATTACGTGAACGATTGGATAGTCACCCGGCCGCGCTTCTTTGGGAGTGGTAATGCGTCGAACCAATCTACTGCGTTCTGAGGATCATTGACTTCATCCATTGGTCTATCTTTTGTCAACCAATCATCGAAAATCCAGCGAGGACCCAATGTAAGTGATCAGTTATTTTCGCGGATTATTCTCTAGAAATGGGTGCACCGGTGCTATATCCCAAATTTATTAAAACTTACGAAAATAAAACACAATTTGTTACAAGAATGCCTGACTGAACCAGCGAAAAAGCAGCCATTTTGATATGATTACGTACGGCTTTCTCGGCCTCGGGATTGTGACGTGTGATTATTTTTTAGAAGTTCACGCAGTTACATCGTGAGAGATTTCTTTTAACTTTGTTGTAATCACAGCAATTGCTCTGTTCTTGTTCTAATTACCATAAATACGAAGTAAGTAACGTTATATCGTAGAATGTAGGTACCTTAAACGAGAAGCCATGAGCTTGACAAACTATAATTTCAACTCTTCCTGTATATCTAAACCGCAGTTATAATTAGATACGGTTTTATCCTATCATGTTATATCCTAGCGGCACACACAATTAGGTTCTTAACTTTCTCAAGTTAGTTATGAAGAAATAATTAACAAAGTTATTATCAGCTCATTTACATTTTTGGTAACCTACTTATCTAAAGAAATTGATTAGTACAGTTCAGTATGAAGGGTCTCTACAAGAGGCTTTAGACTTTAGTCCCGTACACCATCAGCTGATGTGCCATATTCATATTAATTAATGTTTATTTCTATGCAAACATCAACATCATTTATCTTGTATGATTAACAACTATGTAAGTTTAATTAATTTAATAAATAAATAAAATCAAATTTGTTAATTACAAAAACACAAGAGGGACTGGCAATTGGTGGCCCAAAATCGAGAAGAGTGGCGGGAATGGGGGGAGGCCTTTGCCCAGCAGTGGGACATTACGGGCTAACAGTAACAGTAACAAAAACACAAATAACATAGGTATTTGGTACATACTATAAGTATTGCAGAGCAAAAGAAAAATAAGGGTTACAAATGTTACCACACTAATAGGATATTTGTTTACCAACTTGTAACAATATCTTTAGTAAGATAAGAGCACCTTTACTTTTCAGTAATTATCCAAAATGGAGCACGCTCAAATTCAAACTTCGGACGGCACACAAGTGATGACCATCAATGGCCAGCAGCTCCAGGTGTTGCAGATGGGTAACACTCCACACATGATACAGGGGCCCAACGGACAGCAGATTGTGGTACACGCTTTACCATCTACCGGGCCTACTATACAGGTTGGTGTAGATGTATATTTTCACTGTGTGTATTTATTGTACAAAACAAAATACAACCCTTATAAACTAGGAAACAGTGTAAACAATTCGGAATCAACAGGAACATGTTCACAAATAAGTTAAATAATACAATAATATAATATACAATTAAACACTAATCAGTCTGATAGTATATCTTTGACAATTTTCTTAAATGAACTAAAATTGACAAACAGGTCTAAAACTAATAAGAATTCTTTCGAATTAATTCTATTCAGTACTAAGAATTCTATAGAAAATACTCTATATCATTAGTTTGAAGACTTGATAATGTTGAACTTAACCCCTCATATGCCGGAACGCAGATCCAAGCCAGACACGATTGATTTTTTATTGCGTCTGGAATCCCGGCAAACAAAAAGGTTAAATAAGAAATATTATACCAATAAATACTCTGTACTTATTGAATCGTTTTTAAACCTCTTTTATTATTTTACAACATAATTCATGGTATGGTTGCTAAAAGAGATCTTTGTATGTAAAAAGGCACCCTGTTTATGTTTGTGTGAACAGTGATGTAGAGTGATGGTTATTTTTTATTTTAGTCATAAGTTTCAGCCTTTTATATTTGTTTGTACACATGTTCAGCAATGGGATATTATTAACCACTAGCAGCGCCCCGCGGTATTACCCGCGTTGTTCCCGTGGGAATTTCGGAATGAAAAGTAGCCTATAACCTTCCCGTTGAATGTGGCTATCCATTACAAAAAGATTTTTTCAAATCGGTTCAGTAGTTTCTGAGATTAGCGCGTTTAAACAAACAAACAAACAAACAAACAAACAAAACAAACTCTTCAGCTTTATAATATTAGTATAGATTTTAAACAAAAAATATTAGCCTTATCTGTCAATTTAGTAAAATTTGGTATCTTAGCCGAGGTTATGACTTCTCTGTTGTAAATTAAAATAAATTTTACTTAGTAAACATACTCACATGGGTTTTTTCGCGTTAGAAAGTTAATAAATTAAGTAATAACTTACTTTCTTATGTGAAAACACCCATGTGAGTATGTTTACTATGTGCTCAAATCATGTAAGTTAAAAAAAAATCAAAATTTTACTCTACCTTATTTCTCCCATTGCTGGACAGAAGTATCTGTATATCATTTCATATAATTTTATCATTATACTTATCACTATTCCTATTATGCACATGCTATCAGCTCGGGACACCACAAATCCAGGTAGCAGTAGACATTCTGAAGTAAATATTATTTATTCACTCAGAATGGATAACTAATTGTTAAATTGTTGGGCAGGTGGCGGCACCTGGCGGACAACAGATACAACAGCTTCAAATGTTGCCTATATCGGGATTACAAGGTATATATATTGTTGGTGATGTTTACCCTAATGGGGTTCATTTATTTAACCATTGTTACCTATCCCAATCCATTGTAATGTATTAAAGCTGTAGTGTTTTGTTTTGTGTATGATAGCCAGGTCAAGAGACAGGGTATAGGCTTCTTTTCATCCAGAAGTTCCTACGGGAACTGGTTTAGCACTGGTTTAGTTTTAGTTGAGTAAAGCGCGAGGCTGCTAATCTCCTAGTCTTTACCCTTGTTTATTGTTATTTGTTCCAAATTAAACTTAAATGTATGTGGTGTCTGAAAGACAAAGAAATAACCTTTAATTGATACCCTAAAACAGTCAGAGTTAAATAACAAAAACTATTGGTTGCATCTTTCAGGAGCAGGCAACAATATCCAGCCGATGCAATTAGTGCAAACTCCAGATGGACAGACATTCCTGTACCAGCCGAGTGCCAACACACAGCCTACTATAGATCAACACCAGATATTGCACCAACCTGCTGGTAATTATATTACAATCATAAATAATTAACAAATGTAAACCATACTTGCTATCAAAGGCTTGGTTATGGTATGCCATTACAACATGAGGATTACAAATTAAATATATTCTGGTGTTTATGAAAATGTAAGCTTACATTCATGCAATTTTAAGGCCTGGTTTAAGTCATTTTCACTGCTGGAAAAAGGTCTTCTCAAACCTCAATACATCATTGCGTTATCACATCAACCACTGCCGGAAACCAAGCGATCATTTCGCTAAACCTTTTTTAGAATATCTCCAATGTTAATATATTGATGAATATTTTCAGTAATCAATCTGAACGGCAATTTGGTGCAAGTGGCGGGTGTCAGTAATGCAGTGCAACAGCAACAGATCGTCAACCAACCTAACATTGTTATGGTAAGGAAGTAAAATATTATCAATATCATTAATACTTTATCTGGTTTTTAGTATAAAATAGAATCTCCATGTTGCCGCGCCTCATTTCGTGAAGAACTTTATGCACTAACCTTTTACTATGTCTCTGTCACTAGTACACATTAATACCGTTTCATCAACCGGTACGGATTTTCCAAGTATGACAGTAATATTGTTGTGCTAGAAATTGTTGTAAGAGTGACGGAAAAATAGTAAAAGTTCACGAAGTATTACTGCTTCTTTGATCATACTGTGTCGTTCGTTAGTAAGTAATAATAAAGTACTTAACTGAGTACCAGAAAGTCTTACTATATAATGATAGTTACATTTCGTTCTTCATTCTTTATATTGAGTTATTCAATACAAAGAATGTTGTATTGTACAACTACAATATATTTTGGGAATTTACATCTTCAATGAATTGCACTCTCACATCATCGATTAAACTTCACTTTGCAAGTTCGTTCGATCATCTACTAAAAGGAGTTCCTTTCAGATGATAAATGGTAACAACACAACCACAACCACTACATCATCCAACGAGGGTGCGTCCACGTCTGCTGCCGGGTCGGACGAGGAGCCGCTCCTGTACGTGAACGCGCGGCAGTACGCGCGGATATTGAAGCGGAGAGCCGCGCGGGCCAAGCTGCACGAGCTCGGCAAGATACCTAAGGAACGACCGGTCAGTAGTTAAGCGTTTTATTTGGGACGGAATATATTAAGGATTCATTTACCGTTTAATTTGGAGCGTTTCATTTTAAACGTATAATTTGGGACGTATATTTTTTTTTTTGTTAAACATAAACAGTTAATTTTATTGATGTATTATTGCGGAAACTACTAGCTACAGTGTAATTCATAAAATTTACAATTAGTAATGTAAGAAGAATGAAACCAATGTATTGAATGATTATATATTATGTTTCAAGAAATATCTTCATGAATCCAGACATAGACACGCCATGAATAGAATACGAGGCGAGGGTGGGAGATTCCATTCCGGCAGTCGCAAGTAAGTTTATCAATTCAAGCCACTTTTATCTGCATATCTATACTAATATTATAATGAAGTAAAATTTGTATTTTTTAATATCTTCGATCTAATCTCGGACACTACCAATCCGATTTTAATAATTCAATTTGTAATGAATAGCCACATTCAACGGGAAGGTTATAGGCTATTTTTCATCCCGAAATTCTCACAGGAACAGGCACAACGCGGGTAAAACCGCCGGGCACTGCTAGTTCACTGCTGAAAACTTTGTATCTAATGTTTCACCCATACATTTGGAAGGTTATTTCTATGGTACATTGTTATTACAGGAACACAAGCATAATAAAACAGGAACACGGGAGTGAAGATATCAAACTGTTGGAGGACATGAAGCCAGATACAGTTTCAATCACTATTATTCAGGTGAATAGAGCTTTTATTATTATTATAAATGAGGAAAATTGTGGTGATGGAAGTATGTCTGTTATTAAAGTGAAAAAATACTTCTTCCTTCGCAGTTGGGTTATTAAATCTAAACACAAAAAGTCATAAAACTTTTGTAGTACATTCTTTCATCGCTAAACTGCGAAAACGATTTTGATGAAATTTAACATGGAGATAATTCAAAATTTGTCCAAAATAACTATCCCGAAATTCCTACAGGAATACTACTAATTAATACTAGCTGTTTATTAAGCATAACAGTTCATTATATGTAAAGAATAAAATATCAACTGTCTTGTTACTTATATCTTCGGTGAAATAAGAGGTTTTTGCCCAACAGTGGGATGTCACAGACTAACCTGACTATTATTTATTTCAGGATGAAGAACAAAAGGAACCAAACCAGCAATGGAGAAGATTAGCACCCCAGACGATACAATCTACATAGCTGTCAAAGAAAAGAAAGAGGACTTTGTGATTATATGAATAAAGACTTTATTGCCTTGAAGTGTAGTGCCGCGAATTAGCATTCTTAAGGCCTCATTCGTACGAGCGCTTTATTAACGCGCGTTAAAAAGCGTTGGGAATAGAGCATGAAACGTCTTATTCTATTGCAACTTCTATTTCAGCACATTAATTTGACGTTTCATGCTCTATTCCCAACGCCCAGCGTTCAAAATTGTATGTCAAAGTTTTTTAACGCGCGTTAATAAAGCGCTCGTACGAATGAGGCCTTAAGGTAACGTTTTATTATTCGTTTTATACCGGCGCAGAATATTTCGGAATATAAGAATATTGGCAGTATATATTAATATCAAATTGAGTTTTATATCAATACAATTTGTTCTGGATAATTTATATTCAATGGATAGACTGTTTGACCAGGTAGGTTTCGTCCAAACGAGCGAATGCTTATTCGACGTTCACTCCTTGACATTATCTTGGTGTGTTAATGATGAAAGCACTTTCTATTAGGGTTATCTCGTTATATTCCATATCATCTTATTTTCTTCATACTTTTGCTGATTGAGATTTTAGAATATCCTCCCTTCAATTGATGTTTGTTCGTTTGGTCTAAGGGTTGTTTCAAAACGGTTGGTTATCGTTATATATACGTTCGTTAAAAAGTTCACGTATTTAACTGTTAATTTTTTCTTAAATACAAAGCATTTCTTTAATGACAGCCTGATAGTGTTATTTTGGCGGCCAGTAGGAATATGCAACGATTTTTATTTTTTTATACAATTTTCTAACTTGACACACGTTTGTCCAGCAAGGTCCCAAAATTATACACTCTAGACAGATTCGTTTTAGCCTTAACGCCTATAAATATGTTTTGGACTTGTTGAAATTATTATTTTTGATTGTTGCCGTGTTAAATAAGATACAAAAGATAGTGTAAATAATAATATAGTGTTCATATTATTTCTGATATCAATTATTTTCTCACATATTCACACGCAATGTTTACAATCAACACTAATATTATAAAGAGGAAAACTTTGTTTGTATGGTTGTAATGAATAGGCTCAAAAACTACTGGACCGTTTTTAAAATTCTTTCACCATTCGAAAGCTACATTATCCACGAGTAACATAGGCTATTTTTCATCCGGAAATTCCCACAGGAATGGACGCAACGCGGGTAAAACCGCGGGGCGCTGCTAGTATGATATATAAAGAAATGTCTCCACATCCATACTGTCAAATGGTTTGTAGCACAATAAAATATTCCATAGTTAAAAATATACTTACTTTATATGCTGCACTGTATTAAGTAATATGTCCTATTCCAAATATATTTTTAAACTGTATCTATGTAAATATTTAATAGAATACTTAGTTTAATCATTATTTTTGTTTTTGTTCTGATAGGCCGTGTTCACATTAAGCGAACAGAGAATGAATATTGCCAATTCACCTTTCATTTAAATATGGGGTATCCATTCGGCTTTGTATAGCCTGAAGTAACATACTTCGCTCTAGTCTAGTTTGTCTTACGAGACCTATGTTAAGTGAAAACTTAATTTACCGATTTTCTAACTAAATACAATTCCATTTATAGTAGAAAGAGGTTTAGTTGTGAAGCAAAAATTAGAATGAAACGACTAAACTGCGTCCCATACAGAAGGAATTGATTTGTTAAAAAATCGGCCATATTAGTTTACATATTGCTGCATTAATAGTAAGCAGCTGATTGACATTTAAACGCTTAATTAAAACAAGTTCAGAGTAAAAGAGATTGGACAGATGCATAGTGTTCGTCTAGTGTGAACGCAGCCTTATCATTTAGTTTGTAAATACTTAAAATAATTTATAGTAATATTGTTTTTAATCAGATTTAAAATAACTACAGAATAATTATAGAATTATGTACACCTTTTTATATTTGAAGTACAAATAAAATTGTGCGTAATATGTTACTGGTTTGATTTTTGTCTGAAATAAAAATACCTTTAGTTCAACACATTTATTTGGAATGTATAATAAACTCGTTTTAAGACAAATATTGACTACAAATATTTTACTTAATTAATTTCTACTTTAAAATTGGCATCAAAGGAAATAATTCCCTCCTTTGTGAATGCGTATAAATTAATTGTAAAAAAGTGTTAAAACATGAACACTTTAAAGAGATTCGAAAACACTACAGTAATACCCGACTACTCGAACGTCACTCAAATTAAGGGGCAATTATTTTTATACAATTTTGATAATCATTACGGATTATTAGGTCTAAGCGAACACTACTCATTTTGAATTAAAACTACGTATTCTGTGACCACGGTTCCTGTAAAAGGAGCCCAAACGTCTGATAAAAATGTAAAATAAAAGCAAACTGATCTGTAAACATAAGTTTGAATAAAAAAAAGTATGGAATTAAGTCCTAAATTGAGTGGCGTTTGACTATTCGGGGGTTAGAAATTCAATAGTTGCACTTAGATTTTATTTATAGCTAAAATAATACTTAGTTCCTAATTTATGTTATGAGGTAATCTAGAGGATAACCTTTTGTAAATATACTCCCGGACTCCTAAATCGAGCCACCTAGCATAATGATTTAGTAACGTCCATAACTTTAAGGCGTGGTCCACGTAAACGACGAACATATCCCCCAGTCTCTAAGAACCTGTAGTACACTCTTTGAACTGCGGATCGGCTTATGTGGAGTTGCGTACTCACGTTTCTCTGGCTTAAACCGGACGAAAAAAGGGCCAAAGCTTGAGCCGCTAATTCAGGCGAAGTATCCATAATTTTAAACCAGAAACGATTAAAAAATTAACAAAAGCAATTGAGGAACGTTTTTCACCCCGTAGATACGAAAAAATCAATAATCAAAGCTCTTAATTTACAGTTTCTGTATTGTTCAGGTTTCCTTAACACAACAACAACTACAGCTCTTCATTTGTTTTTAAATTTAAATTTAGAACCAATTGCATGTCAACTAGGCGACAAATATGCCAGCTACAAAACTGCATAAAAACTTTCTGGTCATTCATATAATTTTTTGAAGATAAGGACTATGATAAGGACGATATAAACTCATTATGCTAGGTGGCTCGATTTAAGAGTCCGGGAGTGTAGTTAGAGGTCCGCCATTTTTGGGACTATATTATGGGGCTATACTCGTGGGCTATACTTTCCAATTTCCATGAATGAATGACAATACCCAGTCAGAATGATTTATTGTGGTCGTATTCTTATAGACTTCGGGGGTTGACATCTTAGTTATACTGATAAGATCAATTAGTATGACTCCGGGAAACAGTAAAAGGTAAATATGGTTTTGATCAAAATGAGGTGCGTGAAACATCCACTCATCAAAATTTTAAGACACTTGTTCTCCTTCTAGAAGCGGAGCGGTGCAGAATTCAATTGACCAATCACAACGCACTCTTATAGTATAATACCAAAGGTCTGTATTCGGTAGTGACCGCTGCAGTGGACAACTGCCGACCGCAAGTATCACTACTGGTTTCTATGAATCTGACATTTCGAGCGCGGCGACACTGCTGCTTGCTGCTGCGGTCGTTATCGAAAGCATTAATCCACCTTATTGTTCGCTTGGTTCTATAGTCTTCAGTAGTCTTCTCTACTCCCCTTCAATGGGTACTCTTCGCGTTATCCCTAACCCTTTGTATCTCTGTCTTGATGGCCGATATGAGCGGCACGGCGGGGTCGTCTGGAACCAGCCGCGGCTCGCTCATGACCAGCGCGGGCGTCACCACGGGCCGCGACGACTGTCAAATGAACATCGTCTTGGAGTCCCACTGCTGGGCTTGTGGAAGTGGCTAAGTGGGAACGTGGGCTACTGTGAGTTCTAGGTACTTGTGTTTAAAGCTAAGCTAAGCTAAGCTATAAGTAGGTATGTGGTAGTGTAAACTATGTTATGTTTTTATCTGGATCTTTTAATTAAGCGTGATTGAAAAAATATTGAAGGACTCCATAAATTAACTAGTGATGAAATAAAAAATAAACTGTTTATATTCATGTATGTGTGCTTCGAATAATGCGTTACGCACATACGGTGTTAACTAAAAATATAAAATTTTATTACATATTTACTTATTTGTCTTTGAGTGACTTGTTAAATAATACTTTCTACCTTTATGACTCTGCTTGATTTGCAGTCTAGTCCATATCCTACACTAATATTATAAATGCGAAAGTTTGTAAGGATGGATGTATGTATGGATGGATGGATGTATGTTTGTTGCTCTTTCACGCAAAAACTACTGAACGGATTTGGATGAAACTTTACAGTATTATAGGTTATCCATCAGAATAACACATGCGATACATTTTATCCCGAAATTCCCACGGGAACGGGCACAACGCGGGTAACACCGCGGGGCGCTGCTAGTTGTTTTATATGTATTCACATCTAAGTAAGGTTATTTTTTATGTAGATGTATCTAAGGTCCATATTCATCGGTTCTATCTTGAGCCTCTAGCCTCTTGAGAATGTTTTGAAAGGTGCTTAAACCTACAAACTCGGGCGTACAGATTTTGAACTCAGGTTAGCCATGATCGCGTTCAGTTGAATTTGGTGAAATCAATTTTGAAGCTTTGATCTCAGATTAGCTCTTGAACAAGGATTAAGATGAGTTCAGTTGTATCGGTGAATTTGGACATGATTTGGACCTAAGTAGTTAACGATGTATGTATGTACATATGTAGTAATAGTACATACCTGCGGCGGAGTGGGCCCCCAGGCGCGCGCGGGCGGCGGCGCCTTCCTGTCCGCGGGGCGGCAGCTGGAGGTGCGCGGCCGCCCGCCCTCGCTCGCCGCGAGACTACTGCTCGGCTTACTGTGCAAATAATATTGGGAAACTCTGTAAAACTACTATACTATTTGACAGCTGGAATTCGGATACAGGGGGGGGGGGGATGTTTGGTAAAGTTATCTATACTAATATTATAAAGAGGTAAAATTTGTAAGTTGGTTTGTTTGTATGTGCGAGGTAATCTCAGGAATTATCAGTCCGATTTGAATAATTCTTTTTTTAATAGATAGCCCCTTTCAACGGGAAGGTTATAGGCTATTTTTCATCCCGAAATTCCCACGGGAACGGGTAAAACCGCGGGGCGCTGCTATTACATTATAATCTTACAAGAGGCGTTTGAAATTAAGAAATATCCAAACTTTTTTACAAGACAGTTTTAAACTCAGCGAATTGAAAATACTACATAGTAGGTATAGTTCGGTCTATACCGAACTATACCTACTATGTAGTATTATACCCATCCAAGTTTCAGTTAGGTAGTACGAGCGCTACCTCTATAGGTAGCGCTCGTACTACCTAACTGAAACTTGGATGGGTGCGAGAGTGGCATTTCTATCTGAGCGCTACCGTGCTTCAGAGGACACGTTAAGCAGTCGGTCCCCGTTCTTTCAAATCGTTGTCCATGCCGGAAAGCTTTTGGTGGTCTAAAAACTTCGACACAAGGCTAACCTATTCGAAATAAACGATGAGGCATAGTTCTCACCCCGGGCCGGCTGATTTCCCCCGCACGGTGTCGAGCGCGGTGTACGGCGAGCCGGGGAGACGCACGTTGTCGTTGCGGGCTTGCGTTAACTCTGCGCTGTTGGACTCTGCAATAAACATTATCCTCAGATGAATAATATTTGGAGTAAGTAAGTAGAAAATAGCTTGTTTAGTCCCATTCCTGGGCAAATACCGCGCATCTCGCTGAAGATTCAGCACAATGTAAAAATTATGAAGATATTCAATCTGTCCTATTTTGAGTTCAATGTGGAAAACATGCTTGAGGTTTTTCAGACAAATGAAGTAGGAATCCATAGTATAAGAATAATCTTAAGTGCATTTTCCCTTGTGTAGAACATTGCAAGCCAAATTATATGTATGTACTTATTTTTTATATTTTAATTTACTTCCTTTGATGTTAAAAACAAAATACCTTTGCTATCCTTCGAGTCCTTCGAGTCCTTCGAGTTATCTACAGTAAAAGTGTGATGACTGTCGGGTGTGGAGCCGGCGCTGCCGAAGAGCGTGAAGGCGTCGTCCATGAGCTCGTTGAAGCGCCGCCGCAGGCGCGACGCGCCGCGCGGGCTGCCCGGCGCCGGCGCTGCGGGCGGATCGAACTTCTTTAAACAACTTCACTATCCAAACGATCGGATTCCTCTGATTTATTTAAAAATAAATGTTGCTAGCCACATCGGACAACGTCTTACACGGCTAAAGAGGATGGCAGAAGATCGAGAAAGTGGAAAGAAATCCATCGACAAGAGCCCAGCTGTTAAGTTTAAGAAGAGAAATTGACACACGGACACAGGTGTGAGAGATGTGAGTGCTCACCATCCTTGATCCTCTGGCAGTGCAGGTCCCAGACGAGCGGCCCGATGACGCCCGGGTCGCGCTCCGCGCTGCCGAGCCGCACCAGCTGCGACGCCATCTGCCTCCGGGGAACCGCTCCCGGCCGCGCGGCCCGAGGGCTGGATGACGACGAGTCCAGGTCCAGGTGACGCACCGACACCGGCTCCAGGGTCCGCGATAGAGGCTCTACTATGTTGCCTCTGGAGTTGAGGAATTTGAGGTGTTGATTGTGTTGTCTTTGGTATTTATTAGGGTCAAGGTGCTGGAATTGTTCGGATAGTTAGTGCAAGGAAATTAGACAGTTGAAATCTGGGTCAATGAAAAAAGATTTTTTGATATCTTAAATTTTTTTATGGTAGCTGAGGCGTAATTAGGCTATTTGGTTTGGGTGGGATGCCTCTGGCGAGAGTAGTTATCAAGAAAAGCCTAGGTTTTATCCACTTTGGATTTGCGACTAAAACATGGACTCTCCTTGAAGAGTGTAATGTGCAACACCTTTGATGTGTCTCAATAAATAAATTCCTAGCAAGGCTTACCTAGGGAATGAATTGACTGAAGGCATAGACAAGTAGGATGTTGGCGTGTGCGGCGCCGTGGGCTGCGCGCTGTCCGAGCTGTCTAGACCTGCGGCCTCCAGCAGGCTGTCGGTCGTGCCCACTGGGGGGAATACATGGAAGAACGTCAATTCTAGCTCTCGAAATATGCGATGATAGAAAGGAGAAGAATACACTGTGGATCAGCAAAATAGTATGTCGAGAAACATTCAAATATCTTTATATGAGATATACCTACTAATATTATTGTGAGGAAACTTCCAATTTTGTTTGTTCGTTTGTAAGGGCTAATCTCCGTAATTACCAGTCCGATTTCAATAATTATTTATGTAATAGATAGCCACATTCAACGGGAAGGTTTAGGCTATTTTCATCCCGAAATTCTTATAGGAACAGGCACAACGCGGGTAAATCATCTATGAAGAAGGAAGGACTTTGCTTAGTGAACTGAGTATTTCTTTAAGATCTCACCTCTTTTCTTCTGCGGCATCCGCAAGGCGTGCGGTTTCTTCGGGCGTCTTCTGACAGAAGTAGTCACCTCTGATACTCCAGAAGACGTTGTTGATGAACTACTGTATATTTAGTAAAAGGGGAAGTATTTGAACAAACATTTTATAAATAAAAATAAACTTTTAGGAATGAAAAAATGTTTATATGGTGAGTAGATCTCATCATATAAACTATTGCACTTATGGATACACTTGCTAAGGTAGTTGGTGGGTAGGTAAATTTGTAATAAGTCGTCCAGAAGTATGTGCCCCATTATACTACCTATTTCTGCTGCTGTTACTACCTATTACTGTTGGAATTGTGTCATTATACTCGTAATATTTTATCATCTGTTTAACCTTGATGCTATTGATAACTTCCTATACCAACATCAAAAAACCATACAGCAGTTTTGTACAGATATTTAAAGTAAAGGCAATTTTAGGGAACTTTGATGTTAGGGTGGGGTGTAGAGTTTAATACACTGTTATAGCCTAACCTAAAGGTAATCTATTGCCGTGGTTAAAGGTACGCATAATAAAGCTGAAGAGTTTGTTTTTTTGTTTGTTTGAACGCGCTCAGAAATTCCTGTAAAGGATTTTTTATCCCAAAATTCCCTCTGAACGAGCACAGCGCAGGTAAAACCGCGGGGCGCTGCTAGCTGAAGGAAATATTGAAAGAAGTTACTGACCTCGATGCGCTGGCGGCTCTGTATATCGGCAGTAAGGTGCTGCTTGGTCTGGTCTTATTGGGTGACACTACACTGATTAGCTGAAAATAAAATCATATTTTTTGAGTAGATACATTTTTATTGTATTTTATTGAGGACAAGAAATAAGAACACATGATTATCTTACAAGTCGGAACACGGATGGGGTTTAGTGGGTATTACCCGACACGAAATGATCCCCGTAACGGGTGATTGTGCCGGGGTTGAGTCCCACATACCCCGGTTGTTTCCCCAAACAACCGGGGGATACGTAAATGCATTCCCATTCCATAAAAAAGGCGTAGTTTTAATTACTAGCTCTACGTTGGTAAATAAATAATAATATGTTAATTATCCATTACATGAGACGAATACTTATTAAGATTAATACCTAACTACCTACCTAATTACTAATTACGTTAGTAAGGACAACAAAATTATAGTTGTCTTCCGACATTGCGTGATTATTGAAACGACGCTTATATCCGTATTTTCCCGGTTTGTATCAAAGGTAGTCCTCACCCGTCCGTCCTTTTCTTCGTGCACCTGCTTCAGTTGGTTCCTCTCCATCTCTCTGATCATCTCGTTGCGGTACGCTCGGAGCGACTCCGCAGATTTCTGGGTCTTTTTCCTGCGTCAAATTAACAATGTAAGAAAAATTAGCTCGGCATGATATCTCATAATATCATCAGTACTTCTCTTATGTTGATGAATACCGTAAGAAAATGCATTCTGCAGTTGTTGAGAAAATAAATTACATTTAAACGGACAGCTTTTGGCGACAGACGGGATTTTACAATATCCTACTGTAATTTATAAATGCGAAAGTTTGTGAGGATCGATGTATTTATTGTATGTTTGTTACTCTTTCACGAAAAAAGTACCGAACGGATTTGGATGAAACTTTACATAAATATAGGTTATAGTACATCAAAACACATGGGATGCATTTTATCCCGACATTCCCATGGGAACGATCACAACACGGGTAACAAGGGGAGCGGCTAGTCTATTCTATGTATGCCCCTACCTTCTGGCGAAGCACAGCAGCGCCAACAACACGATGAGCAGCAGCGCGGCGGCGCTGGCCCCCACGGCCAGCGCCCACAGCTCCGAGCCACGCACTCCGCCCGCGCCGGCTTCCCCCTCCAGACCCTCGGCCGCCTTCAGGTACGCTGCTAACGAACGCGACTGCACTTGTTTGTACCATCACATGGATAGAACCTACTGGTATATGAGCCCTTTGTTGGGCGAAGGCCTTTTTTCTATGGACAAACCTGGACCTAACCAAAGGCCTCCTCCCCCTCTTCTTACTTTAAAGCCATCTTGCAAGCACATGCTAGAATCTACTTTTGAATAATTGACAGAATTTTGTGGCTTCGACTGTTTTTTTACTTTAATAATTTAATTTATGTTTAGGCTCGAATCAATTCAACATCAGTTCCTGCGTTTTTCCCATTGTTAGTATAATGAATCAACACTGCTGTGATTTTGACTTGTAGGTTAGAACAATTCTTCCAAGAAGAATAATACTAAAAAGATCTATAAGAAGAGTCAAGCTATCTTCTCCTGGTGAATGTTTAAGGCTTGGTAGATGATGTGATAAAATAAGAATCTGTACTATCTATGTAGAATGTGTGTGTGTGTGTGACTCACGTTCGGCCTTGGTGGTGACGACGGCGCCCAGCTCCGTGGCCACCTCCGCGTCGCGCACGAGGCGCATGTCTATGTGTGTGTGTGTGACTCACGTTCGGCCTTGGTGGTGACGACGGCCCCCAGCTCGCGCGCCACCTCCGCGTCGCGCACGAGGCGCATGTCTATGTGTGTGTGTGTGACTCACGTTCGGCCTTGGTGGTGACGACGGCGCCCAGCTCCGTGGCCACCTCCGCGTCGCGCACGAGGCGCATGTCTATGTGTGTGTGTGTGACTCACGTTCGGCCTTGGTGGTGACGACGGCGCCCAGCTCGCGCGCCACCTCCGCGTCGCGCACGAGGCGCATGTCTATGTGTGTGTGTGTGACTCACGTTCGGCCTTGGTGGTGACGACGGCGCCCAGCTCCGTGGCCACCTCCGCGTCGCGCACGAGGCGCATGTCTATGTGTGTGTGTGTGACTCACGTTCGGCCTTGGTGGTGACGACGGCGCCCAGCTCGCGCGCCACCTCCGCGTCGCGCACGAGGCGCATGTCTATGTGTGTGTGTGTGACTCACGTTCGGCCTTGGTGGTGACGACGGCGCCCAGCTCGCGCGCCACCTCCGCGTCGCGCACGAGGCGCATGTCTATGTGTGTGTGTGTGACTCACGTTCGGCCTTGGTGGTGACGACGGCGCCCAGCTCCGTGGCCACCTCCGCGTCGCACACGAGGCGCATGTCTATGTGTGTGTGTGTGACTCACGTTCGGCCTTGGTGGTGACGACGGCGCCCAGCTCCGTGGCCACCTCCGCGTCGCGCACGAGGCGCATGTCTATGTGTGTGTGTGTGACTCACGTTCGGCCTTGGTGGTGACGACGGCGCCCAGCTCCGTGGCCACCTCCGCGTCGCGCACGAGGCGCATGTCTATGTGTGTGTGTGTGACTCACGTTCGGCCTTGGTGGTGACGACGGCGCCCAGCTCGCGCGCCACCTCCGCGTCGCGCACGAGGCGCATGTCTATGTGTGTGTGTGTGACTCACGTTCGGCCTTGGTGGTGACGACGGCGCCCAGCTCGCGCGCCACCTCCGCGTCGCGCACGAGGCGCATGTCTATGTGTGTGTGTGTGACTCACGTTCGGCCTTGGTGGTGACGACGGCGCCCAGCTCCGTGGCCACCTCCGCGTCGCGCACGAGGCGCATGTCTATGTGTGTGTGTGTGACTCACGTTCGGCCTTGGTGGTGACGACGGCGCCCAGCTCCGTGGCCACCTCCGCGTCGCGCACGAGGCGCATGTCTATGTGTGTGTGTGTGACTCACGTTCGGCCTTGGTGGTGACGACGGCGCCCAGCTCCGTGGCCACCTCCGCGTCGCGCACGAGGCGCATGTCTATGTGTGTGTGTGTGACTCACGTTCGGCCTTGGTGGTGACGACGGCGCCCAGCTCGCGCGCCACCTCCGCGTCGCGCACGAGGCGCATGTCTATGTGTGTGTGTGTGACTCACGTTCGGCCTTGGTGGTGACGACGGCGCCCAGCTCCGTGGCCACCTCCGCGTCGCGCACGAGGCGCATGTCTATGTGTGTGTGTGTGACTCACGTTCGGCCTTGGTGGTGACGACGGCGCCCAGCTCCGTGGCCACCTCCGCGTCGCGCACGAGGCGCATGTCTATGTGTGTGTGTGTGTGACTCACGTTCGGCCTTGGTGGTGACGACGGCGCCCAGCTCGCGCGCCACCTCCGCGTCGCGCACGAGGCGCATGTCTATGTGTGTGTGTGTGACTCACGTTCGGCCTTGGTGGTGACGACGGCCCCCAGCTCGCGCGCCACCTCCGCGTCGCGCACGAGGCGCATGTCTATGTGTGTGTGTGTGACTCACGTTCGGCCTTGGTGGTGACCACGGCCCCCAGCTCGCGCGCCACCTCCGCGTCGCGCACGAGGCGCATGTCTATGTGTGTGTGTGTGACTCACGTTCGGCCTTGGTGGTGACGACGGCGCCCAGCTCCGTGGCCACCTCCGCGTCGCGCACGAGGCGCATGTCTATGTGTGTGTGTGTGACTCACGTTCGGCCTTGGTGGTGACGACGGCCCCCAGCTCGCGCGCCACCTCCGCGTCGCGCACGAGGCGCATGTCTATGTGTGTGTGTGTGACTCACGTTCGGCCTTGGTGGTGACGACGGCGCCCAGCTCGCGCGCCACCTCCGCGTCGCGCACGAGGCGCATGTCTATGTGTGTGTGTGTGACTCACGTTCGGCCTTGGTGGTGACGACGGCGCCCAGCTCCGTGGCCACCTCCGCGTCGCGCACGAGGCGCATATCTATGTGTGTGTGTGTGACTCACGTTCGGCCTTGGTGGTGACGACGGCGCCCAGCTCGCGCGCCACCTCCGCGTCGCGCACGAGGCGCATGTCTATGTGTGTGTGTGTGACTCACGTTCGGCCTTGGTGGTGACGACGGCCCCCAGCTCGCGCGCCACCTCCGCGTCGCGCACGAGGCGCATGTCTATGTGTGTGTGTGTGACTCACGTTCGGCCTTGGTGGTGACGACGGCCCCCAGCTCGCGCGCCACCTCCGCGTCGCGCACGAGGCGCATGTCTATGTGTGTGTGTGTGACTCACGTTCGGCCTTGGTGGTGACGACGGCGCCCAGCTCGCGCGCCACCTCCGCGTCGCGCACGAGGCGCATGTCTATGTGTGTGTGTGTGACTCACGTTCGGCCTTGGTGGTGACGACGGCCCCCAGCTCGCGCGCCACCTCCGCGTCGCGCACGAGGCGCATGTCTATGTGTGTGTGTGTGACTCACGTTCGGCCTTGGTGGTGACGACGGCCCCCAGCTCGCGCGCCACCTCCGCGTCGCGCACGAGGCGCATGTCTATGTGTGTGTGTGTGACTCACGTTCGGCCTTGGTGGTGACGACGGCCCCCAGCTCGCGCGCCACCTCCGCGTCGCGCACGAGGCGCATGTCTATGTGTGTGTGTGTGACTCACGTTCGGCCTTGGTGGTGACGACGGCCCCCAGCTCGCGCGCCACCTCCGCGTCGCGCACGAGGCGCATGTCTATGTGTGTGTGTGTGACTCACGTTCGGCCTTGGTGGTGACGACGGCCCCCAGCTCGCGCGCCACCTCCGCGTCGCGCACGAGGCGCATGTCTATGTGTGTGTGTGTGACTCACGTTCGGCCTTGGTGGTGACGACGGCCCCCAGCTCGCGCGCCACCTCCGCGTCGCGCACGAGGCGCATGTCTATGTGTGTGTGTGTGACTCACGTTCGGCCTTGGTGGTGACGACGGCCCCCAGCTCGCGCGCCACCTCCGCGTCGCGCACGAGGCGCATGTCTATGTGTGTGTGTGTGACTCACGTTCGGCCTTGGTGGTGACGACGGCCCCCAGCTCGCGCGCCACCTCCGCGTCGCGCACGAGGCGCATGTCTATGTGTGTGTGTGTGACTCACGTTCGGCCTTGGTGGTGACGACGGCGCCCAGCTCGCGCGCCACCTCCGCGTCGCGCACGAGGCGCATGTCTATGTGTGTGTGTGTGACTCACGTTCGGCCTTGGTGGTGACGACGGCCCCCAGCTCGCGCGCCACCTCCGCGTCGCGCACGAGGCGCATGTCTATGTGTGTGTGTGTGACTCACGTTCGGCCTTGGTGGTGACGACGGCCCCCAGCTCGCGCGCCACCTCCGCGTCGCGCACGAGGCGCATGTCTATGTGTGTGTGTGTGACTCACGTTCGGCCTTGGTGGTGACGACGGCCCCCAGCTCGCGCGCCACCTCCGCGTCGCGCACGAGGCGCATGTCTATGTGTGTGTGTGTGACTCACGTTCGGCCTTGGTGGTGACGACGGCCCCCAGCTCGCGCGCCACCTCCGCGTCGCGCACGAGGCGCATGTCTATGTGTGTGTGTGTGACTCACGTTCGGCCTTGGTGGTGACGACGGCCCCCAGCTCGCGCGCCACCTCCGCGTCGCGCACGAGGCGCATGTCTATGTGTGTGTGTGTGACTCACGTTCGGCCTTGGTGGTGACGACGGCCCCCAGCTCGCGCGCCACCTCCGCGTCGCGCACGAGGCGCATGTCTATGTGTGTGTGTGTGACTCACGTTCGGCCTTGGTGGTGACGACGGCCCCCAGCTCGCGCGCCACCTCCGCGTCGCGCACGAGGCGCATGTCTATGTGTGTGTGTGTGACTCACGTTCGGCCTTGGTGGTGACGACGGCCCCCAGCTCGCGCGCCACCTCCGCGTCGCGCACGAGGCGCATGTCTATGTGTGTGTGTGTGACTCACGTTCGGCCTTGGTGGTGACGACGGCCCCCAGCTCGCGCGCCACCTCCGCGTCGCGCACGAGGCGCATGTCTATGTGTGTGTGTGTGACTCACGTTCGGCCTTGGTGGTGACGACGGCCCCCAGCTCGCGCGCCACCTCCGCGTCGCGCACGAGGCGCATGTCTATGTGTGTGTGTGTGACTCACGTTCGGCCTTGGTGGTGACGACGGCCCCCAGCTCGCGCGCCACCTCCGCGTCGCGCACGAGGCGCATGTCTATGTGTGTGTGTGTGACTCACGTTCGGCCTTGGTGGTGACGACGGCCCCCAGCTCGCGCGCCACCTCCGCGTCGCGCACGAGGCGCATGTCTATGTGTGTGTGTGTGACTCACGTTCGGCCTTGGTGGTGACGACGGCCCCCAGCTCGCGCGCCACCTCCGCGTCGCGCACGAGGCGCATGTCTATGTGTGTGTGTGTGACTCACGTTCGGCCTTGGTGGTGACGACGGCCCCCAGCTCGCGCGCCACCTCCGCGTCGCGCACGAGGCGCATGTCTATGTGTGTGTGTGTGACTCACGTTCGGCCTTGGTGGTGACGACGGCCCCCAGCTCGCGCGCCACCTCCGCGTCGCGCACGAGGCGCATGTCTATGTGTGTGTGTTTGACTCACGTTCGGCCTTGGTGGTGACGACGGCCCCCAGCTCGCGCGCCACCTCCGCGTCGCGCACGAGGCGCATGTCTATGTGTGTGTGTGTGACTCACGTTCGGCCTTGGTGGTGACGACGGCCCCCAGCTCGCGCGCCACCTCCGCGTCGCGCACGAGGCGCATGTCTATGTGTGTGTGTGTGACTCACGTTCGGCCTTGGTGGTGACGACGGCCCCCAGCTCGCGCGCCACCTCCGCGTCGCGCACGAGGCGCATGTCTATGTGTGTGTGTGTGACTCACGTTCGGCCTTGGTGGTGACGACGGCCCCCAGCTCGCGCGCCACCTCCGCGTCGCGCACGAGGCGCATGTCTATGTGTGTGTGTGTGACTCACGTTCGGCCTTGGTGGTGACGACGGCCCCCAGCTCGCGCGCCACCTCCGCGTCGCGCACGAGGCGCATGTCTATGTGTGTGTGTGTGACTCACGTTCGGCCTTGGTGGTGACGACGGCCCCCAGCTCGCGCGCCACCTCCGCGTCGCGCACGAGGCGCATGTCGCGCGCCGCCACGGCGGCCGGCACGGCGCGGCCCCCCACCAGCACCACGTACACTATCTGGAGGCTGCCCGAGTCGGACGACTGGGGGGAGTATTGATAGGTCAGAGGAAAGTTTCCCGTACGCTGACTGAGGTGGTTGAAAGATTGGGATAAGTTTGGTTAAAGAGTTTGATTTAGGGGTGTGGCCCTGGTCTGGTAGGGTATAAAATTTTGGTATGGGAGGTTTGACATTACGTGAAGATAGCGTAGGATAGGTTTTATCAAAGTTGACTTGACTGGGAAACTTAGATGCTTTTTTGGAGGTTGAGTCCCCTATATTATGTAGAAAAATAATAATACTAATGTAAAATTTTAAAAGTAATCTTGCAACTATTTGGCCGGTTATCAGAAAGTGAATTATTTACCTCTGTTATATTCTGTATATGAACTTGCACGGGCGGCTGTTGCTCCGGCTTTATAATCTCCCTTTTAAACAACACCGTATCATTTCCATCGCTCTCCAGAGGAATATCTATGAAATCCTCCTTCGCATCTTCAAGAAGTTCCTCTTTCTGATCAGATATCTCTCTTTTCTTCAACGTAACTGTTGGTGTTGCTAAAATCCAGGACTCAACTTTGATTATTTTGCTAGATTTGATTCCAGAATTTGAGGAATCGTTAAGATTGTCCACTGCAAAGAACTCGACGAAATCTTTGGACGAATCTTCTGTGCTGTTCGGTATTGTAGTGGTGACCATATCGTTACTTAGGTACGTTTCAGTGGCTTTGACTTCAGATGTCATTGAGGATTGTATTTCTATGTATTTAAAGGGTGTGTTAGTAGGGTTGGAGGGGCTGAAGTTTTTATCATTGTTGACGATGAAGGAGTGCACGTCATGCTTCTTTCTGGCTGTCGGGGCGTCCAGAGACTTGATGATGCCTAGATGTTTTTCTTGTTGCCTGAAACAAGTACAATAATCATTTTGTAAAAACAGCTCCTTTTAAGACTAGACATAACTACCCTCGAATAATTACGAGTTACAAAAAGATTAAAATTTGTAGTGCTCTCCAATCAAGCCTACCAGTAATTCTGGTCTTATTTCCTTATTTATGTATAACTAGTAGAACTGTTAAGACTATTGTTATCTTGATGCTTTGAAGTGTTATTACGTCGGTCCCATTTGTTTTTATTGGGTTTTCAAGCGATTTGAAAACTCCGAACCAATAACTTACCCCAGCAACGCCTTCTGTTACAACTAAATAAAACTGTTAGGAAATAAAGACGACCCACCTCAAAAATGCCTTCTGGTAAAGCCGAGCGAGCTTCAGCTGCAGGCTGTCCGGCGCGGAGCCCTGGATGACGGTGAGCAGCCAGTAGCGGCGGTCCTCGGGGATCTCGGGCTCCAGGCTGTCGGGCGCGACCGGCTCGCCGCAGTCCACCACGCACTCGCCCGAGCTATCCGTCACCGCCTGCCGGGGGAGGGGGTGATTAGTGGCTGGACTCATTGTCTAGGTGTGTTGGGGTTCATTGAGCTGATGACGGAAATTGTTGGGATTTTAATAGAGTTTTGAATTAGATGAATTTTGATCCAAGGAAAATTTGGTAAGGGCTTTGAGAGGTGGAAAAGATTACAAGTTTTTATGCTATGAGATTTATGTCAAAGGATATTGAGAAAAATTGAAAGACTAAAAGGAAATATATCTTTAAATGGGAGCCACAAAAACTACAAACACCACACATTCACAGAAGCACATCAAACGAATACACACCAAAGCGAAAAAACAAAAAGCATAGAATACTTAACATTAACCTGTGGCGGGTATGAGTCCAGGTACACCGTGGCGAGCACTGTAGTGGTCTTGATGAGGGGTTTGGAGGGGGTGACGGGGAGGAGCGGCAGGTCGGGGGGCGGGGGGCCGTCGCCGGACCCCGTCCAGAAGAAGTCTTCGAGGCGCGGCGTGAGCTGGTGCTGGTCGGGGGACACCACCAGGTACACTGGAAGGTGAGATGATGATTATTATTTGTTGAAACGGGAACTTAAGACGGAGGTTGCTGTTAAGTGTTCCTCAACATGTTTCGGTCACGTCCGCTGACCTTCATCAGGAGGTGGGTGAAGCGAGAGCGACAGCCTCCCTCCCCGCGCTGAGATGGAGATGATGAGTTGTAGAAGTTCCTAACAGTTTTATACATGTTGGAAGTTTTATCCAACTAAGTTGGAAAATATTTAGATTTGTTAGAATTAGTCCGTTGAGCCTGATATTGTAATAATGTGGGTACAAAATATAGCCTGTGTTATTGAATTATACTATCAACTTTTGTTGTTGGAAAGTTTTATCAAATTACGATCAGTAGGATTTGCGTGAAAGAGTCCAAACTTTCGCCCATTATAGTAATTGTATGAATTATGATGATAGATAAGGCTATACCTTTTTTTTTCTTGCGAGAGATAAAGTATATATTTTTTTCTTACTAACTTTTCAACCAAAGACAACTTCTTTCATTGAGGAAAAAGGTTTAGTGATGGGGTGAGAATGGAATGAAATCACTAAACCATTTTCCTCTTCAAAATAATTGTCTTCGGTGGAAAATCGACCACATGGGTCCATTTTATTTCTCGTACTTAGGAAAAAAATAAGTAAGCCTATTGGAAAATAATTGTGTTATTTTTATTATTACTTCGATGTTTGAAAGTGGGAGAGATTACATTAAAGAATTCTAAGCTCAGACCGACCATCTAATTATATTTCTCTATCTTCTCAGATAATATAATTCCTTTGAGGAGACCACCTACGTAGGCAACCAACCAGTTAGCCACGTAATTAAGACGAAATTAATATCGTGGCTAAGTAGAGTTTCTTATTGGTACATAGGTATTCATAGTTTCATAATTTCCCTTCGAAAATATTTCCAAATTCGTCAACAAAGGGACGTGCCATCCAGTGCTGTAACATCGCGTGATCTCCAGATTATGAGGTTATTCCCCTGAGGAAACTTTCGTATAACTTGCATACTAGTGAGGGAGTGGTACAAGTTATAACAATATAGCTGTTATAACAATAAACTACGATTAATGTATATTACTAACGTCTTTTCAGTCAAAGGTACAAAACTTACTCAATTTTGAAAATGTCTCATATTATTTTTTTCTATTTTATCAATTTTTTATATTAAATTCTGGTAACTTTATTTACGTCAATAACATTATGACATCTTTTCATTCTCAATGAGGACATTAACAGCCACATAGTCATTAAGATGGCGGTAGCACACTACATGTATTCTTATAATAACGTTGATTGAATCGTACTAGTAGTAACTACATACTTACTACTATAATAATAACTAGCAACTCACTACTTAAACATTTTTCGTCTTATTAATAACCACTCTTTAACTAAACCACTATTATAAAGTGTTTTGTCTCTTTTGCTCTTTGGAAAGAATGTTGGAGAGGGACAATGATAGCTAAAATGCTGTTATAAGCGTTTATGCATAAGGCCCTGTCTCTTTATACATACTTGTACCATACAGATACCAGCGTGTACCAAGCCCCCGCCCGGCGATATTAAAACGCATTTCCCGATACTAAACTATAGATATAATCTGAAGATCGTGTCTGTAACTGGAGTTCACGATAACCACCGTAATTCCTTTGAAGACTTTTTCAGTGAAATAACAAGGCGTTTTTAAAACAATAATAACCTACTCAAGTCAAGCATGAAGAATGAAGATAGGGATTGTGGGGGGTCCATTTATCCCCTTAGCAGGGGAAAAACTACATGAAATTCAGGGAAATTGTCTAAGGCCTTTAGGCGGTCTAAAATCTCCGACACTACGGTTGGCTACTTATCTACACGAACTTACGAACACTTAAGGGCCTATGAGTTCCTAAAACGGGCTACTATAAACAATTTTTTAGCCAAAAGTCTTAACGTTACAAGAACAATTTTTGTTTGTTTTTAATCTTGATCATATGTTTAATCATACTACTGTTTCCGAAACACGTTGTCTATTAATTTCCTCGATAGAAAAAAATCACAAAGATGGGTCTTTTATACCTTACTTTCACACTTAGTTTGTTAAACAATTTGAAACGCATATTTTTAAAATTAATTTGAGTGATGTAAAATAAACTATGACTGAATACTGTTGGAGTAAAATTTCGATTCAATCCAACGAAAGGTGGTAATTCTTAAAATTGCGTCGCAAAATTCTACCACCACCATTTCCGCGCCGTAGTGTTTCTCGCTCTTTTCTACCCAGAGAGACAGTGACCGAAATGGCTGGGATATCCTGGCCTTAACCAAATGACCAAGGTAACAAAGTGATTAAACGGTTTAATCATACTTGAATGCCCTTTCACAAATATCCCAACTAATATTATAAATGCGAAAATAACTATGTATGTCTGTCTGTTTCGCTTTCACGCCAAAACTACTGAACCGATTTGAGTGAAATTTGGTACACAGTTAGTCCAGAGCCTGAGAAAGGACTACTTTTTATCGCGGAATTCTTGCTCTTTGGAAAAAGCGTACATTGGAGCGTACGTTGGAGAGGGACAAACTAAACCACCTAGTGCTGTTAAAATCGTTTTATTAACCGTTTTTACGTTTTTTTTCCTACCTACTAAGGTAGGATAGTTACTGATGTATTACTTTTAATTCTATATGTTTGAAGTCTGTAACCATTACTTACTTATCTACAAGTAAGTATATGAACCTAGGCATCAATAGTCAGACAATGGACGCACAAAAACGTGGTGTATTGTGTAAACCGGGTAACGTACGGCGCGCGGCGTGGTACCGATCCGTTTATCGTTATTGTCACGATATTTGGTATACAAAATACCGTTATACATACCTATATAGGTACGTAGGCAAATAATATGGTTATTTTAGTTCAGTTATTTTAAGACTTGCATACTTATAATAGCTGGGACATAAATAGAAACTCATCTAAATCTACACTACATAGTAGGTATAAAACAAAGTCACTTTCCGCTGTCTGTCTGTCTGTCCCTATGTATGCTTAGATCTTTAAAATTACGCAACGGATTTTGACGCGCTTTTTAAAATAGATAGAGTGATACAAGACGAAGGTTTATAAGTATGTATAAAAATTCCCGAAATCCCGAAGGGAACGGATACGGATAAAACCGCGGTGCGCTGCTAGTTACTAATAAGAGTAGTCGGTGAGATGAGAGGCCTTTGCCCAGTTGTGGGACATTACAGGCTAATACTTCTTGATACAACTTCACATACAGTGTCAACGAACGAAATTACCGAAATTATGTCCTACAATACCCAACAAGCTGACCACGGCCCTGTCAAATATGTAGAGACTACTGTATAATATTTTTTTCAATTTTACGTACATTAACACCGCAGAGATGACGTATAATAAGTAATAATAACATAAGCTACGCTCATTACAATTTAAGATTGTATTTTATTACTTAAAACACTAACGTAATTTAAAATCACAAGTAATAAAACTTTTATAAAAAAAAGTATAAATAAAGAGTTATAACAAAAGTATTGTTTTTTTATATTTCTTAAATTAGATGTACACAATGCAGTCCAACACGTTGATGCGGTTTTTGGTGTGGTGTGTCCACAGTTTATTTTTGCTTAATATTTTACAATTTCAACAAGCATCGTGCTTTGGGTTTGGTCAGTATGAATCGACTTACACTTTTGGGAAAAAAATGGATAACATGGATTTGACTTACTCCAAAGAAGGATATATACATATAATTGAAAGAGTTAAGGATGAGTTGGTTGAGGTAAGTAAGACGAGTAAGGTAATTTCGAAAAGTAGCATAAGTACGTGTTATTTTAATGTTAAAACTGTCTATACTATACTAATATATAAAGCTTAAGAGTTTGTTTGTTTGAAAGTTCTAATATCGGAAACTATCAATCCGATTTCAATAATTATTTTTGTAATGGATAGCGATATTCAACAGGAAGGAAACTAGCAGAGCGCCCCGCAGTTTTACTCGCGGTGACCCCGTTTCCGAAGGAATTTCGGGATGAAAAATAGCCTATAATCTTGTTGTTGAAAGTGGGTATCCATTACAAGAATAATAGTACAGGAAGTTGAGGCATACCTAATCACCTCGCTGGCCTTGCCTACAAATTATAATTTTATTTATTTCACATCTTTCCTTAATTACTTTTATGTTTTCTATGTTGTGTTTCCTACTTTTCAATCATGGCTCGGGTTTGAGATCACCAACTCGCATTAGGTAAGCGTGCGGTGATTACGCCAAATCCTCCTCACTGTACTGATCTTCGGTGAGATGAGAGGAATTTGCCCAGCCGTGGGTCAATACAGGCTAATACTTTTTTACTTTAATATTGTTTTCAGATACCTAGATGCACCATTTTGGTGTACGTCGAAGTAACTGTATACAACTGGTTGAGTTCTCCTGTCGTTAACTTCTTCACTGACGTTGGGATGATAAGGATCAGTTACAAGCTACTGCAGAATAGCTTCAGTAAATACCATATCAATGGGTACACGGTGAAGGACCCTTCTTGTGGGCTCAATCCTCCGGTGACGCCGATACAGCCGATACAGCCCATAGATGTAGATGGGAACGGTGAACTAATGACTATAATGGTATACCCCACAACACAAGCTACCTACTTCGGCACTACCCAATCACCTGGGAAAGTGATGTTACCTCCAGGAGCGTTCATAGAAAATGGAATAGTCAAAGTCCCAATAAACACGGAATATATTGATTATGATAAGAATAACCGACGTGATTATAATGAGGAATAACTATTTGCGTAAACCGAAAAAAATTGTTTGTTATGTCGTAAGTCGGAAATAAAATAAACATGATTACTTGATACGTATTTAGTTGCACCTGTTCTTGGGAAGTAAACTTTTTCGCTCGAGGTTCTCAAGTCGTTATCATCAAAAACTTGTTTATAAAAATTGTTACATTTTAGATAGGTAACTACTTAAATGAACTAAGGTACAGTCTAGATTTTAGAGTGCGTATAATCATGTGGATGAAAATACGCTTTACATAACCGAGAGATGGGACAATTTCTTTCCACTGTACCTACCACACTGTACTGTGTGAATCCAAAGATCGACGAGTAAGATAAGTCGCCTAACTACGATGGATATTCAGGCGGGACAGTCAGCTGGTCAACTTGGAAAAGAATATTTATCAAGATAGAAAAGAATATGTCTCGTCCCGAAAAAAATATCCCCAACAAATAAAATATTTAAACCATTTATTTCCGCATCAAAAATATACAATTTACAAAAATATGAATATCACCAACTTCAAAATCTGGTTAATTTTTAGGAGGTTAATTTTAATTCATATGTGTATTGAAAATAAATATCAAGATTATGGTTTATACAGTATATCCTAATTGAACATTGGCTAACATACGCGTCACCCGACATCAATAGACTGGGTAGGTAAATAAGTGCAAAATTAACTGTATGTACTGTATCTATGCATGAACTGAAACCAATATTCCAATGTATCTCACGAACTAGTTTTAAAATTACTACAATTTTAGAGCACGCATCCTGTTTAAAACTCGCCCACACAAAACTGACAAAAAGGCATATAATAGCGGTGTAATGTGGTGGTTTTACACGGGTGTGTGCCCGCGCATTGTGTGTCGCCGGATGCGGACGTAGCTTTAGGGCATTGCCGCGTGTGTGCAGTGCGTTATACGACCTTACCTATGGACAATAGAGTCCACAGGTTTAAATTTGGAATGTCATTTTCATAACAATGTGTAGGTATGTATGTACACCGGCCAACCGTGAAGAGATGACCCCAGATTCAGTTTTTTAGATTGATTGAAATGAAATAATTAGGTTTGTTACTAAATAAATGAGTTTTAAAAAGAAGTATATTTTATAAAATGGAGGTGGGGGCACTGCCATGCCATCGATAGTTCGTAGAGAGTAAAGTATTAGATTAGCTTGTGTGATGTCCCAAGGGTGGGCTTATCTCACTGGTAGGTGCAATAAGAAGTATTAGGTGTAAACTCTGACTTAATGCTTTGATGATCTCAAATCCGAGCCAAATTTAGAATGAAAAGTACTTAATCAAAATTTTAAGAAAAACATTGTTTTAGGATGTAAAACTACGAACCTATATGAGCACTAAGTTAGGTAATTTCTTGGTACTAAGTCGGTGGTGGTAACTACTGCAATGCAACGCATTAATAAAGCTGTCAATTATGTGCAGTTGTCATCAGTGCAGATTGAAATAAGACTAATTCAATACAGGTTTGCACATGAATATAACACTAATTATTAGTAGGTAGGTATAGAGTACCTATACTCAAAATACCTTAGGTGTGCATGGAGGCCTTAGTCCAGCTGTGGGACATTACAGGCTGAACCTTTTATTTTAAATATTTTTCAAATGTGGGCAATGAATGGAAACTTATTATTTACTAAATGGTCTAAATGTAAAGGTTGAATTACACTACATTTAAATGTCCAGAGCCTGTGTTTGATATTAATTGAAAATGTGTAAAAATTGTCCAAGATTTCTTTTATAGTGCAGAATAAAATTAAAGAGTGCAGTGCAGTGAAAGAACACTAGGTATCTAAATAACTTACTTTTTGCATCATTTTCATAATCATCCGCAAATATGCTGTTAAAGACTAACGTTATCAATAAAATATTAATTTTAATTACAACCATTCCGCCTATACTTTTCATTTCACTTTCTAAAAATTAAGTAAACATTTTATATTTGAATATTTGCTACGGTTATCGATTGGTTTGTTTATTTTTAATTACAATTGATTTAAATCCATGTTTACTGCGGATTTTACAAACAGACACGACTTTACTTCCTTCCCCTACTTTCCACGAAGCGAGAATCAAAATCAGTCATCAAATACGAAACATATTTTTACAATGCGTGACAATGTTGCTTAGCAACTAAATTGAATAACGCGCGCTGTGCCATAGACAACAAATACAAAATAAAGGTACTACATACTGTTGCTCGAAAATATCACGTCACGTTTTTAGTAGTTTTTTATGTGAAAGACCTTTAGTTTGTTTTAGTTATCTATGGTCTACCGTAGACAATTTTAGGGTTTCCGCTATAAAACAATTTCTACTATTTGGCAGAAATAGTAATGTTATAAGATAAACTAATTTGATCCACGCATGGTTGATTTGATCATAATTGTAAGAGCCAATTAGGTAACGCATACTGCTTTGCTTAGTCTTCTGTTAGCACTATAATAAATAATAAAAAACTTAGAACATTGTCGGAAAAACTAGTCAGTCAATTTACCGAAAACAGTATCATTATTAATTTGATTAAATTATACTTTGGATGATATTATGTAAAAGTTTTATAAACGAAATCGGCTACGGGAGTCATGTTAGAGCACATGCAAGACGAGGAAGCTAGGAGTAGAAGCGGTGGCCGTAGCCGAAATCGGCTGGAGGACTATTATTATTATGTAAAAGTTTTATACTGAAAGCTAATGAAAAAATTAGTGTAACAAAATATTTTGACCAATCGAAAGTAATAATATAATGTTGGGTAATAAAAAAGTAATTATTGTAAGTAGAGCTCTAGCAACATTTTTCTTTGCTCTGAAGTATGAACCGACCAATCAGCGTTAAGATTTTTTTTCTTGATTCGTTGCTGATTTCATGTTCATTTCGAGTGAGTGAGTGAGATCGTCGCTTCCGTTCCGTCCGTCAGGGATTTGTTGCGACGTAAACGGGTGTGTGTGGAAAGTATGAAGTGAAATCGTACTAAAAGTGTGTGAAATGTTTAGTGATAGTTTATAAAGTGTTAAGAAACAAAAATGAGTGCGAACGGTTAATTGGGTACACTTTTCGAATCCGAAAACTTTGTACAGCGAGTACATACACGTAACATTTCCATAGAACGGTTTCAAAATGGCTGTGTTTTGAAGGACCCTTTGTTTGCTTTCGTCTGCTTCTTTCAGCATGATATTGGGATCCTACGGTCATAAATTTGACTTTGAAAGGTAAGGAATACTTTTGGCCACATATTTAAGCCCTAATTTATTAATAGCCAGTGGGAAATTACTGATTCCCGCCTGTGTTTGGTGTCGCTTGATTGCTTTCTACGCAAGCGGTTAGAACGACCGTCACTTTGATACGTGTTAAGTTTCTCTGCTAGTTTTTATTTTTACCTCTTAGCGGTGAAGAAATCGCTATAATATGCAGCCAAATGAGTGTGCAAGCTTATTAAACCGTTTTATAGTATACATTTAACTCTGTTGTGTATTTTCTACGCGTTTTGGTAAATACACCGAAGGTACATAAACACGACACCTGCTTATTTTTAGATGCAGACTTCTGCTGAATAAATATAGTAAAATGTAGCTATTTATCGTCGTAATTATTGCGTTGTTGTATTCTTTATATGATTATTTCAACTTATTCGTTTTTCGACAGATTACAAACTTTCAAAATAGTTTTCGGTAACTTGTCGAAATTTTATTGCCTATTTTTTTGTATACTTTTGATTTGATAGGTTATACTATTCGTAAGTCCTAAAAATATATTTAAAGGTATATTTATGTTTGTCCAAAATATAAAAACAAATAAAATGTCCACTTAGAATACTATAAATTCATGTGAAATGTGTCCATTTGACTTGCTAATGAAAAGAAAACATTACAGACACCAAGATGCCTGATTTACATAAATATTGTGATATAATATTGTCATAATATGTTATACTAATAATGTGAAAACACTATGATATTTATTGATACAACTAGTAGCATGGTAAGCTCCACCGGTCTTTAAACAACTCTGAAGTAATTATAATATAAGTATAAGTCGGTAATGTCCTACTGGGCCTCTCAACTCACTGAAGATTATAACAGTGGTGTATATTATATAATTATTCTACATATTATAAATCTTCCTGATGTATAATACACACCACGCTGGCATACTTTGGGTTTGTGATATGGAACCCGAGTCAAGTTTGAAAAGTAAATTGGAAATATTTTTTCCTTCACCCGGGATAGAACCCAGAGCCCTAGTTTTGGTAGGTGAATGCACAATGCACATGCCACTAAACCACTGAGGCAAATTAGTAATTATGGAATGTAATACCTATTAAAGAAGAAAAAAAAATAGGTCAAAAATATAGATTAATTTTAATAAATAGTGTGTAATACATTGTGTAAGCCTGTCAAGTATGGTTCCATATTTCCATATGTGAAGCATGTTTCCAATTTACTTTTCAAATGTGGATCATCCCACAATAAGCGAATGTGGTTATTACACCCAATCCTCCATGCTGTACTTTATTAAGCATTAGCCTCACCCTGCGGTTTCACCCAAGTTGTACCAGTTCGTCTGGGAATTTCGGGATTAAATTCATTCTTATGTTATTCTGATGTATGACCTATATTACTGTAAAGTTTCATCTAATTCTGTTCAGTAGTTTTTGCATGAAAGAGTAACAAACACACATATACTATATCCTCACAAACTTTCGCATTAATAATATTAGTAGGATTGAGGCTTTTGCCCAACTGAGATTGGTCCTTTGCATAGAGAAAAATATTTTTCTAATTGGATAAAACATTTGACTATCTACCTATATAAGTGAGGGATGTTATTTACAGTTGGCACGCCATCTTGTCTCAGGCTTTATTTGCGTTACACAACATTTTTCTTCATAAAAGGTAGATATCTAAGTACTTTCCATCCCATCATAGTTACAGGACCATTTCAGTATTATCACCTAACATCTTCAAGCTATCTCCACTGCTAGTACCTCCAACTATATAATAGCAGCCTCATCTATTCATTAGTTAGACAATCGTGAAATGTCACCGACACCGTTACGTCTGTCTATCTATTGTCGGCAAACCAAAACGCGTATAACGGCAATTCTTTCATACATACGTTGTATGGGTTTGAGCTCATACATGCTTTAGCTGAAGCATTGTTTGATGCTGTGCCCATTGTCAGTGCTACATGCTTTATTAAGTACAGTTTTGTATTTGTGTATGTATGGCGCAATGGAACTGTTATCTAATCTGGAGATACGAAGATTTGTTGGATTCAAAGTCAGAGGTTTTTAGTGGTTTAGCTTATCCAACTTTAAAAATCGTAGGTTACATGAAATAACCTTTCAAACAAACAAAAGAAACTAGCTTACAATCGATCTAGTTAATGGTTTGGGGATTATAATACCATGACAGCCACGCACATACACAAATTTATAAACATACCTTCTTTCCCGTCAGTGGTTCAAATACTTATAGCAGTTATAGCTCACATTGAGTAAAGTAGGTATAGCGATATTAAACTATGCAAGACCAGTGACTTATAAAAGGCTTAGCTCTCAGCTGTGCTGTGAAAATAAAGATACTTTACTTATTTACCTAGACCGTTAAAAGAACAAAGATGCAAGTTTCACCCCAGAGTATAGTGTTTAGCAATTTCAACCAGGAGCCGAGCATTATTTAAAGAATGTTATTATTAAACTCTCAGGCTACGGTGGCCACGAACTTTTTCTTGCCGAAGTTTCAATTACGTCAGCAGAAAATGTATAATTATCCGCTAACTGAACCTTGGAAGCCGGCGTACCTGTGAAAATAATTAGGTAACAAACTTAAGAAGACTACGAGCTATTTGGAAAATGATCTTTGGCAGCTTTGGCGGCATAATGTCGTAAATCTTAGGTATTGTTACCGAAACGTTCGGAACAACCTTTCACAAAAGATGATTGATATTAAGTTTGTGAAAACGATGTAATGTGACGTAACGGTTTCCTTGTTTGCGTATCGTTTCTTAAAAGTGGTATCTGGCCTGTTAACACGAGAAAGCACAGTCCATACAATTGTTCCATTCAATGTTTGATAATGGCGTGTTATTACTCTTTATGTCAGCCGTATCGTTCCGTTCTATCACGTTTTCGACATAAACTTTATGATAAATGTGACGATTACACAAATTAGATACGCGGTACACTTTATTTTGGTGAATTTCAAATAAACATTTCAAATTATAAAATATGGCTTGATAAATAAAATTTGTTATGGAATTTTGTTGTGCTTTCGCGTTTGGACTCGTAACGTTACTTCGAGGCTTAATATTAGAGGAACATTATAATTATGTTAAACCTTAAACTATCATTTATCAACCCACGTGTTTGGAGAAAGTTGATCGTTGAGACTGGCTACGGTTAATACCGGGTTTTGCCTTCGGCCTACTGCTGGCAACATTGTTCTTTACAACAATACGGTGGTAGTTAGGATAATACACGTACATATTTCACTTCCTCTTATTCAGGCGCGTATTAACAATACACACAGAAGCCCAGCAGCCCGTCACATAAATAAAACACACATACCTACCTGCTTCTGCCCTTACTAAACTAATATGTACTCTTAAAAACGTAAGTAACTTCATTAAGAGTACCTAAAAAGAATTTTGATTGAAAAAAAAAAACTCTAGATATGTAGGTATTTCATTAAAAGTAAAAAGTACTTTAAACAAAAAACCGTTGATTAAAACCTTAAATTTAATGAACTTTTCAACTTTAAAAAAGTTAAACTAACAATTTTAAAGCCCTTCCTTTAGTTAGCTGGAGTAACGACTTTCCTTATCAAAGAGACGATTAATATGGAAATTTTGACCCTTCAGATATTCATGTTTTAGGCTGTTAATGTTTTTAGCTTTTGTTATCATGTTGAGGCATACAAGGGTTATGCGTGTAGAGTTCTAGTTAAAAAGATAATATTGTTTTTTGGTTATCTTGGTTCATACTAGATAGTTAACTATCTAAGTTAGGTACTATTAAGTTCAGGAATTCATTATTTTCTGACCATTACAATGCTTAACCCCTTTATAACACCCAGTTATATGAAATATGACTTCTGATTATAGGTACTTATTGAAACTGATCTATATCGCGTTAGAGCGTCGTTTCTAACGCGATACAGACCCGTTTCATTTCGTATCATGAGTGCAAATCGTGTGAGTTTATAAATTACAGCGCCCCGCGGTTTTACCCGCGTTGTGCCCGTTCCCATGGGAATTTCGGGATAAAAAAATAGCCTATAACCTTGCCGTTGAATGTGGCTATCTATTACAAAAATAATTATTCAAATCGGACTGGTAATTCCCGAGATTAGCTCGAACATACAAACAAACAAACAAACAAATAAACTTACAAATTTTACCTCTTTACAATATTAGTATAAGTATAGATGTGTAACTTCTGAGCAAGTGGAATATGCCATATTTAAACAAAACTAAAGAAAAAGTTGACACTTCTCTTCAGAGTACTAAACTAGGTATTAGATTCATATCTTCGGTACAAGATGCCAAACCAAATAAATCTCTTTACCATCATCTAATTCAGAGCAAAACCTTTTTACTCATCTTACACAAGTAGCATTGGAAACTTGTATATCCTTCCGTTCAATTAAGTAATGCAAACTGGATGTACTTTGAACTGAATGCTCAAGTTTAATTAAGCTAGGGCGGCACTGAAGCTGTGCCCACGGATGGAACTGTGTGTTTATGGCTGCAGCATCCTGGATTAACTATAAACTTCACGGCTTCCGGGCGTAAACAAACTGTTTGCTTCACGCTAGTGGTCGGTACTGGTTTTCTTTTTAACTGAAGGTCTATGATTTATATTAAGATTTTTTAAGGTTTAAGTTTTTAAGTAACCCTTTTGGTTGGTATTTAAGATTGATCACAAGATCATGGAAAAACGGCCTATTTCACTGCTTAAGTTGCCTCGTTACTAAATACGGAATGTGTCTAATACGTTTTTAGTAACCAACCACGAGGAGCTTTAAAATAACAGATCGGATCATAGTATAATTAATAACTATTTAAAAATTGTCGTAAAATTCAAATATTATTTTAATTTGTTGAACTAATACTCGAGAACCATTAAATATTATCACAAGGCTAGCTAAAAAATCGTATAAAATTCGAATTTTTACAAGGACGGAATACGACATTTATTAGAATAATGTTCAACCTATTACATATTATTGGCACAAAAATATGCGTAAACGTTATGAAATACGTGTATTTATTGTCGCATTAGTGTTGTCAATTTGAGGCTTGCGTAAATGAGTGGATACATAGAAATTATTGTAACATTTGTCGTAGTGACGCACACTGACTGTTACCTAACGATACGAGATCAAAACAAGATCACAAATCTTCGATGTGGTTCATGTGCTAAGTGTAGGAGGGTATTATAATATTCACTAGCAGCGCCCTGCGGGTTTATAAGAGTTGTACAGTCGGCCCGAGAATAAATTGAGCACACTTAGAATTTATTATGTTTAAATTTGCAGCGCTCGGTTTTACCTTCGTTGTGCTCCTTTTCGTGGGAATTTTTATACCTACATATAAACATTCCTCTTGAATCACTCTATCTATTAAAAAATCCGCGTCAAAATCCGTGCTGTAGTATTTCAGTTTATCACGAACAGACAGACAGACGTGGCCGGGGACTTTGATTTATAGTATGTGGTGATATTATGATCACCTTTAAACCACGATCAAAGTTCATTAAAATCAAAATTATCGTCTAGAATTCTCTACAATTTAATTATCCATCAAACGTTAAAAGTAACCGGGACGATTATTTCTATAGAAATTTTCCTGACTGGTCCGTCGTTCATGAAAATATCATTTTTCGAAAAAGAAGCGACATCAAACGATCACCTGGCTCAATTATAAAGGGTAGAGTACATTGAGGAAACCTTCCAAGCGAAGTCTCAGATTTTATTATAATAAGCGGATTTCACGACCGGAGGCCGATCCGAGGCGAATCGGGTTTCAATGGTAATCTAGACCGTCTACCCTCAAGTTTCCAACCGTTCAATGGATATTGTTCTCCCAAATTATTTTACCTTCTGACCTAGGTATTTGATTTATCGACCTTTGAATTTGACCTCTAATCTAGACTTTTGCCTCTCACTTAGATGCTAGATTGTTGGAAATATTTTTTGTTTGATGTCAAATCAAATATCAAATCAAATTAATATTGATATTATTGTGATTGATTTTTAGATTTAAGACTAAGTTATTTGTTATCTTCAAAGGTTCTACGAAAACAGTTGCAATGCAATATAAACTAAAAACCACTTTCAAAACACTGAATTCACTCATTCATACAGTACTGTAATCCCTATGTGCTATTAAAAATATTAAAAAATATATTTCGCTAGTCAAAACTAAATTAAAACTAAATCTAAATGACAATCCATGACAAGCAGTGGGGATATAGTTCCCTTTGGTTCATATACTTACTCTTATCAATTCTACGTTAGCACTCTGGTACTCCGGTCTTCCGTAGTTCTAATTTCCTACCACTTATTTTTCGAAAAATACACCTTAATTGGCGACCTTTTACCAAATAGCGTTTTAATTTATCAGGTCGTCATGCCACGTCCCCGATAGCGGGGCTCTTAGCAAATGAATACTCGATTTTTATAACGCTTTCTCTAAAATTGGTTCGCAGTAAAACTTGAATATTTATTAACTCCCGGGAATTGGATTGGATGACCAACTTTGAGGCGGTTTTCCTTTGGTTTTGTTGTTTGGGAGCCTTTTTAATATTTAAAATTTGTATAAGAAAGTGAATAACTACCTTATATCTTATTCTTGAGGCTTATCATTTTGTTTCTTTTGTAAAAATACTTTTATAAATTCTTCGTTGTTTTGTGTGCTAAACACGACACTTTGTTGGTTTAATCGTTGGACCATGTCGGAGGCTTTTTAGATGACTTAAACAGTCTTAACACTACAGATGGCTACTAATACTCCTACTTACTTATTTTTATGTTAAATAGGTGAATTAGCTACTAAAATAATTATAGTACCTAATTATTATACCTACATTTATTTTCTTATATGAACATACATCGTCTTTGCCCACGAAGGAGGATGTTGTTCGCTTATAATGCTTACAGTTGAACTAAGAACAAATCGTAAAATTAAAGCAACCATTTTAGCATTATAAAGTGCTAGTAACTTAAATAACAAGCAATTTTTTTGAGTAGATAATTATTTAGTTAGCCAGTAACGAAACCAGTAATTAGCCATTTAAAACTACATTCATACGATCCTCGTCAGTGCTTTAGTAATGGTTTCCTTAATAAGACAATTAACAAGCGTTGTTACCGGTATATTTAGGTAAAAAAATAAAATTTTATACGTTAAGTGTTTTGTCTCATTTGCTCAGAAAATAGCGTACCTATGTCGGAAAGGAACAAACAATTTGATAGCTAAATTCTCTTAATAAGCGTTTATTGAATAAAGGCTCTGACTATTAACGCAATGATCACCAAAGAATTTCATTTTTATATACATTTTGGTTGTACTGCTGAGGCAAAATAAGTGTTTAAATAAATAAGATTCTAAATGTTCACGCAATTACTACCAAAGAATTTTAATTTAATAAACATTTTGGTTGTCTCCAGGGAATGCATGTCATGTTCCCCGAGCCGGCGCAATATCGCAGCAGTCACCCCCAGAACACCCCGCCGGTGCCCTCGCCGGCCAAACACCAGCCAGCCAAGAAGCGACGCGTGCTAAGTCCCAACCAACTACTTACCACAACACAACATCTTGTCGACAACGGCTACAAGGTAAATTAAACACACAATTACTTTCTCATACGACTTAAAATAATGCTTTAAAGAGAACTACCAGCTTTTTCTAGAATTATGGGTCAAATGAGACCATTCTGTTGCAATACTCTTTCATATACCGAAAGAATTTTCGAAATCGGTTCATAAACTACGGAAATATGTGATAATGATAACAAATATTATTAAAAAACATTTACAGCCTATTTTAACTCTGTTATATATGGGACCTATTGAGTTCTACTGCTGGGCAACAGACACTGAAAAAGGGTTGTAGCCTAAAGCCTAAATTAATAATTATTTGGAAACTATTGTACACATTGGTTATGTTAAAAACAAAACAAAGAGCAGCGCACACTGAAGTTAGAAAGGCCTGATTAAAGTACCCCTTTAGTTACATTATAAACATTAGCTCATGTATTTCCAAGTATACCCTTTATTAAATGAACAATACCTCCGTTCCCTAGTCGGAGTAAACTACTTTCAGTTTATATTTGTCTTCTCGTAGCGTGTTTGTACCAACACCACGTACAATACTCTTTACAAACCCGTAGATTTCCCGTAGGAATCGTGTATTAATAAATAATAAAAATTACTTGTATTACCTCTAGCTTTTTCCAATAGAACGTTTGATAGTTCTAAATGAATTTTCCATATTATTTACCGAAGCTTTTTTGTTAGTAAAACTTAAAGTTCAGTGCAGTGATTTAAAGAGTTCAGTGTAGCTACTTTTGGAGATAAATTTAATATTAAAGCTACGTTACACGACTCAGATTACTGCACGCAATTTTGAGTTGAATTATAGTGAGACTGCTTTTGATATGTCGACTTTTGTATCTTTAAGTAAGTCTGACATTTTGCTAGTAGGAATTTAAACCTTCTACGCCATTCTGATGTCGATATTTTGCTACGTGGACTATTCGTTCAATATGTATTTATTTTATGTAGATAATTTGCGCGTAAACTCGTTTAATGTTAATTAAATAAGAATTTAAAACATAAAGTATTGAAACGTAACTATTAAATGAATTAATAACAAAGAATGAACGTGTCAATTGTGAAGGTACTTCCTTTTTATCAAATTATGTTTCCTTATGACCAGCGAGGCCACGCCTCAATACAATTATAAGTATTACGAATATAATGACATTCAGTATTTCCATCAGTTCTTGACTTTAAATTAAGTGTTTTAAATGCTATCAGGTTTTAATATGATAAAAGCAACATTTTGTTAATTGCAATAAGTATTTAAAGATCAGTGAGTTATTTTTCTGATAACTTTAGTAGGAGAGACTTTCCAAAATAATATTAGTAGTAATATTTTACTACAATTAAGTACTTTTTTGTATTATGGAACCCAGTCTTATGTTCCGGTGGTGGGCGATGATGCTTGTGGCGATGATGCCCAAGCTTTTGTGGGTGTCATCGTTTCTTATTGTTATTTTGTCATATGTTTTATGTTCCTTATAAACTATTTTATTTTATTTATGGGGTAAGGATGCGGGGTACATAAGGATTTTGGCTGTAACATCATCTTAACTGCAGACCAATCCTTTTCTTTATGGTGAATCAAGTTGCTTATTTATGTGGTATCACAACCAAGCAACACTTTCAAACATTAATTCCTTTGTTTCTCAGAGAAAATGTGTGAACATTAGGTGCAAGAGTGGAAAGCAAAGAAATAGCACTTTCTATGTTAACTAATTCATTTTCCACTGCATATTGCCATTAGGTTGACAATTTATTTAATTATAAAACTTTTATATTGAATTTATTATATAATAATGGTCTTTTAAATGCATACTAATTGTATGAAATTATCTCTATCAACACTGTTTTTTTGTTGTATGACCGCGCTTATCAACCATTTTTTGGGCTATTTTTTTATGTCTGATAACCATATTCAGGAGAAAGATACTAATACACTTATTAGGTTACTTTATGTAGCGCTGGTGGCGTAATTTGAGTTTGTTAGCTCATTGTGATTGTTAAGCAACGTGCCTTTACTTGGATGGGTGGATTAGTGGCATTTCTATCTTCGCTACCGTGCGGTTGTGCCAATCGATAGATCATGTCGAAGGCATTCAGGTGGTTTAAAAAATCCGACACCAGATTTGGGCCCTTGTTACGTTAATTATCATCCAAAAATTTCAATGGCAATGGGTAAAACCGAGGGGCGCTGCCAGTAAATACATATTTATCGTTCGAATAAGGCCTTCAAACCAGAACATTTAATTATGCTTTAACTAGATCATTATATTAATGACTGACCTTACAATCATTAAAAATACTGAATAATTATTTAGAAATTTCAAACATTAGAATAGAAATAATTATCATTAGCCAATCGTCTTTCTAATGACTCTGAGTTAATCAGCTTTGTCTCTACACTCTTTGTTTCGTCAGAGACAAGCTGATCCGAAACGAAATTAACAAAGAGATGGGCTATTTCGAAACTCGGTACTTATTACTTCAAAGAAATAGCGTAAAGAAAGCCAGTGGAGAAATGTTTCGTTGCTTACTGTTGCAGTTCTTGTAGGAATTTGGGCTGAATAGGGTAATAATCTAATTCCAGGCTAATTATCAAACCAAGCCAAGCTTAGTGGCTATTGAAACTACCGCGGTGAAAGAGACTTAGTTACCTTTTTGCACTTGCCTGTAGTGTACCATACTTGAATTGGGGATAATGCAAACAGAAGACTTTACGAACTAGGAACACCATAATCTCATATTCCGATGTTTCGATTGTTACCAACCAAAAATAGCACTATAGTTAAATGGTATTGAACAATCGCCCCAACAATATGCCGCAGCATCTGTCGCGAGATGCTCTCTGTACCGTTAAAGACAAGTGGGGCACTTTTGAAAGTAACGCCTCGGCAGCCTCGTAACACCCGCTATAGGCTGCGCAGCTGGCTTGCACCGTCCTCTGGCGGTACTGGATGGAAAATATTCATTTTTAACCCCATTGGTTCAAAAGAAGAAAACTTGCCAAAGATAAGAAGTATTCTTGAAGATCATTGCATTTATTCAGAAAAATCTCCCTCTTTACGTGGTATTAGTTTACGGGTGCCAATGTATTGAAGATGTATATGAATGCTGTTTACGGTAGGCTTCGGCAATTTGCGTACAAGGCATTTTCTTAATTGTGGAATAATATAGTCATGTAATTTTTATTTATATCTCAAAGTCCTAGTTATTTCACTAATTTAGTTCATCTCATCAGATCTATACCAAAAGTAGGAGTTTCCTTAACTGTGTCCAAATTAGTAATTCTAGGATTTGCTTTGTTGAGTTGTTTCCACATCTTAAATGATTTGTCTACAGTAAATTGCAACTGTGGTTTCATTTAAAACACACTTTTCCGTATCACGACTTCTGTGTTTTCCTTATTATAATTTTATAATAATAAAATGCATTTGTAATAACAACGTACTGTGTATCTCACTGTTGCTACATTAACAGCAAATGAAGCAAAAACTACGTGTAAATTGCTTTTCAATTTGTTACAAAAGTCAATTGTTTAGGTCGTGGGCGTCACGTTCTTGTTCACTTGTTAAAATGCATTGTTAGCTACGAAATTAGAGCTAGACTTTGATTTGTCAAGTTAACGTTTTTTGTTGCAGACTAGATTTAAAGAGACCTAGATTCTGGGTTGATTTATTGAATGTTTCTACATAACGAACTGTTTTTATTCGTCTAAAATAAACAATCTTTAACATTTATACAAAAAAGTCAAATATTTCTGTTAAACTAACTAACAATCGTTGATATTCCGTATGTTTTTTCTGCTTATTTCCGAAAAACAAGTCCAAACAGTTGTTTTGAAATATCGAAATGTTTGCGCAAACGTCTGAAGGCAGCACGTGAACGTTTAGCAACTGCCTCGTGATATCTCAACGTGACCGCTCGCCTGGACTTGGGAAATAAGGGAACCGCTGCTTACCATTACCGGCCGGCTAATGTCACAATGTACGTCACCACACCTTTGAATATTAACACGCAGGGTTATCGGCTAACTAATCAATATTATTACGATACAGATAAAACAGACCCACGTGCTTGAAACACAAGCTCGGAATAGAATAGTTTTTGCTCACAAAAACCAATAATCATTTGCATTTGAGGTCACTGATCGACATCGAAAATAAAACTGAGCAAATGCAAAAAGCCTGTTGCCAAGTGCCAATCCAACTTAATTTTCTCCGTATAAAAAGCAACTACGCAATAGTTAAATCTAGTTCCAAAATATTCTCATATCAAAAACCTCGTGAATAACAATTTAATCGGCACGTTTGGCGTTCATTCTGTATTGAGCTGTACGGTGTAAATGTTTAGGTTGATTATTGAGCGAGGTGATGTTGTGACGCAATAGTGTTTGTTTACGTGGAACGAAGTGGGTACGTGCATTTCGCGAGCGGCTCGGCCCGAGCGAGCGTTGCCAACTCCCGACGGTGCTTGTGCCAAATTTGGCATCACCGCGATGGTCGCCGCTCCGACAACCATCACACTGTGGTCTCTCAACCAGTTTTTTTCAAACAGGAACCCGAACGCATTAACCAAAAACTTACGATCTTATTTCACATCGAGTGGCCCGAGATATCCAACTTAAATTGGGGATGTTGTTTTGTAAATCTCTCAGATTTGTTTTGTAATTACGTATCTCGGAGAGACGAAGATTTAAGCCGGTTTTGTTTGTCTGATTCTCTCGAAATACACTCGAATACCACATTATCTCCCTGTAATTATTACAGTGCTGTTGTTGAAATTTATTCACTTCTGTCTTATTTAATTAGTGCTTCCTCTAAAATGGTTTCAGACTCGAGACGTTTTTGGTACGACTTAATTATAACTGACTCGCAAGAGTTTATGAAAAGCAATTTCTTTAACGTCAAGTTGGTGTTCATTATTTCTCAACCAAAAAACATAAACGTGGCGAAATAAAACCTAACGTGGAATTCGAAAAAGGACAAAATAATGAACATTCAGTATACTCAAATTACTGCACTATAAGTGCACTATAAGTGCACTATAAGAGTAGGAGTTTTCTGTTTTGTCTTATACACTTTTATTAGAAAAAGCTATTACGCTAATTGCATATGAAGGAATATGGCTGCACATTATTCATTTAATATTTGTTGTAATTATACTAGACTAGCAGCGCCCCGCGGTTTTACCCGCGTTGTACCCGTTCCCGTAGGAATTTCGGGATGAAAAATAGCCTATAACCTTCCCGTTGAATGTGGCTATCTATTACAAAAAGAATTATTCAAATCGGTTCAGTAGTTTCTGAGATTAGCGCGTTTAAACAAACAAACAAACAAACAAAACAAACTCTTCAGCTTTATAATATTAGTATAGATATGTTTCGGTATTAAGAGGGATGAAAGTTGCATCGCGTGCAGCTCTGAAATTTGCAAACGAGTCGGTCTGCTAATTTTTACGGAGAAATTGAACGTTGCAGTATGTTTGTGCAACGGAAGATTTCGTGATGTGATATGATGGCGAATTGGCACCGCGACCAGGTCAGTAACCTGCCTCTTCCCGCGCCTCCCCTCATTACGTAATGCGCGATGTTGCCACACTGACACCGACATTGCCAAACTTGGTACCACCTTCATGCTTTTCTTCAAGCTCGTCCGGTTCTCTTTCGGCTCACCTTACAAAATGCACTTGGCTTTTTTATGGCTTGACATCCGTCAGAGAATTCTCCTCGTTCAAAACACCCTTGAATGTTGGCAACATTGAAAGTTTCAGTTGAAAATAGTCATAATGGTGGTTTGCTTTTATTTCATGGCGATTAGTCAGTGTCACAAACTTTCACCTCGGTGCACTGTAGGATATTGTATCTCCGGGTCACAAACGTTAAACTTTCACGGTTGTTACCGATATAGCTTTTGTGCTTGTTTGTGCTGCTCCATCAAATGGGACTCATCAATTTTCTCAATGCAACATTGTAGTTTTATTTTGGTTTAATAAAGGCTGCAGTAAAGGTAATCACGACTTCGACCTGGCTCTGTTTCCATTGATGTCAATCGATACATTCACAAGTTGCTCCGAAGTGTGCCGTTTGCTTCACTGTGACCTACCTTCTAATGCCAGTTTAGCCGTATTACTGCTCTACACGAACTTGCCTTATACCTAAAGCGTATCAAGTCTATACATACACACGTTGTTACTACTTACTACAGGTATATGTCATGTTATTGCTCCAAACTTGCTCGACGCTGTCGCAAAGATTAAATTTACTCATAAGAAGGCGATGTGTGGAAAATGTATACTGAATTTCTATGCGAGATATGAAAATAAACGTCAAAATATTATTATAACGGCTTCTGATATGAGCACGATGTTGATGTACTTAAATATTGGATATTGTTGATAATAATTTCTTTTAATAAATTACGTGTAGAATATATTTAAAAGATGTTTGATATAAATTGTCAAGTTTTGGTACATAGTATTTGCTTTGTAGCCATCAATATATATTCAACTTTTAGTATAATTTCTTGGTACCTATATTTGTCGCTGTTGATTTTGCGTTGTGTTGTATCGCTAGGGGGATGTTTTGATGCGGGCCGATGTGCGAACGGTAGTCGGTGTCTGGGTGTATCGTATGATCGGTAAACAAATTGATTATCCTGTTCGAATGCGACACCTTTACTGATGCAACCGGTTAAGTAGGAATTGTTTCGCTCATTAAGCATTGTGTTAAATTGAGAGCATATGGTTTTGTGATGAATTAATGATGATTTGTATGGGTGAACGACACGTGAAGGAGTTAAAGAATGATTTGTCACAGATTTTACCGACATCACAATAGGATATTTTAAGTGGAACCGCATTTTACAGATATGTCTTTTGTGCTTTACTTTCTTTATCAACATTATTTTTAGTTTTGTATTGTGTTAGATTGAATTGTTAGTTTCTGACTAGCAGAGTACGCCGCTGATGAAACGTCTTAAATGTAGCTATCATATACAAAAACAATTTATAAACACGACTGACAGTTCCAGAGATTAGCGCGTTCGGACAAATCGACTCTTCAAGCTTATTATATTAGTAGAGATTAGGCTCCACTCTCATTCCGCCGCACAGCACACGACGCCCAGTCCACACGTTGTTCTAATGGTACTGGTTCGCACGAGGTCTCGGCAGTACCGAACCGGTTCTCGTCAAATGTGTCAAGCTCGGCCCGCTACGTCTCGGCTCACCTCGGACGCATTTGCTTTGTGCTGTTTATCTACGGTGTACTTAACTTTATTAGAACACTAGCCGCGTTCTGCGGTGTTACCCGCGTTGTACCCGTTCCCGTGGTAATTTCGGAATAAAGTGTAGGTATATCCCAGGTGTTATTCTGGTGTATAACCTATATTACTGTAAAGTTTCATTCAAACCCGTCCAGTAGTTTTTTCGTAAAAGACATACATACATACATCCTCACAGACTTTCGCATTTATAATATTAGTAGGATAAAGGTTATAATTATTTAGGGTGGCTTTTTAAATCGGTCTCTATATGAACCCGTACGGCGTGTGTCTTTCGTAATTAGTACTCACAGTTCTTTTATGATTATGTAAAGTCAACCAAGACGTTACTAAGAAATAATCCAGTTATGTAACTTTGTAATTAGAAGTGTGATGATTATTTCGTAATAAAATAATATGATTAGGTTAACTGTAGGTGAGATAAACTGACAAATAATAACGCTCTTTATGCGGTTGGCAAAGGGTTTCCTTTTGGGTTTGTAGGGGTAATCTCAGGAATTAAAGGTCCGAATTGAAATATTCTCTATGTAATGCATAGTCACGTTCAACGGGAACGTTATCGGCTATTTTTCATCTCGAAATTCCCACAGAACATCACAACGCGGGCAAAAACGCGAGGCGCTGCTAGTTTTTTTATAAAACGCCAGCTACCAACCAACACCGACAATATGCATAGCAATAGCATAAAGCGTAATATCGTTTGAACTGTTGAGAAAACCCACTTGGCACAACAAACTTATATTAGATTTTCACGGCATTTCAATTGTTCGAGCAAGCCAGGTCGAATGGCAATGTGCACATAGAAGTGTTCGCTTGAAGTATGTCGCGACTGTACCTCGTATATGAAACCGTTTATCGCTGATTTGTATGCCTCTGTACGCGCCACCTTTGTTATCTATTGTGTAAATGTTGACCGTAATATCAAAAACAATATAGCTAATGTACGCTAACTCGAACGGTACGGTACACTCGCATTATTAGTTAGAGAAAGTCGACACTTTTCATAAATTCAATTTCACCGGTAAGTTTTAATATCGGAGTAGTCCCACGTAAGTGGCAATATAATGTTATTTTATAACTTTTTTATATTCGGTTCATGATTTTCTTTTGTGTGCGGGTTTTTTGTAATATTGTCATAGTTCATCGGTTTACATCGGTTTTGGAATCGTAAATGTGTTTGATGTTGTATGTATTAGAAGTTGCAGAGCTAATAGTTCAGTTAAAGTTCGTTGCTCCTTTTATGTGTTAAGTTTAAAGTTCACTATTGATACGACTTGTGTTTGTAGGTTGACTGTTTTTTTATTACATACTTTTTGTTTAAATGTTAGATAGTTGTGAAGTCTTAGTTCAATATTTACTTAACATGTTAGACAAAAATATTTACCCATTCATACAATTCTTTCTCATATAATCATCCTCTTATTCATCTGCTAAACCTATAACTATTCAATCATCATATCATCATCATCTTTTCTATACTAATATGACAAAGCTGAATAGATTTTATGTTTCTTTGAACGCGCTTACCTCAGACAGAAACTATTAATGGGAAGATTATAGGCTATATTAAATAGTTCATCTCGAAATTTCCATGGGAACAGGCACAACGCGGGTAAAACCGCGGGGCGCTGCTCATCATAACAAACAAACACCTTTCGGAAAGGGTTCGACGCGGCTGCATCATCAGGCAGTGCCATTAAGACTTACCTTACTTTTATCTTTGATTGAAAGAAAATCTTTATACCAATGTGTCCATAAACAGTCTATTTATTCAAGTGATCCATTAGACAATACATAATGTAATGTATGAGCGTTAGATGACGTAGGCGAGCCGAGGCCGACCTGCCTGCATTGAGCGAGTGCAATGCTCCCAGCAGCGCGAATGTTCTCTCATTTGTACACTGCCATGATAACAATTTGTCTAGTGCCATCACGTTACTCTGGTGTGAGTAGGCTATTGTTACACGGTTGAATCAGCCTAAGGGCCGGGTTACACGGGCTAACTTTTTTGAATGAAGTTTTCTGTCTGGAGATCTCGATTATGCAATATGCAGCCAATAGGAATCGAAATTCTTGTAAGAAACTCCAACACCTAAACTATGTGAAAATTTTCTGTTAGAATTAAATTAAAAATGTCTTAGGTTCAGCCTATAATCCAACCAAAGTCCCAAAAGTCCTTGATATTGGTCCATTTCAAATATTTTATTAAATTACATATATGAATATATCCGAAAATATCTTTCGTTTATTTTACAAGCCAAACTTTTTAAGTATTGATATTAAATATATACAGCAATGGAATCAACACCGTACATATCATCGTGTTTAAACACAAAAACAGTTCTATAAACCATTATACATTTATAACATTATCTTCCTCACTTTACACGCAACCTCTGAGAGAGACCCGTATTCCTTATGTGGGATCTTTGTGACCTTTACTTAATACATTTTAGCTTCTATCTATACGACCCTATTTACCCCAATATTCTTATAGCTCACGAACACAAGCAAAACTCGGATGTGTCGTGTTTCAAACTATTAGCTCCAGCCACTTTCTCCAGTAGTTGTTCTAAGCGATTAAATTGCGCCACAATATATTGGTTTGTACAATTTGGCTTAAATTAATTTTAACTTATAAGTGTTGCCTTTAAGTGCAATATTGCGTGGTACTTGTTAGGTGTTGATTGTTTTTGCGATCCATGATTTCGATAGCGTTCAAAACTTTCCATTCATTTGCCTGTTTGTTTAATATTGGTTTTGCAATATAGGAGAATTTTCTTTATTAAGAACATTGCTAAATAAGTACAATGATTAGACGACACATCGATTTATAATTCTCTTGAAACTTAATACGCATTCGACAGTCATAAACCCAAAAAAGTAAAAAATTTCAAGACAGTAAAGTCGAATCACAAAATGGCGTAACTGTTCAAGACACGATTTTAAGTTAAAAACGTTGATTTTTAAAACACGACGACTTTGCTCTCATCGTTTTGTCAAGGAAAGCAAACGATCCGTGTCGCGATTACATTATCATTTGAAACTCGATAAGAAGTCGCCGCGAGTCACGTTCGAGTTACAATGGTGACGGTGATGACCGTACCTATGCCACGAGGTCGTCGCCCCAACCAAGGCCCACAAATAACTCATTTCAAATGCTATACCACATTTATGACTCTTACCTTTTAGATATAAACACCATGCTCTAGTTTATGTTAATCAAACACATTTTTTGGAAAATTTTGTAGAATAATAGGCTTGCAAAGGGCGTAGCAACGTAAAGACTTATAGCCGCAATAAACTTTATTTAGTTTCCTTTAAAAACCTTACTTATTTGTACCATATTCTTTGAGCTCATGGCCCGAAGTGAGGCGCAAAAAGTATTGGATAGTACTAAGTACTTGTTTAAATAAAAAACGTAACAGGTCATGACCGTATGTTACTGCCGATCATGCGCTGTTTTTATGTAACAATATGAGTTCTTTACAATGATCTCATGCTCGACGATATGCTTGATATCGCCCCTTTCCAGACAGATTATTTGTGTTTTAAACTAACTCTTAGTTGGTAACCAAATACTGTGTACAAGCATTAGATATTAAGCTGCATAAAGAAGAAAAACAGCTTTCCCGTGTCGGTCACTAGCGCTTACCAGATGCCGTAAAATGGTAGATATTAAGATCGACCAGTTCAATCTATATACTTCTTCTTCTTCATCGAGTGGATGGTCAACCTGACCATTCCTGGTGTCAGAGTTATAATAAAATAAAGCTGCAGAGTTTGATTTTTATTTGTTTGAACGCGCTAATCACAGAAACTACCAATCCGATTTGAATAACTATTTTGGAATGGATAGTCACATTCAATGGGAAGGCTATTTTTCATCCCGGTAAAACCGCAGGGCGCTGCTAGTTCTATTATACGAGTAGACAAGTGATTTAAGGGCTGACAGAATTTCTACATTGTCGGCGACCGGTAGACCATGTCGGAGGCCACTAATCGACACGGTTTTCTGGTTGAAACAAAAACGTCAAGAATTTAGGAAGTAATGCTTCGATAATCAATATAAGTACTAGAGTGGAGATAAACAGCTCCAAGAACCTTCAATTACGACAAATAATTGGCTAAAATGTATGATATTAAATAGGTACTTTATAATTTCAGAGTTTGAGTGTTCGGGGGTAAATCTAACGAACCATATAACGTATCTTCCCTTCATGTACTTTAACTAACCTTATTCATCAATGAACTCAATTTCTTTATACTTATTCACTGACTATTTGTTTAAATTAACGATTTGGTACCAAAAACCCTTTTCCCGTCCGAGAGCGTTTATTCAATTTGTTGTAGGTGTAATTGAATTAGTCACGTACCGTACCTTTGTGTTTGTGTGTGTGATCATAGATTAGATAATAGTTGGTTATCTTTAGTTTTGTGGAGGTTGTTACTCAAGTGCTTTTTTGGGTGGAACTACTTTTGTTACTTAAATATATACGAGTATTGTTTAAGGTTTGATAAACTAGGCACACCTTTTCTATTGATAAGTATTTTGTTTGTTTCTGGTCTACCCCTACTGTCCTTCGGTCCTTAGACAAATATTTTCTATTTGTAAATTAAAGTAGGTAGGTACCTTCTCTCTTTTGACTATTCCATGACATTTGACATGCGCGATAGAAAGGCATTACTAAAAATAAACTTATTTATACTGGCATTTTTAATGTACCTACTATTAGTTTTACTACCTATTAAGTATTATTGTTTAGAAACGTGTATACTTTATCCACCGCCACAATATCTGCACATTAAAACTACATTAATATCAACATAATGTCCAATCTAATCATTTAATTAACTAATATTAAACGTACATGCGCACTAGAAGCTATCGCGGGTCACAAGATATTTTTCGCGCTACTCACTTGGATTGTTTACAAAAAATCTTATGTAATAATGTCGTAACATTCAAAACATCGGGTGGATAGACAAAACTGTTCGTTGAGACGCGACGACGAGGAATTTGTTTGTGGAATTTTATTAACAATCGATGTTTTTAAATCATTTCGATGAGCTTGGGTAGCTGATGAATCGATGTCTCTTAATACAGTCGCTAAATGTAAAAAAATCTATATTAGTATATATTATTGATTTGAATTATTTTGAATTAACTAATGAGTAATGTAATGACACTATAACGAATGATTCCAAAATCATGACAGGAATAATTTTTCTGCCGTTCGTTTCAACGGACTTCAATGAAGGTCGTTCTCTATTCGTCGAAATTATATTGTTCGACTATATTTATCTATTTATTTCTTAGGTTAAAGTGTTTTATCCAAAAACATAGTTGCTAGTTAAAATGACTTTTACTTAAGAGAACTTGAGTCTTAAAGTTATTTCACTGTAGGTCGTAAACTTAGTGGTTAATGTGACTTAGATTTCACAGACATATCGCAATCCCAACATCTTCATTATAGTTATAATTGTGAATTTTATTATGAAAATATTACAACCAAGTGTTGCATATATTTATGCAATTACTTGTTTATCTGTAAAACATCGCAATAATTTCGAAACACGACCACTGATAAATCATTCTCAATCTTTTATTCATCAGACATTTCATCTGATAGTATACGTGATTACTTATCTTAATTATTTGTTTGTAAAGTAGGGGTAGTTTGTTATTCAAAGGTATTGTAATATGATCAGTAAGTGCAGGCATAAATTTATTAGTCAGTTTCCATAGTACAGCACAGTAGCAGCGAGCTTAGTTTGGGTCTAAAAAGCATGTGGGAATTTGTCCATACATATATACAAACAAAGGCATTTAAAGGGTTTCAGACAAAGTTTTAATGTGCCATGTTATTACAATCTCTACTAGAATACCAGTCACCATCAATACATGATTAAGACCGCCGTTGCTTAACAACTAATATTAATATCAAAATCCTAAATTAAATGTATTTTTCTTGTTTCAGGTAAGAATACTAAAACATCAATAAATATCTTTCACCGCTCCAGGTTAGTCCCAATAATAAATGAAGCGAAGCTTTCAGAATAATTAAAAGTGGCTCCAGCAATAATTAAAGGTAGAGTATTCGTAATTTAAGTTTATTTATCGTGGTCATAAAAGCACGATGCTTGTCTACGGTTCAGAAAGTTGATTGAATAATGAGGAACTTTGCAGCCTTGGTTAGGTATCTTATTTTACCTTAACAACTGTATTGTTGGGATTTACGCTGTTGATTGTACTAATTTAAAAAAGAGTTAAAGTCGGTAACTACATATTTACAAATAGCACTCAGGAAATCATGAAAATTATGCATATTCCCAGATTAATCATCAACGTCCGCCCTGAAAGTCCATATTCATTTTGACAGTTCTTTTAAACTGTTAAAAGTTTCGAAGATAATTCCCAACATCCAAACTCACAAAATTCTGTATACATATTATAGGAACATGCATCAGCTCCAATTTAAGACACATGTCAACATATTGACGTTAATCTAGTTAATTAGTTTCGTATAAACGCCTGTTTCCACAGCGGCGGGCGGCGCAACCGTGGGAGCGCCAGACATATGGCGCTCTGTGTACGGGTTTGATGTATTTATGCAGAAAATGTGCGTTTCCATCCGATGTTTTGTACAGGAAAAAACGACCAGAGACTTTGGACTTATAAATACTTTTCTGTTTTTATGTGCCTTCTTGAGGTATATTATATAATGTTGTCAACGTATTTTCAATATTTTCACGTGCAAATAGATTCACATTTACAATACCGTAAAACGTTTGTAGATTTTATGAAATGGGTATGCTCCCTCGTCAAATCCATTTACTGGAGCTGTAAATACCATAATAAAAGCAAATTAACTAATAACAATTTATGAACACTAAAGTAAACATATTTTGCTGTCATAAACCTTCAATGTTTGCGCGGCAAACAAATCATCCGACCTGAACCAATTTTCAGACTAGATACCGAAATGTGCGAAATTTTCCATTACGTTGACAATCATGAGCGGAAAACCTCCAAAAAACATGTTCTCAGTGAAAATCGCGTTCATTTCTAACAAGAGGCGTAGTAGAATGGCGTTGGATGTGGCGGGGCGGGGCGTGACGTCAGAGACCCTTGCTCGAACCACCCTAGACCCCTAAAAATAGACGCCTCAGCCCGGGAGCCGCTCAATGGAAGCCTGCGGGAGAACACATCTACGCCATACCATGTATACTGCTTGAAAGAAACTATTTTCGTGCCTTATACATAGCTCGTATAATATGGAAATGTTTGCCAGATTGGCTGTGCATTTTCCATTTACGCTCCCTGTACTGGGCATTGGGATTTATGTTCCCATTTTATGTCCAGTTTCTTTCAAAATCCCGTAGCAACTATTAAACTTGCAAATGTTTGTTTGGTAGAACGAAAATGTGGTCTTATTCCGTCTAAAATTCTGATTCAGATCAAACTTGACGTTATAAGTTTATTGAAATGGAACGAATAAATTTAGTCGGAGCGGGGAGGAGTTAATATTGGTTCTGTCGCCAATGGCAACCTTTTCAAAGACGTCCCGGGTTCGACCTCCAGCGCCGACTTTGCTAGGACGTCCCGGTCCCTGTTTACTGAAGGGCGAGTAGGCCAAGGAGAGTTTCAGCTACGTTTTACACAAAACATTACTTATATGAAATGTCTGAGAACTTTCTTGAAATTGTTTTGGGAATAGATTTTTTGAAGGTGACTCGTGCAATTTAACAAAATAGAATGTTAGATTTACAGTCCTAATTCTAATGCGTCACAGGCGAACATTGCTCGTTACTATTCCAAGTTTCTATTATAACGGAAACTTTTCCCCAGACGTCTACATCAATCTCTTTACGTGTATGCCAACCTGAGCTCATCTTTCATACACCTGACATATTCGATGTCCTTCTCCAAACATTCGGTATCGGAAACGCGTCTAAGTGTCTCCTAGAGTGTTATGGGTTATCGATTTTGCAATTTAAGAATGTATATTTTCCTACTGGGTCGGAGGTATTGAGGTAAAGGTGAAACCAGATTGTGCGGCCTCGTTTAGATATATATTGGGCAACGTTCCGTGCTTCCGTTACAATGTACGTTTACTTGCCACGGAAGGCGAATGGTCACTTAGGTACCAGCAGGTTTTACATTTGGTTTCTTTAAAAACCTTGGAATTTAATTAATGTGTTTGCGTTATTGTCAGGGCATAGTCAGAGCCTCTTCATCTAAGTAGTACTTATTTTAGTTTCTAACTTTTATCAGTAGAGTCTAGAATGTATAAATTGTATCTCTACTGTATTATTCAGTAGTCGGCGCGGTCTCTCCCCGTAAGTACGCACAGTACAAACAAACAGTTTTATCTCGTTATCTTTGGCCCGATACGTCTGAATAAGTAATATGTTCTCTGATAAACCATTATCTTGCCATGTGAGTGTTATGGGTCGCTTTATTCTTGATATATTGTTACTTGTCTCTGTTATGGAACTCTCGAGAGTATATTATCTGTCTGTCTGTTTTTAGCTTGGAAAGGGTAATGTGCGAGGTTTCTGTATATATCTGCATATCTTTTTAAAGATTTTCCATGTTGGACCTACATAGTTAACCCAGTTTGAGTTGAAGTTTTGTATCATCAGTGTATGTAAAATGTAGTTACCAAGATTATATTATTCTTGTTCTATTCGCAACCAATAAATTCGTTATTATTCAAACTCGAATACGCTGTCGTTATTTTCTCAAGTATGGTTGGGTCGCGCTCATACATTTTGCCGGCCAGGATAAAATATTCGCATCTATAATATTTCTAGGATTTTGACAACGCAGAAGTTTAAAGGCGATAGCAATGAACAAAGACGTATCGCTTGACAACTACTTATACACACCATTATATAGTCGGGTGGTAGCAAAGTATTTATTGACAAACATAGCACGGGAACAACACAATGGGCCCGAGGCATTAATCACCTGAATCGATTTCCGAAGCACGAGGCAGTTTGTGGCCGCTTTCTAGAAACCCTTCACTTCTGTGTGATATGGAGTGTTGTTTCTGAGCACGTGTTAATTTCTATTGGTGGACTGGAAATGTTTGCGTGAGTGAACATGTCCATTGAGTGGTGTGGTATCGACGCAGGCAGTCTGAGGGTGGGGGTGGTTGGTGCGGGGCGTGCCCGACCTTGGCCGTGACTCTCCCGGTCTCCCGGTCGTCCCGGGAACCACGCACAGACTCCCAATTGATTTTGCTCACCCGTTTACACAAATAGGAATGCAGAAATATTCTTTCAATGCTTCTGTTTGGCAACATTTTGAATGTGGCTGCATATTCTTATCAGATGGTAAAAGGTTTTTTAACCGATTGAAAAGTTGATCTCAATTTTACGGACTGAGTTTTATTATTTTATTTGAACTTTTGTAATGTTATTCGGAATGTTTACCACGTTCCAAGGGCATTGTGGTGGAACTGAAAATATAAATAGGTAACAAGGGGGCCGTCCGGGAGAGTCCTCATGAATAAGATATCTATGTTCTAGTCTCTGGCCTGGCAGATTGTATCTAGTATTGTTACAGCAGACTATATTTAAATAATAAAGTAACTCCTGATTTCCATTCGCATACGAACTGGGGTTTTCTCTCTATTCAGGCTGTGATAATACAATTGCTTTACTCAAAGATCTTTATTTTCTGAAATAAAAAATAACTTTAAACACACATTTAAGAATACAATACTAATGAATAGTAATAAATATTAAAAGTAATTTGTATTAAACTGATAGCGCATTATCTAAAAACTAATAACATTTTAAGTATATTCACTGTTAACCTTATTAAAGTTCATTATAATCTACACCTTTGATTGGTACGTCATTAGTACAAATATCTAAAACGAAAATAGATGAAGCCGCATCTTTGTTGGAGGCCACTCAGACAGAATAATACTTAGACAGAAATAGATGACGAGCGCGTTACATTACATTACATTACAATTCTTATTTCTTTACGTGGGTCCGAATCCTGCAATATGTCGGTTTAACAAAAAATATAGTATCAGTTGCTAAAGATAATTCTATAGTACAAGCTTACTGCCATAGGTATTCAAGTTCGTAATGATTCCTAAGGAGACGTTAATGAGTAATTTTGGACATGTAAGTAACATTAAATATTTGCCATGTATGTAACATTAAATATTTGCCGATTGACTTGACGTCTCTGAGTCTACAGTATGTACTCAGAGTGAGAGCCTTTACACTTTACAGAACAGTATTAGCTTAGTTTGCATCTACCTAACCGTATGTCAATTATTTCTGTACATATTTTTTATTTATTTAAATTGTTCGCTTAATTTAGTTTGCCAGTATACTACCAATTTCATTGCCAGTCTTTTGATAATGCGTGGGTTGTAGTTTAGTCACCTCGTCTTTGTTTCAAAATGCTACACGTGAATCAAGTTTACTGTATTTTTCTATTCATGTGACGTCAATTATGGCGTTAGCATCATTAAGATCGAAGACGCCAGGTGTTTGAATGATTACTAATACATCTTGTTGATAAAAAATATGAATTGCATCCCACACCATGCTGTATAGACTATAGACTATTATTATAAATAGCAGTTCTATAATAATTTCAAACAATACCTGTATTGCTCTCAACGGTAACAAACACGCATTCCCATATAATAATAATTTATGTTTTGCTATTCTATTTTATATAGTCTATTTATATTTCATATTTAATAGTGCATACCTCAGTCATTGTTACGATTGCGTCTATTGGCACAAGTGCATCGTTTGATATAGATATTGGTGGTGGTTGGTGTTCTCCAGAAATGGCAACATGTATTCGATTCTACGAAGCTATTCTATCGAACACAATGCGTGTCTTCTTGCGTTTGCCACTCCATCAACTGGAGCAGCCTGTGGCGCGTCATTAACTTACATTATGACGTGTGCTTAATTGCTCATGTCAGTCTATACTGATATTACTCTAAAGAACGTGCAATGGAAAAAATACCGCTGCATAATTATAAAATGCTTCAATTTAACTATCGGAGACATGATCTGTTCATTATCGCTGGCGTTTCTTTTAAGTTATTTCAGAAAGAAGTCTTGATTGAGCATATTTGAAACTTGAATGTTGAACTAAATATATTTAACACCACGAGTAATATCGATTGAGATATTTTCTTTTCCTCTTTCTCCGGTTTGGTTGGATATTATCAGACGCTTATCGGCTCTCGTCGAGTCGGCCTGACGTCAAACCGGTTGGTCCGAAGTTGATCTGGGCTGTTATAAGCTGACCTTCCAACTCACATACAGTATTACTTTGTAAATAGCGCTCGGTGAAGTGCCTTGGGCCCGATGTGGTTCATGATATACTGGTTTTTTTTTATTTCGTATCCGTGCGTTGGTAACAAATGCACGCACGAAAGCCTCTTTGCTTCGGGTTCGAGGTGTACAAGAAACCGGACTTGTGGCTTTTTGAATTATGAAACATCTTTTACCAAATTGTTTTGTGCGAATTTTGGAAAGGTAACTTCAAAGAACAATTTTCGTTTGAATTCTCAAAATTTTGTACGCTTTTACGTACGTTTTATTGCTCTGTAATCAATGATAAGGGAATGGTGAAACTAAAATTGGCTTATCGACATTGAGCGGTGACCGAGCGATTGTTTTATAACCGCAACCTTTGTCGTTCGATACGAGCCACCGATGACGCACTGACATGGAAATAGGAAATGGTGTACCACGAAATGACGCTGAAATACATAAAAGCTTCATTTTAACTATTCCACTTTGAAATTGAGCATCGAAGGGGTATAAAAAGAGGAAAAAAACTTCTGGCTTCGAGAGCTAGGTATTCTCCCAGATCTATGCTATCTACGTATGTCATCCACCAATAATATTGATGGTAACATAACGATGGTAGTAAACACTAATCTATATATATTGAGCATAGCAATGGAAGGAAAGGCGCCTATAGTTAATAAACAACACGAAAAGAAGATCCATCCATCCATATTTAACATCTTCTTGCTTAGTTATTTAAAAGTTTGTTAATCCCATTGCTGGGCAAAGGTCTCTTAGGAACAGTAGGAAGAATACTTATACTAATACTGCAAGTAACTTCTGTCCAGACATCGGTAAAAAGAGTAAATGTTTGAACATTTACTCTTTAACTGGTTATAACATTAATTTTTAGGGTTCCGTACCCAAAGGGTAAAAACGGGACCCTATTACTGAGACTTCGCTGTCCGTCCGTCCGTCCATCCGTCCGTCCGTCCGTCCGTCCGTCCGTCCGTCCGTCTGTCACCAGGCTGTATCTCAAGAACGGTGAAGTGAATTCGAACTCTTCGTGCGCGAGTCCCACTCGCACTTCGCCGGTTTTTGTGTTTTAATCCAGGTAGTGATTAAAGCGAAAAAATATCAGTGAGTTGTTTAATTTCTTTGTCGTTTTAATCTGTTTCTTGATTTAATAATTATTTTATGGATCAGGTATGGACCGCTGTCACTTTATGTTTTGTCATTTATATCTTTGCGCCATTAAATTAATGTCCATTACTTGAAGTGGTAGCTGGTAGGCGGTGTAAGTGAACCTTTTAAGCTTTAATAAATAATTTCTTGTAATGAAAGCTTGGTTTCCTTTAATTAATTAACATTTTGTAAGTAAGAATTTCAATTTCACTGGTATGGTATTACCTTCTTACTTTTCAGCTTCAGCCAAAAGTTTCCTTACTACATATAACACCTATGTATCTGAGGGTGCTTTTCCACCAATACCTATAGATATCCACCAATACTATCGAACAGACAGCAAGCCCGCCAATCATATGAAACGTGTATAGCTGTAGGAAAAATATACAACCTTACTGTTTGTAAATAAAATACTCGAGCTTTTACAATAACAAGGAGGTATATATATTAGTACATTTATCCGTAGGTAATGCGGTGGTTCATGTTCAGGACACATGATACTGTTGTGTTTGTGTGTCACGCTACCGTGGTGCCGTTCTGCGCACTTACAAACCAGACCGGTGGGTTTTATTTACAGACCTTATATATTTACCTAAATAAATATATAATTCAACTGCCCTTCTAGTATAACTATGCGTCACTACATATTATAAAACAAAGTTCCCGGCCGCGTCTGTCTGTCAGTCTGTCTGTTCGCGATAAACTCAAATACTACTGCACGGATTTTGACGCGGTTTTTAAAAATAGATAAAGTGATTCAAGAGGAAGGTTTATATGTATAAAAAATCCTGAAATTCCCACGGGAACGGGCTCACGCGGGTAAAACTGCGGGGCGCTGCTAGAATACTAAAATTCTTTGTGGATTGCTTGGACACAAGAGTTTAAAATGTTCTATCAATGATCAGGCATCATACATATCAAGGCGATATAAAAATCTAACTAAAATACTAACTTACTCGGACTTGCTTTTCACAGTAAATAATTGTATTTCTATGTCTTATTGCATGGCCTTTACGAGACTTGACTAGAACATGTGACAAAAAATAAGGCTATAGTTGTGACAGAAAGGGCATTAAACTAACACATAATTTTGCTCGGACATAATTACATTACAGATGAAGTTTTAGTATTACCACTTGTTTCAACTAGAACATTGCATATCTGTATCGCTCACTACATCATTGCTCCTACGATTTAAAGGTGAATTTTGTTTATAGTCTAACGACTACAAAACCCGTCCATTAATCACTGGTAATCTTATACTTGAACAGACACTATATGTTGTTTATATATAAAAATAAATAGTTTTATTTAACATTCAACGTTTACGACACTGCGTGTGGGCGGGTCATATTTGGTCAAGAGTTTGACCTTTGCTGATAAGTCGCCGCCCATAGCCCTTTACATAGTCACTTAATGTTTGATCGGAGTCGTGATATAATTACAATAATATTTGGTTTGTCAACTGGTTACTGGTCAACTGACAACCGATTTTTAAAAATCTTCAAATAAGAGATTATCGTTTAATGAACGGATCTGCGACTTAACTCACCAAATTAGTTTTGATTGGGTCCATCATCACCAGGATTCAAATAAAAAGTATGAAAATCATAAGTACCTTCAAGACTTTTCGGCGTTAATTGCCAATTAGCCCCGCAGAGATAACATTACTTTTTAATTGGATCGCGTAGAGATATCATTGAAATTGTTTTCTAGATTTTTCAGTCTGGGTAATAATTATGGAGTTTGTACAAGTGTGTGAAATTGATATGACGTTTGATATGATCGATAATTGCGTCGTTCGTGGTGAAAACGACCTTGGGGCCTGTGTTTTATTGTTTGCTTGTATGATAAGGTCAGGGCTTCTAACGTGACATGGCGTTTGTAAAAGTTTATAATAATACATCACTCACTAGCTTATTGTTATGATGCTAGTACAACTACGCTTTAGTTAATGTATTACCCTGTAATGTTCCGCGTTGAGTTATAACGACTCATTTTATTGAAGATAAAGCTAGTAATATGTATAAAAACTTTCTTCATTATGACTAGCTCACGTTTTGCTTTGGTTTAACAAGAATCTGGATCTTGCGACGTGATGGAAGAAAATTGTGATGAGATGTTCATCTGAAAAAATCATAAAAATTGATCAAAGAAAAAAGACACAGAAAATGTTTTATAATAATAGGTATTACATAATATAATATTACCACAAATAAATGTGATTTTTTAGTTGTATCCCAAAAAAATTATGTGCCTGGACTGCCAATTGGTGAAAGTTTTAAACCTAAAACCAACTTCAACCTTCAAAGTAACGTACTTTGTGCGTCTCGCAGACATGGCACCAGTCCAAATAGACCCCTCCGCCGTACAATACTTTCCCTATGCGGACTTACTGCTACCCTCCCGCTGACTCAAGTCAAGACACACGCAGCCGCATGCGGGTTATCATAATACGAAACTAGTCGAGTAATCACTAAAGAGAGGTTCACATTATTCGAATACTTAAACGCCACTTCAATTCAGCAGCACTTCTTTATAGTCTTTGACAACTGTCAAAATTGTATTGTAAAATGTATGGACCTGAAATAATTTCTTAATTCCATTAATTACCTAGATTTGCGTCCCCATACGTAAGTGTTCAATTCGCGAATACAGATTTAGAGGGAGCTTTACAGCGAAATAGTTACCCCTAATTTGTAACTAGGGTAGAACATGTCGCAACGGTTGCGTGTCTCCTACCCTCGGGTTTTGGCACTCCTCGACCCGCCCTACGTGTCGTGCCGATATCAGAACGATTGTTTGATTGTATTCCTTGTTCAAGTACACGATATCGGCCATTAGCTCTATTATTTTACGGCTTAATCAGAACTTTGGATAGTATTTCCCCGCGGTGGTACTTGTGTTCTGAGTCATGCGATGAAAAGTTAAGTTTGTTAATGTTAATATGAATAAAAGTAAGTTCGAATAGATGTGTTGCCAGCCCTGGTGTCAGGTTGTAGACCGCCAAAAAATCTTTGATATGATCTTCCGACAGTTTGCTGTGCCTTCCGAAGCACGGTAGCGCTCAGATAAAAATGTCACCATCAGCCACTCATCTAAGTATTGGCCGAGCTGCACGTTGCTTCAACAATCATTATGACTTCAAATTACGACCTAACATCAGGATACATAAATTCTTATTTTACTTTTGATTGGTTGGTCACAACGTTTTAGCAATATACCAAATTTTCTGCATAAAATAAATATTTCCTCTTCGAAAAGAATCGTAAAAACCATGTAAAAAAAAGATCAATTGAAATGAAGGCGATATAAAACTCGTCAGTACAATTGGTCGGTTTGGCATTTAAAACACTGACGGTCATCAATTGTGACCACTTGATAAGAAAATTGGGCTTGTTGGTGATATAACAATAAAATGTTTATTTAACAGGTATGATCTTGAACCTGGGGAAAGGTTAAACATTTTGAGTAAAAACAATTGTTTATCTTGACAGTTGCTAGCAGTACCTAGCTGAACTTTATTTACATACCAAAATCATATCGTTTTTTAACAACTAGTTGCGTTTCTTAGCCGCGTTGTACCCGTTCCCGCGTCAATTTAGGTGTGAAATGTATCCCATGTCTTATTCTAATGATTTAACTATATTACTGTTAAGTTTCATCTATATTTGTTCAGTAGTTTTTGAGTGAAAGAGCCACAAACATACCTAATACCCTCACATTTTTTTGCAGTATATTAGTAGGATTAGTACCTACATACTTACAGCTAGCCAGCGTGTGAAGTATCTGCCAACGAAATCGTCCAGTGCAGTGGAATAATTGGTTTCGGGTGACTCTAATAAGCTATAATCTTTAACATCCATGAATCCGTAACCAATTTCATCAAAATCAATTCAGCGTAGCCTTGAAACATTTCTTACTTAAGTATGAACCTATTTTTTTTTGCCTCGGTCAAGCTAATTACGATTCAATCTAACTAATGATTTCTTCTTACCGTTTTCAGTTGATTATTAACTTTACAATGACAATTGTTCTGCCAAGTTGCCTGGAATTAGCAGATGATGAAACGAATATCCTTATGTAGTAAAACAATGTCCGCTCTGCAAGTGATGTGCGATTGTCACGAGTAATTAGAGTGATTCAAAAATAAAAATTTTAGGCTGCTATTTAAAATCCCGAAATCTTGGTAAAACGTTAGTAAGTTCATGTAGGTTAGCGGCCAAACATGGTCTTTTGAGACCGCCTTAAGGCCTCCGACATGGTCAAACGGTTAAAACAACCGGGACTGTCCATTCCGGTGGGAACGGGTAAAAACAAAGTACGTATCAATACTATTATAGCATTTTTAGCTATAAAAGATATAGACTCCAATAAATCTGAGAAAATAAGGATAGCGTGTTTTATCTAACCTTCACCTTAGCGCCATCTATATTGAGAGCGGGTGAAACCACCGCGAACAGCTAGAAATGTATAAATACGTAAATAAGTGTAAATTCGTGGTAATATTCCGTAACACATAATAACACACTGTTGTCACACGTAGTTGTTAATTTATAATACCAAATACGTTCTAATGAACTTTAGTCGGTACTATTGTGACTCATCATATAATAAAAATTATATGAACTAGTTTTGGCTTGTTTTATTAGTGAAGCTCGTTTTTCGCCGACGGAAAAAGAAGGTTGTTATAAGTTTCTCTTGTCTTTATGTGGCACCCAACTTCCTTAACGGATGGACCGATTGTGATGCGATTTTTTGTGGTCGAAAGCTGACTAAGGCGAGACGGTTCAGTAATTTATTAATTGTTTATGAACAGAAACTTAATTCAGACTATCTTTTTACATCTATCTTTTCTTATCAAACGCTTTAACCATTACTGATAAAATTATTAATTACCCCAGCAAAAAGATACATTTACTGCCCGCCGCTGCTCAATCAAATTCCTCCGGGTAATATAGAGCAATTCCCGAAAAACCTTATTCAATAATGATCAAATTCTCTTATAAATTGACCTGAATTACGGCTCTATTCGGTTTTGTTATTTAAATAGAAGCAATATTAGTCAATGAAATGACAAAAAGGTCCGCCCAGTCCCAGATAAAGCGCTTTTCAATCCCAAATAAGGGAATTTCCATTAATGTAAAGGTCTCTGTAGAGACCGTATTGCGTGGGCTGTAACCAATCTCACGGGAGTTTTCATGATAAAATTACTTATATTCATTTAATCCAATTCGGGTTGCCTTTGTTATGTTTGACAGACATGCGCTGGGTGTGTGAACTATCTATTTATGTTGTTGTATGGGTGAACTCTACCGATCTTCATAGTGTAACTCGATCATTTATTTTTCATTGCCACGTGTATTTTTGATCATGTATTATTTTTATGAGAAAAATGAACAAGCTGAGAACAAAAATGATTTATTTCAGTATCATTGCTTTACTATATATATCGCTAAACTGAGTACTTACTACTGAGCTTCTTTTCACAAGGTTTATCAAAATGTCTCAATATATAAATAAAATAACTCTTTTGTTGGCCCTTCATTCAAATAGTATACGTTTCTAAACAATGCTTAATCATCCCTTTGCATACTTTTGTCAACTGTTACTCCAGAAATTCTGTCCTTGTCGTACGTAAATAGGACAAAAGAGCCGATGCATAACTAGTTAATAAGGCATGTGTATTTGTACCATGAGGTATGGTGGCCCGTCTAGCCCGCAATACAGTTAAGTGCTCTTGTTTAGAGGCGTATTCACATGATTATCTATCCATCTACTACAATATAGAGATTAATGCTTAGCCATTAATTTAATTTCATATTATAAGCCCGCATATCGCCGCTCTCCACTCATTCCATTAATTAAACCGAGTTAGGTTTAGTATCGCGTGTCCTTTTTTGAAATGTTTATTTTAATGTTTTTGGGCTTTGGCACAGATGTGGTTAATTAGGATTCTGTCTTGATTTATTTTGTATTTTACCATTTTTGTGATACTAAATGAGTGTACCTAGAAGTTGGTCACTCTTATTTTAGGACTAGCAGCGCCCCGCGGTTTTACCCGCGTTGTGCCCGTTCCCGTGGGAATTTCGGGATAAAATGTAGCCTATAGCCTTCCTCGATAAATAGACTATCTAACAGTGAAAGAATTATTCAAATCGGTTCAGTAGTTTCTGAGATTAGCGCGTTTAAACAAACAAACAAACAAAACAAACTCTTCAGCTTTATAATATTAGTATAGATATGTTTAACCTGCTGGTATAACAGCTATCAATACGCGATCCAGTATTTTTCCAGAATTAATTTTTAGATCTGGTGTTAATTTGATATCGTTAGATGGTAACTGGTTCAAGTTACAAACAATGTGCTTGTCTTTGATCATAATTTTAGCCGTTTTACTTTAAAACAGTTAGGTACATAAATCCACCCATCCATCCAATCATTCGCCTGTAATATTAGTAGGACGTCTCCGTGACTAATACCCGTCCATTATAAATTATCTCACACCATTTAATCACGACAATATTTATAGTCCTTGTATATGGCTTGGTCTCGACTTTCCGTTATTTTAACGCCTACACGTGAAGTTTATCATCGTTAGTCTACAAAATAAGAGCACTGGAGATGGCAATAGATATCTATCGTTTCTTATTATTATGTATACTCCTTGTTTAGAATTTTAGATGACGTTGTTATTGAGGGACATTATTAGATGTTTACTTTCTTTTATTTAAAGTTACTGTTACTACTGCCATCCCATTGATGGGCAAAGTCCTCCCCCATTGCCACCACTCTTTTTGATTTAAACCTAATTCCAGTCTTGTTGGCGTCCAGTTCGTCGTCTTGTAGGCGTCCAGTTCGTCCCGCCACCGCCCCTGCGCGATCTGCGGCGACGCGAAGACTTTTGTGTTAATAAGATAAATCACTAGTAATATTGAATTAGTCCAAAAGCACATTATCACCTGCACAAATGGCACCAATCCTTTTTAATGAAGGGTGCCGAATCCAGATGCTCCTCATTGATTCAAATAGCTTGTATTGTCCAAGGCATTCGCTTACTGAATTTATCAGCGCTATGAGGAGGATTAGCGACGTCATCAAAAGACTTTGCTTTATATTATGTGTGGCAGGTTGTTTAATTGTTGCGTAACTCCAGCTTAAATCTCGTTCATTCATGAACCTTCATTGAATGTAACTCTCTCGAGTGTCCATTCTGCAGCACCAACCAATTTAATACAAATTGTAAACGACTCGATACAATTAAAATCTTTTGTTAAATAATTAATTTCCTCTGTTACAGGTAATGAAGAAGTTTCAACGTGTATTTTGAAAACGAAACTGGGAATTGTATGAGAGGTAAATTTTTGAAAACATTATTCGCAAAACGCGCTGTGTGGCTATGAATATACGCAACGCTTCAACACGAGTGCTAACCGACTGATAACATCATTTTGATTGTGTATAGATTAATCAATAGTTTGTACAGACACCGGCTAAGATGATCTGTGTCACCAATAACACGCTTGCAATGTTTTTACTAACTAACATATCACTTGGGGTTTTGAACAGCTTTTATTGTTAGTTTTAATATCACTGAGTCATATGACATTGATTTAGATTTAGTGGTAAGTATAGGTGCAATATATTTTACACACACAAACAAAATTATAGATTGTAATCCATCAGCTTTACCTAACATTCTATGACATTTAATTTTAACTAATTGTATGTAATACAAAAGCTAGATCATAAAAGTCGATATTTTATGTATCCAATGCTATCATTTTATTCAGCAAATGAAATATAAACATTTATACGCTATAATGTCTTTATCCAAAGAAATCAAAGTCCTAAAAATTTCGGTACAAATACTTGTTTAACTTTAATTCGATTCAAATTGTGTCGTGGAATAACTTTTAAAAAAGCGGCCAAGTGCGAGTCGGACTCGCCCATGAAGGGTTCCGTAGCAGCGAGTAACATAATAAAGAAGTTCTTGAAATAAATGTTTTTTTATTTACATTTGAGTTATTGAATGAATAATCAGTATTTTTTTGCGGTTTACGATTTATGTCGTTAAAAAAAAACTACTAACTAGACCTCGTTCAAACCAATTTTCGGTGTTAGATTACATTGTTATGTACATCATATATTTTTTTTAGTTTTATCATTCTCTTATTTTAGAAGTTACAGGGGGGGGGACACACATTTTACCACTTTGGAAGAGTCTCTCGCGCAAACTATTCAGTTTAGAAAAAAATGATATTAGAAACCTCAATACCATTTTTGAAGACCTATCCATAGATACCCCACACGTATGGGTTTGATGAAAAAAAAAATATTTTTTTCATTTCTAAGTATGGGAGACCCCCCTAAAATTTTATTTTTTTTCTATTTTAGTGTGAAAATATTAATGCGGTTCACAGAATACATCTACACACTAAGTTTCAACAACATAGCTCTTATAGTTTCGGAGAAAAAAGGCTGTGACATACGGACAGACAGACAGACAGACGGACGGACAGACAGACAGACAGACATGACGAATCTATAAGGGTTCCGTTTTTGCCATTTGGCTACGGAACCCTAAAAACTGGCTTCTACAGCTATTTCACTCTATACTAACTAAACAAAACTTAGCCTAAAGCTTGTTAGTACTAATATATCTTCAAAAGTAAAAGACAACCCATGAGTCACAATTCTTCATTGTATTTTCAATTAGCGACGTTTCCTTATTACTGTTTGAAATCATAGACTCTGTAGAGGGCATTGTCTCTATGTGGTCTATTGTCTATGTCGACACTCTATAGTCTCTAGTACACCACCATACAAACCATTGTGTTATTTGAAGATGTAATTAAATGATCAAGTCATTATTTGAAAGTCTCTTTGCTAAACGTTTTTTACTGGCACTGGATGGTTAAATAGGCAATTATTTACATGTCAGTAATGTTTGTTATCTCTCTGTATTTGCTTGTAGTTTTTAACCACCGGCGCAATATAAGAGGTGTTATATGTTTGAGGTCAATGTGAATATGAATGAATGGACCGATTTTCTTTGAGTCTGAGATTACAAAATATGAAACATAACGTTGTTAAACCATTAAAAATAATCATTACTTTAAAACAGTTTGTCGTGTATCTGAGTGAATTTCGAGGATCTGAATAATTTACAGGATTTTAATATTCGTTTTTATATAAGGAAAAATGCTGGAAAGTTGCCTGGTAAAAATGTATCTATTTATTTATTAACTAACATCGTATATTCGTACAGGAAAAATATTTGTGAAAACACGAAAGTTGTTTTATTGAAACTTTCCCGTTTGGCTTATTTCTGGGGCTTCAAAGTTGGCTTTAACAAGACTCTATGATTGCGCTCCATTGAAATATATTAAGGGCTTCATCTATACCCGTTATTACATCGTTTGTGTTCCAAATCAAAACAATTTATTGTTCAAACTTTGTTTCCACTTGATGTTTGCTCCATTTGATTGTTGCTATGAGAGTCGTTATTTTTAGACCATTCAACATTCGAACCAATATTTCGTTTTATTTGTTCAATTAATATATTTAAATATTCTGCTTTTCTTTAACATAAAAATAACTTGGTTCGTTTTTGAATAGTTTATTTACCATTTCACCGAATTTATTGTATCGAAATTAGTATTTGTTCATCAATATGGAGATGACCTATTTGTAGGTCAACAATTCCAATTTGATCGTTTTAGATATTTCATAATCACTCTTTTGTTGCGCCAGTACAAAGGGATTGTTGGAAACAGATAAAGCCAATCTAATGATTGATTTACATGTAAAAGTACCTTATTTCGATTTGAATCGAGTCAAAATTGGCAATTTCAGTTTAATGGCAGATTGGGGCAAATGGCTTATTTAGAATTTGGCAACTGAAAGGTTGATTGTATCGGTGGGTGTACGGGGTTCAATAAGATACGGTACTTTATTTATTTTTCTTTTGTTATTTTACTTGCAGTGCTGAAAATACGATTCAATGAAATTTTTGAACTTTTTCTGAAATTATTTTTTCAGATGTATCAAAGCAATCATCTAATTATTATTGATAATTTTCGATCTAGTCTCATTTCAAACTAAATTGTTTAAAAACAATATTTTACCTATACCGGGTATATTAGAACCTATATAGCTTATAACACGTGTCTCTACCTAAGATTAAAAATAGATTTTAATCATTAATAATTAACTATAAGCCCCGCCATTGTTCAAATTCTGTGTAACGTACGAAATTAGGATACCCGTCACATGACACGTTACGTTGCTAAACCTTTGTCACATGTCGTCATTATGACACGAACGGCTTTATAAAGCGACCCTTTAGGCTCGGAACACATCTGACGGAAAATACGAATGTAGTCAAGTTAGAATATTATGGTGTACCATTTTGAGTTACAATAGTCGCTTCATAAACGCATCATCGGTTAAGAGTGGAATGTCTAACATTACATATTAGCAGCATGGTTTTACCCGCTTTGTACCTGTTACCGTTGGAATTTTGGGATAAATAATAACCTATAACATTCCTCTTGAATGTAAATATTCAATACAGTTATAATTACTCGAATCGATTTGACAGTACCTGAGATTAGCCCGTTCAAAAAAAAAACGAACACTACAGCTTTGTTATATTGGTAAAGATTTGCCTGTTCTGCCGTTACGCAGCGTAGCGTATATTCTCTGGGCGTTATGTGAAAGTACGCAGCGATTTTTCCGTAAGATGTGTCCCAACCTTAATTAGCGAAGCAGAATAATAATAATAAAATAATAATTATTATTATTAATTATTATAGTGTTTCTCCTCGGAGTCACGGGACAAGCCCGGTCTTTTTGAGAGGCATGCGAGGGGATACAGATCCAACTCGTAGAGGCCCTTTGGAGATGTTTAATGTAATGGATTACAACTGCAGGGACACACTCCCGACCACATCAGTACAACATGTCCGGGAATGTGTACCTGCAGAAGTAGGGACTATTGTAAGTAAAAATGAAAGAAAAAGACTGGGCTATGGAAATGAAGGTTGGATGGACTGGAAATGGGATATTGCAAAGAGGTCGGCACCTGCCATAACAAGTGGTGAACAAGTTATCGGCGGCAGGCCGTGGCTCGCCGCCCGCTGGATGGGCCCCCCGAAACAGCCGACGTAGAGACGGCAAGGGGGCAACATCGGCGCGGGCGACTCGGGGGTGTAGAGAGGTGTGCTGCGCTTTCTCTTACGTTACTCGCGGCGTTATGCCCTTTAACACTTCCACCCCCGGATCACACAGCCGACATCGACTGTGCCTCTAACGACCCCCCTCTGGCCGGCCGGTGAAGGCAAGCCAGAGCTGAGAGTCCTGCGGGCCCCCTTGGGGTCCACTCCGACCGGTGAAGGCTCGCCGGAGACGAGGGCCCTGACCGACTCTCCGGGGCACTCGGGAATCGCCCGTGGTGTCGCTACTCACCATTATACCTATAGATAAATAAACTAAACTTCTCTTCAAAATCTAAAATTTAAAATTGATGAACCAAAATTCTCAGAGATAGATCAAACCAGAAAAATACTTTTAACAATAAGGTACGCTTTGCCTTGCATAACCAACTTACAATTGTCCATTACCAACCACAAACTAACATTCACCTAAGTCACACTTCAATAGCCTCAAGTTTTTCTACATTACTTTTTTATCACCACAGACAAACGAATCTAGCTCCTATCTATTGGTGATAAGGTCGTCTCATACATTTCTTTGAAAACCCGTTATGAAATTAGTTGTTTTACGTAGGAAGCTGTGGTGTCATCGTTCTTTCCTTCCTGCATCGGAGATATCGTGTATGCATCCAGTTTGACTTGTTACTAAGGAATATTGTACATTATGTTACTGCGCTGTATCCATTTTGAGACTAAGAATGAATTAGTCGCTAGGCCTTGATTGATAACTTAGAGTATCTTTACTGTACACATAAGCTTAGTGAGTGGGAAAAAATTGCCTAGGCTTCGGTGGTATTTGGCAATTGGCAATATGTACAGGACAAATTAAGTCCTAAACTACTTATAATTACTTAGATTACTTAAGGCTATTTTATTGTTTGAAATGTGTACGGATGGATATCTACCTCCTGTATTATATTCCCAATTTAATATTTGTTTTATTATAAAGAAGGTACATATTTATACAAGTATGTTTTCTAGAGATAAATGGCAAACAGTGTAAAGTATTTAAATTTACTTGCACTATTTTATTTTCATTTATAACGTTTAATTGAGTCGAGCTTAATGTTTATCTCGACCAAACTGCAGATAAATAAAAATACATTCATTGAAATAACGCGGGTATTAGTGCGTATTGAATCTTTTAAAATAAACCTGTTGTTTTTATTTCACTGAACACATTTCATAGTGTTTTATTAAAATAACAAGCCGGTATATTTTAAGTTTAATTAATATTTAAAATATGATAATTTTACCACATTTAACTGCCGTATAAATATTTTAAAATGGCCGAAATGTATATTACTAGTTTATACGCGTTTAATAACCTCAGTTTTATATTAAAATATAAAGCTTATTTATTGCGTTATTTTCATAGATTTAGCGTTCTAGTCTCATTTTGAATATCTAAATCTAAAATCAAGTATTGAATACTAAAATTGCAAATCATGTTAGATCTAAATGTATTTTTATTTTAAAACTGTGTGGGAAGTGATGTAATAATAAATCTTCTGATACGCCGATGATACAGTTTCTGATAAACATATAAACTAAGTATCAAATGGCTTTATAGTAAAAGATGATACATATCTTAAACCTTTGACCTTTGGCTTTGGCACGTTATGACGTTACACATTGGAAACCTATATTTTAAGCATATAATGTTACAGTACACATTTTAATATAAACAAAGGGATAAGGGTGAATGTTTTGGAATTAATTATAATTTTATTATTTGAAGTAGATACAATAGAAACATTGCCCCTTACAAACGTTTTTCACCGCTTTAGGGGTAGTATTTTGGGAAATCCTTTATTATCGGACGCCTACGTCATATAGGAATATATCCTATGTAAAGATGAGTAGTTTGTGCGAATGTACGAATGTAAGTAGCTATTTATGGATATTTGGAACACAGTTTGATTTCACCTGGAATAGGTAGAAATACTTTTTATTAAGAAATTCCCACTTTTTTTCTGTCGCCATTCTCTCTTTGGTTTAAAAATAGCTGTTAATTAGAATTTCTTGCTGAAAGTCGATATTATTACGACTTTTCAAACAACTTTCTTTACGTTTTCAAATCTAAAAATGTGCCGTTTCAACTGAAATTACGAAATGTGACCAAATAAATGTTATCGGGGCTTCTTTTGGGAGTTCTGTTTCTATTTGAGGTAGATTTTTACTCTTTCTTGGTTTAATTCTGTTGCAACACAGTTTTATATTCGTCAATTTCTTAGTCATTTTTCCCTTATGTAATTTGGGGGTATATTTCCTTGGATGCTAATGCCATCATAGTCGTCACAGCGGGGTTCGCTGAAAATTGCGCGACTTTATTATTTGCTTAAATAATGATTTAATTCTCTATATTATGAAGAATATTTCAAACTTGATGACATTGTACTGATATATCTTTTCCTTGCACTATTTCTGTGTTGAATTTTATATTCGTGGAACAGATATTCACAACCGGTCCAAATAACCAATTACCTATCCAACATTTGGGCAGCTAATAGAGTAGATAAACATTTCAAATTCATTTACATAAAAAGTATTAGCCTGTAATGTCCCACTGCTGGGCAAAGGCCTCTCGTCTTACGGAATATTTCAGTTCAGTGAATTAGATTAGGCGTAATCACCACGCTTGCCTATGGTGGGTTGGGTATCTCAAACCCGAGTCATATTTGAAAAATAGGAAACATGTTTTCGCTCGACCTGGGAATTGAACCCCCAATGCCAAAAAGCCGGCTATCTGAGATGTTGCCATTAGAGAGAGAGAGAGAGAGAGAGAGAGAGAGAGAGAGAAAGGGAGAGAGAGAGAGAAAGAGAGAGTGAGAGAAAGAGAAAGAGGGAAAAGAGAGAGAGAGAGAGAGAGATTATTGGGACCTTTAATCCAGCTGGAATTTTTCCGTTTATTGTATATCAAATAACCCGTACTACTAATAGCATAGCTGCATCACTTTCATCTCGGCTCGGAGCTGCAGGTCATCATCAATCATTCGGATTGATGTTGTTTTTACTCGCATTAAATATCTGTATCGATTCTAATTGATGGCGGTGTGAATGAACCGGCGGCGGGTGGTTTGGGACTCTATTTTTAATGTTTTATTTGAATATTCGGTGCTAGGACTTTGACCGGTCTTGAGTTTTGGCTTGAAAAGTTGCTTTCTAGCTTGTAATATTTATCTTGAATTGTTGTTATTATTGAATCCGACTTGATAGTTCAGGGGAGGCGGAGATTAGGGCGTACTAGTGCCAGTCAGATCTGTTTCGAAAATTATTCTATCCCATCCGTTACTTATGTTAAAATGAAAACTATTTAAATATCTCCGCTAATATACATCAAACATTGCATTATATACACTTAAGTAGGTAAGCGAGTAGATGGTAGAAGCAGTAGGTTCACTAAAAATCAAATACAAATAAAAACCTTTGTTCAAACCACTATAAAACCTTGGCTTCGTTACATTAGTAACACAGCCAGTACAATGTATTAGTTCTCTAATAGCTCTCTAATCTCCCGAATTAACTGTCTGTATGTCTGTAAAGTAACGTGATATCGTTGGCCCAACAACCGCGTTGTGTCGCAATCCACTATGTTGTAATTATAGGGCTGAACCGTTTTCGACCGACACAAAATATGTTTGTCACCGTAGAAATGATAATACTATGCATATTATGATAACAACTATAGGTCGCCTAATTGGAAATTCAACTATAGTTCATTTATTAACAGTCCCAAAAAGTGAATACGTAAATATCAAATAAATTAATATACCCGGACAAATTAATTAGACCCAAACTAAGCTCTAAGCTTGTAGTAGTATGTGTTGAACTTGACACGCACACAAGGCAAGGCAAAGTATATTTGTTACTAGTTTTATTTAACAGCCGTTTCGTTTTGGATAAGTACATCTGATGTGGGTATATGTGGGTCATGTCTTAAGTATAAAGTCAGGGGTTGATTTATGTCTAGAACTCTTAGATATATTTCTTGTATATATCCCTACTTTTCACCTTGACTACACTTACTACGAAAAACATTGAAATATATGATACAGATGCATACATAAGGTTTGTAAGTGTTAGACTGCAATTTCCCACTGCTGGGCAAAGGACTTTCATCTAACTGAAGATATCAGTACAGTGAGGATATACATGCATATGAGATTAAGAGTTATTTTCTAAATCTGTAGTTTTGTCTTAAAGATATCAATTTCTGAGAAACATACATTAACATTATCACGTACCAGTATTATCCATACTAATATTATAAATGCGAAAGTAACTCTGTCTGTCTGTCTGTCTGTTACGCTTTCACGCCAAAACTACTGAACCGATTTTGCTGAAATTTGGTATAGACATAGATATGACCTTGAGAAAGGACATAGGATACTTTTTATCCCGAATTTCCCTCCGGATAAGATACTGTTACGCTTTCACGCCAAAACTACTGAACCGATTTTGCTGAAATTTGGTATAGACATAGATATGACCTTGAGAAAGGACATAGGATACTTTTTATCCCGAATTTCCCTCCGGATAAGATACTGTTACGCTTTCACGCCAAAACTACTGAACAGATTTTGCTGAAATTTGGTATAGACATAAATATGACCTTGAGAAAGGACATAGGATACTTTTTATCCCGAATTTCCCTCCGGATAAGATACTGTTACGCTTTCACGCCAAAACTACTGAACCGATTTTGCTGAAATTTGGTAGACATAGATATGACCTTGAGAAAGGACATAGGATACTTTTTATCCCGAATTTCCCTCCGGATAAGATACTATTTTTCTATACTATGTTTACTATTTTTCACCTAAGCAATTGTTTGATGCTTCGCGCTCATTGGGACGGCACGGCTAGGGATTTTAAGGTTTGCTAATATAAAATCAAACGTATTCGTATATAAACAAATGCTATACCTACCTACTTTAAAATAGCGCCACGGCATCGAAAAGGATTTGTCAATCCCGCGGCGTCATTTGAATGCATAGCCATTTATGCTGTATTTCTATGAAGCTACGTTCGAATTTTCACAAGCAAAAATGATAAATCCCGAGACGTTCCGTCCCGGTGAGTGTGCAGCTTGAGTCATACTTTGGTAAGATCCTAAAGGTTAAAAATAAAACTACTGTCCAAAGTAACAATCTAATGCGGACGAAGTCGCGGGTAAAAGCTAGTATTAAATAATGTTCTGATATATTAGTTTCCTTAGTCGTATCTAAGAGGAAATGACTCCCGTGCCTCCCATACAATGTTTTTATATTCATTGCCTTGATGGTGGATTTGATGTGGCGTCACTAATTTGTCTTCATTCTAGTCGTTTGTGTAATCACTATCATTGTTAACGTTGTTCTTTTGAATGTTTATACCTACTTGATGTAATATACAGAATATAAAAAAATTAGGAGCGCCGCGCGGTTTTACCCGCGTTGTGCCCGTTCCCGTGGGAATTTCGGGATTTTTTTTACTTAAATACCTTCCTCTTGAATCACTCTACCTATTACAAAAAACCGCATCAAAATCCGTTGCGTAATTTTAAAGATTTAAGCATACAGACAAACAAACAGACAAAAATAGCGACTTTGTTTTATACTATGTAGTGATACTATATAATTCGAAATGTAGTAGCAGCAGCGCCCTGCGGTTTTACCCACTTTGGGATAAAAATCGAAAGTTGAATGTAACTATCTATTACAAAAATAATTATTCAAATCGGATTGGTAGTTTCTGAGATAAGCGCATTCAAACAAACAAAAAACTCTTCATCTTTATAGATATCATTTGACCTCGGATACTGTTATCACAACTTTCTGAGAGGAAAAAGTTTTAGGGTTCAGTCAGACTTAGATCACACGGCATAATTATCACTGCAGTGAAAAATGAGTTTTGTCTCATCGTAATAAGGTTTTATATCTGACCCTCCTTACGCAGATGAAACCACAGCATGCCACTAGCTCTTCCATAAACATATTTATTTACGGCATGTTGTTTAATTGAATCGTAAACAAATTTCTTTTTGGAGTTTTCTGTTATTGGGGACACGAATTTAATGAAAGACCTTAATTATTTCGTTATTCAATGCCGTTGGAAAATATTATTCGTCCAATGTATTTGGGTAGAGTTTCAACATAGCTCTGCCAGTGTTTTACCTTCGCCTTGTTTCGTTAGTTTCTGAATTATCAATTAACTAGTTCAACTCGAATAATGTTTTTTACATATTTTTTCCAGCCTTTTAACTTAATCCACGTCAATTATTTTTTAATTTATTTGCTGTTCAGTGATTTAGGCTTGAATTAAGTTTTTGTTTTGCACTTATATTTCTATTTTACAAATACAAACTCAAATAAAACCAGTAATCGAAATAAATATTTGTATCTGCCTTTTTTGTGCCATAAATTTAAATGTTTTTGGTCCAATATTCAGTGAACATGACAGAAGCATAAATACCTACCTACTATCAGATCAGTACATCGGACAGAACTACTACGGTTGCATGTTTGTGTATGATGTTCGCGTATTTAAGGCAATTGGTACGCAATATCGGTCCGTCGCCGACCCAACTAATTAGTCTGGGCTTCGCATCACGATCATTTGAGCGGGAGTGAGTCCGTTAGTCCGATGTACGCGTGGGTTCTGTATAAGGGGTTTGTATGGGGATCAAAAAACTGCGATACGACCCATTAACCTATCTATTAGATAACAAATATGAGAAGAATCAAATGGTAGCTTTTTGTCAAGACTGAGGTTCGCTCTTTGAATATATCGATCAATGCAATTACTGTCACTGTTAAAGAGTTACACAAATTAAACAGCGCTTTATATTATGAGGCCTAAAGCGTTAGTTGATCTAAAATAAAAGCATGTAGTAAAATAAAAAGATATATAATATACAGATACATGAAGTGAAACAAAACAAAGTTCTAACAAAGTACAAATAAGTACAAGTTATATAATAGTGACTGGGGAAATTCCGTCAGTTGATAAAAGAAGCGTTGGAAGAAAGTTTGTCAGTGCACCGGCGACAAATGTGCCGCCATAAATAACTGCTTTCTCCCAAATAATATATTTTGCTCAATGACAAAAGTTTTTATTAAAGTACTTTATCAATAAAGTTTACACTCTCCCGTTTACAACTTTTCTGGCTCCGCCTTTAAGTAACAGTTTAATAAAATTCGTCTCCACTCTGACCTTATACCATTATAATAAATATTTAGATAGGTAAATGTCAAATATTATTTCATTCATACCTAGATGTGTAAAGGGTGTACGCTTCCCTAGAGGAACGCTGGCAATTCCAATAATATCTTACCCCAGATGTAAAAATATGTTCGGAGTCTACTGGACGAATCCCGAATATCCCGAATATACGTTATGTTTGGCATCTTATAATATTTTAGGACCGCTCTGAAGAGAGATCATTGTTTTTAAAATAATATTTGGAAGCGAAACGTTCTCAAGATGATTGCGCACAGCCCTCACCCTTACACAGAAACAAATCCTTAATGGCACCAGTATATTCTCATTCCATTTTGTGGCAAATGTTGTTAACTCGCAATCTAGACGGTCGGAGTAATTCCACTCCGGGCGAGCTCACCCCAACTCGCCAACATTTCATTACGATTTAATATTTTACAGTGTACGAGGCCCCAGATAACCTCTGTCGTATTCGCAGTCATAAAATGTTCAAATTGTTCAAACTTTATCATTAATGTTCAAGTAACTAGATGTCTCTTGTTACGCACCACATTATTATTAAAATGTTAACGTTGTCATTGAGTAGCCAGTTTAAATATGTGTTATCGAATGCATTTGTGTAAGTGATTGCAATGTGTTGCGGCATGGGTGAGTCAACGTCGAGGTAGACGCCGCATTTCAACTGCGGCCAGATATGTGGGCCGTTTCGAAAGTGCGCCGGCGCCTGCCAAACTTTGATACGCGTTGCCAACTTTGTTAGATGTCGACGCGCGTCACACACGCTTTCACAATACACGTCCAAACCACTTTTATTATTGACAACCTTTTATTATCTACCAGTTCGGTTCTTATAATGAAATATGTAAGAATTTAATTCTTGGCACACGGTTTGGGCAATTAATCAATGTACCTCAACAAAATTGACGTTGATTGAAGGTCTCATTATTGTTGGTGTTGAGAAACTTATCCTCTAACGAAACGCTTGGTTAATAGGTAATAGGTTGCATGCATGCTTCGTGCATTATACAAGTGTTTATAGGAAATGCTAGAAGCGCATGTCCGCGACTCGTTTCCGTGTATGACAGACAGGTAAAGCGGTTGGCTTCAGCTTCGCTTCGCGCCAGGCGTCACGTTTTACATAATGACGTCACCACCGGCTACACGGCGAACTCTCGACCCGCCAGCGGCTATGGTTTAATATATAACGGTACTGCCCACCTCAAGGTTAATCGTATACAAAGTACTCCAATGCTTGTTTGTATTACTATAAAGTTATCCGTATTTTTAGTGCTGATAATGTAACACCTCGAACACCAACGCATCGTAAACACCTCAGCATATTTCACTCACTATCGAAGCGTTTATTTGATAAAAAAATTTTATTGACCGATGAAACTTTGTTTTATATTCAACTTTTCATCAGAATGTCACAAAGTTAACGTTGTGAGAATACTAAAAGAATGTTTAAAAATCAGTAGGCGACGGTTGACGCACAGTGGGAAGGTAAACAAGAGGTTTTATGGGCGGCGGGGACATTCGGCAGAGCCGCTCTCGGCTCGTTTCTGCTTCGGCGAATAACTCGCAGTACGGCTCGTCTGCCCTCTAGCCCGACACCAAGTATATCTGAAAGTCACGCACAAATTTAGACTCACAATTGACAAAATATTTTATACCTAACTCCGACCCGGCCGGTTTAAACTTATTTTTTCTTTACGGCGTACCATCGCATTTATATTTCAGACGAGAAAGTCTCTACCTAATTGTTAATTAACACGCAAATTCGTGTTGAACAAAATTATTACGTCTTACTGTCCTCATTGCTAACTGACAATCTTCCAAGGCGTTTTTAATTAAAGAAACTAGGCGCTTGTCAGATGTTTGGGCTCAACAATAGTCTGGCTCCACGATGGTCTATTGAATGGCCCGAGGTCGGGACGGCGACTTCCCATGCTAGTAGCATAGATGCAATACCTCACGCACATATGCACCTAAATATAAAACCGCCGATAAAACGCAGCATTAACCGAACGCTCCTGTTTCGCAACATGTTTGTGTTGCCAATGAATGATGAGCTAATGTTCCATTCTGCGTCGTATGCTAGTTGGTATCGTAGCAGATGAATCTAAACCCGGCGCTGGTACAGTAAACAGCCACGCTCCATTGACGTTATCAAGGCTCCGCCAGACCCCACTTGTGTATACACCGCCTTTTGTTATATTGGTCAAGTCATTATGCATATCAAACTTGTTGTTGCGAAAACTAGTTATATAAAAATAAGAATATATTGCCTATGAGCTACATTTTGTGCGAATTGAAAAGTAGGACCGCGCAAAGGTCAAATAAATTCGATATATTTTTAGACAAGTTCTCAATGATATTATTTGTTGAATTGCATTTTTAAATTTGAAAGAAAGAGACTGTTCGGCACTGTCCGTGCTCAGTAACGGTGCTCCGAACAAGGACAGGGCTCAAATAAAGCAATATAGACGGCTGTATTTGGAGACGCCCGGTATATCTGCTCTGTAAATTATACGAGACCAGTGTAGCGACCCATAAAAATGGCAGTATTGATGTCGCGAAGGTATATAAACTCACTGAAGAGGTAGGTAGGTGGATAAACACTTTATTGGACACCACATACAGATGAATAACAGAAGATAGAGAGAGGCATAACTTATTGTTACTTATGCATCATTAAGCTCCTCAAATGACAGAGTATGTAACAATCTGTTTATATTATAATTTGTGAACGTGAGATGAAACTGAAAACCTACACTTTAATATCCATTACAGTAAACACTGTACTGCATACATTTGGGCCAACCATTCAGTTTGATTCTCTTACCCAAAATCAAAATGTAATAAAAATTCCATGCAAAGTCGGTAGAAATGGAAATGCGCCAGTAATAAGGTGGTGTACGCAAACGGAATACTCATTTCCTACAGTCACATGTTTGGGTATTTTCCAATGCCCTGTTTAGATCGTGTTGTTAATATGAATTGGAGTTTGGTTATGTGATATGCCATCCTAAATAGACTGAAAGCGGAAACCTATGGCATACATATTTACTCACGCCATATACATTTATACTATTGTAACATTCTTGCCGCGTTTAGAGATTCTAGAGCTTTCCATATTAATCCTCGCCTAGAAAAATCTAGAATAGCGATACCCAAAATTGTACATGTTAATTTAATCATATTATAAGTGACGGCATCGTAAGTTTTAATGTTTACTCCAAAAAATGTTTCTTTTCTAGTAAAGAAATGTTATGTATGAAAGTTAATTTAATCGTATATTGACTACTAGGAAATTTGGCACTGTTTACCAACTTGTATAATTTATTTTGTACTTGCAGCTCGACCACCATTGGATCCCAATGGGTAGGCAACTTTACATACGTCACGTACTTTGTACGTAAAATTTTCGGTCCGGTTGTATTAATCTTTGGACCACGTCAGAGGCCTTTATTTCTTAGATTTGGCCTAAAAACTCCCGACCAATCGGCCGCTTACCTACTCCAACTTAATTAAAAACTGTTCGCTATGGTATTCTCGAAATGTGGCATTGTTATCAATATGTTAGTTAATGATGGAATGTTGTTAGTAAAACTATTACGTACCGCCACGATAAGCGGACATGTTTTATGGAATTTTCAAATGTACGTATTTTTTTCATTTCCTTCCATATCGTGGTTATTTCTATAATTTTAGAAGTTTGTTTCGGTTATTTAAAAAAAAAATGGGTTGCATATTCTGTTGGATGATTTTCAACCGAAGATGAATCCTTCTGAAGAGGAAAAAGATTTAGCCATTTCATTCCATTAATTAATCTATGAACCATTTTCATTGGAAGAAGTAGTTTTTTGTTGAAAAATCAGTCAAATGTCACATGTTATTTCGGTCTGCATAAGAAGCACAAAAACACTTACAAAACTTGAATAAAGTATCAGATAAGTAAATAAACTATATTTCCATCGAAATACTTCGAAATATACCCAAACAATACTAAGTATCGGATCCGATGTCGTTTCACAATCGCTTCTCGTTTCGCAACTCGAGTGTCTTGAGTCTTGTCTTGTATCAGCTTGCAATTTGATGTTATTGTATTGAAGTACAGTAAGGGACAGGTAGAGTTTCTCCTCGGGTAGATTTTTAGAGAGAGATAGTCGGCTAGTTTCGACTCAGTACAGCGTGATCTGTCTCTACTACGATTAAGTAAGTTCGAGTGAAACAACATCTAACGTGTCATCGGAGCAAGCTGTATATGTACGCAGCTTCTACCTAATACACGCCAAAGACAGTATTCTGTTCCATCTTTAATCTCGTCTCCTTATAAAGAAATTAGCGTTTCCGTGCGGTAGTTCCACACGCGATCTACTAGATGGCCCTAGTAAATTTTTTTAAAGATCAGGCTGACCTTATTTTCCCAGATGTAGTGGGGCCTCGCCCAATATTTTGTGAGGCAGGGAAAGCTCATCTTCTTTATTAAATTAGTAGTTAAAGAGTGTGTTTTTAGAAAAGAGGAATACGAAAACAACCCCTTTGTCTTGGCTTTCATTTTATCCCTGCTGCTGTCTGTCATTGCGACATACTACACTTTCAATATCGTGTGACTGAGATAACACTACACGCTATCTCTTTCGAAACTAGCCGAATGTCTCCCTCCGAAGTTTGAAGATAAAGAATACCAGTAGCTCACTGTACACGGTATAACGTTTTTATCTGCAAAACAGTAATTACAACAATGAGACCGTTGTTACTATGAAACTGTCTGTGCTTCAATGGAAAATCTCTGTGCCCTTGCGTTTGGTGGCTGTAAAAATATTCCGCTAGCCTCGATTCAACCGTTTGTAAATTCAGTAGCCAAAGTAATTTATTATTTGATATTGAATTGATATTTATCATAATTAGTTGAATTGCAGAATAATTTGGATTTCTATCTATCTGAAGATATTATCACTTTAACGACTCAATATTTTTTATCATGTTTCCTAAACAATACAAAAGGTGCTAATACACCAGAGCTGTGTTATGCTACGTTTATTATAGACTAGCGCGCCCCGCGGGTTTACCCGCGTTCTGCCCGTTCCCGTGGGAATTTCGGGAATTTTTATACATATAAACCTTCCTCTTGAATCACTCTATCTATTTTAAAAAAGCCGCGTCAAAATCCGTTGCGTAGTTTTAAAGATCTAAGCATACAGAGGGACAGACAGACAGATAGCGGAAAAAGACTTTGTTTTATACTATGTAGTGATGGACACTACCATGAGTTACGTTTCAATCGTGTGTTAAGTTAAATATGTTCGTGTAGTGTGATCGGACACCAACGCATAGCAACATGCCATATTTTAGCACATTACTGGCGTTACATATTTTTAACCATTACGTAATACGGTGAGTGTTTGTAAAAGCTCATTAGTGTTAAATCGGTCCGGTGTTGTCCGGTCCGGTGCCGGGTGACGTCACACCGTGCTCGGGCTTTCCTTGCGATGATTCATGGAAAAGACTACGGACCGTGAACGACTTAGTACTTTTTGCGTTTACACATTTGAATTAATTTACACGGTGGAGTTTTTCTAGAAAACTTTCCGTTTTATTGGTTCCTTGGGTTTAATTATATGGGAGTTTAATTTTGGAGTTATTTCGCTTGTTTAAATAATTCCTAGTTTGGTATTTACCGCCTTATTCATAAACGATATTTAACTTAAACAGTGATTTAAAGTGTTTTGTCTCTTTCGCTCTTTGGCAAAAAGCGTATGTCGGAAAGGGACAAACCATCTGATAGCTAAAGTGCTCTTAGTAAGCGTTTATGAATAAGGCCCCTAGTGTATAGAGCTAAGTTTACGATCCGATAATTAAGTAATCGATAAATGATAAAGTGGATTTAATACTGACTTTTATTAGTCTTGATTTAATACATAGCGTTTCTCTTCAGAGTTTTCTCTAGAAGCATACACAGATCGTAGATTTTATCTCAAAAGATATATATGCTAATTTTAAACCCACAGACGTATTGTGATATTAATAACAAGTATTCAAATTATATTTACAACAAAGATTACCAGATAGGAGACATCTTGTTTGTCAGTCATCTTTAAACACAAAACATTTTCTTGTGATTAGGATTAGTTGTTTGAGTGTTACCGTGCTTCGTAGAGCACGTTAAGCAGTCGGTCCCGTTGTTTGAATCGGTAGACTATGTCGGAGACCTTTAGGCGGACAAAAAACTAGGGTTTTCCACTAAAGTACTCGCATAAATGAATGAATAATGATTAGGTGTATAGTATCAAATGCCAAATGCGTGTTCTCAAACCGAGACCATGTTTGCACCGAACATTGTATTCAAGCAATTTGATACACCAAGACATATCTTCTGATGCAACTTCTGGTTCTCAATATTAAAATATCTGTACCTAAATGCGTCGCTGACTCAGAGCACTCACAAATAAATGATTCTCCTGTACAAATATAACGTTCGGTAGACGCCCGTTTTGGAACCGTGCCTTTAACGCCATAACATGCGTTATGGATGTGTGACTAACGTGAAATATACAAAAATTTAGTGCTATAGTTGTGTATGTTGGCGAAATATGTTATTTTGATCATTTTTTTTCCTATCTTTATACCATTTATGCTATATTTCAACAGTTTTAAAAACATTGCTGTATTGTATTTGAGATTCCATAATCTTGTATGTTTGTCCATGTAACAAAACATTTATATACTTATTCAGCGATAGTAATCTTATAACAGATGATAAAACTTTTAATATTTATACATCAACATTAGAATTCGTAAATCTAAACCCAGACTTTAATTCAATATTGTTTCTGGATACACATCGCGATTAGTTTACGTTTCTGAGAACCATCAATCGACACGCTGGGTTTCGCAGTAATTTTAAAGTTGATACAATTATAAATAAACATTGAGATAGTAAACAAGGAGGATAAAATACGAAATTTTCCGAAGCAACAATTTGGCGTGCAAAATGTTCTGGTAAATGTACCGACAAGACTACGCTGATATGTAAAATATATTTTTTGAATATAATATTAATTATATTCAAGGTAATCTATAATGTTGCATAAAAATATATTTAATCAAAGTTCACGGTTCCAAATCGTACAGCATTACAATGATGCAATAGAACAACATTGACATGGTTAGTGTATGTGTTATGAAAATTATACTTCACACACGAGCTGTTTTAAGGTCGTACATACATTTTATATATTCTCGCTTCAACATTTCATGGGTTTCAAAACCTAATTACACCTTTATTATCTGAATCTAGCGATTAATCATAAAGATACGACTCGACTCTTGAAAAACATCTTGACATAAATACGGAGCCATTATCGTTTTCCTCTGGCCAGCAACAACCACTTATAGTTATTTATTTTTAAAGCAATATTAATAACGATATTGAAACGATACATAATACCGAAAATAATATAAATAATATCATATTAAGGTCGCGATGACCTTTTTATTATTCAATTGGACGCGTGTTGGAGACAAGTTGTAACGAGTACGTCAGAGACTCGGTATTATGTAGGTTTCCCATTTTTCCGTGTCCTATTCAAATTGTCCAGGGTCCCGGGGCTCCCGCGAGGCCTTCGTGTCCAGAACACATCCCCTGTTTGTTTGTGACATGTTCTCTTTACTATTATTTTTATTATAATGTTCTTGTTGAGACATGACAAGGACCTATATTTTTGTAAAAATATTCTGATTTTAGAATTACGTTATTTTGTGTCTTTGTATATAAAGCTTTTAATCTAAAGATAATTCTGCACCAATATAATATCAATATACCCAGGAAAACTTAATTTAGCATTATGTTCTTACTCGTGCCACGAAAATCTTACCTATGAAATGTTGAATATCGTTTAAAAGGGGTCGGTTGTTGACTTTACTAAGCGTTCCAAGGATTTCATACTTTGACATACACTCCAAATTCAAAAGGGTGTTTGATAAGATGGTGGATACAGCCATCGTACGTTCCTATGTTACTTTTTAGGATTCCGTAGTTATTTTATTGGTGGATGCCAAATTGCTACCGTTATTGTGAAATGTTGCTATGCTACGTCTATTTTAATGAATACCTATGTGATGGAAAACCACTCTAACGCCAACATCATATAGTACTCCAAGGATTCATATCCGTCAACCAATTGCCGTGACGTTATCGCCGAGCGTTTGTCTTCAGCGTACTTCTCGCATCCGCCACTCGGCTCCAGGGAAATGATTCAAATAAACAAAACTGTTACTCGCAGATTTGTCTTCTGACGGATGGCAGTGTTGAAAGGCATGGAGTGGTTGATAGGAATTCATTTGGGTCATAAAAATAAGGCGGAAAATATCGTTCTTTTAAGAGTTACCAATTTGTTATGATATGGTAATCTTAATACAAAATATAGGTTGAGCTATTAAAGCATTTAGCTTACATACTTATGATTTTAGATTCATATACCATTAAAATAGATTGAAAATTTGATTGATGACTGTAAATCGAGAGTAGTCGAACTGATGGAGAAACCCAACAATGGGATGATACAGAACAACAGTACCCATAGCAACCCAACAGTAAAAACATAGCATCTTACACCTCCTATAAAAAGTTAAGTAACACACATAAAGTAACACAATTTTTCCTTCTAAAACCTCAATTCTGAAGCAACGTTAATGAGTAACAAACGTCTTTGTTTACCGCGTGAGGTGCGAGGTCTCTCCAACTATGAGGTCACGACACGTAGGCTACAGCGTTGTAAAGTCTAAAGACTATCCCGAGATCCACCCATCCTTGACATGGTTCCTGTTGAATGTGACGGGAATAATTGCAGAGCCTTTAAGGAAACTGATGTTACGTGTACTGTTGCATTTGAGGTCGAGTATTACGACGGATTGATGAACCGACTTCAAGAAATAGGAGTCGTTATATACGTATAGCTAATTTTTCGCGGTATATTTAGGTAGTTATACGTTTTAACTCGGTTATTTATTAATTAGAGGGTCGTTGTTGATTCAGCGGAATTAGGCCAACGTGTTAAAAGACAAATCGTTCGAAATTTTATAACCGTCTCAAATAAACATGGCCGACTGTCGTATTTATAACACCATCATAAAAAGCAAATATAATAAACGAATCCAATATTTTATAAATTTGAAGAAAATAATGAGCGTCCATTTGTGAAAAATGAGACTGGATTCAGAGCACGTTGAAACCAGTATACGAATCTAGATCGGTGCTAGTCAAATAGAAAACTGTAGTTTTTATTCGTTCGTTGTAAGCGAATTATACTGGGTTTCTTAGGATATAGCTCATGCAGCGATACTATTCCTTATACTAATAAATTATACAAAAGTTTTCCACTGAAGATTCTTCATTGAGTTGCCACGGTGCAGACGAGTGACGGTGACTAGGGACTTTTTGAAAATAAAAACATAACATTATTGTGAATGAAATAATTTTTTTTTTTTAATATGGCCAGTTTTCTTCTCTTGCACCGTGGAACTAACTCTATATGAGTATATTTAAAAGAATATTGTAATTAGTATTTATTAATAATGCATGAGCCATAAAATGATGTAGCTATGCTATGATCTAATATTCAATGTTCGTAGATAGTTGATTGTCCTGTTTTGTGTTGCGTAATCATTATATTTGATGTGCTGTGTTCATTATGATGAGCCTTATAGTTTACACTGGTAGAGCAAAGAATTTACAAATTCTATTGTTTTTGTTCTTCAACCCTCAAAAACAAAAGAGGGCGTCAAGTTTGACGTGGCCGAGTGACTGTATGTGGCATCAGAAATAATTAACGAATGTTCATATTTTTATCTAGTATTTCTTAGGCTTTTGGCCAGCAGTGGGACGTTACATTGAATAATAATTTGGGTGTTATGATTTTTTTGAGTTTAAAATGTACTAACAAAAATTGAGTCAAAATAATTTGTGATTTTTTGTGTGAATAGTAATGCTTTTTGTATCTGCTAGATTGCTTGTTGTTGATACAAATGCGTTATTACTAGCTGGTCGTGGCGAAAAAAACGCCACGTTCAGATTCCAAGACGCTACATCAAGACTGAAAGTCATTTGTTGTGCATCAGTGACCATCGCTGTGCACATTAGATTTTCAGGACACGCATGCTTAGAGTATGCACCGATGTATGCTTAAATATGCTGAATTGTTGTAAAAGTGAAATATATATTTGCATGTACACGCATGGTGTTATAGAGTAGCCTTTTTTTTAGTTTAAATAGTATTGTATCTTTTCTATGTGTTAATAAGGAATTTACTGAACGCTTAAGAGTCTTGTATCTATTGCATAAATTGATTTTAGAAGTAGTACATAGCTATTGGTAGTCTGTTTTGATTGTTAGACATTTTATTAGGTATTGTAGATAATAGCCTCTCTTTTTCTAATCTATATTATAAAGAGTTAAATTTTTTAAGTTTGTTTGTTTGTATGTTCGAGTTAATCTCGGGACTTAATATTACCAGTCCGATTGGAATTCATTTTGTACTAGATAGCCACATTCAACGGGCAAGTTATAGGTTATTTCTCATTCCGAAATTCCCACGAGATCGGACACAACGCGGGTAAAACCGTGGGGTGCTGCTAGTCAAATTATAAATTTTGCGAGTTCCTTTTAAAGGCGTTAAAAATATATAAATAGACTTTCTAAAGGTTCCTCAAGAAATACTCTAGAAATAAATTAACCAAAATAGAGAATAATCAATTTGATATTAGACGGATAGAATCATTCGGGTTACGGCCAATTATTGTGTTAATGTATTGACAGGTGGACATTTTGACTGGTATACCGATTTACCGTTACTCTAATAATAATGCATTAGGATCGATACCGGTATTCTTTGATATTTCTGTTCCTAAATTACTGACTAACTTCATCTTCACACAACTTCATTTTAAGTTCAAGCATACACTACTCATTTTGAATTGAAACCACGTTTACGTTCGTGTAGGTTAGTGGCTAATCCTAGTTTTTTAGACCGCCTAAAGGCCTCCGACATAGTCCATCGATTGAAAAAAAACGGAACCGACAATTTTACGTACCCGAAGCACAATAGCGCTCAAATTGAAATTAATGTTAAAAAAATATTTGCATTTAACATGAAATATGTATCCATTATGTGATAGTAGTATGACGCGCGCCGTACTTTATTTTATAAATCTACTTAACATCGTTACAAGTTGTTATTTTACAAAATTAATTACTGTATGACGTTTATTTACTATTTCAGGTGTCGTCAGGTATGGGCACTTAAAGAGAGCCGTCTCGTTATTATGTGTTTGGCATATTTCACATAAAAATACTGAAATAATTATCGGAATTTGCTTTATTGCCAATGTTTATATAGAACTGAGTTTCACGATGAATCTGCCACTTGTGTGCCGGTTTCATACGATATGTCTTTATTATCGAGTCGTTATATTAACCGTAGTTAATATTATTTATAGACCATTGAAAACAGTCCAATGTAAGCAAGCCTTTAATTCATTCATTTCGAGAAGGTTAGCGGCCAATTTTGGTGTCGGAATTTTTAGACCACATAAAGACCTTCGATCTTACGATTGAAACAACCGAGACCGACGGCGCTAGCACTCAGATAGAAATACCACTTTTGGTCACCCATCTAAGTAGGGGCCGAGCTGCACGTTGCTTAACAATAGAAATCGTTTGTTTCATTGCTTCGTCAAACTACGCCACGAGCGCTACCGGCTACAGCGTTTGATTGCGGTAGATGTAATGCTACCCGCGTCCAATTTATTTAAACGTGACTGCGGTCGCGTGCCTAAGAAACGCAACTGCGCAACAGCCGATGTATCCTTGTCGCATTATTATTACATTGTGCTCGTTTAATTGTTCGCTGATTAGTTTTCACTCGGTCTGTTCTATTATGATGGATGATCACGTGGCGTTGTCACCGGATAAGTGTTTTCTTTTAAGTAAAATTATAAATATTTTATGTCTATTTACGAGGTATATGTTGACTAACTTGGTCAAGTTATAGTCATCATATATTTTTTCTTGAAGAAAACATCTTTGACTTGTGACTAACCTAACTAAGCAAAGGAGGTAAGCAGGCAGTGTCCGTAATAGCAGTTCTACGATCTACGTCGTCAGCATCTCAGCATCTATAAGATCTACGTCATAGATAACTTTTTAAAAGTTTTGGTCCTTTTTTCACTCGGTTTATATTGTTTTCAATTATGGTCTTGTATTTACTAAATACAGACATTAATCATAAATCTTAGAACTAATCTCTTATCAGTGAATTCGATGCAGTCTTAATTATTTTGATTTAGGTCCAAATTCAGCGTTTCTATCTCGAAACACGATTGACTGAAATCGGTTTTAGTGAATCAATTTTTAAATTTTGACAACTGTTTAGCTCGTGAACTCTGATTAAGTTGAGAAGATCAGTGTAATAGTGAAATTCGGGCGTAGTGCATGGTTCTTTACATGTCGATACGACATGACAGACACTTTTTCGTTTATCTCATCATATAACAAGATCGTAAAATTTGTTCTCAGTCCGAACCCGGAATCATTTACGTCTAAGATAGGCGTAGTAACCGCTAAGCCACTATTATCTTTTATTGCTTGAGCTACCTTGGCTGCTACACAGGACTTTTGGCTCTACAAGACCGAATGAAAGTACCTCTCAGGTTTTCCTAGTTTTTGTGGGATAATTATACAAATATGCTTTCGTATTACATTCTTATTTTCGGTCCCCGGATGTTTCAATCTTCTTCTTCTTCTTCTTGTCGAGTCGAGTGTGTTTCAATCTTAAGACCATATCGAAAGCGTTTGAGCGGTTAAAAAAGTCAAGACACCAGAATTGTCCTAATTTATTTAATTAAGTTCCCTATATTAAGCTCAGGGTTTTTTAAGTTCCTTACTCACTTTCGTCACCACTTCACTCTTAATTATTAGTTTCGCTACAAAGTCATTTGTAACTTTTTCACCAAAACTCCCAAATACACATAATTTAACGTCACTTTCAAGCACAATTTTAGGTCGTTGGTTCACGGTATTTAGTTCACTACGCAAACATCCTAATTTACCGCTCCACAAATACGTATGTAATTTTGATATTTATTAGCATGTATAACCTATTTTGTGTAACTTTTGGTCCTATTGCTACGATATAGTCGATGCTATCATCTTACTTATATTATATAGGTGAAGTTACTAACTTTGTTTGTTTATTTATAAGGCCTAATCTAAGAAACTACCAATCCGATTTAAATAATTATTTGAATAATAGATAGCCACATTCAGCAGGAAGCTTATAGGCTATTTTTCATCCCGAAATTCCCATAGGAACGGGCACAACGCGAGTAAATCCGTGGGCCGCTGCGAGTGAAGAAATAAGATCAAAGGTCTTGCTTCGTTATATCGGTGGTATCGATCAAATTCTCCCAAGTAGTTGTTCGCTAAATTGTTTATCCTCGGCCCTAATCGATGTTGGACGGCAATGATTGCCACTTCCTTTCCGATATACCTTGGATCCGTTAAATGGGATAGTTCCTTCAGGGTGAAGACTTTTATAGGAAGAAATTTAGATCTCTTAGGGGTTTCAAGATTAAAAATAGGAATTCTTTAAAGCATTGAGCTATCTGTTTCTGCGAAGCTCCTTTTGCACACAGAGGACATAATCTTTCGTGTTAGTTTACGTTAGGTTTCGCAATAGGATCTTAGGCCTATACTTTTACAATTTTCTACTTCTATTTAATAGAATTTGCCTCCGTTTCAAGCTCTGTCCAATATAGCCATAAAATATCTATTACCAGAGCCTTAACATTTCGTATAATCGTTACAACTGCCGATGCACTAAGTGTACGCTCAGTGCATTTCCAAACCAGTGATGCACTAAGCTTGGACCATTTCCACCACTAGCTACCATTAAAGCCCAGCAACGCGATACACCGCGAATATGTCCTGTCCAGTTACAAATTGCGGTTGTTTTGCATTCGTAGCTCGCAATGCGATTACTGCTACCCGTCTCTATGAGAGCGTAATTTACTTATGATAATGAGCGTACCACTATTTAGTACTTTAAATTAAACTGCTGTATTTATGCACGGATTCTGTATTCTTTGAACATGTTTTTCTTACGTATAAATTATTTTTTCTTTGCTTTTAGTTGAAGTATTATTCTTTAGTGGTATTTTATAGTATTACTAGCGACCCGCCCTCGCTTCGCTTCGGGTAATCAAGATTTCATGTAGGAAAATCGGGATAAAACATTGCGTGTCTCCCGCAGGAATATACACAATCAAAATTTCAAGTGGGAAATTGGGGATAAAATATTACATGTCTCGCGCGAGTATATATGTATACACAATCAAGATTTAATGTGAGGAAGAATTCGGGATAATACCTACATAGCACGTTTTCGTCGTTCGTAGTTCGTAGGTCGTAGGTAGGTATATCCCCGCGTGCTTTGACCGCACGAAACAGTAAGTAGCCATAAGAGACCCGCCATCGAGCATTATTATTTTGTAAGCAGCGCCCCGCGGTTTTACCCGCGTTGTGCCCGTTCCCGTGGGAATTTCGGGATTTTTTTTACATAAAAACCTTCCTCTTGAATCACTCTACCTATTACAAAAAACCGCATCAAAATCCGTTGCGTAATTTTAAAGATTTAAGCATACAGACAAACAGACACGAAACAGAGACGACTTTATTTTATACTATGTAGTGATATTTCTCATCATAACTCTGAAACTAACTGTCCGATTTTAATAATTTAAAGAGGTATACAAAGAAGCATAATTAACCTTGATTGTAGAGCCATTTATTTTGATGTAGATTCATATCATCATATGAATATCATCAACTTAAAATTACACTCCTTTTTTAACTAATTAATTTTAACTAAAAACGGTTATTGTGGCTTAACTATAATAGTTAGACATATGCCCTCGCGAACTTATTTGTTCGCAATAATATGTACTTTGATTGTGTAGAACATTGTTTTTGTGTATCATCAATAGATTTAGTAGCGCACGCCAATAACCAATTTTTTTAGGCATGTTTTTCATACCTTAGGTTACATATACCCGCGTTGTGCCCGTTCCCGTGGGAAGTTCGGGATGAAAAATATCCTATGTCACTCAGGGATAGTGTGGCTTTCGAATGGTGAAAGAATTTTTTAATTCGGTGCAGTAGTTTCAGAGCCTATTCGATACAAACAAACAAACAAACAAACAAACAAACAAACAAACAAAAAATCAAACCTTTCCTCTTTATAATATTAGTATAGATGTACTGTTCAGTGAGTGGAAAAACCTTTGCCATGCAGTCTCAGAATTACAGGCTATGTTTTCCTCCTCACTGTACTGATGTCTTCAGTTAGATGAGAGGCCATTGCTCAGCAGTGAGACATAACAGGCAATTAATTTTTTCGTGGCATCAATGTAAGAATGATATTCGAATCATGTACATTGTAAGACATTTTAGCTAGAAGTTACTTATAGTTATTCCTTTAGCATTCAGCTACCTAAAAGAATATATTAAGCTTGTATATTGGCGGCCAATCCATTAAAGATTGTTGTTTTTCTAGGCCAAGCTTAGTATAGAATCGAAGTATAGTTCGTAGCGTGCGTTGAACGTTGATCGCCGATAATTAGCTAATGAAGACAACATTCATTAGATTGAATAGAATCGCTGTATGACTGCGGTTATTGTTAATGTTATTGTTGCTCTATTCATTTTAAACGGACGAATGGAAAACTTGTCTGTTAATTAACGTTTGATATCTAATATATAATATAGTTTGGTTGATATATTGAATTTTAATTACGTATGGATTACTTTAGTAAACGTTGGTTTAAGTTTTTGTTTTTGTGGGAAACTAGCCACGCCCCGCGGTGTTACCCGCGTTGTGTCGGTTCCCGCGGGAATTTCGGGATAAAATGTATCCCATATGTTATTCTGGCGTATAACCTATATTATTGTAAAGTTTCATCCAAATCTATCCAGTAGATTTTTCGTGAAAGAGCAACAAACATGCATCCATACATCCATACATACATCCATCCTCACAAACTTTCGCATTTAAAATATTTGTAGTATAATTGCAAGAAAATATATTAAGTAGGTACAAATTCATAACATTTGTCTATACAGGGATATTGTAGACCGCCATAACCTAAGATAATATATTAAATGCTGATATCTGTTAATAAGTATAATACCTTGTTGATTTGTTCATGATATGATAAACTCACCACGTACCTTCGTACTTTCCAATTTCAATAAAATACATAATCAATAGATAGTATCCATATTTATGGCACAAATACAATTACATTTTATTTATTTAGAAACTACTTTCTAGCAAGAATATTTAAAATTATCGTTCAGTTTTCTGAGCTGAATTGTCTAGATCTTAAATCAAACCACCCCCTTGTTATTTCGTGTCCAATGAAGTATAGTTATAATAAACACTAAATAACGTGTGTAATAGCAGTCTAGACGCAGTTTATATCCAGTCTAGACCCCGGACGTGATTGTCCTACAAGGCTCTGCAGATGTTATAAATATGCAACACCTTGCATTTAACTATTTGTCTTGGTAGAGTATCCATTTATCCTCTTCCAACTGTTCTATCTTTTATTTATTTCTTCTTAAAACTGTCCAAATCTAAACTAATAAACCTGATAATAAGCAAAACCTTCCTCTTGAATCACTCTGTCGGTTGAAGAAATTGGCATGAAAATCCGTTCAGTAGTTTTTGAGTTTAGCTCGAACATAGAGACATAATTATAGAGACATAATTACGATAGAGCTCGAACATAGAGACATAATTATGTAAAGAAACAGTAGTTTACTCGTAATACGCTGGACTTAAGCACCTAACTACAACATATGCGTAGATATGTTCATCCGAAGGGCAACTTCCCTTGCAAAAACCGAAGGTTGTGGAAACAAAAATCGTCCACTATACAGTAATACTACTTGAAGGCATAGTGCTCAAAACTAACTGTAATATAGGCTTTTCAGAAAGCATTAATTATACTGACTTAATCATCTGATTGACGTATCACCTTATATTACAGAGCAAGTGCTGGTCGGGCGTAGAGGCGGGCACCGTGTGTTGTGCCGCGCCCGCCGTGCCGAGTCGCGCTCGCTCTCGCTTGTGCGATGCGGAGCGGTCACCGCCGCCCGCGCCGCTTCCCGCTCCGCCTGTGCTTTGCACCAGACCCTGCTGTCGAGACGCCACGTAAGTATCTTCAAACTTCATTGTATTATTTATTAAAATAATCCTGATATAAATAAGTCTTTCACAAACAAATATGATATAAAACTTAACGTTGGAGTACCAACTTAGCACCTGCTACGTTTGATATTATTGGTAGCGTACTATAGCTCTGATGAAAAGGCACCCTAAAGCCGCTGACATCGAAAAATTTAATTAAGCGGGACATTTTTAATCAGCGGGGCAGTTTTAATCGACAACTACAATTTGTTTCTTTCTAGTAAATTAGTACCAGCTAAGTACCTACATAATATAAAAGTATAAACATAAAAATAAAATACGTCCACAACATTCGCTGGATGCATTCCATCCATGGCATTTACAATCGCGTTTAATTAAAAACAAGCAACACAATACACAGTTTCTTTTCAATAGTCGCGAACAACCGTGCGTCGGCGCTTGCAGGTTAATATTCTTATTATTACCGAGAATTTGGGGTGTTTGCGACCCCCGGCTACCTGACAATGCATTCCCTCGCAGTATAACAACCCTTGGGTTAGTTTCGTCGCGTCGTTTCGCCCCTAACAACGCGCTATGCGTACGCGCAACTCACTAGTGGTATTTTAGAATAATTCGGTTTTAAATGTAGTTTTTAAAGGAGAAATTAGGTTACGTAGTTTAAATGGAAATAGTGGTGTTTATCTATGAAATTGTTAGGAATAAGAGTAGGTTATATAAGTGAGAGTGTAGTGCAAAGTTGTAAATGTTTAGTGAACATGTGAAAATGGATTTGTCTATTCCGAGACTGAAGTTTGAGTTTGAGGAAGATGATTTTGCCGAGTTTGATTTTGAACATGAGTGAGTTCCTTTAATGTTCTAGAATAATGATGATGAACAACAAATAATATCGTAAAAATCTCTGGAAAGAGTTCAGTTTAATTAGTTGACGTTGTTACGAGACTTGCGAAGGTTTTTCTACCGAGACTGTACCTACATAATATGCTTTTAATCGTGAGTTTTTAAAATACATTCCCATAGTAATTTCGGGATAAAAAGTCTCCTTATAATCTACAAAGTTTTTTTAAATCCAAGATTAGAACGTTCAAACAAAAAAACTCAGCTTTATTATATTAAGTATATGTACATTTCCAGAAGTAAATTATTTCAAAACGAATGTTTCACATTCCGTGTAACTGTTTCCGCCATTAAGTTTTAATAATGACAAAAACTCAGGTAACAGGATTTCTTCGTTAATGGTCTTTGAACGTTTTTGCTTGCCCATTTTTGATGGATTATGTTTGTAAAACTGGTTGATGATATAATCTTCCTCTTCAATAGTTATTTCATTTTCTAGCCATTTCAAAATGAAATCATAATAAAAATTTAATAATGTCACTTTTTAATTTGCACCCAAAATTTAAAAGCATCCCTCTTTTTGAGTATGGTTAAATAGTTATTTAAATTGTAAAAGTTAAAAAGTTCAGATGTGATTTTACAAATCGGTTTTGGCTCCCCTATTCGTATTGCGATATAGTTGCACACATCTGCACACCCCTGGGGCGGCTGATTACGCTTATCAGCTTTTTAGGGCTGTTTGAAATATTATTATTTTCTTTACACTACATGCCAAAGAGCTGTTTTTAGTAGCCTATATTATATTCCTTTTGAAAGTGGCTTTAGGATACTATTGTTTTTTCAAATGTAACTGTTTGATGAGAAATCCGTTCAAACAAATAAAAAACAAAACAAATAAACTATTCAGTAAGTAGTAGTATCAAAATTGCCATGTTCAGTATAAAGTACAAGTTAATTGTACCTTTTAAAAATATTAATTAAAACGTACCTTCAGTGAGTACCTTTTGCATAGTGCACTCGGATGCGTTTCCACTGAGGTGGAATTGAGTCTGAGCGAAACTCATTTAACCAATCATAATGCATTGCAAACAGATTTCGTTCATTGAAATGCATGCCATTGGTCAATTGAAGTTCAATAGACACTGCCTTACAGGTTCTTCCCAACTTTTTAAATCCCATACCACCATCAACACTTAAAAAATATTAAAAATTAAACTTTCGGTCCTGTTAGTAATCGTTACACCGAGTCGGAGGTCTTGAGGTGATCTGAAAACTCCAAGGGTTGGCCACTAACCTGATCGAACTTACGTACTTACCATCAATATTAACAACATGTTTCTACCTCCAGGGTCGCAGATAGCAGCGATCAGCGTCGCACCCAAGTCCACAAGACGGCACCGCAGGGCTCAACGACGACGGCGCACAGCAAGCAGCTGGTGGCGGGTGCCAACCACCCGCCCCAGCCGCAAGGTAACCACAAACGTAATGTCAACCAATTATATACTATTGTTACCTCCTTGGTTATCATTAACGCACACTGAAGCGGCGTTTTCACTTGTATTCGGAAACATTCAGAAGATATACTCACTCGTTGTTTAACTGAATGAAAGAGCGAGCAAGCAACACTTGTTCGCTCACTCTTTAATTCAGAGAGCTTATGTTCTGAAATTTTCAGAGTTCTAAGTTAAATCGCAGCTTGACATTTAACACACAAGCAATGTCTTTACTGGTGAAAGAAGCCTCTGTCGAATATTTTCTGTCTATATCTGTCTATGAGTTCTAGAATGTAAGCTAATACTCGTATAGCCGATATCCCAACCGAAAACTAACCCTTCTATAAAATAAAAAGGTCAACCTTGTTTCTCTATAGAAGGAAAGTACTGTTTGGTTAATCGGTCATATCAGTTCACCTTTTCGAACTTTAAAAAATTCATAATTGACGTTTTTAAGCAGCAATTTGCACAAATCTCCAATTTGTAGAAGTCAAAATGCAACTTGTGCAATTTTAATCGCTAATGCTGGGGCCACACTTACGCTCAATGTCAATGCCCATTGAATGCAATAATTTTCAATGCAATATAGTTGGTGGCTACATTTAAACTGTCAATGTCAATGTTCATTTATTGGAAAAATTTGACATTGACAACGGCATTGAATTTACTTCAATTCAGGCAAGATGGACGTCGACAGAGCTCTATATTTCATGAGTGTAAATTTATATTATTTGACTTTATTAAATCATTATCGAATAAAGAGACCATGTTTGCAGAATCTCAAGAAAAGTAATAATTTTGTTGTTACTCCACTCTGTCGCCATAGTACGTATAGACAAAAACGTGCGATTTTGAGGCAAATCCGTCGTAATAATCAAATACGTCCGAACCCGTTGCGCTCTCGACGCACACTGACAATACGTAGTGTGGCCGCTTCATGCATTTAACTCTCGCATTAATCTCTTTGATGTACCGCCACTCGAGCTATCGCATACGCCAAATGGCATTGTCAATGCTATTGTCAAATTATGACGCATAGTCGTGGCTGCACCTACGGTTAATGTCATATTCTATGGCATATGGCATAGGTGTGGCCCCAGCATAATGAACACATTGCGACACAAACATAACACAATCGAAATATAGTTCACTCACTCACACAAATACAGTTCGCACTTGTTCATTCATTCATTTACTGAACACACACATATACACAATAATTCATTCAATAACGTCACTGTTCTATTTTAAATAAAGGGCGAATGCGTTCGAACTAAAAATAGGAACATGCATTTTAAAATCCTATTCAATTTCGTCCCAGATTTTGCGATATGAAATTATAATTGTGACATGTCTCATCTCATGCCAGAATACTATGAATATATTTCACTATAGAATCATGTAAGTCACATGACAGTACAATGCACACATACATACATAACACTAAACAAATCTAAATTAATATTTTGTTAAGTAAGTAAGGGTATGCACCTTTTAACATTGCCTTTTGTGTTGGGTGAAATAAATTTGCCTTATACAGTGTGATAAGAGTGTTTTTGCTGTATAGTGGAAAATTACAAGCTAATAATTTTACTTTTTATGTTATAATATCATGCTTTATGCTTGTTTATGTAAAACAATTACTTGCTTATTTGTTATCAGAATCATGATTATTATAGTATGAACCAACTGTCATAAAGTATACTCTTTTCTTGTTTATTCCAAAATGTGGACCAATGTCGCTAATTTTCCAGTCGAAGATGACTACTCCTGAAGAGGAAAAAGGTTTAGAGATAGAGTTAGAATGAAATAAAATCACTAAACCTTTTTCCTCTTCAGGAGCAATCGTCTTTGCCTGGAAAATTGACGATATTGGTCCACATTTTGGGACAATCGAGAAAAAATAAAATATATACACTTGGTCAGGAAATCATCAAAAGTTATAAAAGTTCAATGATACTATTACTGTTCAAATATGAGTCTGATTTGAGAGCACGAACCTGCATTGGTCAATCGTGAATGACTCCTAATCCTCTTTAATGTAATGATATCATCAGTGAGAGGCATTTGCCCTGTAGTAGAATCTTAAAGGCACTTTACTATACCATATTTTCTTTAAAAAGGGTGCATACCTTTCAGCTTTGGAATTGGATCATTGTATAAAAATTCAACCAAATTAAACAGGAGGTAGCAATGTTTAGCGCCCGGCTTTACTCGTTGTAATACCTGTACTTTGTTTGAAGTTTCATGCACTGTCCTCTTTCGTTAGCACTTAGTTTTAAAATTAGTTTTTGTTTAAAACTTTTAGTACGGCTTGCGTAATAGAGCTTTATATTAAGCACCGAACTTTGTGTCGGAAACTAAAATTTTAAAATTGTTTTAATGTCCACGAAATAAATTATGAAACTGAAAAAAGATTGCATTGCATAATGAACATTTAAAAGCAATGTTATTGTGTGGGTGGAAGGATATCTATTAAGCTCCGTTATACATGCCTTTAGTCTTTTCCAAACTCTAAAATAGCTTCTAATTAGTTGAATGGTTAGTTGGATTAGTTAAATTAGTTGAATATAATGTTTATCCTAAAATCCCATATATACTTTTCTTCTTAGTTTCTGTTTAAGTATTCAACTCCCAAAAAGTAGAATAGTCATGTACAAATTTCATTCCTTTTTTGTCGTTTTAAGTCTAACTAAACTATAGGTGTTTAGTTCAAATGTAAGAATAAAAAAACTGTCTAAGGTCAAACCGATCTTCCTTAGGAGAAATCTTACAGGACATTTTCTTTATTCTTCCATATTGTAAAATATTTTAAACCACAAATTACCTTCCAATAGAAATAATTCATTTGTCATCTAGTTAGTTGACGCCATTAACTGACACTCCATTTGTCATACATCACTACGCCGTCTCATCGACGCCTGTATTACCGTTGTGTGCTCTGACGCAGGCTCCGGCTGCGGTGCCGATGGGGACTACCAGCTGGTGCAGCATGAGGTCCTCTACTCCTCCTCCAATCGGTAAGAACAACACACTTATTTATATATTCAACTGTCTTTATTTCCGGTTACTTTCTACGGATAGTAGCCGTTACTCAGGTAACGCCACGTCAGAGGCCTTTGGCAGCTCAATAACTCTGATGCCAGGATTAGTCAGGTTGACCACCACTTGATGAAGAAGTTTCTATAATATGGTAGTTTACGACTCTTTGGCCTTGAAAACACTTAAGTGTTGAAAATGTTTCGGACTTGGAATTTGTACTTTTTGGACTTGGAAGGTCCAAGAAAGTCTATATAGAGATTGAAGTTGAAACACAGCACCAAATAAGAAGACCTTCTTGATAATATGAGCAGTGCTTTTATGTAATTCTATTAATCCTTTGACTATGCGATTATACGTTACTAGCGAAAAGCCACCGGGGGCTTGTTGGCAATTAATGGGTTAAATCTATTAGATGCTTCTATTACATGTATACTAGTTGATTGCTTTTGTCTCTCGTATTCGCGAACATACCAAAAGTCCAGGCTCTCTACCCAACATCTCTAAACTAGATATTCTAACTATAGCATCATAATGTTATATGTTCTTGTGCAGGTATGAGGTGTTGGAGTTCCTCGGTCGGGGCACGTTCGGGCAGGTGGTCAAGTGTTGGAAGAAGGGCACCAACGAGATAGTCGCCATCAAGATCCTCAAGAACCACCCCAGCTATGCGCGCCAGGGCCAGATTGAGGTAACACATACATAACATTCGCTAATACATATACACTTAAATAGGAGGGTAAACCTAAACACATAGCACATACAATGTTATACGCAAATAGGAGCACGCACAACATATGCAGTATTAAAGTACAAAAGCCTATAGTGATTCCTTCTAACTTCAAGAGGGAGCTATCATATGCTAAAATGGTTTTTCAAAGCCCACTGATGTTCCAGAGATTCGAACAAAAGATATAAAACTCTCGTTATTTCCCTCATCATCATCATCATGTTATTTCCCTGACACACGCTAATGACATACCAGTTTCTAGAAATACAGTTAAACTACAAAGGGCGTCTAGAGAATTTAAATTATTAAACTTTATTTACGATCAAATATTGACTTAAATATCAAAGATTTATTCTGCTTTTTATAGAAGCTCAATGCTACTATGACTAGTAAAAGCATGTCAAAACTCAGCATGACATTTCTCTTTATGCTGTGACCATTCAATACGACAACATCATCAAAGTGGTCACTCACGTGGGTAGAAGTCGTGGGAACTCACCGCGTCTAAGTGGTATCCCAATGCATTCACGCAGACTGCATCTTATTATAAACAGATAAAATTTTACGTTGAACAAATGTTTGATCGCGTGCCAAAAAGATTATTTGAAATGCTTCCCTTTGACTATTTTTAGTGTATCTCTATCGCACGGGGCACGTTAACGTTATTATTAGTTCAAAACTCAACAAACGGAATACGATACTTGTTTTTCGTAAAACTCGGAGGAGTTTTTGAGAGGCGTTCCGACAGATCTATTTGTTTTTTCAGTAGTTTTATATAATTTGGTTGGTTCACCTTAAGCTGATTTCACAAGGAGTTGTACAATGTTTTTCTTTTTAACTGTCAATTTAACACAAAAGTATAATTAACTAAAGAATATAAATTTTTGGAAGGTGATGAGTGAGTCTTTTGCCTAGGAGTGGGACATTATAGTTTTCTTTAAAAAACAAGTACAATGAATGTTTCTCTTATCTCTGGTATGCCTAGATTAGATATATAGGTATTATTAAAACATAATTACTACATACCATAGTCTGATTGTATCCCTTTTACCATGAATCAACATCATATAACTTGACCAAAGTTAAAACAATATTCCACTTAATTCCCAAACCCCTAACATGTCCAAAGCCACTTAAGTCTAGATCCACAAAAACACCACATATTTGTCTAGCACTACCTAACGGTACATACAGTTGGTGGAAAAGCGCCCTTAGTTTGGCACCGACCCAGGCGCCGTGTTTGTGTTTACTCACCGATTGGCTCGCCCGGATTCAACGGTACACGGTACAAAGTGCCCGCAATTGGTACATGGTAGAAAGTACCCACAATGATCACTTTATTTACTATGACCTCTGTTTGTCTTTTGTTTGGTCAATCAATACTTTGAAGACTGGTTAAGTCAAAGTGTAGAATTCCTCAATTGATTCTTATTGCTCTCAGTATCTTATATTATCTTCCAGTAAAAAAAGTAAAGTATTAGCCTGTAATGTCCCACTGCTGGGCAAAGGCCCCTCATCTCACTGAAGATATCAGTACAGTGAGGACGATTAGGCATAATCACCACGCTTGCAAATCTTCCAGTAAAGTATTTTTAATTCACACGTGGTCTTTAAAGAAATCGGTCCGCTCAATCGATTAAAAAATCTTCTAAGGAATTAGACAATAAAGGAATTTCGACCCAATATCTTAAAATATATATCTTAAACAAAAAAGTATATATGTTTTTCTCAAATAAAATCTTATCTTAACAGGATTGATTCACCTAACACAGTGTAGGACGATTCCTACCTGCCCAATGCTTTTTTGTAATCTGCACACAGGTGCGTTTCAGCTGTTGTTACTACGGATGTAAAACATTTGCAACCGTGCAAAAAAAGTCACGTAGTTTCACAGGAAAATGCACCTTATACCAATGGAATAGGATTATTATATGTTATTCATTAGAATAACATAGTGTATCTAAAGTATAAATGAGAGCAAGTAGCTCAAAGAGTAATGGATTACGTTTCACAGAATTTCGTTTCGAGATGCAAGGTTATTTTAATATAAATTTACTGAGAAAAATGTTAATGATTTATTAAATGTGAACTTTCAAATGAGTCGCAGTAAATTATTTATTTTAAGCTATGGTCTATCAATCTACCTACCTAATTATAAAATGTAGAACAGGCGACTGAATGAGTTCATTCATAGAATACCCTCAGGGGGTGTCTTAATATCAATAGGATAAGAGAAACATAGACACATACGTACACACATAGGTACACAACATTTAAAAGTTATAACAAAAAAAAACTTTAATTATTTTCAAAATAATCTTCAATTTATGTTCAAACTATGTACACAGTACATCTAGCCCCTCTTCCATTCCAGGTGTCAATCCTCTCCCGGCTCTCCCAGGAGTCAGCGGACGAGTTCAACTTCGTCCGCGCGTACGAGTGCTTCCAGCACCGCTCGCACACCTGCCTCGTGTTCGAGATGCTGGAGCAGAACCTGTACGACTTCCTCAAACAGAACAAGTTCTCGCCGCTGCCGCTCAAGTACATCAGGCCCATACTGCAGCAAGTGTTGACTGCTTTGTTGAAACTTAAAGTTAGTATTACACTTTGTTACTGGTGGCTTCTATCATCCCATTGTTGGGCAAAGGCCTCTCCCTATTCCCGACACTATTCTGAAAGTTATATGTATAAAAATTATCTTAACTAATATGGCCGATTTGTTCTTACAAATAAATCCCATTTTTAGAAACAAAGGTTTAATAATGGGATATTTTAGGGTGTTTACATATCATACCATTATGGCGGTGCAGCAGTGGTGCAATTTGTACGGAGTCTCGACGCTGCCACTGTGATGTCGTATGTTAAACTTCATACAAATTCAGGGAATGGAATCTTTAAATATTTTTTCTCTACGGAATAAATTATCTTTTGTTGGAAATCTTTATTCGTTTTGATATTAGTTTTCTAGGTAGAAACATATAGTAGGTTCGCCATATAAATTGACCATATAAAAACTACTGCTTTCTCAATACAGCACCAGCTGCATACTCAAGAACTTCATCTAGATATAATCTTCAATTCCCTCCAACTCTCCTAATAAAACATCTCATTATTCCAGCAACTAGGGTTGATCCACGCCGATTTGAAGCCTGAGAACATAATGCTGGTGGAGCCGGCGCGGCAGCCCTACCGCGTGAAGGTGATCGACTTCGGCAGCGCCTCGCACGTCAGCAAGGCCGTCTGCAACACTTACCTGCAGAGCAGATACTACAGGTACACACTGGCACATTCACACTGAGTTTTATATGAGCGGAGCGGATCTCCATCACTTGTCATTGATCTATTAAGCTGCGCTCCGCTTAGTTCCGGCATAGTGGAAATGATATTATGATAGTCCCCCTGCGTATGTCCTGAATAAAGGATTAATGATTTCTTTCTAAATAAAAAATCTATTCAAGTCGAGTAGTTTCTTTGCATTTATTGACACAGGATTGGTTACAGTGATCCAAAATAATGCATTGTCCTAGATTTGACTTTACCCGTACCAAAATATATACCTGTTCTAAATCTATCCCCCTATTCAACTCATTCGATTACTTATGTATAAACTATTATATATACTTGTTTCAAAGACATGTCCCTAACTTGAGCTTGTATATTCCAGAGCACCGGAGATAATCCTGGGCCTGGCGTTCTGCGAGGCGATCGACATGTGGTCGCTGGGCTGCGTGGTGGCCGAGCTGTTCCTGGGCTGGCCGCTGTACCCTGGCTCCTCGGAGTACGACCAGATCCGGTACATCAGCCAGACGCAGGGGCTGCCCACCGAGCACATGCTCAACAGGTGCGTACGCGACACATGTTTCATAACTTAAAAGTTTTGGACACTGAGGTTTAAGAGTCTTCTTAGAGGCCATAGACACTAGAGGCCAACAACTCTGTAAAGGCCAAAAGCACTACTTCAGAGGTCAAAGACATTACTGAAGAAGCCAAAGTCACTACTATAGAGGCTAAAGCCAATACTATAGAGGCCAAAGCCATCCCCAATGAAGAAGCAACAACCATAATTACTGCAGAGGCCAAAACCATAACTTCTGTAGAGGCCTACTTCATAGGCCTTCACATAAAATAGAAAAGTAATAACACATTATTGTTTACCTTTCTAGCGCCAGTAAAACGGCCAAGTTCTTCTACCGCGACGTGGACAGCACGTATCCGTTCTGGCGGCTGAAGACGCCCGAGGAACACGAGCTCGAAACCGGCATCAAGAGCAAGGAGGCGCGCAAATATATATTCAACTGTCTAGACGATATCGGACAAGTCAGTACTCGCTTTTAATACATTCTATAGACACTACATTGCACATAACACATCTATCTATCCTATGATATGAAATAGTATAAGTATTTATTTTACACCATAAGATAGCTGATAACTTGACAACGTAGCGACCTGTTTTCGTGATATTTAGATTAGTCTCAGTCCGAAAAATAGAATAAAATACGTTCAAAAGAGCCTCTTTTGGGCCAAAACTGAATAAAAATATTTCAAACCTCGGGGCACAGCTAGTTAGGAAATATTATGTAGATTGTTAGGATGCGGAGAAATAGTTATGTATTTCTATAAAACTTTCTTTCCTTATATATTATATACATATCATTATCATTTTAAACATATTGAATATGTGCAGTGCCAATTATGTAATAAAAATGTAGTAACAAAAATATGTGTTTGTTTTTCAGGTAAATGTTCCAACGGATCTTGAAGGAGGCCAACTGTTGGCTGAGAAAGCGGACAGAAGGGAATTCATTGATTTACTCAAGCGAATGCTTACTATGGACCAGGTAAATTATCATTCAGTCATTCGGTTATTGTTTCTGAACATAAATTGTAATAATAATATATAATAAAATAGTGTTTTTTATTCAGTTGGAATTATTAATTATAAATATTTTTTCCACCCCATAATGTACTTCGGCGGTAAGATGAGAGGCCTTTGCCCAGTTGTGGATTTAGGTGGATTGTACTTTGAATGTGAACGAATGTGTGTGTGCGCAGGAGCGGCGCATCACCCCGGGCGAGGCGCTGAACCACCCGTTCGTGACGCTGGCGCACCTGGTGGACTACGCGCACTGCAACAACGTCAAGGCCTCCGTGCAGATGATGGAGGTATTATTCACCTTGCCTTATTTTTGACTCCAAAATCACGACGTAGTAAGCCGCACATACACGTCTTTAACTGTTATGGACAAAATCAGTTAGACACTTTAATCAAGATTCTCCGTTCGATTCTCTGTAATCAAGAACTGGGCCAAATAAGCCGAATTATACTTGGAACAGTTTTTATTTTGTATTATGTTCAAGTCTCATATTTTTATACAGTTTTGCCCCTATTTTATTCATGGGAAAAATATTGCATTCATACTTCGTCAGTGCTCCCGGGGCCTAATTCTTATTATGGTGATCATTGGGACTTCGGTACCCAGTAAAATTTATTCTGTTTTCCTGCTTCTTCAGTCACACCGACAGCTCGATGGCGAGCAAGTCTCGGAGGGGGAGAAGGTGATATGGGATTAGTCATCCCTTTCAGGCAGAAAAAGAAAAAGATTAGATTAGACATGAAAGTTGACCTAATCCTCGTTTCCCCAGGTTTGCCGTCGTTCGGGCGCGGGTTCCGGCTCGGTGGGCGGCGTGGGCGGCGTGGTGGGCGGCGTGGTGGGCGGCGACTACGTGGGCGGGGTGGTGGGCGGCGCCGCGCCCCCGCACCACCTCGCGCTCACCATCAACCAGCAGCGCCTGCGCGCCGCGCCGTACGACAACCTGGTACGGGGACATACAACAATCATCCACACGCTTTACATACATACACACTAACCATTTACGGGTTGGCCACTAAACTACTGGAATTTATTTTTATTACATAAGCATCGCGATCTTAATTAATCCATGGTCTAATGAACCTAAATAAAGAAGTATGGTCAAATTTCGACTATTATGGTACTTTTTAGAAAACCTAGTACACCGTCTGAAGATTTATCCATTACAAAAAAACTGTGGTATGTATATACAATTCCTCACATATCTTTCTTCAATATTAGTATCCAAAATATCTAACAACTACGTCCAATTAACTAGAAACATTTAGTTTTAAAATAAATATTGGCTACAAAATTGGTCAAACATATTTGGCCCTACTTAAACTGACCCAATGAATACATTATTTATTTAGTCTTTATTTCACGATTAATTCCTGTCTCCCGTTTTAAAGATATTTGACTAATGAGATACTACCATATATGAATGGTGGATGTTGTATGGTTCCGTACACCGTGTCTAATCACAATGATGTCGTGCAGTACCAGCTGTACGGCGGCGGGCGCGTGGCGGTGGGCGGCGCGCGGCAGTACGCCACGCGCGCCGCGGAGCCGTTCCCGCACCAGTTCGTCTCCTCCATACTCTGCCAGCCCGCCTACCAGGTGAACTATCTGCACATTATCATTTACCATTTTGTTTAATGCAATGGGAAACATTGTGTAAATCTTTTATTAAACAAAAGAAAATCGGTTTACAAAAACACTATAAACGCCCAAACTGAGAGTTCTCACTTCTATAGACTTGATTTTGGACCTACACTTGCCTGTATTACGCGCCCTGGGCAACACTGAAAGTGATTTCACGTGTAAATGATTTGCGTTAGGTGCAACAGCTGGCGGCGGCAGCGGCAGCCGCAGCCGCCGCGCACCACCAGCACGGCGTGGGCGAGGTGGGCGGCGTGGGCGTGGGCGTGGGCGGCGTGGGCGTGGCCGACTGGCGCGCGCCGCTGCTGCTCGAGCCCGACCACGAGCCCTGGGACTACCACCACCACCATCCGCCGGTTAAAAGGTAAACTATATTTGATAGACGATTGTAGGAGGCTTTACTATTGCCAACTATGGTGTGTACCCCATTACCTACCGTACATATTGAGCTTATAATAAGCCGTATCTAAACTACTTTTATACGAGTGTTATTAACGATGTATTTAAAAGTGTCCCGAAGGTATCGCCAGGAAGGTGGCCTAGAGGGGCAGTGGGGGTAAAGTACATAGGTACCATGAAAAATATAATGTATAGGTCAATTCAGGAGGCTCTGAGAACTCCCACCGCCATTGTTCTTGGGACATTCAGAACGGCATTTCTATTGTATTTAACGAATTTCCTTCGCGATCGACTTTGATGGCATGGTCCGAGAGAAGTGAAATTCAAAATTTTCCCTGCCTTGGAATAATCCAGTCGATTGTACGCAAAATGCGTCATCTATAGCATCGTTAGATGTATCAAATACATACAAAACTGGCAACCCACTACAAAAACTATGTATAAGGTATAAAGGTATGTACTAAATAGCGGGGCTTGTCAACAGATCGACAAAGCAACAAGCGACGGCTGTGCCTCATTACCAACCGCACCACCAAACACATCAATACAGGTTGATATATAATAATATAATATATTTATAAAACACATTTGACATATAACATACAGACACCCCGTAGCAACTTTGAATAAAAAGTAAGATTTTATTTTCTGACCTTAGTTACTTTATTTTATGGGATAGCTTTTGACATTATTCCTCTCAATCATTTCTATATAGTATTTTCTGTTGTAGCAATTTTCTAAATGGAATGTTAGATATAGTTACTGTAGAGATAACTACATACTCGTTTTACTAAAATAAATGTTTGCTATTGCGTGCGTATGAAATATATTTTGTTAACTTGCGTACTAAAATTGGCGGGTCAACTTTGGAGTATACGTAGAGTACAAATGTTGCTTGGCCTATAACCGTAGGAATATTTTGTTATCTGAAGTAATTATTGTCATTAAATTGTTATGCAATACTTATCATTCAATGTCATTATATTGAGTTAACGTTTAATTATTACTACATATTTTTATTTGTTGTAAGTTTCATGACGGTAATTATTACACTATAATAATTTTTTGACGTTATTCTTCTAACTATAACTATTCATTGAAACGAACCGTACATCAATGACATTATTTGTTTGTTAAAACGGGAAACGTATTGAACGCTCAGCAGTAACCGTCGTACGTAAGTTCCCGTTCTAACAAATAATAATGTTATAATTGATCAATTCATTACCTATATATCATTATCATTAACATTATTATCATGTTTTCAGTATGGCAAGCAACAGCGGTAAGAAAGAGCCGACGCAGCTGTCGCCTGTGAAGAAACGAGTCAAGGAGGGCACGCCGCCGTCCCGCCACCGGCATCACCACAACGAGCATACGTGAGTCGATCATATATGCTTTAACTTACTGTTCTTTGTAGTTTTACTTTATACTAATAAACGCTCTGTAACTAAAACACTAGTATAATGTGTTTTGTCTCTTTTGCTCTTCGGAAAATTGCGTTTGTCAGAAAGTGACAAACCATTTGATAGCTAAAATGTTCTTATTATTATGGCCATATAGCCATATTATGTATGCTCAATAGTTTTTATAGCTAAATTGTTTGTTAAATTTGTCCTGGAGTAATAATAATAATATTTTTTCTGGCCGATTGACTAAAGATGTGCTCTGTTGTTGTTGAACCTAGTTTCAATTATAAATGACACCTCAGTCTTCTGTGACCACGGTTCCTGTAAAGGGTCTTCCCTTCAGATAAAAATGTAAAATAAAAGCGAAGTGTATCCGTAAACGTAGTTCCAATTAAAAATGAGTAACGTTCGCTTAAACTTAAACCAGTAAACATGTATATTTGTATTGCAGGGCGGCGCGCGGCGCGGCTGGCGGCGGCGCGGCGGCGGCGGCGGGCGGGTTCGCGCACACCATCACCATCCGCGACACGCCGTCGCCCGCCGTCTCCGTCATCACCATCTCCGACTCCGACTCGGACGCCGACCAGCCGCGGGCGCCGCGGGCCCCGGACCACGCCGCTAGAGGTAACACCTTGTTTGTCACCTCGACAAGCCCGGTGGCACAGTAACAGTGAGAGCGCTTACTGTGTCTGGGTTGCGGGTTGATTACCGCCCGGAAATAACAATATGTGAAGACATAGTTGTTGGAAAAATAAACTACCCGTGCCTGCGTTGAACCCAATCCTGTGGGAATTTTGACATGAATAGTAGTCACAAACCTTCCTCTTGAATCACTCTATATGTTGGTGAAAACTGCATCCGTTCTGTAGATGATTTAACTGATACAAAGATCAAGAAAGCGATGTGTCCAGAAATGTCCAGGGCACTGTATTCAGTGCTCATAATAATAATCCTTTTCTATTATGCCACTAAAGCGATGTATACTTTATTACAGTACTACAACTAATTGAATTCTCGTTATTTGTGCAGGCGGCAGTAACTGCGCGGGCGGCGGAGTGATCTGCTCGGCGCCGCGGTCTCCGCGCGACGACAAGCACGTGAAGCACGAGCCGCACCACCAGCCCTGCCACCACCACCACGCGGTCAGTACTACATACTTACCTAATTTTATATTTTTTAACACTAACAACTATTATACTGTTACCGTTAGCTGGTATCATCCCACTGTTGGGCAAAGGCCTCCTTCCATTCCTGCCATTATTTCTGATTTGAAGCCACTACTTACTGCTTCCTCTTGTCTTCTTGTCATCTCACTACAGTCAGGCAATCACAACGAATGTTTAGAAGGCGACAAGATATGATATAATTACTGTGAGTTAATTGATAGAATTTTTAAAATTCGAGTTTTTCGTCAAAGTGTTACCAATCATCTCACAGGGTCTATCATATTCTGTCTTGTCACCGTTTCTGACATTCGCTGCGCTTGCCGAAATTATATCAGATCAGTCTAGTAAATACATCACATTATTCTATTCTATAGTCAGTCCACGTTTTCACAATATCTCAACCTTTACATTTCTCTTGCAGAATCAACAACAGCAGCAACAACAACAACAACAACATCAACAGTCACAGCCGCAACTGCAACAACAACAGCAGCCTCAACAAGCCGCGCCGCAACAAGCCGCGCCGCAAGCGCCACCACAGCAGCAGCAGCCGGCGGCGGCGGCGGCGGCGGCGCGGTCGCAGCAGACGCCGCAGTCGCAGAAGAAGCGCCTGCTCGCGCTCGCGCACCAGGAGGCGCAGGCCAAGAGGGAGCCGCACCACGCCGCCAACGAACATCACCACCACTTCAACGCCGTGAGTTCACATTATTTGCTGTATTGATGTAATTGTAAATATCTGTTGTAGATGTAAATGTCTTCATAACGACTGAAGTACTTGTCACAAAGCTCATGGGTTCAATTTACAAATGTTCCTAATTCAATGTCTTGGCGCAAAGTCTCGACAAAGGGATACTGACAATTTGAAAATTTACAGCATATTCACCTTTACGGTAAATTATTCGAATAGCTCATATTTTTCCAAGAATAAGAATTGTGCATAAATTTTTATGTGCAAACTATAGAACTATTAATATATGATTAATAAATGATGTTGTTGCAGAACGGATCGACGGTACGTCCCGCGAACGACTACCAATGTAACCAATACGTGCCCGCGCAACACAAGAGGGATAGTGTAAGTGTTCAATTTTGTTATTCATTATCCAAATAAATACCTAATTACGTTAATAAATTTTTAACGACGCCTGAAAAAGAACGAAATTTACAGAATATTTCGTGAACATGTAGTTTTACATGCCTTTAACTAATATGATTTGGTTGACAAAATATTTAAGTAAAATGTATTTGTTTCATTAAGGAGTTTGAAATCCAATTCAGTAACAAACTACTTTAGGGACTCAATGTCTCCATTTAATTCATAGTGATTTATTGTATTTGTTATGGTTACAGAGTGGCGGTTGTCGCGAATACCTGGGTGCAGGCGTGGGCGTAGGCGTGGGCGTGGGCGTGGGTGGTGTGGGCGTGGGCGTGGGCGCGCCGCCGCAGGCGCACAAGCACGCGTGGCACCACCACGCGCCGCACCACGCACATTACAAGTACGTATACGGACAGGCACCGATACACATTCATACCATTGAGTAGGGTTGCAACACAACTTCGGCGAATTACATCGATAAAATACTATATGCGCCACGTGATTCTGTTTTTACCCCATCGCTATACCTTTCGCCTACAGAAAGAATTGTCTGCTTGGAAAATTGGTCATATTAATTTATATTTCACTCGGGACAGATGAAGAATTTAGAATAAGGAATGAATTGTACCGGGCAGCGTATTATGAATGCTTTGTACACAAATAATGCCTGCAACAAGCACACCTTTCCCTCTTACATTGATGGCTGAATCGAGCTATAATTATCTCAGTTGTTTATAAAGCATACAGCTTCGTACAGACTGTAAGAGACTGCATTAAACTTCAATCCATTCTAAAGCTCATATAATTCCAGGACCAGTAGCGGCGGAGTGCTGTCTCCGGCGAGCGGCGTGTCTCCGGGCAGCTATCTGCCGCCACCTTTATACGTGCCCACCTACCACTATCATACGTGAGTACTACAGATATTTATAGTCGTACTAGCAGCGCCCCGCGGCTTTGCCCGCGTTGATATGCACATACGTCACTTGAAGAACCTTCCTGCCAAATTGCATGTTTCTAGGTGTAGCGGTTGAGGCTGTGCATTGATTATGAGTCAGTCAGGACTTTACATTTTATATAAAGATTAATGTTGCAAGTTAGGTTCATACGGGTTATTGGTCAAAACCTATTGTGTGAACTGGGGTTTATAACGTATTATAAAAACGACTAATGCCTACCTACCTACCTAAAGTTAGGTTCAGTAGGGTAAATAAAAAAAGGTTAATTTTGAACAATTTAATTACAAGATAAATTTACATTTAAACATACGTTAAGCGAATGAGAAACTACTTTTAAAGAAAGAACTCAGGGTCGTGAACTAAAGGCACAGGCAGTCTCCCAGAGAATGAAAAAGGGAGACTTAGCTTTTTAGGTTATACGCGGAAGGCGTGGTGTGGTGGCTCGCTGGCGATCCGTCGTCGCTGCGCCCAGCAGTGGGAGTCCGGCTTGGGCCAACAAGGTTAACTGCACATGCGGTTATACCGATGACCCCAAACAGGAACTCTCCTTTGGCGCAGCCCGCCGGAAGAACCCAGTTTCCACCAATGGCTCGTGCAGCGAGTAAAAAAGAGACGAGCGAGTAAAAAAAAAACGGAATGATATGCGTTTTCCATAAATATAGTTTATTGCTTCAACCAACTACTTCATTAGCAATCAATAACAAACTGACATTACAAGTGTGTTGCCAACTTTATTTTTCCCAACCCACCAGATGGGGCAGTGTGAACCACTAGAAACCACTAAAACTTAGCGGCCTCTCAATCCACCAGAATTCCACTAGATAATCCAAACCTAATACTCAGTGTAGCCAGAACGTGGGGTTTTTTTACCCCTCTTTAGCACCGCGTGCGTTAGAGAGAAGTAGACAAAGACATGCTGGAGAGTAGTGGAGAGGGAGTAAAAATATACCATGATCTGGTTGCACTGCTATGACTACCTGAAGTTATTTTAAAAATAAAACAACCACAATGATTATTAGTATCATATATTAATTAATTAAAAAACAATGAGGTAGAAATATGTACCTTATTCTAGGTACGTACAGGTAAAATCACGAGCAATAACATTTACATAATCTGTTTACCTATTTAGTAAAGATCCGACCAGATAAAGCAGAAGCGGATTCGTCGGATGATTTCTTTATTAAATGAATTTACCTCTACTAATGTATTAAACTAAATATCATCATCCGACGAATCCGCTTCTGCTTGCTCTGGTAAGGTGTATATTTCCTTACTCCCGATTTTATTAATAACAGAATTTGGTAATTCGTATGTATTACAACACTGGCCTGCAACGTTTAGGCCAGCCCGAATCGTAAGTATTGAAGAGAGAAGTTCAAATTTCATGCGGTTTCTTGTCTTCGTCTTTACGACGTTCATTGTACTAAACAACCGCTCCACATCTGCATTGGAGTGCGGTAATACTAAAATTGATATTGCAAATCTAGCTAATTTTTGAAATCTGTGTTCACCTGCAGCATCTACGAAATTAAGGACCTCGTACCAAAACTCTTTTGTAATGCTGGTATTTTTCCAACTTAACAAGTGAATTTGACGCCATTGCTCGTCAATTGTTGCGATTTCCTCGGGTGTTTTAGCAAAATGCATCAATAATTCCATGATAGGTTGCTTATTGTGCGATAGTGCATTATCAACAGATATTGCTTGGATATTTTTCATAAGTTTTATGTTTTCGGGCAATCTGTTTCTCAATTCTTTAATCAAAGATACAATGAACTGGATGCATCTATTGCGGATTTCTTCTTCCTGGTCACGCGGTAGGCCTTTGTCTTGCATTGTTTTAACCTTTTGAGCGCCAAGTAATAAAACCCAAATCATGCCCTCCACGCCAGCCCCAAAAATCAGAGATAAATACCTAAAAAAATATAAGGATGGGAATAGCATGTCGAAAACGTGTTTTTCCGGTTAAATAATGATTAAATAAAGTGCGTAAATGTATACAAACATATTGTTATTGAAGTTTTTTTTAAACCACACACTAGTAATTTAGTAATTTTACCAAAGCTCGTAATTTTAGCAAATACTAATACATCAAAGTCGCTTGAAGATAAGTAATCAAATAAAAATATCATAGTAACTTTACCCCAGCACTAGTCAATAGATGTTGTCGGCCCCAGCCGACATTGGCGTGGTCAGTCGGTGAATTCATTATGTGCACGCTATTTATTAGAGATGGGACGCGCGCGTTTAGATTATAATTTACATTTATCGAGTAATACCTACCTTTTATTTTAGCATTATTTATTATATTGAATAAAATTACTTATTTTATTTACAATGATATGTTTTAACGCGATGGTCCTATTCTAAGGAGTTCTTTAGTAAAAGCCGTTATTCCCAAAAATGTATCATAAATCTTTTGTTTTTGTTACTTCTTTGTTCCCAACTTTTCATGGAATATACGAGTGCAATAGTAAATCATAAAACTGTACAACACGTGCTGTCGTAAAAAAACGATATTTTTAAATGTATTATAATATTATATTTTAACACCGTGGGAAAGACATAACATAATATTTGTTTGCCAAAAGGCGGGTACATCAAAGTAGATAGGTACCCACATATTGTATTCATTTCGTAGAGGGCAAATAGGTATTCATTATGTTTAATGACAAAAGTAAAATGTGTAATAAACGACTTACATAATTAATAACTCTGATAAATAAGGATGAGTAACACCCATTCCATTATTGAAAAATAAATGCTTAATTTACCCTTCTCTATACACACTAAAACAAAATCATTCGATCAAGTTGACTGAAACAGAAGAGAGACGAGTAGAATAATGGAGACGCAAAAAAATTCAGAAAAGAAAACTAAGAGGTAAGTCACTTAAGTGGATTATGTAATTCACTTAGAGCACGATAACAAACTTATCACAAACGAACAACGGACAGCACTAGATGTGTAACTCGTACGCAGATGACGTCAGAGTGCGTCGTCTAATGCCGACCGTGGCGTAGAGGACAGTCATAAAAGATAATAGAATAAGGATGGGCACACGGCACAGTAGATTGTATCGATTGTATGGAGGGGTGGTAAAAAAGTTTAATAATTTTTCACTCAGGGGGCACCGATAATGTTATTTATTGTATCAGAAATATTATATGCTATTTGTGCAATGAAATAATACTAAAATTGTATATTTACTCTCAACATTAGCATACAGGTTGTTTATTATATAAAAAGTTGGCACAACACTAGCGGTCGGCATTTGCCGACAATGGCGCAGGAGGCATGGCCGTTCGCACGTATTTTTTGTCATCTTTTTTGGTATAAAAATCTTCCATACAATTTATTTTTATGGATAGGTTTGAGTTAAAAATAAATTGTTATATCGTTGTGACTTCAATAAATAAGATATGATAAACAAATACTCTTTTATTAAGCAAATATAAGGTTAAATAATAATAACAATTCTTGTCGGCTATAGCCGACATTGGCGTGGAGGGCTCGGAGTTGTATGTCGGCTATAGCCGACATTGGCGCTCAAAAGGTTAAGGAAAGTTTCAAATCTGTACCCCAAATAGCAATTCTTGTCAATAAAGTCCTCTATATTTTGTGTAAAAATATTTATGTTCTGGGCAGGCAATTTTATTTTGTCTACAAGTGTATTAATGAAATTAGTGAGTTCGCTAAATAGTTTTGAATGATCTGCGTCTTTGGATTCAAATAATTTATTAACCCTGTTAACATTTGTCAGAATTGGATATAAAAAAGAAATGTACGCATAATTCCTGTCATCAGAGTACATTGCATGTAGCAGTTCCGCTGTGTAACATCTTTCATTTACCTTTGCCAAATTAAAATGTGTTTTCAATTCTAACCACTGTGTGAATATGCGTGCAACTGCGGACTCTACAGAAAGCCATCTAGTTTGGCAGGATTGTACAATTTTTAAAGGGTCATGACCATCGTTTATAAGTTTGTATAGTTCTTTGTAGGCAGCTTGCCTCGATGAAGAACGGCTGAACCAATCATAAGTTTCTTTAATAATAAATTCGAGATTCCTGGGTAAGAACTGTTTTGTTGCTGCAGAAACAGCCAACTGCAAGGAATGGCAGACGCAACGCACCAAAACTAAACTCGGCAGTTCTCTTTTTAATTTGGCATGTACACCGTTATTAACTCCGACCATGACTGCAGCATTATCAGTTCCAATACCCATTAAATTTTGTAAAGGTATATCGAACCGAGTGAGTGACGCTTTTATGGCGGCAACAATCCCGTCTGCATCACACTCGTAGAGCATTGGAATATCTAAATACGTAGATATAATTTTTTTGTGAGTGCAGCTGTAATAAATTATAATTATTCCCAAATATTTATGAACGGCAATATCGGTTGATTCATCAAGTAATAAACTATAAGGCTGATCTTTCAAATCGTCTTTTAAATTTTGTGAGAAATGGGGTGCTAAAACATTTTTAATAATTTGGGTACATTTTGTCCTGTGTAAGTGAATTTTATCATCCTGATTGTGCATGTGATTAATAACCTCTCCCATATGATCCACTACACGAATGCTGGTATGTGCTGCTGTAAATAATGCTAGTCTGGCTTCTTCTCTCTTTTTTCCCATGTTATTTACTGTAAAAGGAATTTTTGGCTGCTTTGCTACAATCTGTAAAAGATAGAGAACCAAAGTAAATATAAAAGTAAAGAAAAATAATAATCTATGATACTTATATCATGTTTGTTTCGTAATTTTCTGTTTTACAAATTGCTTGCAACACTGAGAGCGTCATCTGTTGACAGATTGATATCTGACAGATGTTTATTTTAGATAGATTTGAGTTTGACATACACAACAATCTGTCATCAGATAGCAACAGAAACAGATAATAAATAGTACAGATAAAAGCATTGCAAAGGAAGATATAATTACCTTCATGATCGCGACTTTAACTGCTTATATATATTTGTACGGTCTGAGGCCTTTATTAGAATAGAATTTTGTCAAATAAACTGATCAATGAAACATCCATGCAATATTTGAATTTCCCGCCAAAAATCCAAAGTATGAGAATCTTTGTTAATTTGAGTTTAAAAGGTTTATTTTGATTACTTTAAGTACATACATTTCAGCAATATGACAAGCTTTTTGAATTCGATTAAATTGATGTATGCATGCCGTACCGTATGGGGCGCGAGATCTTTTCATTGTTCTTTAATATACGGGAAGATGACCTGGCTTAATAAAATCCTCGTATTCAAATAATTTAAAGCAGGAATCGCAATAGATTTACGTACTCACCTTTGAATGTTGTATGTGCTTTTTAGATAGTCCATGATGCTTCAAATCTCCATAATGATTCCTTAATAATGTACCACAAAATTTGCACTTAGCTACAGGACCGCCAGTGCTTTCGACTACTTGCAACCAATCCTTTAAACCTGGGTCACGTAACCAACAATCTCGAAACTTTTGGATGTACTGTGGCTTGGGCATTTTAAATAGAATTTATTTAAAACTTTATTTCAAAAATATTTTTTCAAAGTTCAAATTCGTTCACTGCGCTGATCTGAAGGAGGAAACTGGAAAGTTTATAATTTTCTTCTTGATTCTTGCTTGAGTGAACATGAACAAATATGAACGTCCTTCTTTCTCGTTCACTTCGTTCTATCGCGGGCCTTGAGCGCGGGGACCGAATCCAGAAATTCCGTAATGAAAAAACCTCACGCTCCCCACTAACGCCATCTAGTGATAAAAAAATAACTATGCAATAGCTTTACCGCGGCAGTCCCCGAGTGCCACACGTCTTTTTTAAAATACCCGACAGATTTGAGTTAGCTGTAGTCTAAATTTTTAAGGATATTTTATTTATTTTATAAACTACCACATTTTATTAATAGCGTTAGTGGTTAAATTCGGAACTAACCACTAACGGGAACAATCGAATCCACTAAAGAAATCCACTAGCCACTAAAACGAATATTTACCCACTAAAGCACATGTCTAAACCACCAGAATTAGTGGAAAATCCACTGAGTTGGCAACACTCAACTGTCAAGTAACTTTGACGTTTTAATAAGTACTGAAACAGATTGTGTTAGTAACTCAATCGACTAAATAATTATCGATTGATCGATCAATGACTGACAAACTAAGAAGAAAACGTCAAAGTCATAGATATATTACTTGTCAGCTGTCAATTGTCAAACATGTTTACAACTTAATAATGTACCTATGTTTTGAAATACAATAGAGAGAGAATTGTTGTGAAATTATTTCACTGAAATATGGTGTTTGTGAGCCAAGGAAGATATAACAGCAATGAAATTGCTAACGGTTTCAATCTTTCATCCAAAGGCTTGGCTTGGTATATTGCTTAACTATTGAAACAACCAGGATTGTCAATTTTAATGATCCATCGTAACAGCGTTTAGTTAGAAATGTCACCATAGGTAGCTTAGCAAGTATCATACTTACTTAGATATACGCATTTTTATATGGTACTATAGTAAGCAATATACTGCGTAATGTGTGTATTCTAACCCTTTTATTTACGTTCTTGGAAGGCGGACAGGCCAGAGTGAGCTCTGACTTAACTCACAACGTGTTAAATATTTGAATGAATGTGTTATAATATGTTTTGGTACCCCCGCAGAGGCGGCGTGGGCGGCGTAGGCGGCGTGGGCGCGGTGGGCGCGGTGGGCGGCGCGGCGGGCCCGCCGCCCGCGCACCCCGGCTCGCGCCTGGGCGGCTACCTGCAGCCCTACTCGCCCACCTACCTGGTGCCGCCGCACCACCACCAGCAGCACCTCTGGTACACCGAGTGACGCGCGCTCCCCGCCGCCGCCCCGCTCTGTTGATATATCGACACCCTCCCCACCAACGTCTTCTGTGTGTCGATGTGTCACGTCTGACTGGACACCCGCCCTACCTTGCTACGATGAAGTCCTGTCTATTAAATGTCAGATCGAGATAATCGAAGGTCTATCAACGGTGGTCAACTGTCGTGAGGCGCTGCTCTGTGTTGTGTGATCGATCAGATCGATATACTTTTATATTATGTTAACGATTCGATCGCACCGTAATCAAGTGGTTTATTATAATCGATAGCGGTGTGATCGAGTCGACGATAATTTAATCTCTAATGTTATAACTGATTACTATCATTATCAACCTATCGTTTAAGTTATATGATCGATCATTGTGTATGTGATCTGATCGAGTTTAATTGAAAAGTGTTGTAACATGATCCGAATATTGTAATCGGATGTTGAATCGAATGTGTAGTGTCGCACTCTGCGTCGCTTATCGATGGATCGATGTGATCTATACGATCGATCGATCGGCAAGCGCGCTAGAGTGCTCGAAGGGAACCGACCCGTTTTGTTTGCTCACCCAGCGATTTTTTATTAAAACTATGTCTGGAGTGCGCTCGCGTCTTAACAGTTCCTTTAACAAATGTAACATCGGATTGACGTTATTCGATGTCTAAATATTATATAGAATTCTATATGTTGTACAAAATGATGTGTTTAAATAACGCAGTGGAAACTATTTGTGTTTCCCCGTTGTGCACATGGAAAAGAAAATCATATGATTGATTAATTTATTCACGCGCTACGTTGACGGACGTAGCGGGGTCTTGTTTGATGTACATCTTGTAATGTTTATAGTTTCGTGTCTATATAGAGTATATGAATATGCTTTAGATTAGTGACAAAACATTTCACTGTATAGTATATTATGGATTGTAAATTTCGCGATTTTTTTTATTATAATATTTTTGCTGCAAAAGAATGAAGGTGAATAGGATTGCATTTACTAATATTTTATCTTAGAAAATTAGAGTTGGTACCAAATGTTTATAATGTGGATTTTATTAGTAGTGATTATACTAAAATTAGTTTGTCGTGATATATTGAAGTGTATGGGCGTGTTGTGCGCAAACATATGATATGAATATGGACATAACTCGCTGTATTAAATGTATGTTTAAAGTTTAGTTTGTCGGTGATTAAGTCAATTATTATTAATGTTTTGATTTCATTTTTGATATAGCTAGTAGCGGAGGTTTGCTTTAGGTAATCGAGATTTATTACGTTCCATATCATTTAGATTTAGTGTCGGCGAGGACGACGGCACCGTACGCGCAGTCCTCGCAGTTATAATAATATATTAATGGGATTTTTTATATTAATCGTATAATAATTTATTCGTTTTAATACGTGTGTAGTGCCGGGTGATGGTCTTAACTCATAGACGTAGATTCAACGAAAAAAAAAACTATAAAACAAAATATATTATGAATTTTATAAAATCGTTTTAGTTGACACTAATAGTTGTACTAAGGGTGTAATGCATGTATATTCACGTTAGATAGAACAAAAAAAAGTAAATATAATATGTTTAAAATGAAAACTAATTCATTAATTTATAATGAAAGCGTATTTAGAAAAAAAAATTGAAAAAATGTTTTTAATGCAATTATTTTACGACTGCAACTCATATAGTTTTTAATGTTAATGAATAAAATAATATGTTTAATGGTCTAAGTATTTAGTGACACGAGTATAATGCTTGTTATTGATTTGCTATCTTACGTCGAGTGGGCCGGGGATTACGTTAGGTTGCCAAGTATAATCGACTTAATAGTTGTACCATGATGCCGTGTGTTGACGGGCCCTATATACTTGCTTTTACGCACACTGTGACGTCACACATCCATCGGCCATGCTTGTACATAAAGTATTAAGTAAATAAATAAAGAATAATAATCGTACAACTTACATAGTCACAGTGGTATTGTATTTCTATGCGCATTGGTCAGTCGGAGTGTGACAGTCGAGGCGTTAACACGTCAAATGTGTGCGTTTTTTATTTAATTATTCGTTTAATTTTTATTTCGCTTAATCACTAGTGTTTTAAGTGTTTATTTTAATGTTTGTAATCGCATATAATCGCAGTACTCGAACATTTTTTTTTCATACATAACATACCTGTTATTTTTTATAGTTAATATTATTTACACTAAACTCTTGATTTTAATGACAAGACGTATGTTAATTGATTAACATCACTGTACCGTGACAATAATTTTATAAAATGTACTCTATGCTTAGATTTTTTTATGTTTTAATTTGTTTTTTATCAAGCATTGTATTTGATTGTGCATCAGTTTGGTTTTCACGATCTTGTGTTGATTTTAATCCTACTTACATCCAGTAACAGTTTAAACGAAGATTAAGTACTAATCCGTCATTTAATTTAATGATTTGTTTGAATTTAATCTTTTTTGTTGTTTGAAACTGGTTGTTGCACTTTTATTCTTATTTTTAGTTTCTCTTCCAACTTTTATCATATTTTTTCATGAAATGTTTGAAAATTATTTATTTTCTTAACTTAAACAATTGCTTACAATGCTTGATTCAATATGTTTATCCCGATGAGTTGTATGGCCTTTGAGATGAATGTTTAAACTTGATTATTTGATTCTTAATTAACTTAATCATGATAAAATTTTATAGTTTTTGAGGTGAAATGATTTATTTTACTGATTGGATGAATTATATGTTTGTATGGTCTAGATTAGAGTATCTAGATCCCAGGTCTGAAAGCTTTGATTTCAAATCAATTTCTTATGCCCTTATATAGGAAACTAAACATATTATAGAACACAACTGATTGAAAAGCTCATTAAAGCTTTATGATCATGTTAATGTCCACCTAATTTGGGATATAGGCCGTACGAGGTTAAGGCTTGTTTTATGCTTTAAATTGTAGGCCATAAGGTCCAAAGGCCTGTGCTCATCGGGTGTCGTAAGGATGTCGCCTGATCGAGATAGCACCTCTCCCGAGGCTTTAGTCATTGATCTCTGTTCGTAAAGTGCACATAATTATTATATTATATACTTGTAACTATTACTTATCGTCCTATTATGTTAGACACTGCATTCTGCCTCCAAATTAGGTAAAAATATAAAACATTATAGTGATTTTATTATTTTATAAGGTATCTACGGAGTTTGGGGTTTAATTTAAGTGTATTTTAACTGATGGAATGTTAACGCATTGTTTTAATAATCTAGTTTCTTTATTTTTTCTTTGTTTGTTGGTAAAAGCTTGACGGTTGGCTTAGCACCGAGTTGAAATTGCCTTATTATTACCTAGTTATTGTATATGGGGCATGTATTATTATATCAATTGATCGTACATTATGTATTAAAATGATTCGCGCATATCTAACACCATTTTACATGATTTTCCGTGTATTTTTTTAAGTATCGTAAATTGAAAGATTTAATCGGAACCCTCAATGAAATAACTCGGATTTTTATCAATTTCGATATACATAATTATGGTGAGAAAATAAATCATTGAAATGTAAATTTTGGGTTGTTGCAATAAAAAGATGATTGTATAAAATTGCGATATTTAAATGTGTTGTATTGTATGCCCCGTGTATTGTATGTATATTTAGTTGTATTGGTTTCACCGCGCGAAGTTGTAACACGACCGATGTACAAATACTCGTGATGTATGTATATGTATTGTATACTGAACAATAATGTATTGCTCGTCGCTTTCATTATATATCTCTCTGTGATCCGTATTGTATGTGCCGCTGTCGAGTGTCGGTGAAACGTTAGCGTTACGTTTGATTTCATTACGATTAACTGGTACCTACCGTTAACAACGTAATCGGGTTAATTATTAACTGTAGCATAGATACTTGTCTCGTACAAGCAAATTATAATTAACATGTTCTAAAGCGATCATAACGGTTCGAGGGGGTATAGCATTAATTTTGCTTAAGTTTTTCTTTAATAATATACTTTTAGTTTATTATTTGAGAGCAAATGTGTAAATAAACATCCAAATATCCCTTTTTATTTTACTTTTATTTTTTACCCTTTTGTTTTTAGTAGTGTTGTGGGCCTGTCGTTCATTGGATCGCTAGTAGACTGCGAGCGCTGCGTTGCGCCGCTAGCGGCCTCTGGTGGCCTCTAGAGACCTCTGGCGACCGCTAGCGGACCCCGCGGCGCCGCGCGCGCTAGGCGACACTTATTCTATAGTCAAACCGTGGCGAGGACGCCTCAAGCTGCTGTCTCGACAATAACCCAGTGTCAGACAATAATCGTTCTTATATTTTGCATGTTAGGACTCTTGCGTTTGCCCCGTTCATAAGGCTTAATTTCCTGATAAGCTGACGTCAATGGCGATTAATAGCTAAACCCGCCACTGACTTCAGAACAGAACTGAAGTAATTTCGTATTCGACGTCAGCTTATAAGAAAATAGGTCTAACAATAGTTTTATATCTTAAGTAATAGACAGATTTAACTATTCAGTATACAGTAACTCGTACGATATAGGGCCTGTGTACGCCTTTTCAATAAAATACGTTTAATAATAAATTACACACGAAATTGTAGTCATATCTGTTAAGAAGTAGTAGTAGAGACATCTGTTGGTCGAAATGAGTGATTGGTAGTTCGCTGCTGTAGTTTGACGTTATCTATATTATGATATTTTAAACATTTAACCTGTCGAGAGTGGACGAGGCCAATCAAACAAAGCTTCAAACATTTTTATACTCGTATCTTCATGTAATAAGGTACTCCAATTTTTAATGTACGCTTAACAATACTAATGAATAAGATGTGTACTTTGTATCTATTTGTCCTTGTTCTTACTGTTTCATTGGTCCACTTTATTTACTAATACTTAATATTATATACAGTTACTGGGAGAAAGTTTTGCTTAGTGAACTTTGTAGTATGGTTGGTTATTATCTATTTTATTGAATATCTACTCAACTGTAGTTTCTTAGGAGTTGTCAGTGCGACAAAATTAAAAAAATGGACAACAAAGCTCGGTATAACCCAAACCAGCCAACCATCAACCAAAAGCCATTAACAATGCTTTCTCCCAACTGTACTTAATGTACTTTCTTCTTATTTAAATGTAATATTGACTGATTATATCATAAAGCACCAGTTTATATAATCGTGCTTACGCAGCTTATTTATTACGTGTAAGTAGCATGCACATATTATATTAGATGGTATGAGTACGTTGGTATGCACCATTTAGAGATTTAAATGTTCTTACATTGATGTTTACGGAAACGTTTACTTTGAACATAATCGGTGTTTTGAATGGTTGGTCACTCGACTTGATCACGTGGCATTTTCAGTAATTTTGGCGGTTCTACTTGCTTATATCAATATGCTTTGTTGAATATGATCTGAAGTGTTGTACCTAACTACGAAATGATTTGTAAGCAAATACATCGATTGATATTCGGTTCTGCCTGAGGGTATCTGTACTCTCACCATTTTAATTTATATTGTAAAACTTGAAGGTAAAAGTAATCTTTGTAATCCTTTTTGCTCTCGCGATTTCTCTCATCTCGACAGTCAAGACTTGACTGTCGACACTAGTGTCTGATGTAATATATTGTATTGAATTGTGTTTGTCGAGTGATCAACCAGCGCCTGATAAAAACCGAAAGGCAACATTCAAAAGTGGAGAAAGGGAACAAAAACGGTAATTTGGAACTCTCATTCACAAGTCTGATGTCAACTCGTTGTTACTAGTGTTAACGTTGTAAGTAGTACGCTGTACTCTCTATATTGTAATACATAGTACGTTTTGTATATTCAATGTTCTTAGCGAATAATGTGTGATAATAAACTTAAGCTTTTCAGTACCTAGTTAACGATACAAACTAATAGATTTTACATAACTACACATTTATTTTTACACAGTTTTTTGGTAGGACTTTTGTATAGTTCGTTCGGTGAGATCCGCTTTCTTGTCGAGGTTTTCTGGATGTTCTGGGGGAGTTTGTATTGTATTGCACAGTTTTTAACCAAAATATTTTGCCGTCCAAGACTCCGTACTCGAGGCTACTGGACTCAACTGTAGTTTTGTTCGACTAATCTTAACACCAAACTGACTTCTTATATGGATATAGATGTTTACATATTTTATATTTATCTAGAGCTTATAGGGTGATTAGGCCTTTAGTGTTAAGGTAAACAACTGTGTGGATGGGATCATTTGGAATAGCTTCGTCAGAAAGCCAAGTGGTTTCTTAAGGTTAAGCGAACACTACTCTTTGAATTGAAAATACGTTTACGGATACAGTCTTCTGTGACCTCGGTTTCTATGAAGGGGCCGAAATGTCAGATAAAAATGTAAAATACAAGCGAAGTGCATCCGTAAACGTAGTTTCAATTCAAAAAGAGACTGTTGAAATAATTTCATCGACTACCAGCGCCCTCTGTGAAGGTTTTTGAACAAACTATTTCAAATGGTATCCGTCCAAACGGGTATTCTCAAATGATATCAGGGGTATATTATAGCGGTAGCCGTTGGCTTTTTAAATTAGACGAAATAATATCAAGTAACGAGCTAGGTATGGTGTGGTGTAGTGTCGCATAGACTAGTTGTACGCTGCGGGTTGGCGCGGGGACAAGTGGCACGCGTTTGATCGTAGTTCTATATCTTAGGAACTACCCACTGGTTTACATTTATTTCGCTACGAGATTTTTAATTATGAGTAAAAAAAAATTGTCATTAAGATAATGTATGTTTGATTTGGAAAGTACTTCTTGTATCATTAATTTATTTATTTATTCGATTTCTTCAATTGTAGTAGTCTTAAGATTTGATCAATTCGATCTATCGGTATACAGGGTGCGCCACAGCGCGACGCTGTCGACGACTAAGCACAGCTGTATGAGATCCACTTGTCCCCGCTATCAAGTACTGAATTAGACGCAATTTTCTAGTAAATCTCAATCAATATTTGTTTAATTGTGGTTTTATCGATTCTATTTTAAATGTTTAATAATATAAATATAATCGAACACGTGATTAATGTTTGAAAGTTCTCTGTGTTTAAATTTAGCGCCACCTAGCGCCTATTACGATAACTATTACGTACATTCACCTATTTTGTGCTAGAATAGATTCTGTAAAGTAGATTTACGACCAAATTAGAGTGTAAACATTTAATAAATATTAATCGGAAACACAAAATGTTAGTACCTTGTAATAATATAATGCTCTACGGATATTTGATAGTGACGACGGGGAAATTAAGAGTACAAATTTATCAAACATCCCCGAGAGTCTAAAGGCTTTAACTCTTTCCTTATATACTTAGTAATATATAAGCGGAAGGAGTCGCGTTGAGTTTTTTAAATAAATATTTCAATGAATGTCGTAGTTTAATGTTTATATAAAACAGTGTTGCATTCGTTTCAATGTACTTATTAATGGATGGGGTGTTAGTTGGTGTTTGTGTCCGACCTAATCGCATTTGAATCGTTCACTTATACTTGTAGCGTATGTCTAGCAGGTTCCATCTCGAGACCACAAACACTTTTGATTGTAATGTAATTTTATAAAAATTGATGTGCCTAAGTGTAATCTATTGTAATTTGTATATAAAATAATTAAATAGATATTATTATATTGTCTAACTATTGAATATTGATGGTGGTTCGCCATGCTTGCTTTCTGTTACAACGTTGTCGTTTAACTAATGTATTCGAGACAATAACTTGGTTTTGCCACAAATTTATTTCTCCAAGTGTTTATTGCATTTGTGTATCGAAATTATATTTAAAATAATGTTTTATTCGGCTTCGATGAATAGTTTATGCTGAGGTATCGATTATCTACCACCCTGTGTCTAACTCGTGAACTTTGCACTAACATAAGCGCCTCTGTCGGAACTTTGGATGAACTAAACTGACTTCCAAACTCAACATTAACTTAGAATAAACTATTTGATCTTACTATCAAAATAAAACTTATGCTAACATACTTAACCAACATAATAAATGGATGTATTACGTGTTATTGATGTCTTAATATTTCATGTTTAGTTGGCGTTAAAAATAGTGCTTTAATAATAACTAAGTTTAAAGTCCTAGTGATCTTTCTTTTCTCACTAATCGAATTACTTAATGTTGACACGTAGATACGTCATTTTATTATAGTAAGTAAACGTGTTCGTTGTAATCTGTGGTGTGGTTCAAATCTGTTTGGATCCTATCCAATTTTCATATTACCTACCTATAATTTTTTAAATCAACCATACTTTGTAAGAAACGCGCCGAAGTCTTTACAATAACCGTCACCAATTAACTTGTAGCTTTGCTTTTAATAACTAGTCAAATGTACTAATTAATCACTATTTACTTCATTAAAATACTTCTCTCATACTTAACAATTTTAAAATAAAAACGCTGACAGGGTTTGAACCATCACCGACGAACGTTTGCTAGATAATTAGAAATTGGATGTTTTATAGCACGTCGAAACATTTTGCATTTAATCCTGAATAATCACAGTGTTTTCAGTCTTTAAATAATTGAATATCGGCGAGAAGCTTTTCAAATATATTTGTGTATCATCAGTAAATATGGTTTAAGGTGTGATTCGATACGAGTAATTATAATTATATGGGTAGCCGTGTAGACTTGATTGTGATATCAATAAACATTTTCATACGAGCATCAATACCACGGTTTTATTACATTTTCATTTTTCTATTTAGTTCTTTTCAGGGTTTTCTCCTATAAGTTTAATTTCAGCGCTGTCTAGTCGATCAGATACTAAAACTTGTTTTATTTCGTATAAAACAAATGCTGGCCGTTCAGTATTGGACTTTAACTTGCACCAAATAAAGAACAATTTATAATGAGTGTAATTTATTGCAAACATAACATTGCGGGTAGTTCCTAATTTATGAACTGCTGTTCAGCAACATGCGGCTCGGTCACGGAAACAGCGTTTGAGTAATATTACAGCGCCATCTAGCGGCTGGTAGGATATGAACTTATGTAAACAATATCAGCTAAGTCTCGCTATTTTATCATAGATGGCGGTATTCTAGTGCAGATATAAAATTGTGCCGTCTACTAACACAGCCATAAAAATAATTTTACAAATATTTTATGACTCCCCACGGATTTATCAGCTTTGTAACTGAATTTTGGGGTGTAAATTAACTTATACGCTTCCCTTGGCTGTAGCTATATATTATAGTTATACTAATCACTAAGCAGAAAAAAGAATTTAACATCTAAAGAAAATAATGTAATGAGGTTTTAGGTTCAATTAATAAAACAACAAAATAAGGGTTGAAATAAGCTTTTTATAACTTAAATTTTATACATTACAATATAGATATACATATATATGAAAACTATTGACAATGCAGTCTGTTTGCTACACAAACAAGTATAAGAAAACATTATTTGTTGAAAATTTGAAATTATTACAAATTGAATACAAAAATATATATTTGTATGTGTACCCCTCCATAATTGTAACATTCCATAATTTATTGGAACACTCCGCTAGTTTTAAATACAGGGTGCACTCGTATTATGTACAGGTGATCGCGGAGCATTGCAATTCCTAGTTATATTACATTGGCAAGTAAATATTTTGTTTGAGGAATATTTACTGATGAACTACAAACAGTTACAGCTACAAAACCACGAGTTTGACAGCTGTCGAACTTCTGTAGTAAGATATTTCCTCAAACAAGAAACATTACTTGTTTTATATATAACAGCCTTAATCGACCCCCCGACTCAATAATACGCAAACCAAACTCTAATCTAAAACAAAACATAACCCTCGCTTCCGCAGTCGGGTAAATAAACCAGATGTATTAAACATTTCGGATCTCGCCCGGGATACTCTGCCACTGTTGCTACTACAAGTAGTTATTATTAAAATATTAAATATGATAAATTGCATATTAAATTTGAGATCATATTTAATACATCACAAAGTTAAACATTAAATAATAAGTGAGTGGGTTTTAGGCCCGTTTCCGATGGCGAAAGAAACAATCCAGATTGTCTTACACAATGTAGGACGAACCATCTGAATATACATCTGAACAAAACATAATTATATAAAATAATCGTATGCTTACTCACAGAACGAGATTGTTTGCTCAACTTTAAAAAAGGACGTATTCGTTTCGTACTATATCCAACAGTTTAAGCAGCATAATGTACGAAAGAAACCTTATAATTGTATTTGATACTAAACATGGCTAAATCGAAAAGTAAATAAACAAAGTGATGTCATAAAATAAAAACAATTACTTATAAAGTAAACATATTTATTCAATAACTAGGTATGTTTAGTATCACAATATGCTTATTCAGTTGTACATTATTTATAGTATTTGAGAAGCATCAAAAGTAAGTGAACAAAAATTTGAAAAATAATTACAAAACTTTACTTGATTATTATCATTACAAAACGGAATTTAAAATACCTATGTGCTACATTTATAAAAAAAAGCGCTTTAAATTTATGACAAAAAAATTGTTTGTTATTGTGAATGGAAAAAATGCCTAAAAGTAAAATATATGAGTTAAAAGGTAAACTGGTGAGTAATAAAATAAATAAAATAATCTAGTTATTTCGTTCAGTTAATTCTGATGCTTATACAAAAAGATTGCAAACAAACGTCGTTCTGTGCGAAACCATAAATAAAACACAATTCATAAAATTCAAACAAGTCATAATCGTAATCTAAAACAAGGCATAAAGTACTTCTACACATCAGTAGTCATAAAATGTTTACAACATTGTAAAATATACCATATTTCTACAAGTCAATGTTCAAAGTTCATTTTTATTAAATTTCATTTTACCTTTTCTCTCGTCGGACTCTTTGCTTTGGCTAGGAGTTGTATAACACAAATATAAACATACAACGCTCGTTGTAATGACAATGACACATCCGAACAGAGCGGACTCCAAACGAAACTACACGTCTTTTATAAACCGCAACTTTTTCACTAAAACCGATGAGAAAATTTGTACTTTCATAAAAAGTCGCGGTCGAAACTTTAAATTGAAGGATGGTTAAGAAAAAACAATATAATTAACATTAAGTTATATAATAATGAAATACAACAACAAAACAATTACACGATATACTTTTATAGATATAAGATATTTGTTTAAAACACAAATACTCAAAGAGTGCCTTGTTCTGTTGAATTGTACTAAAATATATTAAAATTGAGGCATATAACATTATAACATTTTGTTACATTAACGGTAACAAAATTTCGTTTTCAATTGAGTATTTGTATTTAACTTATGTAAACTAAGTTATTGAAGAGCTAAGTCCAACTGTATTGTATTTTATTGTAGGATCTCTCGCACCTTTCTCGTAATAAACGCACCAAAGATACGAAAAATCATAAACTTTTGTTGACGAAATGTATCAAAAAATGCTCAGTCGCAGTCACAGAAATCATATTTCCGTTACGACCAAGCATCTTTAGATCATTTCCCGAATTGTGACCTTCCGAAACAAAATGAAATCATTTCCTGACCAGACGTATTCCAAACCTTCAATATAATATTAATTGTATCCATTATATTAACACTACCTTACTCTTAACTTATATTAGTTGAAAGAGATCATAATAAACTTAAAATTAATCGTCACATCTGAATCGAGTCCATAGAGCTGGTTCTATCTACCAAGTTGTGAAAGCTATTGACTGGATCGTGTTGGAGCATTGAGCAACGCTTGTGATGGGTCCCGTGACATCAACTTAACATTACAATAATATATTAAATTATATTAACCACTACTGATAATCATAATGTCTCCAAACTAAATTTTTATTAAAGATGTCTTTCGACGTAATAAATTAAGGTATAAAAATTAGCACGATTGCATTTGGATGCCCTTGTGGTATTGAACGGTGTTGCAGGCGTAGTGTAGCTGCCTGGGATGGTTCAACGGCGGGCAGGGCCTAGCTGGTGCGCTTGAAGTGGGTCTGGGCGAGACGCGCCACCTTGGGCGGGCGGATGTGCGCGCCGTGCCCGCACTCCTTGTGGTGTGCCGGCGACTTCTTGCCGCTGTTCGACAGCCGCTTGCGTGGCTTCAGGAAATCTGGAAACAACAACACCATTATTAATACAACTTTATAGCGAAAGGGTGTCCCTAAATTACGCAACGACGACACTAAAATCACCCATAAAATTTCTCAAGGCGTGCCCGATAAATAAAAAGTTTACGACCCCCGAATATCTCGAGTCGGTTAGTGCACGCAACTGCAGTTGACATCTTTACGACTCTATCCTAGTGGAAAGGACACTAAAAAGTAGTTCTAGAGCATTTTAATGCACCGGAATCCTTTTTTTCTATTCGTTAAGGGCGGTGACGCCCTTTGTAACGATGTATTTCTAATTTCGAAAAATATGGCCTTAATAACTATAAAAATTTTACGATCCTTTTTACTACTGTTTAATCTGTATTGTAATGATGTTCGTCTGTGCGTTACTGTGCGGAGGGTGGTTATGGGTTTAAATAGAGTGATTCTTGGAAGCTTGATAGATATTCTATTATTGGTTAAGTATCTACAAAGCAGACATCAAGACCAATCAACTGCCCAATAAAAATATGAATAACAACAGGTTCATAGAAAGCGTTAAAAACGTTGTAGATGTGATAATAATAGTGGATAATATAATAACGATGGCACTGATAGTGTAGGTACGAGTTGAAGGCGACATGGCAACGAGACTCAAGGTCGGAACGGTTTGGGTGTCAACAAGCTACACTAGTCGATTGTACTCACTAACGATGTACTAACACAAGTACAAACCATGCTATAGAACACATGGGATACTGTTGCAAGTATTGTGACTCACATGGAGACAAATTAGCGAATGCAATGTAGAAGAAATCGAGAAGTCTCTAGAGGCAATTAATTTCCAAAATAGATGATTTGAATTCTCTAAGTAAAGATCGTCTTTAAGTACCTATAATACTCAAAAATGGAAGCAGAATAATTTTAAATTGTGAAGCAAAAATTATAAGGAATACAGCAATTGTTAAAATTCATAGATAGCATGTCTGGTGGATGATGTTAAAAATAGGTAAAAACTTGATTCACAAAAAAGAGCCGGTGGTTTCTGCAGCCAGGAACTATGTCATGACGTCACGAGCGCCAAGGCCGACCAGAGTAGTAGCCTGCTTCCCGCCAAAACTAACAAAACACGTGGAGTAAGCAAACCGATCCAAACAACAAACAAACAACAGCAAAGAAAACGTATTACATTGACCAGTATATTTAAAGCCGACCCAAACATGGCCCTAATGTATTTTCATGAGGTTACAGGGTTAGTTACGTAACGAAAACGTGGTCACACTGACACACTAAACAAAAACCTTGATAATCACAGCACAAGCAATCAAATAAACATTATCTACCGATAACTTCATTGTAGTAACATTTCTAATTGATACTACACTTACACTATAACCTAAAAATACTTTCACAGAGTTACGCAACGCGTTTCCCGCCAAACGTTCAATGGAGCGTTTCGCGCCATTTTCTTGTGCGTATAACGTGATCAATTTGCGATGTTTCCGCGTCGGGTGCGAGCGCGGCAAGGGACGCGGCTAGGCGAGTTAGCCGGTTAATAATCGTGTAAACATGCGGGTGTAAACAAAATGGCCTTGGAGATCGTGCGCGGGCGCATGGGACCGAGGAGCGCAAATAACGCATATATTTATCAATCTTTTATCGCGTTTAGGCTAAATTGTTTGAGGTTCGTAGTAATTCAACGTACCAACAGCCTTGAATTGATAATGTAACGATATATTTGTGAGGCAAGACGCTATTCCAACTCATAAATTAGTCACGTGATTGTCATCGTGATTTTAAATAATATTTTGTACAAATTGGTAACTTTTATTGCCAATTCATATCACATTTGACATGTGTTAACACACTCAAAGTTCAAAGGTACGAAGTAATCAACCATTCAAACCATTTCAACTAATTCCTTTATTAAACTTTAAGAAACTAGTGAATCGAACCAATTATTCCATTTTCTGAACCGATAACTTGCATTTTCCGATCACATCATCCACATACTCCACGCTCCAAGCAATAAGCTAAGTACCAAACGAGCGAGTTATTTCGGGCGACCTAAATTTCGGAGCGCACGACTCGAACCCACCTCATTTATAAACTGACCACGTCTTGAACCGAATTCAAACACATTACCAGTTAAACTTGACGGTATGTGTAATCGATATCTATAGAAAATGAAGCATTCATTTTTTAGTTACAGGTCTAATAGTTGCTGTTGAAGTCAAGGTAGAGACGCGAGACAGTAACAGATCCTCGTAGATTACAGGTGCGAAATATCAACTGCATGATTTTAAAGTTATAAAGTTGATATTTTATCGTTAGTGCAACTAGCAACAGCATTGAAGTAAAATGCAGTCCACGTGCGACCAAGGTTAACATTGTACACGCATCCGTCTGCGCAACATTTACTGAATCTTTAAAACTTTGAGTAAAAAACGACAAAATTGGAAATGGAGAAAAAAAAGCGTCGTGCGTGGGATGCGTAACATTTCGAGGACTTTGTGGTGGGTTTTTATAAAACACGACTGGAAGGGAGGCGGCGAGTTTCACACTTTGATCCTGACCGAGCTCCGGGAAATCACGCCTCGTACCTATCTTGAATAGATAATCAGGAACCGTGTAAAATTAAAGGAATCACAACATTTTTTCATTCGTATAATGGGGTTGTCATCCCGACAAAATTGACAAAAAAGCAAAGAACAAATTTTGGTAATGGCTGCGTGTTGTGAATAATGATCGAGCCCAAAGCTTGAATTGAGATGCATCAGGTTGCGTCAGGTGTTACGGACAGAAACGTCATAACGATAATATAAATTACTGTGGTGAATTGCGAATAACAATATTTAAAGTTTGGAACAAAAATCTTATCCTTGCGGCTACCCACAAACGTCGTCCAAATAACACGCGGCGGACTCGTGGGAATGAGTGAGGGACCTCGGTCACGATCCAGGACCCGAGAGGAAACGTGCCACTCATTACAGCGTCAGTGGAACACGCGGCAAATGAGAGCCCAGACCCTCCCATTGTTCCCCTTAATTACAGGCACACGAATTTCTGGATACTCTTTTCCGTGTACAATCATTTTTGAGACCATAAATGTTTTAACAGAGCTACGGTAGACGAGCCTACGCATTCTGTAGCTACGATCAAAAAGCAGCGGTGACTATTAATAACAAAAACTTATAAGAATGTTAGTATGCGCGGTCCGGCTGTGACGTCGCTATGGAACAAGTCGAAACTTGACCGAGCGCCGAGCGGCGGCGAGCGAGTGGCCAAGTAATTGGTACACTGCGCTCGCAGCTATATGGTTACAAACGCAGATTTGTCAGGCGGAGGCGTCGGCCGCCTCCCCCACCCAAACTGGTTGGCCGGCCCTAGCGCACCTCCCGTACCTTTTTTATTTTATTCCTCACCAAGCAGGGCTGACTCGTTTTAAATGTAAGCTGCTTGTGCCACTTACTAAGGTTAGTCATTGACGGAGGTCACGGCGTTAATAGAGAACGTTGCTAGAGTTCATATCCTCTGTATTTTTCACAGCTGCGTCACAGGAAGCACTTTGTTCGTAGTTGCAGTGGCCGCGAATGGCTCGCATTGTTGATTACGAACCAGTTCCCAAATATCTAGGCCACGCCGAGTGAAAGGCGAGACGACCGAGTGCGACCGCGCACCGGACACGTCACTCCACAATTAAAGGACAGCCCTAGAAGATTTCTAGTGCAACTGGACTGCTCATAAAAAACGCAACAAAAACTAATCCCGCTCGACACTCGCGTATATTTATATGTATACGATCGCGGCTACTGGTTTTGAGACGTGGCAGCCTAAACAAATAAGCGGCCAGGTAGAGACTCTTAACATTTTGTACAAAGTATTTATCTGATACATTTTATTGCTGTTCCTCTATTTTGTGAGACTAGTTTCGGTTTTATTTATATTTTTATTAAATGCTTGTAGCCATGGGGAACCGGGATACAAACGCCATACTATCGATATCTTTCTTTCTGGAAGGTAATGACGTGACAGGAAATATGTGCCATTTGAGTCATTTCGCCACTGAGTCACGCGAATTCGGGTTAACAATCATCATTTAATAGGCAAGTCGAATTAATTCAACCAAATCACCGTAAACACCTCGCACTATAATTTACATGGTATTGGTTTTCGGGTAAGCAACCGCAGCATTAGCGCTATAGAATTCAATCCTATATGCAATTATCTAGATAATGTCTAAACAGGATGTCTAGAATCAACTTTTTTGTCTCTTTTTTGCCTTTGTTTAAACCGAAGCTTTACATCCGAATAAAATTAATAACGATTGAATACAAGCAGCTATACAGTTTCCAGTAATTAACAAAGCCATCGACATATAAAGGTACCACCATGACACCAATTCATCACAATAAAGAAATGAGTAAATGGTGCGTGCGTATGAATACTGCGTAGTTTTAATAGCTATTCTGTGTCATTAAAGAGACAATTGAGCAAGATGGTGATTAGAAACTGTTTGTGGGCGTGTTGATTGTGAAAGTACCTCAGCGAAATGGAAGGCATTGTTGCATGGCACGCGACGCCAGCGACCCGAACTGATGCCGTAACTACGTACTATGGACTTCTTGCTTAGTTGCTAACAACCTACGCATTATATTCATTTTGCAACATTGCTGATTTGCAATTCTTATTGGAAACTGGCTCGTTCCTACGAGTTTCCAATCAACTGCATCTACATGTTAAATCTCTATTTTTGTCAATCTTAGCAAAATTTTCGTTTTTATCATTTGTGTTTTGGTTTTAATTTCTTTAACAGTCATAAATACACATTTAAATAAATAGAAGCTGAGATTTTAGAGGTTTATTGCACATTTAAAAGTAGTTAAGCTATACCCTTGATATTCAAATCAATGTCGAAACTTGAAACTACTTTTACTGCTGCCACGTTTTTTCCTTCAAGCGTACTAAAGTATGGAGCTATGCGTTCGAAAGGTACAACGATTTCTCTGCAGCAATGCTTTCGTATCTCAATCTGACTTTCACCGCTAATGCGTGAGCGTTCACGTCTTAATATAGAATTTATCTGTCACGTCGGACAGTAACTTGGGAGTAAATTCGCACATCTGGTAAAGATTAAATCTCTTCACTGAACTACAAGCACTTAGTTCAAAAACCCGAACACGAAACAGATTTTCACTCAGTGATGCATGACTTAACTAAACGAAGCTTGCCTTTAATGGAATTAATTACTGTGTACTTTTTCGAAAAATCTAATTACAAAATCAATATCTCAATTAACCGGTTAATTGTTAGTGTCAACGTCTCTAATGGGTTCGCTGGCAGCATAATAGATGTAATTGCACCTTGCAGGCACTGCCAGTTTTTTAGTAACAATACTGAGGGCTTTAACCCTCCGACTGGTCTAACAGGTGTAGTTAGGTAACTAGAAACGCTGATGAGCAAATTGCACTCGCAGATCTCCGTAATTACACAACAGAACGTTTGACTCCAAACGCTGTGCTATTACCAAGTCTATTTCTTTCAAACGTGCTATTCCATCGTGTATATTGATGGTTGGCAAACTATTATTATTGTATATTATTATAGGAATTTATTCAAGGTTCGCGTGAGTGAAATGTTTACGTACTATGGTAAAATTACAATATCTGTAAATCATGCGGTGCTACAATTTAAAATGTTAAATTGCTGGTACATTGTAGTTTTTAAATTACTCCTGCGTCCATGTTAATACTTTCAATATAATAAGATCGTTTTGATTCTTATTGGTCTGTCGGCTACCGGTGTTCGTTTAGGGTTTAATGAGTGGACAATAAGGTGGTAATACAGTGCGCGGGCGCAGGGCGGCGAGTTCAAAGGACGCGGTCGATCAAAGCGCCGACATTATCAGCCTCTCAACTATCTCAATGGATAGTCATTTGGAGCTACCGGCTCGCACGCACTTCATTTAGATACTTCACCACATGGGAACACTTTGTACGACCCTCTGCGCAAAAAAGAAGTAACATTGCAATTGACTTACTATGTACTAACATATTTTATCAAACTGTTACATGTTTTCATGCTAATTGGACATTTTATTTTGTTAACACTTCCGTTTTAGTGTCACTAAAGACTCATGTTTTTATTTTTATAAAATCGCTCTTCCGTAATTCTATCACAGAGACGCTAACCAACGAGTTAAGTTTCAAATTACAAACAAAAAAGATTCCCATGGCCGTTATTCAAAACATAATGACCACGTTAATAAATCGGTAACAATGAGATCGATAATACCCGCAATAAAAAGCCAACCGGTGGAACGGTAGCTAAATAACGTTAAAGAACAAAGATACTATTGTCCAAGCATTGTTCTGGGATTGTCTCTCAACATCACAAAGGATCCAACTGCTCCATTGGACAAAACATCGGTTTTCTCCAGTAAACAACGTTTATTCCTTTGTCCAAATGACCTAAGATCACGCTAAAAGGATGACCTATGACCAGAATATGGAGCTACTTGGAGATTCATCTCCCGATGCAGACAATGGATAGAAAGATGGCATTATAAGTATGAGGGGTGAACGGTGAACCAGCGATGCTGCTAAGTATTACAACGACAATGGGAACAAAGCCCGTGTGTGTTTACCCATGAATATAAGGAATATAATACACAATGCTATGCTAATACAAGCACGACAGGTTAACAGATTTTTTTTCTCAAGATAATTCTCCTTGTATAACGAATTTGCGTTAGTGTTAAATCGTGCATGGGGATGTAATCCAGTTTTTCACATATTATCTAGTGTAATAGGAGCTTATTGTTAGGTAAATTAATGAGAATTAACATTTGGGTCGGTTACGTTTGCGACTATTCAGGATTTGGACACAATGTGACTAGATATTGAGGGTGACGAGATGTGAATTTTTGCAGGATTATTCAACTTTTTTTAGTTGTAAACGTTAGTAGAGTGATATTTTAGAATAGTTTGATGATTACCAATAATTATTTTCAAAGATACATTATTATATTATTAATAGTTATTATGTTTTATGACGCTAAAACGAAAAGACGATTAAAATGTAATTTGAAAAATATATTACAGCGATATATGGTCAAAATTTGCAACAAGGGTGCAACATTTGGCAGATATGACGAGAAAAATTGGGCAATTATAATCGGTGTAGTGGTTTAGAATGCCGGTAACAGTTGGGCCACAGTTGGCTAATGGCCTGGCCTATCGGGTGGCACTCTCGGGTTACGCGGGCACCGACTAGTTTCCTTCGAGCTAGAGTTTCTAAGTAGAAAGTTTGAGATACATGACAACGATAAATTGCCTACTTTTCCCTGGACATATAAGTGTGGGAAGAAGTTATTGAAATGATTTTTAAAGAATAATTTTTCTTTTTTATATTTAAACATCTACCGATTACAAAGAAAAATATACGGAACCATTTAATAGAATAAAGCTCGAACAAAAAATAATGTTGCATTATAAAATAATGCCCATTCGTAAATGACCCAAACATACAACAACAAATAAACAAATTGCGAACCCGAAGTCGGTTAAACCATTCAAAACATCCAAGATAAGATAACCTCTGTCTAAGAATGCAAACTATTCGAAAATAATCGACATTTAAATGGTTTATGTATCTATTAGTCGGTCACGATGCACCCGGGATATAAAAACTATAATGTCCTGATATGATCGTGTGCCCGGACCACCCGGCTTGATCCAAAATTCCCCAGGATAAGGAAAAAAACAAAAATGTTGTGTCACGATGTTCTAATTAGTTTATACGTAAACTCATTTGTTTATGGTTTAATTTGTGTTTATACGCCGTACTCAGAGACGTCAAATGATTCCTTAGTCTTAGTAGAGGTTCATATTTAGGTTTTACTTAGGTATCTAAGTTATACACTGACACTGAGACGAAATTTCTGAAACTAGAAGTGCAAGGAAACTTACATTTTGCATCCTTTTAGGACATAGGAGTTCGCTAAGAAGGAATTTTGTGAAATTCAACCCCTAACACCCCCCCATCCCCTCACCCGAAGCCAGAGCGAGTTGCTAGTACATAAAAATACATTGTTATGAATGCTGTACACATCTGTTATTGGTATTCATATCAGAAATGTACTTTTTAACTCTAGATTTAATTGTATAATATGCAACACTGTTGATGTGTCATTAAATAAATAAATAATAAAACTCTCATGGAATCATTAGTGGCTCTTGCGTGCGGTAATCACTACAATATGAAGTATTGAAACAGAACCAACTTACTATATTTATCAGTCTATGCGTTAAACTTTAGTTGCCGATATACCAAGATAGCAACAAGTTATGCACACCCCATAAACAATATTTTAACGACATTATCAACGGGCGTTCTTTCAATCATTTCTAAGTTTTATTACGGTCAGTTTTATGTCCGAATTCAGTATTTTAATGTGCGAAAGTATGTGTAATATGATTATATGACATAAAGGGTAGTTTGGACTATAAAATGGTATGACTGACCGGGGTGGCTCGTAAAAACGATTGGTCAAGCTAAGAAAATAGTTTATTGTTTGGTTGAGAAAAGACAAAATAGACTATAAATGCTTTGACCTATATTTATTTATATAATTTTGTCTTTGCCTTGTATATTAATTTTATTGTTATGGTCTTGGGAAAATATTTTTATAGCTTTGATTGTTTAATTTTATTACTCAGTTATGATAATAACCAAATCTGAGGTGTGATTATAGCGTACCGATTTTGTAAGAAAAGGCAATATTATTTTTATACTAATATTTGTCAAAGTATTACGAAATTCTTATACTACATATTACGTGTTATAATCAAAAATGAAATATCTCACTGAAGGTATCAGTACAGTGAGGAGGGTTAGGCGTAATCGTGTTATATAACAATAGAAAAACATTTTTAAACTTTACCTCCTCAAAAATTGAGACATTTATAAAATTACCTAATTCCTAAATGTCATTATAATAAGATACAATTTAGCCTTTAAAGTTCAAAACCTGTTATACTCGTACACTCAACATGTAAAGTGAATGCATCTTGGCCAATATTACAACTGCACATCACTTTGAATGCGTGTATTGAATAAGAAATACTTAACGGATAAGTGACACACAAACGTAAGTGATAACTGCAGTTTCATTTAACATATTTACTGTACGAATGTACCATTATAATATATATGGTTCCATATATGGAAACATTAATTATTTTGTTTTGTGATTTTGTCAGTGTAAAATGTATATACATATATATGAACTCGACGGATTTTTGTCTGGTTGGCGTCGTGTCGTGAAGCTCTAAATAGAGAGAAGTGGAAACGGGGGAGGCCTTTGCCCAACAATGGGACACCAAAGACTAATATAATAATAATAAATGTATATAGGCTAGATATGACTCATATGTTATGTATTTAGGTGGAGAGATTAATACAAACGTAGAATAATACTGTCAATACTATCCTAAAATTGTAGAGGTAAATTTTGTAATTTCGTTTATTGTTCGGACTACTTTCAAAAACTACCACTCCGATTCATATAATTATTTTTGTATTGGATAACTACATTCAAGAGGAAGGTCATGTGCTGTTTATATCCCAAAATTCCCACAGGAAAGGGCACAACGCGAGCAAAACCGCGGTGTAGTCAAATATATTTTAAAACATTGTACCTTTATGTAGGTTACACTGACTATAATGGCTTGTATACAAAGAACACCGAATGGTATCCAACTTCGAAATAGAAACAATAAAACAAACACAAAGCGACAATCAAAAACTCCCATAGAATTAAAATACCTACAACCCAAAAACAATACGAGTTCCCACAGCCACAGTTACCAACGTGTTTTACTCAATTTCTGCATAAATTATTGTACTAAAGGGCGGAGCAAACGATTCAACAATCCAAACATTGTATTAAAATAATAGTACGAAATAATAATAACGTATTATAAATAATAAATTTTAATAACGCCTCGATCGGTGGCAGCAGGTTGCATTATAATTAATGTACTTTTGTTCTGTTACAATTAAACCATTTCAATATAAAAAGAAAACCGTCTGTACTTTGTATACATTAACTCGTTACATAGTAACTGACGCGTAATCTATGGTATTGTTTGTCGGTCTCAATAGTTCTACTAGATGCAACAAGACTGGTAAATCCTGCGGTTTCACCCGTGTAGATATTGGTAGGTTAAGATTAAAAGTATTTTAAGTGCTTAGGTTATACATGAAGCAGCAAATTGGTCCTAATAAATGGTATTTTTAAGGAAATAGATATAGGTATGGTGCTGAACCTCGCAACCCGTTTCAAATTATGTAAGGAAATATACATTAAAATTAGACATTTCCCCCTAAACTATTGTCCGAATTAAATTTTAAATGACATAAAGTAAAATTAAATATATCTATTCTCTTTTATTGATACATTATTTTAATAACATTATCGTCTAACCAACTTGTATATAGATAGTAGATAGTACCTAAGTTAGTATTAATAGTAAAACTAGGTCATCAAATAAATAAAACTGCATAGGCTATTTGTTAGCACTATCACGAAACGGTTAAGGCACTGAATAACGTAGTAACAGTTACTTTTTAGATTAAAATTGTGGTTGTGTAGTGTGAGGTGTAATAGTTGGGTTATTAAGTCAGTCTCGGTAAGATTTTTTATTGTCGATTAATGTTTTTTTGTGGTAATTTTGGTGTGAGATATACTAGAAGTAGCAGTTAATAAAGGTGATTGCTATTTTATGACAGCAGTAAAACACACTTTCTACGGATAGTAGTGGTTACATGAGCCATGTCAGAGGCCTTTGGTGGCTCAATAACTCTGACACCGGGATTGGTCAGGTTGACCATCCACTCGATAAGGAGAAGAAGTAAAACACTAACTACTGCACTCAGAGACGTTCATTATATCAACACTACCAATTGACGTAATTTTCCGTACACTAATGTCAATCAAATTCATCAATAAATCTCTACTAAGGAAGCATTTGACGTCTCTGAGTACAGCTGATACTCCCATTTATTCAACACAATTTAATTAGAAGAATAATACTTAAGTATAGATCTACAGAAACTATTGTATTCTTACCGAATGATTTTGTGCAGTTTTAGGTAAAAAGTGTCAAAATTAATGCTAGTTTTTATTTTTAAGTAAGTAAGTAGATAAGTAACGTAACTAGCGTATGACATTACCCTATCTAATATTAGTATAACGACATCAGGTCATCAGATTGTGGTTAATTAGTGTCCACTTGTCCAACATATGACATAATTATTGATATTTTACCTGTTGCCGGCCAAATGATAATTAATTTATAAGTTTTCCTAATGAAACATGGAAAGCCCGTAAATAGATGATAAATAATAATAATAACATAAACAGGCTTATGCAATAAATTACTTACTTACTGGATCTTACAACTATGTACTAAGTACTAACTATTACTCAGGGCAGTACGTAAGTTTATAGCGTAGTCAAGGTTGAAGCTAACCACTGATAGTTACGGTACACACGTTAATCATTTATCGTTTAGGTATGACTGTTGTGGCGTAGTGGTTTATGGTACAAGTTTGGGTTACTTAGAACAGGGTTCAGATTTTAGTTAAAGGGTATCAATCAACACACAAGGGTGTGTAGTATCAATAGTGTTTTAATTGAAAGCTTTTTCTTAGTTTTTTGTGAGTATACATAGAATATAATATATATAGAATTCATTTTAATTTAATATTTTTTCATCAAACCCATTATTTTTTACTGGATATGGTTATAAGAGCGTGTTTGCCATAATACTATAAGTTAAATATATTCTTCTGTCATTTTTTAAAGTTAGTATTAACCTGTAAAATCTAATATTTTTTATTAACCTGAAGTATCCCATTGCTGGGCAAAGGTCTCCCCAATCTTCTCTGGTATATTATGTTATTACAACATACTAAAAATAATTCCAAGGATCTCTTTTCCATATAATAATTACACCAAAACTCTTAGAATTAAAATCCTTTTTAAACGTTTAACTAACAAAACGGAGCCAACGTAGCGTGTCGATGACGACGGTTCACACAAATTAAATCAAACCAAAATACGTGCAGCCCCTCAGTAAGGGAGGGTCGCATTAGAATAAAATAATCAACGCAAATTATGGGAACTGATTTCATTATTATGATTAGAGGACCGAATGTAGTAAGTTGAAAATTTTTGGTAGATTTTTTGGTTAGTTAAGTGCCTTGGTGTTTGAAAATTTTGAGATACGTATAGGTCATAGTATATGGGTCAATCAACTTTTAAGTGTACATCATTGAAAAACTTTAGTTTTTTAATTTTATTCGTTTTTTTAAATATTTTAACTTTTATGCTGTAGATAATTTTATATATTTTAAGAATTCACATAGAGCAGAACGGTTTATTTAAATAAAATAGTAAAGGTCACCGGGCACCATAGTATGAAATCCATACCTACGTTGTACAGAAATAAAATAAGGTGAGGTAGATAGGTAAATGTGTCTAGTTTACGATAATATGGGCCGCATTAATGTGGGTACTGTCTGTCTAGGCAAAAAATAAAAAACTTTTTTTTCATCATTTTGTATTTTTAACTTTGAATCACAACATAATTATCCAATATCTCATCTATTCGACATTGTCGATATCAATAGGTACAATTGTACTGTCTAAAAAGGCCGCAGGTGCATCTGTATGGTCTTGGTGTCTGGCCCAAGACAAATAATAAATCACGCTGGCTATATGAGCACAGCTTCCAATGGTGCGGCGACCGTGGATGCAAGAGCAATAATATCCTTCAATGCTCCGTCGTACCGTCGTATCGGTTACTCTCGGATTCACCAATATATACGTGTAATATTGTTTGCTCCTCGTGTGTCTCGATTGAATTCTCCCTCTTATTAATATTTTATTGTTGATCAATTGTTGGTGTCGATATAGTAATAATAATAATTATTAATTATTAATTATTTCTAGCTAGAGAAGGTATGGGTAGAGGACGGCCGTCCATCGTTTGCCTGAAAGACAACACAGGAGAAAAACAAGCCGATAGGGACAAAATAATACAAATATGCACAAACTACTATAAACAACTCTACTCAGATGACACCTCCTCTCCACAACTACCCCTCGAGTACTCATGTTCAGAACACATAGCCCCGATAACCGGATCGGAGGTACACCGGGCTTTAAGCAGCATGAAGTACAACAGAACACCTGGCGAGGACGGAATTTCTACCGAATCCCTTAGATTAGGCGAACCGATCCTATTACCGTATATCACAAATCTTTTCAACGACATTTTAACGACAGGCCAACTCCCAAAAGAATTTTGCCACTCCAATATTGTTCTCCTTCACAAGAAAGGAGACAAATCAGACCTAGGAAACTACAGACCTATAAGCCTCATCTCACACCTCTACAAAGCCTTTATTAAAGTCATAGAAAACAGAATATCTACGATACTTGACGCACATCAACCGCCTGAACAGGCGGGATTCCGCCGTGGCCTCTCCACCACCGACCACCTTCAAACAATAAACCAAACATTCGAAAAACACATAGAGTTCAACCTTCCGCTATACGTAGCTTTCATAGATTTCACCAAGGCATTTGACAGTTTAGCACACCACTCAATATTCGAAGCCCTAAAACAACAAGGAGTAGACGATACATACATCCAACTGCTCAAAATTATTTATATGAAAAGCACAGCATCAATTAAATTAAATGTTACCGGTCCATCCTTCTTCATTAGAAAGGGGGTAAAGCAGGGCGACCCCCTATCTCCGAAACTTTTTACCGCTACCCTCGAGGAGATCTTCAAAAAACTAATACCAAGATGGGTGAATATGGGCATTGTCGTGGGCGGGAGAAGATTAACTAATCTTCGTTTCGCCGACGACATTGTCCTGTTCGCATCTTCCGCCGCCGAATTACGCACAATGCTAGAAGATCTATGCAAGGCCAGTCGCGAGGTCGGACTTCGCATGAACATGACAAAGACCAAGCTGATGACCAACGTCGTCGAGCACAAGATCTGCGTTGAGGATGTGGAGATTGCATATGTTCAGGAATACCCATACTTAGGTCAAACCATCTCCTTCCAGGCAAGACAAGATAAAGAAGTGGCAAAACGCACCGAAAATGCCTGGAGGAGTTTTTGGTCAATGAAAGACCTAATGAAGGGAAAACTTCCAATTTCTCTAAAAAGAAAACTCCTGGACATGTGCATTCTCCCCGTCCTCACATACGGCGCGCAGACTTGGTCTTTGACGGTTGAACAGAGGTCCACGCTCGCGGTCTGCCAACGGGCTATGGAGCGCAGCATACTAGGTGTGAAACTCATTGATCGCATCCGTAACACTGAACTGCGCTCCCAGACCAAAATTATGGACGTAACTCGGAAGGCGGCCAGTTTAAAATGGGACTGGGCGGGGCATGTCAGCCGTATGCCAGAACATTTTTGGGCGAAATCCGTCACCTTTTGGACTCCAAGCACAAAAAGACCCCTCGGAAGACCCCGCAAGCGTTGGCGGGATGAACTAGACCAACACAATAGGAACTGGCCCATAATAGCTCAGGATAGAAATCAGTGGAAGGAGGGTAGGGAGGCCTTTGCCCTGCAGTGGGACATTTATGGCTAATTATAATTATAATTATATAATTATTTCTTGTAATAATAGCTCCACATGATGTAAATGTCTTTCGAGGAAAAGTCCTGTGAGGATGTGCTTTCTCCGACGTAGCACAGATCGGTCACATGAAACACATCTGTTCTGTCTTTCCATTTTAACGAAATCCAATCCAAAAGCAAACAATAAAACCAGTAAACACGCCAAAGTAATCGATAAGAACAGTTTAAACTCAAAGAACGCACAGATCGCAACGACAAATGACGAAGGACTGCGATGTTGGTTTATCGGTGCGCGAGCGCAACAACAATCACCAAACCGGTGTCTTACCTGGCTGTGTGAGAGAGACAACAGATAAATACGTCGCGCGGCAAATGTGGATTGGGGGGTGAAAGTGGCGGGGCGCGGGGTAGTGTAGGAGGCAAGCGATTAGGCAATACAACGCGCAACGCGTAGTGCTAGCCATGCATCGCGTCCTCTTACCCCCCCCCCTCCCCTTCCCCTATAAACCCGACAAGTTCAGCGCTCATGACTCGTTTCGCGACGTGTAGGTATGTACTCTAAACCCCGTAGTAGGTGCTAGTAGAATGGCGTAATGATAATAAATGTTTAATTAATAAAGGGCAAGTTATGAACAAAAATATTAATAAATAATTAATTAATTATATTTTACAGACAGGGTTTAAAAAATACATATTTACAGAAAATGAAAGACAGACACAATTTGACAATTTAAACCTAGTTTGGTTACTGTACAAAATATTTCACTGACCGGGTCGGATTATGCCCAGTGACCTTTGACTCCGAAACCTACATGACTCTAGGTAAGATAGTCCCTTGGACAACCAACTAAATAGACTTCTAAACCATTTGAAATTCAGTCAAATTGTAAACCGTCACTTTATTCTCACTTAATATAGGATGGATTTTAATTTGTCATCCATAAATAAATGACGCGACTTTTAATTTATGAGTTATTCCCAATAATATTGTCTCCTGGACAACGACAACTTTAAATGTAACGAACTTTTCATTCAACTTGTAAAATAATAAATAATACGTGATATAAAACTCTTTATGAATTTACTTTTAATTGTTACAATCATATTTGAAAAATGTGTAAACCTTACTGTTTTTTTAAAGAGTAAAAATGACGATAATGTGTCTTTAGGAGACAGGGACAAAATGGTTGTCCAGTGGACATAAACGGCTGTCCATAGGACATACTCGGGATTCCAAAGGAGATACTAGGATTGAAATCGCCTGTATTTTTGTTTTTATGTAAAAAAAAAACAACCAGTCCTGGAAACAACAGTTACATACCGGTGGCCTAGTGTTGAGTGTTGCAAAAACCCAGTTCCTGACTTTTAAAGACCTAGATCCAAGTAACAATAGTCCAATTTCCATCGAAGGATAAATAGTCACAAGGTGCGACGAATACAAGTATCTGGGAAGTACGATGCACAATTCTGGGAATGTGGAATCTAACATTCAGCACCGCATAGCTGCAGCGTGGCTAAAATGGCGAGAAGTAACTGGAGTGACATGCGACAAAAAGATGCCGGTCAAACTGAAAGGTTTGATTTACAAGACCATCATCAGATGTCTGATGTAACAATTTAATAAATAAATCAGACCAGTCCTGATGTACGGCAGTGAGACGTGGGCGGTCACTGAGAAAAACGTCCATGCCATCCAAGTGGCCGAGATGAAGAAGCTGAGGTGGATGTGCGGTGTCACCAGGCTCGACAAGATCCACAACGAGTACGTGCGAGGCAGTCTGGGCGTTCGCGACATCGCCGACAAACTGCAAGAGAGTAGGCTGAGGTGGTATGGCCACGTGAAGAGAAGACCGCCGGACTACGTGGGGAACCTGGCGCTACAACTCTCCATCCCCGGTCGAAGATCCAGAGGCAGACCCAAGACAAGGTGGACGGATGATAGTGTCCAAGGATATGGCTGAGTGCAAGATTTCCGATGAGTACGTCGACGAAAGAGCGAAGTGGAGGAGTGAAATAAGGAAGGCTGACCCCACCACCATGTGGGACACATAGCCAGGAAGAGAGAAAGTCTCAGGGTCCGGAGGTCCCTGGTTCGATTCTCGGGAAAGGAACACATAAAGTTAATATTTTTCAATTTATCACTTTGTAAGATTGTACCCAGTTTGGTTAGGACATAGTAAGCTAAACCACCTGATTGTTCATAACAAAGATGGTTACGTGCTTCGGAGGCCATGTTAAGCCGTTGGTCCCGGTTGCTATGATTACTTAGATAGCAGTCGTTACACAACCACGTCAGAGGCATGATCATCGGATCGTTCCTCGACTCGATGTTCCACACGTCAAGAAGTAGAAAGTTGAAATATCAATCTCAGTTATTTTAAACAATAATAAATGCTCTAGCCCTTGTAAGAGGCTATTTAGTGACTAATTATTGAAAGAAAAAGTATTGTTTTATGCTGATTCTATCAATATTGTCCTATGGACAACCAAAATGTCCCACGGACAACGGTTTTTGGTTGTCCAAGTGACTGGTTGTCCTAGTGACATTTATCAGTCTTTGCGCTTCCTGGTTTAAATAATGATATTTTGAATTAGGTCTTACGCGCAGTGAAAAATATAGATTAAAATTATTTCACTTTAATTTACTACGATATATCCAATATTTACGTTTTTGTGTTGGTTGTCCGGTAGAAACACATTAAAGCCACCCACTTTCTCAGAACGCACTCGGCCGACTGACGCCGCGGCAAAGATGAAATGAAAATAGCGGCTGGATGAGTGTTGTCACCAAATAAATCGACTTGTTCTCAAGGCACTGATCACTCCATCTATGTTTTGATTTCGGCACTTTTTTACCGTTGTCCGGTGGAAGTCAAGATTATAAAATATTTTAGGGACCAAAATGAACATGCAAAAACTCGTTAAAATTATGAAGCTAACAAAAATCTATATGCTAGCATCATAGTAGACATTGTATTGAATAATTATGTACAAGCGTAATTAATTGCCATTATAGAATTTTTTTGTATAAAGTAATGTTACATTGTACTAAGCTGCTGGGGGACAAACAAAAAAACACTACATCAGATGTTTTGTCACCGGGACAACCATTAAAATTCCAGTTTAATAGTGATTTATTTAAAATAATTTACTCGTATGTTTGCTTAATATTAAGATAAATGCGACATATGCCAAAAAACCGCTTAATTTTCTTTAGAACTGCGATTATTGGTCAGGGACCAATCATAGTACTGACAGGACAAATAAAAGTTGATTGACCCATATATTTACTTTGATAAAAAAAAATGTTCTGTATATGGACCAAATGATTTAAAAACAGTTTTTATTTACTAAGCTACATATTACTTGATTAAAATATCTAAAATATGCGTCCAGTATAACGGTAAGTTATAAGAAAACTAAACCGTATTATGTACTTTTAAAAGTACATAAACACAAGCAGCAACGCATAGAAATAAATACAATAACAAAGATCACAATACATGTACAAAAAACACATCATCACATGCGTATTCTGTAAATAGTACAATAATAGTACATTATACGTATACTAGAGAACAGGTGTGACAAACAATTGGTATGAAGGCCATGTTTGTTTACTATTTGTGCTTATAAAATGACAATGATGTTTTGTATGATGCGTAGCGAAAGAAGGTTAATAACATACAGCTATCATACAAAGTGTCTTGTTTAAGTTTTTAATAGCACATAAATAATGTTTCTTTTTAAATCCTTTTATCATTTCGTATATAGGTTAATCTAATTGTTATTCAGTCACATGAATATAAAAGTGATCACATCATAAATTACATAATTCTTGATATCATGTAATCAAAACAGTCGTTTGAGATTAGATATGTTCTAAAGCAAAATATCGTCAGTTATATGTAATTATCTTTGTTTTGAATATATGTATTTTTTACTCAGTCCTTTATAAGAACATGATTTAGGTACGTACTTTGTATAGAATTTTTTTTGTACAAGTTGGTGTCACATATCTAAATACTAATATGTTTAGTCCTTAAAATATCCCGCCGTTTCTTTATACCCTCTGTTTAAAAAAAGAACAATATTTAACAGGTATGTACTTTAAAAATCCAGTAATGATACATACTAAATGTTGAACACCCCTGCACAAGTACTATATCGAAGTGAACGTAGACAGTGAGTCTAGATGTCTAGAATTTACAACTGTGACTAATATCATAAATACGTTGTAAACATATGGCTATAATAATGCTAAAACTATTTACATGATAAACGAGTTTTTTTACTAGTAACGTACCTCCGTTTTGCTTGTTTCTAAAGGAATATCTGGATAAAATAACCGAATAATTATTTCAGGTATCTATCCCGGTATCCTAGGTATTATAAATGAACGTTTTAATATTCATTTTAAGAGTTTCAGCGTGAAAATTCCAGATTAATTATAACTTTCGCATTTATAATGTTACTAAGATAGTACGATGTTGTAAGTGGTATATTGTATGTGTGTGTTTGTGTATATATGTAAGTATGTATGTTGCATCAATGTCAATACACTTTAGCAGATAAATGTGGTGCTTGTTTGTATTCAATCATGTTACATATGTTTATAATTTATTTATTTTATTTTACTCAAGTGATTGTAAAAACCTTTTTTTTAAAAGTTATTTTAAACATGAGGATAGTTCTTATTATATGTATTTACTTCTTTATAATATACATGCATACAAAGAAATAACTAATCATTAATAGGAAGAATTTAAAAAATATAACTTTTATAAGATAAGTACGGATTACAAACTAAATAAAAAAAATCGCTCGCTTTTTATTAAACTCGCTCAACGTCAACGACACTTTAAGGAGTCCTTTGAGAAGGACATTATCATTTTCACTCGACAACGAATTTCTATTGAATAACTCATGTTTCCAACTGTTAGTAAAAAGGCCCCTGCTCAATAAAGTGTACAAATCGCATGCGTATACGCATAACAATATTGCGCAAACACTCGAACGTTTATCGGAGCTGATAATTTTATTGCAACAGCCAGACAGTCTGTCTGTATTGTATATTTAGAATATATCTCTCTATCTATTAGATAGCTTAGGAAATAGAACATTTTATAAGTACTTATTTTTTATGCTTAATGATAAAATGGTATAGTAAAGTCCAGTCGATTGATAAAGTGTGATTGATTACTTGAGCTTGATAATTTTGTATAATATCACAGTTCTGAATGCCTTAATATTTCAAAATATACTTTATTTTGATCCCTTTTGTCTAAAATTTAAAGTTGAATTTATATTGCTTTGGTAATTTTTATAGTGTGATAATCGATTGTATACGGTCGTATACTCGAGTACACGTTATTTATCCAATACTTAGAATAGAACACGTCCTAACACAGATCCTTGCGGGACCCCATACAACATTAACACTAAAACAGAGACAAAAGCAATAAAATATCAAAGTCCCGTTATCTTTTAGAAACAGTACGTATCTTTGTCGGCGATGTGTTAAATAGTGAAGCACGTGCGTTTTGTTTACACGTTCCTGTGTTTATTCCGAGACCTACCGCACAGTGCTCAAACGAATCGAACGCCTAGCCCAAGTCCCTGTGTTAATTTCATTTGATAATGCCCCATTGTGCGTGTGTTTGACGTACATATTTGGTTTTCAAATGATTGTTTTGTACAGATATGTGGTGTGTTTATGAATCTACCTTTATGGTAATAGACAATGCTGCTTGTTATATGTTTTTATTAAAGTGTGTCTCATTTGGTTTGTTTGTTTTCTCAGGTAATAGTGTTTTGTTTTGAGATTTCGTTTTTCCTGTGTCTAATGTATATGTTTTAGCTAAGTCACCGTATTTATTCGCCTCGCTACCCATTAGGGCAAGCAACGATACATCATCCTAACCATTATAAACTCAATTAAATCTCATTAGCATAACCTTTGAAGAACTAGAATAGAACTCGCTTCATTCTTGTACATGTCACCACCTTTGTCCTTTAGTAACCTATTCCCTTTGAGAAAGAACAACTTATCGTAACAATGGGGTCTGTTTGACCCTCAATAGGAGAGACCGGCCATTATTTGTGTATTTTGAGCAATAAACAGTACGTTTTATGCGATTGTGAGCTGTTTTTTGATGCAATTTGAATGTGAATAGTAGAATGGACATTGTCCGTTGCGCGAGCTCGTGGATGCAGTCTGCAGGTTGGGCTGATGCATAATCATTAGAAATTACCGAAGCGCGAGTAACTTGTCTTTGTGGGCTTCGCATGGGAATCTATCTCGCGGATCGCGTTTGGCGGGAACAAACATTTTGCATACAGGCATGACAGGTGATGGATTGTTCGATATTTTTCCATCACACACATAAATTAAAACATGACCTTTATTTGTTAGCGCGACGTGTCGAGGCCCTGTGAACTGGCATCAGCAACAATGCCGCGTTCCTGCGCATTACTCTTAATCCTTTTCGGGAGGAATTGAGTGCCTCCATTCGTTCTGACTTTCAATAGACCTCGACCTAAGACGGCGACATAAAAATTTGTCAAAGCCGTTTTTGTTACCAACCTCGACTCGTAGCTTTGTTTATAACACGAAACGTTTGAGGCGTAACATGTCAAGAAAAAATAATTTCCTATTGAAATTCCGAGGACACCACAAGGATTCCCAAACAATAACAAAACGCATTAGGACTATATTAGACGCACACTAGCACACGCACCTACACACTGAAAAAAGGATAACAAACAGTGATACAATAATTTCCATTCGTTTTCTGTGCGTACGAGTGTGTTGTGTGTCACTGTCGCACTCATATGCCCGTCCCGCTTGCTCGGTCGTTGACCGCACATCTCCGACGAGATTGCATCTAGTGGCCATGCAGCTTCCCCTAGATACGACGCAACACAATTTCTGACCAATTAAAAGATGACTACCAGTCGACGCACCGCTTCAAGTAATGTTTGCTACTGTTGTGGGTACACGCAGTATACAATATACCGCGCGGATACAAAAGCGAGTTTGCGAAACATATTAGATTAGCTCTGACCTACTTCAGGCAGATAAGAAAAAAATAAAACGCAATAACAATACGTGTGCCACATGAAACTATATCTCAAATTGTTAGAGAAGCATTTGAGCGTGAGTTACCTACGTTTTGACCGTTGAAATTTCAAAACAAATCACAAAAAGTCACTAGTCGAGTAGTAGTTTATTTACGACGCCACGATATCTACAAAAAGGAGAGTCTAAGACGATTTTTTTCTACCACGCCTCGTTCCCGTCTCGAAAAAATCAAAACAATTTTTTGTCCGTTCCTAAAATCGTTTTACGATCGCTCTCGAATAGTAAACCAGAGAGGGACCGCTGATTAGGTGTCCCTTTCTAACCCTGGAGTGGTATAACCTGACACTTTGGCGTTAATAAGTCTTTTGTAAGTCTTCTCAGAACGAGTTACGAGTATGATTGGTCTAATAACCCACACATAAAGACAATCGCAATGTCTATTCTGGGAAAGAAGACAATGTTGACCAGAACGAAGATTAAGATTCAAATGATGATAACAATAAGGCATTTAGTCAGACACAATTAATAACATACATTGATAACAATGATAAGATTAAAACGAGAGTACATAACACTGTAGATTATTAAGTAACTATGTAGTTCATACTGGATGAAGCACTCAAAACAGTTACAAATGAGGAAGGTCGGTGGAAAGGGCTTAAGGCTGCAAGCACACACATGCGTGGATAATCATCACAAGAAATTAGACACAGCTACGCTAGAACATTCAGAAATACCAGTCTTCATCTCCGCTACATTTTCAACGAAACATTTAAATAATCGTAAAACAAAACATCCTTATCTGAATCCATTTGTTACAGAACACGGTTAGTAGGACAAAAAACAGTTTTGAAGGCCCTTCGTAGTAACAGTAACTTAGTAACCCACTAGGCTCAAAATTCGATACCCCTTGAACCACTTATCGCTAACGTCCAGGACATAAATACATTACTAAAGATAACTAATCCGTTTCTTAACCTCTAACTTTTAAAACAACATTCTGATGGTCCATTTTTTTGAGAAACAAAAGATTCAACCAAAGAAGCAAACATTAATATTTCACACACTCCATATTTGATTTGACGAAACAAGCACTTCCTAAATGGTCGGCGGTTCCCAGAGAAAAAACGTTACACATTGAATTGGTTGCGTAAACTTGTGAGTGATTAGTAGCTATTCAGCGCAGCTCAGACAGACAAACAGATCTTTTTGTATGTACACACGACTCTTAACAATACAAGCCGAAGAAACGCAAGATAAACTAAAGTGTTATAAAGGTATGATGCTGTCCATAATCATCATATTGTTTAAAAAAATCCCTTTTTATCTTCTTTACCATAGACTCGTGTTCGACAGAATTTTATGTTTTTTATAGTAGTACCTAATGTTAAACGCAAGGATCGCTCCATAGGCAATTATCCTAATGATGATGAAAGGCATCATTTCTACGCTCTAAAAAATCAGAGAAATTATAACAACAGAGAAATAAAAGGGACAACATAAATTATAATGGTAGATACGCTTATTGTTTTATTGTTGACCATTTATTTAAATTTGATCAAATTACCGAGTCGAGTTTTACGATTATGGGAGAATGCGGGATTTGGTCATCATACAAATTATAGTTTTAAATTGACTATGCATTATTGAATTTGGAATTTTTGGGTATCGCATGAAAAAAGACTGTAGTAGATAAAGAGAAGGTAGATACTGAATTAAAATATGATTGTAATGGGCTTACTCTTGTACTTTGTAGTGCGAAGTAATAACGCTGATGGTAAAAGGCATAAAACCGCAATCTTACCTGAAAACAAACAAGACATTACATTAATAGAAGTTACATAAAAACAGGACATGCGAGATGATACTTTTTCATCTAAACTTAGAAGGGACCATTCCAGAGCAATTACACGTCTAGGACAAAATGACTGCCTATTAACTTAATGGTGTGCCTGGAGTTTATCGGGACTACACAAAGATTTTCATTTTTCTGTCTAGTCTATCTACTAAATAGATTTTTATAATTATAGTGTTTGGCCTTTCGTGCACTACTAACATATTTAACGACTTACAAAAGTACTTTATTCAGGTATATTATTCTTCAAGAACTAAGGTCCGACCGAAACTGGTTTTCCAGCCGAAACCGAAACCGAAACCGAATGTTCGGCCGTGGCTTCAGTTTCGGCCGAAACCGAAACCGAAACCGAAACTCACGTGGTCAAGTATAAAATTCCGTAAAATACTGAAATTTTGTGCATTTTACCCATTATTCTGCATTAATTAGGACATTCAGTCAAATGGCAAAAACGGAGCCCTTTTCATTGTATTACCTGTCTGTCCGTAACTATGTCACAGACCTTTTTTATGTAGAGTAGGTTACCTAGTGCTTACCTAGAATGCAAGTATCAAAATAGTAGGATAATTGAATAAAGGCCTTTATTTGCCTGTCTTATCTTTATATACTTAATATTATTTTATAATTCTCTGACATCTCAAGATATTTAACAAGTTTAGGAAAATTAATTCACTGAGCACTTTTTTACACATTTACTGCCACTATCCAAACAAAACATAACCTCTAAAGAATGTTTGCGTCGGGCGATAACGCACTGACTAAGAGCGTTTTCACATTATCCGATCCGATATCGGTGTCGGCCGACGATAGCCGACATCCGATAGCCGATAGACACTATGTGCTATTTTCACATATTTCCGACAAAATCGTTCCGATACGGCCATTTGCTCGATAGCTTAGTGCGTGCAGGTCATCATGGCAGACTATAATAGAAAACTTTATTTGCTGTATCTATTATATTTGAGACGCAAAAAAAGATCTGTCCACAGACAGTATTGGATACATCCCATTGTGGAAGCTAGATATTCAGAGGGAGCATTTTATACTATTTTTAGCAAGCTACAAAACGCACCTAGAAAGTTTTTTAATTACTTTCGTATGGGTGAATCCACATTCAATTATTTGCTAATTCATCTCACAAACAGTATCAAGAAACAAGACACACATTTTCGAATGGCTGTGGGGCACACAGAGACAATTTAGATACACGTATAGCACACATACAAACATTATCGTCCGACGGCTCACGGGCGTCCGACAGTGCCGCCAGCATATCGGTGTCGACTCCAATATCCGATATCGGGCCAGACAATATGAAAGACAGGTACATATTTCATACATTTTACTTACTCCGATATCGGATCGGCGTCCGACACCGATATCGGATCGGATAATGTGAAAACGCTCTAAGTTGTGTTGCTACAGAGCTATCCGAACGGCGCACGACAATTCCCGAACAGGGCCGCCAGCGCCCGCTAGAGCGTTGCCGCGAGAAACGAAATTAGGCGAGCGTGCACGACAACTACCGAAATCAGTTTCGGTTTCGGCAAAAGTTTCGGCCAATTTTGGGCCGAAACCGAAACTGCCGCCGAAACTTGATTTTTGGCCGAAACTCGGCCGAAACCGAACTTTCGGTCGGACACTATCAAGAACACACTTAGAAAAGTTTGCTGTATATATTTTTGCTTCCATAAATGTTTTCTATTCTAAGCACAATTATCCAGTTGAATTATTACTAATCTTAGCAGCGTGTTTCTTTTTAATTGTACGTTAAAGTTAATACAGCACATAAATACGTTACGGCACAATTATTACGCAATGCAAGTCTTGCTACATCTGCGGCCTTATGAAGTAATATACCGATGAAACAAATGACTGTAAGAAGTTTGATTGACGCTCGTAATTCCCATGAGAAGATTGGTTTAAGAAAAACGGCGACATTGCTTTCTGAAATAGCTGAGGATCGATCTAAGGATAATATCCTTTTATTACGCACGAGCGGGTGGCAAAAAAAGACACTTGAGTATTGGCAACAAGGTCTATAAAATATAGATTAAACTTGCAATCCTTTCTTTTTCCTTTTGCTCCTGAATCACATCCATCAATTTCGCTATTTGTAATCATGTTTTTCTATCGACAGGAGTTATCATAAAACGATTAGGACCAAATGACTCTTGGATCCTTTATTGGCCAATTCGATGCAGTCTCAATGCAATATCACTTATTCCACAATGATATTCCATTTACTGGAGACCATTTTGTACCCGTGCTTCTATTACTGCAACAATTTCGATGCGATTGTTGAACGTACGACAATTGTCTTAGAAAATTGCCACAATTTTCTAGGGTATTTTACAAAAATAGGTTGAATAACCTTAATTGAGTTTTGACGTGCGCTTGCGTCGTTTCTTTTGTTAAAAGGACATCGAACTTTTTGTTTGTAAACTGTTTTATTGTTTTCGGCTTGTTAGGTAACTTCTGTTTTGTTTACACGGCTATTTCTTTCGATTGCTGATATAAAATTAATTGCTGCTTTACGATGCTTCTTAATTACTTTGTTTTGTGTGATGGCGCAGATTATTTGATAGGTAGTATGATGTCCTCTTGTATCCCTTTGTGATGTTTCTACAGTGAACCTTAGTCCTGGGATTTTTACTACATTGCTACGTGTAATAGGACTTGAAATGCATGCTATAGTAAAGAGTCTCTGTTATGAACAATAACAAAGTTATCGCCAGTATTATCTGCGGCACAGGAAAAGCTCCAAAGCAAACAACACGTGGTGTCGTGTTTACTTAGCTGTATCTGTATTAAAATTATTATTTAATTTATATGTGCGTAAGGAAATCGTGTTTACATTGGTTCTATTAGTCATCAATATAAATATTCATATGGGACGTCACGATTGACATAGATGCAGTCTTTTGTTTCCAACCTGTGCTGTGTTTTATATATTGGGTAATCCAATTAGAAATACGCATCAGAATTAACTCGCAAATAATATATTAAGGCTAAAAGTAGTAAAGATAGAGTACCTTTCTTTTTCGTTCATAAACAGTTGCGAAAACTCGATAAAGTTAATTGTAAAGCAAATTAATTCGTTCAGTTGTTAGATTATTTTGTATCGTGGAAACTCGTTGTAAAGTTCAAACACCTCTCGCCTACGTTTTGAGGGTACAAACACAAGCTAGATTACTGTTTCGCCAATGTTTACGGTCGGTGGACAGCTTTGGTGAGCGCACGCATTTCGTTAACGGGGCTTTGGTAACAACTTCCAAAATTATCTTGTGCATTCTCTTGAGAATTCTTTAAATTACACTCAAATTTTCGAAATTGCAAGACGGGATAATGGTAACGTACGATATGATGAAGTGTCTCAAGTTTTAAAGGTTTAGTAATATAAAAGTTTTGAAGTTCCAAAAAAACTTAAGCGTAAATCACAGAGAGGTTTCCAAACAGGCTATCGAAAATAAACACATTGGTAAATATTTTACCTACTCTGTTTGTTGACATAATGCGTACGCGCAGCATTTGAATATAGAATGAGGCTTCGCAAAGGCGTAGTCGAGTACCGTTAATGAGGTGGCAAGACCACAGAACTCTCAACGATCGCCTTTTGTTTATTTGTTTCTTTGTTAAGAACGACTAGAGAGTGAAACCACAGAATATAAACAAAACTAGTACAAAGTGAAACCTCCTTTCATTTCAGGTAAGCACAGATAAAAGTGGCTAAAAGCTTCAGCAAGATTGAGATAAACGGCGTCGCTTCTCTAGGCTTTATGTTTACTTTTCTAGATTAGATTATGAACTATTTTGTTTGGTGAGCAAGCGTAAGTTCAGTAGCTTAAGTACGTGTAGGACACGTGACGACATAAAGTGTGTTTGTGTGTGTTGTTATGGTGCGATCAATAACACAAGCGTCGGGTCGACGAACTCGATGCGCCGGCGCCGCTTGCGGATACCGGGGGATGCGGAAAGTTGTTTTGTTGGTGGTTTTTGAGAATATTTTTAAGTATGTTTGTGGGAGAGGTACTTTTAATAAAATTGACAAACAAAATCTCTCTCAAAATCTGTTTCAAGGTAACTTTTTTTCGGAAATTCTTCGCAATTTACTTGGAATCATCTTGACAAATACGTTTATCTGTCAATACCAAACTATCAATCCATGAAGAAAAAATACTATCATCGTAGCAATAAAAACGACAAAAGTTTACGTGGAATTACACAATGTTGTGAACGCGGAAGACGTTGACCGCGGGTATTTGGCAAAAGGTCATTGTGGTGTCCATTGTCGTGAGATACGGCCATTTCCTGCTACACTCAGGAAAGTTTCTTTGGACTCTTGGGCGATTTCACATCTAATCGGAGCTTGAATAAACCAACAATAGAAGCTTCTTACCATATGCAAACGAATATAGCCAGTAACCATTAGACCACCAACTGTGCTGCTTATTCAAAGCTTGCTTGGTACTTGCAAGAGTTGGTTTCAACTTGCGAAGCTATGTACTTGCATCATAGTCGCGGTCAGCCAGCACTGATCTACCGTTAAGTTTACCCTTTAAGGCCTCCAAAGCACCGTTACTTTCGCGGTTTGTTTCTTTATCTAGTTCGCGTTCAATACTTGTGTTAAAGGTTGATCGCCCACGGTTGACTTAACTTTTCTTTTTTGTCGATGACGACATCAATACCAGATTTCACAACGTTACTATTCCTATTATCCTAACTATTTAGAACATAGTATGCATAAAGACGAAAGGAAATTACCAAAAAGTTTATTAAATCTTTAAAATTATGCTTAAATTGCAGGATAAATGCCTCCTTAACTGCAGTTAAGGGCACAATGAAATGAATAAACTGTAATCAATTAACATACTTGCCGACAGTAATGTCATTAGTAGACATAATGTCTCAGAAGCCGTCAGCGTTAATATCTTCAAGTTTGCTAATGTCATAGTTACATAAATTAACAGTATTTGCAATGTTTTCATTATCTATTGTCATACAAGTCTGGTTAGCAGTAATTAGTGTAATTACGGTTCATATTTCAATTCAGACAATAGGAATTTATTTTAGGTCAACTGTTTTTTTGTTGCTCGAATTACTTTAAGTTAGCAAGTATCATTTTACACTATTAATGTGCATTCAAATTAGGCAGAAGCTACTATGACGAAGCATACAACTTATTAAACTAAAAAATGTATGCTTGACTGTATCTATTAAGCTCCAATTTCTTTGTACTACTGGATATTTTTTCCAAATATCTATCTTCTTACACAATCATCACTGCGTCGAAAATCTCAAGCTCCATTCAAATATTCCATTGACCCACGAACAATCGCCGTAAGATGATCACACCCCGTCAATCATAAGCCATTCTATACAATTTTTATGATCAAATTATCATAAATATTCATTTCTGCTATTGACCAGTCCGTTCACACACAATTAGTTTCATTATACATTTTATTCACGTTGTGGAGTGCACCAAAACATATCTAAAATTCAAATAGTAATACTATATGACTAATCTTTGATATGAATTTTTGTTCACAATGAACATATTTTTATTGTAGCGGTTTTTTGAATGGGGTAAAAGTTCGTTTCTGAAGCACATTTTTTAAAATCATAAGTTGTATGGAGAAGGGTCGTAGTTTATGTTATCAATCAAATATTTTGGAGATGACAGAGTTAGGTACGTTTATTGTATGCGAAGGAATACAACATTCTAATTCAATGATCATTTCTTAAATATGTGACCTTTTGGTCGGTATTTCTTCGAAAAGGTTTCTATTTAACTTTTGCTTATGTTATATTTGTCTTGTGTCTAGAAATTGGGGTTTCAAAACAATGTGGCTTTATTGTATAATTAATAAATAAACTATGACAACAATAGTATTTATGTGTGACATTGATCGAATAATAAAGTTAACAAAAGCGTACAAAATGATGATTAAAAATTTGAATCATTATTGTCTGAATAGTATTTTAATTTAAAATACTATTCAGACAATAATAAAGGTTACCGGAAATTAGTGTCACAAATTCAAAATAAACGCATTAGCCAACATAGTAATAACTATAAATCAGGAAAATAATGTTGCGTTGTCAACAAAATTATAACTAGTGATTGAATGAATCATATTATAAATGAGAACAATAGTGAAATAATTTGTAACGTAACGCTCTATAGCTAATTTAATTTCCTGCAATGTATGAGCTTTTCGATAATTGTTAATAATCTAAAAAAGGTTACAAGTAAATCACTTGAAATAACTCAAAAGCATTTAGAAATGGAAATAAGAAAACGGACAAAACTAAAAGGTGTCACCAAATGGACAATCCACATAGCCAGATTACCATTTGAATAAATAATTATCATAGTTTCATTCATGTGACGTGATCCATCAAGTTTCACATGATAGATGTCATTTGACGTTCATTTGTGACAGTTCAATTGTCACATTCAAGTGGCCAGAGGTTTTCGTCAAGAGTTAAAGTTCACACGTGTTTTCTTTGCCGTTGGTGTCAACAAAAGGACCCCTGACCCATTGTTGGAACTTAATTGATTTGATCAGCTTGACGAAAGTATTACGATTGCTATTCAGATTTTTGGAATAGGAATGGGCTAATTTTTATTCTTGTATTTTTGTAATGTAAAAGTAGACTTTTTATTCTGTTTGAAGGAATAGGAATTGGCTTTTTAAATATACATCCCCATGTGAATTCCTAAGTGAGAAAATGTGTTTGATTTGTCATACTAAAGATTTTTTTATTTTTTCTGACTGTGGACTGACCAAAATAGATGCTTTACTCCAAAATGATTTCCAAGTAATTCTAGTTAAAGTTTCTCTACGTTCGTAGAGTCTACGACATTATTCATATAAGCATTCTTCATCCAAGCCTTTCTGTTAGCTATCCCCAAACAAAACGAAGGTAAGCAAACATTTTGAAATGTAAGGGCATGTACTGAGGAGTTTCACCTTATTTGTCCAGAACTAATTCTACTGCTTAAAGACTTGCTAGAGAAGTGTTTGTTCTACAAACAATGCTCAAATTACGACATCTTTTTCTCTTTAAAAATGTTGGGATCCTGTTCACTATACCCGTAGAATAATCAGTCATATAGTTGATGACGTAGTGACTTTGGCTTTATCAGTTGCATGACTGCAAAAAAGTGTGTCTGCCAGTCGTAATCGTAATACATATTTGGAGTCGATGCAGACGTAAGACGCAGGGTAAAGTCGGGACAATACGTTATTAAAACCTCTTTTTAAAAACCAGTAATAAATTAAAATGCAAGATGGACACGTCTAATGCAACCACTCGATTGTCCTCTCCACATTATACGGAGATAATCAGAATAACAAATGCGACGATGCCATTTGATTTATTTCCCTCGCTTTGTAATCGAAGTGATACATCACGCCTTACCAACAATCCAATACGAATATTAACATAATTAAACTTTTGTGTGTTCATGTGGAAACTAAGAATGGGAATCGAATCGGTCTGTTTACGAGTATTTGTGTTACGGGTCCAAGGTTGCTCTTATCTACAACGTACATGCATAATGGAAATATTACCTTCACTATCAGATAAAGGTCGCGGGAACAACAACTAGTACTTCTATTGTTAGAAGCTTTCAAGTAACTATAGGGACTGCCATGTTACAGCGGCCGTGATTGGCTAATTTTTGAATAACGTATACAAAAATAAAAAAGTATTATAATGAATTGTCGTTGCATCGTACAAGCCTGTATAGAATCTGCGGTAGGTGTAAATGAGTCAACATTGTAATCGTTACGGAAAACATGTGTCCTTGTGCCAAGTGCAATGGTAATTATGGACTCTCCCACGGTACATCCATTAAGGTGCGACTTCCTTGAGTGGACAAGTGTTTCGTGTTTGCCCATTCCCTTCGATATAGTAGTTACCTCAAAACCGTTACATTAAAAACTACTTGGTACAACCCTACAGCTGTTAGCGCATGTGCACTACCCGGAACATTACGGTTTTTATTTAAATTTCGAACTGGCTTGAAACAATCACCTTCCCAAATATCTTTTAAAACACGAGTATTTTTATCGCGTGCATTATTCTCTTTGGACAGCTGTCAGGAGAAAAGAAAAATAAATCCAACACATTCCTAAATTGAAATTGACGTGTTCCATTTAAAACAATAATGAAGCGCGATTCTAAATTGAAAATAATGAAATTCGATTGACTGTTTTTGTTTTTAAATAAAATAGCAATGATCGCTCTTTATACAGCCACAAAAAGGTGTATAAAAAAATATAGTTAGTTATTGCGAGAATTAAACTGAAATATTTAGTTCTGGTGCAGTGCATGTGTGCATAAAGTGTGTAGATACACGTTAAGGTCATATTCACACGAGGTTAAAGACTCATAATTATTTATTGATCCGGTGCAAAATGGGAAACAACCCTCGTTGTTTTAACGGAAGAACTGGCTGAACTATTAATTAGTATTGGTTCAACAGATGGGATCCTATGGGAGAGCAATACCCCGATGAGAAGCATGAACAATTTGAATAATTTATAACCATTGGGTTTGTTAATTTTGGGAACAAAACGAGGAACATGAAATGTATCATTAATTATTATAAAGCTTGATGATGGGAGAAAAAATCTCTTAACGAGACAACATCAATTTTCAAGCAAAATATATCATTTCTCATTAGTTTAACTTAATTGTCAAATTGAACCCACCATCCCTTTAAAACGAAAGAATTCAACAATCAATTTATACTTCCCTGATTAAAAATCGATAACATTTAATCGAATCAACCGTTTCGGAATAACGGCCGGTATCGATTTCCCATAACTTTTATCACACGTGCCCCTACCAATTGGCCGGCCATGGGAACCGACAATTATCGATACTTAACAAGGGTGATATCAAACCGATGCCGGAATTAATAATATAAAACAAACAAACCCTCTAATATATAATATTAACTGTATCACCAATTACCCCTACTTTTTGTATGGAACGAGATAAATAACACTTTAAGATAACTTGCTTAGACTACTTTAAAGTAATCTCCTTCGTATTTTACTAATGGATTTTAAGTACGTTTGTGGGTTTAAGATATTGTAGTATGGGTTTCAATGAAGATCCCAGCTATGCAATCCTAGCAGAGCAGTACATGTACTGATAAGATTTTGTTTAAAGAAAGTACTTGTACAAATTCTACAAAAACCGCCTTATTCATAAACGTTTTAACTAAAGCACTGTTATGAAGTGTTTTGTCTCCTTTGCTCTACGGAAAATAGCGTATATCAGAAAGAGAGACCATTCCATAGCTAAAATTCTGTTAATATGCTTTTATTAATAAGGCCCTAAGTCTTATAATTAAATGAGACAGTTACATACTCAGAGACGTCAAATGCTTCCTTAGTAGAGATTTAACGATTTTCACATGTAATGTATGAAGAATGGTTAAGTGTCCATTGGTTAAGTGTCAATTTAATGGACATTTCTGAGTGCGGCAGGTAGAGACTTGTTAGACACTAGGTACAGACACATTTAATCTTTCATGCCATTTTGTGGAGATGTAAAAATCAAGCAAGCAAAGTTAATGAATGGGAACTGCCTAGTTTTGAAGATCAACATAAAGAAGTCCCTATTTCAATTACGTAGGTTCTATTTTCTAATTAAAAAAGCCAACTTTCTCCCCAAAGAAAATAACTAAAAACCTAAAATAGTCCAGATAATTAGTTATAGTTAAATCGAGAGCGAAAGTAAATAATCACTTTCACTGAAGGAATGATAGAATTTTCACGGTCCAGGCTTCCCAATGCCGTACCCACGGGACCCAAGCAGTGGAACCGAGGTAGATTTATCAGCTGTTTTTATGACACCATTTTTGCTTTAATAAGGGCTTCTGGTATCTGATTAAGGGCAACCAGTGTAAAGTTTTGAATGTTGTAGTGCTGATTTTGTTGTTTTTTTTGGAATATTTGGTTTTCAAATTTTGAAGGGGTCATTTGTGAGAAAATAATTTGGACAAAGGGACAACTTTTAGTTTTAAGATTGTTGTTTAGGTGTTAATGTGTATGGATAGGGAATTTCTGCATTGTTTAGTTTAGTACAGACTAGGCTTTAGTGCAGTGGCTGATCTATATCTGATCTATACTAATATAATAAAGGTGAAATTTGTTTTTTCTTTGTTTGAACGCGCTAATCTCAGAAACTGCCAATCCGAATTGTATAATTCTCTTTGTAATGGACATTCAACGGGAAAGTTATAGGCTATTTTTTATCCCGAAACCGCAAGGTGCTGCTAGTCTATTGATAACGACCTTGATGTCTCTCGCAGTTTGTAAACTCGACCAATATCGTCTACTTGATACTGCCATATATAGCCAAAAGTCTCTGCATCATTTCCATATACTTATTAATACGAGTTCCACATTCACATACAGTTTCTTCAAGTTTTAAAACGAAACGCATCATAAAAGTTAAGCCTCGAAATGTGGCTTCTTTTCACATAACTATTTCAACCGAAAATAATTAGAAAGTACAACTGTAAAAGTAACTGTCCTCGTCTTGTTTGAGAGATATGAATTACATTGTAGGCGTAGCTGTTACCAAATGTGAATAAGTTTTTTTAATGTCGGTTGCACGTACTAGAGCAATTTTCGAACAAGTTTTTTGCTTAATAACTTCTTAAGTTGGTGCGGCCACAGGTGGTTAATACATTATAATGCGATGAAACCTAAATCACTGAACCGATTAACATGAATTTTGGCACAGAAATAGTATATTAGAGTTAGACCTTGGAAACTTACTAGGTAACTTTCTCGATGTGAAATTCAGAAAAATATTTTTTACATACCTACTTTTACTATAGTTCCATAGACTAACTTCTACATTTTTTATTCTCAATGACCGTCCATAGAGTAAATTTTTTCTACTCTCCATACATAGTATGAAAGTGTTCCCGTACGTTACAACCATCGAACCATATCTTACGTCGTTTCCTTAGGGTCACCGCACGTGGGCAACTGACAGGCACCGTGTGAAAAGTAACGACCTCCCTTATACAGGGTACTCATTAAAACTTGTATTAATCTCGGCACTTCCTTATTACACCCCTGTGTTTTGGGGCGTAATTTGACTGATTTTTCAAGTTATTTTCAAACTGAAGTAATGTTTTCGAGTTTGCTTATATGTTTTAATTATGTAAAGCTGAGGACAGTTAATTACTGATAACAAACATTTAGTCCATTTATATTACAAGTAGAGGTACGTTTGAATTACGACTTTATTTATTGGTTTAGCAATGACATAGTTTCGTCTGGGTAGTGTGTCTATTTGAATGAGTTCAAGATTTACAAGAACTTAAAGTTATTATAAGAAGATGTTATAAATCATGCTTCTCATTTAACAGTGACATTTATTGCGTAATTAACGTCAGTTTCGAAAAGCCATGGTTTAACCTTTTAGCTTTATGCAAGTGATGGGTAGTCTGTGGAGACCAAAGACAATATTATCTGTTTTTTCATAAACTTAGTTTAAATAAACAAATGACGTCCATTTTAAATGTTGTTCTTTTTCGTGCAATATAAGATACGATATCGAACGAAACGTTTTTGATTCTCATACATATCAAGCAAACCTTAATTTTTAAGCTACAAGCTACAGGAGAGCTCCTGCTGAATGGAATTATCTAGAAAAAAATCCTTTAACTTGGCGATCATCTCCCTTTTGATAACCCTACATGAGCGGTATGCTCGACTCGGTCAATTTGCTACAAGCTTGGCTACTCAGTAATCGTGTTTTTTCTCCAATTGCGCCGGTTAAAGGTTAACAAGTCGCTCTTTAAGTAACAGGTGGTTGGTTAGGTTCATTGAAGTAATGGTTTATACCCGACAGTGGAAAGAGTTGATTGTGAGTTTGATAGTGTGTATGTGTGCAGTGTTTGTGGAGTTGGTTAGCCGACTGTGGTAGGGCTGAAGACGGGTTTTGTGTTTGATGGTTATTTTGTTACTGACATTTGTACACAAAATATCATTTATATTGATACTCAATTTTCTTATTTGTTAGTTAGGTTTGATTGAGACAAGATTGACAAGGCTCTGAGTATGTTCAAAATATCATAAACGTAGTGTTCGTAATTGTAATTCCAAGTTTCTTAATCATTTTGGTCTTCGTAAAAGTGTTCGACCGCCAGCAATTTAGATCAATATACATATAATTTGAGTGGAAATTGTAGGGGAAAATAAAATTTTAATTATTTAGCTACACCAACACGTCAAATCACCCTAGTACTCTTTATTAGCCAATAGAAATTCAATACCAAACTCACTGTCCAGATGATATAACATCCGTTGATTTCTCGCAATCAACATAGTTTGGGGTGAACTACCCTTAATAAGGTGCCTTGGGGTAATATCGGACGGATTTTCGAATAGCTGCAAGGATGTTGCAAAAACTTTATTTTCTCAATTTTGGTATACAGCACATTAATGAAAAATGGTGGAAATTAATAATGATTCAACACATTATAATTTTAAATTTAGTTTATTTATAAAAACTCAATACTTTTTGATTTGTAAGCCTGTAAAATCAGAACACAATTTTTGTGAATATAATGACGATTTGGCTATCAAGGGGTAACTTCGAACAACAATTTAAAACTATTTCTATTGCTAGGAGCACAAGGTGTATGAAAATAATGTATCCGATCTTTCCTGTTCTTTAACATGATATCAACAAAATCTACCTAATACTACAAACATAGATATACCAAATGATTCCTTTTTTTTTTCGTTTCTATTGTCCGATCTTACCCCATATACCAAATTTAGAAGAAATTAAGATTCTCAAAGTTTGGTTTTATCCACTATTCATACTACCAAATAAAGCAAACATATGTTAAAGCGTTGTATAACATTGAAATACTTTACGGTTGGTAGATAAATGAAGGGAACAGGTGACAGGAACAAAATATTGTTTTTAGAAACTTGAAATATTCAAACAATAAACGAACGCGTTGCAGTTTAAAATATGATATATTAATATAAAGTAAAGAAATCACTATTAAGGAATGACATAATTTATAATGCTATATAAAATTACCAAATATCAATTAAAAAAAATGAATTCAAACAATTATATCAAAGAATTGGGAGTTGTCCCAATTTAACTAGAATGTCTATGACAACGGTCTATAAAAATAAAAATCAAAACATGATTATCAATAACAAAATTCACATTTTCACTTTTTAAGAACACACTTTTTCATAGTTTTGAAGCGGCTGCATAGGTGAGCTCCTTATTATTTATTTTCTGCACGGCTAATTGCAGCGCTGCTTTTGTACAGGTAGTGGCCCGCGAAGAAGTTCGGGTGTATTTACGTGGCATCTGCAAGTGAATTGTTGATATAAGTATCAAATATAAGCCCAGACGCAAACCCGTCGGGCGCTTTTGGTACACCGTATGATCCAAATAAACAAAGGGCTTGAAGCGCGTTTGGTACACTGTTTGATCTAAATAATTACTTAAAGTAACTAATAAAAAACTAGATACAGTCATAGCGTATATATAATTGGCTATCCATATATTATAAATCCATATATTGTGACGATTGGCTATCCATATATTGTGACGAGCAGCCATGTTTGTTTATTATGATTACGCTACAGTGGGTAGGTAAAATAATATCTTCTACATAAGCGCCATATTGAAACGATTACGAACACAATTGAGTATTTAAAATTAATTAAAATCACGTGTAATAAAAGTTTGACAGTCGCTGCCAATTTCGAAACGGGTTAAAACCGGATATTTTTGTCCGATCTTTAGTCGAGATGGGTAACACCGGATTTCAGCCTACAGAGGAAGTAGACATATTTGGATTAGTTTTATCATGTTATCACTGCTTAAAACTTTTTATTAAGGCAAAATAATAACAAAATAAGCTATATTTTTGCTAAAATATGCAAATACGAATAAAGGTCAAAGACCGGATAGACAAATATTTTATAAAACTTACCTTGTTTTATCTTACGGCGCGTGGTATACGTCCGAGTTACCGGAGCGACTGGCGGTCACTGCGGGGCGGGGCGGAACATAATGACGTGGCGTGCAATGTGGCTAGCATTAAAAAATATTGCCAAATAAGTGGGATATTAGATTTCTACGTTCTTACCCCGGCGCCGATATTACCCCAACACACCTTACACCCTCCATGGTGCAATAACGCGGGGGTAGAAAGCAGATGCGTGCGCGACCGTTACGAGACCCCCTATCTGTTCTTAATTCAAATTTGGAACCACGTGTGTTGTGTTGACAACTTTTTTGAACGCCCGCATAGTGCCATGTGTTTTCAAATTGCGAATTTAATTAGGCCGATAGAATGAAGTTGTGAGGTTGTGAAATGTGGATTTTTATCTCCTTGTTAACGTAGGTGTAAGTAGGTTGGAGCTTGACCTTTTTTGTGGTTACGAAAAGGTAGAAGAGGGATGAAATATCATATTACAGGGTTTCGTTTGAATGATGATGTGTCAGTACAATATGCCACTGAATATATCGTGCACACTACATAGGTACAATAAACTATGTTTGTAATAGTAGTAAATCGTAGTATTGGTTTTAAATGTCCCACAGCTGGACAAAAGCTCCTCATCTCACTTAAGATATATCTAGTTTGTTTACCCAATTGTATTGAGAATTGTTTTCACATTGTTTTTGCATCAGTTTGTCTCGTTTTATCGTGTTCCGATCATAAAAAACTGTTCTAGTGAGAGAACTAAGCCAATCTTCGACCAAACTTTTTGTTGCCGCAAAACAGTTGTACCAGTCATTTCCCCAAACGGCCGGGCGAAAGTGACAGTTAAAAAATCAATACAACCGTTAGTGAAGTCAGTGTCCGCGAGGGTGCGACACAAAGGGCGATTGAGGATCGAGCACGCGCTGCGCTCGCGACGCATTATCACAATCGCCGCACAATGAGCGCCTGTGCGATTTGTAGGGACGACTCTGATTTATTACACAGGCCCCTTTTACATATCTCCCAATTTTAATTAAGGGAAGAGGAATTAATTTCATTATTTTCTGTTTTTTTTGTTGTGGGTAATATTTTTCAATTAGGATAGATGCATTTTAAATATTTTTTTTTATCATTGTTATTGCCGAATTCAGTAAGATTACGACTCCTGCAGGATTATTAAATATTAAATACCTTCTTCTTACTTTGTAAGCTTGAAAATAGATTGTTAGACACCCGACACCAAATCCCAACGGAAATTCAAAAAATCTGACCGCATACCCCATTCAATGCAGTCAAAAGTTACATTATACCCAAGCTGCAATTAGGCTAGGTAAGTAGGCGCCCCGTAGTCAAGTCCACTCGAATTCCCATAAACAGTTCAATGACATTCAAGGTGTAATTACTTAATGTTGAAGCAGGGAAGTCAGAAATTGGGTGACCGGGTTTCGGGACCCCTACGTTACTCAGCACGCTCGGTCAGTCCAAGACAATTATTATGACCCTTGAGCGTTAAATGAACGTACAAATCATAGAGATTGCACATCTGCTGAAAGCAAATAGTAAAATGTTGAGGGTTAAGAGTTTTGAGTCGGTAAATAATAGCAGGGAGCCAATTTTAGAGGAAATCGAACGTTAACATTTGAAATTTGAATTTGATCTAGTGATTTGAAAATTTGACGAGTAGGTACTCGTGTTCAACAACGTCATAATCATAATCTTTCGGGATTACAATGTTTAATATTAAATATGAAAGGGACCCCTGATTACAAATATAACAAGGCGATAATACAAGATGTTATAAAAAATGATAAAAGAATCACCTACCAACAAAGATCTGTATTGAATACAATACAAAAGAAAACAGATTAAGAACAGGTAGACGGTAGCCACACAATTGAACTACAAAGACATTTTTTATACAAAGCAATCCCACATTTTTTCAACAAATTTTCTCATTGAATCTCCATAAAGAAAAGAAAACTAACCTTCATTGTGATACAAACGGATTTCTCAATTAAAAGTAACAAAGAGCGCTCATGTTGCGGGCGAGTGTAAAAAGCGGCCATTTTGCAATCGGTGCCTGCGCGGGGTGTTGTGCGCATGCGTGCGCGGTGGTGACGCGAAGCATGCGTTGAGCGCCGCGTCACTTCAACCGTGCTCTACTCTTTATGCCAAGTAGGCGCAACCGAGACGTAACAATACACCTAACCACTTAGATAACCACATCCATAAAAACCAGTACGATAATAATAGCAATATTTTATTTTCGGGTCTAATAACACGATAAGTCGTAGTATACTGATAATCTTAATGGGCGTTGTATTTACACAGCGATAATGATATATGTTTTTCATCAATACAAAACCAGATAGAATTAAATAAAGTTTTTGTTTTTGTTTTACAATTTACGTTACGTTTGTATCGTAATCCTGTCCTTTAGGTATAAATAAATGTACCTACCTAAGTTAATGTTTACCATTGGCGGTCACACATGTGTAATCTAAAATGGTACAAGTGTGGGAGGCACGTTGTAACTCAACTAATGTATCAAAACAAACGAGATCTAGGTCAAACTGTTTTATTTATTACGATATTACTCCGACAGGGCCTCCGAGGAATGTGTACCGAGTGACGATATACGATACATTACGCGAACAAATGTTACACTCAATAAAAGTTCGTTAATAGGCGTCCAATCTGCTTCATTGTTTTTTACTCGCAAAAACAATTTAATAAGCACCCAAATAAGACCCTTTTCTCAAGTGATTCAATTACAATTAACACCCAAAGAAATCTTAATTTTTAATTAAGGGCCGCTAATTCTTTAATAAAAGTCAAGGAAACAGCAATTTAATGACCCTTTATGAACTTCCTAGCACCTTGATGAGCAAAAAATTGCAATACGAGTTTAAGGGTTAGAGGGGGTGTCATTATAATAACAAGGGTCGTTGGGACACGCTCCGAAAACAAACACGACAAACAATCAGTGTTGAGTTACAAGATAAACCAATCTGACGTAATTATTCTACAGATATTTTGATAACAACTGTGAAGGTTAACGATAACAAGTCGCTTTACCAAATAAACACCTTTGGAGAACATATGATCAATTTACAGGCTATTAATTAAAGAAATAAATTTTGTAATGGCAATCATTATGTACCAGGTGGCATCATAATCCGTTTTGCAAACACGATATGGGTATTTGGTTACACATAATATGATACCATGCGGAGGTTATTTTATTATTTAGCGGTTAAGGCACGCGTAGTCGGTTAAGTTACAAGTACCTATATTCTTATTGATAGTCTGTCTGGCAATAAACATTAAACAATGATCAGTTTTTAGACGCAGTAGCTTTAACGGCTGATAATTTATTGGTTGTTTTGTATACAATGGTGAGCTATTAATTTGGCATACTTAATGATATCGTGCTATCAAAGTCACAGTAGGAATAATGTTGGCTTTAATCTAAGTTAGAGGACCTATAGTAATAGGAAGGTTTTATAAAAGCGAAAGTTTATTTAAGAGACTGTGCGGCACTTATAGGCATTTTAAAAAATGGATAGATTTGGAAGAAAGCGCATAGGTATTTTATATCCTGTACCATTAGTGAACAGTCCCGAAATATCGTTGTAAATGCAAAATGTAAGTTTACATTGAAGAAGTGCAAATGTATTCGTGTTCAAAGATGCTTCAGCAGTGTTTATTAGTTAATTGACGGTTTGTATGTTTTTGCAATTCATCAGACCGCATTTAGACCAAGCGCATTGAGCCGAGTGCATTTACCCAAAGGTGTCAGACCAATGTCACCTTACGTCATTGCAATATCAGTGCGCGCTGAAAATCTCATTGTATTCCGCTTATCTCGTCGAAAATAATGCAATAACTGCACCGATATTACAAGATAAAGCTGTTTACTTTAATTAACTTGTATTAATTACCTACATACAAGTTCAATACGGTTCAGAATTACCCAACTGTGAATGCTGTTGTTGTTGCTATGCAGTATGCACGTAAATGTTTATAAATAAGACTATCTTTATGTTAAAATAATGGATGATTTTTACGTGTTTAACAAGTTAAATTATCTGAAATCGTATTATGAGTTGGTACATAATAAATGCCTGAAATACAGCGATTAAACCCTCAGAGCCTTATTGATATACTACTCGTATTAAGAACATTTTAGCTATCAAATAGTTTGTCACTTTCTGACATACGCAATCTTCCGAAGAGTAAAAGAGACAAAACTCAGTGAATGTAACAGTATTTTAGTTTCACCGCGTTTATGATTAAGGGTCTTAGTGCATTGGTATTATATTTAGTGTAACTCAATTTTTCCGAGTAGGTTACTAACCTCTCTTAATATGTGCTTAATTAAACCAAGTACCTACCTAACTTTAAAAATAAACTAAAAACTAATTGGTAAAAAATCTCATGGAGAACAAAAATGCAAGTCACATAATTGTCGTTGCAGTCATTCTTGTAAAGTGCAAACGATTTCGGCCGTAATTGTAAATAGCTAGAAGTGTGAATTAGCTGCAACATTCATGTCGTGAATGTCAAATCTAAATTGTCAGTACATGAATGAATGCCATTTCGAATGAAATGTTATTGGAAGGATGTTGTACATACGTAGGTAGGTATTAGGTAAATACAAATTGAAAACATCAACTAATGCTCGTTGCAAATTTACACATGTTGCAGATTAGTTAGGTATTTGTGCAACTCATAATGAACTCAGAGTTAATTTTAAGAACACAATAGGTTTCAAGCACAATGGTAGTTTGTTGCAGTAAAGTTGACACATAGATTTAATGATGTAGGTAGGGTAGTAATGATTTAGGTAACAAGCGGCGTGGGTAAATCAATGAAGTATTTTGTAGGTAAGCATAGTAGGGGAGTATCTAAATAATACCTACTACTTAAACAATACGTAACGTAACGTAACTATAGAAAGTGTTTAGAAACCTAGTGGGGGGTAAGGATACCTACCTATACCTACCTTTAGTGTGTAATATATTGAGGGAACTGAATTTTGTAAGATAGGTATGGTATGGGCAGATATCTCTGGAATAACTGGACCAATTTTTATCTCTTTCACGATTAAGTATAATAGCTATGTTTCCAGGAGTAACCAATGAGTAATCTGTCCCAAATTTAAAAAAAAAATTAGGTTAAGTACAGTCGCGTAAAATAGGTAAAATTGTAGTAGGTATAATGAATACAGAAACTTCTGAGCACATACCTGTTATTCTCTTTTGCGTTTTACTGCTCTCAGGGCTGGAAACTTTAGTTTCTTGTGTTGGGACCGCTGGTTTAGGTGTAATGGTGATGGGCGACCTTCGTAACGCCGCGGGGACCGCCGACGCGGGCACCAGTTGCCACGCAAATCTCTGAGCTCCTGGCAAAGGTTTTTCGTTCGCGAAATCGAAGCCCCATCTCTGGCTATCCAACTCCAATTGCCGTGACAACTCTCTCTCCACGAATCTTCTGTTCTCTTCTCTATCGGTACATCCGAAGAGGTTCCTCCTCACCCCGTCTAGTGCGGTCACTCCACGCACTCGAAGCGCTCTCGCGTCCAAAACAGTGGTGGCTTGAAGCCCCGGCGCCCTCACGCTCAACGCAGACATCTCAGAGTCCAAACCAGCGCACAAACACTCCACTATTGCACCCAGCAACTACCTAACAACAAAGTCGAGAGTATTATTGCACTGTACACAAATGAAAGTTTGTTTGGTTCATCACGATACTAATAGGAATACGAAATTGTTTGTTTGAGTAAACAAATCGTGACGCGACGTGACGTCCGCACGGGCGATGTTCGTACGGCGACTGGTGAACGAAATGAACGGAACGAAAGCGAACGCTACGACCGAACGAGCGAGCGGATCGCGTGTGTCTGCATGCCTGCGTCAGCGATTGCGGGCGGTCTCGAATTCATACCTATTGTTGTGTATTCTGTGGCTGTGGCGTGGCAGCCGCGATCGAGGGACGCTATCGAACTTTTTAGTTCTACTGCCCAATACTAGATGGCGTTACTAGTCTGTTACAAAAGTTCGTGCGACCGATTCGTGGAAAATATTCCCATATTCAGGTAAATATTATGTAATAAAACTATTCATATTTTTTTGTTTTAACTCAATATTATAATATACTCGACATGATATTCGATATTTTTTAATGTCATATTAGACTTTTCAGTTTACCTAATTTGCATTATAAATGCAATGCATTCGTTGCGATTTTTATAAATATTATGTGAAATTAATAATAAGATAAGTAAAGTAAGTTATTTTATTTCAAATTTATAATACTTTAATTGTACTCATAATCGTTACTTGCTTAACATACGACCATGCATTCTTTAAATTACCCTTCATATGAGGTATGAAAATTGTAAAAAGCTGGCAACACTACCCAACTTGTTTACAAGGAAAGAAGACGTGTCGAGATTACGTGTGCAGCATAGACTACCCAACTCGTGATAGAACGCGATTCGCATTCGCTATCCTTATCTCTCATTAGGTAATTGATGTTTGCGCGAGAGAGATAGACGATACGTTTATAGCCGTGAACATCGCGCCGCCATTTTGCCTTATCTCAATAGCAAAGATTTTTAGTTGAACGCTTGCGTCGAATTGACATTAAATTACGATATTTTCAAATAACTTTCAATTTTTTTGGGAAAAATACTTCATTGGCTATATTTTTTTTTTGTTAGATTATGAATTGAGTAGTCAATTAGGCGTTTGTAAAATGAAATAATCAGATATTAATTTATAAATTAACTGTTTGCGCGCTCAGAAAAGGGGTAATATCGGTTAGTTTGGAGAGAATTAGGGTTAATATGTCAAACTTTTGTTCAAAAACTTACCCCCGGTGGAATATTTAACTATCCCGAGGAAAATTCAAAGGGTTTGCGGGCGGTATTCATTCACTTCACTGGAACCGTACTAAATTCGAGATATGACAATGACGCGATGGCGAGAGCGCGGGCTCGTCGCTGATTGGTCGAAAATGGCGGCCAATTGTCTTATTGGCTGATTGAAATTTAGGCGCCAATTTTCGGTTGGTTGATGAGGCGGATGGCGCGAAATAAACAAGACACTTTCCGGTGCGCGTTAATTTTGTTACGGAAAATTCGTGGTTGCAGCGATATGCTTCCGGCAATCGGCGTAAATATTTATATTTTAGTGTTTAGTTGTAGTTGCTTTCAGTTATTTTGTAAATACGTGCATCTAATACGGAGATTAAATGGTATTGAATTTGTTATTCTCATTTCGTTTATTTTTAAGGTTAGGTTACTGAATATTTTTCAGAACATTGCATTTAAGGATTTAATTATTTCTCCCTATTTCTCTTTCCTCTATTTAAGATTTAGGAAGCACTTTTCTAAACTATTCTTTAGCTTATTCATTACATAATTACCCACCTGCCTGTCGGTCTGTCTGTATGTTCACGCTAATCTCAAAAGTTACTGAACAGATTTTCATGCTGTTTTCACTAACATATTAATTCAAGGATATGCTTTGCAGTCAATATCCCGGAATTATTTTCTTTCATTAAGGAATCTTAGCATAATTAATTAACCGAAGCGAAGCGAGGGCGGGTCGCTAGTTAAAACTGATCTAAGTAGGTACCTATGTAAGTAGGTACCTAACGTTAAATTCCTGTTATTATTACCATTGTTGGTTTAACCGCCGTTAAAATGCCTTTAATTCTTATTTACGAAGGTCACACAATCACGGCCTTGATATTAATCACACTAAAACTAGTTGAGTTATCTAAACTGCTATTATTTTTCGACATCCAACATAATTATAACGATTTGATGATTCTTTACATACCTAGTTGGCCTGTAAAAATCTTCCTTCGTGATGAATGCCCATTTCTCGATACAGTATTAAAGGAATAAGTGAAATGTCTATGTTCTTAATTTTAAAAAATAACTAGGTAAGTCACTTACGGTAGCACCACCAACCATCACTGTTCTGACCATAGATATAGAAACCTCATTCCTTCGCTGTGGTTTTATGGTTCTAACATCATCCTAATTCAAAAGTCTTTGCTTAGAAGTCAGGGCTGGATTTACACCCTCAGGCACTGACTTAGTGAAGCGCCACATCTGCAGAACGTACGGCGCCGAACCTTCCGCTAAATACGCTCGTAGTGTATTTCAAGTTATCTATGACACATCAGTCGAAATTACGCCGCGTTCTGCGTAGTGAGTGAGACCTTCCTTCGGGCGGTTTTTTCAGCTAAAACGCATTTAATGTATTTTGCATTAACTTGAAATACACTACGAGCATATTTAGCGGAAGGTTCGGCGCCGTACGTTCAGCAGATGTGGCGCTACACTTAGGCACTGATTTACTTCACACAACAACACACTCTTCAGAGAAGCACTAGGCTGGTCTAGGCTATTTTTACCTGAGGATAAATCTGGATTTGACTAATCTACGATGTTACAGGTCCCTATGTCTTTCACCGTTACAATGTAACTATGACCTATTTCGAACGGATATCCCTGTAACTTAGTCTATGGGTAACAAAAACAGTTTCCGTCCGGCGCAGGCGCAGATGTTGCGTGAAACGTCAATATTGTTCTAATGAGAACCAGAACCGTTCTTATTAGAGGACAGGTGTAGATACATGTTGTTCTTGGTTTTTTGTTTGATTTTTATATATTTTTATTAGTGATAAAGTCCCCGTTGCGTCTGTATGTGTGTATGATTGAGACAAAGTAGTTTGGGTACTAGGTTTAGTTTTAGGTCAATTTAGGGTAAATTTAGGGACTATAGGGAGGGGGAGGGGGCAGACTAAATTGGTTGTAGACTACAGACGGAGTCTATAGGTCTATTTAGAGAAGGTAATTTCTGAACAGCACTGCTTATTTTATTAACTTCACTTGTGCAAATAAAACGTAAGCAAACATCAATTTTAATAATTCAATTAATAACTGGCAGTATTTTAATTGCATTACATTTTAATTTGGTAATTTTTCATTATATAATCCTTTGCCCAGCAGTGGGACACAACAGGTTAAATAAAAAAAAAACCAAAAAAAATCTTTTTACGAATCTGATACATAGTCGAAATAAAATAGATATTCCAACAAAGAAGCTTATTTTCGTTCCCCAAAACGGCGGATCATTTTCGAACTAAAAGTTAAATTGAAAACAGAACTGTCAAAACCGCAAGTTGAAACTAATTTGAAAAAGGAACGCAAAAACGGACCGGTAACGGAACGCAGTTTTTGTTCTAATAATGTGGTTTATGTCAAATATCACCGCGACCGGTAGAGTGACTATAATTTATGGATTTATTTAATACAACATTTTGTTGCATATCAAAAAGGAACTTCCTCATAATATTTTGTGTTCTGTGATAGTAATATGGCTACAGTCTGTTCTTAGATACCAAAATAAAAAAATATATTTCAAACATGGAATCAAAATAACGAACATAAATAAAATAAATAGTGTAACGTAATCGCGAAAAAGGTCCTCCGCATTCTTTTTAAAGTTGGTTTAAAAGGAGTTCAATTAATTATACTAACAAAAAACGCAAAGTATTGATTATCCCACATTATCTTATACCACGGCCCCTCTACTAGTTTTGATGGATGGTAACCATATTGCACACACATCGATACACCTGGCATTTGGAGCTGCGTTTCCGAAAGATTCATTAAGTTCCATATTCAAATGTATTTTATTTTTTATGATGCCTCTGCCACAGATCGACATGCAGCCACAGACGCTAATTGTACTTGAGGACCAAAACGTTATTCCTAGCTGTGTATCGTTTTTCCCACTATCATCCTAACTAATATTATAAATGCGAAAGTAACTCTGTCTGTTTGTCTGTTACGCTTTCACGCCAAAACTACTAAACCGATTTGAAAGAAATTTGGAAAGGATATAGGCTACTTTTTATCGCGATATTCCCGCGGGAACGGGTACAACGCGGGTGAAACCGCGGGGCGCGGCTAGTATTGTATGTCTGAAAGTTTGTTGGAGTAGAGTATGAATAGGTAGGTGGGTGTTTCTTTCACGCACAAACTACTGAACTGTTTTGGATGAAAATTAGCACAGAGATTAGGTAGAGCAGCTTCTAACTGATAACTTCTCGATAATTTTGCTGCTTTACGTTGATTAATTACTTTTAAAACGACAAAATAAACTTTTAATTATTATTTTTTTACCAAAACGAATACAATGCAGGTAAAACCGCGAAACGCTGTTAGTTAAAAAACTCACTGTAAGTGCCTATCATTATATTTTCTTCACCTGCTAATACAAAGCGATCCTTCCCCGCTGATCCTGGCAACCCTTTCCGGTCAAATTGATCCTACCGTGAACGCATTTGTGGTAATGGGATACTCGCGCACACAACGCAATTGGAGAAAAAGTAAATATTTTTCACTGGTCATTTGATTGAACTACGAGTATAAATTTTTAAACAAAAACAGAATTTTTACTTATTAGATATTGTAATTAAAAAAACAAATTGAGATGGTAATGTTAAACTAAATCGATTGTGTAACTTAATGAAAATAACAAAAAAAAATCTTTTTTACGCGTCAGAAGGGAAGGCGTTTTCAATTCATCGCAATATTTTTTGTTTATTTATCATATTTACTATAGTAATTGCACAATACTAGTTTGTAATACTTAACGTATTTTTATCATCTACTCTATGTTATCAATAACGTGTGTACAAACTAACGACAAATGAATTAAAATGTTTGAATCGTTCCCGTTTTAATGAGGTCATGTTATTGAGTTCTAAATAAGGTCAGATGATATAGTTTTAATGAAAAGATAGTGAATTCTAAATGTCGGGTTGACTAGAAAGATAGATAGATAGAATAAATAAATAGATTGATAGGAGGTAGAGGGCAACCCTGCTGTCGAAGTTTCTAGTCCACCGACATGACTTAACGATTGAGACAACCGTGACCGACAAATGAACGTGCGTTCCGAAGCTCGATAGCGCTCGAATCGATAGAAATCTAGAAATGCAGCCTCATTCAAATAGTGTTTGATTTTACGAGCTGCACGTTCCAATAACCTATCGATACTACTATTTGAGCCTTTGCCCAGCTGTGGGAGATAATAGGATAATATTACTTACTTACTAATATAGCAAAGTGGAAAAAAACAGTTACATACTAATATTAAATGTAGGTACCACAAAATAATAATTATTAATTTGTGTTTTATTAATTAATAATTACAAATAAAACAAAACCACTATTAAAAATAAAGTCAATATCCCACTGCTGGACAAAATCAAAAGCTTCTCTCACTGAAGATATCAGTATAAAACAACTAAAACAAATATTATTATTTTCCACCAACCACTTTCCCCCACACCAGTACATTATTGAATTCGTGACGTAATTTAAATGTAATCTCGATGGCCACGCGATGTAATGGAGGAATGCCAAAGGATCTACAGGACGAATCGAATGCCTGATCAATGAGAAAAGAGCGATTTACTAGTATAGGGTGTAATGGGGTGTATTGGCTATTGTTATTGGAATCTTAGCGCGTTTCTCTTTGGGTAAAATCCGAGGATTTAAGACTGAAGTCTGAAGTCTGAATCTTTGTCTATGTGTTCATGGTCATAAACTTCCGTATTATATAATACTAGTAGCGCCCCGCGGTGCTACCCGCGTTGTACCCGTTCCAGCGGGAATTTCGGAATTAAATGTATCCCATATATTATTCTGATGTATAATGTATATTACTGTAAAGTTTCATCCAAATTCGTTCAGTAGTTTTAGCGTGAAAGACTAACAAACATACATACAATCTCATAATCTTGAGCATGTTTCTCCTCGGAGTCACGGGACAATCCGGCCCGGTCTTATTGAGAGGCAAGCGAGGGGATAAAGATATCGTAGAGGCCCTTTGGAGATGTTTAATGTAACATTATATTTGCATCTATAATATTAATAGAATTAGTAGGACTATGTAAACTCTACTGCTGCATTAAAAGATGTTCATTAAATGGACACTTAACTAATCGAAGTAATTTTTCGTACATTACAAAATCAAAATCACTCATTAAATCTCTACTAAGCAAGCATTTGACGTTTCTGAGTTCGAGCTAACGAACAAAATCGTCGCCAATTACAACACACGACTAATAAAAACAAAATGTCCGTTTATAAAATAGCTTCATTTCTCTGAATCATCTAATTTGTGTTATTGTTCAGTGTGCGGTCACCGTATCGCTTGACAGGTGCCAATCTTGTACGTGCGCCTGCGCAGTGTACGACGAGACGTGATTCGTTAGTAAGTAAGAGGTTAGTGACAATCCTAGTGTCGCAGTTTTTAGACCGCCTATGGAGATCTTAGACCGCCTATAGGGTTCCGACATGGTCTAATATAAAAAAAAAATTAAATTAAATTCGCTCAACCTGGGAATTGAACCCGAGACCTCAGTCTTGGAAGACACATGCCACTAGACCGAGGCGTCAATGATAGATGTATTAAAAAACTAAATAAATTATAGACGTTTTTTGCCCTACAATCAGACGCTGCGGACGATCCTCTACTCGTATAAAGTCCTGGCACTCACCTGACGTTCCGCGCCACAGCCCCCCGTGATTGGGAGGATGCGTCCCATTAGGACCCCCACACCCTCCATCATACTGCTCATTGAACGCTTCCTAACCTGACGAAGGCCCCTCGTAGACCTTACCATGGGTTCTCGATAAATACACGCAAATAGTATACGAGTATTGCTCTCGTAAGGAGATGTCATGAAATAATGAGCGCGGACTTTATTGTGTCTATATTAAACTCATTAACTTAAGAGTAATCGATATCTCTTGGTTGAGTCGGGATAAGCGGGAACTGTAGCCGTTTTTAGATAATCTCATGTCAGAGTCCTTTAGGCGGTCTAAAAACTTCGTCACCAGGATTAGCCTCTATCCTACGCAAAATGAATGAATGATCACGTTCAACAACGTATAAATTAAAAATATCATACCAACGAAAAAGTTACAAGTTTGGACTATAACTCACTATCGACTCACATATCACTCTCGTGGTAGGGGTCGAAAAGGAGTGCGGTCAGGAAAACTAAGTAAAGTACGACTGTGATTTAGTCCGTGATTTCAACCGTTTATTCAAAGCGGTTACGAACGGTTACAGTCACAGATTTAGCCTTGTTTTTGATGAAACATGGAGTAGGAGTGCATTACCTACATATAGAAATCTTTGAAGCTTGTCCTGCAGCAGATTTTCGCCATGGCGACCACTTCTACTCCTAGCTTTCACTCCTTGCATTTGAATGGCCCCGTAGCCGATTTTGCTGGCGAAAGTACGCCATCAAACTCTTATCAAATGTATATAGAATCGTATTTATTCGCATTTTAGCTCGCCTAAACATGGTCTGACTATTGAAACAACCGGGACCGACTGCTTAACGTGCCCTCCGAAGCACGGTAGCGCTTAGATAGAAATGCCACTATCGGCCACCCATCAATTTGTGACGTGAGTTAAGTAGTCACAATCATATCATACAACCAATTACCTAAATATTCAATTTCCATATTTATCAAACTATCCAATTTGCTGACACAAAGCCCTTACGCTTCGCCGGCACCAAATGGACAAAATTTGATAAAATAATAAGTTTAATAAGCTAATGTCATCGAGATGTCTCAAATTATATAAAATTATCATATTTATTGTAAGTACTCTGTGTATGCAGCTGTGTTTTGGTGAAATAATAAATAACCGACGGATTGAAACAATATGGATGGTTATTTAAATAATTAACTTGCATGTGCACGCCATATTTTAATGTTTAATTGTGTTGAAAGCTTGTTCAGACGTAAGACTTTGTAGGTATAACACAAAAAGTATTGTAAAGAGTAAGTAAAAAAGCCTGTAATGTAATTTCACACTGCAGGACAAAGGCCTCTCGTAAAAATATCAGTGTAATTGGAAACGAAAGCGAAACGATTCACCGAAGTGCCTTTCAATTGATCGGGCACCATCGATGAAAGCAGGCATCGGACATTTGATACCTCGATGAATCCAGCTCGGTCAAACGTAGGTCGGTTAAATAAGAGTATCCCATAAATAGGTGAACTTATGTGTCTGTCGTTATTTGATACTAGCAGCACCCCGCGGTTATACCCCCGCTGTGCCCGTTCCCGTGGTAATTTCGGGATGAAAAATAGCCTATAACCTTCCCGTTGAATGAGGCTATCTATTACAAAAATAATTATTGGAATCGGATTGGTAGTTTCTGCGATTAGCTCGAACATACGAACAAACATACAAATGCTACCTCTTTATAATATTAGGATAGATATTTTTATTGCTCCTTTTGTGACGAACAAAATGTTACTGTGACAGGCTGACTTAAAGTCCTACGTCTGTTCAGGTTATGAATATGCCAATATCGTTGGTCATTATCATGGACAAAGGAATATTATTTTGAAGCTTTAGTTAGTAATGCACTGTGTATTAAAAATTACGCCCCGCGGTTTTACCCGCGTTTTGCCCGTTCCTGTGAGAATTTCGGGAATTTTAATACATTTATACCTTCATCTTGAATGACTCTATGTAAAACTGCATCAAAATCCGTTGCGTAGTTTTAAAGATCTATGCATACATAGGGACAGAAAGACAGCGGGAAGCGACTTTGTACTAAGTTGTGATGATGCACGTAGGTATTTATTTTTCATTTACTACTTTGTATCGTCACATATAATTTAACTTCCTACTACGAGTAGAATTCATAATGTGGGCTTGTCTTTATTTATTTACGAATTTCACTCGCAAGTTTGGTGAAAAAAAAAGAAGTGAGGCGAAAAATGTGAAAAAATGATGATGACCCGTGACTGCGTCTTGTCATTTAAGCAATATAAAAAAGAGAGCATAAAACCTATGTGATGTATGAGTTCACCCGCGACCACGAGAGGTGCAATCCCCTCGAAACGTCGGGAAATAAAAAGTAAGTTATTTACTTGCTTTATAAACTTTCCAACGCGAAAAAACCCGTGTGAGTACGTTTAAACTATGTGTTCAAATCGTGTAAGTTTAAAAAAAATCATCAACGATTGGGGCTGCCGAAACCCGGGATCGAACCAGGGACCTTTAGATCTTCAGTCTAACGCTCTCCCAACTGAGCTATTTCGGCCATGGAATAAGGGTTGAATTATAGCGATACGTAGTGAAAACACAGCGAACATAAACCAAACTGCGCATGACACAGATAGGGATAGACGGACAGCGGAAAGTGACTTTGTTTAAACTATGTAGTGATAGTGATGGTGATAGTGAAGAAAATCAAAATCATGATTTCAAAAATCACCTTGTACTTATTATATAGGGAGCGAATATATTTTTGCCTACGAGAATTTAAACAAATGTATTTTTATTATACTAGCTAGCAGCTACTTTTCATCCCGAAATCCTACACCAACTGGCACAATGTGGGTAAAACCGCGGGGCGCTGCTAGTAATAATACAAATGATAAGGCGAATTTTTAATCTATATAAACGTAAGTTTCAACTTCCAACAGGATACCCAACCCCTCTAGAAGGGTCATTAGTTTTCTTATTATATTCGTGAGGAGTTCCGATGTCACAGATGAATGAACTCCTTGGAGGGTTTGAGGGTATTGTGAGAAACAAGTGCGAGGGTTCACTTGATTTAGGGTTTGGGAAGGTGTGGAGTCGAAAAGTGTTGAGATTTTTTTGCATTCGCTTTTTGCCACGTTCTTCTGCTTAACGAATTGATGGTTTTTTTCAAGTTTGTTGTTTCTTTTAAATATGGTATTGGTAAGTGAAAGATTTGGGGGGTTTTTTTGGTTGGATGCTGGACGTAAGAGATGTTAAAGCATAAAACATGAAAGTTAGAAAGCTACTGAACTTATCTTTATTATGGTTATGACTTTAACAACTAAATCATAAACTGTTTATGCGGGTAAATATTTACAGGTATTAAAGGGTAACATACACTTCTTGAATATTTTTTTAGATGGTGACCACATTTAACAGACACATTCTGATAGGCTTTTCATCCCATGAAATTCTCACAAGTTCACGTACAATGAAGGTATAACCGCGAATCACTGTCAGTAATATTATTAAACGAATTCGACTCCACACCTCTTCTGTGCCTCTTCCAAACATTCCCTCACAAACAAAGCTTAGAAGCAAGAAAGGAATGATCGGACAATAAATTTGACAAAGCCGTGTTCACACGTGTTAGGTCCAGTCCACACGTGGGCTTAGGGTCGGTGACCTCTAAAACAATATGGCATCATTATACAAAGTTCATTTGATTTCTTAAGGGATGCTTTTGAAGAAAATTGATGATTGCATATTGCTTTGTTTATGCAGCTGCAGTACCGGAAATTTCACGTAAATAAAGGACATTTTAGATTTGATTGCGCTTGAGTGAGTTTCTGTTTGGAAATCTAATTTTACAGTCAATTAATTTCGATTAGGCCAATCCTGGTGTCGGAGTTTTGAGACCATCTAAAGTCCTCTAACTTGTTCTGACGATGGGGACCGACACTAACGATTGAAACAGCCGGGACCGACTGCTTAACGTGCTTTCCGAAGCACAGTAGCGCTCAGACAGAAATGCCACTTTCAGCCATCCAAGTAAGGCCCGAGATGCGCATTGCTTAACAATCAAGATGAGATAACATCACATTAGTCAAACTATACTACGAGTACTCCATTTAAAGATAGAAGATGGACAGTTCCAATTATTTCATCCTGGAACCCTTCAACTTCTTAACATCAGAAAATAATGCACTGCACCTAATTATAAATACCAAACTTCACAATAAAAACACAAGTAAATTCTCTCACGGATGCGTGTACGCACGTTGTTCTTTCGTCAGATGTTCCCGACTATCCTGTCTATTCCCGGTTGTATTCGGGACTCGGGACGAACGCATTACCCTCCTATTATTATAAGGACCCGTGACTTCCATTGATAATTACTTAATACTCCTGTCCTTGCTTCGTAGACGTGTACAAGAAGTTTTGATGTGATTTAGATGTACAAATTTTAGTAAATTAGTCGGTTAGTTTTTTTTTGTTTGATTGAACGCGCTTATCTCGGGAACTACTGGTTCGATTTGAAAAATTCTTTCAGTGTTGTATAGTCCACTTATCGAGGAAGGCTATAGGCTTTTTTTCATCTAGGAATTCTTATGGAAACGGGCACAACGCGGGTATAACCGCGGGGCGCTGCTAGTCTATACTAATATTATAAAGCTGAAGAGTTTGTTTTGTTTGTTTGTTTGTTTGTTTGTTTGTTTGTTTGTTTGTTTGTTTGTTTGTTTGTTTGTTTGTTTAAACGCGCTAATCTCAGAAACTACTGAACCGATTTGAATAATTCTTTCACTGTTAGATAGTCTATTTATCGAGGAAGGCTATAGGCTACATTTTATCCCGAAATTCCCACGGGAACGGGCACAACGCGGGTAAAACCGCGGGGCGCTGCTAGTGAATAATAAAATGTGTTGAAAAATACCAAAATAGCAACTTTACTAACTTCATACAAAACATACCAAAAATCTGAGCCCACATTATACCCACACTTTCAAACTGATACGATTCATATAAATAAAAAGTCACTGATACGATCCTTGGGACAAAAAGTCCTGCAGGATTCGGTCACGGTGCGTGCGCGACAACAATCGTGTGAATTGGACTGGCCTGGTTGCCATCGGATGGAGTGGCCTTCGGGACCTCAGTGTGCTATTGAGTAGGTAGAATTCCATATCTTAGATATGCCTTTAAAGGTAATAATTGTTTATGTATGTGTGTTAGTTGTGCCTATATAGGTGATGGGAGTTTATATGCTTTTATTATAATTATGAAATGAAATGAAATAATATTTATTTGGTTAAAAAAGCACAACAGAAATAGGACAAACAAAAGTACAAATTAACAACTTAACCAAAAAGGTTACCAGCTCAGCGTAATACTGCACCTGGAGCTACTAATTATTACCTAGGTATATAGGTGATGTTAGTTGTTTACATATGGGCTAGATCCTACTAATATTATAAATGCGAAAGTTTGTGAGGATGTATGTACTAAACGTTAGTAAAACATATAACCCGCATTTGGCATATAAACAAACTAGCGAATAGGCACCTATATGGACTTATTCTATTAAAACCGAGATAAGTATAGATTATAGAACGTTGCCCTGAAACCTCTTTTCCGCACTCAGAGCTCAGAGTCAACTTAGAGTCCATAAAATCTTAATTAACTGTCGTAATCACTGTCACTACATATTATAAAACAAAGTCCCCGTCTGCGTCTGTCTGTTCGCGATAAACTACTGCACAGATTTTGCCGCGTTTTCTAATACATAGAGTGATTCAAGAGGAAGGTTTACATGTATAAAAATTCCCGAAATTCTCACGGGAACGGGCACAACGCGGGTAAAACTGCGGGGCGCAGCTAGTTTTTCATACATTACATATCAATATCTAATCATAATATATATCAATATAAATTTTACTTTACTAAGGAATCATTTGACGTCTATGGGTACGGGCGTACAGGTAGAGTGTAGCTTCGATGATATTAACATTAAAACACTAATAAAACGTTTTATTATAATCCTTCAATAAAGTAGTAGTAGTATTAGCCTGTAATGTCCCACTGTTGGGCAAAGGCCTCTCTTCAGTGAGACGAGAGGCCTTTAATAAAAAACATATAAAATATATTAATTTTTTTACTGAGGAAAAAGGTTTTATTGATAAATCAGTTATTCGTATACGAGCTGTAAGTTTCGATTATTTAGAAAGCGAAATTGGTTTACAGGTACCTATCTAAAATCGTGACTAATCAGTCAGTCAGTCTGTCAGGCATTCCTTTTAAATATAAACATAGATTAGTAACAATGCGTGAACTATGACCACAGAGGCTCGTTGTGGTTCACGGTAGATAACCACAAACAGAAGACACTTGATATCTAGGACCACATGCGGCACAAGCCGTCATTATACTAACCAGCGTTACTTTGTTTAGAATTATATCTTGCATGGCTTCAGGGTATACTTATGTATTCTTCTTCTTCTTCATCGAGTGGATGTTCAACCTGACCAATCCTGGTATCAGAGTTATTGAGCCGCAAAAGGCCTCTGACGTGGCTCATGTAACGACTACTATCCGTAGAAACCGGGACTTAGGTATGTATTGAATTTGATATTTTTTCGAACTAACGACCGAATTTTTTAGATATTGAACTGACTTTGATGGATTCATGGATTAAGATGGGTTGTTTCATACGGTCGGTTATCGTTTAACGTTCGTTAAAAATTTCACGAATATTTACGCTGTTGAATATCTGTTTAATACAAACCATAACATTAAATGATAGTCTGTTAAAGTTATTCGGGCTGTAGTATAGAGCCACGATTTTTAATTCTCTTACGTCTGTTTTTTGCGACTAACATTTTGTTTTTACCTTTACTGGTGCGTGAACGTAAGCTGAAACAACCGATATTCGCGACATTTTGAAACCAATCGGATCCTTTAATGGTGACAAAGAAAATTGTAAAGTGCATAATCAATATATCGTTTAATTAATTTAAGATAGGCTAGCGACTACAACAAACCATTCAATTCAACATAAACACAGAATTTTCATTACATTCACACTTAAATGCGCATTAAATGCATTTCGTCATACATTATAGTTCTATTCAAAACTTCAAACGCATCCAATAAAGATTAAATTGCTTTGTTTCACATTGTTTGGATACTTTTCGATCAGCTGTGCGCATGCGCCGCTGTCAGTATTGGCGCGAACGCGGCGCGGGCTTGGTGCGCGCAGAGCAGTGATTTATCTCTGAAGTACACGTTCGAATTTTGAAATACGAAAAGAATTTGTTGTTGCATGAAGGTTTGAAGAAAGGAGTTTGCAGTTTTGTTTTTTATTTTTGGTAAGTATGATTTTTATGTCGATAGTATTAATTTGAGCGATTTGGCGTGTTACGAGTTGGCGAGTTCAATAGAACGACTATAGCACATGTCAAATTACTCGCTCACTCGCAGTCTATTTTACCAACCCACCCTTGACAACTAGCTTAAGACGTCATAAGTTTAAAATAAGGGTTATTGCGAAATATAAGTAAAATGAAAGGGTGGTAGATTGCTTTTAGGTTTCATTGTCTAGCTTCTTAGTCTAGTATTTATCGTCTTTATGTCCTTATGATTAAGTAACTGCATGCTAATTAATTTCGACTTGTAGGTCGATCGCCATCTTTGATTGATTGCAAAGGCTATTCGATTCATTGTTCATTAAGCATAATATTATTTTCAACACCGTATCGTAAAGGTATCACAATTGTATAAATATATAACTTGCAGTGCCCCGCGGTTATACCCGAGTAGTGCCCGTTCCCGTGGGAATTTCGGGAATTTTTATACATAGAAACCTTCCTCTTGAATCTCTCTATCTATTTAAAAAAACCGCGTCAAAATCCGTGCAGTAGTATTTGAGTTTAGCGCGAACAGACAGATGCGGCCGCGGAGCGCTGACCTGCACGTTAAATTGTAGTACTCGATTGTTCAATCGATAGACAAAGCATAAAAAAACGTTGTTCCGGTTGTTTCAATGGAAAGACCAAGTCGGAGGCCTTTAGGCGGTCAAAACTCCAACACCAGGATTGGCCACTTACTAAAAATAAAATACAGTTTTAATCAAAATCGATTCAGTAACGGACACACAATAGCTACTTACGTGATTTTCTAATAATTGCGCGGCAGTTTTTGATAACGATAACAATAGAAATAGCTCGGGGAATGGTAAGACACGCTCGTAAAACAGTTATTACGTAATTTATAATAATAACTAGCAGCGCCCCGCGGTTTTACCCGCGTTGTGCCCGTTCCCGTGGGAATTTCGGGAATTTTTTTACATAAAAACCTTCCTCTTGAATCACTCTACCTATTACAAAAAATCGCATCAAAACCGTTGCGTAATTTTAAAGATTTAAGCATACAGACAAACAGACAAACGACAAACAGACGCGACTTTTTTTTATACCATGTAATAATTCATACAAGTTAAGTACTTGTAGAAGAAACCAAGCAACTATAAATGCACTTTACATAATTTTAAATATTGATGTGTAAGAAACAAAGGCATTATTTTTAGGTATCTTTAAAATGAATATCGTTCCAGTATTTGAATTAATTATTATTTTATTATGTCGTTGTCATACTCCTGACTGTACTGATATCTTCAGTGAAAGGAAGGACCTTTGCGCAGCTGTGAGACATTACAGGCTAACATACGACATATAGCTGAAATACTGCTATAAAGGGTTTTGTCCCTTTTTCTCTGTTTGCAAATAGCGTATGTCGGAAAGGGACAAACGTCCCCACTGTACTGATTTCCTAAGTCAGATGAGAGGCCTTTGCCCAGCAGTGATTACCCCGTAACACTTAAGACTCTTTTGTGCAGTCGGTTCGATTCCCGATAAGGTAAAGTAGCGGTTATAAACTAGTCGTTGCAGTTAGCAGAAATAGCTGTGCTTAACCTTCCTGTTTTCAACTGCTATTCTTAGGAAAATGGGTAATAAATCTCCGTTGATGGAAAAGCTAGATTCTAGAATACCTGGGTACACTATTTAAAGTTAGATTCTAGAATACTATAGCTCCACCCAAGTTCCATTCTGTTTCTTATAAGTATTGACCGTCGAAGATTGACTGAATAACAAACCCAGCTATTAAAAGGGGACGTTTGATTCACCTCGTCGGGAAAATATGTTCGAAAAAAAGTTTTCTAAAACAATGGTATTTTTCGATATTGAGAACTTGTTTTTTATTTATACCATTAAGTCTAGCTATGTATATATACTTACATCAAAAACACTAATACTCCACTTCTAGGGTAAAGGTACTTTTTTCTTGCATTTACTAAATTACTGAGAATAAGCCAATGAAGACAAAAATGCCCATTACTCGCTCGCTCGTGTTCCATTTAATTCGCCGACTCCCAGCTTGCAAACTCGCTCAATCTAAACCATGGAAGAGCAAGTACGTACAGTCTTGTCCGTGATGTAAACTATCCTTCGATCACATCCCATCCCACGCTCAAAAACACAAAAAAGATCCTTCTTCATCCAGAAACGGGGTGGGTTCAATGACCTTACACAAAAATGCGTTGAGGCAACTTTATTAAACGGGTTTTGTCCAAAACAGATGCATTAGATCAGGGACTCCCAAACTTTATCTAGTGCGGACTGCTCGTACCAACTCCGAACGAATCCTGACCCCAATTTTTATGAAAATTCTTACAGCACATTGTATTTATCGGGTTTTTCTGAAAGTTAAAAAGTTTACTTTATTACCAAATGCAGTTCAAATTCAATGAAACTACTTTTAGGGCTTACAAGGGCTTCAAGGGCATACTTAGGGCTTTTCGTTCTTTGACCCTATCTCTTTTCAAGGATTGTGTTTATAGAAAGCTGAAGACATAATTCATGTCTTAAGAAGGAAGAAGCAAAAAAATAAATCTACCGTAATATTAAATCCAATTAGTAAGCTGTTTTCTCAGCGGATCCCCTAGGATAGGCGTATGGACCCCAGTTTGAGAAACCCAGTATTAGATAGACGCATGTGCCACAATAGAGTTCGGTATGATGATACCGAATAGGTGTATAACCCTTCCGCATTCACAGAGATGAGATTTCATTTGATTGTTCTTGGAAAAAGGAATGGTTTTTTTAATGTCGGTTAAGGGAAGCTTGAAGCACTTGAAAGTGATTTTCTCATTAATTGATTGTCATTTAAAACATTGCAGTAATTCAAATGTGTTACAATTAAAACTTAAGATTTTTGGTCATAATAGTGGCCCATATCAATCATTGAATAATAATTCAAATACGTATTTAATGCTTGAGTACTTTTGGAATCCACAAATCATTAAATGAAAAAAAATAATGCTTGTAGTACGAGTACTAACAGAGCCCCGCGGTTTTACCCGCGTTGTGCTCCTTCCCGTAGGAGTTTCGGGATGAAAAATAGCCTTTTGACCTTCCCGTTGAATGTGACTTTCTATTACAAAAATAATTATTCAAATCGGATTGGTAGTTCCTGAGATTAGTGCGTTCAAATAAACCAACAAAAAAACAAGAAATTAAACTCATATCAGTTTTATTATTATTAGTGTAGATAGTATCTTCAGTGAGATGAGAGGCCTTTGCCCAGCAGTGGGACATTACAGGCCATTACGGGATATTACGGGATATTACGGGATATTACGGGACATTACAGGCAGGACAATACTTTACTTTACTTTTAGTATAGATAATAATGTAGAAACCTTATGGAAAGGCATCCATACCTAATCTAGATATAGGTAAATACAATTTTACTAATAATTTCCTACGTCTTGTGCAAATCACTGTACTCTCAAATAAAAAAATAAACCACATTAATTTGTGGTCCCAAGTCTTTCATTAAGCATCAAGTACCTAAATCAAGTTAAAATACCACAAAAAATCGTAACTAGCGTGTAACAGATAACTTGGGCCTCAATTTAACTTAAGTACTTTTTAAGTGGACTTTAGAAATTCTTGTTTTATCGTGTGAAACACTCGATTTTGGAGGCAAAAAACTATTGGACTGTTTAAGAATTTTGAAGAGGTTTATGGTGACGCCGAAAGTAATTTTAAGTATAGTTAAGTAGGGGATGGTTGAAGTACTTTTAAATGTGTTTTGTTATAGTCAACTGATATCTCGGTATAAGCTTATGTATGTCTATGTATAAGTCTATGTATATCTTTCTATAAGTTTCTATATTTATTTATTTATTTATTTATTTATTTATTTAAGGACAGCCAGTGAAAGATACATCAAACTTAAAAATAAAACTTACGACTAAATTAATGAATTAGATGCACTTTCTATAGGTGCCACAACATGCATATCTTAAAATAATAATAATACTTTAAACAAAAACAAAAATTTGAACTTTATGCGATAAAATTTCTATATGTCTGTGTACAAGTTTTTTAACCGAAATACCGACTCCAATTTAGATTTTATAACAACCACTTGTTCTTTAATTAGTTAGGCAATAAGACCTTCTGTAAGAATACTTTTTCTATACCAATATAATGTCCGAAGTTGATTCATAAACGATACGAAGATAAATGTAAAACATTTAACGAATTGAAAACCTTCACCTTCACTTAATCTATACTAATCTATACTAATATTATAAAGCAAAAAACAAAACAAACTCTTCATTGTTTTGTTTGTTTGTTTGTTTGTTTAAACGCGGTTAGTTTCGCTATGCTCTTGTTAAGTACGAGCCACACATAGAATATGCAGATTAAGGAAACTACATTTATTTAACAACGAGGATTGCATCAGCCCAACGACAATGAAGCGCTGCTGACTCCGCATTTGGTGACGCACATCGACGAGCGACGTGCCACATTCATTCCGTAATAAGTATCACTTTTGGTTCTGACATCGAACAATTGTCATCTACTTAGTACATAATATAATTGTAATTAATTCAATAAATTTTGTTCTAGTAATCTCGGTTTTTTTTGCAACCGGCCTGCCGACCTGACTTAATTGGCGCAGTCGGTAGGATCCTCGAGGACTGCCCTGCAAGACATCAGACCCTGCGGAGCTGTTCCTGTGGTTCTCAAGCCACGTGTTCAAGGATCCGAATCTACACGTCGGGAGGCAGCCGGAGTATCCAGCCATCGATACAGCAGAGAGAATGCAGATACTGTGAGTACATTAAAATTGTTTAATGTGTTGCTCTCCCTTTACCTTTTAAGCTATAATTTTAATATCCTTTCACGATTTTCCATCCAAGGAATTCGGGAAACCCTAGGTTAGGCGATTGTAATAAAGGTAGGAATAATTATCACGATTTTAATCGAGACTTAGTGTTAGATTGTAGTTTAAATTCAGATACGAGTTCGGATATATCTAAAATGGCTGATTTGGACCAAATTTTCAAGGCTCTTAGATTAGTACCCGAATTTGATGGCAATGTAAACGTGCTTACACGATTTGTTCATTTGTGCGACCAACTGGTAGAGGAAATTGTTAATAGAGATCCGTCAAATAAGTTATCTGAGGTTGCTTTAATTAATGGCATTTTAAACAAGGTTACGGGGCCCGCCGCCCGATTGATAAACGCAAACGGTATACCATCAGATTGGGCAGGTATTCGCAATGCATTGATTAATAATTTCGCAGACCAGCGCGATGAAACAGCGCTATACAATGACCTCGCGTTGCTAACCCAGGGGTCGGGTACACCCCAAGAGTTTTATGAGAGATGCCAAACCTTGTTCAGTACCATAATGACCTATGTGTCTCTACATGAAAGTGTTCAGACCACTATTGACGCTAAACGAGACCTATACAAAAAGTTAACCCTTCAGGCTTATTTACGGGGTCTAAAAGACCCATTAGGTTCACGTGTCCGATGCATGCGTCCCGTATCAATAGAGAAGGCTCTAGAATATGTACATGAAGAGCAAAATACCCTCTACTTACAATCTAAAAATGAGAATTATAGTGCAGATAAGAAGTCGCAAAGTTTTATTCATCATAAAATGATAGGCCAGCCTCCTCAAGGCTTTAGTATGGCCCTGCCGAAATTACCATTTAACATGCCTATGCCTAACCCTCCTAGGCCGCCCATGATGCACAATCAAGGTCCCCAATGGAGATCAAATAATAACTTCTACAACCAACCCGGTCCTTCCCGCACACAACAAATATTCCGGGCCGCACCACCTAATTACAATAATAATACATTTAGAATGCCTGTACGTAATAATACATATACTGCACCACAGTTCGGTTCACAGCCAGCTCGCCCGATGAGCGGAGTTAGTCACTTTGTGCCCAGAAACTTACCCCCAACTATTAAAGGTCACGATTGGTCAAAATCAGGCAATCCTCCCCCAAGTAATTATTTCAAAACGAGGGAGATGAATTTTAATGATTGCTATAACTATGATGATTCACATGACTATTATCATAATGAATATCCTTATTACGAAAGCATGGAAAACATACTCCATGAATACTACTGTAGCGATTTCGTGGACCCCCAAATTGCTTACGAGCAAGGTGAAATAAGTAACGAGAGTCATAATGATGTTAATGAATCAAGTCCCACTCCCAGTCCCACTAGTGGGCAAAATTTTCAGAGAACCCCCAGGTCCGACAAACCAAAATAGAACTCAATCTGCATACCCAACGCCAACTTCCCTACATACAGACAGACAACCCTCCGTTAAAATTATTAATAGATACCGGGGCGAACCAATCGTTTTTAAGCCCTGACGCAGTTAGTAATTATTTCAATAACATAAAATTAAATTACGATCCATTTGAAGTTTGCAATGTACATGCGGTAACCCGAAGCGACTATTCTATTACCGTGCCATGTTTCTCGGAATTCAATGACGATAATGATGTGACTTTCTTTGTTTATAAATTCCACGATTATTTCGATGGTTTAATAGGTTCAGATTTATTAGATAAATGGGAAGCTACAATTGATTTTAAAACAAAGTCGTTAACCACTAGTAATGCCACCAACCCTATCCAGATTTATGACTCACGTAACGCGAACTTATATGAGGATGTTATACCGGCCGGCACCTCAAAATTAGTTAGATTACCGATTAATGTTCAGAAAGGGGATGCATATGTTAATGAACAGATAGTATCGAATTGCCACATAGTAGAATGTTTAACAAACGTTAAGAATAGCCGCGGATTTGTACAAGTGTACAACCCTAGTAAAAATGACATAATTTTTTCAATGGATAGACCCATACAGGCCGAGTTACATAACGTCCAGTGCTCTGAGGCCACTCACTCACACTTAAACGATCGTGCTAAAAAGGTCCTTTCTAGACTGCGGACCAAACATATGAATAAAGAGGAACGTATTAATATAGAAAACTTGTGTTCTCAGTACGCTGATATATTTTACCTGGAAGGTGAAAAGTTAACCTTCACTAACCAAATTAAACATTCCATTAAAACCACCGATGAGCAACCCGTGTATACTAAGAGCTACCGCTATCCCTTCATACATAGACAAGAAGTACAAGATCAAATGAATAAAATGTTAGAACAGGGAATAATTAGGCCGTCTGACTCAGCTTGGAGCTCCCCCATTTGGGTTGTGCCAAAATAATCAGACGCATCAGGTAAAACCAAGTGGCGCATTGTGGTAGATTTCCGTAAATTAAATGAAAAAACAATAGACGATAAATATCCCATACCCAATATTGCTGACGTGTTAGACAAATTAGGCAACTGTCAATATTTTTCCGTGCTAGATTTAGCCAGTGGCTTCCATCAAGTGGAAATGGACCCTGCTGACATTGCGAAAACAGCGTTTAATGTTGAGCACGGCCATTTCGAATTTTTGAGAATGCCCATGGGCCTCAAAAATAGTCCTTCAACTTTCCAAAGGGTAATGGATAATGTGCTTCGAGGTCTCCAAAATGTCATCTGTTTGGTTTATTTAGATGATATTATTATATTTAGCACTTCACTCCAAGAACACATCGTTAATCTTGAAAAGGTTTTCAAAAGACTACGTGAATCGAATTTCAAAGTCCAAATGGATAAATCGGAATTCCTTAAATTAGAGACAGCTTACCTTGGTCATATCATTAGTAAGGATGGAGTGAAACCTAACCCCGATAAAATTTCAGCTATTAAAGACTACCCTTTACCAAAAACCCCTACAGAAATTAAAAGATTTTTAGGACTTCTAGGTTATTACAGAAAGTTTATACCCGATTTCGCTAAGATCACTAAACCGATGACTCAATGCTTAAAAAAGGGCTCGAAAATTAGTCTCGATCCGCTTTATATTGAATGTTTTGACAAATGCAAAACTCTGTTAACAAATGACCCCATACTTCAGTACCCGGATTTTTCAAAAGAATTCATTTTGACAACGGACGCCTCTAATTTAGCAATAGGTGCTGTCCTTTCACAAGGCCCTATTGGATCTGACAAACCAATAGCTTACGCCTCTAGGACACTCAATAGTAGCGAAATAAATTATAGCACTATTGAAAAAGAACTATTGGCAATTGTATGGGCAACCAAATATTTTAGGCCTTATCTATTCGGTAGAAAATTCAAAATTGTTACTGATCATAGACCCCTCCAATGGGTCATGAACTTAAAGGAACCCAACTCACGGCTTACTAGGTGGAGGCTTAAGTTAAGTGAGTACGATTATAGTGTTATATACAAGCAAGGTAAATTCAACACAAACGCCGACGCACTTTCCCGTGTACAGCTGCACAATGAGGAAACTAACTCTTTAATAGCTAATCCTTCCGAAAACCCTCCTCATATAGGAGAAAACTCGGATACTGCTACGATACACACTGACGCAGAAAACCCAATATTAGAAGTTCCTATTTCAGACTATCCACTCAATAAATTCAATAGGCAAGTCATATTTACCATCGTAGACGAGATTAAAAGTAGACCTTCCGTCTCTAAGCCCTTCGAATCACACATAAGAACTCACATACAGATATCTAAAACTAATATGAGACAAGATGTAGTAGATGCAATAAAAGAATTCGTTAACCCTAAGGTAAAAACAGGTATACTTATTAACCCTCCGTTAGGAATGTACTCTATTATTCCAATTATTCAAGACGCATTTAAATGTTCGGCTATGGACTTAGTATTAACAAAGGTAGAATTGGAAAATGTCAAAGATTACTTAAAACAGCAGGAAATCATTCGAAATTACCACGAAGGAAAAACCAACCATCGTGGAATAAACGAATGTTATTTGTCATTATCTCATAAATACTTCTGGCCTAAGATGAAAGATCAGATAACTAAGTATATTAATGAATGCAATATATGTGGTAAAGCAAAATATGATAGAAATCCCATAAAACAAAAGTTTCATATTGTACCACCGCCCACTAAACCTTTCGATATAGTACATTTAGATTTATTGAGTATAGAAGGTCATAAATATCTAACTATAATTGATTCTTTTTCTAAGTACGCACAAGCGTATCAGTTGCAAGATTCAACAGCAGTCAGCGTAGTCCAAGCTCTTCTCATATTCGCTACACACCACGGGGTACCTATGACGGTAGTTACTGACCGTGGCCCCGAGTTCACAAATCAGATATTTTTAGAATTCGTCAGGTTGCACAGAATACAGCATCATAAGATCTTAGCATGTACACCCAATGAGAATGGTATGGTTGAGAGATTACACTCGACCTTACTTGAACATTTAAGATTGCTCAAGTTAGAACGCCGCGGAGACTCTGTAACTAATTTAACACCCTATGCACTTCTAGCGTATAACAGCTCAATTCACAGTTTTACAAAATGTAGACCCCTTGATATTATTACCGGACATCTAGACCCACGCGATCCGCTAGATATAAATTTATCCGAGAATACTCTTCAACAATATATGCAAGAACACAAAAGTAAAATGCAAAAAGTTTTTGACATGATAAATGAGACTTCATTGCATAACAGGACTCAAATTACAGAAAACATTAATAAAAATCGCGAATCTGAGCAAGAATATTCACCCGATCAAAAGGTTTTTATACGGAATCCTTTAGCGTCACGTCAAAAACTAGCCCCTCGCTACACGGAAGATGTAGTATTAGCCGATTTACCGATACATATTTACACTAGAAAGAAACGCGGACCGATTGCTAAATCCCGTTTAAAGAGAGTACCTCATAGTTCACGGTTGTTACAGGATTCTACTCCCACTCCTGAGCCTGGTTCAAGCGCAAGAGATAACACTTGACAGCCTAGACGATGGGCCTGGCTTATTACCATTTAACCTTGGTACTACTAAAATCATCTCCCATTACCATTCCTTTATACAACCTATAAACTTAGATATATTACGCTATAATATTAATATAATCCGAGATCAGTTAAATAAAATTTCATCTGAATTTCATAATAAAACGCTTTCATTATATAGACCACATGTTCAATACTTACAGAGTAAAATTAATAGTTTATCCAGTCAATTAGACACTTTCGAGCCAACCCGATTTAAAAGAGGTCTGGTTGATGGACTAGGTTCAGTTATCAAAAGCATTTCAGGCAACTTAGACTATACAGACGCGATAAGGTACGATAACGCTATTAAGATATTACAGGAAAACGATAATAAAATAGTTGCAGAAATTAATAATCGTGTCAGCATTAATAAAAATTGGATGTTTAAAAGTTCAGAAATATTATCAGATTTGGTCCATAATCAAAAAGAAATTGAGACAACTATTAATAAAATAATACGTAGCGATTTAACGCGGGAAACAGATATAATAAAGTACGCCCATCTGGCACAGTTCTTAGTCATATTATCAGACAATATAGAGGTCCTAGCGAATGAGCTTTTTAGATTAGAAAATTTATTAGCTTTTGTTCGCGCGAAAAGTACGCATCATCTTATGTTTAAGGTAGAAACTCTTAAGGACATGAAAAGTAGGTTAAGCAGTCTCTATAACAGAGACCAAATTCTAGATATTAGTATTAGAGAATATTTCGAAGTAATTAAATTAGGTTACTACTATAGTAACAGAGAGTTAGTATTAGTTTTCAAGTTCCCTGTCATTTTTCCCGTTACCTACAACTTATACAAACTTTCCATCGTACCTAACAAGAACAAGAAGGTCCTTATCCCTACACATCCCTTCCTAGCAACACATGATAATGATTTTAAGTACATTGAGGCAGAATGCCCGAAGGTCAGCTTCGGTTACATTTGCGAGAGTAACCCTAATCTCCACTCGAGCAACCACGTGGACTGCATCCAGCGCCTAGTCAGCACACAGGCTATCGACGAGTCCTGCCAGTTCATCACCGCCGAGCTGAACCATGAAGCAGTAGACCAACTTGACGACCGACATTATGTCATCAGCTTTCCAGAACAGACCAAAATTCGCCTATCCTGCACACAGAACCAGTACAGCCTAATACAAGGTAGCTACATAGCCACTGTTCCGAAAGGATGTTTCATTCAAACGAAGCTATTCATCGTGACCAACAACGACGACCGAGTAAGAGGACAAGCCCTTAAAATTACGAGCCTACCGAAGGGAGATAACGAGGACTCCGCCACCACCGAGAGGAAGATAAAGTTAAACACAATAAATCTACAAAGTCTGCATCAAAGTAATACCGAGATATCTATGCTAACACCCCTAGCTATAGATAAGGTCAAAATTGAACCCATCTACACAATTATACCTATATATGTTCTACTACTCGGAGCATGTATACTTGGTATTAGAATAGTATTGCGGAGGCATATCAAGAACAGACATCAAGTCAAAATTCCACAAAATCCTCCGACCGAAGAGACATCTCAAAGTCACTATGCCGAAATTGGAAAACGAGGTCATCCCGAACCTTCAAGCATCTCAGCGCTATTTCAAACTAAAGTTCACCAATAGTCGCTGAACTTCGGGAGGGAGATGTTAAGTACGAGCCACACATAGAATATGCAGATTAAGGAAACTACATTTATTTAACAACGAGGATTGCATCAGCCCAACGACAATGAAGCGCTGCTGACTCCGCATTTGGTGACGCACATCGACGAGCGACGTGCCACATTCATTCCGTAATAAGTATCACTTTTGGTTCTGACATCGAACAATTGTCATCTACTTAGTACATAATATAATTGTAATTAATTCAATAAATTTTGTTCTAGTAATCTCGGTTTTTTTTGCAACCGGCCTGCCGACCTGACTTAATTCTCTATTCCCGCTATGCACTGATCATAAAATACCTAACAAAAAGTGCCGCTATGCACGGAATCAGATTCTTGGACTGTCGAAAGGAAAATACTTATGCTTAAATAAATAAAAATTTAAATAAATACTCTCTTACTAGTTTCACTAACTATAACTAGTAAACAGTATTCGTGTTAATCAACACATACTCTTAGCTTAAACCGTCAACACCAAAACAACGAGTTTTTTGGGTTACCTCTTCCGGGAATTTGTACCTGAGTGTTAACTTTTGTCCTTGAATAGAAAGAGACAGTAGGATTGCGGTTTTGGTGCATTTTTATTTTACTGATAAACGTAATTAGGTTAGTTCGTTAGTACGTCTGCAATCATGTCGGACGCAAGTTCTTCCCGTGGTCCGGTTAAAAATTATACAATAATTGATAGTAGACGTGGTGGAAAGTCCCTGTTATATACCGGGCACAATTACCATTTTGTAAGACAAAATAAAAGAACTGTTGTCTGGCAATGTGTAAATAAAAGAAGTGATCCTATGCAGTGAAAGTGTAACTTTGGAATCTGAAAATATATATTTTCTTGGCTTGTTTTAATCTCATGATTTTGAGTTGATTTATGTTTCATAGCGTTTTTATATTTTTAATCGAAATATATGCAATTCTTAAATTTAAATTAGATTTTTATTTACCAAAACAAATTTCCTCAAACTATGCAGTCCCCGGCTAGCTTTAAGAGTATACTTTAGAAACACTTTTCTATCGAATTGTACCTTCCATTGTTAAAGGTAGCACTGAGAAATTCAGAGCAAAGCGGCACTTTTTGGTAGGTATTTTATGATCAGTGCATAGCGGGAATCGAGCATAGCGAAACTAACCGTTTAAACGCGCTAATCTCAGAAACTACTGAACCGATTTGAATAATTCGTTCACTGTTAGATAGTCTATTTATCGAGGAAGGCTATAGGCTACATTTTATCCCGGATTTCCTACGGGAACGGGCACAACGCGGGTAAAACCGCGGGGCACTGCTAGTTAAAGAATAAAATTAGCCTGCATTGTACTGTACTGATATACCTATCTTCAGTGAGATGAGAGGCCATTGCCTAGTATTGTGACATTAAAGGATTAACTTTCCTTTTTTTAGCCTATCATGTCCCACTGTTGGGCAACAGCCTCTCATCTCACTGAAGATGTATTCACTGCGAATGAATTCATCTATTACCTTTATAACGAAGTCTCAATGCAGCTATACAGATATTCGTAATTATCCTCAATTTCCACCCAAACGCTAACTCCAATAGTTAATTAAAAGAAACTAAATTCGTAATAACTAATTGCGCATGACATTGTAGTAACTATCGGACTATGCACTTGCACCGACCTTGGGCTAGCGTCGTCGGCACGTATGCGCCTGCGCATCCAACAATACAACTGAGTCACGAAGCAATAACAATCTTTAGTTTCCATATGGCGTTTTTTTCATGTGTTTATGTGTTACAAAGGCAAGATTAGGTGTAAAGAAATAACTGAAAAGAAATTGTTTCAGGTCGGTTTAACATTTTTGATCATCGCGTAAAGTTCATTCATTTCATTTCGAGTAGGTTAGTGGTCAATCCTGGTGTTGGAGTTTTTGGACCGCCTAAAGGCCTCCGACATGGTCTGGCGATTGAAACAACCGGGCCCGACTGCTCAACGTGCCCTCTGAAGCACGGTAGCGCTCAGATAGAAATGTCACTATCGGCCACCCATCCGAGCTGCACGTTGCTCAACAATCGTAATGAACTAACATCGCTAAGTCAAACAAAGAATGAAAATAAAATCTGTACTAATATTATCTGAAACCTCCTCACTGTACTGATACCTTCAGTGAGACGAGAGGCCTTTGCCCAACAAGTGGGACATTACAGGCTAATACTTTACTTTACTAATATTACAAAGCTGAAGTTTGCGATACAATACAATTTTCTTTTTCCAATAGGTATTTAATTCAATCTGTGGATACCCAGTCAGTACACTAGTACCGTAAAGTCCTTGATTAGTACCAGTAAGAACTTCAGTCTTCCGTGGTTAGTTCTACTATTTGTACATTATATTTCGCTCCATGGCCACCACATTGCACATTCTTTGATAACCAATGCGCATGTGCAATACCCACCCCATTGACACTACCCTAACATCTTCCGTCCCTCTCTTTGCAATAGAAATGATATCGATTTATCTTCCGTCTCTTTCCATAATGTTTTGATTTCTGCGTAGTGTTGTCAAAGTTGGTGTCTGGATGTGTTGGTTTTATATATTTACAAGAATTTTATAAAGATTTTTATTGTTTTTTGGACGAAATAAGGTGATATTGTGTGTTTTTGATCAGAAATGGTGAGTATGGTGTATTGTTTAATTAATGTTTTTGGTGTTTTGTGTTGTTTTTGGTGCAGGCAAGGTCACGGCCAATTGGAAAATGTAAAAATAAATTATAAGTTCGCTTACTGAAAGAAAGTTGCTAGCCTGCACTTGCTCCAGCGCTTACCAGCGTCGATAAGTATTGGAAGATAGTATAAGGGGTAAATTAAGCAAATAAAATGCAGGTACAAACTTGGCGTCTATTAAAGTATATCAAAGCAAAATATCACTGACTCATCACGGTATCTACACATATTATAAAACAAAGACCTCAAAAGCTGTACGTCTGTACGTAATCAATTTTCTCAAAAAAATCTGAACTGATATTTGTGTGATTTTCAGCTATATACAGAGTAATTTAAGAGGAAGGTTTGTGACTACTCTTCATTCTAAAATTCCCCCAGAAACAGGGACTATGCGGGTAAACCCGTGGGACTCTGCTAGTAGAAACTATACATGCAAAGAGTCAATCATATAAGACTTAGGTTTTGAGATTTGGTTAAGGGATTTTGCGAAATTCAACCCTTATTAAGGGGTGGCCCGTATCACTAGAAGCGAAGCGAGATCGGGGCGCTAGCTAGTGTTATTAAAATAATGAAACGAACTTTTAATTTTTAAATTATGTAAATTTAGTAATATTAGGATATTATGTTGATACCTATTGCCTAGCACTATTAAATGTCAATCGGCCTCCCATCCAAGATTACTTCGAGGCTAACGTTGATTAACATTCTCGATCGGCAATCAGTTAAACTTGAGCGGTACAGATAGTGGAAATAATCTTAGATTAAATAAGGAAATTCCTTATTTATCTAAGATTATCAACGGAAAAGGAGAGCTTTTCCAGAAACTCTTTGAAAACTTTCGAAAAAGTTGTATTTAATGGTACTATCGTGGAATTTGTTACTATGTAAATAAATGTGAAATTATGTCGTCTCAGGAAGAATAGATTAAATTGTTACTGTGCTTAAAGTAAGTTAGACTATGTGGCCTACACTGGCGTCGGGGTTTTTAAACCGAATCAACGCCTCCGGACATGGTCGACATGGTTACTGTGCTGTGATCAAGTAAACGTTTTAGTAGGTATATAGCTTATAGCCTATGTCAAAACCATTTTTGCTGATGTTCTTCTGAAGGGGTGGAAAGGTACTTGGAAAGAGCCTCCCCAAAAAAAACTAAATTCATTTTTTCACTTTGACTTTGGGAAGCCATTTTCATTTTCTTCTGAGAATATATTCTTCATTTTTGCTGTCTTATACCGGATCTTTATTACAAGTATTTTCACCTTAACAATATCAACAGCCAACTTCCCCAACAGTACTTTAATATATTTTTTTCATAAAAGCGGCCAAGTGCGAGTCGGACTTGCCCATGAAGGGTTCCGTAGCAGCGAGTAACATAATAAAGAAGTTCTTGAAATAAATGTTTTTTTATTTACATTTGAGTTATTGAATGAATAATCAGTATTTTTTTGCGGTTTACGATTTATGTCGTAAAAAAAAAACTACTAACTAGACCTCGTTCAAACCAATTTTCGGTGTTAGATTACATTGTTATGTACATCATATATTTTTTTTAGTTTTATCATTCTCTTATTTTAGAAGTTACAGGGGGGGGGACACACATTTTACCACTTTGGAAGAGTCTCTCGCGCAAACTATTCAGTTTAGAAAAAAATGATATTAGAAACCTCAATACCATTTTTGAAGACCTATCCATAGATACCCCACACGTATGGGTTTGATGAAAAAAAAAATATTTTTTTCATTTCTAAGTATGGGAGACCCCCTAAAATTTTATTTTTTTTCTATTTTAGTGTGAAAATATTAATGCGGTTCACAGAATACATCTACACACTAAGTTTCAACAACATAGCTCTTATAGTTTCGGAGAAAAAAGGCTGTGACATACGGACAGACAGACAGACAGACGGACGGACAGACAGACAGACAGACATGACGAATCTATAAGGGTTCCGTTTTTGCCATTTGGCTACGGAACCCTAATAAAAACCGGTATCAAGTTATCAGCCCCATGTGTTCCTGTACCATATTCCTTGTCCTGACCCACTATCGGTCATTGACTCGGCTAGTATCACTATCGCTTCAGGCACGTGTTACAATATTTATATTCTGATTATCTCGAGTGTTTTGGGGATTTTAAAACTTCCTTTGTGTATTTTATTTGGGATTATTACTATACTGGATAGGATTATCATTTTATAAGGATTTAAAGGAAAGGATTAGATATTTCTAATCTCTTCTATTGTATCTCTATCTCATTTTATAGCTACGGGTGCATCTTTAAAGTCAGTGAAAGACCTCAAAAACTGTATGTCTGTAGACCTAGTATAGGCCCACGGTTTATGTCGCTTTGTGGCCGCTCCCGTGGGAATTGCGGAATAAAAAATAGCCTATATCTTTCTGATGAATGTGGCTATCCATTACAAATTAAAAAAAAATATTCGAATTGGACTGCTAATTCCCGAGATTAGTCCGAACATACAAATAAAAAAAAATCAGTAGTCCTGATTACAAAATTATTCACATAAATTAATAGGTTTAACTTTAATTCAATCGGAATGCATTTTCGATTTTCAATGTGAGTTATGAATATGAATTACAATCAATAGTAAGTATATTCAAAGTGAGCTGCATTCCTGCGCCCACGCAGGGCACAGATTAATAACGAGTTAGTATATACATAGTTTGAGAATTGAATGGCATGTAATATTAAATGGATATTTTAATCAGCACATATACTAATGACTTGCTTTTGCTTCGCTTCAGTATCACACGAATATAATAAAGCTGAAGAGTCTTTTTTAGGGTTCCGTAGCCAAATGGCAAAACGGAACCCTTATTTATTTTAGGCGCAAGACACATAATGCGGGTGCGGTTCGGTTGCGGGTCGCAGGACTTGTATTCCTTGTTTAAGAGGTGTATGAAATGTACTAACCGCGCCCCGCAGCGGCCGCATTTTATCCCGAAATTCTCGCGGGTAAACGAGTACAACTTGGCTAACAAACACCGCGGCGCGCGGCTAGTTTTACATAAAAGCGAGAAGTATCCGTAAATTAATTCAAATCAAACAAAACTATAACAGAATTTGTATGATACGACACCTTTTGTGTACTTAAACATTGTACCCAACGAAAGTAAATATAAAATCACTATTCCATTCGAAGAACTATTCAATACATCACCACGTACCTATTACTAATATTATTGAACCACTTGAGATATTGCTCGGCAAATACTTGACGTGTTATTGTTTGGTGATGCATTAATCATTGCCTATTGTTTCCGATGGGAATTATGAAGTAAATATTTACATAAGGATATGAGCTGTTTCAATTTAGTTTCCGTGGACTCTGAGCGGAGTGGATAAAACGGCCAATCACCAGTCACCACGCATAGTAAAAAAAAAGTATCAGCCTGCAATACCCCACTGCTGGACAAAGACCTCTCATCTCACTGAAGATCAGTACAGTGAGGAGGATTAGGTTTAATCATCGCACTTGCCTAATGCGGGTTGGTGATCTTAAACCCCAGCCATGTTTGAAAAGCAGAGAACATATTTTCTCTCGACTCGGGAATTGGATCTAGGACCTCTTTCCACATAGAAATGTCAAAATCTCTTCGTGATGCGTTGAGATTGGTCAGTTGAGTTCCGCACCGCGCTCCGCTCCGATTTTAACCGCACCCTATTGGTGCACGGTGGTTAGTCGTCCACGCACAATGACTTTCATTTGTTTTTATCCCTCGACGCAAAAAGGGGAGTTATAAGTTTGACGTGTCTGTCTGTCTGTCTGTGTGTCTGTCTGTCTGTGGCATCGTAGCTCCCGAACGGATGAAGCGATTTCAATTTAGTTTTTTTTGTATTAAAGGTGAGTTATTTCATACAAGAGACGCGTTGCAGGCCGTTTGAAAACGCATAAATATAAAGAGCCTGTGTAGGAAGTCTATTTCTTTAAAACTTAGCTGAGATTTAAACAAACCGCACCAATTATTGGTTTATTAATTATTAATAATAAACGCTATTTTCCGCCTACTTCTATCCTGCAGATTCAATGTAAATGTTCGTAATGAATAAATACTATAAAATATACAAACAGAATGAAACTGCCTAATCAATGAGAAAGTTATTCAGTGTAACATTGTATAATCTTTAGTATAATTTTGACATAATATTATGTCTCCATGTCATTCTTTATTTTGTACAGAGTATAACTTTACAAAGAATAATTTGATTGTTAACTGCCATAAATTTTACTTAGATATATTTAATCCCAACTATAAAGATAGATTACAATAACGATTACAGTAATGTAAATACTTATTCCTTATGAATTACAATTACAACCCACACAACACAACTATGTATTTAACTTGAAAATTTATTTAAAATCGTATTATACCTAAAATTCTTGCACAGGCTGAATTAAATTCAGAATAGTTAATGGTAAAATAAATAGACAAATTAATTGTCTCATAAATGATTACATTACTAGCCGTGCCCCGCGGTTTTACCCGCGTTGTGCCGCGTTATGTATAATCCGTGTGAATTTCGGGAATTTTTATACATATAAACCTTCCTCTTGAATAACTCTATCTATTTAAAAAAAACCGCGTCAAAATCCGTGCAGTAGTATTTGAGTTTATCGCAAACAGACAGACAGACGCGGTCGGAGCCTTTTTTTATAATATGTAGTGATACATTATATTCTCAATGATTATATTATAAGACAACTATTCCGTCCGTCATTTGTTTGTATCTATGAGTACAAACAAATAGTTTATCATTCAAATGCTGTGGGTTGGTAGGAGTTATATCTATGTGTTGGTTGGGAGACCTAGTTAGATCTTATTTCAAAGATTTGTAGGTTTTATGTAAGGGGATAGACGAATTCTTATTTATACTGAAGTTACAGACTTTGTTGTAATTTAACGTGCCGCGGTTTTGTCTGCGCGTTATGCACCCGTCTTTTTAGGTATTTGAGGATCTTCTTCTTCATCGAGTGGATGGTCAACCTGACCAATCCTGGTGTCAGAGTTATTGAGCCGCCAAAGGCCTCCGACATGGCTCACGTAACTACTACTGTCCGTAGAAAGTAACCGGGACCGACGGCTTGACGTGCCATTTGAGGATGAAAGTAATACAACCTTCGTGAATGTGGCTATTATGAAACATTTTTTAAATGTCGTAGTTTTGGGTGCGTTTGAATAAGCTAACAAAATACAAACTTCTCAGCTTTATCTATAATTACTACCTTTTAGTTCTTTAGAGATTTCTACTTAAGTTCTAAGACCACGGTTCCAGTTGATATTTCTGAATAAGTTTTGTTTACGAATAATTTCAACTTTTGACGTTTCGTCTGCCTATTTCTGCCTAGTCTTCATTCGGGTTACCTAGTTATGAGGCAATTGTGTCGAATGGTTTGCGGTTAGCCACTTAGTTTCTTATTTGTTATCTAAACAAACTACTCAGCACAAATTGTAAGCAATTTGCACTTGCATAATAGTTATTTATTATATTTGAATACTCACGCTTGTACTCAGAGACATCAAATACTTCCTTAGTATATTTAATGAGTGATATTGATTTTGATATGTAATGTATGAAAGATACGTCTCTGAGTGCGGCCTAAGTTACTGAAATCTATATAAATAAAAGCGAAATCAGGAAATTCACAAAAAGTAAGAAACTATAAGTGCTAGGATCCCAAATTGTACTGATACTCATACAAAAATTATTCTTGGGCTATATTAATTAATAATTTAATCTCACTGACCTTTTTAATTTACTCGAAATCACCCTAAGATACAAAGCAAATGTGTTGTTTTAAAGCTACAGACATAGAAATACGTAGACCGTACTACTAAGGAGACCAAAACCTTAAAATAATTTAAGACGCTTCATACCGTTTCCATACATTTCTTCAAATAAAGCGTTTTCACTCTTCTTCTATGCGTTTTGTATGAAAATGACTTCCGTTAGCTTTCTAAGTTCCAAGTCCTCTGTAACCAAATCCTGGATCTCTCCAATGCACTACCTGTAATACAGTCTCCCATACAGTACAATGATAGTTGCAGTACCACACAATACTCAGTACGAAGATGTACAGTTGTAGGCTGTTCTCAGCTGATGGTATCTCAGGATGTTAATGGGTTGGCGTCAACTAGACCGTGACGAAGGACCAGACCACTCTCGCTGAACACTTTTACTTTTAAAGGGGAATGGAGGAGAGGTCAAGATATGATGGTTTTGTGACTTTTTTGATGAATTACTGGTTTTTTATTAACTTTTTTGAGGTGTGATTTTGGTTTTTTTCTTGGTCGATTTTGTCGCTTTTTTCGATTAGTTTACGTACATTTTTGATGTTTTTATGTAACATCTTTCTTTCGTCTACGTTTTTTGTACGATGAGTACGACGATCAGTTTGATGTTTTTGAAGAGATTCACTTTTAAATTCATAGGTTTTTGATAAAAAAATTGTCTGTCTTGCTTGAAGGAAGCATTCAATATCATCATCATTAAAGTGATGGGAATTATGTTAGTACCATACTTATAATGATAAATTATAGATTTGGCTTCATCTTCAAATTCAAGTTTTAGTTTCATTGTTTTTTTTTCTTCAACATTCATTACCATTAAACTAACCGTCCCAAATCTATTATTCAAATCACGTTTCATCAAAATGTGTTTATTTAAAAACCAACGGAAATTGTGAATCGTGCGCAACTTTGATACCGCCGGGGTTGAATCCTCCCCCTCATATATAGCATACCCCATAGTATAGTTTATTAATAGCTTCGGACCGAGTAACCTCCCCTATACACCGCGTGATCTGCGTTTCAGACTATCGGCAAAGGTGTTGGTCGGAATCTATACTAATATTATAAAGCTGAAGAGTTTGTTTTGTTTGTTTGTTTGTTTGTTTGTTTAAACGCGCTAATCTCAGAAACTACTGAACCGATTTGAATAATTCTTTCACTGTTAGATAGTCTATTTATCGAGGAAGGCTATAGGCTACATTTTATCCCGGATTTCCTACGGGAACGGGCACAACGCGGGTAAAACCGCGGGGCACTGCTAGTTTTATATATTTTTTTGATTATTTAACTGCAAGTATCAAGTAAGTAAGTTCGAGTAGGATAGTTGCCTACCCTGGTGTCAGAGTACACTATCCTACTAATATTATAAATGCGAAAGGTTGTATGTATAATCTATTTCTTTTCGATTGGTACAAAATGTGGACCAATGTCGTCAATTTTCCAGCCGAAGACGATTGCTTCTGAAGAGGAAAAAGGTTTAGAGATAGGGTAAGAATGAAATAAAATCACTAAACCTTTTCCTCTTCAGGAGCAATCGTCTTCGGCTAGAAAATTGACGACATTGGTCCACATTTTGTGCCAATCCAAAAGAAATAGAGTATAATATGTATGTATGTTACTTTTTCACGCAAGAACTACTGAACGGATTTGAATGAAACTTTACAGTAATATAGGTTATACATCAGAATAACACATGGGATACCTTTTATCTCGAACGGCTACAACGCGGGTAATACCGCGGGGAGCGACTAGTCTACTACAAATTACTCATTAGCTCGGTGGTTCTCTTTCAAACTCACAATAAGTAAACTCGTTTGATCTAAACTACGGAACTCCTAAATATCGTTAAATCAAGGATTTTTTAACTCACTACTAATATGTCTTACTAGCAGCGCCCCGCGGTTTTACCCGCGTTGTACCCGTTCCCGTAGGAATTTCGGGATGAAAAATAGCCTATAACCTTCCCGTTGAATGTGGCTATCTATTACAAAAAGAATTATTCAAATCGGTTCAGTAGTTTCTGAGATTAGCGCGTTTAAACAAACAAACAAACAAACAAACAAACAAACAAACAAAACAAACTCTTCAGCTTTATAATATTAGTATAGATGTGTACTTATGTACATAAGTACGTAGTAAGTGTGTACTTATGTACATAAGTATACACATAATCTCTCGATCACAGATTTACATTTAAAGAAATTAATAACAACCAAACCAAACCAAACCTATCAAAATCGATTAATTTTCGATTCAACCAAAAACATAGGGAGACCATTGATCATAGAACAGATGGCCACAAACAGAGGGTGGAAACACAAAGTCGATCGAACACAGGCGCGTGCGCAACTATTGATTTTGTTATCGAAGGGGTGAATGTTTGTTACCCAAGGGGTCAGATTTTGTTTATGGATTTAGTATTGTTCACGTATCTGGTATCGGCAGTTGTACGTGTGAACAAATGATTTGTCAGGTGTGAGGGTCAATATTTACTTGTGTTATATTATAAAACTACTAGCAGTGCCTCACGGTTTTACCCGCGTTGTGCTCGTTCCTGTGGAAGTTTCGGGATGAAAATTAGCCCAAAACCTTTCGGTTGAGTGTGGCTTTCCATTGCAGAATTATTCAAGTCGTTTTTGTAGTTTTTGAGATTTGAGAATATCTACATTTATCTGCTTCACATTAAAACTATTTGTAAATAATTTAAGCCATTTCTTACTTGAAATCATGGACACAATTTTTAATTTAATTTCATCACTTTTCTCTCCATTATACTTTTCTCTTGATAGCAAGAAGCTAGCGATAAAATGTCATGTAAAACATCAGTAAAGCAAGGTTTAACAAGCCTTGACCAATTTCCTCCAATCACATCTTCCGTAGTCATATTCATATCACAATTGTACATTCTAATGCGTTTCCCGACAATCTCATCAACGTATACTTTTCAAAAGCTATCATATATAAAAGGTTATATGAACAGACCTGAGTCTTACCTCAGTCTTGCCTTCAGTTTTACCTGACCTGATAAAGACTCTTTTAACTCAAGAACACACACTCCGTTTAATACAAAAGACAATTCTGCAATTTTGTTAATTAGTAATATAATTTGTAAATTTTACGCCTTTTCACGTAAGAAACTTGTCATGTCATAAAAAATTATAGGATTTATAGGAATTATAGGAAAGTAAGGGGTTTGTATAAATGGTTTCATATAGGATCAATATTCTCTTTACTTGTACCCCTGACCTAATGCCAATTCTAAAAACAGTTCGAAACGACTGAACAAAAGTGAACTGAGGCGATATTTCCCTGATAAACAACTTGATCAGGCCAAACTGTGTCAGTTAGACCTGATGTTGCCTCTCCATGTAAATTATATTTGATGGAATTGTGAAATTGTTGAAGTCACGGGTGCGTTAAGTAAAACAATGCCGTCGACAGGATGCAGGGACAATATGGGTTTGGTTACATCTTTTTAATTCACCTATTCTCTTTGTTTTTTGTTGTTAATTAGTATTTTTCATGCTTTATTGTCTTCATGGCTGTTGTTCTTATATCCGGTTTTTTGATTGTCTGTGATTTATTATCATAGTTCTGAATTAGATTTTTTTAGTGTATTCGTTGTGTTGTTACGTCTGTTGAGACTGTCATTTTATGTTAACGTTTACTGATGATTAAGCGTAAACAGAAGCTACGCGAACTAATTCGACAAATTATCTAAGTGACATCATTTTTGGTACCCTAGTCATTCATCTCTCGTTAGGAATCTTTTTACGTCTAACGTTAGGCAGCCGGTACCGGTTGTTACATACTTTAGACCATATCGGAGGCCTTTAGACGGTCTAAAACTCTGACATAAGGGTTAGCCACTGACCTATTCGAAATGAATGAATGAACGTCTCACGTACGGCGGTAAAAATTATATAATGCTACTTCTTATTGGATACTTAAGTTTAACCGAACACTACTCATTTTGAATTGAAACAACGTACGGTTACACTCCGCTTTTGTTTTACATTTTTATCTGACGTTTCGGCCCGTTTACAGGAACCGTGGTCACAGAAGACCACGGACAGACAAGGTCTTCTGTGACCACGGTTCCTGTATCGTTAACGTATCGGTGAGTAAGTATGTACGTAGTTTCAATACTACTACTTATAGTGTGTCTATTATTATACATATGAGACATATATTCTTCGCAAAATGTGATTTAACGATCACATGTTGGAATCCGAGTGATATTTATAAACCGGACTGACACTTACCAAACATCATTGTTATTGATCCATTGTTTTGTGTTCTGACCATCCTGTTTGAATGTGTGTATGTCTATTAATTGAGTTATGTACTCGTTGTGTAATGTACTAGCCGCGCTCTCAGTTTTACCCGCTTATGTCTGATGTACTAGCTGCGCTCTCGGTTTTACCCGCTTTGTACCCGTTTTTCGCGGGAATTTCGGGATAAAATGTATCCTAAGTGTTATTCTGTTGTATAATCTTTAATACAGTAAAGTTTCATCCAAATCCATCCAGTAGTTTTTTCGTGAAAGAGTAACAAACATACATGACAAACATGATGTCATGTACTAGCTGTGTTCACGGTTTTACCCATATTATACCCGTTCTAGGACGAATTTCGGGATAAAATGTATCCCATTTGTTATTCTGATGTATAATTTATGTTACTGTAAAATTTCATTCAAATCCGTTTAATAGTTTTACCGTGAAAGAGTAAAATAGACCTACATCATCGCATTTATAATATTTGTAGGATGTAGTATGTATGTACTATTAACGTTTTTTTACTTTAAGACCTTCGCTCTTGTCTATAAAGTTCTTTCCATCCCTCTCTGCCCTTAACTGCTATATTGATTAACTTAAAAAAAACACAATACACCGACGAACAAAAATTAACAATCACCAATCTCGTTCAATGATTTGGTGACAAACACATTTGATCCATACATCCTTTTCTGAACATTGTCTGCGCCTATTGAACCGGTACGGGTACAATCGGAGGATGTTACTAGTGTGCAGTGAAGTGGAAAAAGGTGGGGCTGTCATGGGTCACCGGAGGAACGATGAGGTCAGGATAGGAAGTCGGGTAATAGCGAACTAATTGGTACTTTGATTGCATATCGATTAAGTATTATACTCATGTGGGGCAAGCATATAGCTGAAGACATATCTCTATTCCTTCCGGGACATTCTGTCTCTCTCTCTTGACTGAAAAATATAGGACGCATGTAATTGCCGTTTGCAGACAAAATATTCATTTAGTCTTCACTTGAGAGTAAAAACAAGTTTTTGACGTTGCGTGTAGATAAAGAGAATTTTGTCTAGACAAAGTTATTGTATTCGTCTTATCTCTAAAACGAAGAGAAAAACTTTGTCTTCAGTATGCATGACGGGATGGACGTCATTTAAATCAACAATGAACTGATTGACGTAATGTTTTTATACATTACATGTGAAAAATCATTTATTTATATCTCCTAAGGAAACGTCTCTCACTATGGTGGTAACTCTTAAGTCTTAAATTATCGATTACTAGCAACGACCCGTGTTTTTACCCGCGGTGTTCCCGTTCCCGTGGGAATTTCGGGAATTTTTATACATATAAACCTTCCTCTTGAATCACTCTATCTATTAAAAAAACCGCGTCAAAATTTGACGTGGAGTGTAGTAGACGTGGCTGGGGACTTTGTTTTATAATATGTAGCGATAGTATAGATTATGATGACGTTTGCACATGCTCTGTTTATTTTTTCTTTATCTTCTGATTAAGGTTTTAAAGGTGACCTAACCTATCTCAATACTTAACAGATAAGATAAAACAATTCTATTTTAAATGCAACGTGGTTCAATCTGAGATAGCAGAAGTAACTATTTATTAATCTGTGGCAGAAGTTGCATTGAGATGCAGCGATCGACTAAGTACTTACATAATTATGATTTAAGTTTAAGTTAACATTTTCTGTCAAGTATTGTATTGGGAGAACTGTCAAAGTTAGAAAAAGGATAGTTTACACTGAATAATTTTATATTAGTGAGACTGTTAGTAGTTAAGGGCCTTATTCATATCGCTTACTAGCAGCATTTTAGCTATCAAATAATTTGTCCCTTTCTGACATACGCTATTTTCCAAAGAGCAAAAGAGACAAAACACTCACTAACAGTGTTTTGGTTAGAGAAGCGTTTATGAATGAGGTAGTTTGTGTTTACTTTTGCCTACTACTCCAAAGAGAGCTCCATTATTGCGTTGCGTTGCATTACGATAACGCAAAGGAACATTGATGCGTTGCGTTGCGTCGTCAAAACGCAGTGATGAAGCATGGCCTAAAATATATATGAAAAGCGCAATGGAAATGCAAAGCCACATACCGCAACGCACCAATAAAGCCTCAGACTTATCCTCCTGTACTGATACATTCAGTGAGATGAAATGCCTTTGCCGAGCCGTGACACGACAGTCTAACTGATTCGAATCCTTAACCAGCAAGTTCTTATTGTTCCCTGTTTGAGTCGACTTCTTGGTCATGATTCTTATATGATCCCGAGTAATCCCGACATCAGTTGGACACGGTTCTTATATAGAACAGATTCTTTATAAAAATTCTTGAAACCATATTGTTTTCAACCACAACGTCCGATTCCGACCCCGACCGCAAATGGGTCAAAATACACGAAACTAAAACGTAATGGACGTAAATATATTTTCAAAAAACGTTTATTGCCTTAACTCCGCTGCAGACGAGCTAATTGGATAATCGGTTGATCGATTTAAGTGCATTCGCATCGAGACACCTAACATCAATTAGGGTCATTGCGCCTGTTCGCGTCCAGCGCCCTATTCGCGTCCATTTTTCGGACCTCCCTATAAAAATTCTCGAAAATAGGTATATTAACACACTAAATCACCGAAAAGTCGTTACCGCTAATACCTAATCGTATAAGAGGCACATAGACATAGACAAAAGTTCTGTGAGCCCAACAAATCATGTCTAGAAAAAATAGTTAGTTTCCGTTCTTCAACAAAGAAGCGCAAACGCGCGAAATGTTGGCAAAAAAATAGTGAGCAGGGGCGCGTTCGACGGTAAGTATTTTATTGTTTTATGCGTATTTTAGAATACACAGCTGTTTCTAGACATAAGGCATGAAAAAAGGACTAATATTAATTATGTAATTGCTTGTTTTTTTTAAAGTTAACAGTTAAAATAAGGTGGACGCGAATTACTACACCGAATTTATAAAACTTCCACTTTGCGACCACAATGGACGCGAACTCGTCTATTTATGATTTAGTTAGTTTTTAGTTTTATGTGAGAAAATTAAAAAAGGGGATTTGTTTTTACTTTTTATTTATGTATTATTATCATGCAATTGTAATGAGCAATTTGCGTCCACGTTATTATGATTGTAGAAAAAGATAATATCGTATATCATATGTGGACGCAAACTATACCTACAAGGAAATAGTATTGTACCAAATTGCGTCCATTTTTTCATTAAATTCAAATAATAGCATAAATATATTTTTTAACTTATAATTTAATATGCATTATTTTTTTTTATTAAAACTAAGAGTTAAAACTAAAAACACTCCCCTGCTGAAGTTTTCTTTGCAGAAATTTCTATCGAAACTGAATCTGAGAGGTAGGTATCTTATGGAACTATCAATGGTCGTTTTTCCATTACCCGGCCCGGCACCGGCACGGCTCCGGCATGGCCGAGCACCGGCACCGGCGCCGGGGTTTCGTTTTTCCACTGCGCCGGTGTCGATGCCGGTTTACGCCCGGTGAGTGGTACAGTACTGACACGGACTTACACACTCACACGGCTACAATTCATATAAATATGCAATACACATGCAATTTTGCCGGGCCGGCACCGGTGGGAAGCTTGCTACCCCGGCGCCGGCGACGGCGCCGGCAGGACTCAATGTCGGGCCGGCGCCGGCGCCGGCGCCGGTAAGTCAAAAAGCGAGCCATACATTTTCATACATTTTTGCTACCCCGGCACCGGCACGGCGCCGGCGCCGGTGCCGGGCTGGGTAATGGAAAAACGCCCAATAGAACGAAATATTTTAGAATTGGATGCAACTAAAGACGTCTAAAGAAATCACCATCTCTTCATTATACGTAGAAGATGAAAACATAAATGATGAACTCCGGTTCGACTGTGCAGGTTCAAACAGTAACAGCCGAAATACACTCTACACCAAAACCTTGGTGGATACCAGATGTGGAATCTGAGAAAGAACATGTACCAGCCGTGGAGATAACGGAATATTCTTAAATAAAGAATCTGTTAAAATACAATTTTTCTTTACATTATCTGAAAAATATCACCCCTACATTCCTTTTCTTAGCTGGTGGACGCAAAGTGGTCTATGGGTGGACGCAATTTAGAATTTTTGGACGCAAAGTGGGTAAAACGCCTATTTTTGAAGTTTTTCTATTTATAAAAAAAACACAAGCAGTTTCGAACAAAACTGTAAGCGAACCCTATAGTAGACTATATAATGAACACATTACATACATTTTTCATTGAAACTAGTGCTGGAACATTTTTTTTTTCTCCTTCAAACTTGCCAACTGCACTAAATGGACGCGAACTGGCGAAATGACCCTATATGGTTAGTTTCAAATGCATTGAACTTGAAATTGTGGCTATGAATTATAGGTTTTACTATAGTTCGCAGTTTGACTTAGCGATGTTAATCATTGCGATTGTTATGTTAAATGGGTGGCTTCTTCTGTGGATGGTCAACCTGACCAATCCTGGTGTCAGAGTTATTGAGCCGCCAAAGGCCTCTGACATGGCTCATGTAACGACTACAATCCGTAGAAAGTAAGATGGGTGGCTGATAGTTGCTATTCAATCTGAGTGCTACCGTGCTTCGGATGGCACGTTCAGCAGTCGGTTCCGGTTGTTTCAATCGGTAGACCATGTCGAAGGCCTTACGGCGGTCCAAACTGGAATGAAATAACACTGTAGTCTAGAGTTTTATTTCATTCCATACTTATGTCTTGTCTCACTATATTTTTTGCTGAATTTAATTGTCTTGGTTGTAAAATTGGCTTTATTAGTCTGCATTTTACATCAACTAAGATTATTCATTCATTCATTTCGTTTAGTTTAGTAATCAATCTTGGTATCGGAGTTGATACCATGATACCATCCTACTATAATATTATAAATGCGAAAGTTTGTGAGGATGGATGTATGTATGGATTAATGTATATTTGTTGCTCTTTCACGGAAAAACTACGGAACGGATTGGGATGACACATAAAATACATTTTACCCCAAAATTCCCGCGGGAACGGGTACAGCGCGGGTGATACCGCGGGGCGCGGCTAGTCTACAATACGAAAAATAATGAATCTGCTAATTGTCACAAAGCGCACGTTTTACTCAAACCTTGAACTTTTCAAACTGTAAGGCTGAGTGCACACTGTTATCTAATGTGCAGCCAGACAAACTGCAATACCTAATCATCGTCACAGTGCGTGGTTAGGTAATGATAGTGCTGCAGCATCGGTGGGCAAAGACCTCTGCGATACGCAAATGAATGGCGAATGAGGGGTTTGTCGGTGACATAATGTGGAAGCAGAATGAGAATGAAAATGTATGTATACTAATATGGTATAGCAGAAGTTTTTTGTTTGTTTGAACGTGCTAATCTCAGGAACTATAATTCCGATTTGGATAATTGTTTTTGTAATGGATAGCCACATTCAACGGGAAGGTTACGGCACAACGTGGGTTAAACCACGTTGTGCCCGATGCCGATAAATCTTTAAATCTATAATATAAAAATGAATCGCAAAATGTGTTGGTAAGCGCATAACTTCAGAACGACTGCACCAAATTGGATGATTCTTTTTTTAATGTGTTCCTTATTGTCAGGACAAGGTTTTTATAATAAGAAAAATAAGGAATGAAAATCTCAAAATTCCCACGGGAACAGGCACAACGCGGGTAAAACCGCAGGGCACAGCTAGAATAAAATAAATGTCTCAAATACGAACTTAGTCAAACATTTAAACGTTAGTGTAAAGAATTTCCACCACAGTGACTTACTAAAACAACCTTCTGTGCCGCGAAAAAACCCGTTCATTTATATATTTCGAGTAGGTTAGTGGTCAACTCTGGTGTCAGAGATTTTAGACCGCCTAAAGGCCTCCGACATGGTCTGACGATTGAAACAACCGGGACTGCTTAACGTGCCCTCCGAAGCACGGTAGCTCTTAGATAGATAGAATACCACTATAAGCCCCCCATCCAAGTAGGGCCACCCATCCGAGCTGCACGTTGCTTAACAATTGCAATGGATTAACAAAGATTAGTCAAACTATGCCACGGGCTATCGAAAAACCCGAAGTAATACGTTTATAATCAACACAATGATTCGTGCGAGCTGCCGGTGGAACAGCTGATAGGATGTGATGGAACCGACGAACAAGTGACGTGGTGGACATCCTGGTTCCTGCGGGATGGGAGCCGATTGGCGGGAGGGAATCGTGTGAATGCGAGCCGAGATTTGAGGTCCAAACGATTTCACAGATTGGTACAGTCAGTAGGTAAATGAAATGTTAGCACTTTAAAAAACTAAATTGATAATTATACTGGTTACTTAAATTTAAGCGAACACCACTCATTTTGAATTGAAACAATGTACGTGTACGGATACACTTCGCTTTTATTTTACATTTTTATTTCACGTTTCGGCCTTTTTACAGGAGCCGTGGTCACAGAAGACTCACTAATCTATGCTATTATTATAAAGAGGTAAAATTGTTTGTTTGTATGTTCGAGGTAATCTCAGAAATTATACGATTTGAATAATTCTTTTTGTAATAGATAGCCACGTTCAACGGGAAGGTTATAGGCTATTTTCCATCCCGAAATTCCCACGGGAACAAGCACAACGCGGGTAAAACCGCGGGGCGCTTTATGTTATAAAAGAATAATTTTACTAAAAGTCGATTCGCATATTAATGCCAGTTCAATTCTTATCATCAACTAACTCTTTAGACATATTCATTGACGCAAGTGTTGTAGTAGGTTGTATATGATGAACATTTTTAAGTAAGTAAGTTCGAGTAGTGGTCACCTTTGATGCCGGAGTTTTTAGTCCGCCTGCATAGTCTAACAATTGAAACAACCGGAGCCGACTATTTCAATGGTTATTGGCATTCTACGTAGGCTTTACGTATTAAACTTTGATACGTTTTACAAGTATATTACAGTTTACGCTGTGAGTCTATTACATCAATGTAATACTTAAACGAGCGGTACGATAATGCTACAAGACAAGTAACCTACATCACAGCAAAACACCACAAAACACTTTCGCTTCACCTGGTTAAAAAAAAAGATGTAAAAAACGAAAGAGCAAGTAAAAATGTAAAAAAACAAAAGAAGAAGTAAAAACAAAAGAAAGAGTAAAAAATGTGGAGTAAAAACTGAAAGTGATTCAATTCTTAATTCAAAACATCGATTCCACCGCATCCGTTGCTCTGATGGCAGTGAATTACTTCGTCATTACCTCAAGAGCCATCTTCATGCATTCCGATGAGTGTTCGAGAGGTGTGAAGTTTCGAAATGCGCTTGACGTAATGTATGTAATGGGTGCTGTAATGTGAAGGTGTGGAAATGTGATGGTAGTACGTTGTTTCATGACTGTACTGGCTTCTTAAGTTTAAGCGAATACGACTCATTTTGAATTGTAACTACATTTACGGATACACTTCGCTTTTATTTTACATTTTTATCTGGCATTCGGACCCTTACTTCTGTGACCAAGGTCGTGCGTAAAGGAGTCAAATTCAAATTCATTTATTAATTTCAAATGTAATTACATTATATTTCGTTCAGTTATCGAGACATCACCTCCCATACTAGTATAAACTGTGTCACGGAAAGGTGTTACCTCTCAAACCAAACAACAATAAAATATAGCTTACATTCTACTTTACATACATACCTTACAAACTAACATATATACATTTATACTTATACCTAATATATTAGTCAGGGATTTTTTTTTCGTTGATGCTTCCCTGAAGCGGCGATATACCACTCCTGCGGGCCAAAAGTCGGGAGAGAAGAACATTGCCTTGTGCTTCGCAGGCACTTGAAGCACATACGACTTGAATGTCGTATCCCTCGTTGACTCTAGGCGCCGCAAGTTGAGTCGTATACTTTCTTTTGTCCAAAAACAGACTTGCTGCACATATTTCACATACACATACACATACTTCTTCGCAAAGTCGAAACATAAAGTAAAAGTGAAGTGTATCCGTAAGTAGTTTCAATTCATTATGACTGATTTTTCAATAATCTTACATTGAGGAAAATGTTTCAGTGATGGGGTAAGATTAAAATGAAATCACTAAACCTTTTTCCTCTTCAGAGGGAATCGTCTTCGGCTGGAAAATCGACAACAATAACCCTCAATTTAAATTCTCGTAAGAAGTATTAGAGTGTATGAGGGAGCACATTATAGATAAGACGGTTAACAGTCTTTTTAGATTGACTAAACTGACTGACTGTGTAGAAAAAATCACTCTTAAGACTAGACTATAATCTACACTCTTTAAAGTTATACTAATGATGTAAGAATTAAATTATTATAGGTTCTTAACGGTTTAAAAAGACCGCGTTACTATATTTAAATAACATATTTTAAGATTACATAAAATAGGTGTTTGTAGACTCCTTTTAGATTCCACACAAGATCATTTAGACCCCAATTTGCGTGTTACACTCGAGTGTGAAATGGTTCATATTTGTTGCTCTAAAACGCACTTCAAATAGCCCTCAGAAGCCCTATGTGTAACGGGATCGTATGCAAACGGCATTAACCTTACGCCTTCGTATGCGTTGTGACGACGTTTGACCACACGACTAGTTCCGTAACTTCATACTCTGTGATATGAGATATTGGCGGGGAATTGAACTAGTTTTTCATCAACCTTGTTTGACTGTGGCGATGGTCTTTGTCCGATGACCCACCCGATATGCACACAAAGTTTCATAAGAATCGATCAAGCCGTTTCGGAGGCGTTTAACTACAAACACCGCGATACGAGAATTTTATGTATTAGACTAGTAGCGCCCCGCGTTTTTACCCGCATTGTACCCGTTGCCGTGGAAATTTCGAGAATTTTCATACTTAAAAACCTTCCTCTTGAATCACTCTATCTATTAAAAAACCTGTATCAAACAAAATATGTTACGTAGTTTTAAAGATCTAAGCATACATAGGAACAGACAGACAGACAGCGGAAAGCGACTTTGTTTTATACTATCGAAGATAGACTATAGCTCTGGTAGAAAGGTCTCTGTATAAAACACATAATTGTCACTCCGGATTTGTCTTCAACCATAACAATTTACGAGTACACAATACAATCTGTTTACATCACTATCATTGCATAGTATAAAACAAAGTCGCTTTGCGCTGTCTGTTTGCCCTATGTAGACTTAGATCTTTAAAACTACGCAACGGATTTTGACGTGGTTTTTTAAATAGGTAGAGTGATTCAAGAGGAAGGTTTATATGTATAAAAATTCCCGAAATTCCTACGGGAACAGGTACAACGCGGGTAAAACCGCAGGGCGCTGCTAGTATACAATAATCTATTCTTTCTATAGCAATCTTTCCTTAACCATGAGACATTTCCATTACTTTTTGCCATCATTACGTAATAGCTACCTTCATCCGAAGGGTTCATAAGAATCCCACTTTTTATTCTCTTCCATGTAGCGAACTATGTAATACAATTCAACAGGTACTTAGTAATAGGATTCAACAAGTTTTTACTATTTTATTTAATTGTGGGAAACTATTTCATTTGTTTTGATTTGTTGTGAGTTAGATGGAAAATGTCGATGATTCGTTTTGAAGTTAGCTTTGATTACTAGTTGTGGCGGTGTTGTGTTCTTGACGCGGTGTTGTGGAGAAATAAAGAATTTTATTACGATTAATAAAGAACTTAATAATGTGTCGGCGTGAAGGTCTCACTAAAGTGACGGAGCATTTAGGTGGTCTAACAATTCGCATTTCCGGCCACTAAGTACCTACGTAAGTAGGGTCGAGTAGGTTAGAAGCCAACCCTGTCGATTGGAACAGCCAGGACCGAGAATTCAACGAAGATCTCACTGTAGCTGTAAAATAGTTTATTTTTAATTGAATTGATTTGACAGTAATATCCCTTTCCTCGTAGTTAGCTGTCGGATCCGGAATTTAGTCGTATGTTGGCTTCTTATCGATGCAAAATCGGAGTCAACAAGTACCTAAATAACTTCATAAAACATTTAATACTGAAACAAACATTTACGAAACCTTTCTATTATAAAGAATATACGAGCCCCAATGCAAAATAGTTCGTCTAGTCTGAAATTTTTTACTGTGAGATTTTCTCTAACTTAATTTTTTGTCTATACATATAAAAAGATTAAGCTGTTCTACCATCACATGTCGCGTTACTTATGCCCTTTTAAAATTATGTACTAATAAACTATTTTGGCTATTTCAATTTATAGATATTCTGTTTTAAATTCGAAGAACTTACAAGCAAAATAGTTCGTCTAATTGTTAATTGATGCAAAAGAGTTCGTCTATCGTTGAGTTAAATAAAATTATTCCTTCTTTATACCATGATGTTCCTTAATTTAAAAATTTTAAAGTAATTCTGTGCCATTTGTCACATGAGAGAGTATAAATTCAGAAAATTTCAGTAATTTTCATTAATTTTCAAATAACAATGGGTCGTGGCAAACCCGTGTGTGAAGAGCTGCGAAAGCGAATAATTTGTGGGGCCGAAGCTGGCAAATCAAGTTACCAAATATCTAAAGACTTGATACTTCCCAGATCTACAGTTCAGTCTATTATTCAACACTATAAAAAGAATAAAACGACTTCTTGTTTGAAGAAAACTGGTCGACCACGCATCACAAGTGCTGCGTGGTCGACCACGCATCACAAGTGCTGCAGAAAACAGAGTTCTGAAGAAAATTATCAAAAATAATCGTCGTGCTCGAGCTGGAGAGCTCACGGTGCAATGGAGGGACATGATTCACAAAGACGTCTCAGTCGATACATGCAAAAGAGTCCTTAAAAGAATGGGTTACGGATTTTACACCGCTAAAGAGAAACCACTGTTGACTGCTGTACAAAAGAAAAAGAGGTTGAAATTTGCTCGTGATCATCTGGAGTGACGAGTCAAAATTTGAAGTGACAGTCGGTGATGAAAGGAAAAAAGTGATTCGGAACAAAAATGAGGCATTTCATACTGATTGTCTCAAACGAAAAGTGAAGTTTCCGGCTTCTCTATTGATATGGGGCTGCAAGTCTGCACAAGGTGTTGGTTTTATGCAGTTTGTGGATGGTTCTATCACTGCTGTGAGGTATCAAAACCTTTTGGAAGAGAGTTTACTGCCTTCAATTCCCGCTCTCAAACATAAAGATTCATTCATTTTTCAACAGGATGGTGCTTCATGCCATACTGCAAGGACAACAAAGATGTGGCTATTGGCAAAAAGCATCCCTACAATCGAATGGCCATCTAACAGCCCGGACTTGTCGCCGATTGAAACCCTATGGTGGAAAATGAAAAAAGTTCTCCGTAAAAATCCATCAAGATCAAAGAGCGACTTAAAGGCTAAACTACTGGCAGTTTGGGAGTCCATAACGCCTGAGGAGTGTGAAGTGTTAGTTGCAACCATGCCTCTTCGCATTAAAGCTGTTATTAAGAGCAAAGGCGACACAACTAAGTGGTGAAGACATGTAGACGAACTATTTTGCGTCAGTAACAAGGGTAGACGAATACTTTTGCTTTTTGTTATTTAGGATATTTTTTTAATGTAAAATTAAGTCATTAAAGAATTTCAGTTAAGTTAAAATAAACTTTAAAATATTCATTAAATTGTGGTTTAATTTTTATTAAACATTCTTAATTATTTTACCAATATATACTCTATATAGTTTACGCTTTGCACTACTTTTTATACTAGACGAACTATTTTGCATTGGGGCTCGTATATAAGTACTTGAACAATATTAAAAATGTCTTGATCGTTATGAAACGCTTTTTACATCCAAAGAAATTTCCGCCATCTTTATTTTTCAACTTACAAAGTATCAATATTATCCACCCCTAGATTATAGAGTTGGTTGTTGCGGCGACCACATACGACATCCTCGTGGGAAACCACGAGTAATGGAGAACGAATGAAACACTATATGAGCGGTCGAGGGTCTAGCTAGGACAGGATAGAGATCATATTGTAGTATAACATGAAATGGCATTGAATGTACACTAAAGCGTTGTTCCCAATAATCTTTCTCCGTACTTTTTAAACTCGCACGATTTGCAATCATTACACTAAATGAAACGGGTCTGTATCGCGTTAGATAATATGTATTACGTATTTTCGTTATTTTTGTCACGGGGTGACCACGTCAATAGCCCGAAACGTCGGGTACCTACGTATTTTTACAAAAATACGTAATATTATCTAACGCGATACAGACCCGTTTCATTTAGTATAATCTATCTCCATCTCTTATAATCTATCTTTCTTTGTAAGTAAGCGACTAGCGAATTTTGAAAAAGAATACAAACATATACTTATAGCACGCTTGTGGTGGTGAATGTTCTAAAATTCGCTATCTAGGTATAGCCCAGTTTCTTTAGCATTAGTAAAAGGTCAATTTGTCTCTCATCGCTTAAGTACTGGGCTATAGTTGCTCGAGTAGAATACTTCTGTAATTTTAATTAAACTTTGATATTTTCTAAATTATTTGACGATCCCTTTCCACGCTTTCTTTCTGTATGCAATCTACAGTACAGATGGAAAAAAGCTGATTGTTAAAATATTTTCGAAAAAAATACATGCTCAAATTCCAAATAATTTAACCAGCATGCCAGTATCGTCTGGGACTCAACTTATGTAAATTAATAACAGATTATAGACAATTTGTACAAGAGGGATGTGGTTGCGAGACAGACAGACATGCGGGTCTTAATTCACGGCTCAGATATAAAACATCGATTAAATAATGACCCCAAATTGACGACAATTTATCAGTTAACAATAAGTAATTATTATTATCTCAAATTCTCCTTTTTTGTTCCTTTTTTAGAGTTCCGTACCCAAAGGGTAAAAACGGGACCCTATTACTGAGACTTCGCTGTCCGTCTGTCCGTCCGTCTGTCACCAGGCTGTATCACAAGAACGGTGATAGCTGGACAGTTGAAATTTTCACAGATGATGTATTTCTATTGCCGCTATAACAACAAATAAAATAAAATAAATATTCAAGGGGCTCCCATTCAACAAACGTGACTTTTCGCCGTTTTTTAAAGTACGGAACCCTCCGTGCGCGAGACCGCACTTGGCCGGTTTTTTGTTACAAGACCCGGATTATAAAAGTTGATACCCGCACTCTATGAATGAGTAGACGTACATTTATTAGATTCGATACTTGTCTATGACTTTTATTAGATATCTTTAACCGAGTGCGTAAGGAGGTTACTTAATTTGACCTTTATTTTAACGGTGTTCAATACTGAATCTGTTTTGTGACTTCGCCCGCATTGTCGCTTGTTGACTTAAAGGGGTTCGTTCTTCTACTGTCTATCTATACTAATTATATAAAGACTAGCAGCGCCCCGCGGTTTTACCCGCGTTGTGCCCGTTCCCGTGGGAATTTCGGGATAAAATGTAGCCTATAGCCTTCCTCGATAAATAGACTATCTAACAGTGAAAGAATTATTCAAATCGGTTCAGTAGTTTCTGAGATTAGCGCGTTTAAACAAACAAACAAACAAACAAACAAACAAAACAAACTCTTCAACTTTATAATAATTATATAAAGAAGAAGCTTTTTCCTACTTGACTATACGCCTCGGTGGTCTAGTGGTATGTGCAGTCGCCTGCGAAGACTGAGGTCTCGGGTTCAATTCCTGGGTCGAGCGAATACATATGTATCTCACTTTTCAAACATGTTTCTGGTTTGAGATCCAACCCGCCTTTGTCAAGCGTGGTTATTTTGCCTAATCCTCACTGTACTGATCTTCAGTGAAATGAGAGGTGTTTGCCCAGCTGTGGGATATTACAGGCTAATACTCTTTTTTATCAAAATGTATGGGGGTCTCCCTTAAATCTGGGAAAATAACGTCAGCACGATCTACAAAATGTTGACACTAACGCCACCTATTGGATCGCGGGTGGAACCATCACGCGGGACAGCTATTCTTTCTTATTTAAACAGCATTTGCCCTGCATTAAGCTAATAGGCTGTTAAAGTTAAATTATGATAAATGTCATTCTATTAAAGTCGTTAAAAGTTTAATCAAATTTAAGTAAGCTGTTTTGATTTTTATTGTTCAAAAGTTTAAAGGTCGAGCTTTTAAGAGCTTCAGAATTTAACCTAAAATACATATTTTTTTTAATACTTAAAGTATAAACACACAATTTCAAAAATTGTTAAGTTCTTCAGTACTTAATCACATTACAAAATTTTAAAATCTCATTAAATGTAATGGTTTTTTATAGGATAATAATTGGACTTTGACTAAGACAAGGCTTAAGGAATACAAGTTGACCTACCCAAATGCTGGACAGGACATACTAATTGGTAATTACCTTTTCATATTCAAACTTCTTAAATAACTACAGTCAGTGAGAATTTTTTGAATAATTTGACATCATCATCATCAATTTAAGAGCAAGGTTCTTGTCGGTGAGTCCGATGCAGACATCTCCATCTAATAATCATAATTTGACATAGTACTAAAATGCATAGTACTTTATATTGGCCGACTATACTTACGATACCTTACATTATCTAACGTTATTGAACTTTTATAGTCGACCTAATTAAATACGATAAACATTTTGACTATTTAAATTCATTTGTCAGTGACTGTACATACTTCACAGATAACGAAATAAAAGATAAACTTTTGTGTTATACAAGTTACATTGTGTTAGCGATAAATAAGCGAAGTTTAATTAAATATGTGTTGATTACTGGTTTCCATTTAACACTACTCATTTTGAATTGAAACCAGGTTCACGGATACACTTTCGCTTTTAAAATAATAGTTAGTAAAACGTATTAGCCTGAAGTGTGCAAGTAAACGAAAGTCACATTACACTTTAAAACTCAATACAATGAGGAGCTTTAGGCGGAAACAATACGTTTTTCTAAGTTTTTATAATCCCTTTGGCTTTATAATTAACTAGCCTGGTGTTACCCGCCTTGTACCCGTTCCCGCGGGAATTTCAGGATAAAATGTATCCCATGTGTTATTCTGATGTATAACTTATATCACTGTAAAGTTTCATCCAAATCCGTCCAGTAGTTATTGCGTGAATGAGTAACAAACATATATACATCCATAGATATGCGGGTAACACCGCGGGGCGTGGCTAGTGATTAATACAATTAACTTCCGCCTATACTAAAATCTAGACTAAAAATTCTTTATCTCTGAACTTTCAGTCGTACAAAACTATTTCAGTAACCGCAGATACTTCAAAAGTCAGACACAAAATAAACTGAAGAATGCAACAAAAACATTCGTAATTTTAGGATAAACAATTTGAGACGCTCAGGGGAGGCGCGGTGTAAAATGGGAAGCGATGCGCAGGAGTCGATGCATTGCTCGGCGTTGATCTTAAAACGCATCTTCCAGTGTGATCTTCAACTATTTTTATAAACATTTATTTTGGTAAATCTCCTCCTGGGAGTCCTGATATAGTTTGGAGGGACTTGCGGCCTAACTATATAGGTAGGTTAGTATTTATACTCGTCATAGTTAGTTAATTATAAAGACTATAAAAACTTATTGTTAACGTCTAAAGCTCCTCATTGTATTGAGTTTTAAAGTGTAATGTGACTTTCCTTTACTTGCACACTACAGGCTAATACTTTTGTAACTACTAGCAGCGTCCCGCGGTTTTACTCGCGTTGTGCCCGTTCCCATGGGAATTTCGGTATGAAAAATAGCCTATAACCTTTTCGTTGAATGTGGCTATCTATTACAAAAAGAATTATTCAAATCGGACTGGTAACTCCCGAGATTAGCTCGAACATACAAACAAGCAAACAAACTTAAAAAAATTACCTCTTTATAAAAGTGAAAGTGTGTGTGTGTGTGTGTGCTTGTGTGTATTCATGTATGTTTCTTTCTTTCACGATTGCTTTATAGGTGTAAGCTGTAGCCGCGAATAGAAGTTGGTAATCTATAAAATGAGCCGCAAGGCAATAAATGATTTATCTCACTCGTACCGATAATTTACTTTTATGATCGATTGTCTGTTATATCGTAACTAATTAATGTTACATCTGTTCCGTTAGAGGATGTTAAGTTAAAAGCTCATAAGGTCTAGCCCATACGGGCAACTTTTTCTTTTATCATAAGTGATGTCTATGGATGTGATTCTAAATTCAAATATGTTGTTAGTCTTCAGACACGTATGGTGATTTAATGTTTTCATAGCATTTAAGTTTTAATATTAATCAATGCTAGCCTTCGGATACCTATCCAAATACAAAGGAAGATAAACCTGTAATTGGCGTTCATGTCAGAACTGTTATTTTATAAGTTTATCATTAATTACATTTACATGTATGTATAGCTGTTGGTGTACCTTAATAAATAAATAAATAACCAACATCCTTTTAAAAAACTTAAGAAACTACTTTTTAATTTTAAATATGAAGAATCTTAATAATTTCAATTATTAAACTTAATGGTTGTCAAATAATCTATCCACTCAGCAACATTGTGGATAGATTTATTCTTTAAAGATTATATAACCGTAGCAACTTTTAGTCGCTCCCAGTTGCCCGTATACGGACGCCCTTAAAGTGAAGTTTACGGGTGTTCTGGTCAGGGCTCCACCCTATGCCCTTGAAAGAGATTGAAGCGATTCAACTATCGAGTCCAAGTTCAATGCCGTTGGACTATTTTAAAACGGCAGTTTAATAGGAGGGTGAAGATGAGAGGAATCTGAGGAACTTACAAGATTTTAGAGAATTTAGTGTTTATTGAGACGAGCATTTTTGCTAGCTAGTCTGTCAGCGGTTTCCGATTCCTTTTTTACCCGATTTTACATCACTAAGGAGGGTTATTGTGTTCGTCGGCCTATGTATGTGTCTGTTTTTTATTGTGATGATTAGTATTACGTTTTTACATCGATCGTCGTCAAAAGTCTTGAAAAGACACTTGAGTATTTAACACGTCAATTTACCTACAATACTCAAATATTTTGGAAGTAACAATACATACGTCCCGATTGTTTTTAAATCGTTAGATCATATTATATCGGAGTCCTTTCTTAAAGATTGTCCACTGACGTGCACGAACTTACTTACTCTCCCACTACGTACTTATATTTCCACTCTGAGTACAACACTTCAAGGAATAATTTGACGTCTCAGAGTAAGACGATTACTCTTGCTGTTTACCGACTTTTGCTTCGTACACCCGATACTACACATGCGCGGTGCCATCAAATGCCCCCAGCTGTCAAGGGTGTCAGTTTCATGCACTTGTCAGGGCTCAGGGACGGAAGCGGGTCGTTTAGACGTCGGCTAGCATCCGCGGAGCTGTGCCGGCGACGCGTGCGAGCTGCAATTACCGAGTGACCTTACGTTGGGTGGGACTTTTTTTTTAGATAGGTAGTAAATATTTTTGATGGTTCGTGCCTCAAGGTTTGATACTGCTAGAGTTTACCCTGGGTAGAACTTTTTAAATTTATCTATAAATTCAAAGTCCTGACTGACTGATAATCAACGCACAGCCTCAACCGCTCCACCTAGAAACAAGAAATTTGGCAGGAAGGTTCTTCAAGTGACGTAAGTGCACACTAAGAAAGGATTTTCGAAAATTCCTACGGGAACGGGCTCAACGCGGGCAAAGCCGCGGGGCGCTGCTAGTTTGTGTATAATATGTACTAAGGTATTTTACCAATTATGCAACCCTTCTCCTCTCTAGATCTCCTCTCTCCCCCCGAGACTAGGTATATCTATCAGAACACATCAAGAGACATCTATGCCATTTGTTTAAACTTCACGAACTACATTTTTTTTAATTTTCACTATTTTCCCGCAATAATCCCGAATACATTGTATTATTATATCCGGTTATTGATTCCAATCAAATAAATCATTTTTAATTCATTTAAAACAAATTTTTCCCCATCGTGCATTCGCCATGTTATATTTTTCATTCTTTCCGCCATTTTGTGTACGATATCCCAAAACCCCAGCCGCCACGGTCACCCTACCCTGCGGTGCGAACGCAACGCCACTCCTGCGCACCCCAAATGTTAAAATTAGAACGCACCGCTGCGTCACTCGGTGACAGTTGTAGCGCGGAAACTAAAGGTTATGGGATTTACTGGGACAGGAAATGAAATTAATAAATAAACATCCCTATCCTACTTATTAGTTTCGTTGACATTGAGCAAGTTAACTGTGTGTGAGCCGGAGAATTAAAGACAAAGTTCTAAACTGTAATCATTTGAAGTATGAAAGCGAGTAGAGCGGTACACGACCGCCTTCGTTCTACTGAACTCGCCGGCTTGTAAACTCACTCGGAAACGAAGCAGAGCTGTGCTGAGCTCAATCGACCAACAACGCATTGAAATTGTCAAACTACGTATTGACATTGTCAAAATCTTTTCGTAATGCGCTCACACTCAAAAACGTAGGTTATATCAGTATTATTTAATTAAGAAGAAGTATTTTATAGTATCACTGTCACTAGAATACAAATCGTTATCTCAAGCTCTCAACCCAAAATAAATGCATAATTTAGTGTAACAAAGTATCATTAATAGTATAATAACAAGTCGTAATGTAATGTTATCATAATATTTAATTAATCTCACTTCCCATAGCCGCGGCGCGATCATCAATCAGCATTATATGTTTCGTAAAACGGAATGTGACGAAATGTTGAGACAGTGAATGATTTGATAATAAAGAAGCTAAAAGTAATACTTATTTAGCCTTTGCGGTAGGCATTCTTAGGAATATCGTCACCACTAGTCACTACATACGAGTAGTATAAAAACAAAGTCTCCGGCCGCGTCTTACTGTCTGTCCGCTCGCGATGAAATCAAATACTACTGCACGGATTTTGATGCAGTTTTTATAAATAGATAGAGTGGCTCAAGAGGAAGGGTTATATGTATAAAAAAATCATTAAATTCCCACTGGAACGGGCACAACGCGGCTAAAACCGCGGGCCGCTGCTAGTTATAAATAAATTAAAACGAAATTACGAAAAAACGCATTTAAAATATAATGAACAACCAGAGTCTTATGGTACCCGCGTTGTGCCCATTTCAGTGATAATGTCGGAATGTACAGTAGCCTATATCCTTTTTATTGACATCTAATCTATCTAATCTATCTAATCTATCTTTGTATCGAGTTATACCAAAATCTGTTGTGTCATTTCGCCGCGAAAGCATAATCGACAGACTAGTTACTTCAGCTTGTAAACTCGCTCAGTATTCACAAAGCTTTAGGCGACGATTACACGTAAAGTATTTACTGTGATCCGTCAATACAGTATTTATTGATGGATTTCAGTATTTACTGATGGATTAATACACCAGCCTACACGTACAGTATTTATTAAGTTAGTATGTATTGTGTCCGGTCTCCTGCTGTTTACACGTCATAATAGGCTACACGATCATAATCTGACGGATCATCATTACAGAATCAAGAAATCTAGAAATCTATCAATAAATACTGTCATCCATCAATACATTAGGTTACACGTTCAGTAAATACCACGATACGTGATATATTACTGTTAGATCACAGTAAATACTTCACGTGTAATCGTCGCCTTACCCACGTCCTTGACTGATCCATAACTCTGTCAGCAGAGATCATAACTTAGTTCCAAATGATCTATAACTTGATATAAATGATGATATCGTGTCGGCTTCGAGAGTAAAAGTCCATAAAGTTACGGATACAACACTTAGTTTTATGACGCGTTCGTTGGAGTAAAGTTGCTTGGGGTCCTACCGACCGTGGTAACGGAAACCGACAGGAATTCGTAACTAATAACTTTCCTACTAATATTATAAATGCGAAACTTTGTGAGGATCGATGGATGTATTTATGTTTGTTACTCTTTCAAGATAAAACTTCTGGTCGGATTTGGATGAAACTTTACAGTTTCATGCAAATCCGTCCTTTCGTCCAAAATCGTCCTTTATAGGCCATCCCTCTATAGAAGTCATTTATTTTGGTTACTTCATATTTTCTGACTACTAAGATAAAATGGATCGTCTTATATTTACAAGTTATTAGTTACTTGCCGCGCCGCGTTACCCGCGTTGTATCCATTCCCGTGAGAATTTTGGGATAAAATGTATGATATCCCATATGATATTCTGATGTATAAACTATATTACTGTAAAGTTTCCTCCAAATCCGTCCAGTAGTTTCTTGGTGAAAGAGTAACAACCATACATCCATACATACAAGATCCCTACTTATGGTAAATTATATCGATCAACGAAACAAAATCATTACCAGCCATCCTACCAAGGATGTTCAGTAACTCACTTTACACCTCATAATTTCCTTCGCTTTTAACTCCGAACGAATGCGAGTACTTAATTATCTACGCATTTTTAACGAGAAACCTTTAACTAAAATAAAAGCAACGTAATAAATATAAAACGCGGTGCGTAAAGATCCCTTGATATCTTCCCTTCATGAATATGTATCGTAAGCCTTCGCCCTTGGTTGTGTTCAATATGCGTTTATAAATACGTTGATTTACAGATTATTTGGAACTTGCAACGATTTTTTGATAAAATAAAAATAGTTTGAAAAATAAAACATTAAGAACTGTGACTTTGGGAGCTGAAGTAAGTAAGGTTAGCGGTCAACCCTGGTGTCGGAGTTTTTAGACCGCCTAAAGGCCTCCGACATGGTCTGACGATTGAAACAACCGGGACCGACAATTTAACGTACTCTCCGAAGCATGGTAGCGCTCAGATAGTAATACCACTGTCGACCACCCATCAAAGGGCCGAGATGCAAGTTGCTTAATAATCGCAATGAGTTAACATCGCTTAGTCAAGCTTCGCCACAAGTGCTACAAGCTATCCATATGTATTCTGATATGCTCGTGGCGTAAGCGACATAACATGACATTAGCGATGTTAAGTATGTTAATAAATGACGATTGTTAAGCAATAGCTCGTATACGATGCTTAACAAAAGCTTAGCCACTACTTGCATTGGACCGATAGCGGCATTTCTATCTGAGCGCTACCGTGCTGCGGAGGGCACGTTTAACTGTCGATCCCGGTTGTATTAATCATTGGGCCATGTCGGAGATCGTAAAATACGTTCGCGTTCAAGGGGGGGGGAGGGGGTTTGCTGAGTGTGACAAGATGTGACAAGGAGGGACGGGAGGGTCTACGGCAACGTGATGTTCGCCGTTCATTAAAAGATTTTAAAATTATTTTTCTCAATTTTGATCATGATTCAGGGGGGGGGGGGGTCTTAGTTTTTGTGACGAAATATTTACATGGGGGTCACAGAAAGTGTGACAATAGGGGGGAGGGGGTGAAAAAAAGTTGATTATAGCGTGACGTATTTTGTGAACGGCCCCTAAGGCGATGAGAAAACTTTGACACCGGGTTTGGTCATTAACCTATTGAACTTACTTGAGACGTGAAATTTTAGTCAGTATTGTCCGACTATTGTTCAAAGGCGTTACTTAGTCAAAGTCAAAGTCAAATATTTTTATTCAGTTTTGGCCCCATAGAGGCTCTTTTGAACGTACCACCTACTCTTCCCACACACAAACCTAATAGTTAAGTTACATAAGTTAAACACCATCAAAATAGTTAAGTTAAAGTTTATGAAACGAAATCCATTTAATTATCTCGACTCCATCAAGTTTCAAGTTAATGTTATTCTAATTAGTCTTTTGTCTAATTTGTAAAAGAATGTAACAGAATACGTGAAGCTTAGACAAAATGGTTGGCGATAAAGATCTTTAGATATAAATGTAGAATTAATTTATGTTTGTTTGTGGAATTTCTTTGTTTGGAGAAATAGGAAGAAATTGTTACAACTGCTTACTGTGCGTTTTTTTTTAAGCGAACACTACTTGAATTGAAACTACGTTTACGGATACGCTTTTATTTTACACTAGCAGCGCCCCGCGGTTTTACCCGCGTTGTTACCGTTCCCGTGGGAATTCCAGGATGTAAAAACTACCTGTTGAATTTGACTAAAAATATTTTTTCAAATCGGACCAGTAGTTCCCGAGATTACCTCGAACATACAAACAAACAAACTTACAAATTGTATCTCTTTATAATATTATTTAAAGTAGTATAGATCTTCATCTAACGTTTCGGCTCATTTACAGGAACCGTGGTCACAGAAGACATAACCAGAGAGTAACAAACAGTACGTTACAAATATGAAAAAAAAACATACAGTCCAATTGACGACCTCTTTTGTTTTTTGAAGTTTAAACATGTTCGTAATTAAAACGCGGCTTTATGATTAATCATTTTCAAACTTCACTCTGAGTCACTGTTAAACTATAAGGTCGAACGTTAAAAATAGAAATGCATTGTTTCTCCGAAAATAACATTGAAGCACTAATTGTAAGAACTAAAAGCAATTACTATGACCTAAATTGTTAGTTTAGAAATAGAAAATCAACTTTATGCTCTTAAGGAGTCACCATATTATTTCGAATGTTTTTGTATACACTCTATTTTTTAATCGACTTAAAAATAGGAGGAATTTTTCTTACGTAAGTTAAAATGGGGTCTAATGATTCCTTCTGAAGAAGAAAAGTGATTTAATTCCATTCGTACTCCATTACTCAACCTTTTTCCTAAACGAAAGAAGTTGTCGTAAGAAATAATATATCTTTGAGTATCTCTGTAATAACGAACCACACGTTAAGCAGTCGGTCCCGGTTGTTTCAATCGTGAGACGTTGTCGGAGGAGTTGTATCCAGTCCCTTAGGAATTTTAGCATAAAAAGTAGCTTAGTACATAGACCTTCCTCGTAAATCCTACTCATAAATGCGAAAGTTTATGAGGATGACTGTATGTAAGTATGTTTGTTACTCTTTCACGAAAAAACTACTGGACGGATTAGGATGAAACTTTACAGTAATATAGGTTATACATTAGAATAACACATGGGATACATTTCAACCCGAAATTCCCGTGGTAACGGGTATAACGCGGGTAACACCGCCGGACGGGACTAGTGCAGTTATAATAGCGAAAATATTTTTTCAAATCGGACTGGTATTCATACTGAGATTAGAACGTTCAAACAAAGATATAATAATAATTAATCTCATCCTTGTTGTAAGAAGTATCATCACTACATAGTATAAAACAAAGTCGCTATTTTTGTCTGTTTGTCTGTCTGTATGCTTAAATCTTTAAAATTACGCAACGGATTTTGATGCGGTTTTTTGTAATAGGTAGAGTGATTCAACAGGAAGGTTTTTATCTTAAAAAATCCCCGAAATTCCCACGGAAACGGGCACAACGCGGGTAAAACCGCGGGGCGCTGCTAGTAGAATATAATATCTTTGTCAATCTCTAAAAGTTTCATAACATGAGCTCGTTATTCAACATAGATATGTAACGTTCACAATTAGCAAGTAGTATCACGTAGCTGTACCTGAATTAACACGTCAGCGGTCCATTGAAGATGTATTGCATCTTGCGAACACTCGAGAATTGTGCTAATTGAGAGGTTCAATGGGAATATGGGAAGTGATAGGTTCCTGGTTTTAGGGCCTCCTTAGTCGTCCGACTACGCGCTGCAGTAGTGGGAAGTAGTAAGATGTTCTTTTGTTTTTCATACAAAACGCAGGATAGGGACTGCAAAGGCTAATTTGAAGAAGTACTACTCTTCTACTGGCGGCCTTATTATAACTCATCCGGTTAATACCGCCCATGTCTAAAAGGCCTTTACCCGTGTTGTACCCGTTCCCGTGGGAATTTCGGGATAACATGTATCCTATGTGTTATTTTGATGTATAACCTATATTACTATAACGTTGCAACCAAATCCGTCCAGTAATTCTTTCTTGAAAGAGTAACAAACATACATACATCCTCACAAACTTTCGCATTTATAATTTTAGTACGATAGGGTAAACAATGTCAAAGTTTGATTTGATATCTTAGAATATCAGTAGAGATCAATTTAAAGGTACGAACTGTTAAACGCGCGTCATAAAGTGTAGCTATCATTTTACATCCAAGAATTCGCTTCAAGTACCAAACTCAACACCTCTTCCCGATCGATTGAGTAATCCAATATCAAACATATCATTTCTCAAGACACTTGGAATTCCTCGTAGAATATCAATATATAGCAGCGTCCCGCGATTTTACTCGTGTTCTGCCCGATTCCGTGGGAATTTCGGGCCAAAACATAGCTTGGGACTTTTCTGTGGAATGTGGCTATCTATTACAAAAAGAATTATTTAAATCTGATTAGTAGTTTCTGAGTTTAGCGCGTTCAAAGAAACAAAAACATACTCTTCAGCTTTATTTTATTAGCATACGAGTAGATAGACAAGTATAGATATAAAACGCTTCCTAAGTGACTGACAGACAAATCACAGCCGAACCTACTGAACACAGGAAGCTGAAACTTGCCATATTTATATGTTCCCTAGGGAGGAAGCACTAAGAGAGATTTTCCCGAAATTCCCACTGAAACTGCACAATGGCAGTAAAACCGGACGTGAATTCCTCACAGAATATTAGCAGAAATAACAATTACTCGATCGTCAACTTCGTACGTTAACCGGTGTATGTTTACAGGCCCGGTTAATGTACGTCGTCAGTGGTCATTACTGGAATCGACTGGTTGGTGAAAACTGCGAGGCTACCACCTACCTATGCATATTACATTCGAAGATCCGATCTTGTTTCTGATTTACGATTTTGAAACGGTCGTACGGTATCACGATGCGCTGATAGACCCCGGACGGTGTTACGGTGTACGGTGTTACAATCCTTTAATTTCTTCGTATCATGTCAATATTTACTTCCAAGAATCACTGCTTGATCTTGCGTGTTTTTGAATTCCATTTTGAACTGATATGACTCCATAAAATGAAGAAGGTTTCTCAATATATTGTCTTCTTGCCGCACCCTGTGGTGTTACCCGTTTTGTACCTGTTCCCGCGGGAATTTGAGATAAAATGTATCCCATGTGTTATTCTGATGTATAACCTGTACTGTAAACTTTCATCCAAATCCGTTCAGTAGTTTTTTCGTGATACTTACGTGATATAATGTATGTAACATTATATCCTCACAAACTTTCGCATTTATAATACTAGTAGGATGTACATATATCCACTATGGATGGATTTACGTGACTCAAACAGTATAAGTATTCGTCATTAAACATAGTAAATGTACTCACACGGGTTTTTTCGCAGTAGAAAGTTGATAAAGCCAGTAAGCTTTGTCTCTAAGTTGATGCGATATCGATTTGGTTTTAATTCGATCGTGTTAGATGGTAGCCTCGCTTCGTTGTGTGGACGATTTTGTAAACATCCTCCGCTTGCAATGGTTATTGTTTTCGATGACGATTTTGGAACATATTTTAGATGTTGGTAGTAAATCGTATTCTTACGTCATGTAGGGAATTCGTTTTGGGAATTTTGATAGAATAGTTTTCCTTAATGATTTATCATTTCTAGTAGTGATTTTATTATACAAGTATATGTATATTACAGTTGTTTCATTTGTCGGTTGTCACGCCCGTATTTTATTAAGTCCTAGTGGCAGAATGATTTGAGCTATTGATACTGCTTGGATTCATTCGCGTAGCCTATAGGAAATGATCTGATATTCGATTAAAATTCAAAAATGTATGTATATATCATTTGTTTTAGTGCGATACAAAATCTCTCGAAAAAGTAAACTTATAGCTCATGCGAATTGAAATTTTGGAATACAATAACTTAATTTTGAACTTAAGAAGTACTTAAGTAAAGTCAAGGGACTTCAGGGATTTCTTTTGGGATCTCCTCCTCCTGGCAACACCCATGATCCAAATGACCATAAACAACAAAGCCTCTATAGACAATTATTTAAACCAATCTCTCCCTCTTTTCAGAATACCTCCAACAACCAAAGCAGCATGAGGAAGCTTCCAGAACATTCCCGGGTCAGGAGAAGGCTGTTCCCTGATCCTTCCGACGAGGCGAACATAGACAATTTCGCGAACATTCTCCAAGAGAACTCCAAAATTGACAGAGACAACTTGAAAAAGAAATACAACTTCGATTTTGAAGAAGACCTTCCTCTAGAAGGACCTTATGAATGGTCGAGGAAAGATGGGGATAACTGGATCGGGATGAAGGTTAGCAAGAGTAAAGGAGAAGTTAAAAGTACTGGGGTCAGTATTGAGGGAGTTGAGTCTCTTGATAGTACTGAAGAAGTCATGGGCACTGAAGACACTAAAATTGATGATTTTGACACTAACTTTGGTAATAAATTCGTGCCCATATGTGTTGAAAATGAAATTACACCGAAATACTCGAAAGATGATTCTGTACCTGTTATTAGAAAGAGAAGGAGGGAAGATGCGAGTTGTACTGAGAAAGGAGCGAGACGGAAAATTAGTTTTGATTAGAGGGTACGGCGATGTGTTGCAATATTCAATTTGATTTTGGTCAGCATTTTTTATTGAGTTATTTATATTGGTGACAAATTAAATAGAAATTAATAAAATACTTTGAAAAAATTTACATATCTAAAACTATTAGTACTTTTTTATTAAATTCTAAATAATTTTATTGTAAATCCAAATTTTAGTTCAGAAGCCTATCAGTCAATGATTATAATTTATTTATTACGCTTTTAAATGTGCCACTAATTATATAATTTGATATTAGTTTAAAAATACAAATAAGTATTAGTTTTAATATATTATAAGTTTAGCAATATTTTTGATTATTTAATTTGGACTTAATTTATTTTCTATTTATAAAAGACTGTCAGGTTTATTTATATAAAATTTTAGTTTATTTTTGAGATGTCTGTTTCGTTTTGTGTGTGTTTTAAATGTATCTTACATATAAAAAGGCCGAGGTCCCACTACAACCCAACTGGCGGGATATTTCCTGTATATTTTGTGATTGTTCCATCCACAAGAGAACACACTTTCAAAATTTTCCTCCGAATTTGTGTCGCGGTAACTAACCGCGGTAAACCATAGTAGCACCTCAGTCATAAGGCCAATCTTTCTTCACATAGGCCACTGTCTATGACCACAAATCGCCACAGACAAAGTAGAGATGACAGTTTAAAGGGTCATCTTATGTCAATACAAAGCAGTCTATGACAAAATTGTTTTCGATTGAATTGTTGTAATGTGACACTGACGTCTGTTGCGCCATCTATTGGCTTATTGAACTAAGTATATATACGTATTTTCATGTAATGTCCCCACTGACCTCTATTAATATACACTGGACAGGCTGCAGTCATAATAATTTTGTGCCTATTTGAGTGTCACCATTTTGGCGCTGTAGGCCACTGTAGGCAGATACGAATGTCCATGGAACTAAAATTAGTTGTGACAAGTCGACTGTGGTACCCTATTTGCTTGCAGTGTACGTCAAAATTAGTTCTCGGGACACTCGCAGGGGCCACAGGGGCGCTTCAAATTGCCACACAAAATTAGCTGTCATTTGTATGGTACAGCCAGTCCAGTGTGTACATAATAGAGGTCAGTGAATGTCCCACTGCAGGTCAAAGGCTTCTCGTGTCACTGAATATATCAGTACACATTTCAGTAAAAGTGTTAAGTGTTTTGTGGCGTTTGTGGCTCATGTAAATAAGGGTTAATTAAATTAAATGCTAGTTAGAATACTGTAAACATCCACTGTAACATCACTTTAGTCTTACCGCCTTGTTCATGAACGATATTTAACTTAAACAGTGTTTTAAAGTGTTTTGTCTCTTTCGCTCTTTGGCAAATAGCGTATGTCGGAAAGGGACAAACCATTTGATAGCTAAAGTGCTGTTAATATGCGTTTATGAATAAAACTCTTAAAATAAAAACTTTTTCGATTTGATCTCCTTTCCTAACACTTTTAAAAATAATGTAGAAAAAATTAAAAGGACGATTGTGATCACCGAATAGGTTATTAAATATTAATATAAAACCTCTTAGTTAGTTGATTGCATTATTAGTAAATAGTTTTTAATGATACAGTTTCACAAATAATCTATATAAATAAAACGAATTGCTGTTCGTTAGTCTGCTTAAAACTCGAGAACGGCTGAACCGATTTGGCTAATTTTAGTCTTGAAATATTCATGAAAGTCCAGGGAAGGTTTAAACGGTAAGCAGTGAGGAAAAAAGTGCAGGCGGAACCGCAGGGCACAGCTAGTTTTTAATAAACGTGAAAACGTTAATCCATGTCGTAAACTTAGAATAAACAAGTTTAATGTTAATCTAATTTTGTAACAAAAAAGTATTTTGATGTATTTAAATAACAGCAATGAGGTACAATCAAGGGAAGCGCTTGAACTATTTTCAAGCGCTTTTTGTTTGCACGTCTGAAATGAAGAATTTTGACGGAAGTAGCTGGAATTAACTTCTTTTCAATTTGGTAGTAATTATGACTTGTATTTGTATTATATTAATGACCCAAAATGTCAAACTAAATGACTTCATTTAATATTCATGACTTTAATTTTAAAAGTTGAAATAAAATTGTATTTAATTGTATTTAACGAACTTAATTCAAATATTTCGACGCACAAATATTAACAATGAAAGTTTAAAAAAGCTTCTAATAACTTAATAATATACCTTAACAGAGTGGCAATAAGTAATATTATTGTTTAACAAACACAGCTGCATCCCAAAGTCCACAATAGGATTCTAAAACATAGTTTTAAAATTATTTTAATTTATGTACTTATATAATTAGAATATTTTAAAATTAATTTATTGTGATCGATTTAATACTGTATAGATATAAAATTGTATGTAAATAAGTTGAAATATAGATATTTTAGCGGTATTTAGTTGTGTTATTTACCTAGATATTAGTCCAGTAATGGTATAGTTAATAAAAGATAGATATTGCAACTGAAATCAAATACGTAGATCCTACTTCCTACTAAAACGTATTATACATGGAAAAGTTTCTGAGGAGAGATGTATGTATGTTTGTTACTCTTTCACTAAAAAACTACTGGACGGATTTGGATGAAACTTTACTGTTATATAGGTTACACATCAGAATAACACATGGGATACATTTTATCCCGAAATTTCCCTGGGAACGGGTACAACGTGAGTAACACCGCGGGGTGCGGCTAGTAATTTATAAAATAAAATATCTTTATAAGACGTCTCACCACCTTACTTACGCGTAAAAGATAGTTAATCACTCGGATGTCACGTAAGTAACGGTTACGTTACGTTATCTGTTAGTTTAAGTTACAGTGACGGTAACGAACTATTTACCCGCATGCGAAAAACAAGGATCTATGAAGCTATGAAATGGAAGCGTTATAGTTAGGTAGGTGTCGTACAATAAGCTAACGCACCGAATGTCAGTCTCAATAGACGTGTAAAAATGAATATCGTGTCTTTCTACTGGCAGTCCGAGTATGATGAAATCCTTCTGAAGAGGAAAAAGGTTCAGTGTTTCCATTCCATTCATACACCATTAACTTTTTCCCTCAATGAAAGAAGTTGTATTTGGAAAATCAGTTGAAGTTTAATTCATTACGCTTTTGGGGGAGACCTTTGCCCTGCGCTAGGCCAATATAGGTTAATAAAAAAGAAAAATAGGATATACTCGTACCATGTCATATCCGCAACTACATACATCTTCGTTTGTCGTCGGTTGCAGGTCCAGTGAGCCGCATCGCCGCATGGGTATCAAAGACAAGGAACTGATTAGATTACCTACTTGTTATCACATACTATGTCTTGATCGCGTGCCGCCTGCTACGAGTGAAGCGCTCGTGGCGTACCTTGACTAAGCGATGTTAGTTCATTGCGACTGTTAAGCAACGTGTAGCTCGTCCCCTACTTGGATGGGTGGCCGATAGTGGCATGAACAAAGCCTTTGTAATTTATAAATACGTAACAATGATTTTTGTAATTTTTAGTAGACTACGTTTTTATAAAAAAATCAATGAAATATCCTTTTAGTCTTAACAGGATGCAAGGGTGCATGTATGATGAAGGAACCAGGACGAGACGTCACGGATGACGTCATGAGAACAATATCACCCAGTTAAATATATTATTTAGAACGGACCGATTTTAATGGTGTGATTTGGAGGCACCTTCCTTTTGAATAAGTAATAAATAATAAATAATAAATAAATATACCCGGACAAATTCACACACGGTTAATTAGACCCAAAGTAAGCTCTAAGCTTGTGTTATGGAATCTAATTAACTGATACTACTACTTATACATACACAAATACTAATACTAATACAAGTAATGATGTGTGATAATTACGTGTTCGTAATTTAGTAAGGAAATTAACGATTTGTTGTTTATTTCTGTTTTTCTTTGAATAGTGGATAAAAGATAAAGGTGAAGGAAAACTAGCGTAGTTATTGAACACAACTTTAATAATTTTGCAAGTTCTAATCCAGCTTGAGGTGCGCAAAATGAGTTGCAAAAGTTTTGTGAATTAAGGAAAATTGCCTAATCAATGGTGATGACTTGATGAGACAATGAATCTTCAATATAAAAATGAATCGCTGAATCTGTTGCTAAGCGCATAACTTCAGAACGACTGCACCAAATTGGATGATTCTTTTTTTTATGTGTTCCTTATTGTCAGGACAAGGTTTTTATATAAGAAAAATAAGGAATAAAAGGCTGCGGGTGAAACCGCGGGGCACAGCTAGTTATAAATAAAATATACCCAGACAAATTCATACACGGTTAGTTAGAGCCAAACTAAGCTCTAAGCCTGTATTATGGAATGTAACAAAAATTACATTTATTCCTTGCAAAAGGTGCCCTAAAAGTGTGCTACACGCCCGTACCAACATTAAATACATCCTTAGAGAATAAAATGAGTGATGTCGATATGTAATGTATGAAAAATTACGTCAATTAGTCATCTTCGTCTCTGAGTCCGGCAGTTAGTTAGACAAAGCTTAAAAACACAGTTAGACACAAACTAAGCTCTAAGCTAGTTTACTTTTGAGGCCTTGTAAAGTACATTGTAAACAAGAACACATCTGCCTTATTAATAACCGCCTACAGTACGTTTAAATTACACGTACCATCAGCGGTTATATGTAGGTTAAAACCTTAATAAAAGTTACCGGAGTCCTATAAATAGAACGCAATAAACTATTCGTTTGTAGGTCAGGCGGAATGGGTTGTATGATGTACCTTATATGAGTATTACAGTGTTGGTTACTATTTTGCTCTGGTCTTCTATATTCGTACTATATATAGTACTAGCAGTGCCCCGCGGTTTCACCCGCGTTGTACCCGTTTCCGCAGGAATTTCGCGATAAAAAGTAGCCTATGTCCTTTCTCAGGCTCTGGACTAACTGCGTACCAAATTTCATTCAAATCGGTTCAGTAGTTTTAGCGTGAAAGCGTAACAGACAGACAGACAGACAGAGTTACTTTCGCATTTATAATATTAGTTAGGATAGTTAGGATATATAATATAATATTAGCAGCGCCCCGCGGTTACACCCACGTTGTACCCGTTCCCGCGGGAATTTCGGGATAAAATGTATCCCATGTGTTATTCTGATGTATAACCTATATTACTGTAAAGTTTCATCCAAATCCGTCCAGTAGTTTTTACGTGAAAGAGCAACAAACATACATCCATACATACATCCATCATCACAAACTTTCGCATTTATAATATTAGTAGGACTAGTAGGATAGGATATAATACAATATAATATTATAAAGAGGTAACATTTTTAAGTTTGTTTGTTTGTTTGTTTGTATGTTCGAGCTAATCTCGGGAATTATCAATCCGATTTGAATAGTTCTTTATGGAATAGATAGCCACATTCAACGGGAAGGTTTTTCATCCCGAATTTTTTATGGGAACGGGCACAACGCGGGTAAAACCGCGGGGCGCTGCTAGTAATACTTTAAAGAGGGAAAGTTTCTAACTTTGTAAGGGCTAGTCTCATAAACTACCAATCCGATTTAGATAATTCTTTTCGTACTGGACGAGTTAAAACAATATAAACTAATAACTGGCTGGCATTCAATTCACACGTAAAGAAGCCATACTTTAACTAAATTAAGAATGTCTCAAGTTAAACGTAAAGCTTACAAAACAGCTGTCAAGAAACCATATAAAGACAACATTGTTTGAGTATTCCTTTCTACCGGGTTCCTGACATCCGATACCCAGGATGTAACTTCTGTTACTTCCACTGGAAGTTAATCCACATTCTAACATGAGGTCGTTTACTGCCGCACAGCAACGTCCATTACATTGACACCAGTAGACGTTACATGAGCCATGTCAGAGGCCTTTGGTGGCTCAATAACTCTGACACCAGGATTGGTCAGGTTGACCATCCACTCGATGAAGAAGAATCGACACCAAGGATTGCCTAGATAAGCCTTAACATTTGGTTTGGATAGGTGAGCCCGTTCTTGAGTTATAAAATTACTACGAAAAGTGGCAATTATTTATATATATATATATATAGTTTATTAATACATTCAGTAAGTACTTCTTCTTCCGTGATTATTACAATGAACATTCAATCAATTTATTGATCAAGTAATCAAAAACACTTCTCACCCCTAACCTTACCAAATTAATGTCAATTAAATGAACTAAAACCGAATTATTTCCTCAAAAACTGTTGAGATCCATCTTCATCAATCACCAATACCCATCAGATACGGTACAGCCACAAAAGAGACCCACAACAAGAGTTCTTTCACATCAGATAGAGTATATATGATACTCTAAATTAAACCTTATTGCTTTCAACATAGTGATCAAAATTTTTTATTTAAAAGAAATTTTGAGTGACTTTTTACGTTAAATGGACGTAGCCAACAATCGGTGACTTTACCCTACACTCAGTGAAATCAAATCGAACGAGTTGGAAGGTAAACGATACAATGATCGGCGCGAATCGATTCGCGATGGATGGATGTTTGTGGAATCTTTGATGGATGTGTTGTGGAATTGAGACGAATGTGTAGTTTTTGTGTGTATTTTTTTGTAATACTATCCTATTTTTTAATATCCGTGATAGTTATCCCGTTTCAATGAAGAGTTAAGTTCAGTGAAGCGCAAAATCGCCATTGATTAATTAATATGAATTGTGCCCCGCGGTTTTACCCGCAGCGCACTCGTTCCCGTAATAATTTCGGGAATATTGTATTTATTATCCTATTCGTGGCCAAATAATAATCATTACAAACGGTCCAGCCGTTTTCAAGTTATAAATAGTGTAACTTATGATGGATGGATGACGATCAAGATATTAGGTAGGTCACGCTTTGTTTTTAAAGTATAAGCCTGTAATATCCCACTGCTGGGCAAAAACCTCTCATCTCACTGAAGGTGTGACAGTGAGAATGTTAATCACCACGCTTGCCTAATGCGGGTTGGTGATCTCAAAACCGAGCCATGTTAGGGTCCTTAGTATAGTAATTAAAATTAATCGACGAAATAAACTTAAATATACTAAGTACATGCATAACTTCCGAATGACTGCACTTAATTAAAGTACTTATAGGTATTAAAGCGAGGTTGCCATAAAGTGAGTATGCAAAACGCTAACATGAATCAATAAAAACATAGTAAGTTTGTATTAAACAAATTGTACTGCCGTTTCCTGTTCGAAATGATCCTGTCCAATAATTCCCATGACAATTGGTGCAGCATTTTAATCGGATGTTGTCGTAAAGAGCGGTTAAAGTAAGCTGAATGTGCAGTTACGTAAATTGTAATGTGTTTTATATTGCCTTGCAGCTGAACTAATTGGATTATGGTTTAGTTAACTGTATTCCCTACTAACAGAAAGATTAGTTAAGTTACAGTTATAGGTTTACAAATACAAAACCGCGGCGCGTTGCTAGTTATTAACCGACTTCAAAAACCGAAGGAGGAGGTTCTCAATTCGGTGGGTATATATATATAATTTTTAAATAAAACTTGATCTTTGACAAGCCCATGAGATTTGACATGTCAATGAGAGCGCTTACTGTGTCGGGGGTTGCGGGTTCGATTCCCGCCCTGAGTCGACAATATGTGTGAGTAATAATTAACCGTGAATGAATTTGTGAATTTTATTTCTTAATATAAAATAAAGTCCAAGTGTCTAAATGTTTATTTATACGCAAAAAAACACTTAAACTGGATCCTAATTGACACCGATATTAGATTCAGACAGAACACATGGGCTTATCATGTACTACTTTAATACCGAAATTGATTACGTTTACTATATGAATACTTTACCCTAAGCTAACGGTTGAGTAGTTCCTTAACTGTGCATTAGCTTGTCTTGTTCTTGTTAATAATATTTATGTTTCTAAACAAAATTACTTATAGCCCGCGGCTTTGGTTACGTTTCTCATAGTTATATCCAAATTGCTTAAAGTTCAGAGTATGTTGTTGTAATTCAAACTAATTGGATTCCAAAACGGGGACATTAACTTATACATATACTTGTTTATTACGTACGAACAACGCCCCGCGGTTTTACCCGCTTTATACACGTTCCCGGTGGAATTCTGGGATAAAAGATAGCCTATAATGTTCCCGTTGAAAGTGGCTGTCCATTGCAAAAAGAATGATTAAAATTGGATTGGTAGTTTCTGAGATTAGCGCGTTAAAACAATATCAAACTCTTCAGCTTTATTATATTGGTATAGATAGGATAGCATCATGGTTATGTAACGGTTAGGATAGCATATCTAATAGGTACCTCTATGTCTACACTAATATTATAAAGAGGAAAACTTTGTTTGTTTGTAATGAAAAGGCTCAAAAACTACTGGACCGTTTTTAAAAATTCTTTCACCATTCGAAAGCTACATTATCCATGAGTAACATAGGCTATTTTTCATCCCGAAATTCCCACAGGAATGGACACAACGCGGGTAAAACTGCGGGGCGCTGCTAGTCTCTGATACAAAGCAAATGCGTTAATTACGCAAACATTTTTCACTGTTTACAGTGATCCTTTGTCCTTCTCTAACATATTACCGGCCACTGACATACTCGAAATGAAATATTTTTACAGTCCATATTTCGCAACTAGGTACCGAACTTGTCACCTTATGTTCGTCTTAAGTAAAACCAGGCCAGATGTTAGTAACCTGATACCGCGGCATGATGCAAGATTTTTTACAAAATGTATGTCATTTTTTTCATGTTTTTGCTGGTTTCCTAACCAAAGGTAATCTTCGGTTTGCCTTGATTTATGGCAGCGAGGAGTGAGGCTGAACCATTTTTCATGCGGCGAAATCCAGATGGTGGTTTTGGAGATGCGTTTTGGTTGAGTTTGGAGTTTATTTGTGTTTTTTGACTTATAAAAATAATAGTAGAATGGGTCTACTTATGGTAAAGTAGGTATATCTATACTAATACTAGCTGTGCCCCGCGGTTTCACCCGCAGCGCCCCCGTTCCCGTGGGAATTTTGAGATTTTTATGCCTTATTTTTCTTATATCAAAACCTTGTCCTGACAATAAGGAACATAAAAAGAATCATCCAATTTGGTGCAGTCGTTCTGAAGTTATGCGCTTACCAACACATTTTGCGATTCATTTTTATATTATAGATTAGGTATAAGCTGAATTACTCTAACATAAGCTGCCGAGTTTGAATTGTTTATTTAATTGCGATAATCTCAGAAAGTACCCATCCGATTTGCACGATTCTTTTTGCAATGGACAGTGACATTCAACGACAGGGTTATGAACTATTTTTCATCCCGAAATTCCTACGGGAAAGGGCACAACGCGGGTAAAATTTCAAAACAACGGGCCGACAATTTTAAAAAAGCGAGCGTCAAACACGTCAAAATAGAACTTTGTTTTATTATTTATTTTGCAGCTCGTAAACTTGCTCACTATCAAACAAGCTTTACAAGACTATACAAGAACTTCAAGGCTTAAATATTTCAAGTTATACAACTCACGGCATCTATCGTCGAGTAGTGAAATCGATAATTTTTTTCGTAAAGTTATTTCGTTAATTTTTTTTAGTATAAATAAATTGTTTATTTTTAGAAAATGAACTCTTATGTAAGTAGCCTAAAGTGAGACTAGAATTTGAAAATAAACAATTTATTTTACTGTGTATTTGCTATTTATCTATAAATAATAATAAATGGCAAACAGTTAGATAATTAAATTATCTATTTAACTCTAATTTTATAAATAAAATTATTACTTACCTACTTTGTCAACGCCAACAATCCATGCGATTCTATTTTCACAGTAAAAAAATAAATGACAATTCCTAATCCTAACAATTAAACTATCTATCAACCCCCATACTCACAAAAAACTTATATAAAGTATAATTAATAAAAATCTGGGAACAAAAGGACTTGTGACAAGTGGCGCCCTCTATCACATGTGGGCATATTGATAAACTAAAGTATGGGGGCGCTCTGGAATATGAGGGGCGAAAAAATTATAAGCTTTTTATAGTTTTTAAGAGTTTGCAATGAAAAATCAATTTGTACTTATATTTTGATTATTAATATTAATTTTGTGAATTAGAGATCGTGAGTTACAACGATTTTTATTTTTAATGGCCCAGCCGTTCTCGAGTTATTAATGGTGTAACTAACACAACTTTCTTTTGTGTTAAAACTAGCTGTGCCCCGCGGCTTCACCCAAGCGCACCTGTTCCCATGGGTATTTTGGGATTTTTACTACTTATTGTCCTATTCCTATTCCTAAATAAATATTTTTCATTTTTCCTGACCAATACAAATAATATAAAAAAGGATCAATAAAATCGGTGCAACCGTTCTCAAGTCATAAATACTGTAACTAACTTTCTTTTATATTATAAAATACATTATATGACGTACATATTAAAAAATAAATGAATGGATTTCGACAATACAATATTTGATAGAGCGAGAACACCTATTTTCTCAATTTCCCACACAAAAGACATCAACGCACAACAAAACATAATTACAAATTACTTTCTCGTAAAACAATAAAAACTTAATACGATTTGTATAATTTTACAGAGAACGTGACTAAATGTAATAAATTGGACTAGCCCACAGTACCTTGTCGAAATAAAAGGGTAACGCGGAATCTACTATAGTTAATCTTAAGACTACTGGCTGTTTCTCTATGAAACTTATAAAGGTGTACTAGAGATGAGACATTCATAGACAAGACAATTTTCACGAGTTTTTATTACAAAAAGTCTGTTTTGATCACTTTATGGTCTGCGTTCGATAAAAAAGTATATAGGGCTTAGGGTACTCCAAAACATAGGATTTTTCTTTTAGTTTTCTATTCAATAAAGAAATCTCTTTATCTCTCACTCTCTTTATATACGAAAAGGAGATATTAACGAAGTCTAAACCTTTGACTTCACGAGTATTTTAGCCTTCCGGCTTAAAGCGAAAAGGTTCTACACTTTGATGTACCGTATATGTTGTAATGACTGCATCTAAATACGTTAGGAAAGTAATTTGAATGCGTTTTCTGAGATATAGTTCTGAAATGCGTGAAGCGATTGGAAATAAAGGGATTAATGGGTGTGATGCAATACATTTTAATAGATAGGTGTTGGGTGCTGCTTGTAGGTACCATTTGAGATCTTTCTTATGCTTAAAGACGTATTAATGACTAGCAGCGCCCCGCGGTTTTACCCGCGTTGTGCCCGTTCCCGTAGGAATTTCGGGATAAAATGTAGCCTATAGCCTTCCTCGATAAATAGACTATCTAACAGTGAAAGAATTATTCAAATTGGTTCAGTAGTTTCTGAGATTAGCGCGTTTAAACAAACAAACAAACAAAACAAACTCTTCAGCTTTATAATATTAGTATAGATTCGACATGTTTAATCTTACAAAGCTTATCGATAGAGTTTTGGCTGGTTCGATTGCAATGAAGATATCATAAGTTTTCCTTAAAATTTTAAATGATACTTTAATTTTGTAAGTAAGTCAGTTCGTGTACCCACACTAACCCTAGTAGCTACAATAACCGGGACCGACAATTTTACGAGCCCTTCGAAGCACGGTAGCGCTCAGATAGAAGCAGTTTATGTTTATCTGTAATCCATGTCATATAAAACGTCATGTACCAATTAGTACATTATAATTTTATGGGTTTATTTATGTCTATGGTCAAAAGTATTTTGAAGACAAAATATTTGGAAAACGTACGGATGTGCGAGTGAAAAATGCAGGCGCCGCTAGTTCAAATTATAAACGGTACAAACAATTAACTGTAATTCCCTTATCTGTGGATGTCATTTGAATATAGAACAGTGTGGGGCGAGCAGATGCGCGCGCGCACCCTTATGGCACCTTTGTTGATGGTAATCTGAAGCCGCACGCGCACTGTCGACATTCTAATCAAACAGTATTGTTTTCGTTGTGGTAAAATATTGTATCATTTTTCTTCTTAATTGTGTTTATTATCATGAACCAACATCTCTATACACTAAACTTAATATTATAAAGAGATAATTTTGGGAATTAATACTTCTTAAAAAAATTATCAAAATCCGTCCGATTTTTTAAAGGACTTTAGCAATATTTGAAAGTGCTTACGATATTTTCTAATAAGAACTGTAGTTAACTGTTGATTCACTACAGACAGTTTTCAGACGCTAAAAGCATACCTATATACTTACGGTCGAATTGATAAACCTCCTTATTTGAAATAGGTTAAAAAGATGGCGCAGGGCCAGTATAGAACCATCCTCTTTAAACCGACTTAAAGTTTAAATGACTCTTTATTTTGCCTCTACTAAAACCAATTTAAATAATCACAATTTAACACTACAGTTCCGTGAGTTAACTACATATTATGCAAGTTAAATGCATTACGAACAAATCTACATACAATGCACTATTTTATTAGATTACATTGTTGTTTACGCGGCCACTATATCGAATTGTACTTCGATCTTCTTTTGTTTTGTACAATTACGAAATAGGTTGTCGAAAATAGTTTTGTTGCCTTTGAAATGAAATAGGTTATATAATATAAATATATTTAGAGTAGTTTGAATTATGAATGCAAGCCTTTTGTTTTTCCTTACGAAAGAGGTTTTGAGTTATTGTTTTGATGGATTTAATTAATTCGACTTTCTTAATAGGACTAATTATAATTACTCTTTGCTTTTATAGATTTTATCTTACGTTTGGTTTTGTGGTAGGTACGTTTATGTGTAATACTTATTTAAAAAAATGTATTGAATCCCGGCCAATTTTTTGTATTCAATAGTAGGTCAACCCTGCTGGTATCGATTTTTAAATCGATTATCGGCCTCTGACATGATAATCTGAAGATTTTTTTTTTCACTTTCATGATCCAAGTTGTCAAATTGAAACGATGACTAACGCCCGTACTCAGAAACGTCAAATCCTTTCTTAGTAGAGATGAGATGAGCAATGTTGACATGTAATGAATGAAAAACAACGTCAATGAGTTGAGTGTTGTTTTAATGGACGGCTCTCAGTGCGACAGTTAGTAAAGGTCTTGGCAAACCACGACGTTTTAGACTTAGTAAAGTCATAACAATTAACAGTCGTCATTCGTTAAAACATTATAATTTCACAGCAGGTATACAAAGAAAGAGGGTTGATGTTATGTCCTTTTGATGGCATCGTTCGGTGCAATGTCATGCTAATTAATTTAATTTTTTACTTTGTTTCAACCAGTGTATGTTGAACTGTCCTTTTGGGTTTTAGTAAGACGATAATATAGTCATTAGTGATTTTTTTTACTTTTGCTTATTCGAATCGGTATTTGTAAGAAGGAAAATTGTTTTCGCTCGTCCCGGGAATTAAACCGAGCTGATGCAGTTAGTAAAACTTTAATAAATCAGAATTAATAAAATAATTATTGTAGTATTAGTATTTCCTCTGGACCCAAATATTTTTTTCTGAGTGTACCTGCAGTCCCCACTGATTGCAGGACCCACTGATTGTCACTCCACACGCAAACACACTTAATAAAAACTATTATTTTGATCGATTTATCAAAACACAATACATTAACATCCAAATAATGATTGTCATCCGATTCTAATGAGGGGTCTCGACAAAATTGTCACTGCGCATGCGCGCGCGTGCCTAGAAGTTAATTAATTCACAAAATGGCCGCCAGGTGGCGTGGCAGATGGATGATTTACATTTTGATGGCATTTCGTGTTGGACAATACCGCGTTTATGTAACGATTATACAGTTGTGGATTACCCCTTAAATTGGGGTAATTTGGGTAAGCTATGGCCCATAGCCTGTGGGTCATATTTTTTGTCTTTTTTCTGTTTTTTTAAAACCGTCTGTAAGGATTATTAATTAAGATTTTTTCTTGGCCACCATGTCAACGATTTTAATGAAGTAGAAGCTGAATTATTTGAATTTTCGAAAATACGATATCGAATCGGATCAAATATGAAAAAATGACGGCCTGTATTTTGATTGTGCAATAAATAATAAATTATAACGATCATTTTTGCTAACCAGAGACGTTGATTAAGACGAAAACTCAGAAACTTTCATTAAATCGGCATTTAATCATTTGAGTCACGTCATCACGACTCTGAGTCTCTGAGTACGGGCATAAGAGACATAGCGGACGATATAAATGGTTAAAGAGATATAGTCTATCGATTTTATTGAAAACTAGCTGTGCCCCGCGGTTTCACCCACAGCGCACCCGTTCCCGTAGGAAATACGGGATAAATAATCCTATATCCGTCTCCTGGTTCTCAGCTACCTCCCCACCAATTTTCAGCCAAATCAGTTCAGCCGTTCTCGAGTTATAAATAGTGTAACTAACACGACTTTCTTTTATATTATATAGATTAATATACTTTTTTGTTTCATCTCGTCACCAACTCACCATTCCAAAGGGTATTATTAAAAGAAATATATATTTAAAAAGAAAGACCACTTTTATCCCTGAATTCCTACGGGAACCTTAAGCAATCTTTATTAGCAAGGAAAGAGTACTATTACATTATAAACTTCACTCTTACGACCTCATAAAATCAACCTACTTAACTAACATCCTTAATAAAACACTATAACAAACCGACACACCTTTCCTTTTTCTTCCTACATCTTGAGGGGTGAGTCCAGGTGTCCATTAATTGGAAAAAAGCCAATTAAAGGAACACCCCTTCGGCCTGTGTCTTATGATCATGCAGTAATGAAGACACTCTTTGATGTGGACCTAGGAATGTGTAGATAGGGCTATTTTAAATTGATTCTTTAGTTAGATATTAATTTAAAAATAAACTTATAATAAACGCTATATAGATAAGTATATACTAGCTGACCCCGCAAATGTTGTTTTGCCATACATTTTTTTTTTCAACGTCCCCTCTATCGTTTCCTTGCCCTCCCAACAGATGTTTAAAGTCCAGTACAGACCCAAGGTTCCACCTGGCAGGACGGTCAGACCCTTAGATCAGCTGATAGACGCAATTACAAGGTGGTACCGTGGAGGTAATCATTAGGGCTCTGTAGTTTATGGAGACTTTGATGGTAGGATAGAGGTTTATGTCTCTTGGGATTAACGTAGAAAGTTTTAACTTTAGAGTTAAGATAAAGAGGTTTTTACGTTGGTCATTTAGTTAAAATGTCTTTAACTTTAATCGTGACTAGCAGCGCCTCGCGGTTTTACCAGCATTGTACCCGTTCCTGTGGGAATTTCGGGATGAAAATGTTACATAAATTTATAAAAATATGTAACACTAGCAGCGACCCGCGGTTTTATCCGCGTTGTGCCTGTTCCAGTGGGAATTTTGGGATGAAAAATAGCCTATAACCTTCCCGTTGAATGTGGCTATCTATTACAAAAATAATTATTCAAATCGGACTGGTAATTCCTGAGATTAGCTCGAACATACAAACTTACAAATTTTACCTCTTTATAAGTATAGAAGTGTAGCTATATAGATTACCTCTTTATAATATTAGTAGATATAGTCACTTTGTACTTTACATATTAAGTACGTTTACGGATACACTTCGCTTTTATTTTACATTTTTATCTGATACCTTCAGTGAGACGAGAGGCCTTTGCCCAACAAGTGGGACATTACAGGCTAATACTTATACTTACTTTATCTGACGTTTGGTGGTCGCAGAAGACACACAGAAGTGTATCCGTAAACGTAGTTTCAATTCAAAATGCGTAGTGTTCGCTTAAACTTAAAAAACCTTAAAGTTATATAAAGTTTATCAAAACAAGAATCTTTTGAGAACCCTTTATTTAACAAGCCTGCTAAAATACTGTAAATAACGCATTTTATTTTAAGGCTATTTCATTATGCAAACAATATGAAGTTTACTGGAACATTTAGGGTCTGGCCCTTTGGTTAAGGTTCTGTGCCTTAATTTGCGATTGTCTTGTATAAATTACACGCACTGAGGGGAAGGGCAGAAGGGATGCGTGGCCTTATCACTGTGTGGTGTGCTACTTATCATTTCGTGGTTTTTATACCTAGTTATGGTTCGATGCGAAAGTGTCTTTCTTAGGTGAATAAATATAGGAGAAAAATTATGTTACCTGGAATGTTTTCCGGAAGTTCTGAATATTGGATTATTTTATAAATGTTGATGTGCTCTTCTCGATTCTGAATTTTCCCTTTGTTTATAAGTCACCAGCCGTGCAGCCATTTAAAAAAAAAGACGAAAATCCTGTTATAACTGACTGAAATACACAGAAATATAAAATGACGATTTTTTTGATGATTTTTAAAGCACTATTTTATAACCATACATAAATTCATACTTTTATTTATTTGACTTTCATTGATATAACACCATCTATATATCCCCCTAAGGCATATTAACACAAATATATGATGATTTGAAATAATCTCAATACAAGATGTCTAACCAGATAAAACTTTGGTAACCTCCTCGCTAATATCAACACAGCTTTTAACAGATGCAAAGCAAGCTGCATTTAACAATAGCCAATCAGCGCTCAATACGTCATAATATGCGCGCGCATCCATCATCCACACATTTCAAAACGAACCCTTAATTCGAAATTCAAATCTCAATGACGCAATTAAGGACTGATGTTTATTTTTTAAAATGGCGGACTGTATAAAGCGCTCCAATTATGTATGTAGGTTGGTCAAAAAAGATCTTCTAACAATTGTTAATTTGCCAAAAGGTTATTGTTAACTTTAAGGCACGGGTTATGCTCTTGTTATATAACAATGTATTGAGAATTTGCTAATTATTTTCTAGTTATACGAGTTTGGCTTGTCTTGACGTTTTGCTGTGTCATTTTTAACAGGGGTTAATGACGGTATTATGTTGAATTTATTGTTGACATTATTGTATTGTATTAATCAAATCTGTTCAAAAATGAAAGAGGTTTTCTTCGGTATTTTACCGCCAAAAGGAGTCCTATGACATTATAACGTAGGTATGTACGAACTATGAAGGAGGTTGAATGTTAGTACCTATCTTAAATGATCTTCTTTAGAAGAAATTAAGAAAGTAGGTGTGTGAGAGAACAATAAAAACATTTCTACATTCTAATTTTTCGAATAGTTGCCTAAATGATCATTCGATTTAATTATTCATTAGTTAACTATTTATTACTTACATAATTTTGTTACCAATTAAATAAATAATGCCTACAACAATTTTTAGAGCAAAATGTCACATTCTGCTACGCCTTACAATTTTCTTCAAACAAATCACTTTGGAGAGTGTCTGCTAAGAGGATACCGTATATTTTGTACCGCATTAACACTCACGCTTTTATGGAGCGCTTAGCAAAATTTTAAGAGCAAGAATGATTTGACGCCTCTGCAGGTTATGCTATAGATAAATTCATAGGCGTGACTGACCGGAAAAAAAAATTGAAATGAGATTGATCTCATTTTCCAATAGATAGTGATGAAAAAATACTAAATAAAGTTCATATTACTTTTTACTATTATTGTTACTTTTTACTAGGCAGGTACTTACGATAATATACTTGCAATTTACAAAATCGTGCTTGTGTCCTAACACATGAATAACATCATCACTACATAGTATAAAACAAAGTCGCTATTTTTGTCTATTTGTTTGTCTGTTTGTCTGTATGCTTAAATCCTTAAAATTACGCAACGGATTTTGATGCGGTTTTTTGTAATAGGTAGAGTGATTCAAGAGGAAGGTTTTTATGTAAAAAAAATCCCGAAATTCCCACGGGAACGGGCACAACGCGGGTAAAACCGCGGGGCGCTGCTAGTGAATACTAAAACTCAAAAATAGTAGGCTATTCTCTTATAAAATATCATATTATCTTGTATGTATAACTAAATGAAACATTCTTGAAAAAGTATTAAGTAACGAATTCCCGTTGTTCTCGGTAGTGTGTCGTGACCCGCGCGTGACTCATCGGGGATGCATCCGTGACTCAAAGATCGGGCATTCAGGGCTCCCGAGACGTGGGAAGTTATTCAATCGATTTTTGATAGAAAAAAAATTAAAGAGTTTTTGATACGAAAATTGGATGTTAATAATTATCTATAGTATAGGACAATTCGTAGTGCCCGCGCAGTTATTTATAATATCTAACGACAACCTTTGGTAGGTAAGCTTAATATCTCAGTTTACTTAGTATGTGCATAATTATTAAACAGAACCCTTTCTAATTTATCTGCCAATCAAATCGTGTGAGAGACAACAAAATTGTGAACCCGGAGGTACAGGAAGGGACCGATTTCATTCGAATAACTTTCATATCATTCTGATAGCATGTTGTCGGAATGCGAATTTTTGCATAATTTTGGAATTTTAATAATATATTATATGAACTTGGAATTTTATTTCTTTCTTACCCTTGTCCGATTATCTTAACTGTACTGATAATATCAGTATATATTATTATCTTCAGTGAGATGAGATGTTCTTGCACTACACTGTAGTGTAGTGACTACAGTAGGAAATTAAACTTAAGCTTATAGGTATGTACTCTTTTCTTTTATACTTAGTGTTCAAATTGCGGGCATACAAAATTAACACACATACAACATATGGGTTTTTTCTTCATACATAATACTAACCTTTTTTTTAAGCTGGTTAATATTTTATGGGATTATTCTAAAAACACAAATAAAACGTAGAATATGCTTTTAAATAATATTTCTATTCAAACTATTTACAAACAATTTTTAAAAATATAATACATTTCATATGGAAAATTACATTTTTATAATATAACTATGTTGCTATGTTTTTCTGGTCTGATTTTTCATGAAACGGAAAACTATTGTGTTACAAGCTTACAATATTAGTAATAACAATGTTTTTTAAAATAGAATGATGAAATTGACTTAAATATTCAATGTGAGCGACTTATTTCCAAAATTGATCATTGATCTTCAAAATATAAAACACTTTAAAATTCCTAAAATTACTTAAAATTTAATTAATCTAAAGGACAGAATAATATAGGAAGAGACGCTCAATAGCGTCCATAGATAATATTGCAGAGATCATAGACTAGATTCTACATTTTATTTGTTTTTTCTCTTTTATTTACTTATAGTTCATTCAATAAAAAACATTCTACAATGCTCAACTTTTACGAGAAAACGATAGTAGCTTTTCTAATATTTGGTGCAGAAGGTTCTTATATTGAACGAACTATATTTATTTATTTTTACAATGATTAAGCAGTTATTAACAACAAGTATTGTTATTTTTAAAGCGTTATTTAGTTACTATGTTATGTATTAAAAGTGTTTGGATACAGCTAAATTTATTGAAAATTTCAGAGGCCTTTGCCGTGCAGTGAGATCTGACAGGCCATTAATTTAATTTTAGCATCCGTTAAAATAAGAAGAAATAAAATTCGAAAACGAAATAGCCTCTTAATAGAAGATGAGAGATAAGTATACCAACATTACTGTCCTGTCACTGAAACAACAGTTTCAGGTTCATTTCAACATAAACTAGTTTCATTGTGTAGTACAGTCACGAGCGTTAATTTGGAAATGGGTCCCTTTCCATCAAATGTTGTTAGAACATTCATAATGCAATAAGGTCGAAACTTTAGTTTGATAGAAACGTAAAGTAACAATATGACATTGATAATGCGATAAAATATTAGCTCTAAATAGCGTAAGTTTGCTACACGATATTCAACCTTATGTGGGTCTCAAATTATACACGATATTCAACCTTAGGTGGGTCCCAAATTAATGCTTGTGACTGTACAATGGTAGCTTTAATTTCAGTGATAGCATAGTAATTTTGGTATAACTATAATAGGAACGAGGCATTTAATATATTAGGTTTTATTAATTTTATAATACATTAATGTATTGTTTCTTCAACTTATCTGTTAAAAAACATTTACCTAAACCTACAAACGTTATTTTCTTTACATTTAGAATAAAAACGATATTCAATTGTTATACCACGCTATATCGATTTTCATTGATTTAGGCTTGTAAATAAGCTAAGCTAGTATTTTAATATTGAAGTTTGTTTTGTTTCCCATATCCTTATTTTATTTAAAGGCGGGCACCGACTGAAGTTACAAGGCGTAATGTTACGTGTTATACACCGAGCATTCGTGCACGGTAGTTCGGTAGCGAATGCTCATTCTATCCCCACTCTATAAAATTCTTGTAAATTCTTGTTAGAATTTTATAGAGTGGGGTTAGAATGAGCATTCGCTCGCCTGATGTAAATCGGCCTGTACAGGAAAACATGGCGCTCGCAGCGAGCAACTAGCGGGTTCAACATGTGAAGAAATTGCTCGTTGCTCGTTGAGAATGTAACATTACACTTCGTAACACCAGTCAGTACCCACCTTTAGATAAAAATTAGGGATTATTAAATGGGATTTCGTTCGGATTTTTCTCAGTTTCTCGGCAAACAAAAGTGGGTTTTAATATTGACGAAATTAGTTATAAATAATATACTCTGTTAATTTTCTTTGTCACTCGACGCTGCGTCTGCGTGTTTTCTTAACGTCCAATAATCTGTGGAAGAAGAAAAAATAAGATTAATTAATGTGACATAATTGTAAAAACAGCATCTTTTGCTAACAAAGTAAATCTGAGAACAAATTAGGAATTCATCAATTTCATTTTGAGTTAAGATCAGAAGTAACTAATAAAGATGATTTTCCAAAACCAAAGAAAGGTTTCTATTGTAGGTTTAAAAATAACTTTTTCAAAAAAAAAAATAAAAAAAAATACATAGGTATTACATTGCATAAGTACCTAGTATAATTCAAAACAAATAACTTTTTGTATATATATATCTATACTATCCATACAAAAGACATCAACGCACACCCTAATTATTGCACACCTTTTATTATATTAGCAGTAATATATATGTAATACATATAAGTATCTAACAGAGACGTTAAATGCTTCCTTAGTACATACAGATTTAATTAGTGATTTTGACATGTAGTGTATATTACGTCAATTAGTTAAATATCAATTTAATGGATGTCTCACACAGCGGTAGTAAGTGCAGTAATATGTAAGCTATACTTTTCTCACGCCTCGTGTAATGCAAGCCGTGGTTAATATGCCATGATCGGCGTTTGTTTGTAATGACACCATTCGTATTGTTCGGCTTCTGTCCATTGTGTCAGCTATTTATAGAACAAACACTTTGGTTTGTGCGCAAACATTGTGCTGAGTAGGATTATCAGTATCTGTAAGATGTAATATCTAAGAGATTTTGACGTATTGAAAACCTTTTCTTAGTTTAAGTCGGTTTAGAAAACAGGTAAGAATAAGTGCTACTAATATTATAAATGCGAGAGTTTGTGTGGATGTATGTTTGTTACTCTTTCACGAAAAAACTACTGGCCGCATTTGGATGAAACTTTACAGTTATATAGGGCATACATCGGAATAACACATGGGATACATTTTATCCCAAAATTCCCGCGAGAACGGGTCCAAAACGGGTAGTATATTATAAATTCATTGATTTCAATAACAATGAGTGACAACATCCACTGAATCAATCTCAGCAATATATTTCAAGAAGTCAAAACTTATCTAAAGGAAACATTAATTCACGCCAAACATAACTAATTAAAAATCTAAAAAGGAGCAAAAAATCTAAGTTGAGAGACCCAGGTTCGAATCCGGACCGGTTTGAAGAGTAACAGAGACGGGAAAAAATAAAATAAAAACTTTTTAGAGATGTATATTTATTGAGCCGAGCTGTGGTGGCTACCTGACTTACGCGGGTTACGCGCTCCAACATTGTACGCTTTTAAAGCTGTATTCATACGAATGTAACACAATTCGTCTTTTTAAAGCGCTTTTTAATTCCTGGACTTTATCTTTTACCGTAACTTGTAAATCGATTTTAGTTGAAACTGTAAGACTGCAGCGTTTTAAAGATCTCACTTAGTTAATTTGCTATTTATGTAGTTGATTCAAATATGCAGAGCCCGAATAATATTTAAAGAATATCTGGATAAAAAGTTACATGGATATGGCTATATAAATGTGAATACATATTTTGAAATCCGACTAGAAGTTTAAACTACTAAATTTAATTTCTTAATTACAATATAAGTTCCGTCATTGATAACGGCAATTCAGCTAACTTAATCGCTCAATATTAATGCAATTACAAAATGGTTGACCGTTTTTAAATGTATGAAAGACTCCTTTCGCAAAACCTTGCCAATATAACCAAAGCCTTATAGATATAACTTTTTTATAGCTACCAGAAACAATGGTGCCCGGAGTGGTTTACCGCTGTTTTTGTTTATGGACGATTCGAAATTTAAATAAAAGAAATGATTGAAATACTTGAGTTGTAACCGAGTAACGATCCAGCCAAAAACGCGCAACATTCCGTTTATACTTTTTTGAAATCGGTTTATTGTTTTCGTTGTAAAATGTCCAATATAAGTATGTAGGTACTTAATTTTTTATAACGCGTGTCGTATGTTAAGTTTTATTCGTTCTTTGTTTTTGGGTTATGACTAATATAATGTTTTATTGTGGTTTAGAATTTCGAACTAAAAACTTGGAATCGAATACCTTTGCTAATAAAATAAATACTAACATACAAATTTACACACGGTTTTACGTGAAAGAGCAACAAACATACATCCATACATTGTATACATCCTCAATTCCTCCAAACTTTCGCATTTATAATATTAGTAGGATTATTTGATACTGATGCATACACAAATACTTTAACATCTAATTTATATTCACACTCAGTATTTCACACGCAAAGTTTAAATTTATTTCTAACTTCAATTCAAGTATAAAATTCTTCATGTTCCTAATTCCCCTTACTGTACTGATAACATCAGTGAGTCTTACGGGTCGTTGATTTCTTTATTACTTGTTTCAGTGATTGTTATTTTGTAATGACACTGTTGTTAATGGTCGTTTCACACGGTAGAATTTAGTTGAGTTATAGGTATTAGTTGCCCTTAATTGAGTCTAGAAAAGTTCCTCTGACCCCATCAAACTTAGTCTTGCCGAAAACATGATAATCATCAAATAATTCGATACAAATGTTTCTACCTCATAATTATATCAAATCGAAATCAAATTTGAGCATAAAAAACAGTGTATTTTTTTCGCAAATCGCCAACATGTCATTGAACTTACTCTACGTAAATAAGTGTTGTAACGGTATCGTACAATCGGACCCGTGTAGCTGTGTGTGTTGGTAAACAAGATTTTAATCTTGGATTTGTTTGGAGAAATGTTTGGAATGAAATATTTTTAGTAGATTTTGAAAAGAGGTTATGTTTTTAGTGAGAATAACTGAAGATAGATGCTTAACCATAGAGCAACGTCCATAGACAAAAGTATCTCTTTTTTTTGGATTGGCACAAAATGTGGACCAATGTCGTCAATTTTCCAGCCGAAGACGATTGCTCCTGTAGAGGAAAAAGGTTTAGTAATTTTATTTTATTCTTACCCTATCTCTAAACCTTCTTCCTCTTCAGAAGCAATCGTCTTCGGCTGGAAAATTGACGACAATGGTCCACATTTTGTGCCAATCCAAAAAAAAAAGATTATAGAATTACTTGTTTTTACGATATGTTTCTAATGGACCGGAGCGGAACTGCAGAGCTCAATCGACCAATCACAACGCATTGACATTGTCAAAATCTTTTCGTAATGCGTCGTGATTGGTCAGTTGAGCTCCTCACAGCTCCGGTCTACTTCAATGGAAGTATTTCACTAAACGGGTACAACGCGAGTAAAACCACGGGGCGCTGCTAGTTCTTATATATTTTCATCGCGGATTCAATTGTTAGACTACGTCGGAGGTCTCTAGGCGGTCAAATACTACGAAACTAGGGTTGACCAATGGCCACTGACCTCCTCGCACACTATTGTGCAATATACGTATATTTTCGTACAAGTTTCGAATGTGAACTTTCCCCGTAACTGGGTTACGACATGGCTACAAAGCTTCCAGTAATTACTCGCGCTGCGCATGCGCACGATTCATCGGAATTCGTAACTATGCGGTTTAAATTACTGTTTTCCTGTGACTCTGAATCAAAAAGGTTTTTTTAACTTTGCATATTTTTAAAACAATGCGAACTTTTTTATTTTTCTTTGTTTATTTTTTGAAAATCGGGGGCCTTATTTTTGGTTTATGCACATAGTAGTTGTTACTCGTAAGTATACATAATATACACTTTTGACAACTTTTATTTTCAAATGTACATATTTAATTTGAAAATTGTGAATTAAAACAGATAAGATTTGATATTAAAAGTTCTATACAGATATATCTAAAATCCAGAACATATTCATAGTAAAATAATTTTAAATCTTAAGATCAGTTTCTCAGAAAAAAAATATTTGCAGAAAAAAATAAACTTGTACTTACCTACTTAGTATCCCTAGAGATTTATGAAAAAATTATGCAAAGGAATTTACGCGCAGATACATAAATAGGTATTAAAGATAATTGGAAACTATGAAGCTAGTTGGTACGTGGCTTAAAGGTGTAGGCACACTGCATCGCAATCGATAAGCGAAGCTATAGTAATTCAAACGACCTATAGACTGCTGAAGTTGAGTCGATGTACATTGTATTTACCAAGTTAGGGTGCTTTCAAATTATGCGTTTCGTGTCGGACCGCTGCGGTGCCGAAGCCGTGCGTTTGTCGTATTGTGAACGTACGATGGTGTGTTTTCATACAAATCGAGCAGTGCGGCAACAGTGCGTACTAAAATTATTTCGCGGTACCGACGCCGCACTGCTGCCGCACTGCTCGATTTGTATGAAAACACACGATCGTACGTTCACAATACGACAAACGCACGGCTTCGGCACCGCAGCGGTCCGACACGAAACGCATAATTTGAAAGCACCCTTATTCCAAACAATCATTTTTCAACAAAAACAGCAATTTTGAATATGTAAATAACAGATATTGAGACAAATTTCAATAGTGCAACACACACTATTTCCTAACTTGAATTAGGCGGGAAAGTCGGCAACAATTGTTTAAATTGTAGTCAGGAAGACCGCCTTACTCATAGACACTCGAGGTAAAACACTGTTAAAAAGTATTTTGTCTCTTTCCTCACAAGCCATTTGATAGCTAAAATGCTGTTATGATATTTATGTAAGTTTTTAAGTTCATGCTGGACGCGTTAGATAGAAATCCTTCTACCTTCACTAATAGCAAAAATTCTTCACTTCAATGCCGACGCAGTGGGCACGGGCCTTTACGATACTGCGATTGTTAAGAATGATAAAATTAGTTACAGTTCGTTTTCAACAATGATTGGTTTTACCGATAAGTGCACTCATCAAGTTTTTTGCTATTTTTCTTATTGTTATACGCAAAAACTTTACATTAAAAAGTACTTATACTGAAATATTTATGACTGAGTAAAAAGTAATTTACGAGTAGTTTTTAAAAACTATTTAGTGATTTGGTTTGTGATAAACGTTCTATTTTGTTCGATGACTTATGGAAGTCTTCTTCTTCATCGAGTGGATGGTCAACCTGACCAATCCTGCCGCCAAAGGCCTCTGACATGGCTCACTTATGAAAGTGAATTATGGAAGTTAAACATTACATATCGGTAATTGTTACTTCACTCTTAAGTTTTATTGAAATTCACCATTTCTATCTTTAATCACGGTTTGAACTTGGTTTTAGTGAATCAATTTTGGAGTTCTGTTCTCAGTTTAGCTCTTCTAGGATTAAGTGGAACAGATTGAGTTCAGCGAGCTTCCTTGTTTGTATGTTCGAGCTAATCTCGGGAACTAACAGCTCGATTTAAATAATTCTTTTTGTAACAGATAGCCACATTCAACGGAAAGGTTATAGGCTATTTTCCATCCCAAAATTCCCACTGGAACAGGCACAACGCGGATAAAACCGCGGGGCGCTGCTAGTGTTACATTACATATTTTTATAAATTTATGTGAGATTTTGTAAAAGACATAGAAATCTATAAACTAAGCCTGTTTCTGTATATTTCTAGGGATTAAAAGTGAAACAAGCGGTGGTAATGCAAGTGTATCGGGAATCCGATAAGATTGAACTAGGAAACGGAGATTATCAGGCCGGGAGAGGTGATTGAACCTGCTGTGTTATGTATTGTAGGTATGTACTAGAGGCTTATCTATACTAATATTATAAAGCTGAAGAGTTTGTTTTGTTTTGTTTGTTTGTTTGTTTGTTTAAACGCGCTAATCTCAGAAACTACTGAACCGATTTGAATAATTCTTTCACTGTTAGATAGTCTATTTATCGAGGAAGGCTATAGGCTACATTTTATCCCGAAATTCCCACGGGAACGGGCATAACGCGGGTAAAACCGCGGGGCGCTGCTAGTTTATTAATAAACGATCTTTAACTAAGTAAGTTCGAGTAGGTTAGTGGCCAACCCTGGTGTCGGAGTTTTTAGACCGCCTAAAGGCCTCCGACATGGTCTAACGATTGAAACAATCGTAACGGTCTTTTATATCGTATCCTACTTATATTTTAAATGCGAAAGTTTGTGAGACCTATGTATGTTTGTTACTCTTTCACGGAAAAACTACTGGACGGATTTGGATGAAACTTTACAGTAATATAGGTTATACATCAGAATAACATATGGGTTACATTTCATCCCGAAATTCCCGCGAGAACGGATATCTCCATTTTAGTATCTCTATATACTCGTAGTAGTAATAATAATCAAAAATAACCTTTCAAAGATAATTCTGGAACATTAAAATTCTCCCACAAGCATAGGGCACGGTGGATGCATCTGAAGGGTTCCATCGTCACGGTACCGGGTTCGTTCCACGCCACGCACCGTGACCACAGATAAAATAAAACTCTACTGTTGCTATGAGAACACGAAACTTTCAAAATTTGAATTTTCAACGAACTTTTTCAAATTGTTTGTTACCTTCGAATATCGAATGAGTTTTTTGAATTGTGTCATTCGATTTCCAAATAAAGATTTTTTGACGAGTTCATGACGAATTTACATAAGAAAATGGCCGTTCAGTTTACGCATTAGGAAAGGATTAGTATCAGTTTAATCTATAGCAGAGTGAGTATCACAATGATCTAAGCTTTATTTATAAGTACGACAACAAATGGCTCCTTATAATTTGGTTGACGGTCTTCGATATGGCAAACGAATATTTAAGATGAATACCATATCAATATACTTAACTTATATATCGTTTCAATTTTATATGCAGTTGTCTAGCTTCTAGGCTATCTAAAAGAGGGTATCGCTGGTGGCGTAGTGTGACTAAGCAATGTTAGGTCATTACGATTGTTAAGCAACGTGCATTTCGGCCCCTTCGTGAATAGGTGGTAAAGTTGTCGGTCCCGGTTATTTCCATCGATAGACCAAATCGGAGGCCTTAAGGCGGTCTAAGAACGCCGACGCCAGGCGAACTTACGAAGGATAAAACTGTTCAAGGTTTTTCTAACAAGACTATAAGTACCTATTTAAACTAATTTATTATACACTGTGCCCCGCGGTTTCACCCGCAGCGCCCCCGTTCCCGTGGGAATTTTGAGATTTTTATTCCTTATTTTTCTTATAAAAAATCCTTGTCCTGACAATAAGGAACACATTAAAAAAAGAATCATCCAATTTGGTGCAGTCGTTCGGAAGTTTTGCACTTACCAACACATTTTGCGATTCATTTTTATATTAATAAACTGTCTACCAAACTTGAACAATAGAAATTCCATAAAGCCTAGCTCCAGGTATGGTCTAGACTTCCTTATATTGTCTATTGTTAGTCTAGTTTTTTGTCTATGGTCCACAAAAAATAGGTATAGAAAAATGCGTCGGTTGTTTAGTAATAATTTGATTTATATGAGGTCGTTATATTGAAGCTAGAATATAATTTATACGAAGGTAAAAAAGTCACGTTTTCCTCACGTTTTATTCGATGTAGCTTTGTATGACAAGTCTAAAGTTTTTAAGTGAGTTAAGTACTGAAGTTTATTGTAAAGTGACTTGAAATATAATGTGTTTTCTTCAGTGGTAGTGACTGAATACTTTTGTTGAGCTTTTGCTGTTTTCATACAATTCTTTGAAGTTTTAAATATAATCGTGGAAATGTTGTTATACTATATGATGAAGATGAAGATTTCTGTTGGTTTGAACGTGTTAATATCAGAAACTATCTATCCGATTTCGATAATTCATTTTGTTATGGATAGCCACATTCAAGAAGAAGGTTACAGGCTACTTATAATCCCAAAATTACTACGGGAACGGACACAACGCGGGATGCTGTTGGTTTATATTAAAGCTGTACGTTCACGGAAAAAAAGGACGAAAAAATCATACAGGTGAATTGAGAACCTCCTCTTTCAGTTTTCGAAGTCAATAAAAAAGGCTAAAGCTCAAAAACCATGACATTGAATCCCAAAAAAAGATACGAAACAACTTTAATAAAGATGACCTAATGGGTTGAAAGTTAGCTATTGGACTGACTCACAGACAACGAACAAGTTAGGACAGGTGGCTGTTGATTAGTAATTACTCAAATTATGTCGAGCCCTGGGCTTTGGGCTTTAGGCTATAATACCACATTCGGGGAACAGATTGCGAGAAATAAGTAATTTGAGCGCCATTGTACCAAGGTTTATGTTTTGAGTATTTAAGTGTATTGAAATAAAAAGTAAGTTATTACTTGCATTACTAACTTTATAACGAAAAAACCAATGTGAGTACGTTTACTAAGTGTATTGAGTTTTTAGTATTAACATAATGTTTATTGAAGAATATTGTGCTTAAATTACTTTAAGAAAATGTTTATTAAGTGTGTTAATTTTTAAATTGTTTTTGACTCCGTCATTATACTTTTTTGGTCTAATAAAATGCAAATGCAAAAATGGTCGCAATTTAATTGAAGTTGATAGATGCTTTTTAAATCGACTGCCCTTTTGAAGTCGGATTATAATTCCTTCTCGGGCCCTGATTGTTTTTTTACAATTTTATTAGCATTTGTTTTCCATCATTATTGTGCTAAAAATGTTAGTGAAAAGACCAATATTGGTTTTCAAAAAAAAAACTCTTATCAGATCAAATGAAATGATAAAACCACACCCACTAGGTATTGAGATTCAGGTCAAATGACACTCCTTGCAACCAAATATTGATTCCAAAAACTAAATATTATCAAACTAAATATTTACACTGTAATATTTCTGCATTTTTCTATATTTTTTTTTATCAGGGACATTTTGAGGTCACCTCAAAATCGTCACGTTAGACTCCAAGTAGCCAACGTACAAATATTTGAAGTATACTTATCTATGTTTGTCTATTACTAGCTATGGTATGGCCCTTGGTTTTCCCTGTATGGAATTATTTAGAGTCGAAATGTAGGAAGTTAGGGATATACCTAATATAAGAGAAAATATTCATAAATATACAAAGTGCCGAGTGCGAGTCCGTTTAACCCCTTGCATTGTATTTGTATAGAAGGTATCACTCTAGCCTGCAACCGCACTATCTGTGTCTTGAGCATATCTGAGTGTCATATATTCGAAACTAGCAGCGCCCCGCGGTTTTACCCGCGTTGTGCCCGTTCCCTTGGAAATTTTGGAAATTTTTATACTTATAAACCTTCCTCTTGAATCCTATCTATTTAAAAACTGAATCAAAATCCGTTGCGTAATTTTTAAGATCTAAGCATACATATGGACGGAAAGTCAGTGGAAAGCGGCTTTGTTTTATACTATGTAGTGATTTTGGAGTCTTTATTTTATGTATAATTGTTAATCTATTTAAAAACTGAATCAAAATCCGTTGCGTAATTTTTAAGATCTAAGCATACATATGGACGGACAGACAGTGGAAAGCGACTTTGTTTTATACTATGTATAGTGATTTTGGAGTCCGTACTTTATTTATATTTTTTAACTATTAGTCTTAATCGATTTTCTTTTATGTAATGAGAAATGTTTTTCTTGTAATAAGTCATACCCATTATACTTATTATCCGTTTAACCAAACAACACTCAAAACCGACACCTATAATTTAGAAATATCGATTTAATCTTCACAAAAATAATTACACTGCCAATGAATCATGGTGTAAGCTTCTTTAAACACACCTATGTTTATCCTCGCCAAGACGGAAAACAATCGAAGAAACAAACTTATATCTAATCTTAAGGGACTTAAAGTTCAAAATGCTAATGCGTTTGACTTAGAAGAGTAAAGCTAAGTTTGTTAGGATCTTTGGTGAAGTGAAACAAAAAATGTAATGTTGGTGTATTATAGATGACGTAAGCGGACATTGACCTTCTATGGCTTGGACACCATGAATTGATCAGGAAAGCCAGATGAAAGCAAGGTCAAGGAACTCTCCAATGGACTATTTTTAAACGTGACGCTAGCTTAAAGATGTAATGAAGGATTTGAAGTTTTTACGCATTGGGAATGTTGGTGAAGAAAAAATAGGGTAATGACCTTTTGACAGAAGTTTTAGGAAGATGCTATGAGGTTAATGATACCTCGTTGATGGAATGCGGAGAAAATTTAATGAACGCGTGTTTATAAATCAAGAAGGTATAGTTATATAAAACGCGGCTTACATAGTAACTTTAAACGTAATAAACTATAGTAATTTATACAATCTATAGCTTCTAACAACTTACATTTTAGTAAACCAATTATGGCTGATAAATCCAAAGACAATACTATCTGTAGATGAAAAAGGTTTGTTCATTTCATTCCTCATCACTAGTAAACCTTTTTCTTCTTCAGATTTGTCTTTGGTAAAAAAATCGGCATAAATAATTTACATTTTTAGACTTGTCTAAGGAACAAAATTGTTTTAGAAAATCTTCAAACAGTTTGTCAGACAGAAGTCTGGCCTATTTCCAAATATTTTGCATTATTAATGCATACGGGAGTGCGTGCTGTTTTCACATTATAGGATTTAAATAGGTATGTCTGGATCAATACCTTGCCTAGGGCATTGTGAAACGACTGGAATACTAAGTAGTAGTAGTTAGACGTGGAATCCAGGTAGACCAATTAAGTGTTTAACTTCTTTGGTAGCTAAGCAACTTATGGGTTGGGTTGTCTTGCGTTGGATAGACTTATGTTATTATTAAATTCATATTTTTTATATCATATAGATGCGAAAGAAACTGTCTAACTCATAGCACAGATGAATAAATAGTTACTATAGGTAAGTGTACTTGTAAATGCGAATGTAATTTTATGTATGTGATGCGCTTTCAACTCTAACGCACTGAGTGAATTAGGTACCTATGATGATTTTAATTTATTTTGACAGCTATAGATTAGACCTTGTAAAATGATAGAGGATGCTTTTGATCCCAAAATTACCACAATTATAGATACGCTGACTGTGATGCCGCGGGGAACAGATAGTCAGTGAATCTGTTATTCATAATATAATGAAATTAATCTGGTATCCAAAATTAGAAGACCCTGAGAAGCTTGTATCCAGTTTCTTATTTTGGCAGACAAAAAGTGTTCATATTCGGTCACATAAAGGGACTAAACTTAGGCGAATTTTAGGATGTAGAAAGGAAGTACTAACCTGTCATTTGCAGCTGTCTCCTGGATGCAGGGGTTCGTGGCGTACGGGGCGTGCGGGCGGCGCGGGGGGTGCGCGGCGTCCGCGGGGTGCGGGGGGAACTTGCGTTGCTTCCACTGCTCCTCCTCGAAGGTGACCCCAACACCCTCAGGTCAGTGTTCCCAACACAAGACAGAGCCTCCGTCGCCGTCCTCACTGGACTTCCCGCCTCCTTCTCATCATCCAAGAACTTCACCGGTGACTCCAACTTAGTTGGTTTATACGCACAGTCCGTTTCGATATCGAAGTTAAACCTTCGGATAAACCGTTTCCTGTCTCTCGCGTATTGCTCTGCCATCAGTTTTCTCGTTTCCTCCCGGTCTGGAGCTCCGAACAAGCACTTACAGCTTCCGCGACGTCTCCTCGGCGTGTTAGTCCTGACTCCCATTCCTGAAGTCATCTCGAATCTCCTCTGCTTGGGTGTACGTCCTCCAGCAGCCATGTCCAGTCAGTGATAGCGTCAGGTGAGCTTTGTTTCAGAAAAACATCTGACTAATCTCTAGAGAGAAAACAGCTGTTGTGCAGGTAGCGTGAGAGGGAGAATACGGGCGTAGTACGTTAGAGCGGGCCGGAGATAACACCTGGCGGGATTGACGCGCCAACTCTAACCTATAAGCTGCGCGGGCGCACGGCGTGGTTGCGACTGCGCGCGCGCTCGTATCGATCACGACTGACGCTTGCCGTTTTCCCGCGCATTGGGCGGACCTCGTGCGCCCAATACACTTGGCGCGCAAACTTCAACAATGAAACCAAGGACGCTTTTTGTACTGGGATAGGTACAGGTGTCGTCTCAAAGGGGAAGCACATGTATACAACTATTCATCCCGATAATTCGCGCCTTTGTACCACTCGAATGGCGCGCAATTATTTTTAGAACACACGTTTATCTACCCAGTGATAAGTGGTCAGATCAACAATTCGGTTTATGATTATTCAATGTCAATCTTTGCCTGATACTCGATACCTACTGCATTAGCGTTTATTTTTCGACTCGGTTGGATATAAATTATAATTTTAAAGATAAAGAATGTTCTTGTCATAAGACTGTTATTTATTGGGCATTCCGTGGCCGTTCAGAAAATAAAGCGCTTTAATACTTAAGTAGTTTATTGGTGGCTTGTGAGTAACCACTACCTGTATTACTCGGGCTGTGCGATTGTCTGAGATTTAAAATGTTTTACAACTGTCAGGGAGTCGAACAAAGGGTGCTAACGAAAACAATTTCACGTCTCGTGTTGTAAGTGCTGGCTATTATGTAACCAACTTAGACATTATAGACATTGTTGCTTGGATATTCTTAAAAGTCATTGACAATCGTACACCATAACGACCTTGACGAAGAGTCGTTGACTCAAAGTTTCATTAATAAAAATAAAAGAAAACTGTTATTTAAACATTTTGTTTTAAGTACCTGAGATTTGAAGCATTTGACAAATCTACAATTTCTATGGCGTCCATTCATGAACGTAAAATATGGAGCACCTACTCTTTATTGGTCAGTCGTTAACTCAGTGTTATTACTTATTATTTACTAGCAGGGCCCCTCGGTTTTACCCGCGTTGTACCCGTTCCCGTGGAAATTTCGGGAATTTTTTACATAAAAACCTTCCTCTTGAATCACTCTACCTATTACAAAAAACCGCATCAAAATCCGTTGCGTAATTTTAAAGATTTAAGCATACAGACAAACAGACAAACAAACAGACAAAAATAGAGACTTTGTTTTATACTATGTAGTGATTATTTACTAGCAGCGCCCCACGGTTTTACCCGCGTTGTACCCGTTCCCGTGGGAATTTTGGGATGAAAAACCTTCCCGTTGAATGTGGCTATCTATTACAAAAATAATTATTCAGATCGGACTGATAATTTCAGAGATTACCTCGAACATATGTACAAACAAACTTGCAAATTTTACCTCTTTATAATATTAGTAGGTATAGAATATGATCTCATAAGTTTTTTCATCAGACAATTACTAACAATGTCTGTTGAACTGTTGCTACGCGAATTGTAGACAGTATGACGACTTTGATTACATTACATGGGTTTGGTTAGGTTTAAGATAAGAGTTTTAGGGCAGGTTGCTTCAGCATACTCTCGCACCAGTAAACGTTAATACAATATGTCAGTTTCAATAGGCGTAAGATAATGATAAATTGTGATTTTCTACTGGCCTACCGAATAACTTAAACTGTCATTTAAGTTATCCAACAAGGCTTAACAAACAAATATTTAACAGTGAAAAAATCGTATGATTTGATTTGTATGTACTAACATTAATAAATCGTAAGATAGGTTCGTACATACACGTAAATAAGTGATTTAGCAAATAAATATATCGCAACTTACTATAATACTAATTATTCTTAGCAAAGATCGGATACAAAAAGTCAATTAGTTCTTTTTTTTTAGTTTTTCAAGTTTTAATTACACCGTTCCTGACTACAAATACAAAAGATGAGGGAAATTAAATGTTAATATTTTTTTAGTTCAAAGTCGAATGACACAAGTCAAAACAAGCGTAAGTAATTTAACTAAAACTTCCACTAATAATCAATGTCGCGTGTCAATCGAACCATAGACCACAGGAAGCGGATGTCATTGGGTACAGTATTATTTAACCGAACAAACCAATACACAGTTTAATATTTGTGACTAGCAATTTCACAGCAATCAACTTGATAAGTTTATTATTAATATGGTTTCCGATTTCAATTATCTAGGGGTTGAAAATGTAATTAGGTGGCCACGTGCTGTGTTGAAAATAATAATTGTTTTTATTAAATTGGTATTTTTAAAATACCATTTAAAATATCAACAGAATAAAATTTTTATTCTGTTGATATTTTAAGGGTTGATTTTGACCCTACGCCTTGGCATATGCATTCGCCTTACCTAACTGGGAACTTGGGTTCAATTCCCGGATCGAACGAAGCCATCGTGTTTCACGTGTCAAGTGTTTTTTTTTTCATTATAAGTACTAATCTTCAGTGGCCTGAAATATTAGGTGAGATGAGAGGCCTTTGCTCAGGAGTGGGAATTTACCGGCTAATCTCATATCAATATCATAGAGATTGTCAAATATTCGTAATGCATTGTGATTGGTCAGATGAGCTCCGCACAGCTCCACCCCGCGGCAACGAAAACGCGCCCTAAGTCCTTTATATATTACTAGCAGCGCCCCGCGGTTTTACCCGCGTTGTGCCCGTTCCTGTGGGAAATATGCATGCAAAGTCTCAGCCCGATCGGTTTAAAATGGTAAAAATGGTAAAATGGTAAAAAAACCCCGGTCGGCGTCATCCAATTTCTCGTTTACATTATTATTTTAAATTTTCTTGAGTATTTCCAAGGTAATTTATGACATAAAAATTTAATATGGATTCAGCAGAGCTAGACGATACACTATTCGACACGAATAGCATTCCGAATAGTTCCCTAATCGACAGCACTCACTTGTCAGAATTAGCCTTAGAAGTCCATAAATTAAAAGAAGAACTTCGATTGGCTCACAAGGAAATTGATAATCTGAACTTGGAGAATAACACCCTAAGATGTCATTTAGACAAATCGCAAAAGATTATTGACACTTACAAGCATCTGGCAACTCCAATATCAAGCCAAACTACGAAAAAGCTACGAAAAAACAAAAGGGAACTATGCGATAGTCGTGTACTGTTTCCCCCCGAAGACAAGCCGCGTAAAAGGCTGGAGCTGGACCAACAGCATCAATCTCTGATCCACCAAACTAACACCAAAGATGAAACCAACGAGGCTCAACCAACAACAAACAACAGTCGGCAGCTATGTATCGTCACCAACAAAAGCTTTACTGGACAACTACATACACTTGAAGACACATTCTCAGAACATTTTAATCGCTACTGTCGCCACTCCTCGCCAGGTGCCGGTCTGCGACAACTGTTACATAATATTAAGGATAAACTGCATAATTATAACATGAATGATTATTGTATCATTATAATAGGTGAATCGGACTTTAGACAAAGCTGTAATTATATAGAGTTAATAAAGGAAATCAGAGAATCCTTAATTAAATTGTCGCATACTAACATAATATTATGTGTACCTACCTATATAAGAGGACTACCTATATATAATTGTCGTGTAGAAATGTTCAACCATTTACTAAATTTAGATTTAGAATGTTACAAATACGGTTATATATATGATGTGAATAGATCTTTAACATTCAGTATGTTTTCTGCTAAAACAGGGAAAATTAACAACTCGGGAATAAAAAACATGTACGGAAATATTATGAGTAATATAAAATACGACTTTGAACACCCATTAATAGGCCTACAGCCTGACCATAGTACGTATAATGGGTCCACTGCAATGCCCGTAGAACCTCTATCGATACAACCCAACTATATTATTTCCCCTATTATGCCCTCTAAACGTCCTAAAGCTACACAGAGCTCCTTTCGTGCCTAACATACATATCATACATCAAAACATAGATGGCTTAAAGTCAAAATCTGACCTCTTAAGTATTAGTTTAGATAATTTATTAGATAAAAGTATTCTCGTAGATGTTCTCTGTATCACTGAACACAACATGATAAATACTGATAAACCACAGATTAATATCCCCAATTACAAGCTTGCTTCTGTTTTTACTCGAAAAACGAGACATGGTGGTGCATGTATATTAGTTCATAATAAACACGAATATAAAATAACTAGTCAAATAAATAAACTTAGTGTGCCAGGATATATAGAATGTTGTGGAGTCGAGCTGATACAGTTAGGTATTATTATAATGTGTGTATACAGACCTCCAAAATCCCTATCTTCAGATCTAGACTTATTCTTTCAATCATTTCAATCAGCTTTAGAAGAACTTAGTCCTTTGAATAAAAAGATTGTAATATGTGGAGACTTTAACATCAATCTATTAAAAAATACTCCCTACGAGAAAAGGTTTAATATACTATCAAAAAGTTATAATCTGAAGATTGCTTTTAAAGAACCCACCCGTCTTGCAAGTGGAACTTGCATTGATAACTTTTTACACAATTTTAGATCATCTAAGACTGAAATATTAGACCTGGCTCTATCTGACCACACTGCGCAGTTAATCTCTTTTCCAGTAAAAAAGCTCTGCTCGTTGCAGTATTGGTACGTTGAAAGGAAAGATTACAGCCATGAGAATATACTTAAATTCGTGAAATGTATCAAAGCATTAACATTTAATGATGCATATAACACCGATAGTCCTGAGGTGGCATTTGATTTATTCTATAACAAATTTTTATTATTTTATGATTTATGTTTCCCGATGAGGAAGATAAAAATAACTACTCATAAGAAACCGAAGTGGATTAGTAGAGGAATTAAAATCTGTTCAAAACGCAAGAGACATCTTCTATGGCAATATAGAACTAACAAAAATAATGATACGCGGAAAGCATTTAAATTGTACTCAGCACGCTATAATCGTATTATTAAACTAACGCAAAAATCACATAATAACTACTTTATTAAAACTGCCCCTAATATGTCTAAAGCTACATGGTCGATTATAAATAACAATAAAATGAATTTACCAAATAATGACATACAACAAATTACTGTAAATGCAAAAACTATAGATAATCCCTTGGATATAGCACAATCGTTTAACGATTACTATACAGATCAAGTAAAATCAGATGCTAGCAGTAATAATAAACAAATACCTATAAATTCCACTAATCCTAACTCCATATTTATGAAACCTACAACTACACCTGAAATCCTTAGAACGATTACTGCTTTAAAGAATACAAATAGTACTGGATATGATAATATTAGCACAAAAATACTTAAAATAGTTGCACCAACTATAGCTCCTGTTCTTTGTCATATTATTAACCTTTGTCTAGCTAATGGAGTTTTCCCAACAAAATTAAAAGTATCAATCATAAAACCCATATTTAAAAAAGGTGATAAACGTGAAATGCAATCATATAGACCTATTGCCCTAATACCTACGATTTCAAAAATATTTGAAAAGATTATATATGACCGACTTTACACTTATTTCGAGTTAAACAACTTATTAACTGATGAGCAGCAAGGCTTCAGAAAAAGTAGGTCGATCAATTTAGCAGTTTTTAAATTTTTGAAAGAAATTATGACCGATCTTGATCATGGTCATAAAGTATGCGCGCTCCTCATGGATCTTACCAAAGCCTTTGACCATGTTAACCACAAAATACTTTTGAAAAAACTAGAATCTTACGGTATCAGAGGTAAAGCTCTAGACTTAATTAAATCATACCTAAGCCATAGACAACAGGCCACTCTAGTGACTAGAATATGTCCTACAACTAAGACTGAAAAGACTCATCTTTCTGATTTTAGTACTGTCAAACATGGTGTACCACAAGGTAGCATATTAGGGCCCTTATTATTCATAATCTATATAAATGATTTTCCTAAATTTGTACGACGTCCTATGGTATTGTTTGCGGACGACAGTACTGTTATGTTTTCGGCAAAAAACAAAAAATCATTAGAAATCAATGCTAGTGAAACTCTTAAAGACGTTGTTGATTGGACGCAATCTAATAATTTACTTATTAATATGAAAAAAACTAACGTAATTCCATTCACTCTTAGAGGAACTCAATGTCTAAATTTAGAAATAAAATATGGAAATGACACTATTCAAGAAGTTGCTACAGCAAAGTTTTTGGGCCTCACATTGGATCGTAACCTTAACTGGAAAGAGCATGTCACTAGTGTGTGTACAAAGTTGTCTCAATTTTCGTATGCATTGTACCATTTGAACAAGGTTGTAAATGTTTCGGCTGTATTGACGTCTTATCATGGCTATGTAGAAGCAACTTTACGTTACGGTGTTATATTTTGGGGGAACTCAGCTGAAAAACATACTGCATTTAGAGCCCAAAAAAAGTGTCTGAGAGCAGTATTCAGTCTTAGGCCAATGGAGAGCTGTAAACCCTACTTTGAAAAATATAAATTACTCACTTTACCATGCCTGTACATTTTTGAAGTTTGTGTATTTGCCAAAATTAATGTTAACCTATTTGAGAGGGTAAACAGTAAACGTCATTGCCATAAAATTAAGTATACCCAAAATAGAACTGCTCTTTTTAACAATAGTATATTTATAATGACCCCTCGAATATATAACAACTTACCTATCACAATTATACAAGAACAGAACATTGTCAGCTTCAAAAATAAATTAAAAAAGCTTTTAATTACCAAATGTTATTATAGTATTGATGAATATTTAACGGATGAGTAGAGCTAGTGCGAAATAATTATTATTTACTTAATTATTTTTGTTATTTAGATTATTATTATGATAGATTATTATTTAGATAGTTATATAGAGTGCATACTGTTATTTAATTTCTTTGTTCTAATGTTCACAATTTTATTGCCATGTTACATTATTTTAATTAGATTTAAGTACCTACCTTAATATTTGCACGCCTCACATATGAGGCAGGATAAAGAGAAACTTCACTTACAATGTAACACCTTTATTGTACCTTTATTCGCAAAATAAATGAATATGAATATGAATATGGAAGGAAGCAACTATCATTATAAGGAAATTCTTCGAAAATTAACAATAATTATAATAGGAACGCAACGCATTGTACCTAGCTACCATATTAACAAAACCCATGAAATTATGTTTATGGTTACATATTTGCAACAATTCGTTTTGAGTGCAAATCGGACTCACTCTTTTGCCGGATATGAAAACAATGGTACTTTACGCAGAGAACGCTTCCGGTACAGATAGGTACAGAAGTGTTAAGAGAAATCGTATTTATTTATAAGTTTCTTAAGTTCAAAGTTTGTTTATAATTTGGCAACAATTTAGGAATCTTCTTTGGTCTCAAGAGTCAGATTTTTGATATTTTTTTAATCTAGGTAATTCATTATATGTAGTTTAGATTTATATAATATATAACTAATATAGACATATTATACTGGTAGAAAGATACTTAATCTACCTATCTCTACTAGACTAAATAAATATTTAATACCAACTATTAGGTAGATTAGATAATATAGTATTCATACTACCTAGGTCATAGTATTACCTACCTATGTACCTACCTCTGTGACACACTTTTGTACTTTATGTTAAACTCCCATAATATGTACTCCTTTCACATGAACACTTCTGTCTCCGACTGTACCCTATATTTACCTGTACGGTCTCGGAAGTGCCCCGTATTGTCTCACGCCCCCGTCTGTGCTTGCGTTCCGGCCTGCACTTTAATGCATTTTGCCGCCTTTTTGCAATTGGCGGCCATTTTTTTACCCCACTTTTAAAAGGTTTTTTACGTAACTATACTAGACAAGGAGTATCTTAATTTATTGTGTTTGTGATTTTTTTTGTGGTTTTGAATATTTAGGTCATAGTGTTTTATATAATAAACTTTTATATGGGCACTAAACAGCATTAATAATGCAACGCAATTGTTATAGGTACCAAATAGTTAAATTATGGTTCTTTATTTTCCTGACAGTCAGGTAACTAAGCAAACTTTCAGAGTCACGTTAAATTGTCGGTCCCGGTTGTTTTGCTCATTACACTATGTAAGGCCTTAAGGCGGTCTAAAAACTCCGACACTAAACCTACTCTTAATTACTTAATTATTCAATTTAAGCTCTAAGGAAAAGTCCGTTAAAAATTCAAAGCTAATTTTTTTCTTAACACATCTGGCTACTCACACCTAACACCCAATAAAACCGTTTAACCGAAAGAATATCAAAATCGGTCTATCCGTATAATGGATGACATTTCGGAAACATGCGGGCTATACTAAGAAAAGGATTATGTATTTGCAGATGTTGAAACACACCTTGAGGGCTTAGGAAAGGTGAATTTGAAGTACGTGACCGATTTTGGTGATTTTTAAGATAGGTAAGTGGTGGAGAAGTCTGGACGTAAATCTACACTCTATTTTTTCTTCAGACGTGGACTTATGTAGTCGATTTTCCATTCCGAAGACGATTGTCGGTCGAGGTGGTTTCAATGCTTAGACCACGTCGGAAGCCTTTAAACTCGGACATCTTGGTTGGCGATGGCGACTAACATAATGTAAGTATACGAATTTACTAATTACTTACTTACATACTGTTTTATTCATAAACTCTGCTCTGCTATGTATATAAAACACTGTTAGTGAGTGTTTTGTCTCTTTTGCTCTTTGGAAAATAGCGTGTGTCAGAAAGGGACAAACCATTTGATAGCTAAAATGCTATTATTAAGCGTTTATGAACTATACTTACTTATACTTAAAACGTCATAACGCGACTACTCCACCTTTTCAAGGCAGTTACTTTTTCTTTCACTTACTGTACTAAGGGGGACTTGGCGACCGTTCCTTTGGTTGATGTAAGTACCAAAAAATTTATGTTGAAAAAAGTCTTTAGTTGGAAAATCCAAGTAGACTTTTCCAATGCGACTTCTGTCTTCAACTTTAGCCATCGTAATAGTTTGGTTAGAGAGATATTAGCACTCCTATATTGTGAAATTCCTATGGGAATAACTAAAACCGCAAACTCTAACAATTTTATTATACGCATTATTTTTTAAACTAAAGGAAGTAGCTTGCGTGAGAAGTAAGTTCATATTATCACACCATTTTTTCACCAATACAATACAAAATATATTCGTCCTTATTCCTAAGACTATAGGAGTCATTTTACCACCATATTTTATCGCTTTCACAATAACAATACCTAACTGATTGGTTTGTAATTCACGTTTTAGTTTCCTGTGTGCCAAATATGGAACAAAATTAATATCCTTTTATTGTGATAGCTGTCTCCTTGTACGTGATATGTTTGTTGCGTAATAAATTGATATTTGAATGATTTATCGATGCCTTGAACTTGGTTGAACTTTAGTGGTGACTAGCAGCGCCCCGCAGTATTACCCGTGTTCCAGTGAGATTTTTGGAATGAAAAGGAGCTTACAGCCATTTTTGTTGAAAGTAGCTATGATATAGGTACGCATATTTTTTTAATTGAACACTGTCGAGTGCTATGACTACTGTGTCGGGGGTTGCGAGAGCGATTCCCACCCGGAGTCAACAATATGTGAAGACATAGTTGCTGGCGACGACGTCTGGGTGTCAATTAGATATCATAGTTAGATTCCATAATACAAGCTCAGAGCTTAGTTTGGGTCTAAATTGTCTAACCCTGAGTGAATTTGTCCGGGTATATTTATTATTATTATTTTATCACTTGCTTCACATCGCGAAAGTAACCGAACGTAATTCTACTTCTTTTACTAAACCGCTGTCATATCAATCTTATCTAGGCGCATTTCTAAACATTTCGCCGACGCTATTGTGCATCTAACTAAATTGATCGGTCAGCTATTGTATCGCCACGCTCTCGATATAATAGAAGCAACCCTTTGTGTGCGCCAGATGTGGCACCTTGAAGGTTAGGCATTGATTGGCGACGTTAGGGTTATATGGATGGGACATGTTGTATTGAAGACAAAGTAAAATAGAATATTTCAGATATTAAAAGTGTACAATTTGAGAGATGAATTTAGTAAATTAACTAAAATAGTGATCAAAACTAAAATCAGAATCAAAATCGATAAAAAAAATAAAGAAATTATAAACTCTGAAATATTATTTCCTGTTCCTTTCTTGCAAAATGATTTTTACGGGGTTACATGCAAGCTTTGTGACTTGTGACTTTCATTAGCAACCGAACGTCCGACTTAGTACAATACCATTTGTGCCGATGTTACCTCCTAGTCTTATCCACATACCTCTAGCCTAGGTCCGGGCTGGCGGGCAGGTGTTGCGAATAGCTGACGTCATTACTTATTGTTATTACTAACAAAGAATCAGCTGATTGACCTTGATAGTTGTAAGGAATATTTTATATTAACTAGTCGCGCTCTGCGGTATTGCCCGTTCCCGTAGGAATTTCGGGATAAAATGTGTCCCATGTGTTATTCTGATGTGTAACCTATATTATTGTACAGTTTTATCCAAATCCGTCGAGTAGTTTTTTCGTGAAAGAGTAACAAACATACATACATCCTCACAAACTTAAGCATTTATAATAGTAGGATTTCGTCTACGTCAATCCATACACAGAGAAAATCATCATACATAGGATAGCTCTGACTGAGAGATTTCCTTATTTTTTTCAGTATTCCTTGATTTTTAAAACAACAAATAAAACATGAAAAGTCAACAGCCACGATACATATTTTATTGTCAATAAAATGTAACTTTGTACAATCATTAATGAATTAATTCTATACATATAGTAAATACAATAACTTTAATACAAAACAAACAACTTTAAGACAAATAGCACATACTTGTAACAATATATAGGTGATTAAAATTGATCTTTAACTGTTAATTTAAACTTACGATAAAATTAACTTCAAAATTATATTCATATTATCAAATTAAAAAAATGTTAATATAGTACATATATCTTTTAATTAGTTGAGAGTTTACTTCTATTTACCGACCTCAACAAAAGAAGTATTCTGTTATAAACCAAGTACTATCTACTGTCTTATATGCATATTTTTATAGGTATGTATTTCATTTATTAATTATTATTTTTTTCACCCTCCACGCAGAGATGTACTAAGTTTCTCGTATCAGTGTATTTACTGATTTATATTTATAGAAAATAAATAAATACACCCGGACAAATTCACGCACAGTTAATTAGATGAGAGGCCTTTGCCCAGCAGTGGGACATTATAGGCTCACACTACTTATCGTACATTACCATTTAATATCATTAGAAAATTCAATGTATCCGATTCATTCTTAGTGGAAACCTGAGGTGGAAACAAGCCTATAGCAATGAAATGTTTAGAATATATTAAGCAAGTAACACTAAGTATTTCGTTGAAAAATCTTGAACAAAAACGTTAGGGAAAGATTATGTATTATGTTACATTAAAACCGAATCACTACATAGTATAAAACAAAGTCGCGTCTGTTTGTCTTCTGTTTGTCTGTATTCTTAAATCTTTAAAATTACGCAACGGATTTGATGCGGTTTTTTGTAATAGGTAGAGTGATTCAAGAGGAAGGTTTTATGTAAAAGAAGATTTTTAAAATAGTAAATGCTGGTTTTTTGTCTAAATTATAGCTGATCTGTGATCAATAGTATCTAAAGTGAATGTGGAAATGTTGGTGTCTAAAAAAACTTTGTTTTTGTGAAAAAATAAGACATTTAAAAAATTAGTGCAGAAACAGTGAACAAAACTCTCAAAACGAATAAAAATTCAATAATATTATACGCGTGAGTGGTACTGTGTCTTCGTTTGTGGTAATAACATTAGTAAAATATACTTAGTGCAATAAAACTTCGCGAATAACTTACTAAAACAAAAGTGTGGAGTTCAATGACAAAGTGACAGTTTTAACAATAAATTCGAAACAACCCACGCGTTTCTTAACGAACATTTATGCTCAACAACGGCTGGTTAATTTCAACGTACATTGCAAGAGGCGCAGTGTCCTAACGGCTCGAGTGTACGACTGTATGAGTAGTAGCGACAACGGAGACACCAGTTCAAATCCTGCTGGCAGAAATTTTTCTTTCCGTATTTTATTTCTATTCAAAACAAAACATAAATAGACTCGTAATTACTACTTGGAAGTATCCAAAAATAGTGCCAAAATGAGTACGACGAACATGAAGTGCGCTGGTTGTCGAAAAGTTGTTCCAAGGCGGGAACATATAAAGTGCCTAACTTGTAAAGAGGTCTACGACTTAGAATGTGCAAATCTAAGTTCGAAACTATTTAATCTAATGGAACGCAAGGAGTGGAAATGTCCAGAATGCCTAAGTAAAAAACCAAAAATGGGCAACTGTGACACGCCCGTCCATAACGCCACCGCTATGCCGTCCGCTCCAGTGTCACCCATGGTGATCCCATCTGACACCCATGGCAAAGCCGACAAAGGAATAGCGACGCGACAGGCAAAACAGTCTCGAGCAACATCTCCACCCCAGAAACAACCCGTGACGCTTGAAGATTTGAAAGCATATATGGCGGAGATTATTCAGGACAATATGCTTAGCATCCGAGAGGCTATAAGTGACCTTACTAACACGATAAGGGACCAAAACAAACATATCGAGCAGCTCGAAGCCAGGGTAACTTTGCTTGAAAACAAATCTGAGATAGAACAACCTCATAACATCTCGGAATTAGAGCATACCATTGTTAACCTCAAAGCAGATATCGCGGATCGGGATCAGACCCTATTGTCTAATGACATTGAAATATCTGGGTGTCCGGAGGCCTCGAACGAAAACTGCGTACACATCGTACTATCCATCGCTTCCAAGATAGGCCTAGATTTAGATGAGAAAGACATCGTTAGTGCACATCGCGCTGGGCCTGCGAGTGTTACAAGTGCGGCGGAGGCGAATGGCGAGCGTGCTCGCCCGCGTCCCCTAGCGGTGAAGCTGGCGCGCCGCGCTCCCAGAGACGCAATGCTGCGTGCGGTCCGCGTTCGTCGCAACCTAACTACCGAGGGTTTGCAGCTCCCTGGACCGATCATTCCCGTGTACATCAACGAGCGTCTCACGAAATCCAATCGACTCCTGTTCTGGAAAGCCCGAGGACTAGCCCGTGAACGGCAATATAGATATGTTTGGACTAGGGATGGGAAGATCTTCGTATGCCATGGACCGGGGAAACCAAAACACCGAATACGTAACGAAGAAGACTTGGACCGGGTTTTTACTTAGATAATTTTTTTGATCCAATAATATTTCTACTGTCTTATGTATTAGATAGAATGTTAGATAGATTGTTCGTTTTTAATGTAATATTCCAATTTCTCATTTACCTTAAATATTTATTTTCTTGCAACAATTTAATACTAATAATAGTTTTTGTTATAATGACCGACTCACACTTTTTATTTAATTCTTTATTTCAATCACACTACAGCTATACTTCATACACTCACACAAAATACATCTCGCATGCGCATTCGCCTCTTAAAAAATATTCATTCACTCCAAATCTAACACACCTCGTTATTGATATTTGTTTTAAATCTAAATATTATACGTAATGATGACTCACTCGAATAAAAATTTGAGAATAGGGTTACTTAACGCAAGATCGTTAAATACGGGCGCGGATGAACTTTATGCCACCATGTCGACTTATAATCCCGACATCCTAGCAATCAATGAGACATGGTTAAGAGAAAATGAAACTAACCTTGCTCCCGCTGTTCCAAACTATACGTTTATTCACAGAGCGCGAAAATCCCCGAACGTCGGCGGAGGGGTAGGTTTTTATATTCGAGACGGTTTAACCACACGGGTACGAAAGCATCCTACCGCCTCCCTGGAACAACTTTGGCTAGAGGTACAACTGCCAGGCGCGAAGATGGCACTCGGCACCGCGTACAGGCCGGAAGCTGTAGGTGTACAGGATGCCATCGATGCTCTTAGTGAGTCCGTTAACTTCATGGGGTACTGCGACTACACATGCCTTTTGGGAGATCTGAATATAGATCTGAATAAAGCAGATTCACTGAAGGCACAGGAGCTCATTAGTTTTTACCAACAGCATGGATTAGAACAATTAGTCAAGGAGCCCACCAGAATTACAGATCACTCAGAAACACTTTTAGATGTTATCATGACCGACATAGGCTCTAAGTGTAAGAACATATTAGTAAAACATAACCGATGTTTAAGTGATCATGCCCTAGTACTAGTTGACTTCAACATTAAGAAACCTAAGCCACTTAAACGAGTGAAATATGGTCGGTCTTTACACAATATTAACTGGGACTATTTCCAAAAAGATCTAGAGGCTTTACCCTGGCACCTCATCAAAACTTGTAGTAATGTAGACGATATGATTGAAATACTTAATACTAACTTACTTCTCTTATTTAATACACATGCACCTATAACTAAATACGCGGTTAAAGGCAAACCGAAACCGTGGATCACAGAAACGATGAAGTTTATGATGGGATTAAGGGATAAAGCACTCCATGTAGCTCAGAGAGAAAAATCCGACAGCTCTATTGAGTATTACCGTAGTTTTAAGAACCTAGTAACTGCGACTAAACAACGGGAAAAAAAAGCTTACTTCAATAGCCATATAAACGCTAACATAAAACGACCTTCAGTACTATGGAGAAATTTAAAAAATACTGTTTTACCTAACAATGCTTCAAAACAAATACCACAGCAGCTAAACGACCCGTGCAAAATTAACAAATATTTCTTAGAATTACCTTCCTGCAATAAAAACGATCTAAAATTTACACCTGATATTAACAAGAAATTTAATAGCAAAGATACTTTCAAAATAAAAACGACTAATGAAACTACAGTTTCCAAGATTATAAATAACATTAAGACTAAAGCAACTGGTTTTGACAATATAAGCATAGACATGATCAAATTAACTCGAGACGTTACCGTTCCAGTTATCACTCATATAATCAATAAATCTATTGAATTAAATACATTTCCAAATATCTGGAAAACAGCACTAGTTTGTCCGATCCCTAAGAAAAATTCAGTGACTAGTTTGAAAGACTTACGTCCCATATCCATACTCCCATTAATGTCAAAAATAATAGAAAAAGTAGTTCTCGATCAAATGCTTGAATATTTAGACAAAAACAACATTATTCCAAAATTCCAGTCCGGCTTCCGAAGAGGACATGGAACGGAGAGTGCTCTTTTACATGTGAGCGATGACATCACAGAAGCATCGGAGAGGGGTCTTAGCTCCATTATGGTACTACTTGACTATTCCAGGGCATTCGACTCTTTGAGCCATGATTTGATAGTGGCCAAGCTAGAGTATTATGGTTTTTCAAAAGAAACATGCGATTGGTTTGCCTCCTTCCTAGTAAATAGAAAACAAATTGTAGTCACCGAAGATATAAACGGCGAAAAGGTGTATTCGGAAGTAATGTCGGTTGAACGTGGTGTCCCGCAAGGCTCCATTATCAGTCCTATCCTCTTTTTAATCTTCACCGCCGATCTCCCCGACTGTATTTTGTCATGCAAATATCACTTTTATGCAGATGATGCCCAAGTATATTACTCATTTGATAGTAAAAACACAAGCGAGGCGGTACAAAAGATTAACGATGACCTTAGAAATATTGATGTTTGGTCCAAAAATAATTCATTAATGTTGAACCCTATCAAATCCCAATATTTGGTCCTAGGAACAAAAAAGCAAATAGAGAATGTAATAAATTATAATAGTGTGATTTCCATTAATAATACAGCCTTGGAACGTGTTACATCGGCGCGTAATCTGGGACTAATAATGGACGGGGAACAAAAGTATGAGCAGCATATCAATGAAAAAATTAGAAACGCTTTTTATAAATTAAAGACCTTATATAGGATACGGCCATATATAAGTGAAAAAATTAGAGTTAATCTAACAGATACACTAATCCTCTCAGCTTTTAATTACTGTTGCTCTGTGTATGGTCCAAGAATTATTTCAAAAGTGGAAAGAGCTATTCAACGAGTGCAGAATGCCTGCATACGTTTCTGCTTTGACATCCCGAGGAGAGAGTTCATTACCCCCTACATTAATAAAAAAGGGATACTGAACATGAGCGCTAGACGAGAGCTTCATTACGCCTGTAGTGTCCACAAGGTCATTTGGAATAAAAAACCCGAGTATTTGTTTGAAAAGTTAAGCTGGATATCTGATGTGACAGATAGAAGTCGTCGGTCTGCAACTCAGAACCTGCTTATAACCCAACCCCATAAAACGGCTCGCTATAGAGGATGCTTCAAGTTTACCGCTGCAAAAATCTGGAACAATCTACCACCCCCTTTAAGGAAGAGACTTAGTGAGAACACCTTTAAACGATTGTTTAAAGCAGCACTATTATCAAGACAGATAGCAGCGGAGAGCTTGAAGCATGCTCATAGAAAAATGCTAAATTTGGTAGACTACTTCATATTTAACCCGTAAGCAAAATAAAATAAATAAATTTAATTAAAATATCATAATAATATCACGTCAAACACACGCGCACGCGCACGCCTCACACACACACACACGCACACGCACACGCACACACACACACACACACAAACACACACACAAACACACACACACACACACACACACACACACACACACACACACACACACACACACACACACACACACACACACACACACACACACACGTCGGCTCATACCTTGTTTATTTGTATTGTTTTGTATTTAATGTTGTTTTTTTTTTTTTTTTTTTTTTTTTTTTATTATTAGTTACATGTTATAATACCTACTTTAAGAAATTTTTATTTTATATAATGTCACCTATCCTATTACTGTATTCGCTCCTGCCCTCCACCTCAGGGAGCAGGCGGCATCTGAAAATCAGCGCTGCTCGGGGCTACCGTTCCGTACAGCACCAGCTGAGATGTAGCCTATTGCCTTGTAATATCTGTTTTTTTTTAAATTGTGGTCTTTTTGTAATTTTTTTTGTGTGGCAATAAATTTATTTTTTATTTTTTATTTTTTTATTTTATTTAAAAAAAATCCCGAATTTCCCACGGGAACGGGCACAACGCGGGTAAAACCGCGGGGCGCTGCTAGTAACATATATAATAAATTTTTTCATACCAGATTTAAATCGATTTTCCATCCAAAGACGATATCTTACAAGAGGTCGTTTTAATGAGTACGTACATTAGATATTAATATTTAAATACTAAAACCCCATTACAAAATTGATAAATCGTGTCAAACACACATGCAATCAGAACTTCTCAATGTGATTGGCGTTCGAGTATTCGAGGGTAAGCCAACGGTTTGATATAATTTAGACAGATTGTTAAAATTGTATGAATTATAGGATATTAAACAATCTTCACAACTTGATTAGACGAAAATTCATATATTTTTCAAAACTATTTGATAAAATTGTACGAGATATTATGAGGGTTTGAGTATTTATGTCTTGTGATACATTTATACAGCTCCAATTTGTAATATAGGTAAAGCCAACTGGAATGCGTTTTGTATGTACGACGAACTGTTGCCAGCCTGAAAAATTAAATATGTTAAAATTAGTTTTACTCTAAGTATTAGACCTTTCAATTAACAAAAGTGAAAACTTTAATTATGTAGATATATGTATTTATAAACTATGTATGTACCCTGACTATTGATGGTTGTTTCAGCTTATGCTTACGCACCATTAAGCGTAAAAAAATGAATTACCTTTCGTCAAATGTAAAGGAAAAGGAAATAACGATTAGTTTAACCGATGCTTATTCGCTAGTTAACGTCATTTTTAACTTTATACATCCTTTTCCAAACGTACCGTATTTGTCTACTGGAATAATGGTACCCTGTTTGTGGTATATTTCTTAATGATACTTTATGTACGAAGAAAGGTTTACACACCCATTAATTTTCTATTTGAATACAGTATTTTATAAACTCACCTCTAAAAATATGTTAGTAATGTAGGTATTAATTTGTTCCTTATTTTCAGAAGGCAGAGAGTTCAATTTCTCAGTGAACAATGTCGCTAGTTCGCCGATGTGTTTTGTAAGAACTACCGTCATTCTGAAATTAGACAAATAAAGCTATAATCAAGTTGAGTAAACTACGCACATTTGTAAAATTAATTGCGCTAAAAAGCCACTATTTTAATAAGACGACAATACTTCGCGTATTTTACATCAAGACGTACGACTTTACGTAGCGTATATTCCGTCAATACGTAGTTTCCGTTAGTGCGTGTCACAATACGTAGCATAATTTCCGATAGTAAGTACGAAATTACTTCGCGTACTTTCCAATAATAAATACAACAATACGCAGCGTATTTTCCGATAATAATTAGAATACACAATCAACAACAATTTTTCACAATACGTGAAGAGACAATATCATATCATAAAGACAATATCCAGCGTATTTTATGTCAGATATGTACTAATTATTTCCAACCACTGACCTCTATTATTTACACTGGACAGGCTGTAGTCATAATAATTTTGTGCCTATTTGAGTGTCGCCATTTTGGCGCTGTAGGCCACTGTAGGCAGATACGAATGTCCATGGAACTAAAATTAGTTATGACTTAAGTCGACTGTGGTACCCCTATTTGCTTGCAGTGAACGTCAAAATTAGTTCTTGGGACACTCGCAGGGGCGCTTCAAATTGCCACACAAAATTAGCTGTCATTTGTATGGTAACAGCCAGTCCAGTGTGTAAATAATAGAGGTCAGTGTTTCCAACTCACTGAGTCAGCGCGTCCGCCTCATCCGCGGTTGACCGCCGACTCTTTGTCAGCAGTAGTTCGCCCGCCTTGTGGTACGTCTGCACGGCGAGCGCGGTGCTCTGTGCAAGCGCGCTCACGCAGCGTTTGTACACGACTTTTTCTGATGTCTGGTCTGTAGATAGCCAGTCGAGGGTTTCTGTGTATTGTCTGAAAGGAAAGATGGATTGTTATTGACAAAAGAAACGACAACTTTTAATTAAATTATTTTGTTGGAACTTGTTGCTTCATCTTTGAACAAATATTGTTTTTTTATTTCAAATTAAACTGGTAGTTCCAAAGATAAGAAAGTTTAAACGACCAAACGGCTTCTTTACTATATTTTGATTTTTGATTGAAGCGTCTATGAAGTGTACGCCTCTGTAGCCACTGGCCAGTGTTTCTTCAAAATATATTATACTAGAAGCGCTCCGCGGTTTCACCCGCATTGTGCCCGTTCCCTTGGGAATTTCGGGATGAAAACCTATACCTTCTCGTTGAATGTGGCTATCCTTTACAAAAATAATTATTCAACTCCAATTTGTAGTTGCTGAGACGAGCATGTTCAAACAAAAAAAAACAACTTTATATTACTACTTTGTTTACTTACTTAACTAACGGCTGGAACTGCAGCTTCAGCCCCAGGTCCTGTGTGGCCGAGAGAAGCCTCTCATGAAGACCCTCAGCTTTATCACCGTCCTTCGGGGCGTCTTCATCATCATCTTCCTCTGGCATTTCACATAGCTCTGGAAAGGGAGTTATAAGTTGTAATGTACTACTACTGGGGAAAGAACACTCAATGAAGATATCAGATGAGGCGTAATCGCATATTTTGATGTTTGATAAAACCACAATGATTTTACTCATAAATAAATGTATATTTAGTAGTATCGGTTAATGAAGTCTATTTTACCGTGTGGGAATTTGTTCGGGTATTTATTTATAACCGTTCTAACAAAATAAACGTATGTATATACCTGCGACCTGCTGCATAGTCTCCTTGATGTCTTGTTTCCTCTCAGGAGTGGCCGCACGGAGTCGCTCCTCAATCCTCATGCTGACCTGGCGAGACAGCATCTCTAACGCTTCTAGGTGGACTAGACCTGGAAAAAGGTAAATATTGGATATTATTATTTTTATATTTGGATATTATTATATATTGGGAAAATATAGGGAGCTCTAAACTAAAAAATGAAAAGGTTGAAAACCCAGGCCCAACGAGTACAGATCCCTTCACATGCCTCTCAAAAAGGGCGGGTTTGTCCCTTGACTCAAAGGAAAACACTGTATATTTTTTTGTCTTCGTCCCAAAAATCTAAAACGAAAACGTACCTTCAAAATCATCAAACAGCGTCTCATAATGCACTTCTTTCGCCTCCCTCTTTTCCTCTCTTACTTTGTCCTCTTCATCGGCCTTGGTCTTAGCTTCTCTCAATACTTGGGACAATATCGGCTTGTCCCCAGGGTCGAGGCCAAACATGGCGCGTTTCTTGGCCAACCCCGGATCTCCATCTTGAAGTACTTCCATGGTTTTTTTGCCTATGGTTTCGAGTGTATCTAGACCACCAGCGAGCACTTTTGTTCCTGTAATTTTGAAAATATCTTCTTTAGACTGTGGTATTAATGAGTAGCAGCGTCCCGCGGTTTTACCCGCGTTGTGCCCGTCCCAGGAATTTCAGGATGAGAAGCCTACTTCCTGTTGAAAATAGCTATCTATTAGTACAAAAAAATGTTCTAGTCGTTTCTGAGACTAGCGCATTTAAACAAACAAAAACAAACTCTTCAGATTAATTTTATTAGTTTAGATTATGTATTGTTATATGTAGGATTATTTTAAGTTTAAAAGGTAGATGTTTTGAAAATGTGTCTTCATCCCACAAGAACAGACACTACGCAAGTAAAACCGCGTGGCGCTGCTAGGACAGTTATAAAAATCACAATTCAATTTACCAGTTGTTTCCACAAACTTGGTGACTCCTGAGAGTAGACTGCCAAAAGGGAAGGCATCACCACTGGCCTTCGCTTCATCATCCACACCCTGAGGTTTCCCTTCGGTTTCTTCAAGGGTTGTTCTGGGCTTGGTGTCGATGTCCTGGGTCTTTCTGGCCAGTTCCTCAGGGTCTGGAGCTCCAATACCAGTTTCTAGGACTGTTGTTATACCCTGAAAGTGTGGGAAGAATTTGTAAAATGGGTAGCATGCTTAGTTAAGAATTAGGATATAATTTAAATTCCTATCTTAGAAATCCTATCTATCACCTAAACCCAAGACAATTATTATTCAGTTATGTCGCCAAAGCTCTTTTAATCCTTTCAAGTAGGTTTTTAATTAGTTAAAACTATGCCTAACATAATTGAGTTTATAATGAAGAAAAATAAAATATAATTTAGGAGATATACTAGTGTTGAGAATACTCTCAACGCAACCGTCGCGGGGCGCGGGGCGCGGGGCGGCATCAGCTGTCTCGGGTCATCGCCCGCGCCCTGGCCGAGGCAGTTCGTCTCACATCGTTCGAGCGAACACACGCGCACGCGCATCCTAACTTTGAATTATTGTTTGTTTTACGTCTCGTAGACGCGACACCCTTTGTACGTTTACTATTTTCAATATATAGACCTATATATACAGTCCACTCGCCTCTTTATTTCCGTGCCACCATCACCTGCGCACGGGCCCCTTTACATTGGTCCTTCAAACACGGCCACAGAAAGTGACCGTTGGACCGAAGATTGAAGATTTCAAACTGTACTGTGCGTTCCAGTCGTCTTTCACCTCAGATCCACGCACTGTTTCTTGTTGGCTTTCCGGAAAGGACATTGGCACGGTTCAACATTAACCGTCATCGCTGATTTCTTCGTACCGGCCACAAGGAAGCGGATCGTCAGGACTACGGACATCAACATCCATCTCATCTCATCAGTGGAAGCAAGTCACGCCATAGGATTGTCTTCGTGCACTGGGAACTTCAAACGTAATCGAAGAATCCCCACGCCGCAGTTCGTCAGTGGTTTGCACCATAAAACCGTGAGATCGTTCCATTTCCTTATTATAATCATTTCACAATCATTCCATCATCATCATCATCCATTAAAATCATCCATTTTCACGTCAAAAAGTCATTTATTCATCAGAAATTCAAATATCATTGCATCAAAAGTGCAAGTCATTGACGTCATCATAAATTCACCAATTCCCTTATTTGTTTATCATCATTTCATATATTTTCATCGTCATTTCCATTTTATCACAACATTAAAACGTTCATCATCATATAAACTAATCATTAATTAATCTTTTTTACAGCTATATTAGTTTAAATTATAATAATTTAAAAAAGTGTAACGCCTTGCCATATTTTAATAGCAACTGCGCTTGCGTCGCAAATTTTTTTTTTTCCCAAAGGTCTTGTTTGTTTACCTTTTGCTTTTTGCCTTTTTTCGACTACTTTCTTATCTCTTCATCAACTTTGTTTCTCAACTTTAGCTACACCTATCTATTACACCATGACTGACGTTAAAGCTTTAATCAAAAAGCGTGCTACAATAAAAGCCAAGCTTACGCAATTTTCATCATATTTGAATGTAGCCAAGTCTTGTGATGAGCTTAGTGACGTACATCTCATTCAAATTGAATATCGTCTTGGTACATTTGAAAACTTATACGATAAATATGATGAATTTCAGACCGAGTTAGAGGCGTTAGTGGAAGACCCCTGCGATCAATATACCGAGCGAGAGGAGTTTGAAAAGCAGTACTACGGCTTGGTGGCGGCTGCGCGTGAACTGATCAGCAGCGCTCGCAAACGTCACACGGGGGACTCCGCGTCCGAGGTCGATGTTTCTGGTACCTTACACAAGCACACATCCATTCGTTTACCGAAAATAGATTTACCTAAATTTAACGGTGACTATCATGATTGGCTGGAGTTTAGGGACACCTTCATTTCAATTATACACAACAACAACAACATCGATAAAATTAACAAGCTACACTATCTACGAGCATCTTTAAAGGGTAGTGCATCTCTCGTGGTTGATAACTTGGACTTCAGCTCCAATAACTATGACGCTGCCTGGAGGTTGCTCTGTGAGCGGTTTGACAACAAGAGATTGCTTGTAAACAATCACGTACAAGCTCTGTTTAATATACAGGCAGTAAGCAAAGAGTCCAGTAGGTCATTACGTCATGTTATCGATAGTACTAATAAAAATCTTAGGGCCCTCTCAACGCTTGGTCAACCAGTCCAACACTGGGACACATTAATTATTTTTATAATGTCAAATAAATTAGATCACATAACTTGCCGTGAGTGGGAGCAGCACAGAAATACACTGTCTGATTCCCCCACACTTGATATTTTCATAAATTTTCTTAAGTCTAGGGCAGATTTATTAGAGACATTAGAGGAATCTGGCACCTTAAAAAATAATATGAATATTCACTATAATAACAATAATATTAATAATAACAATAATCACAACCTTAAATTGCATAAAAGTTTCGCATCAAGTAGTGAAAACAAAACAAAATTAATGTCATGTCCTCTTTGTCAACAAAATCATTTCATTTTTCAATGCGATAAATTCAAGTGCCTTCCAGTACAAGCACGCATCAAAAGGGCACACAGTCTTGATGTTTGCATGAATTGTCTTAGGCCTGGTCACAGCGCCGCTAAATGTAGATTAGGCCATTGCAAATATTGTCGTGAAAGGCATAACACTCTATTGCACATGGACAACAATCCATCTTCATCTGAGACACACAACATAGCACTGTCTGCGAATCAATATAATTCATCCAGGGTTGTTTTACTGTCCACAGCGCTCGTGCAGGTGTTGGACTCTGAGGGAGGACTCCACACTGCGCGAGTCTTGCTAGACAATGGAAGTACGGCTAACTTCATTTCAGAGGAATTTCTTTCCAAACTTAATATTTGTACCTTCGCTACCAAATCCAAGATAACAGGTATCAATTACAACATTTCCAATAGCATAAAAGGATGTTCTGTTTCATTACAATCTCTTGACAAGACCTACAAACTAAATATTCAATGCCTAGTGCTACCAAAGGTCTCGGCTTCGATTCCGAACACATTTATTGATGTTAGTCAAATACAAGTACCATCGGGCATTCGTCTTGCCGACCCTGAGTACTTTATTCCGTCTTCTATTGACATTTTAGTCGGTGCGGAAGTATTTTGGGGTATCATAGGCGCGAATCGCATCGACTTAGGGAAAAATATGCCAACTTTACATGAATCCAAACTGGGTTGGCTCATATCGGGAGTAATTCTTCAAGCGAATCCTTCTTCTTCAATCTGTATGCATGCCGATAATTCACCGACTTTAGAGACAGACTTGACCCGGTTTTGGGAACTAGATTCGATATCCCCTAAACATAATTTCACCTCTGAAGAGCGAGCATGTGAAAAACTCTTTGTAGAAAGTATGTCGGAAATTCAGGATTCTGTCGGGTCTGAATCTTGGCGCTATGTTCCGTCACTTGAAAACCCCGCAGACCTCGCTTCGCGTGGACTCAAAGCTAGTGAGCTTTTATCTTGTTCGCTGTGGTGGTCGGGGCCACAATTTCTTCAACAAGAATCAGATTCTTGGCCTTTGTTCCCTGACTCACACAGTAAACTACAGTCAAGCCTACCTGAAGTGATTAATTGTCATCATGCCGATAAAATACAACCTATTGAAAATACAATTTCTTCATTATGCGCAAGGTTTTCAAATTTCAATAAATTACAACGTGTTATGGCTTATGTAATACGTTACGTAAACAAATGCAAAAAACAATGTTTCAACTCTGGTTCTCTTACTACTTTAGAATTAAACAACTCACTAAACCTTTTATTAAAACATAGTCAGCAGGAATCATTTCCCGATGAGTACCATTTACTCGCAGCCGGTAAGCCATTGCCAGCTAAAAATAAACTTCTTTCTCTATCTCCATTTTATGATTTGTCTACCAAATTGATTCGTGTTGGTGGCAGATTAAAAAACTCATTTTATGATTATGACGTCAAACATCCCATTATCATGTCCAGTTCTCACATAATTTGCAAGCTACTATTTAACATGTACCACCTACGGCTCATGCATGCTGGTCCTCAACTTCTATTAACGACGATACGTCACCACTATTATCCTATCGGCGGTAGAAGTCTGGCCAAGCGGGTGACACATCAATGCGTCAAGTGCTGCAGGATCAAGGCTGCCACTGTTCAACCAGTCATGGGCAACCTCCCAGCAAAACGCGTACATTTGGAATTTCCATTTCTCAACACAGGAGTGGACTACGCCGGACCAATCATGATAGCCAATCGTAAGGGCAAAGGATGCCAATTAATTAAATGTTTTATTTGTGTGTTCGTGTGTTTAGCTACCAGGGCCGTCCACCTCGAACTTGTGTCGGGTCTCACGAAAGAAGCCTTCATCGCCGCGCTTAATCGGTTTATTGCTCGCAGGGGAAAACCAAGATCCATCACCTCTGATAATGGTACTACTTTCGTGGGTGCTTATAATGAACTAGCTAAATTACTGTCACAGAACTTAGATCTTAATAGCATCGATCCCGGTATAAATTTCTCTTTCATTCCTGCATATACTCCTCATTTTGGTGGATTATGGGAGTCTGCAGTTAAATCCACAAAACATCACCTTAGGCGGGTATTAGGATTAGCGAATCTGACATTTGAAGAGATGACTACATGTCTGACACAAGTGGAAGCCATCCTAAACTCCAGGCCTTTGACTCCTTTATCCGACGATCCTTCAGACCTCTCTCCTTTAACCCCAGCTCATTTCCTTATTGGACGATCTTTAACGATGCTGCCACATTCACAGATCCAGAGCCTGAACATCAGCAACTTGGAACGTTTTCGCCGCATAGACTTCATAAAAGGGCATTTCTGGAAACGTTTTGAGACTGATTACATTCTATGGCTGCAGGAAAGGACCAAATGGCGCCGATCGTCTGGGGAACTCAAGCCAGGGACCCTGGTCGTCATCAAGGATGAAGCATCTCCTCCTCTCATGTGGCTCATGGGTCGCATCATCCAGGTGCTGCCGGGCAGAGACGGCATAGCGAGGGTCGCCGACATACGCACACGCAAGGGCGTCATTCGGCGAGCCTTTTCAACAATCTGTCCTCTTCCAGTCGCAGCCACCACTTCTGTTGAAGACACTTCAACGGGGGGAGTATGTTGAGAATACTCTCAACGCAACCGTCGCGGGGCGCGGGGCGCGGGGCGGCATCAGCTGTCTCGGGTCATCGCCCGCGCCCTGGCCGAGGCAGTTCGTCTCACATCGTTCGAGCGAACACACGCGCACGCGCATCCTAACTTTGAATTATTGTTTGTTTTACGTCTCGTAGACGCGACACCCTTTGTACGTTTACTATTTTCAATATATAGACCTATATATACAGTCCACTCGCCTCTTTATTTCCGTGCCACCATCACCTGCGCACGGGCCCCGTTTACACTAGTCAAGGCACATATAAAACATATATGAACCATATCTCGGAAGTTAGTACGAAAAGATTATTTTTGTTACTTCTCTCATAAGTTTACCTCGCATTTTCCAATAATAGTGATTATGCCTAATCCTCCTCACTGTACTGATATCTTCAGTGAGATGAGAGGCCTTTGCCCAGCAGTGGGACATTACAGGCTAATTAATTTATTCCAAATTATTATCTTTCTATCACCTACCTGTGAAACCTGACTAGTTATAGTGCTTAGTCCAGCAGTTGCAGTGTTAAGGCCAGCTGTTGCTGTGCTCAGCAGCGAGTCCACACTCCAGCCCCACCCCCAACCGCCTGTGGAGGCAGCGGCCATCTTGTCTGTTACTTCTTTAATGGATGGCTGTTGGGCTTGAGGTTGGAACTGAGGTTGGCTTCGAGGTTTAGCCTGTGGTTGACCTTGAGTTAATGGTTTGGTTTGTGTCTGAAATGTTTAGATATTATAGTTGAATTAAGATGAAAAGTTGAGTTTTAATTTTTATCAGACTGTTTCTTGAAGTATCAATAAAATGTTGGGTATATTTAACAAACTACCCCATAATTCCCCTGGGGAATATACAGATAATCTTGATAATCTGTCTAATCTAAATGTCTGTCTCTTAGGTAATCTATAATTACAGAAAATAGTTACTAATTTTGCATTCATGCATTTATCTATAATAAAAAAATTAGGAATGGAAAAAGGTGGGGTGGGTAAATTGTATTGCTTGTCAACAATATGAGGGAAATATTGACACAATAACCAACAAACTTTACACCTATAATAAAACATAGTATAATCACTTTACAAAACTGGAATTAGCATACTACATTCTCTTGACTGACAATTTTTTTTTTAAACTCACTACGTTACCCCTCCTGATGAAGGAAACCTTTGCATGCTAAATATAGTCAAATATGACTCACATTATTACTATGACTGGTAAATCCATCTTGTTCCCAATCATCGAAGTCATCCCAGCCCGTGTCTTTGGCCCTTTTGACTTCATCCTTAGGAACTGCGGTAGGTTCTTTTGAAGTAATTACTTTAGGCTCTATTGATGTTGATTCTTTAGGAACTGTTTTAGGCTCTTTTAGCGGTTCTGAGTCTTCAATGTCGAAGTCGTCCCAGCCGTCAGCATCTTCTTTTATGTCCTGTGATTGAAGGTATAGGTTGTTAGGATTGAGTCATGGGTGGATATAGTGCTTGTAGTTAGAACTATAACTAACATCTAACTAGATGTAAAGGATGTTAGCTCAATGTGATTGTTAAGCAACTTGCAGCTCTGCCTCCCTGGGAGAGGTGGCCTATAGTGGCATTACTATCAGAGCAGTACCATTCGTAAAAATGTCGGTTCCGGTAGTTTCAACCGATAAGCCATATCGGTGGCCTTTAGATGGTATAACTACACAATAACTTACTTTTATTAATTTTCATTACTTATTACCCTAATTAAAATTAATATGAACAAACCTTTTTTTAAACTCACTTTTTAACTATTTTTTTAAACATATAAGTACTTCCTTGAAAAATATATTGGAAAAACTAAAATGAAAATGTTTAATTGTAGGAGGTGGCATGTTGAAGAAAACTGCTTATGTTAAACTCAAAATAAAGGGTTTATAGTACTTGTATAGTTTCATAATATTACTAACCTTTTTTAAAGGCTTGATGGAGTCCAAAGTTTTTTTCGGAGTCTTAAATTCCTGATCAGATTCCAAGTTATCGCTATAATTTGAAGAGGAGTTTCGTTTCTTTCTTTCTCTCTTTTCATGGCTACCCTGGCCCTCGTCGGCACTCTCGAAATCCTCACTATCACTAGACGGCATCGCAAAAATATTGTCAACCAAATTCAATAATAAAAACACGGAAATATGGTAGGAAATTAGAATTAACACGCAAAATTTAAAAGCAGTAAGTAAATACGTGTGTTGATTTTTGGTGACTCCAATGATTTTTTGACAGTGACAGAAGATTGTTGATAATAAACTGTCAATTGTCAATTGTTAAAGTGACAGTGAAGTTTTTGTAATTCGCAAGGAGATCTTATTGTACTTTAACGCGCGTAATCTAAAACTTTTTAAATAAAACCTTTATTTTACTTTTTAGGCTGTGTCGGTCCATTATTGGGTAGTTTTTCAATAAAGAAATTTAGTAGTGTGGAGAGGGTAACTAGTAAAACGTACCCTATTGGGCTTATTATCACAGAATCTATTACATTCATGTTCATTGTCCAATAGTTATTGTAACTGGCTCTAGATAATTGAAAATGATGATTACATACAGTTTTGTTAGATAATAAAATGAACTCAATTTGGTGGGTACAAACACTAATACCGAAAGTCCTGCGCAAAGGTACCTGGTAAAATCGTGGCTTGTTTTATCAGTCATAGCTTCGTTATTATTTAAACTTCTCAAGTACGTCATACGAGAGCATGGTACACTAAATTGCTATTATTTGCGTCTTTAAACATAAATTATTTTTGTTCATATAAGCTGTAATAGTAATGGTCGCCATAACTATGACGCATCGTGCGATTAGATACGCAGTTGTCGTGTGATTAACACCCGACCTTTATGACGTAGATTAAATTGTCGCAAAATTTTAAATATTTACCTAAACCTTCCTATTATCATGTCCTGGAAAAATACTTTAAACATCAACGCATGTTGTCCAGTGAACTACGGATACTTATTGTAATCGCACCTTTATATATATACAAAAAATGCTGCAATAATGTTATTTAGGTACTAAAATCAAACATTCCATTTAGACTAAGGATAATGTTTAGCAATATGTTATTTAAATGGCAATAAATTTTTTTTTACTATTTCAGTATTATGTAATATAATATCCGTCGGTCCCGGTTACTTTCTACGGATAGTAGTCGTTACATAAGCCATGTCAGAGGCCTTTGGCGGCTCAATAACTCTGACACCAGGATTGGTCAGGGTGACCATCCGCTAGATGAAGACGAAGAAGAAGATGTAAGTAAGTATATTTAATTAATTTCAATAAATACATTCACATAGTTAGTACTTACCTAACTACGGAATTATTTTCTATTTGAACACCGACAACCAAATTACTTATCATAATTATTATTGTAAATAATTTGATCACGTGCACCATTATTGGCGTAGGTACTTATAAAAAAAACAACTTCACATGGACCCTATCCCCATAGCCTTTCCTGAATAGGTACGCCCCTGTTTTTAGTCACTAAATAAAGTAGGTGAGTAAATAAATAACATAGAATAGGTAGGTTTATGCCTAATCCTCCTCACTGTACTGATAACTTCAGTGAGATGAGAGGCCTTTGCCCAGCAGTGGGACATTACTGGCTAACACTTACTTAAGTACGTTTAATACCGAAATACTTTTTATAAATTTAATTCACCTAGGTATGCTTCCCAAGATTCCTTTTATACAGAACCCAAAACTAGGTTGGTAGGTATTATTTTTCTTGGTACAATAAGGTAAACATACCCAAGGTGTTATTCCTTGGTAACATAACTTTTTATGGAAATGATTACAAAAGCTAGAACGTGGCTAGAATTATTTCAGAAGCTCTTTGCTTAGAATTACCCACCTACCTTTTGTCGTGATTCGAAATTCGTTTTTTTTATTAGAAACTCCGTGTGATTATGCCACCTCTCACAAATATATTTCGAGCGGAATACATACAAACATACATCAATTCAAATCACTCAAATATTTTTTTAAGATCTCATCTCGTCATTTTCAAAATGTAATATTTCGTGGTCTGATATTGAATCGGTGTCGCTGTAGAGTGTCGACTGTACATGCATACGCCGAGGAATGCGGTATATACTATATACGAATACACGTCCGTCCATACGTATTTATACAGTGGAATCTTAAATAGATTGAATGTTGAATGGATATGATCCTTTTCGTACGTATATTTCGCTTGGTTCGGCTCGGTTGTCCGCACACAGACCGATAAACGTATGTGGTATCAGTTATTAGTAATGCAGAGTGTAGGTATAATGTAAACATTAGGTGGTTGTGGAATGCACTTGGACAGTAGGTGCTGGTTGTGAATATTATCATCGGTGATAACGTGGCGCGGGCGGGCGAGCCTCAGTCTGCGACCCGGAGTCGCGTCGAGCGGTCGCGTGTGTAGTGCTAGCGTGTCGCGTCAGTGACGTACGATTCTGCCCCGAGTGCTCGCGTACGCGCCGCATTCCATCGTGGGGGCCCTTCGCTGCCATTGGCCGAGCGCGCGTGACGTCACACCTCGTAATGAGGTATTCAACATGGCCGTGCTAGTTCGCGAGTGTGCTTCGTTATTCGTTTGAATGGATTTAATCAGTGAAATATGCCAAGGAGACGAAACGGTGAGATACCCTTGCCCGACGGATGGGATTATGCGAGGGACTTTGACGGAAAACTGTATTTCATCGACCACAACACTAGGAAAACGACGTGGATTGACCCGCGCGACAGGTAAGTTTTCCAAAGAGAAGTGTTAATGTTAACCCGTAAGAGCCCCATGTCAAAACTTTACATTCCAATGCAATTTCTGCTTAGATTCTCGTTGTTGTGAGTGCGATGTACCGTCCACGTGAGAGGCGGCAATGTCCTGGATGTAACGGGGTGGCCATTACTCCGGTTATACGCTTTATTAAGAAATAAATAATGAAAAACAGATTGTTCAATAGTGCGATGGTACTGCGCTCTAGCGGAAAGTATGTGCAGCAACCTCGATTTCACACGACATTCCACAATTTAGTTAGTGACAACAAATGAGCTAAACAAAAATTATTATGGTTATCATTTGTTTATCCAATGGAATGCGCATTGTGGTCTTGTTTTCGAATGTTGTCCGCGTATTTGGTGAACGGCGGAGTACGAACGCAACGAATGAGGCCACGAAACTGGTTCACAGAAGTGTTAGTTACTGAACGAAGAAATAATTCGATGAAGCGTTTTGTCGGGCATGAATGTATCGTGTTGGGATGTGTATCTCTGTTTCGTAAGCGCACCTTCGATGTGTTCATAAGTGTAAGGTAGGGGCCCAGTGCGGCGCGGTCGTGAGTGGACTATGGCGGGAGATGGAATGCAATGCATAGGCAAGTTGTGCGGTGTAAATGACAAGCCGTAGAATGCGGCCCGGGCCCGCGGCGATCGCCGAGCCTTTCTAAAGCGGCACACCTCCCTTCCCGCCGACACCGCTACTTCCCACATACCCCTTGATCTGCAACTACTCAACACATCCCTATTAGACGACCCATGTCTACATTCACGCTATCTAGTCTGCCATAGTTGTACGCACCTGCATTGTTAAAAAGTTGACCTTAACTTCGGCACCTGCTGTTGTTACAGTTAAAATGGACATTTATCATGACGATATTAAATAACAGGACAATAATGTTGGCACCAATTTGTTCTGCCTTAATTAACGCAATGAGAGCAAATAAGTTCACAAGTGTGAGTCCAATTGGTGGACATGATAAAGAAAGTGTTCAAAATAACTTTGTATTTATAAGCAAGTAATCTGAAAGTAATCCTTTACCGAGTTTACTGTATCAAAGATTCGTTAAAGTTCGCAATAACCAACGTGAATGCTCGTCACCAAGTAGTGTTACTTAGATAATTGGAAAAGCAGCTGTGAAACAAATGGACAACTCATGTAGAATTCAATTTAAACAGTAGTAAATTTAATGATCAAAATACGCATGCAGAATGAACGTCTCGTAGTCGTTTAGTTAAAAACAAAGTGCTTTGCAGTCTCTCAGGGAAACTAAATGGCTCTTTTGAATATTATAGCCAATTTAAGTGGCGTACAAATATTGAAATGCTAATGTGGATTAAATTGATACAAGTTGAGGAGACACAAGAATCTCGATGGCCAGACATTCACACCATTATAAAATTCGCCACTGGAAACACAGGAAACATAAAGTGGTATTTTTATTGAACCTTTTGGCAAACTGCATTCCATACACAGTCATTAAACGATATTTGAGAGCTGATTACTACACATGGGTACAGTTTTTTACTTCACAAACATGTATCATGATAATGGTGGAAGAAATATGCTTCGCGATAAGTTTTATTAACGTATAATAGCATTAAATATATGGCTAATTGGATACGACATTGGAATTTCCTAGGTTGGGCCAAATAGTCCATAATATCTGATGTTATTTTGCTAAAAATCTTGCCAAGATCACGTGTCATTCATGCGTGAGAACTGGATTCTCAGAAACAAATATTTGATAATAGCGTCTGCCACCGTTACTTGAATAACATTACATTTTTTTGCATATTTGAATAGCAAGAGAATTCCAGCCATTCCGCCATGGACGACCACTTGCGTACACAATAAACGGAGCCACCAAGCCAATTTATTAATGCTAAAAATAACCAGGACACGTCTCTGTACGCTTACTATTAACCTTATACGTGTATACGTGGATCCTAAACATTGTGCTATGATGAATATGCCTCAAGTATATCATACAAAAGAAGATCCTGATCAGGTTGAACTGAAGCAGTTTGGCTTGATCGAACTAGTAGACATACTGCAAAAAATAACCAAAGTTAAATTTGGTTCAGTCATTTCAGCTGATTGACTCGAGCTTACCTTAAAACTAACTAGGATACGGATTTATATCCGGTCAGGTAGAACTGAAGGCAAAACTGTTTTTCCCTGTCAATTTGTCTTATAATCTGATACCATTATCAAAATTCCCAGCCTACAACAAAAACGTAGAGGCCATTGTAGCTATTAACAATCTTTCTAACATTATTGATATAATTACTATAAAGTGTGAAGCGACATTGTTCCGTGTGAATGAAACGAACAGTTTTCGCAGATGTAAAGAAAAATGCGATGTTATAACTATAGGTTACGAGAGAAAGAAATAAAACACTACTGTCTCCGCCCAAGCTAGAAGGTATAGCGGAGCATTGTAAGTAAATGGAGTAAAAAATATTTCATTGTACAGTCTGTTAGCAAAGAGACTTGGAAGACAATGATAGCGTCAAATTAACATGCGAATGAGAACTATATAGCTTGTCGGTGTTTATTAACTTTAATTGTATCGGCTGAATGCAGTTTCACTACGTATACTTATTGTTCTTGCATTCCTTCGAGTATGCGATTGTTGGTCGTTATGCATAATTCTGCAGCAAGTGAAACGACTCAAACAAGTGCCTAGATAACGATATAGTTACTATGAAACGTTATTTCATGCAAACTTAACAAGTACTTTTTAACGGAAAAGTATCGACTCGCTTTAATGGAATTGGTATCAGGACTATTTTGAAATAAACCTCTTTGGAACAGAAAAAATATTACGAAAATCCGACATTAAGTATCGGAGTTATGCCCAAACAAACATCCATAAAATCCGTATTGGAACCCCCCTCCTTTTTTGGAGTTCTCAAAATACTTTAGAAAGGATATCAAAATAAATAAAAAAAGTAGAGAACGCATAAAAACTCTGTGAACCGCAGACTACATCATTAACAAGCACAATTCCCCTGAGATGCAATTACAACCCATGACATGTTTTGGTATGAATTAATTTGTATTCTCGCATATTTCTATTGCAATACACTTGTATGTAAAGAAGCTTTAGATTATGTAATCTAAGTATGTGATTCCCACAGTCCGAGCCGGCGTGTCCCTTGGAGCGTATCTGGCTAGCCGTATACTGCGTTTCTTGACTCTAATCGAGTGGGTGCTAAATAAGTAACTTTCAGATTTTATTGGACGTTATTATACAGTCTATCGACGGCTTGGTAAAATAACGCAGTAATCTGGGATCCAGCGACAGTTTAAGAGGCTGCCCTGTATATTGTGCATCGCAGGGTGTTTAGTATTTACTTGAGATGTTTAGTGAAACATTTACGCGGAGTATGGCAAGTGAACGCGAATAGCGTACAACATTGTTTATTTTACGCATTCCACTCAGATAAATATGTCCTTGGCGATTTTATACCGCCAGACTGAGCGCGCCGACGCCGGCGTAAACTACGATTTTATTTTGATTCCAACAAGACGCCCATTAAAAATACTCCAGTCAATATCACAGCAATTTGTAGAGCTGATTTTTAAACACAAACAGTTGGCTAACATCAAATCGCAACGATTTCATAGAAAACCGTATCGGTTAATTAACCCATAACTTTCAAGGAAAAGACACAACTTTGTGGAGATAGTTTCGCTGTCGTAACGCTATCAAAATACGATATCGACGTAATTATAATGAAATATGTTTAAAATCAGGCACATTTAATACTTATCTATGTAAGTACATACGCGATACGCTGTAGTGTTCTCGTTTCTAATCAAAATTGGCATTCCATTCTTATCTCGCACACTCATGAAGCATTTGTTTGCCCTCTGTAACGAGTTTTTTCATTATAATTATCTAGAAATTGGATATTTACGAAGTTGTTGCGCAATTTAAGATATCTTGCGAATACGGCGCAATAAATCGTAATTTTATGTGACTGAGGATTTGGTTAGAGTAATGATAAACATTATGAAATGCTTTCGAAAGAAGCCAATCCAAATTTGATGAAATTGCCGAGCCTTATTTGGGCGTGTTGATTTTCGATGGGCCATCGTAAAATTGTATAACCATTCTGATTTGCTTAACAGTTTGATTATCGTAGGACAGTTGACATCTACCGAAAATGTTTTATGTTTCCTCTATAAAATTGCCGATTAGAATCTCAAGAATCATGCGATCTTCTCCTCGGTTTTCGTACGTAACGTACCGCTATTCGGCTTAAAAACGTCTAATAAAAATTAATATCATTATTTACTGGCGCATTCATTAACGAATATTTATTTTTGATGAGAAAGTAATTAATGAGTGTGCTTAACGAACTCGTGTAGGTGGTGTGCCGTAAGTGGAAGATTTAATGTTCTGATTAATAGGATAAGAAGAAGCACCATGAAGTTATTAATTTCTTGATTGAACGAAAGTTTAATTCGATTTTCGTTAATAATTTTCTCACAATATTAAACTCACAATTTCATACTCAAAGGCGGGTTGCTTCAGCCTACGGTTACGTACCAATAAACGTTAACAAAAAGAAATATAAAAACATCCGAATTGAGAACCTCCACCTTTTTTAAGGTCGGTTAAAAATGTCAGTCTCGTAAGACATAAGAAAACGAAAAATCGTGGCTTTCTTCTGGCAGCCCAAATAACTTTAACAGGCTGTCATTCATTTTATTTGACAGACCTTTAACAACGTACCTGTGAACTTTTTAACCAACGTATGTTACGGTAACCAACCGTTTAAACCACCAACCTTTACAAATGCAAAATTTACGAACTTAAAATAAAACGAACATGCTTACACAAATCTTTTAAGACGAAGCAAAATAAATGTAGTATTCTCTAGTAATAAGTATTTATTCAACTTCAACGTAGTCTTTTATCGCTATCTTTTAAAACTATTGTATTGTATAGACTAGCTTTGTTTTTTTAATGCTTGTCCCTTTCTTCATTATCAGGTAAACATTCGGATTAAAACACCTAACAGACTTACAATAAGTTCTTTGGTACTTAATATCCATTGTTTTGTATTTGAGAGTTGAAGAAATGCAGGTTTTTAAGTTTTTTAAATAATAGAGCTTTATCACAATCACAAAACGTCTAATTAAGTACTTTTACCATTAATAGACTATTTTATACAATGTATTTCTCATTAATTACCGTTTTAATTATTGTATTGGTTTTTATATAAATATCGAATTCACTACACTACAAATATTATGTCCAATGTATTATCAAACTTTAAAAAGCTATTACATTCTAAGTTCCTGTTCACGTTGCTAATGTATTATCAAACTTTAAATAGCTTCTAAGTTCCTCTTCACGTTGCTATAACAACATCAAATTGTTCTTTTGTAATTGCCGCGTTCTGCTAACCGTTGGCAAAACAATAGAGTGAAGAATTCTGTTCCTATAACAACATTCGCAGAAGGCCGGGCGTCCCATTCATCGGCTTGCATTCCTGGCTATGAATCCACTTGATTCGCCAATGTTTAGCCTTCTCTTCCGCTGCATCGTTCTAATAACAACGCCATGTGAACAAAACCACATTACCTTCCTAATGTTGAACTTTCTCGATGGGAAAGTATAATTTTGCAGTCGACAAGTTGCTGGCAATCGTTACGAGCCATTAGCAACATATCTGCCGTTCTCGGTATATCTTTAATGCTATCACTGGCTACGGATGATTCTTTTGTTGTATTGACGTTTGCGGTTTTAATCTATACGGATTTCTAGTGAACGAGTGTTTCTGATTTTGGTTGCTGTAACTTAAACCTGTTAACTTATAGTCTTTTAAACTTGTCTTTAATGAAAACAACCGCATATTTTCGAAAACACATTTTGAAAAATGTCTCAAAAGTATAAGATACTAAGACAGAGTTTGTTGAAGTCCGGAATGTCGCCATTTTTTTTTAAATAACTTAAGTGTACTTATTCAAAATAAATAAAAAATATAATATACTTTTAATCCATAATCAATTATATTCCATACTAAGCAAGCATTTACGACACAATAAACTTTAACACTGTCATTTCGAAGCCACAAACATCGCCTCAAGAATTTAGTAATAAAAATTGACATCTACACATGTTCAATTATGTTTTTTGGGTCGTGTGTCTGTAAATTCATTGTTAACGTTTTGCTGAGAGAAACTATGGCGCCAAACAACTATAAAGATTAATGTAGTACAATCTCCATCAACGCGGTGTAATTATAGTTGGAGTAACCAATGGGAGGGACTATCTACAATGCAATATTAATAACGAATTCCTGTTTTGCAGTATAGAGGTGTAGTGTCGGTTTCAATGGACTATTCAGAATAACTTATTTATTACTGTAATATACATTCTAGAACGCAGCCGGAATAGGTAACTTTACCTTATATTTGACTGGTATTTATTACACATAGTTATTGTATTACAAAAACCCAAAACTTTATTTGTATTTTCTTCTTATGAGTCCTTAAACGTAAACCGATAAGGCTGATTTTCGGAATTGTAGAGGAAAAAGGTTTTATGATGAGTTAAAATGAGATAAAATCCATTGTAAAAAAATATTTTCTCTTCCTTTTATGAAATCGGTTCAAGAGGCAAAATAAGCTTGGATATCCTCTGTAAAAAGGCCAAAATTGGCTTGAATATCCTCTGAAAAGGCAAAATTGTCTTCAGAAACAAATTTCCGTCCGGTACTTATTTTCCGATAGTATGCTCGATGCAAAGCGACCCGTCGGAGTGACGAACCCGCCTGGTATGCGACGTGATTCGAGCGGAAACCCTATATCCACGTTTATGCAACCCGCGATCCGTGATCCGTCATTGTACACACATAGGTTTTTATGAGAACTACCACCTTTTATGAAATCGGTTTTGAAATGGGACCAATCTGTACGCATACCCTTTCTTATACAGGAAGAATTTTCAACATCGGTTCCTAAATGACGAAGATATCATATAGGTAAAATATTTTATTTTTAATTTTCTCCTTTGGTGTTTGAAGACGGTTTCTTTGGTTTTTGAAGTCGGTAAAATTTACGTGTAGTCCCTTGTAGGTTCCACTTTTTGAGACAAATTAAATAGTGACTCGAATACTGGTTTCTTAAGTTTTGAGTGAATGCAACACAATAAAACTAATGAAATGACATTTTGAATTGGAGCTACGTTTACGGATACAGTTCGTTTTTTTGAATAGGCCGAAAGGTCAGTTAAATTTTTTTCTTTCAATATAATTATTAGTTGTCTCGCTACGCAGTACACAGCTGCAGCAGTGTGCAGTATCAGGACGACTGATAACACCTTATTTGAAACGGCCGTAAATCTATAGGTATGTACTAATATTATGAAAACGTAAAATTTTAAGCTTGTTAATCTTTGAGCTATTCTCGGGAATTACTAATTCGATTTGAATAATTCTTTTTTGTAATACATTGCTACATTAAACGGAAAGGTTATGGGCAATTTTTCATGAAAACTGTAAAACTGAGGGGCTCTGCGAGTGTAAAATAAAAGTAAAGTTAAGCTTATTCGTAAATGTAGTTTCTATTTAAAAATTGATGTGAATATGTAATGACTGGCCAGAACGATTCAATAGCATAGACATTTTTTGAACGGAAGAAATAATTCTCAGAACACCAAAACTCCTCCATGTTTTTTCTCAAGATAAAAATCAATTATCAAAATCATTGCCAACACATTTAATTCTGCGTCGAATGTTTATCAACTGTTTAGTTTCAAGACGAGCGAAGACCTTGGAGCCATGACGTGACCAGCGTCTAAACAACAGTTCACACTTACTGAGGAATGTCGTTTGATTTGGTCGTTTGTCAATGATGGATGTTGACGTCACGGTATCGTATAGTGTCTGCTAGGATGTACTACCCATTGACCTGACAAGATGATGAAAGGTGGAAGGAAGGAGGGTCGATGGTCAATCGTCGATGCAAGGCACAAATGACCTTGGGAAACATTACTTATCGACTTGGGATGGCCAAAGAGTAGAAACACAAGCTGCCGACAACTCTTAAAACTTGGTCCAGACCCAGACAGTTAGATTTGAAGACAGCTTGTGGTCTACAAAGAAATATGAAGGAACGCATACTAGAGGCTCGAATATCATAGATTATTTCGTCTGTAAGGGACTGAACAAGCCGATCTAAACTAAAAACTAGCAAGAGTGTAGATTCTAGACTTTAGTACCTACAATGACACCGCTAAAGGTAAACAAGCTGGCCAATCAAAGGTCTAAAAACACGGGTAATGATATCTGCCAAATATTATACTACGCTTAGTCGCTTACATCTCATAATTACAACTTTCGACCGTCCGCGCCAGTTTAAATACTCACTTGATTGGCAATGACGCAATCCGCTAAGAATGTTTATATTTACGTGGTTACCTTTGGATATTTCATACAAGCCGTACCTTGCGGCTTTACTCGCGTTTTACCCGTTCTCGTAAGAGCTTTGGGCTAAAAAATTTAACCCATAACCTTCTTTTTGAATGTGGCTATTCAATACAAAAAGAATAATTCGTATAAGACTGGTAGTTATTGTGATTATTGCGTTCAAACAAAAAATCAACTTTATTATATCTATACTTCTATACTTACTAATATTATAAAGAGGAAAGGTTTGATTTTTTGTTTGTTTGTTTCGAATAGGCTCTGAAACTACTGCACCGAATTAAAAAATTCTTTCACCATTCGAAAGCTACACTATCCCTAAGTGACATAGGCTATATTTATTCCCGAAATTCCCACGGGAACGGGCACAACGCGGGTATATGTAACCCAAGGTATGAAAAACATGCCTAAAAAAATTGGTTATTGGCGTGCGCTACTAAATCTATTGATGATACACAAAAACAATGTTCTACACAATCAAAGTACATATCATTGCGAACAAATAAGTTCGCGAGGGCATATGTCTAACTATTATAGTTAAGACACAATAACCATTTTAAGTTAAAATTAATTAGTTAAAAAAGGAGTGTAATTTTAAGTTGATGATATTCATATGATGATATGAATCTACATCAAAATAAATGGCTCTACAATCAAGGTTAATTATGTTTCTTTGTGTACCTCTTTAAATTATTAAAATCGGACAGTTAGTTTCAGAGTTATGATGAGAATATCACTACATAGTATAAAATAAAGTCGTCTCTGTTTCGTGTCTGTTTGTCTGTATGCTTAAATCTTTAAAATTACGCAACGGATTTTGATGCGGTTTTTTTGTAATAGGTAGAGTGATTCAAGAGGAAGGTTTTTATGTAAAAAAATTCCCGAAATTCCCACGGGAACGGCCACAACGCGGGTAAAACCGCGGGGCGCTGCTTACAAAATAGTAATGCTCGATGGCGGGTCTCTTATGGCTATATACTTACTGTTTCGTGCGGTCAAAGCGCGCGGGGATATACCTACCTACGAACTACGAACGACGAAGACGTGCTATGTAGGTATTATCCCGAATTCTTCCTCACATGAAATCTTGATTGTGTATACATATATACTCGCGCGAGACATGTAATATTTTATCCCCAATTTCCCACTTGAAATTTTGATTGTGTATATTCCTGCGGGAGACACGCAATGTTTTATCCCGATTTTCCTACATGAAATCTTGATTACCCGAAGCGAAGCGAGGGCGGGTCGCTAGTTAGTATATATTCGTGTTAAGCCGGGCATGCTTCGCCGAACCCATTGCAAGATGTATTTAATTTGATTACGAGCGAGCTGCGCTGTGTGTCAACGATTCGGAATGCCAGAGGAAATCACGTTGACCCCTAACATTGCGCCATTTTTGGACAACTTGGACTTGTAATCTTCCTTGAGTCGTTGGGTTAAAGTTGAAGTTTTGCTTTTTTGGATTCATCCGTTGCGACGAATATCATTGAGACGGTGACTAGTATTTTTGTTTAAAAAAAGAACATAATATTATGGTGTGAAGAGCTAATAGTATTCCTTGTTATTTTTTTTTTTTAAATCGCTTGTTGTCGACGCGAATGCTACTCCATGGCACCAAAACCAAATAGGTATGTTCTGAATAATGACACCACAAGTTAAAGTTGAGTATTAGTTTGTTTGTAACAGGTTGTTAACCCAACTTATTATCCTTAACCGTGCGTGTCTACTGACACACTTTCAGGAGTCGGATTATCTTACCGAAGTAGGGCAATGCCCTCAAGTGAAGGAGTAAAAAAATCTTGTTCCGAAGCCTGTGGAATGTGCATTAAACGGGCCATCCGGATTAAAATATTTCCCTGGTGATATTTATAGAGCAGTAGGTGCGTGCTCGCTGAGACAGCGTGGCACCGCCCTCGAGACAAGCCCAATATCGTCGTAATCCTGGTTGCCGACGGACTTTTCTAACTCAAATTGGCACCGATCCCCATTGGCTCGTTTGAACTGTCGACGCAATCGCTCTGACCAGGCCTTTCGCATCCGACAGTCACGTTCTAGAATGTACGCCCGAACGTAGATCTTTTTCAAGGTTACTACCAGATTCCACTGCAGGCAAGCAAGATGCTCCGTGAAATCACCAGAAACTTGGAACTATATAGTCCAAAGCGGGCAGCAACCTTCGTATTTCTATTTGCGGATGCCAACTGAAGGTACATTGGCCTTCCATCGTGCTATTTTCCAATGAGACCGATGCACTGGATATTGCACGACAGAATCGCACGAGAAATGTTTACTCGATTCGATTCAAATCTCAAATTAACATCGATTTTGTTACTCTACCTCTACGTACAATGGACGAAATTAATTCAATGCAAACATCAATGCTAATTTTAATCACACAAACCAAAGTTTGTTTAGCACTCGAACGAGAAGCTTGCGCACCAAATAAAGCTTCCAAATTCAAAAGAAATCCGATAGATGGAGTTGTTATTAAACTTGTTTGACTTTAAGAATTGTGCCTATTTTTATTTTATTATCTAAGAGCTGATAAAAGAAATATGTGATGATAATAGCAAGGAAATATACAACTGATATTGATCTGCATACACTTATCAATTTAAATGGAATGCAGACACTCAATAGCAAAGATTAGTGATATCAGAAACTACTAATGTTGCCGGATAACAACAATCTCAGAAGAAAATCAGAAGATTAAAGAGATATCCTCTTATTCTTATCATTATGTGATGTATAAAATCCAAGTGTATGTAAATGCGTAACATGTACGCGAGTACATGTGTGGGTGTGTGTTTGTGTGCGTCTAGGGATTCCGTGACACGGCTCTCGGTTTCCAAGAACCGGGCTTGTCTTGACGTCCCGATGACAGGACTGGTTTCTGCCGTTCCACCGAGATGCTGAAACATTGTAACATCTTCCGTCGCACTCCACTTGGTGTGGGAGCCATACCGCTATCTCTCTCCCTCGCGAATGCATTCGCTGCGCACACGCACGCGCCCTCTATCCCCTCGCCTCGATAACAGTGATCGTGTTTTCGAAATGGACGCCGCGTTCGGTAGCCGTTTGGAGGGTGTAACGAATTTTCATTGAAGATTTAATCTCTCTTTAAATTGGAATTGATATTATGGCCTTTTGTTTTTATGATCGTTTACAGTTCGAACGCGAATACGTTTTTAAGTGTTGTTAACATGAAGTTGTTTCACATTAAAAAGTTTCAATTTCAAGAAACGGGTCAAGCGCAAATATTTAAATTTGAAAGAAAGTTTCGGAGTCATTTAGGCATTTACACATATTCGGACTACAGAACAGTCATTAAATCGACATCAAGTCATTGCTTACTGTAAAACAACCGGCGAACGGTAAACGAGGCTCACGCAACCGATGAGTTCGATTCCTAAAGTTGTACTCGACATAAGTGTTGTCAATTAACCGGGGAATCTTATTTAATAACAGACTACCGTATAAATGCCGTATTAAAAGTCACGAAAACCGTTAAGTGGGATGCGTTTGAGTCGATTTCGTCACTATAGGAAATGAGCGTTGGGTGGAACTTGAGTGTTGCTTGGCCTGATGATCAATTGGCTGTAGGACAGACTGCAGCTTGGCCGCATCTTGGCGCCACCTTGCCACGCCCTTCGCCAAGCCTCGGGCAATCTTCGCCAAACATTAATTACAAACCAGAACAATGTATTAAGAGTCTAGAGCCTCGGAAATTGCACCTGCTTTTTGCTCCATTGTAATGATGACTTGGAGACATGGGATGTTTTAAATTATTGTATCTTAACATGTTTTGATTGATTTTCTTTCGGCTTCCTGCGATTCTTTTGAATAGTAATTATTGTTTCTTTTTATGAAAAGAGTTTAATACACTCATAGTAAGAATGGATGTTATCATTATCACTTTATAACCTTGATTATTAACTTCTTTAATCTTTGATTATTGGACAACTTTTTAGAGCTCTAGTAATACATATTTTGGGTTCATTTTCGGTTGGCATGGTCACAGCATGGGATAACGACTGTAAAATATGAGTACCAAATGGGGGTCTCGATCAAAACTCTATGAAGCACATACGTATGAATTTGAAACAAAAATCTTAATAAGACCAGTGTCAGATGTAACTAACCTGTACGAAATGAATGAATGGAGTAACATAAGTGCAAAAATAAGTATTTTTTACCGTCAAAAATAACTATTGTCCCAAATCTGGACAAAAGCTTTCAAAACCTACCCAAAACATGCTAAATCTCAACTCCAAAACCAAAAATAGCGACAAAATCCTGCGTATTTTTTTTATTAAATACCATTTTGTTGTTGATTTGCGATCTCGGTGTGAGATTACAATATAGACACCCACATTCCGATATAGCTAACGTAGTAACAGGTGTTTCGATAAACCAGTTGGGAATTTCAAACTGTGCTGATTGCAAACGTTTTGCAAAATCGGTCGGCTTTTGATTTTGAATGTTGTTTAACGGATTTAAGAGCGTTTTAAGATTGAAATTGAGACATGCTGCTTTATAGATAAAAGCTCTTTAACTAAACCACTGTTATAAAGTGTTTTGTCTCTTTTGCTCTTAGAAAAATGGCGTATGTCGGAAAGAGACAAACCATTTGATAGCTAAAATGCTGTTAGTGGTGATAGCTAGACAGTTGACATTTTTACAGATGATGTATTTCTATTGCCGCTATGAAAGAAATACTAAAAATAAAATAAAACAGATATTCAAGGGGGGCTCCCATACAACAAACGTAATTTTTTGCCGTTTTTTAAAGTACGAGTATGGAGCTCTCCGTGCGCGAGTCCGTCTCACACTTGGTCGGTTGTTTTGTGTCTACGCACACAAAAAATCTTATTCACCATACAGAAGACTATATTTGTTTTATATTAGTGTCATTCGAATTCTTAGTAGGTTAACCGATTTTGAGTAATCGCAACGCACCTACGAAGTCAATTTTAACATCATTAGGTAGGGAAGGTATTTAGGTAAATGTTTTTTAATGATTTCGCGCCTCGGTGTGGATTGCGGTTTACACTGTACCGCAGATTCAGTGATTACACACTTCACACAAAAGAGGTTTGTCTGTGTGTGTAATATACAAACCGCCTTATTCGTAAACGGTCTTTAACTAAAACACTGTTAAATAAAGTGTTTTGTCTCTTTTGCTCTTTGAAAAATACTGTAGGTCGGAAAGAGACAAACCATTTGATAGCTTAAATGCTGTGAAAATGAATATGGCCCAAAATCTTTATAGGTACTTAGGCTAGCTGCGCCCCGTGGTTTTACCCCACTTGTGCCTGTTTCGGTGTGAATTTTGGGATAAAATATAACCTTTGTTCTTCCCCTTGAATGTAGCTATCTCATATGATAGAATTATTCAAATCAGTCCGGTAGTTGTTGAGTTATCGTCCTCGAACAAACTCTTAAGCTTTATTATTTAACCGGCGTCAAAAATGGAGGAATTCTCCGAATTCGACCAGTAAAGGATTCTCAACGCGACCGTAAATAGGTATAATTTTATATAATTATTACTCGTTAGTATACATCTATGGTGTATTTGTTGTTAAAACTGTTAAATCAACTGAATACATATTTCCAAAAACAAACTCAACGAAATATAATTATCTCAAAGTAGAGTTAAAAATATTCCCACGCATGGACCCGTATTACCTCGCCGGCAGTCATTAGGTTAAACAGACCCCTAGTTATTAAATTCAAGTTTCCTATCCTGTTTTTAATTTACAATCCCTTGCATAGCTGAGAATGTTCTTATTTTTTAAATATCATAATCTACGAGTATAGAGTAGGTAAGTATATGAGACTATCGATGGTAGGTAAAATCTCTAAAAAATATAAAACCTTAGGTACTGCTATTTAGACAATGCTATATCATTATCTATAGCGTATGTAGGTAAAATTATAAATGATAGGTATTAAATATATTTTAAGAGTTCCAAAAAGGAATACATGTATGGCTAACTCCAATCAAAAACATTCCGTCTATTGTAGAAAAAATCTGGCTTAGTAGTCGATTCGCCCGAATTTCACTCGCCCGAAACGTGCCAATCGACACCTTTGGATCTAGGTTTATTGTTGGGTAATGCATATAATCGTCAATCGTCAGACCATGTCGGAGGCCTTTAGGCGGTCTAAAATCTTCAACACCAGGGTTGGCCACTAACCAACTCGAAATGAATGAATGAATGAATGAATGCATATAATTAAATGTAATTTTGATTTTTATTTAATTCAATTTAACTAGAACCTTATTGACACGAAAACGAAGATACAAAAGATCTAGTTACCTACATCCTTCTATATACATATTTCGTTTATATCTCTCAAATTATCTCGATTTAATACCCTTGAAGTATAGTAATCATCCCTTGATTTCCTCAAAAACCCTCACATTTTGTACTGATTGACGTTTACTTCGTTTCAGATATACAAAACCCCAGACTTTTGCCGACTGTATCGGCAATGAGCTCCCCCTGGGCTGGGAGGAGGCCTACGACCCTCAGATCGGGAGGTACTACATCAACCATGTTAATCGTGAGTATTCTACTTTTACTTTAAAAAAGTAAAGTAAAGTATTAGCCAGTAATGTCCCACTGCTGGGCAAAGGCCTCTCATCTCACTGAAGTTATCAGTTATATTAACTTTTATATATACCTACCTCACAAAAATCTCTTTGTGAGACTGTCCTTAGTTTTGTTAGGGCATTGCAGGCTGAATCACCTGATTGCCCAAAAAGTAAAACGATTCCGTGCTTCGGAGGGCACGTCAAGCCGTCGGTCCCGGTGACAGTCTACGGATAGCAGTCGTTACATGAGCCCTGTCAGAGGCCTTTGGTGGCTCAATAACTTTGACACCAGGATTGGTCAGGTTGACCATCCACTCGATGAAGAAGAAGAAGAATATAACTTTATGTAACTCTGACTTCTACTTCTACTAGCAGCATCCCGCGGTTTTACCCACAATGTGCACGTTCCCGCGGGAATTCCGGGATAAAATGTATCCCATGTGTTATTCTGATATTTAATCTATATTACTGTAAAGTTTCATGCAAATTCGTTCTGTAGTTTTTGCGTGAAAGTGTAACAAACATACATACATACATGCAAATATACGTACATACATCCTCACAAACTATCGCATTTATAATATTAGTAGCATAGCATAAAGATATCAATACAAATACACACAAATCACTTACACATACATTTTTAAAGTTGGTAAAAACCGTATAGACCTAGAGCCCGTGAACCCCAGACCTTCGTTATTTTATAAAAGCTGAAAGTTTGTCAGCGCATGCTCCCACACACAGGTAAGATCGATGGACTATTATGAAGTTTGGGTTATCGTGGCTTTGGCAGATAAACGGTACTAAAGGTGTGTAAAATACCGATCTAAATTCATCAAATAATAAAGTGTGATTTGTGACATGACATATGTCATTTGAAAGCTCTTGAAGAGTTGTACAAGTCACCCTTTGACGGTGATATCGAAATCGACGGCCAACTTGGTGTTTTCGACCATTGAAGATTGGAGTTGACCTATGCTATGGACGCTGATCCTAATGCTCAACAGTGACATGACCTATATCATTTGAAAGCTTTTGACAAGTTGTACAAGTCACCCTTTGACGGTGATATCGAAATCGACGGCCAACTTGGTGTTTTCGACCATTGAAGATTGGAGTTGACCTATGCTATGGACGCTGATCCTAAGTGACATGACCTATGTCATTTGAAAGCTCTTGACAAGTTGTACAAGTCACCCTTTAACGGTAACATCGAAATCGACGGCCAACTTGGTGTTTTCGACCACCGAAGATTGGAGTTGGCCTATGCCATGGACGCTGATCCTAATGCTCAACAGTGACATGACCTATGTCATTTGAAAGCTCTTGAGGAGTTGTACAAATCACCCTTTGACGGTGATATCGAAATTGATGGCCAACTTGGTGTTTTCGACCATTGACCTTTAGTACCGTATACCTGCCAAAGCCACGATAACCCAAACTTCATAATAGTCCATCGTTCTTACCTGTGTTGGGGAGCATGCGCTGACAAACTTTCAGCTTTTATAAAATAACGAAGGTCTGGGGTTCACGGGCTCTTGGTCCAGTATCTTAAGAGTGTATACTACCTCAAATCGCTTATTTTCAACTCGGCGGGATCTCCATATATTCCTCGTTACTCAATATTTAACTTTGAAACGTATGTATGGTAAAGTTCATGATATAATCTATCGATCATATGTTTCGAAAACACGACTCCATGAAATTTTCTCGATAGAAAAAAATCGCAAAGTTATCTCTAAATTTTTACTAAAATCTTAATATCTCAATAAATACAAAAGTTGTTGAATTAAAATAAAGTGTAGTAAATTGAATAGGGTTTACAGAACAATTCATATGTTGCGGTTTTTTCAAATGAGTACCATAATGTTTGTAGGGAGCAAATACCTACAATTCGCGGGCCGAAACACCAAGCGCTCAGGTGTTTCTGTCCCGCTTCGGCTCAGGGGAAAATCTGAATACGCGAACTGAGGTAGTGTACACTCTTAAGCCAAACAAAACACTTGCGTCATCAAAAAATGTCAAAAACTGACATTTATCTTAAAACGTTTACGCTTTTGCGCAACAAATAAACTTCTAAATAATTAAAGTATTTGAGTCGTAAAAATTACAAACTACTGCAGATATTGAGTTATTATCTCAACTAGTGAAATATTAAAACACTATCATATAACAACAATAACAATAATAAAGGCAATTATTCTTCTTAATGAACCACAAGTTCGCGCTTAAAATATTAATACGCGAGTGCAATTAATACCGCAATTACTGCAACACGCACTTGGTAGCAATGTGCTTTTAAATAAGCTTACAAGATCCGGCAACGGTATGGGAGCTTAGGCTTTGCGCAAACGGGCCGTAAAACATAGCGGCCGGCGACTGAGATGTATGTTCTTTTGGGTCGCGCAAACAATGCTATTGGTAAATTATATGGTAAATCGCGTGTTTGATAATTCGTATACTGGAGGCTGGCTACTGGTGGCATGTACCGCAAAGCACACAAGCAAGTGGCAGCCACTACACGTGTGCGGTGATTCTATATAAAACCTTAACAGTTTAGGTTTTAAAAACATTAAGTAATCGCCTTAAATTAAAAATTATATATGTAGTTTTGTTAACCAATTTATATGAAGCTATACCAAATAAAATACTTAAAAAAGTTTTTAAAATCTAATCATAGATCGCAGAAATACCGACGAAGTGAAACAAAATTATAAATATTGTATCAAAATTATAATATGTATTGATAAACCTATAAATAAGATTAGTCGAATTCAAAACCTCTTCAAAACTTCTCCTTTCTTCTACAGTCTCTGAAAAATGTTTTTAAACAGACTTAAAAGTCATGTAACATGTCGCTGACGATCGGAGGCTATTAACCGCCCGTTTGCGCGTCGCCTTACGTTCCCTGGCGTTCGTTTTCGCACGACAACGCACGCACAAACATTCCCTTGAATTATTTATAAGACACTAGATGCTTTTCCGCCATTTCTACCTTTTTAAAGTATTAAAAGACGGCCACCCACTGCTCTTACACGTTAAACGAATCTTCTTGTTAGTTTTTATGTTTCTACAGTGCAAATTCAAGAATTTATGAGGACATGTAGGAATCTATTTGATTTCGTATAAATTATATACATTGTAGAGCTTAAACAGCGTATAAAATGTACATTTAACGTAAATATATAGTAGTTTTTAGGGTTCCGTAGCCAAATGGCAAAAACGGAACCCTTATAGATTCGTCATGTCTGTCTGTCTGTCTGTCTGTCCGTCCGTCTGTCCGTCTGTCTGTCCGTATGTCACAGCCTTTTTTCTCCGAAACTATAAGAGCTATGTTGTTGAAACTTAGTGTGTAGATGTATTCTGTGAACCGCATTAATATTTTCACACTAAAATAGAAAAAAAATAAAATTTTAGGGGGGTCTCCCATACATATAAATGAAAAAAATATTTTTTTTTTCATCAAACCCATACGTGTGGGGTATCTATGGGTAGGTCTTCAAAAATGGTATTGAGGTTTCTAATATCATTTTTTTCTAAACTGAATAGTTTGCGCGAGAGACTCTTCCAAAGTGGTAAAATGTGTGTCCCCCCCCCTGTAACTTCTAAAATAAGAGAATGATAAAACTAAAAAAAATATATGATGTACATAACAATGTAATCTAACACCGAAAATTGGTTTGAACGAGGTCTAGTTAGTAGTTTTTTTTTTACGACATAAATCGTAAACCGCAAAAAAATACTGATTATTCATTCAATAACTCAAATGTAAATAAAAAAACATTTATTTCAAGAACTTCTTTATTATGTTACTCGCTGCTACGGAACCCTTCATGGGCGAGTCCGACTCGCACTTGGCCGCTTTTTTTATTAAATATGCGAAATGATGCGCATTCCGTTCGACATATTCATTATGTTATAGCGTAGGTTAGCAGTTATTTCAAGTAGAGTTATCTTCGTAATTGGGACCATAAAATAGTAGTTAAGGTATATGTATATTATATTAACGGTTTGAAAGAAATGTTTGTTATTTTGTTTACTAGCAGCGCCCCGTGGTTTTACCCGCGTTGTGCCCGTTCCCTTGGGAATTTCGGGAATTTTTTTACACAAAAACCTTCCTCTTGAATCAAAATCCTTGCATCAAAATCCGTTGCGTAATTTTAAAGATTTAAGCATACAGACAAACAGACAAACAGACGCGACTTTGTTTTATACTATGTAGTGAAGTTAATTTACTCTATGACAGACGTATACGCGAGTTTTTAATTTTTCTTATGTAATTTATTATTGATATGAATAGTAGTACTATACTAGTTAAAACTGGTTAAGAATGTAACTAACGTTTCTACCTATTTGTTATTCAAAGTCTCGATATATATATGGAGTTCTTGTAATAACATTTTACCTTAAAAGGGATGGGACACATCGTTCGGGCGCTTTTGACCCGAATCAAATAGTGAGTTATAATTTTTAGTGGTACATAAAAGTGTTTACCATATACGATGTTGATAGGAACTAGTCTAATCTCGCCTATCTATACTAATATTATAAAGAAGAAAACTTTGTATGTTTGTAATGAATAGGCTCAAAAACTACTGGACCTATTTTAAAAATTCGTTCACCATTCGATAGGTACATTATCCACGAGTAACATAGGCTATTTTTCATCCCGAAATTCCCACAGAAATGGACACAACGTGGGTAAAACCGCGGGGCGCTGCTAGTACATTATATAAATACTAAGGGATGCTTCTGCTTACACTCCCGTGCCAGTAAATGTAAACACTATAATGATAGTCTCAATAGGTGTAAGGAATTCAATAATCGTGGCTTTTTACTGTCCCCGAATAACTTTAACAGACTGACAAATATGTTTTGACTAGCAGCGCCCCGCGGTTTTACCCGCGTTGTGCCCGTTCCCGTGGGAATTTCGGGATAAAATGTAGCCTATAGCCTTCCTCGATAAATATACTATCTAACAGTGAAAGAATTATTCAAATAGGTTCAGTAGTTTCTGAGATTAGCGCGTTTAAACAAACAAACAAACAAAACAAACTCTTCAGCTTTATAATATTAGTATAGATACCTACAACACGATAAAGAAATTTTTATAACTACCACGATTTACACTTATTATACCTACTGAACTAAACGAAACTGTATCGTGGTAGAATATTTAACTGACAAGCAGAACACCGCGGGTTTCCCCACATTGCATCCGTACCTGTGGAAATTTTGGCGTGAAAATAGTCACATACCTTCCTCTTGAATTATTCTGTATATAGGTGAAAACCGTATGAAAATCCGTACAGTAGTTTTTGACAAGCAGAACCCCGCGGGTTTCCCCACATTGCATCCGTACCTGTGGAAATTTTAGCGTGAAAAGTAGTCACATACCTTCCTCTTGAATTATTCTGTATATAGGTGAAAACCGTATGAAAATCCGTTCAGTAGTTTTTAAACAATTACATTCAGACAGACTGATTTTGGAACACAAAAAAACACAAAATTCAAATTAAACATGTTTAGTAGTACAACGCTTTTTATATGTGTGTATTCTTTTTTAAATAATTTAAATTCGCCGTCGCTCGTCGCTGTAACTTGAAACGCGCCACTTCCTTATTAGATAAATACTTCACTGGGTAATAAGTTTTACTCATTAGAGTTTGATTAGCCGATCTGTTATTACGACTTTAATTTAAAGTCGTAAGTCGACTTTAATTTAAAGTCGTAAGTCGACTTTAATTTAAAGTCGTAAGGCTTTAATTAGTACTCATAGTACGATCGCAATTCTACAGGGCGATAATAACGCATTTACATCAATGTCTATTAATTAATTGTGAGTTAATTTGCAGTCAGTATTTTAATGATTTTCAGTTATTTATGCGATGTTTGCTCCTATCTATTAAATGAATACGGCTTTCTACAGCCTTCTCTGTAATTTTACATACCGAATCTAATTATGTACATACTTACTTTGAATAATTATTAGAAACATTTTACAGCTGCACTCCGCGGTTTTACCCGCGTTGTGCCCGTTCCCGTGGGAATTTCGGAATGCAAAATAACCTATAATCTTCCCGTTGAATGTGGCTATCCGTTACAAAAAGAATTATTGAAATCTATGAAATAAAATCTACTGACAAAGTCTGTTTGACATGATTGAAAGTTTGCAATGTCTGTTCGGTTTCTATTGCACTAGGTCGCTTGTACACTAGCTCACTAGCTCATATGTTAACATATGTTGAACTCGGCGACTCGTTACTCGCCGACTCGCTATTGGCCGATTTGTTATTCGTCGACTCGTTTTCGCCGACTTGTTACTCGCACAATGTCATCGAACGTTTAAAGCCATGGTCACGACATACCTACCCGTGCTGGTAATAGGTAACGTAGTGAAAACATTGTTTTATCAATAGTCGAGCCCGCATCAAAGAAAGCGCACTCACGCACTACTGTCATTGTTCTATCAAATTAGTTTATTTTGACGAATATTTATTTGTAATTGACTATTTCTGACACCTCGGTGGTCTACTGGCATGTGCACTCACCTGCCAAGACTGAGGTCTCGGGTTCAATTCCCGAGTCGAGCGAATGTTTCTCACTTTTCAAACATGGGTCGGGTTTGAGATCACCAACCTGCTTTAGGCAAGCGTGCCCAAGTAACATTTAAGCGGAAAAATATTATATATACGAGCGCATTACCAGCTATAAGCTTAATAAATGATGTACAAGAGTGTAATAATATGTTTAGGACTGTACTAAAGTATAACTGTACAACTGTATACAGTATAGCTGACTAACGGCTGTATAGCGCCAAAATTTGTACCTTTAGCTTTTAAATAGCATTAGAAAACGCTAAAATACAGACAGCGGCGTAAAGAACTGCGTTCAGCAACTTTATACGAAAATAACTGTATATTGCTCTCAAATTATACTTTTGTATAACCTACTTCTGTACAAGAGCATTAAATATTGTTATAGCCTGAGTATTGGTGTAAAATTACTATATTGTTCAGCCTTCAAGTTAAGCTTGATAATAGCTGTACAACGGAAATCTAGGATACTCTTAGCTAGCGATTCCCTCTATAATAGTGTAATACAATTCTATCTCATGGAGAAGAGTTTAGATTTACTCCTTTTTAAAGCCTTATGCGATTGGCGTACATTTTTCCCTTTTTACAGTTATTCGCGTTTTAGAAGATTAAAGTTATTATTATAGTGTTGGCATACGCAATTATCCAGCTTATCGATTATTTTGAAACTAATATAGCTTAAAATCAGTATATTTATTGGATACAAAAATATAAAAATAGACTTTTATTTTTAGTATTTCTACTTTTTTAGAGAACTAATAGTTATTATACTTGTCAAAAAAAAAACATTAAAACTAGAAAAAAGATAAAAATACCATGAACAAGGAATCGGATTGTTTTATTGAAAATATTTGGAACACTTTTGATAAAACAATCCGATTCCTTGCTCACCGCCTTACGGGCCTTGGTTTGGGTCATAATGAGGTTTTCTATATTTTCAACTGAACCCTAATTAAATGTATTAATGAATATGAATGACTTTAAGACAGCTTCTACAGTACTTAAATACTAATGTACATACAATATTACTCTTTAGGCTGAGATACGTTCTCAAATAACGACTCTGTTATGCAAAAAGGGGTACTAGAAGAGCAAGAGCTGTATAAACTAAGGACGCCATTTTATCATAACCTATTAATTGCATTCCAAATTTACAAGATAATTTTTTGTTTATTTTTGGAATTTCAGTACAAATTTACAAAGGATTTTTACTGTATAGTACACACAATACGTTTACTATCAATAGATCAGTCTGGGTTACTCTTAAAACTGTTTTTAAATTTGATCACATATTTGTTGTTACAGAAAAAATGTATGTATATTCCTTATAACGAAGGGGCGTGAGTTTTGAGCTTAAAACTAGTATACATATTCACATAAAAATATCAGCCGCAAGCATAACAACAACGATAAACATGAAAGAGTACTACCACTTAGTTACCTATTAATATATTTTTTTATACTTATAATTCACATAATTATGGTCTCTGCCTTGGCACATAGTAAATTAAGAAATAAAATCGAGAATGAATTCAACCACGAACACAATTATAATATATTTATTCTTCTATTAAGATTTTCACAAGCCTGAGTCGGTATAAAAGAATAAAAAGGAAAATTAGGGAATGGAAGCTGTATAAAAGTATCTAAATAGTATCTTAGCCAGCCAAATAGTACAGCTATTATGAAGCTGTTATACAGCTAAATCTACACTTAAAGCTGTATAATTTTGGGGCCCATTTCGGAGTTATAAGGGCTGTATAGCTTGCTATACAGTTTTTATACAGCACGTTTAACAGTCTGTAGTAAACAAATAGTCCATAATACAGCTTTTATACAATTTAAAATGTTACTTGGGTGGTGATTGTGGCTTTGCCCGGCAGTGAAACATTACAAGCTTCATTATAAAATACTTATTATACTAATCTTCATTACTATATTAGTAGTACTGGCACAGAATAATAAGTACAAGTAGTACTGGTCAACCGTAGCGTCGGAATCTTTAAACCGCCTAAAACCCTCACAATAGAACGGGACCGACAATTTAACGTGCCAAATTAAAACGCCACAATCGATTGTTACTACGAGCGCTGTATCACACTGTGACCGCATGTCGTCGAGTGATCCTCCAATTATCATTTTCAATTTAGCCGACAAGGACGGACTGATTCACCCTGATTAATGGTTGACGCAGATTACTAGGCCTTGTCATAGATTGTGATAGAGGAACTAGGATATGCACTAATCTGGTCAGAAAAAGTGGCTCTAACGGACGATAAATATGTTTGGAAGAAATAATCTTGGAAGTAATGCTCAAATACTCAATTAAAATAAAACAGCCCTTAAGTTTTTTAGTTTTCAAAATTTTAGTAAAAGCAGCGCCCCGCGGTTTTACCCGCGTTGTGCCCGTTCCCGTGGGAATATCGGGAATTTTTATACATATAAACCTTACAAAAAACCGCATCAAAATCCGTTGCGTAATTTTAAAGATTTAAGCATACAGACAAACAGACAAACAAACAGTCAAAAATAGCGACTTTGTTTTATACTATGTAGTGATATATGTATAGGTAGTTCCTTTTTTAAACTAATTTCACTGATATCGCTGATTGACTCGGGAATTGAACCCGGGACTTCCGTCTTGGCAGGCGAGTGCACATACCACTGAGGCATTGTAAAAATACTGATAAATTGTGATCACTTTTGAAGCGTGTCTGGTTATATGTCTGTAATGAACTCAAGAAATAACTATCTTTGCTGAACTTGGTTACTTTATCGATTTGAACATATACTTTCTAGTATGAACGAGGGTGCTTCGCAACAAAACACTTTATAATGAACTAGCAGCGCCCCGCGGTTTTACCCGCGTTGTGCCCGTTCCCGTGGGAATATCGGGAATTTTTATACATAAAAACCTTCCTCTTGAATCACTCTACCTATTACAAAAAAGCGGCCAAGTGCGAGTCGGACTCGCCCATGAAGGGTTCCGTAGCAGCGAGTAACATAATAAAGAAGTTCTTGAAATAAATGTTTTTTTATTTACATTTGAGTTATTGAATGAATAATCAGTATTTTTTTGCGGTTTACGATTTATGTCGTAAAAAAAAAACTACTATCTAGACCTCGTTCAAACCAATTTTCGGTGTTAGATTACATTGTTATGTACATCATATATTTTTTTTAGTTTTATCATTCTCTTATTTTAGAAGTTACAGGGGGGGGGACACACATTTTACCACTTTGGAAGAGTCTCTCGCGCAAACTATTCAGTTAAGAAAAAAATGATATTAGAAACCTCAATACCATTTTTGAAGACCTATCCATAGATACCCCACACGTATGGGTTTGATGAAAAAAAAAATATTTTTTTCATTTCTAAGTATGGGAGACCCCCCTAAAATTTTATTTTTTTTCTATTTTAGTGTGAAAATATTAATGCGGTTCACAGAATACATCTACACACTAAGTTTCAACAACATAGCTCTTATAGTTTCGGAGAAAAAAGGCTGTGACATACGGACAGACAGACAGACAGACGGACGGACAGACAGACAGACAGACATGACGAATCTATAAGGGTTCCGTTTTTGCCATTTGGCTACGGAACCCTAAAAACCGCATCAAAATCCGTTGCGTAATTTTAAAGATTTAATCATACAGACAAACAAACAGACAAAAATAGCGACTTTGTTTTATACTATGTAGTGATGGCACAATTGCGTTTTTTTTAAGCCTCTTACTATGTTTACAAAACAAATGACGTTCGTTTGAAATAGTGTTCTATTTGGTGCAAATTAAAGTTCAATGTTGAACGAACGGCTTTTGTTTAGGTAGGTACTAAATAGATTAATTAGTACTTGTGCTATCTACCCTAAATCTAGTAATCACGTAATACTGAACGTATTATAACTAAACTTTTTCGTATTTCCAGAGGTGACCCAGTTAGAAGACCCTCGACTAGAATGGCTCAGCATTCAAGAAGCGATGCTGAGGGACTACCTCCATACTGCTCAGGAGGCTCTCGAGGTAAGTGTTTATCATTTAGTAAGAGTTCTATCGAAAACGGTTTAGTGGTTATAAATCTGAAGCTAGAATTAAGTGTAGGCTTGTGTACAATGTGTTTATGGTTAGGATACACTGTTTATGGTTATTGTATCAACAAAAAATATTGTTTTGTGTGTAATGAGTAATGAGTTACGATTCTTAGGTAAAATTGAATAAATATTTTCTTGAAAAATATTAAATATTATGCACAAACAGACAAACTGTTTGAATAATCATCGTGAATGAATAAACAGTTGTCTTTGCCTATTTTTAAGTTTAAACATTATTTTAAAAAGTGGGAACTTAATAACAATCTATGTAACTTTTTACATATGTAATTTATTACTGTTTTCCGCTTAGATGTTACTCGTATTGAGAAACTGAAAAATTTACTAGATTCGTTAAGACCTCGCTAGTTTACAAGCTGGGGTATAGCATGTTCATTGCTAACGCAAGCTAGTGATTGATACGGTCTATTGTACTTGTCAGCACGCAGCTTATAAACTCGCTAAATCCAACGCAAGAAATAAAAATAAAATTTACTACAAAAAAAAATTGCAAATCCTATATTTGACGAAGTTATGCGCGAACATACATAAAAAAAAAAAAATATATATAAAATATAAATATAAACATCCGAATTGAGAACCTCTTCCTTTTTTTGGAAGTCGGTTAAAAAAAGGAAAATAATTACACATCTATACTAATATTATAAAGCTGAAGAGTTTGTTTTGTTTGTTTGTTTGTTTGTTTGTTTGTTTGTTTGTTTTAACGCGCTAATCTCAGAAACTACTGAACCGATTTGAATAATTCTTTTTGTAATAGATAGCCACATTCAACGGGAAGGTTATAGGCTATTTTTCATCCCGAAATTCCTACGGGAACGGGTACAACGCGGGTAAAACCGCGGGGCGCTGCTAGTTTTACTTAAAATAACATGTATCAATGGGAGGCGTCTCAGCTGATGTTCTACTGAGACCAAGGCCTCAGGATTTCTTTCTACACAAGCAAGGCATGCCCTAAACATCAAAGTAGTAAAAGTACTAGAAAACATTAAAAAATATATAAAATACAAAACCACAAACAATTCAAATCAATCATCTAGTTAATTCCAGTTCACATTAGTTACGTAACTAATTCCACTCACCTTTCTATCCGTAAAATCGGTTACTTGCCACCGGATATCCGATTTTTGTCGACATTACACATCACTAGTTACGGCACAAAGTGACTGGTTTGGTTTGAGGGAAATGGTCGGGCCCTTTACAAGACTTTAGGAATTAATTAGGCAGATAGCAGTGTGCTTGGAGTATAGACAAATAGTTCTTTTCTTACTTTGACTATTTTGAGACTGCTTAAACATTACTTGCAACGCCCTGCGGTTTTACCCGCGTTGTACCCGTTCCCGTGGGAATTTCGGGATAAAATGTAGCCTATAGCCTTCCTCGATAAATAGACTATCTAACAGTGAAAGAATTATTCAAATCGGTTCAGTAGTTTCTGAGATTAGCGCGTTTAAACAAACAAACAAACAAACAAACAAACAAACAAAACAAACTCTTCAGCTTTATAATATTATATTATATATTATATTATAATATTATAGTATATACACATAATGAGAAAGTGTAATAGACAAGATATACCTAAAGACAGTATTTTTCTCACAGTTGTCACATGTCTTTACGTTCGAGTCTTTACCAGTATTTTCCAGAGATTATTATTAATTTATTTAATGAAATGACACATCAACAGTGTTGCTATTTTACACTTAAATTTAGAGTTACTGTGTGTGTATTATAGAATAGTCAGTCTTCTGTTATGACAAATCTACGATCACAATATTAGGCGTTAAAGTCATTTCAACCATCTCTAACATACCATCTTAGAACATGAATGAATACCAAAAACTTTAGAGCCAATAAATTGAAATTCATTCGCAATTAAAATTATATTTCTTAATACAACCATTTATGGACTCAAGTTAAAATGAAAACCTGCGTAGGCGTGACAAAAATGGCCAAATAAAGTAACTAACAAATTGTAAAAAACCCAAGCAATTAAAAAGTAATAAAAGCCAACTTGCCTACCGTTTTTATCTGTAATTAATGTAGTTAAAGTACCTACATTAGTTGTCTTCGTTGGTTGATAAGAATGGAATGCGATGGTCGTAGATAGTAGAGATAATGAAGTATTACAGATGGGTGTATAGTTAGGAAATCGTTTTACAATTAAGGGCAAAGTTCGCTGGTCATATCGGTGGGTGTAACTAAATGTTAAACAGGCAATAAAATAAAAAGTTGTAACCGGAATAGACCATACTTAAATATATGAGACTAGCCATGCCCCGCGGTTTTGCTCACGTTGTGCCAGTTCCCATGGGAATTTCGGGATGTAAAATGGCCTATAAACTTCCTGTTGAATGTGGCTATCTATTACAAAAGGCATTATTCAAATCGGAATGGTATAGTTTGACTGAGCTTGCGATTGTTGCAGCCACGTACAGCGCGGCCGCTACTTGGATGGGTGGCCGATAGTGGCATTTCTATCTGAGCGCTACCGTGCATCGGAGCACCTTAAATATTCGGTCCCGGTTGTATTCATCGTCAGACCATGTCGGAGGCCTTTAGGCGGTCTAAATAATCCGACACCAGGGTTTGCCACTGACCTACTCGAACTTACTTTATCGTGTAAGAAATTTAAAGTTACCTACACTAAACCTTCACCCGTAAACAGTGTCACAAAGTAGGAAAACATCTCCGACACTTCAGGGTGATGTCACGAAATTACCAAGGCTTAAGAATTTCCGTTTCACTCAGCCAATCCGGAAACACCGCTTATTGTCCTTATACCGTTAAATTCCTCATGTTTATGTCATAGTTTTAATTAGTCTAGACTCATCTTGAATTTAATTGTTGTCTGACACTATAATTGTAATTTTATGTCATTAATTTTGCTGCAGTGCAGATTTATTGCATAAATTATTGCATTTATAGCATCTGTATTAAACTGAGTAATACTATACGACTATAGCCATTTGTTGCTTAGTTACCACCCTAGATATCCCAAGTAACATTTTAAATTGTATAAAAGCTGTATTATGGACTATTTGTTTACTACAGACTGTTAAACGTGCTGTATAAAAACTGTATAGCAAGCTATACAGCCCTTATAACTCCGAAATGGGCCCCAAAATTATACAGCTTTAAGTGTAGATTTAGCTGTATAACAGCTTCATAATAGCTGTACTATTTGGCTGGCTAAGATACTATTTAGATACTTTTATACAGCTTCCATTCCCTAATTTTCCTTTTTATTCTTTTATACCGACTCAGGCTTGTGAAAATCTTAATAGAAGAATAAATATATTATAATTGTGTTCGTGGTTGAATTCATTCTCGATTTTATTTCTTAATTTACTATGTGCCAAGGCAGAGACCATAATTATGTGAATTATAAGTATAAAAAAATATATTAATAGGTAACTAAGTGGTAGTACTCTTTCATGTTTATCGTTGTTGTTATGCTTGCGGCTGATATTTTTATGTGAATAATACTAGTTTTAAGCTCAAAACTCACGCCCCTTCGTTATAAGGAATATACATACATTTTTTCTGTAACAACAAATATGTGATCAAATTTAAAAACAGTTTTAAGAGTAACCCAGACTGATCTATTGATAGTAAACGTAATTGTGTGTACTATACAGTAAAAATCCTTTGTAAATTTGTACTGAAATTCCAAAAATAAACAAAAAATTATCTTGTAAATTTGGAATGCAATTAATAGGTTATGATAAAATGGCGTCCTTAGTTTATACAGCTCTTGCTCTTCTAGTACTTACCCCTTTTTGCATAACAGAGTCGTTATTTGAGAACGTATCTCAGCCTAAAGAGTAATATTGTCTGTACATTAGTATTTAAGTACTGTAGAAGCTGTCTTAAAGTCATTCATATTCATTAATACATTTAATTAGGGTTCAGTTGAAAATATAGAAAACCTCATTATGACCCAAACCAAGGCCCGTAAGGCGGTGAGCAAGGAATCGGATTGTTTTATCAAAAGTGTTCCAAATATTTTCAATAAAACAATCCGATTCCTTGTTCATGGTATTTTTATCTTTTTTCTAGTTTTAATGTTTTTTTTTTGATAAGTATAATAACTATTAGTTCTCTAAAAAAGTAGAAATACTAAAAATAAAAGTCTATTTTTATATTTTTGTATCCAATAAATATACTGATTTTAAGCTATATTAGTTTCAAAATAATCGATAAGCTGGATAATTGCGTATGCCAACACTATAATAATAACTTTAATCTTCTAAAACGCGAATAACTGTAAAAAGGGAAAAATGTACGCCAATCGCATAAGGCTTTAAAAAGGAGTAAATCTAAACTCTTCTCCATGAGATAGAATTGTATTACACTATTATAGAGGGAATCGCTTGCTAAGAGTATCCTAGATTTCCGTTGTACAGCTATTATCAAGCTTAACTTGAAGGCTGAACAATATAGTAATTTTACACCAATACTCAGGCTATAACAATATTTATCTACACTAATGTTGTAACATTCTACTTATGTTTCCAATACTTGACTTATAATTACTACTGTTATAGCGCAGACAACAAAACAATCAATTTAAGCAATTTCACATGATGGTATAATATCCTAAAACATCGATATCGATATCGTAAAATCTCATTATAACATCAATAAAACGCGACCAATTAACCTGGCGAGCCTTATGTCAAAATCCTCATACAAGTTGTATCAAATTTTGATATTAGGCTGGCTTTTGAAAACAGTTGGGTTATACGTGAAAACTTCGTCGAAACTACATACACAAAACTCTTTGGTAAGATCTCGCTCGCTCCTGATTGGCCCTACGCGCAGCTGCGCTCTCATTGGTTAGATTTTAATGGCGGCAAGTTCACTGTGACAATACACGTACGCGTGAAAAACTATTGTCAGCTTTTACTCTTGTTGTTTGATTAATTGCATTAGTGAAGATAAAGTAGTGTATGCAACTGCATATAACACGGGTATTAAAACACTCGTTACTATTATGAAACTCGCTGCGCTCGTTTCATAAACTCACACTCGTGTTTTAATACTCTTCCTTATATGACAGTTGCATAAACTACTATTAATGCTCTTGTACAGAAGTAGGTTATACAAAAGTATAATTTGAGAGCAATATACAGTTATTTTCGTATAAAGTTGCTGAACGCAGTTCTTTACGCCGCTGTCTGTATTTTAGCGTTTTCTAATGCTATTTAAAAGCTAAAGGTACAAATTTTGGCGCTATACAGCCGTTAGTCAGCTATACTGTATACAGTTGTACAGTTATACTTTAGAACAGTCCTAAACATATTATTACACTATTGTACATCATTTATTAAGCTTATAGCTGGTAATGCGCTCGTATATATAATATTTTTCCGCTTAAATGTTACTTGGGATATTCTAGCTCTTTCTTACTCCCATCACTAAACCTTTGTTCTATATAAAATGAATTGTCTTTGGTAGAAAGATCAGCCATATTGGAAAAAGGAAATAGATTGTAGGGTTTCCTAAATACTTGGATCGAATTTGATATTATATCTATTTTTAATAATTTGACAAATATCTTAGTTTGTCAGTTCCGGTTGTTGCAGTCCCTTTCCTCCGGTTATTTCGGGATAAAATGTTTCCCATGTGCTATTCTGATGTGTTACCTATATTACTGTAAAGATTCATCCAAATCCGTCCTACAGTTTTTTCGTGAAAGAGTAACAAACATACATCCATACAACCATACATACATCCATACAACCATATCTACATCCATCCTCACAAACTTTCGCATTTCTAATATTAGTAGGATTAAACAATTCTTTTTGTAGTCAAGTTCATATTTACCCGACTGCCGAAGCCCAAAAGGAGGTTTATATATTTTAATTTCTTACGTGTCTCAGTTCACGACCTCACATCTGATGGACATAATCTTTCGCCCTATTGACCTAAAGACAGTTATCCATCAGATTATATTTGACGTCATGTGATTGATAACCTGACCGGGGAACAAAAAGATGCACAAAGTTATTAGTAAAGCTGGTTACATAATACTGGACGCAGCTGTCGGACGCGACTGACTGGATGCGTCAGGCATCAGTCATTATTAATATCATCTCATATCATCATCGTGTATGTTAGTCTCCAACTCTGATGTTGCAGTTTTTAGACCGCCTATAGGCCTTTCTCATGGTCTACAAAACTTATGTATATTTGATTATTCAATCAATTTTTTTTGCAATACTTAAAAACAATTGTACTTATTCATAATTTCCTAGATTATCATTAGTGTTTTTTTATTAACAAGTTATAGATGCAATCACTAGATAGTATAAATAACCGTTTATTTCTTTCTTTCGCGTCCGGCGGTATACTCCCGGCCTAAATGACCTGAGATTATAATGGCTGATTTAAATTCCTCGCGCCGATAACCTTGGAGGTTTCCTTCTTGCGTCAATTGTGATGCTCACTTTAATTAGAGAGTGACAAAGTTCTCACCGTGAAGTGTCATTTATATTATCATTTTATCGTTACACTTTGGTCTCAGTTTTAACAAAACAATTTACTTTTTATGCGAAACAACTTCAAACAGCTGATGTGAAGTTTTATGAGAATTACCTACCACCTTTTTTGAATCGGTTAGCAACGGAACCATTTTGTAATCATACCTTATGAATAAAGAAAACGTTTTTGAAAACGGTTCATTTAAGCATGAATTACTCGCTTGCTGTTAAATCTCGTACTATATTACTAGCGGGCGTGTGGGTGTGTCAGCTTGAAGAGTCCCGCATCTTGCTTACTCGCTGGCTTGTAGCTCGTAGCTTGTAACTCGCAATCTTGCGCAACAATGCCAAATCATTGTTTATACATATTTTGTTCCATCCATTTTGTTAGTAATACCAACATGGCGTACTTTGCGAAAGTTTTTAATGAAGATACAATCTTAAACATTTACTATTAATTCCTTAAATATTATTGCATTAGTAACTTAATAAAATAACCTTGAATGATTCCAAACAAAACAACACTTACCTTCTTTTTAAAGTCGGTAACAATACAAACCGCAAATGAAATCAATGAACAGATCAGTACAATAAATCTGTATCCGATCTTTGCAAAAAAACGATTGAGAGATAACATAATTGTAAAATGCTACTCGCTTCTTTATTGTATTACTAGCAGCGCCCCGCGGTTTTACCCGCGTTGTGCCCGTTCCCGTGGGAATTTCGGGATAAAATGTAGCCTATAGCCTTCCTCGATAAATAGACTATCTAACAGTGAAAGAATTATTCAAATCGGTTCAGTAGTTTCTGAGATTAGCGCGTTTAAACAAACAAACAAACAAAACAAACTCTTCAGCTTTATAATATTAGTATAGATACTGATCTAAGTTTTATAAAGTTTATATTGTGACTTTAAAAGCTTTTGCATTGACGAACTTATACTATGACTATGACAAGCCCGTTGGCACAGTGGCATGTAACAGCGCTTACTGTGTCGGGGGTTGCGGGTTCGATTCAACGGAGTCAACAATATTATGTGCAGACATAGTTGTTGGCGACGACGTCTGCGTGTCAATTATATATTCTTTTAACGCGCTTTAATTTTAAATGCACTTTATCTTTTTAATGAAACTTTTATCTTCAGTATATAAGTTATTATAGGCACTCCGTTTCAATCGTTTCAATCCTATACAGCTTAAAGTAAGTCAGTACTGTCAAAGTTTATATGAAGAGAAATGTCAAAAATTTACTTTTGATGGAAGCAAAATTATACCTCTGATTAAACGCGCTAATCTCAGAAACTACCAATCCGAATTGAATCATTCTTTTTGTAATGAATAGCCTCTGTCAACGGGAAGGTTATAGGCTATTTTTTTATCCTGAAATTCTGAACAGGGACAACGCGGGTAAAGCCGCATGGGCGCTTGTAGTTTCTTTGATATTGACAAAGTATCTCGTATCATTTTATTTAACTACAAACATCTGAATATTACGTTTAACAAACGCTGAATGTTATAAATCCTTGGCAACTAATTTCTTGACGTCCTGGCGTGTCGCCGACGTAATCTTTGTACTAGCATGATTCATACTACGCAAACTACATATCAAATAGTTGGTATGCATTCGTTTTCCGGTTAGGGTTTTTGATTTAGGCGTTTTTGGACGTCCTGTGTTGAAATAGTTACATGTAGTTACCTCTAAGGAAATTATAAATGGTGGAAGGGTTTTGCGCACTGCTGTTCATTTGTTTTTCATCAACTACATCAACATTGAGATGTGTGTGAAGTTGGCAGATCACTTCCCAGCAGATCAAAAATAAATTGGAGTTCCCTTCGCATGCAGTCGAGTTCTACAGTTCCTGATAGTTTTTAACAATAGTTCTGTTGATTTACCCCCTCTACAAAAAAAATCAGAAATGATCTGCTAGCTTCCGCGAAGTTAGCAGATCATTTTTTTAAAGCTATCTAATCTAGCCAGAGAGTTCTATATAGGTAAAAACAATAGTTCTGTGAAGAGTTCCAGCCTCAAAACTCGTCCAATTATTTATGAAAAAAAAATATCAGCATATCATCGGGAAAAACATGATATGCTGAAATTTAAGAGAGAGAGTTCTGGACTCTGCTGTACTCCTACACGATAGTTCTCTATGTATTACAACATATTTCACAGAGTTCCGGCATCAGAACTCGTTAAATTAATAATTACAACGATTTTTTATCAGCATATCATCTGAAGAAATATGTGATATGCTGATATTTTAGACAGAGTTCTGGGCTCTGCTGTACTCCTACACGATAGTTCTCTATGTATTACAACATATTTCACAGAGTTCCGGCATCAGAACTCGTTAAATTAATAATTACAACGATTTTTTATCAGCATATCATCTGAAGAAATATGTGATATGCTGATATTTTAGACAGAGTTCTGGGCTCTGCTGTACTCCTACACGATAGTTCTCTATGTATTACAACATATTTCACAGAGTTCCGGCATCAGAACTCGTTAAATTAATAATTACAACGATTTTTTATCAGCATATCATCTGAAGAAATATGTGATATGCTGATATTTTAGACAGAGTTCTGGGCTCTGCTGTACTCCTACACGATAGTTCTCTATGTATTACAACATATTTCACAGAGTTCCGGCATCAGAACTCGTTAAATTAATAATTACAACGATTTTTTATCAGCATATCATCTGAAGAAATATGTGATATGCTGATATTTTAGACAGAGTTCTGGGCTCTGCTGTACTCCTACACGATAGTTCTCTTTGTATTTCAACATATTTCACAGAGTTCCGGCATCAGAACTCGTTAAATTAATAATTACAACGATTTTTTATCAGCATATCATCTGAAGAAATATGTGATATGCTGATATTTTAGACAGAGTTCTGGGCTCTGCTGTACTCCTACACGATAGTTCTCTATGTATTACAACATATTTCACAGAGTTCCGGCATCAGAACTCGTTAAATTAATAATTATAACGATTTTTTGTCAGCATATCATCTGGAAAAAAATGTGATATGCTGATAAAAAATCGTTGTAATTATTAATTTAACGAGTTCCAATGCCGGAACTCTGTGAAATATGTTGTAATACATAGAGAACTATCGTGTAGGACTACAGTAGAGCCCAGAACTCTGTCTAAAATATCAGCATATCACGTTTTTTTTTTCCGATGATATGCTGATAAAAAATCGTTATAATTAATTTAATGAGTTCTGATGCCGGAACTCTGTGAAATATTTTGTAATACAAAGAGAACTATCGTGTAGGAGTACAGCAGAGCCCAGAACTCTGTCTAAAATATCAGCATATCACATATTTCTTCAGATGATATGCTGATAAAAAATCGTTGTAATTATTAATTTAACGAGTTCTGATGCCGGAACTCTGTGAAATATGTTGTAATACATAGAGAACTATCGTGTAGGAGTACAGCAGAGCCCAGAACTCTGTCTAAAATATCAGCATATCACATATTTCTTCAGATGATATGCTGATAAAAAATCGTTGTAATTATTAATTTAACGAGTTCTGATGCCGGAACTCTGTGAAATATGTTGTAATACATAGAGAACTATCGTGGAGGAGTACAGCAGAGCCCAGAACTCTGTCTAAAATATCAGCATATCACATATTTCTTCAGATGATATGCTGATAAAAAATCGTTGTAATTATTAATTTAACGAGTTCTGATGCCGGAACTCTGTGAAATATGTAGTAATACATAGAGAACTATCGTGTAGGAGTACAGCAGAGCCCAGAACTCTGTCTAAAATATCCAGCATATCACATATTTCTTCAGATGATATGCTGATAAAAAATCGTTGTAATTATTAATTTAACGAGTTCTGATGCCGGAACTCTGTGAAATATGTAGTAATACATAGAGAACTATCGTGTAGGAGTACAGCAGAGCCCAGAACTCTGTCTAAAATATCAGCATATCACATATTTCTTCAGATGATATGCTGATAAAAAATCGTTGTAATTATTAATTTAACGAGTTCTGATGCCGGAACTCTGTGAAATATGTTGTAATACATAGAGAACTATCGTGTAGGAGTACAGCAGAGCCCAGAACTCTGTCTAAAATATCAGCATATCACATATTTCTTCAGATGATATGCTGATAAAAAATCGTTGTAATTATTAATTTAACGAGTTCTGATGCCGGAACTCTGTGAAATATGTTGTAATACATAGAGAACTATCGTGTAGGAGTACAGTAGAGCCCAGAACTCTGTCTAAAATATCAGCATATCACATATTTCTTCAGATGATATGCTGATAAAAAATCGTTGTAATTATTAATTTAACGAGTTCTGATGCCGGAACTCTGTGAAATATGTTGTAATACAAAGAGAACTATCGTGTAGGAGTACAGCAGAGCCCAGAACTCTGTCTAAAATATCAGCATATCACATATTTCTTCAGATGATATGCTGATAAAAAATCGTTGTAATTATTAATTTAACGAGTTCTGATGCCGGAACTCTGTGAAATATGTTGTAATACATAGAGAACTATCGTGTAGGAGTACAGCAGAGCCCAGAACTCTGTCTAAAATATCAGCATATCACATATTTCTTCAGATGATATGCTGATAAAAAATCGTTGTAATTATTAATTTAACGAGTTCTGATGCCGGAACTCTGTGAAATATGTTGTAATACAAAGAGAACTATCGTGTAGGACTACAGTACTGCCCAGAACTCTGTCTAAAATATCAGCATATCACATATTTCTTCAGATGATATGCTGATAAAAAATCGTTGTAATTATTAATTTAACGAGTTCTGATGCCGGAACTCTGTGAAATATGTTGTAATACAAAGAGAACTATCGTGTAGGACTACAATACTGCCCAGAACTCTGTCTTAAATATCAGCATATCACATATTTCTTCAGATGATATGCTGATAAAAAATCGTTGTAATTATTAATTTAACGAGTTCTGATGCCGGAACTCTGTGAAATATGTTGTAATACAAAGAGAACTATCGTGTAGGAGTACAATACTGCCCAGAACTCTGTCTAAAATATCAGCATATCACGTTTTCTTTTTTCAGATGATATGCTGATAAAAAATCGTTGTAATTATTAATTTAACGAGTTCTGATGCCGGAACTCTGTGAAATATGTTGTAATACAAAGAGAACTATCGTGTAGGAGTACAGTAGAGCCCAGAACTCTGTCTAAAATATCAGCATATCACATATTTCTTCAGATGATATGCTGATAAAAAATCGTTGTAATTATTAATTTAACGAGTTCCAATGCCGGAACTCTGTGAAATATGTTGTAATACATAGAGAACTATCGTGTAGGACTACAGTAGAGCCCAGAACTCTGTCTAAAATATCAGCATATCACATATTTTTTCAGATGATATGCTGACAAAAAATCGTTGTAATTATTAATTTAACGAGTTCTGATGCCGGAACTCTGTGGAATATGTTGTAATACATAGAGAACTATCGTGTAGGACTACAATACTGCCCAGAACTCTGTCTAAAATATCAGCATATCACATATTTCTTCAGATGATATGCTGATAAAAAATCGTTGTAATTATTAATTTAACGAGTTCCAATGCCGGAACTCTGTGAAATATGTTGTAATACATAGAGAACTATCGTGTAGGACTACAGTAGAGCCCAGAACTCTGTCTAAAATATCAGCATATCACATATTTTTTCAGATGATATGCTGACAAAAAATCGTTGTAATTATTAATTTAACGAGTTCTGATGCCGGAACTCTGTGGAATATGTTGTAATACATAGAGAACTATCGTGTAGGACTACAATACTGCCCAGAACTCTGTCTAAAATATCAGCATATCACATATTTCTTCAGATGATATGCTGATAAAAAATCGTTGTAATTATTAATTTAACGAGTTCTGATGCCGGAACTCTGTGAAATATGTTGTAATACATAGAGAACTATCGTGTAGGAGTACAGCAGAGCCCAGAACTCTGTCTAAAATATCAGCATATCACATATTTCTTCAGATGATATGCTGATAAAAAATCGTTGTAATTATTAATTTAACGAGTTCTGATGCCGGAACTCTGTGAAATATGTTGTAATACATAGAGAACTATCGTGTAGGAGTACAGCAGAGCCCAGAACTCTGTCTAAAATATCAGCATATCACATATTTCTTCAGATGATATGCTGATAAAAAATCGTTGTAATTATTAATTTAACGAGTTCTGATGCCGGAACTCTGTGAAATATGTTGAAATACAAAGAGAACTATCGTGTAGGAGTACAGCAGAGCCCAGAACTCTGTCTAAAATATCAGCATATCACATATTTCTTCAGATGATATGCTGATAAAAAATCGTTGTAATTATTAATTTAACGAGTTCTGATGCCGGAACTCTGTGAAATATGTTGTAATACATAGAGAACTATCGTGTAGGAGTACAGCAGAGCCCAGAACTCTGTCTAAAATATCAGCATAACACATATTTCTTCAGATGATATGCTGATAAAAAATCGTTGTAATTATTAATTTAACGAGTTCTGATGCCGGAACTCTGTGAAATATGTTGTAATACATAGAGAACTATCGTGTAGGAGTACAGCAGAGTCCAGAACTCTCTCTCTTAAATTTCAGCATATCATGTTTTTCCCGATGATATGCTGATATTGTTTTTTCATAAATAATTGGACGAGTTTTGAGGCTGGAACTCTTCACAGAACTATTGTTTTTACCTATATAGAACTCTCTGGCTAGATTAGATAGCTTTAAAAAAATGATCTGCTAACTTCGCGGAAGCTAGCAGATCATTTCTGATTTTTTTTGTAGAGGGGGTAAATCAACAGAACTATTGTTAAAAACTATCAGGAACTGTAGAACTCGACTGCATGCGAAGGGAACTCCAATTTATTTTTGATCTGCTGGGAAGTGATCTGCCAACTTCACACACATAACATTGAGTGCCTTATTAATAAGCGCGTATCAAGATTTTAGCTGTCAAATGGTTTGTCACTTTCTGACATACGCAATTTTCCGACGAGCAAAAGCGACAAAACACAGTGTAACAGTGTTTTGGTTACATCGGTTAACGTTTCGAAAAAAGAACTTCGAAATAGGAGTTTTACTAGTGAGTTCTTCTACACAATAAAGAGAAAAACTTTGTTTGTTTGGTTGTAATGAATAGAAAACTACTAGACCGTTTTTAAAAATTCTTTCACCATTCGAAAGCTACATTATCCACGAGTAACATAGGCTTTTTCATCCCGAAATTCCCACAGGAATGGACACAACGCGGGTAAAACCGCGGGGCGCTGCTAGTTATTAATAAACGCAGTGTAAATAAAACACTGTTACACTGTCTCTTTTGCTCTTCGGAATATTACCTATGTCAGAATGTGACAAACTATTTGATAGCTATAATGTTCTTAATACGCATCACTACATAGTATAAAACAAAGTCGCTATTTTTGTCGGTTTGTTTGTTTGTCTGTTTGTCTGTATGCTTAAATCTTTAAAATTACGCAACGGATTTTGATGCGGTTTTTTGTAATATGTAGAGTGATTCAAGAGGAAGGTTTTTATGTATTAAAATTCTCGATATTCTCACGGGAACGGGCATAACGCGGGTAAAACCGCGGGGCGCTGCTAGTTTGTTAATATAAGCCCCTAACTGTAACACCAAAGTATTTGCACATTGGTCGTAACTAATCTTATGTATTTGAATTTATACCTCTTCCTAATAAAACGTAGTACTAAAATATAAAGTAAGTATAACGGTGATAAAAGTATTAATAAAACTACATAGTAAAGCCGTAAAGTAAATTACCATCAGATATTGAAACACTTTATACTCGTAATTATATGAGAAAACTATCAACTCGTAAATTAAGGGCTCTCCAGGACTTAGCTCTTGACTTTTTATTACCTAGAGTGTAGGTGTAATGTATAATGCTGCTGCAAATAGTCCAGTGAAGTACTTATGTGAAAATTACACCCTGTGGTTTGGTATTTGGTCCTACATTTTACTACTATATTACACCTATTTATAGTTAGGAAGTCAACGAAGTAGAGGTTCTATTTTACAAAAACAGCTTCAACTTTGTTGACAACGCCTCTCTGTTCTGTAATATTTTTTGGGTCAAAGGTTATAGGTAAATGGGGCTATCGAAGTATAAAGGTGTGTTTCCACCACAACTATGCTATGCTTACGTTTGATATAGTTTGTTTAGTTTGTTTGGTAACAACCTTCTCTATATTACGATACAAAGTTAAATTTCATATGATCAGTGATACCATCGCCTTAATATTACGTTGCTAAAAGCTATGTTAACTAACGTACTCAGAGACGTCCATTAACTCCATACTTAACTAACTGACGTAATTTTTAGGAGTTATATTGTAAAATCACTGATTAAATCTCTGTTAATCTACGTCTTCTTCATGGAGTGCATGGTCAACCTGACCAATCCTGGTGCCAGAGTTATTGAGCCGCCAAAGGCCTCTGACATGGCTCATGTAACGACTACGTAAGCTACGTTTAATATTATTGGTGGATACCAAACGTAGCATAGCAACAAAGTATAGCATAGCTCTGGAAAGGCATCCTTCTATCCAGATTAGTACAAAGTATGAAATGAAAGAGTTCCATTATATATTAATTGCCTTTACATTGTAACTAAGTACAGATATGGTCTGAATGGATTAGATATCAATAATATAAAATGGGCTTTTTTAGATAGAACTTTACTGACTATAAAGATAGAGTAACTTTGTAGTCTAAGTAGGTGCTTTGCATTTCTGCAGTGAAAGGTTGGGAATGCAATAAAGTAATTCTTGCTATGCAAAAAAAGTTAGTTCAAGTAAGTTAGTGGCCAACCAACAGGTTGACCATCCACTCGATGAAGAAGAAGAAGAAGAAGTTTTTTTGGTACACTTTTTATCTGTGTCAGGTGTAAACACAACACACCCTTAAAAGTCAGCTTTAATCAATACGATCCTACAAAATTTACAATATGTACGACAGGTGCAAAAAAAATGAGTTTTATTTTTCTACCTAACGCCTCTTTCACAACAAATTCAAAGAAACTATTACATAAATAAATATTTGACTCACCAATTTTCATAACCATTATGTACTCAAATTACTTATCAAAACAGTCCATTCTCGAACGGTGACTAATACCTACGAAATTTCCCTGTAATCTGAGACCAATTTTGAAACTATAAAAACTGAGAAATTGGTCTAAATCCTGCGAGGAACAAAAACAGTTCTAGTTTTCTTAGAAACGGTCGGTGGATAAAGTTTTATAGAATGTGGTTTAACTAAGAGTCTAGGCCCACTGTACTCTGACCAGTCTAGAGACTGACTGGTTTAAAGCGGACCAATACTGTCTTTTGCCAGTCTAACAACATTTGTTACAAAACCTTTAGTTTTCAGACTATAAAGTCAGTGACAAGAAAAACAATATGTGAATTTTAGTATACTAGCAGTGTATCGCGTTGTACCCGTTCCCGTGGGAATTTCGGGATGAAAAATGGCCTATAACCTTCCCATTGAGTGTGGCTAAGTTATTAATCTAAGATTAGCCCATACAAACAAACAAAGTTTACCTCTTTATAATAATAGTACAGATACTCACATAAAGTATTTGTGTATGTATATGTAACAGTATTAGTTTCCATATTACAAGCTTAGAGAGCTTACTCTGGGTCTAACTAACCATGTGTGAATATGTTCAAGTTAATATATTTATGTTCAAACAAGACTGTTAATCGTTTTGTCTCTCATGTGCGCTCCTTCATATTTTTTATAGACCAGAAGACTGTCTAACTACCGTGTGTTCAGGCCTTAAGAAATGTTTGAAATGTGGACTAATATTATGGTCTAGGATGTGTTAACCTGTGATTTAGGTTTGAAACACGCTACTGTTTCGGTTCGTGTGTGGATTTTTAATAAGCTCTGATACGAATCAGGCGTTAGTGTTTTTGGTACACTTTTTATCTGTATCAGGTTTGTTAGATAGCTTCTTTTAGTATAGGAAGTGTTTTAAGCTACCTGGAGGCAATGTTTTCTTTCAAGTATCAATCTTCTTCTTCTTCATCGAGTGGATAATCAAACTGACCAATCCTGGTGTCAGAGATATTGAGCCGCCAAAGGCCTCTGACATGGCTCAAGTAACGAATACTATCCGTAGAAAGTACCCGAGACCGACGGCTTAACGTGCCCTCCGAAGCACGGAATCATCTTACTTGTTAAGCATTAATTCCCCACTTTTAAAATAGGTTAGGTTTAAAATAGGTATATAAATAGGTATATTGTACCCGTTCCCGCAGGAATTTCGAGATAAAATCTCTCCCGTGTGTTATTATGATGTATAACCTATATTACTGTAAAGTTTTGTCCAAATCCGTTCAGTAGTTTTTTCGTAAATGAGTAACAAACATACATACATACAAAATTTCACATTTATAATATTAGTACGATTTTCCTCATTCCCGATGTAAAATGAATCTCAAGATGGATGGATGTTTCGCGGAAGGATCCCGAGGGTACAATTGTTTCTTCGAAGTACGAACGTGAATCTATCTTGGATTGTGATGATAATGATATGGGATCCGTTTCTATTTATAGTTCCTTTATAGTTTACGTGACTTATTTTGATATTAAAAAGCTTTACTTATAAAACCGTTATTTTTGGTAGAGTTATACCGCGTATAATATTAGGGATGTTAAATGTATAATAAATCTATACTTCTATACTAATATAGAAGTATAGATTTATTATACATTTAACAGAGATAAAATTTGTAAGTTTGTTTGTTTGTATGTTCGAGCTAATCTCGGGAATTACCAATCCGATTTGAATAATTATTTTTGTAATAGATAGCTACATTCAACGGGAATATTTTTCATCCCGAAATTTCCACGGGAAAGGGCACAACGCGGGTAAAACCGCGGGGCGATGCTAGTAATTTATACGCGAACAGACAGACAGACGCGGCCGGGGACTTGGTTTTATAATTGTAGTGATGTAAATGAATTAAAATCACAATATCCTTTTTCTAGTACATCCAAACGTAATTTACTACCTACTTTAAACAACAAAGTTGTTTAATCAAAACATTGTAATTACATTGATAAGTAATAAGAAATATGATCCTCTTTTAGGCTATATATACAAAGTTGAGGATGATGTCATGTCTGTATGTCACTGCAAAACAAGCCCATGTTGACATTGTCAAGTTGTTTGTCTTACATGTACTCATTTAGTTTTTTTAAATGGTTTAACTATAGTTTAAAATAACAATGCATATATTCTATTTCTTACGAGACTTCAAATTGAAACCATCATGACTGATTTTGCTACAAAATACAACTTCTTTCATTGAGGAATAATATTCAGTTATAGTGTAAGAATGGAATGAAATTACTAAACGATTTCCTCTTTAGAAGGAATTGTCTTCGGCTGGAAAAATCAGGATCACATAAAAAAAAGAGTTAGCCTGTAATATCCCAATCCTGGGCAAAGGCCTCTCCTCTCACTGAAGATATCAGTACAGTGAGGAGAAAGGCATAATCACCACGCTTGCCTACTACGGGTTGGTGATCTCAAATCACTCATGATTGAAAAGTAGGAAACATGTTTTCGCTTGACCTGGGAATTGAACCTAGAACCTCAGTCTTAGCTGGCGAGTGCTCATACCACTTGACCACCGAGGCGTTTTATATAGTGAAAGAAGTATTTATAAACTGTTCACCATTGCTAGTTATAATTTAAACTCCTATTTACGCGAGACTTGTCTCTCACATCGCAGTTAGCATCTCAAACGAGTCTGACATCGCTCAGCGTTGCATTTATTCAAATCATAGTGTGTAACTAACGCTAATGCATATTTAATTGCCCACACCTCAGCTGTGTTTTGTCGAAAGCGTTCAATTGAAGCACGTTTTTATGTATACTCTTATTCTATATACTATTATAGTACGAGTATTTTATACTTTTATAAGCTGTGCCCTCCGGTTCCACCCGCATTTATTTAGTCAATGCTTACCGTTTAAACCTTCCCTGGACTTTCATGAATATTTCAAGACCAAAATGAGCCAAATCGGTTCAGCCGTTCTCGAGTTTTAAGCAGACTAACGAACAGGAATTCATTTTTATTTATATAGCTAGATAATGGAGCTAAAAAGTTTTATTTTTCTATTTGCTTTGTTCATTTTAGAAACTACCAATCCGATATGAATAATTATTTATGTGATAGATAGCCACGTTCAATGGAAAGTTTACAGGCTATTTTTTATCCTGAAATTCCCGTGGGAACTTGTACAATTAGGTTATAACCGCGGGTCACTGCTAGTATTAAATATAAGAGAGTTTTCCGCGATAAAAAGGAATTCTTTGTATATGTCGGCGTGACTGTGGCAACAAGCGTCAGAAATAAGATTATAATAATCATTTTATTTAACATTAATGGTGATTTTAATGTTTAACAATAATTCATTTCATTATTTAATGTTTGAACAGTTATTCAATTGATTTCCATTTGATTTTAATGTTTTATAATTATTTGATTATCAATTTATGTTTAAAGTTAATTGGTTTAACTATTGTAACATCAAAAACCAATGTAAAATAATTCTGTACGAAAATGGTTGTTATTGAGTGTCTATAAATAAGACTGCTCGACGCTCCGCAAGTCATTCTGGCGCGGATCGTCGAACAGTCAAGAGCTCCTGAGAATTATGAAACAACAACGTGCAACGGTCAACCCCACCACTTCGAGCCTATAAAAGGCGTGTATAAAAGATTGAGTTGACGGCAGAGTTTCTTGCCCATTCTTCTCTGCTGATGCTCTTCCGAATGGGTGGTAAATTCAAACCTGAATAAAGATAGTTGACTTTGACTCAAGTGGTGTTTTCAATACAATGGCTGACGCCACTCCGTTATCAGAAGTGGGATCGGAACAAGCTTCGATCCAAACAACTCCCTCAGAACCATCTGATCCAAGTGGCATCAAGAGACTATGTACCACTGCAATTCTTCATGAAGATGATGGAGATGATGCAGCAAATGTCCGAACGCTTGTCTTCACCACCGACGGAAGATAAAATAAAGATTAAGGACGTCTATCTACCGTCATATGATCCTGACACCAATGTTGGCATTCGAGAATGGTGTCATCATATTGACAAGGCTAAGATGACGTACCAACTCAACGATTTTGAAGTCCGTATGATAGCATAGCCTGCAGCTTGTGGAAGGGACAAGCGAGAATGTGGGCTGATGACTGGATGGTGACCACGTCTTCATGGGAAGAACTACGTCAAAACCTGATGACCACCTTTGAACCCGAAAATAGACACTCTCGGGATATACTCGGGTTCCGAGAGCATTATTTACGAATTGTCCAAGGATATCACAGGATTCTGGTCACGCGCTTGGGTCCTTTGGAAAAGGGTAACCAAGGACAGCCTGGACAATGAACATTCTGTAGAAGCCGTGATAGGATGTATCAATGATGAATGTCTTCGCATTGAACTCCTTAACGCACGAGCGGCTTTGGTACCAGAACTGATCTCTGTCGCTTCATCAATAAGGATGGTTTCAAGTAAACGTCCACGCTTTTCGGATAACCAGCCTCGAAGTTGTCAAATCTGCAAGAGAACCAATCATTCTACGAATGATTGCAAAGTCAAGCCGTCTGAAGAAGGTTCTGGACTCAAGGTCTCGAGTGCAACAGTTTGCACTTGTTGCCAGAGGCCGCACCATTCATATGAAGTGTGCTTCGACAGAGTAAGTGTATTGACTTGGACGTCAGCCATGTGGCGGGGTCCAAGTGGGCGCCGGTCATGGTTTTGATTGGTGATCGGTCTATCCAAGCAGCGTTCGGCGGCGGCGCCGAGTGTTCCATCGTGCGGGAGTCTTTTGCAGCTGCATTGCCGGGACATGGGGCTCAGCCGTCAGCTGCTTGAGGGGAGTCTGACGGTTCCCGGTACTGTCACTGATGAAATTGGTGACCATATGCGCCGTCGATACTGTCTGTGTTGGGCTCCAGTTTTTCGTGTTGCCTGATGAAGATATGGCGACAGATGTTTTGATGGGGATGAAATTGATTCATGGTGCCAACTTGAGGGTGATGGTTTCTCCACAGGGGACTCAACTGGTTCGCGTGCGACGCGTTCAACAAGTTGCCCTAAAAGACCCCATGTTCGACAGGTCGGACTCTGGCCTTGCGGATTCCGGAGAGGTCTCTCAGCTGCGTCACCTGTTGATGGGGTCCCAGCACATGTTCGTCCGGGGATGTCCGAGGACTCGAGTCAATTGTAAATCAGGCTTGGAAGTCCTGATAGATGCGTCGAACGTCATCCGTTGCCGTCTAGGTCCGGTCGAACGAGAAAGCGTTCGCAGTGTTGTCGGGGAGCTCCTTGATAACAATATTCAGTTTTCAAGTGAAGGAGAGGAGTGGCGATGGCCGACTCTGTGTGGATTTTCGAGAGCTCGATGCCGGTACCCTGCTTGATCGTTGTCCTCTACCGCTGGTATCTGACCGGATTGACCAGGTAGCGGATGGGCACTACTACACGAGTTTGACATGGCAGCGGGCTTTCGTCAAATTCCTATTGCTGAAGATTCCATCGAGAAGACCGCCTTCTTTACTCCCGATGGAATATACGAGCACCTCGCTATGCCCTTCGGGCTCTGTAACGCCTGCCCGGTATATCAACGAACCTTCAATAGAGTTCTAAGTAAGCTTCTTGGAAAAATTGCTCAGGTATACGTCAATGACGTAATGAATAGATGTAAGGTGTTTGCTGAAGGAGGTCCTCCCAAGAATTCGTCGATGGTGGGCTTTTCTCTAAAACTTTGACTTTGCAGTTGAGTACCAACACAGGCGAACGGCTCCAGCGTGCAGACTTCTTCAGTAGAAATCCAACGGAGCTCATGGTCAACGTTTTGACAAGAGATATGGACTAGATCAAGGTCGAGAAAAGGCGAGATGAAGAATTTCGCCCTATAATGGATAACTTGAGGGACAACCGCTCTATGGACGGCTACATATTGGAGGACCGTATGCTGCAGAAGTCCGTTCAAGATCCAGTTTTTGGGCCACAGACTTCTATAGTGGGTCCCAAGTAATTTCAATGGAGCATCGTCAATCATTTAAATGCTGCATTGAAACATCCTGGATGGGAGGCGACACTAAAGAAAATCAAGGAAACATATTGGTTCGATAAGATGTGTTCCCAAGTACGAAGATTTGCGGGCAACTGTGTCATATGCAGAACATCGAAAGGAACCTTAGGATTTCTACAAGTTCAGCTAATCTATTCGGAACACCGGTCCAGATAATGGTGGATGGAAGAAGAGAATTCCTCGGAGAGTTCAAAAGTTACTGCGACAGTTTTGGGATCGATATTCACTCAATTGCGCCAGGAGTCAGCCGAGCAAATGGACAAGTTGAAAGAGCAACATTCAAGAATGCATTTATGATCAACAATTATGAAGTGGAACCATGGCATACTACGTTGGAACAACTCCATCTAGCGATGAACTGTACAGTACACCGCGTCACAGGTATGGCTCCACTCACACTTCTTAGCCAACGTCAACATTGCGTCCCACCAGAGCTTCACACTTTGGTGAATATAGAAGAAGCAACAGTCGACATTGAAGCACTCACACGATATGCGCATGGGAACATGACGCAGTCAGCGGAACAAGATCGGCAACGTTTTAATAAACGTAAAGCCAAATTCAACATTCAACATTTTCAGCGTGGTGATTAAGTGTTGATCAAAAACAACCCACGCAATCAAACCTCTTTAGACCTAAAATTTATGAAACCTTGTGAGATTTCCAGAATCCTAGAAAATGACCGCTACCTTGTGAAGGTGGTTGGCGGCGGCAGACCAAGAAAAGTCGCACATGACCAACTTCGCCGTGCGCCACAACCGAAGGTGCCGTGTCGGCGTGAAGATCCAGATACTCCTCAAAACAATGAAACTGCTGTCGATCCGGTAACTGGTCCGCCAGTCCAGATGGCTCCCGACAACGAGCACTCATCACCGGATAAAGCTGAGTTAAAATTCATTTATTCTCTTCATTATTTTAAATCACATTTGCAACTACACCCCTAGTAGCTATAATAATAATCTACTAGTGTGGCCCTGCAGTTGTAATCCATTACATTAAACATCTCCAAAGGGCCTCTACGAGTTGGATCTGTATCCCCTCGCAAGCCTCTCAAAAAGACCGGGGTTGTCCCGTGACTCCGAGGAGATCTACTAGAATAAAATACTGGAGAGTGGTACCTTTGAGCTAGCCATGTGTTCCCTTGTGCTAACCACGGGTCCTTGATGCATCCACAAGTGAACCATGATGGACCGTAGGGACGCCTTGTGGGACCATGAGCAGACACGTACACACCACAGTTAGCTATAATAATAATCTACTAGATTAAAATGCTGGAGAGTGGTACCTCTGAGCTAGCCATGTGTTCCCTTGTGCCAACCACGGGTCCTTGATGCATCCACAAGTGAACCATGAGATACCGTAGGGACGCCTTGTGGGACCGTGAGCAGACACGTACACACCACAGTTTCTAAACTGATAAGGTAGTACAATAGGGATCTATATGTGTACTGTCCTTACAACGATAATTCCTTCAAAATAAGCAACACGAATTGCTTATAGATACACAGTTTCTAAACTCATAAGGTAGTACAATACGGATCTGTGTGTACTGTCCTTACGACGACTTACGATGTCCTTACAGATACCCGCTTCAAAGAAATGCATTTTCTTAATTTCAGAAATAAAACATCACAACGCAGGCAGGCGCAGAGCGCGCGCCGCCTGTCAGAATGGCCGTGTCGGCGTGACTGTGGCAACAAGCGTCAGAAATAAGATTATAATAATCATTTTATTTAACATTAATGGTGATTTTAATGTTTAACAATAATTCATTTCATTATTTAATGTTTGAACAGTTATTCAATTGATTTCCATTTGATTTTAATGTTTTATAATTATTTGATTATCAATTTATGTTTAAAGTTAATTGGTTTAACTATTGTAACATCAAAAACCAATGTAAAATAATTCTGTACGAAAATGGTTGTTATTGAGTGTCTATAAATAAGACTGCTCGACGCTCCGCAAGTCATTCTGGCGCGGATCGTCGAACAGTCAAGAGCTCCTGAGAATTATGAAACAACAACGTGCAACGGTCAACCCCACCACTTCGAGCCTATAAAAGGCGTGTATAAAAGATTGAGTTGACGGCAGAGTTTCTTGCCCATTCTTCTCTGCTGATGCTCTTCCGAATGGGTGGTAAATTCAAACCTGAATAAAGATAGTTGACTTTGACTCAAGTGGTGTTTTCAATACAATGGCTGACGCCACTCCGTTATATATGATCATTTGTTTTTAATTTTAAGGTTAACTATGCATTGTACTGTCTATATGATCCTACCAACCTCACACTCCTCAAATCACACAACATGAAATTCTAAACCTCATCCCAAACAAGAGTAAATAACACTGAGGATGCGTATGTAATTTAATTTGTATTACTTTTATTTCGATGTTGGGTAATTGGTACCTTCCTCCGAGGATCGAAGGTAGAGGCACGTACCTTCAGGGTACGATGATGGGCTACCTTAATTTTTTTGGACATTAATAGAGGACTCTTTTGAGTTTTGAGTCCCAAATACGGACGGGTTTTTGAAATTAATTCTTTGATTTTTTGTTTTTGTACGATTTTTGGTTTCGTGCTGTATGTTATTTATTGGGTTTTAATTTACTTTTGATTTGCAATATAGTTATTATAAGTACTTATAATACACATTTATAAATTGTATTTTGAAGTTTATTAAAATGTCCAGACATTGGTTCACATTCACACTCATCATAGTAAGAGAGGGAGGGATAGAGATAGAGAGAGAGAGCGATACACAGACAGAGAGAGAGAGAGAGATACACAGACAGAGAGAGAGAGAAAGCGAGCGAGTAATTTGAAATGTGTCGCGCATGTGAACAAGTCAACTCGCTGATTTAAACGACGCGACACAACACAAACACCGTAGTATATTAAAAAACCTTCAAGTTTTATATTTTTATTTTCCAACCATAGCCATAAACAAAGTTACCAATAATTACCGCGATTTTATCTATAGAAGCAACAATACCACGCCACTTTACCCGCCACATTCTTTAAAACTGCATCAAAACAAGTCCAGCAAGAAACACAAACTGCAATTAATTATTATAAGTAATTTATTTAATCCACGCTAATTTTATCGCGGTTCTATCTTGAAAAATAAGTTAAAACATTGTAGCGTATAAAATATTATCATTTTCGTTACATCTTATAAAATATGCAGATCAAAAGGTCGACTTGGGTCTAGTTGAAACGTTTAGTATGGCGTAGTGTACGCATTTTTAAATACTTTTAGTACTGTTCGCAGAATAGGCTGGAAAAATATTAAGTTTTTTTGTAAACAGTTAAATATTGGGTGAATACTTGAAAGTATTTACTAACTATTGCTTTTCAACTCTCGTGCCGTAGTTTGGGTAAGTGAGGTTAACTTAGCTAGCTACTTGGATGGGTGGCCGATAGTGGCATTTATGTCTGAGCGCTACCGTGCTTCAAAAGGCACGTAACTTTGTCGGTCCTAGTTATTTCAATCGATAGACCATGTCGGAGACCTCTAGACAGTCTAAAAACTACGATAGCAGGGTTTGCCACCAACCTACTCGAACCTAAATACTTTTTAATGTACTGGCTATTTAAAGCTTACATTATTTAGAACACTGCAGGTATTCTTTTTATTACGTTTTCCGCCTAAACCACTGAACAGATATTTATAAATTTTGACACCCTTAGACATATATTCAACATAGGTAACCCTGAATGACAACGCAGTGCGGTAAACCGGTACAAGGGGGGTAACTCCGTGTGACTTTGATAAATAATATTTTAAACCCTTTGAGACGATAGATACGCACATATGTACAACACTAGATCTTTTCTGCAAGCAGTACCAAGCCCATTATTATGATTAGCATCTCGTACCGATGCTTACCTCAACTGTACAATTATTGGCTACATTTTCTTTCACATCACACCCTGCTATTAAAGTTAACATACCGTTCTGCCCAGTAGCAGGCTCACGTACGTAATAATTATTTAAATTATTTTAAAATACCTCGCTGAAACGTTTTACATATCTGGTGCAGTTTCTTTTATTATTTTTAAACTGTTTTGCTGAGGTATTTGTTCATTAGGTAGGTCCTTTCTTTGGAAGTAGCGAGACTGAGGTCTGCCTCAGTAACTGCCTCAGTAACGTCGTTAGATAGACTGGAGCGGAGCTTTGTGGAGCTCAATGGACCAATAACAATTCGTTATGAAAAGATTTGGACAATGTCAATGCGTTGTCTGACAATCTTGCGTTGTGATTGGTGAATCAGTTTCCGTACATCTCCGGTTATAGTCTATAAAAAACTAGGAAGGAGTTCACACTAGAGACAAGATGTCTGCAGACTTTATCATTTATAACTGACCTCTTTGTATGTTGGGCAAAATAATAGCGTTGTTAAACTACCAGAAGATAATCTAGTCAAGTTTGTACAACAATTCAGTCTTAAGACTGACTGCCTAGACTAGTCTAATATAGTCTGCTGAACTGCTTGCGATGGCTCACTTAACATGTTTAGAAGTGTCTAATCGACTTCGCGTTGTCATGGCAACTAAGGTATTGATTTCATGTGCTGTATCTACGGAATTTCCGAAAAAATGATTGAGTAAACTAAAATCTAAGTAACTATTGAATACCAAAGGCTGTATTTAAGGTTAAGTCTCCAAGAAAACCTCATACAGGGCTGGATTAAGACAGAGGCCCTAGATTCGTGGGGCATTTGCACTACCTACTTACTTACTTACCACGTAGAAACCAAAAGGTCTCTCACTACCTTTCTTTACCTACGAGCTTTTTTCACTAACGCTTATTAGCTTAACAGCATTTTAGCTAACAAATGGTTTGTCCCTTTCCGACATACGCTATTTTCTAAAGAGCGAAAGAGACAAAACACTTTATAACGTGAGCGTTTATGAATAAGGCGATGTCTTTAGGAGACCACTCAGACATTTCTGCATTTTTAAAGTCCGTACCTGCCCTTAAAGTTTCGTCATGTCCGTTTCGTGTCATAGTTCGGAATGTGACCCCGGTGACCTGTGGTTACAATCATTATCTACGATAAAGTAAACGAAGATGGCGCGTTTTTAAAAATGAACAAGACAAATATTACGTTAGCTATGATATGGTTCACTAAGCAAGCTAATAAGTAAACTTGGTACCTACGTGTAACAAAGTTAAATGCTTTAAAAGCGCGTTTAATATCCCTCTCCATGTACATCAAGCCTAAAATGTCATGACGCATCAGCCAACCATCCAAATAACTACAAATACTTTCCTTATTTGATCTCTTTAATCATTGTTTTGTTTTAAACATTTATCATAAGTATAGCCTACATTACTGTGTCGTCTGAAACAGATTTCTAAATGGATTACTCAGCATTCTTAATCGTAATATTGTAAGTAATATCGTGACGACAATAACCTCATATCTAAGAGCCCCTAACAAATAATAAACAAAAGAATTTCGATTTCACTTTCTGGATTTGAGATTCGTGGACTGTTTTCAGCGCCATCTGTTGAGGTAATTTGGAAGCTTTTAGTTCTAAAAGCGTTGTATAGATGTCGCAGTAATTAATGTTTCGTACGTTCGGTTTTTATGGGTTGAATCGAAAACCGAAATGTTTTGTGTGTTTTATTTAAAATATGTGTTCACGATTAAGAAATGAATTTTATGAATGCTACTGGCTTGAACTTACAATCGTGATGGGATCGCACGGCTTCTTTTTAAATGCCAATGTTGTATTGAGTCCGTTAATCTTGGAGATAAATAACTTTGGGAACACAAAGACGATGTTTTTACTTTTTAAAGTTTGTAAATAAGTCACCGTCTCCGATATAATATATCTTGCTGTTAAGGCATAATAAATGTAGGTAATTTCCATTCACAGTTTTATAAAGTGCTTTCTTGGAGTGTGCTTGGCTATGATAAAATATAAAATATCCGGACTGGATGCAAAAAAAAAACATTTGTTTTTGATAGTTTTAGATAGGTACTAACTTAATGGACGTCAAAATAAAAAATCTGACTTTTTTTTTTAAAATTTTTGGCATTATAGTTTAAGAGACTAACCTCAAAAAACTGTTCTGTGCTTATACTTAAGTACATACATATTACAAAACGAAATCTGATCAAATTCAAGATTATAATCAAATATTTAAATTTCACTGACAACGCACTTGAATTATAGGTTTGATATTAAAATACGAATGTATGCGTACGCGCATGATAAATGGGGTAGGACAATTTATACGTTCCGAATGGTAATTGACTAAAGTTCATTCTAGATGATTGCTTTATGGTGGAAACTTGTCTCTGGTTTGGTAATTTAGTTTTCGAAGTTTGTAAGTTAGATTAAGCGTGAAATTAGATTTTTTATTTTGATTTTGTGTACCTATTGGTCCATTCCAAAAATTTAAGATGTTATCGTCACAAAAATCGTAGCAAAAGAAAGATTAAGACTAGCATAGACAATGGTAAGATTATCTTTAAATTTTTTTTGGAAATTAGGATTTAAATATAGTTAGGTTAAGAATTTAGTTCTAAATTAAGGAAAATTAACAACTAAACATACTTTATTGATAATCCACCATCCGAGACTCCATTACTTCGAAAATACCAGCCCCCCCCCTTTCCCATTCCCCTTTCTCCCACAAACCATAGCTACGCCCCTGCAATACAAGCATCTAATACATCAAAATCAAGCTACTATCAGGAATCCATGCATCTTCTCTCTTAGCAGTCACGGTAGCCACTTGCAGACTATAATTTATTTATTGTAAGACACATTTGTTATTGTTTTACACTTGTTGATAATTTGTATCTCCGTCTTTGAGTATGTTCATTTATTACGTTTGACTGGCACGTTAAATTGTCGGTTCCGGTTTTTTTATTATGTGTACTTTGATTCGGAGGGCACGTTAAGTTGTCGGTCTTTGTTGTTTCAATCGTTGGACAATGTCGGAGGCGAAAGAAAAACTCCCGACACCAGGGTTGGCCAAGAACTCGTTCGTCGTTCTTGAACGAACGTTCGTCGTATGTTCGAGTATGCTCGAACAAATTTTATTTGTACTGACTGGTACTTTTATAGTACTCACTTACGGCCTTATTTATAAACTTTCTTTAACTAAAACATAGTTATAAAGTGTTTTGTCTCTTGCTCTTTGGAAAGTAGCGTAAGTCGGAAAGGGACAAACCACTTTGATAGCTAAAATGCTGTTAAAGCCCGTCACAGACTTAGCTATAACTAGCAGCGCCCCGCGGTTTTACCCGCGTTGTGCCCGTTCCCGTGGGAATTTCGGGATAAAATGTAGCCTATAGCCTTCCTCGATAAATAGACTATCTAACAGTGAAAGAATTATTCAAATCGGTTCAGTAGTTTCTGAGATTAGCGCGTTTAAACAAACAAACAAACAAACAAACAAACAAACAAACAAAACAAACTCTTCAGCTTTATAATATTAGTATAGATATATATTAATATTTTTATAGCTAGGCATATTACTATATGACGTGGTGACGTCACAGAAATATATATAGCTGAGTGTGCGGTCATGCGAAAATTAGTATAGATAATATATAGTAATATGCCTAGCTATAAAAATATTAATATATATTATAGCTAAGTCTGTGACGGGCTTAATGAATGCCCTTAGGCTTAAGTTTTTAATATTCAAACAACTGTTGTACTCCATAAACACACTTACATAAAAAACAAATCGAATAAAATCCTCCAAAAAATTTCACTTAACCCATTAAAATCCATTACGGCTATAAAACTTGGAATTCTGTATGATAAAACATTCCACGTTTCGTATTTTGAACCAGACATTACCACTCTTGACCAAAAGTAGGGTTTCTTTAATTGTAATTTTGTAGGACTAGTTAAGACCCCTCGGTTTTGCCGTTCCCGTAGGAATTTCGGGATAAAAATTACCTTATAATATTCCTTTTAAATATGGCTATCTTACACAAAAATAATTTCTGAAATCGGATCTATAGTTTTAAAGATAAACCCGTATATAAAAAATAACAAATACCGCTTTAGAATATTAAAGTTTGAAAGAACTCGGCCGAGCATTTTTTCATTTATTTTTTGAAACTCAGTTCGGTATGTGACTAATGATACCATCACTCGAGCATGCAAGCAAAGGTCACCAATGTGCCCGTATTTATATGATTATTTTCACATTTTTGTGTGTGGAATGTATGTAGTTTTTATGTGTGAGTTGTATGGAGGCTGAGTGGCTCGTAATTACTGTGGTTATGGCATTCTTTGAGTATTTGTCATTCATTTTATGGGAGTTAGGAATTTGTTTTATGATATGATTGCTTGAAGAACTGTTTTAGTAAGCGGCATTGACTTTGAGCGAGTTTACCAGCTACAAGCTGGTTTTCAATAGAAAGCCAGCGTGTTACATGACAATGACATGACTCGCGGCTTGTTAAGTCCACCAAAATCGATTCAGTTTTGGATAAAATCACAGACAACCATGATCGTCATGTTCACTTTGGTTTTGACTGAATTACAGCAAATAAATCTTGAAATACCTACTTAATAGTAAGTAGTAGATAGGTAGCTAGATCCGAGGCTACTCCTAACAAAAGATATCAAACACATATCTTAGAAGAGCAATCCAATACTTTGAAATATAATCTACCAAAAACTACAAGTAAAGAATAAGGAATCTTCTTATCCCATCACTACATATTATAAAACAAAGTCCCCGGCTGCGTCTGTCTGTTCACGATAAACTCGAATTCACAGGGGTTTTGACGCGTTTTGTTTTAAATAGATTCAGTGATTCAAGAGAGAGGTTTATATGTAAAAAAATATCCCGAAATTCCGACGGGAAAGGAGCACAACGCGGGTAAAACCGCAAGGCGCTGCTAGTCTTTAAATAAAACAGAACACTCCTAGAACATAAAGGTATTAATAACGCCGATAATAAAACAACAATAGCTAAGATATACCAAGCCCCAACCATCATTTACTTCTATCTAATCAGTAACGCGTAAGCCGGTAGCACTGCGGAGTAAAATCATCACAAAAAAACATGGAACAGGTTCCCGAGGTCATTATACATACATGTATCATACGGGTTTGTGTATGTCTGTATGTATGTATAGAAGGATGGAATGTTGCTTTCCTTACTTACATTATAACGGATGACAATTTAAGGGTATACGATTGTCAGTTTTTTTAGGTTAGGTATTTAAGTGACAGAAAAATCTGACTGGTAATATGTTTTGATGTTATGGATTTTTTGATAAAGATTTTCAATTGTTTTGAGAATTGTTTTTAATAAACAAAAAAACAGACTTTTATTAAAGAAAAAAAACTAAAATATGTATGTGAAAATTCGATGATACTGCTTCGAATATAAATAGGATTTTATGGCAAAAAGCAGCATACTTTTGTCCAGATTATGAGAGAACATATTTATGTACGTATTCCAAATCGCTTCAAGCATCAATTTAGTTAATGAACATAGTTACTATCTGTTTCATAACTAAGTAAAAAAGCATCTAATCCTTTATTAATTTCAATTCATGTCCAAGTCCTGATCGACGTATCTTTGTTACCAATAAAAACCATCCAATACCAAACAAAATAAAACACAATCGACAAGAAAATCAAACAACTCATAATATTTTCTTTCGAACGTGCCTCTAAAGAACCAACTCTAGTTTCAAAACACGCACCGTATTTTAAAACATCTCGTTTCGCTTAGCAACGTGCCTGAAGGACGTGGAAGGCTGTACAGCCTCCGACCTCGACCTTTGAGACGACCTCAACGCGTGCCTCAATGTAACCCTGGTTCGGTAGGGCTGGCTCGGTTTAGACTGGAGCTTATAGGACGGGGTTAGTTTAGAGCTGGCTGTTGTTTTTGGGCCGTTTTAGTGTTGTGGTATTAAGGGTTTGGGTAATTTTAGGGATGGTTATTAAAGAGTTAGGACTGCTCTAATCAGATCAATACAGCTTTACCAAACTAGAATTATTCGAAATCTATGAACCAGCGATATGTTTGTAACATCATTTAATCTTTCTATATTTCATGATACATATCAAAGTGAAAAAGTTTAAAAAGTACAAAAGCTATTTGTAATCAAAGTATTGAACGCAAAAAGACTTACCATAAAACAGATCAATTGTCTCGATCCTCAAGAATTTAGACGTGATAACTTTTTGCTTTCACATGATTAATCATTCGCAATATGGTGCGATCGTGTCCCGCATAAGCACACGACGCACACGAATTTCAGTGTGGGTGTGAAGGCTTGTTCAGACGAGGGACTTTTTAAGAGTTTAGGAGGTCAATATTTTGGAAATCCTTTTTAAAATTAAAGTTAATCCTCAGTCCTCAAAAAACGTGCAGCTTGACCCCTACTTGGATGAATGGCCGATAGTGGCATTTCTATCTGAGCGCTACCGTGCTTCTTTCTAATACGCGCAAAGATAGATTGACATACTCAAAAGACAATTAAGAACACGAAAAGATAGACATAAAACACCTCATTTTTAGATGAATTTACTAACTCTTAACATTTTTTTCATAACTTATTCCCTTATCAAGTTCCATGCACTTTCTTCATCAAGCGATTATTACACATCTTCGTCTGTACAACCCTTTACTGCATACATTTACATAGACGTTCGTCATATTTTTCCATTGTTTGCTGCGTGCATGTGTGTGTGTGTAACCTGATATTGTTTTGCGAGGGGTCGCGTGCTGTACGTCCTCTATGGACCTTGCCACGTAATTATATGTACGCTTTCTTTGTTTTGTTGTGGCCTGGTCAGAGGAAGTTTGAATTTTACACTGGAAATTGATGGTACATTGGTTTGTGGGTGAGAATTAGTGTCTTTGCGCTTGATGAACGGTTATTTGGCCTTGATTAATTTGTTATTGATATCTAAAGTTGCCTGTCTTACAATGTGAACATAACTATGTATTTTGATGTATAATGATAAATCTTTATGCGGTCTAAAAATGCCGACACTAGGATTGACCAATAACCTACCCTTCGAAATCAAAATTCCATCTCTTCAAAAATTCGTCAATTTGGATATAACAAAATAACTTATTATTACCTTCAGTATTACAAGACTAGGTCTCTCTAGTGCTTTAGGTAATCTAAGTTCTAATATGAAGCAGGTGCAACAAGTGTTGATTCCGAATACTAAATGTGGTAATTTTAATAACCTCTTTTGGAAGTCAATAGGAGTGGGCGGCATTCCAAAGATATTTCATTTTATATTCAAGTGAACGTGAAATTTGTTATAAGGCTAAGGTAGCTTAGTTTAAGTAAGACTTTAAGATATGTATAGTACTTGAATGAATTCTGTTTGGAGTTAAGATTGTTAGAAATCTTATTTGATCCTTTTGCTTTTCAATATCACATTGCAGGGCCAAAAGATAAAGACGATTATGATTCAAGGCTTTACCAATCCTAAATAATATTATAAATGCGAAAGTAACTCTGTCTGTCTGTCTGTTACGCTTTCACACCAAAACTACTGAACCGATTTGAATGATATTTGGTACACAGTTAGTCCAGAGCCTGAGAAAGGACATAGGCTACTTTTTATCGCGATATTCCTGCGGGAACGGGTACAACGCGGGTGAAACCGTGGGGCGCTTCTAGTTTGAAATAAATTAATACCTGAAAAAAAAACACACACGGCCAATAAGACCCAAACTAAGCTCCAAGCTTGTATTATGGAATCTAACTAACTGATACTACTACATATACATACAAAGACTTTATAAGAATGCATAATTGAACATACCTACCTGAATTATGTATCATTTGTAGAAATTATTTATGTATATTGTGGTGAGAGAATAAATAAATAATTATTATTATAATTAACACCAAGACGTCGTCAACAACTATGTCTGCCGTAAGGGCTTGTTAACTATTCAATCCAACGTATGTTAAGGTCAATCATAGCTAAGAATACTTTCATACATACAAATGTTTTATAAGTACAACAAAAAACTTGCAACATCCTTTTCTAAAGAATCGTTTGACGTCTCAGAGTAGGCCGGCTAGCTGTCCCTTGGCTGGGGCACACGTCGAACGCACAACTACCCTCTTTTTGCGTCGGGGATGAACAGATAAACTTCCACGAAACTCGGAATACTATTTGATAACATACGGCACGCGAATTCTGAGAACCAGAGATTCCCATCGGCACAAAGGGTCTATTCTCTTTGCTTTCCAACTTTTTTTTGTTGTTTTTTTTTTCATTTCTCACGAGGGTGTGCTTTTGTATTTTTTTAACGAATTCTTCGGATATTTTAGTGAGTGGGCTGGTTCGTGTCAGATGGTGGAACGTGGGTTTGATGTGGTAGTAGTGTCTTGTGGCTTTTCTCGTGTCACTGGCGGAGAAAGATTGAAAGAAGATTGGAATAAAATACAAATAGCCACGTCCCGCGGTGTTACCCGCGTTATACCCGTTCCTGCGGGAATTTCAGGATAAAATGTATCCCATATGTTATTCTAATGTATAAACTATATTACTGTAAAGTTTCATCCAAATCCGTGCGGTAGTTTTCGCGTGAAAGAGTAACAAACATTGAACATCCTCACAAAATATCGCATTTATAATATTAGCAGAATAAACAGCCTCCGTGGTCTAGTGGTTTGAGCGCTCGGCTCACGATCCGGAGGTTCCGGGTTCGATTCCCGGTGGGGATATCTCACAAAAATCACTTTGAGAGACTGTCCTCAGTTTGGTTAGGGCATTGCAGGCTGAATCACCTGATTGCCCGAAAAGTAAGATGATTCCGTGCTTCGGAGGGCACGTTAAGCCGTCGGTCCCGGTTACTTTCTACGGATAGTAGTCGTTACATGAGCCATGTCAGAGGCCTTTGGCGGCTCTATAACTCTGACACCAGGATTGGTCAAGTTGACCATCCACTCGATAAGAAGAAGAAGAAGAAGCAGAATATATTTCAACTGTTATGTACTATTATTAAGTGTTGTATTAATATCAATAAAGTATTGAATACAAAGTCGCTTCGTCCAATTAAATGCGAGTATACGAGTATGTGAATTATGTCCTATAATAGTCGTATTTAAAGTTTTTCTTCTACGAAGTAATCGGTTCGAGGTGTGATTATCATTCTTATTCGATAGATTGATTGGGTTTAGTATTTTTAACCGACTTGAAAAAGGATCACTATTTATAAAATTAAAAGATTTAGCTTGGGTATTAAATGACTTTCCCGTCGTTATTTTGTTAGATATCAATTTGATTATAATATTATGTACTACATATCCTAAACTACTGAGGTATATTCATTTTCGTTGTTTTTTTTTGTACTTAGTCCAAATTATATAAGATACGATGGATATTATTGGGAGATAATTTTGTCCAGCTGTGGGACAAAATGAGAAATATTTCCTTACTAGCAGCGCTCCGCGGTTTTACCCGCGTTGTACCCTTAATTTCGGGATGAAAAATAGCCTATAACTTTGTGGCTATCTATTACACAAAGAATTATTCAAATCGGGCTGGTAATTCCAGATATTAGCTCGAACATACAAAAAAACAAACTTAAAAAAGTTACCTCTTTATAATATTAGTATAGATTTAGCTTCGCTATCGTTAATCTAACTAACCACCTTTAAAATATTCTTAACCCTAAAAATACCCTTAAACCCAATAAATAACCCTGCCACCTCCTATTCCTTCCAAGCTCTACACTACATTCCTTTACCGTAACACCAGCAGCCGACTCAAAGCCCAATATTAAGAAAAAAGAACGACACACGTCAAACTGCGTAAGATCGCCCGGACGACCATCTCTGTCATACCCGCAGACGTAATAAAAACCAGAGTGTCTGTAAGTGACGTTAAGTGAAGCTTCATTTGTAAATATAGTTATTGGTGATGTGAAACTAGTTTTGTAATATTTGTTTTAAAGACAATGTCAGATAATTTTGTTAAATAAGATTATTTGATTATTTCATAACAATTATTTATAGTCTTCGGTTCGGCTTACGCTACTTACTGAGAAAAACTGAATATAAACTTTTACGTAATACGTAGTACCTATAAGGTGTAATTCTGAGAAAACTAGAAACAAAACTTTGAAGATGTGTCGTTAGGCAGTAAAAAAATTCAACTGATCGCGTTTAAATACTGGAAAGCACAGGGTGTAATTTCCAAAAGCTTCAATATTCGAAGCGCTCTGTCTCAACTTTTATATCATCGATGGTCGTACTATCTTCCATCCCTTTCCAACATACTCTTTTTATATATTCCATCCTTTTCCCTCTCGAAGGATAATTGCTTGTAACGCTAGAATGCATTCGAGTATATTAAAAATGAATATTGAGAGTTTTTTATTATTTTGGAACAGATTTGTAGTTTAATATAGAGTTCGTTATAAATAAGAAAGGTTTAACCGACTGCTTTAAAAGAAGGGTAATACTTTGTAGTTTAGTGTTTTTTAAGTAAAGGAATATTTTAATTACTTAACAGTTTTATAATTAACAGATCTTAGTAAAAATACACTTATTACATTTAAAAAGTATTATAGTCATTATACCTCATACTTCTGAGTTGGCTAAAACTAATGCCAAGACCAAATGAAATCACTAAACGAACATAGTTGATATTTTCGCCTCACATTTGATAAGGCTCGTAGCACAATGGTTATATACGTTGCTTTTTAAAATCGTAGTAGTGGGTTCGAATCCAGCGCATGGTTCCACAGTATGTGCGCTTTTATAGCCACCGACTTCTAAGAACATGCGATATTAAATATTAGTGCTCACTTTCTAGACCTAACGAAACCTAAGTTAGGTCTAAGCTGAAAACTAATTACATTTTTGTGCAATTTTTTGGTTTTAACCGACTTTAAAAACAGGTATTCAACTATAATAGAATTGGAATGAAAACTATTATGGTTGTATTCTAAATAGAAATAAAAAAAATCTTTAATTATAAAACACTAGGCATATACCATAACCCTTGCTTCACTCTTTTAAATACAACCAATAAACATTATAGTTATATTATTGACCAATCTGGACCATTGCATACTCTATGGTCATCTCGCTGTAGGACGGCCGCGGTAGGCGTGAGGCATCCCAGGAATGTTAATCGCATCCAAGCCTTGGCCCTCGCCTCAACCCAATAAAAAAAAACAGAAACTTCAAAACAGAATCCAAGTTCAATTTTGGAACACTCTTTCGACCTTCAAAGCCTTTGTTTTAACTAGTTTAGAAAATTACGCGGGAACCTACCATGGATAATAGAGAGTAACTTTTTTTTGTTGAATAGAAGGTTTTTTAACGAACAACTTTTGAATGTTGTTCCATTTTTGATACTGGCCGTTCTGTGAAGAATTATTACACTTTTTAAATTGTTATTGTTTTTTGATACTGGTTGGAAATAAATAATTTTTCTTTAGAATAAATATATTTATGGTTTGATTGATTGAATAATCTGTGATTTTTTTGAAGTTAAATTGCTTTGCTCTTTAAATTATTTTTGAGCAAAATGGAAACAATAAACTATTTCAATAACTTTAATTCAATAAAAATTTACATATTTTTTTGAAGTTGTATCATTATTAATTACGAATTTTGTTATATTTTTTATGCAGTTGATGTTAATTTGTTTATATCATAATCTCAAGAGATTAACACACTACAAAAATATTTTACAGCAAAAATGTTTATTCTCAAACAATATTTGTTAAATCACATATAATTTTATTTATAACCAATAAACAACTATGTTTACGTAATTTATTACGAAATAAATTTATAAACAAAAGTCTTAAAGTTCAAATCCATCAGATAGATGATAGAGTGAAATGGAAAATATACCTGAGAGGGAAAGAGATGCGAGATTGTGAAATGGTATGGGTTAGAAAGAGAGGCATGAGTTACAGGGAGATAGATATAACCGGTCGTAAAGCAGATGCATTGTAGAATCCCCTACAGATTCTGTTGAGAAAACTAGCTGTGCCTCGCGGTTTTACCCGCATTATACCCGTTTTATTGAGAATTTGGGGATAATAAGTTGACCATTACCTTCGTAATGAATGTGGCTACTTGAAGAATATTTTATAAAGAAAATTTTACTGATATTTTTGGAGATCGGAGTGTTCAAACGAACGAAAAAGTTTTAGCCTTATAATGTTAGTATAGAACTGTTATATCTAGTTAGTACATAGATACTTATGTTACTGAAATTATTTATTACTCACGTGCTACCGGATTACTTTATTTATGGACGTTCCTTTTGAAGGCAATAATTTCAAGGAAATTTTACGGGTTACTTTTTGAAGTTTCTTTAACTTTTTATACGAAAACTTTAATTCAAATCATTAATCTTTTGTCCAGCTGTGGGACATTACAGGTTAATACTTTACTCTGCTTTCTCGTTCAAATCGTGGTATTTTATGTAATTTTTGAAAATGGACATAAATGAGTAATTCGATGTAGTTAGTTTGACTCAAATTCTGGTCCATTTTGTGACAAATGAGATTAAATGTACTCAGTAATAGTACTTCATTGGTTATTGCTGAGCTGAATTACTTTCCTGGACGTGTCGTAATATCGGAGTGGAATCGAGCCCGCCAGGACAGGATTGCAAATGTGTGTTAAGGAATTTCGGTACAAAAATGCGCTCCTACCTGCATACAGCCCAGATGCGTCCCGCCCCACCCCTCGCATTCCCTGAGAAACATTCTAAATTGATTACGTGGAAAAACTGAGAAAATAACGCGTCAAAACGCCGACACACGTAGAATGAGTGGAATTACCCAGGGACCAGTGGGAATGCTAGATTCCCCGCCGAGCGTCTGCGCCTAACGATCCCACCCATTACTACGTCCACTCTGCCCACTGTCCACCGCTCGTTAACGCTAAATAAAAACAATAGCCTCATTGTCGCATTGTTGAACGCGGAACAAACATGAAACTGGCCGAATTCTTTATAAAACAACTAAGAATTAAATGAATGATTTCGCGTGTAGGGTCGGCGGGGTCCGTTAGCGCGTCGAGCCGGCGACACCTCGATTCAGAGTTATTACGACAGATGGCCAGCGGGGTACGGATCGAGCCGAAAACCGTCCGAGATTGCATTCTTTCGGCGCGGGCACATTCCTTAGCGCGCCACCGGCTCGGGCCGCCTCCCGCGCCAGTCGCCGCGCGCCCTTTTGGGGGTTAAGATGTGTCCGTTGCGGCGGGCGGTCACGATGTGGTCCCAGCCTCCGCTGCCCGACTTGGACACCGCATTCCGGAGCCGCGCGCAGTCCTGCTCCTCCTGCAACGCGCCAGCTCGCCCCAACAACCAAGTGGCCCGCATGGTCCGCGAGTACGGGGTGCGGGTCGACCCGACCACCTCGCACCCGCCCGGCCTCCGCGTCCGACAGGAACCCCAGTACCAAAACTTGGAAGAATTACGCAAGCGTCCCGAGTACGCTAACTTGGACGAGATATCTCGGGAGTTCGGGTATCGGCTTTGTCCTGAAGGTCAGAATTTGGAGGATGAGGCTATTTATGAGAATATACTGTCAGTGCGTCAGATTCGTAGTGCGGAAGTGCGGTTAGTGCCGGTGTCGGAGGTGGCGTACTATGAAGGGCAGGGGTACGTGGCGACGCAGGTCCTGAGCCGGAACGGGACCTTCCCGCAGTGTCCCCCGCACACCTGGAGCCGCCTGCAGGAGGCCACCAGGCTCAACTCTTCACTGCGACTCTTTTCCGTAAATCACATTTTAGTATTACCGTATTTGTGTTCAATTTTTAAAGTGACCGTTGAAAATTTTTGAAGCTTAATATTTTTACCGACTTTAAGAAGGTTTCTTAATTCAACCGTATTACATGTTTATTTAAATATGCTTAATATTAAAATATTAAAATACGCCCGAATGACCACAGTTTTTAGAGTATTAGAGTGACCCCTTTTAAAATTTGATTCTTTGATTTTTTTAGTAGTATACTTGCGTGTTTAAGTTTTGAATTTGACATTATATTTTTTGAGTTGAAAGATTGAGAGAGAAAGTAAGATTAAACTGTTTTTGTTTGACAAGAATCTGATATCTTATATATTATGCTTTGATGCTTTATTTGTACTAAATTAATATTATAAATAGAAAAAAATATTTTTTCTACAGAATGAGATGAGAAGTCTTTGCCCAGCAGTGGGACATAACAGGCTAATACTTTACATAGTAGGGTCACTTCGCCGGTTTCGCGACCACCTTTAGTAGGCGACCATTTGACGGGCTAAGTTTCTTTAAATCAAGATAATAGTATTTGTAGAGGTAATGTAAATAAAAAATAAATTTTACGTAATTAATAAATAATTATGAAATAAGAATTTACACAGTTTAAAACAATTAGGTTAACCCAGAGCCGAAAAAAAATTGCTCAATGCGCATCTTTATTCAGAGGAGTTTGGAAGTGTCGCGAGTTGAAAAAAAAATAACGCGGGGCGCGGCGCTCAAAGGTAAGTTTTTATTACTTATTTCATGTTTTAGACACAAGTTAGATGTTAAATTGTACAATCGATAAATTTTCGTCATTATTTAGTTGTAATTTGCTATTTTTAAACTTAATTGTAAGATAAAATCCAGTGGTCGGTAACCGAAATGCGTATTTATCAAAAACGTTAGATAGCGACCACATGGTCGCAAACCGACGAATGCAGCTGTATTTTGTTATAATTAATATGACCCTAATGCTTCATACAAGACTATTAAAATTTTGGCTGCAGCATTCTATATGTTTCTCTTTATAGTCCTTTGGTAAACGACCACCAGTTTCTTTGAAAGAACTTTGTTTATTTTACGTACAAACATTAGGTGCTAGAGGTGGTCGCAAACCAAAATAATCGAAATAAGGTTATTGGTTTCCGGCCACCATAATTTAGTATGAGAGAAATAACGGCCGCAAACAGAAATAAGTATGAAAGGTCATTGAGTATGCGACCACGAATGATTATTTGAATTTGTTTGGTTATTGAAATGTCCGTATAATAATTATTTTAAACTTGTTAAGCTCACACGATTTGTTAACATATTTACATTTTACCGGGTCTTAATCGCGTATTATTTTTAATTCTCTTACCCGCGGTAGATCATTGTAACATGATCGAAACGTCGGAGGTAAGAAAATGTGGTTGTACCGTAATCTGACGAAAACTAATTATACTATTTCTCTGTTTCAAACAATAGCTGGATGGAGCTCCCAAAAAAGAAAAAGACTGTCCAGTAAAAGGAAGAGAGAAAATGAAGACATGAAAAATACTACACCAGATAATTACAAATGACTGAAGTTGATTATTTTTAATAATATATTAATGAAGAATATATAATGATTATGAATAAAAATAACATTACACCAAATGATTACATATTTGTTATTATTAAAAAGCAATAAAAATATGTTTAAATTGATCATAAATGTTTGATTGGCCTAATATTTTTCATACTAAAATAGTGGTCGCAAACCAGTTCACTGGTGGTCATTAACTGATAAAAGTGGTCGTAAACCAACGATTTCGCTATATTTTCGGTTTTTCAGCTTTTTATAAAAAAATATATTTGTATGTATTTTATTTTATATGTTTTATCCAAACTAGACTATGTTTAGGACGTATTTACGTTAACGTATACTATTTCGTGTGTAGACAACATTTTTTTTTACTGATCTGAAGTGGGCAACCCAGCTAACTGGTCGCTAACCGGCGAAATGACCCTACTCTTAATGTATGACAAAATTGGAGTGAATTTATCGCAAACTAAAAAATATTTTTAAAACACCCAAAACATATTTAAAAACCCTTAAAACTTTCTTAGGTATTAAAATTGTTTCATAAACAGGTTTCTCGTTATACCTACGCGCATATCACTACATAGTATAAAACAAAGTCGCTATTTTTGTCTGTTTGTTTGTCTGTATGCTTAAATCTTTAAAATTACGCAACAGATTTTGATGCGGTTTTTTGTAATAGGTAGAGTGATTCAAGAGGAAGGTTTTTATGTAAAAAAATTCTCGAAATTCCGATGGGAACGGGCACAACGCGGGTAAAACCGCGGGGCGCTGCTAGTGAAATGTTAAAAATATAATATACATAGGTACCTATGTACAGTCAATCCATGAATATGCTGATCATAGTTACTTAGAACCTTATCACAATGAAACTTCTATGAAATATCTTCGCTCGTTTTGTTGAGCAGGAAAAGTCTTCCTTCTCGCAACATTAGTATTGATAATATTTAAGACTTTTCGGTATTTTTTGGGATTTTTTTCCTAAAAGATAACTTTATTACCAATTTTCTCAAACAGAGAATTCTCCTCATTTGACGAAATTCGAGCCCGCAACAGTTACTGGATATCCATTACAAAAAATATGAAATTCAGATTGATAATTTCTAAAATAACGCGTTGGGGAGAAGGTAGCTTAGAACTAGGAGACGGATATAGGATACTATTTATCCCGTATTTCGTACGGCAACGGGTGCGCTGTGGGTGGAACCGCGGGGCACAGCTAGTTTTTAATAAACAAAAGCCTTAAATACTGTCTAACCACAGTCTTGACTACAGTGAGTTCAGGCTCTTATTCCCCGCTGTTTTTACACGAATTCCGAGGCCAAAGTCATTGCCTTGGTGTAGTTCAATTTAATGGGCATCGCAAAAAATGCTCGCCGGAATTTTGGTCTAATGACTCGTTATATTGTCTGGTCCGACGGATTTGTTGTACATATGATGATGACCTTTGTTTTATAGTGACTTGTATGGTACAATTATTTGAGCATATTTTCTTACCTAACTCTGACTATAGCATTGACACAAGCATTGAATACAAGCCACATTGCTTTTATTTAATGCTTGTTTGCTTGGTTCCTTTATTTGAGCAACCTTTTTTCATTAAAGTTTGAAGGGTTACTTCAGCTTACGCTTACGCACCATTAAACGTTAACACAAAACGTCAGTCTCAACAGATGTAAGAAAATAAAAGTCGAGTTTTTTTACTGGCCGCTCTAATTACTTTTACATAGGTACTGTTATATAAAAATTCGCATTGAAGTTAACAGCTTTATGAATCGATTTTTTTAACGAACGTATGTTACGATAGCAAACCGTTTGAAAAAAACCACCCTTAGTGAAATTATTTAAACTCATTATCTTTTTTTTACTATTATGCTTGAATTATACACAATTTTAGTTAATATAATAAAAGATTTCCACCACAAGAAATTCTCAGAGCAATTGTGTATTTTTTAATTTATCAGTATCAGCCTCAGTGTTGAACTTTGCCCAGCGGTGGGACAATATGGATAGGTTAAAAAGGTTACGTAATGTCACCATCATTTATGAAAATATATTTTTGTGTACATAGATATGATAAGTTAAGGGACAGGAAGGTTCAACTTTGTAACCAATTAAAAATAAGGTAGCTCTTATAAAAAACTATTTCGACGTTTTTATAAACTTTAATAAATATGTAGATATTAAAGTATACTTATATTATAGTATAGTCAAAGAGTTAAAAGACATAGGGAGTAAAAATAATGTGTCAACTATTTATAAGTGTATTTATCCACTTCTGACCAAATTTTAAGCCTAACATACAATAAGACTAGGTACATCTATATATATAAAATTCAAAGTCCTGACTGACTGATAATCAACGCACAGCCTCAACCGCTACACCTAGAAGCATGAAATTTGGCAGGAAGGTTCTTCAAGTGACGTAAGTGCACACTAAGAAAGGATTTTCGAAAATTCTACCCCCAAGGGGATAAAATAGGGGATGAAAATTTGTATGAAAATTTTGTCAATTTTAAACCGATCGGGCTGAGACATTGCATGCATATAGCTGCTATGAAGTAGGCATCCCCTAAGAAAGGATTTTGATAAATTCTACCCCCAAGGGGATAAAATAGGGGATGAAAGTTTGTATGAAACTTTGTCAATTTTAAACCGATCAGGCTAAGATTGTTCATGCATATAGCTACTATGACGTGGGCATCCCCTAAGAAAGGATTTTGATAAATTCTACCCCCAAGGGGATAAAATAGGGGTTAAAAGTTTGTATGAAACTTTGTCAATTTTAAACCGATCGGGCTGAGATTGTGCATCCATATAGCTACTATAACGTGGGCATCCCTTAAGAAAGGATTTTGATAAATTCTACCCCCAAGGGGATAAAATAGGGGATGAAAATTTGTATGAAACTTTGTCAATTTTAAACCGATCGGGCTGAGACTTTGCATGCATATAGCTACTATGACTTAGGCATCCTCTAAGAAAAGATTTTGATAAATTCTACCCCCAAGGGGATAAAATAGGGGATGAAAGTTTTTATAAATCTTCTTATTACGAAACTTAATGCGTCAGTGCGTCAGATGTTCCACGCGAGCGAAGCCGCGGGCAAAAGCTAGTCACATATATAAACAAAAAAGTAATAACTATCTATCCCACACGACCTATAAATGTTTAAAAACTAGACACAATCAAATCATATACTCCATTATATATTGTACTATTGTAATAAGTATTATTTTAATAACCGATATATTCTTTTCATTGTTTACAGGCAAAAAAGGAAATGTACGATGTGAAGAAGCAAAGGTATTGCCTCGCACAAGACGAGTATAAACACTTGAACAATGCTTTGTCGACACTAGCAGCCTCTAGGACGAGCTGTGAGTATTAATCAGTTGTCACATAACATTCGTATTACAATACTAACGTCTCGGTTTTACCAGCATTGTGCCCGTTCCCGTGGGAATTTTGGGATGAAAATAGCCTGTAACGTTCCTGCTGAATGCTGCTATCGATAACAAAAAGAATTATTGAAATCGGACTGTTAATTCTTAAAATTAGCCACAACATACAAACAAACATTTTTCTTTTTTTCTATAATATTACTATAGAAATAATTAATTTGCAAGCTAATATTTTAATATCTCCTTCTGATAACCAACCCGCATTTGGCAAGCGTGCTCATCATGCTTAATCCTCCTCACTGTACTGATATCTTCAGAGAGATGAGAGGACTATATGTCCAGCAGGGGGGCATTACTTTACTTCTGAAAAATATAAATAAATACATATATGTACATACAAACTCTTTCTTCTAATATATGTATAACATTCTCGTATCGCGGTGTTTGTAGTTAAACTCCTCAGAAACGGCTTGACCGATTCTCATGAAATTTTGTGTGCATATCGGGAAGGTCTGAGAATAGGACAATATCTATTTTTCATCCCCCATAAATATAAAGGGTGGTCCACCCCTTAATTTTTATATGGCAGAACAACTTTTGCCAGGTCAGCTAGTATATTTATAAGATTGCATTCTTTCCTGGCTGTGCGCAGTTTGCATATTTCATCCAGTTTATTAGCATATACGATATTAAAATTTTGCATAAAAATTCAATTGGAATCCTGCATAGGTTTATACTTTGCAGTCTTAAATAGTGTTTACACTTTATAAATAGCAGTTTACGTTGGCAACATTATTACGTTTTTTTGTTTAACTGTTCATTATAAGGTTTTGTATTAAATGGTTATTTTTTAATTAGTTTAGTAACTGTTTTCAATAAAGAATCTTAATTATACCTAATACTTTTAAAAATTGTTTGTGAATATTTTTTTTCTCTTTATTAATCTTTAAGGCATCTTTTAAATTGTCTTTACCTACTAATGAGTTAGCGATATGAACGAACTAGGCAAATAAAAGTATTGAACTTGTTGATTACGTCGCAAATGTTCTTTTTTAACACTTGTACTGTTTAGAACTATAGTCTGCAATGTCTAAACTGTCTGCATTGCTACTAGCCCAAAGGTTTCTTTATTTATATTTTACACTAGCAGCGCCCCGCGGTTTTACCCGCATTGTACCCGTTCCCGTGGGAATTTCGGGATAAAAACAGCCTATATCCTTCCCGTTGAATGTGGCTATCTATTACAAAAATAATTATTTAAATTGGACTGATAATTCCTGAGATTACCTCGAACATACAAACATAGAAAATTACAAATTTTACCTCTTTATAATATTAGTATAGATTCTATACTAATGTGGATTCAATCTATACTTCTATACTATAGAAGTATAGATTGAATCCACATTTTTAATGATACGCTTTCCATTAATAAAGTTACCCGTAAACGCTGTTACAATTAAAAATGTCTACCATTCACACCTTAGAAACCAGCAGTTATTCTTCATATTCTTCCAGTATGTTCCTCAACCACGTCTATGACGACAACGTCAACGACCTCCCGTCATGACCCTGAGTTGCTGAGGTCAGAGGTCACGCAGGCGAGAGGACGGGTGGCTCAGTTGAGGAAGGAGTTGAGGCAGGCGAGGGCTGAAGTGGCTTGCGCGAGGAGAGGAGTCGATACGCTGGCTGAGTGAGTCTTATTACACCTTAATATCCTTACTCATTAAATTAAAATCGATTATTTTCATCATGACCTTAAAATCGTACCATCTACATACTTATACGCTGGCGCCATCTATTGGGCTTTGGATGGAACTACCGGGGAATAGATAGTTTTTTAAGCGATACCACACCAAACTAGATTTTGTGTGAAAAGTGGATACTGGAAAAGGTTTTCAAAATAAGAGGTAATGGGGACTTTAGGAATGTTTATATTAATTCTTTAATTTACTATGATCTTTTACAGGGTCGAACAAAAACTGAGCTCCCAGCAAGGCTGCTACAACATCACCGAAGCTCAAGCAATAATGACTGAACTTAAAAACATTCAGAAATCACTAACATCTGGAGAGAAAGAGCGAGCTGACCTAATGCAATCTCTAGCCAAACTAAAAGATGATCTCACCAGATTACAATTAGGAGATGCATCCCCTGACTTATCAACGTTAAGTTTACCCCAAGAGAAACTTAGCACTGCATCCCAAACTGACTTATGTGCTGACCTAGTGCCTATAGGAACAAGACTAGCTGAGATGGCAAGAGTAAGACTCCAATACGATGAAGCGAGAAAGCGAATACAACAAATACAACAGCAACTAGCTGACTTAGAAGACAAAGTCCAACCAGGCCAAGCAGAATCTGATAAAGACAGACTCCTTCTTTTCCAAGAGAAGGAACAGCTGTTAAGAGAACTCAGAAGCATCACACCAAGAACCAGATCCAAGCAAGAAATGTGTGAAATTCAGATTGAGTGTAAAAAGCTTGAGCAGGACCTGAAGAATGCCTTTGAAATGTCCAATAAGTGTATAGCAGATAGATTAAGGTTACACGAGGAGAAGCAATTGCTTCTACAGCAGTTGAAGGATGCTTTGACGTCTATGACTGCTCTCGAAGGTCAATTAAAGACGTTATCGGCTAGTACGTTGTCAGTGTCCAGTAGTTCAAGCTTAGGGTCTCTTTCTACGGCCAGTAGTAAAGGATCCTTGAGCTCTGGGATCAGCTTTACTGACATCTATGGAGGACCTCAGATTGCGTCGTCTTTTCAGACGGACAAACCTATTGATATGGTCGATCTGCATAGGAGAGTTGAGAGGTAAATTACCCTATCTTACTATGATATATTATACTATCTTGTTAGGGAAAATTGACCATCTTTACTGATTAAACAGTTCCCTTTCTTCGGACTTAAATAGATGATAATTTTTTTTATCAACATACTGCACGAAAGCCTTTCAAAATTACTTCTTTAATATATCTATATGATGGACCCAATTTTTTGACCGCCTTCAAAAAGAGGTTCTATGATTTAACGAGACTTTTTTGACTAACCTACCCCTCATTTTAACGAACCTTCATTTTCGAAAAAAACTTTTTCTTATATATCCTCTTATATATCAACGTCCCTTCTCCCATCTTCCAGGTTACTCCGTGGCTCAAGCTTCACGACAGACAGCGTGACTCCGAGCTCTCCGTCGCAACCCTCGCTGTCTCCGAGAAGCAGTCTGTCTTCAGCCAGCCCGCCTCCACCGCCGCCTTCTTACAACCAGGTACGAAGATATGTTCTCCTACAGATTCTAACCGCCTCGCTGTAATTAGTGACGTCAGATGATTCCTGAAAGTTCTATGAGTTATATTTGACATTAAAATAAATAAATATACAAGTCAAATTCACTCACGGTTAATTAGATCCAACACAAACTAAGCACTAAAGTATGGAAGTTAGTGTAAGAATATTAAATACTTTTAAATATCAACTAACCTCTTTACTTTTTGTATTTGAAAAGAGAACAATCATTGTGACATTATGTAATGTCATTTTTATTCAGTGACAGTTCAGATTCAACAATGCACTATTTTAATAAATGATTTGTATTAATTCCCAGGTGGAGAAACAAAGGCGACAACAAAGAGAACTGGAGGAGAAACTAGCTGAAATGAGGATAGGTGTCGCCACTGGGCTCAACGAGGTCACCGGATTGGCTACGAGTGAGTTACATTTGCAATATATCTGTAAAAAAAACCTTTAAAAAGGAAAATACCTCCAAACAGGAAGGGTTATATCTCTGAGCTTGTCAGACTTACTCTCTCTCTACATATAACAATGATCTCTTTCTTTCAGTACCAGTTCAACTGCAAGGCCCGGGGCGGCCGTGCGAGCCTCTCTCCCCGATATCGGAAACGCCTCCCCCACCGCTGTCACCCAGAACTCCCTCTTCTAGTGGTAAGAATATTATGTACACTGTAGGCTTTATTCATTTACGCTTTAGCTATCAAATAGCTTGTCCCTTTCCCGCATACACTATTTGTCAAAGAGTAAAAGAGTCAAAACAATGTTTTAGTTATAGAGCGTTTATGAATACAGCAGTGGAACATTACAGGCTAATAGTATTATAGTTTGTAACTCTTTCATAAAAAAAAACTACTGGACGGATTTGGTTGAAACTTTACAGTAATAAAGGCATTAGAATAACACATGTGATTCATTTTATCCCGAAATTCCCGCGGGAACGGGTACAACACGGGTAAACACCGCGATGCAAGGCTAGTTATACATATGCTAATGTTAGTCCAATGTATTGTTCCAGGTACGAACAGTAGATCGGTATCGGCAGCGGTGAGTGACGAGTCGGTGGCGGGTGACTCGGGCGTGTTCGAGGCGGCGCAGGCGGGCAGCGATCCTACTAATGCGGGTAGGAAGAATTTATATCCAACTAGCATTGCTCATGGTTTCACCCGCATTGTCCCCGTTTTTGGGAGAATTTTGAGATAAAAAGTAGCCTATGTGGTAGTCCAGATTCTAATCTACCTCCGTGCAAATTTTTATTCAGGTCGGATTAGTAGTTTTTGTGTTATAGAGGGATTCCTCACATAATTTCGAGACGTTCTTTATACGATCAGCGCCCCGCGGTTTACCCGCGTTTATGCCCGTTCCCGTGGGAATTCTGAGACGAATACTAGCCTACATCCTTCCCGTTGAATGTAACTATCCATTACAAAAATAATTCCATATTAAAATCGGATTGGCAGTTTCTGAGATTAACCCGTACAAAATTAGAAACTTTATCTCTTCATAATATTAAGTATTAATTTGTATAAATGCAGACAATTTGTGAATAGTGTGAAGAAATGACAAGAGTAATATAACTAACCTTGTATGTTCATTGTCCACAGTGAACAGTGCGCAAATTGAGATCAAATTGCACTACTGTTCGGACGAAAACGTGTTGGAGATCGGCATCCTTCGGGCGAGGAACCTGCACGCGCTCTTCATAGACATCGGGACCGAAGTGTGAGTATCACCTTAGTTCTATTAGGGTTCTAAGGCTAAATAGAGACAGTGGACAGTGTTTATATTGTTTACTTGACAGAAGATATTGTGATTGAGAAACGTTCGTTTCACTGCTTGAGTATTCTGTTTTCTCGTTTGAATATGCAACGATTTTATGTTATAGTAGTATATTTGTCGCACTATATATTTTACATTTCTTTAATGTATTGATTTACCCCCCAAAAGCGATTCATCGAACATTGAACATTGTCGTGTTGACTGTTATTTGCAAATTATTAATGATAAGATGTCAGAGGCCTTTGGCGACTTAATAACTCTGACACCAGGATTGGTCAGGTTGACCATCCACTCGATGAAGAAGAATGATAACATTATATTTGCCTTGTCACGACACTTATGAATGGGTCTGTACCACCACCGGTCCATGGTCCGTATATTGATGTGGTGGTTGCGGTGCAGGTGCGTGCGCGGCGCGCTGGTGGTGGGCGGCGGCGGGGGCGGCGGCGTGGGCGTGGGCGCGGGCGGCGCGGCGTGGCGCGGCGGCTCGCTGCGCTGGCGGGCCGCCGCGCGCGCGCCCGCCCTCACGCGCCGCGCGCTGCGCGCCGCCACGCTGCAGATCAACCTCGCCACCGGGAACGAGTGCTTGGTACGTATACATACAATACTTCAAGTGCTTTTATGTAATATAATCAACTCTCAACTCTCAAGCATCAACGCTTAACACTCAACGCTCAAGACTCAACGCTCAAGATTCAACGTCGTTATACGCGCATTGAGTCTGTTACATTTTACATTCATTTGTAAACTATGTAAAGACGTGAAGAACAAAAATGGGTTTTATAGCACCCATTTTTGAATGCCCGATATTGCAATGAAAACGATTCGACCCAACACATATAGAATATCGATCACATCTTAAAAATACCTACCTAACCTATGTTTATACTATTTCGTAGTTAAATGATGACAACTAGCCAAATTTGAGTATTCGGCGAAAGCCTAGAGTGCCATGTGAATATTCACTTAGGCGAGAGCGATTTTACTATCTGACTAACACATCCACAAACAACAACCAAAATCACCCTAACTCCCATATTAATAAAGTGCATTTTTCAACAGGGTTGTGCACAAGTTAGCTTAGCCGACTTCGACCCCGACACGGTGTCACAGAAGTGGTATAACGTGTTAAGCTTCCGGTGTATGAGAAGAGATGAGAGTTCAGACGAATCGACGGTTATTTCTTCTCAAACTTCTACTTTGACTAGAAATAGAGGTAAGAGTCTTATACTTATCTACAATCTATGACATATTATATTCTTCTTCTAGAATATCGTCATTAGAGAGAAGAACATTTTAGCTATCATATGGTTTGTCACCTTCTGACATACGCAATTTTCCGAAGAGCAAAAGAGACAAAACACAACGTTTTAGTTACACACATAAGGCGGATAAGGTAGATAGCTTAAAAACGGATGCAGGTTTTTACCATTTGAAAGCCAGTTTCCTAGCGGTGTCCATTTCTAGCGGTGGCCATGTTTAGTCCAATCGGTTCAGCTGATTTTCGTTCCATTTTTGAAAAAAAATTGACTTTTTTACACATCACCCTTTTCACTGTTATCTTATATATAAAATTCTTGTGTCACAGTGTTCGTTCGCGTACTCCTCCGAAACGGTTTGACCGATTCTCATGAAATTTTGTGAGCATATTGAGTAGGTCTGGGAATCGGCCAACATCTATTTTTCATCCCAAAATTCCCGCGGGAACGGGTACAACGCGGGTGAAACCGCGGGGCGCAGCTAGTAATGTATAATACTTGCTACCTATAATACTACAATATGAAACCATCACTTTGTTGCAGGTCCTGAAAGCATGAACAGTGCAGAATGCAACGTGGACTGCGGCGACGACTCGGCGTCCGAGGATGAGGAGTCGCGAGAACCACTCAATCAGGTAAATGACACTTTGCAGTTGATGAATGAGAATATCTGCAAAAATAAAAAGAAATCTGCTATAACAAGCAATTTGCTGTTCAAAGTAGTAAAAACTAAGTTCTAAATTGTAAAACTAAAGTACTCTAGAATCCTAATAAATATAGCTATGAGATATATTTTATCCCGAATTTCCCAGGGGAACGGTTACAACGCGGGTGAAACCGCAGGACGCGGCTCTAGCCGCATCATAGATTTTACATTTCACAAACTTTTCTCACTTCCCAAACAGATAGTGGAAGAGGATTCGTTTGAAGATTACATTCCTGAAGAGGACATTGCGTTGGAAGAAGATGAAGAGCAATACATGCATCCGACGACAGCCGAAAAAGAGACAAACACCGAATGCAACTTCTGCCCGGAGGGAGCGAGACAACTGCACAGAAGGTGAGATACACGATTCTGTATACTAACTATCGTAGATTAAGTATAGTAAAGTATTAGCCTGTAAGGTCATTGCTGGGTAAATACCTCTCGTTCTTACTGAAGATATCAGTACAGTGAGGAGCTTGCCTAATGCGGCTTGGCGGGTCACGCCTAAGAATAAGTATACACTGTATACAGTATGCAAAGGATAAAGTATAAAACAAACTATTTATGGTTATGGTATATGTACAAAGTATTACGGTGTTGGTTTCTAGGTTGTTTCTATAAAAAACTTAATGACAATAATAATTTAGTTAGATATGTTATTATTTTTAGCTTATTTAGTTAACCGATCGAGGTAGATTTAGTGGCAATGGAAAAATAAATCTCATGGTGATGGTTTTAAGGATAATTTTAGATTAGATAGCATAAGAAATTAGATTATAACATAGATACGACATAGCCAATGAAATGACGTACAAATAGTTTTATGACAGTTGTATTGTTCGATTTAGCCGCTTAACTGTCAAAATAACCCCTTTACTGTCAGATTAAGCCTCTTACCCGTCAGATTTAGTCACATCACTGTCAAATTTAGTCACATCACTGTCAAATTCACATCGCTCTTCAGATTAGCCGCTCGTCAGATTTAGCCGCTCGTCAGATTTAGCCGCTCGTCAGATTTAGCCGCTCGTCAGATTTTTCCGCTCGTCAGATTTAGCCGCTTAAATGTTGACTAACACATGAACTAACAAAGGTGTTGGGGGTTAAAGCATTGTTTGATTTCACCAGGTACTTGAAATATCTGAAGCGATTCGAAGCAGACGGTCAACCGTCAATGGAGACGTCACAGAAATAGTCCATTAATACCCCCGTCCATAACATAAGTTGTACATATCTGTATATACATAGGTATGTTTACATTGGAGCCGAATTTTTGTGTGTTTTTTTCTGGCCATTTTGTTTTTTTTTATCTCTTTGTATTTTTAAATGTGCGGGTTGGTTTTATTGAGAGGTAACGGTAAATTGAGTTACTTATTTTAATATGAGAAATTACGTACGAATGTGTATGTCGTATGTCGATATACTAAATTAAATTGGGTTGTTATTAGAGTGTAAATGAGTGTAAAGGTTCTCTGGTTGTGTAAAAGTGTTAGGTATGTTATCTCAATATTTTTTGTGACATTGGGTTTGGGAGATTTTATATGAAATTAGGTTATTTATTATTTGTGTTCCTTATCTTGTGTGTATTATTTGTGTTTATGGTATACAATTGTTATTTAATTAAAACGTTTTTAAAAATACAAAGATTTAAGTTTTTCAAAAGGTGACACTTGCTTGACATTGTAAAATTTCTTGCACAGTTTGTGTCACTTTTTCGCATGATAATTTTAATTTTCAATGTAAAATGTATCTTATTATTAATGCATGAAAGCATGGAACGGCACAATGTGAATGTATCTAGCACGATTATATTTATAACTGGAGAAATATCAAAGCTTTTGATGGTCAATTTCTATTAATGTATTTAATATTAAATAGAGGTAAAAAATACCTAAATAGAAAGGTAAAAATACCTCTATTCAATTTGAACGTTTACATTAGCGTAACTAATGGATATTTCTAGGTATATTTGGTCCTTTAAATGTAAATATATATATTGTTTATAAATTCTAAAGCATTTTTGGGTTCAATATGACTTCCATTTTAACTATTCCTGAAGTTATGACAGTATAGCCTAGGATCCCATAGTTACGCCAACAAATTACTCCTGAAATATTGTTCATAATGTAAATTTTTTATTGACAGAAAAAGTCAACAAGTAAACTCAAGCCCTGAAGAATCTCTGGCCACCATCAAGAGATCGCAGACATTCTCACCACAGCCACAAAGTATCACGAAAGGACAATATATTTGCCGGTAAGTTGCTCAGTTGAGCTCCGATCTGCTTCGATGGAAATGCATTCTAAGTCTCGCTATTATTATTTTCTAGTAGTATCAGTGAGTTAGATTCCATAATACAAGCTTACTTTGGGTCTAATTAACCGTGTGTGAATTTGGCCCGGTATATTATTACATATTATATACTAGCATCGCCCCGCGGTTTTACCCGCGTTGTGTCCGTTCCCATGGGAATTTCAGGATGAAAAATATCCTATAACCTTCTCGTTGAATGTCGCTATCTATTACAAAAAAGAATCGGACTGCTAATTCCCGAGATTAGCTCGAACATACAAACAAACAAACTTACAAATTTTACCTCTTTATAATATTCGTATAGACTAGCAGCGCCCCGCGGTTTTACCCGCGTTATGCCCGTTCCCGTGGGAATTTCGGGAATTTTTTGACATAAAAACCTTCCTCTTGAATCACTCTACCTATTACAAAAAACCGCATCAAAATCCGTTGCGTAATTTTAAAGATTTAAGCATACAGACAAACAGACAAACAAACAAACAGACAAAATAGCGACTTTGTTTTATACTATGTAGTGACAAGTTAACTTACATTGAATTATCTAATAGATTGAACCGGTCGGAGTCCGACTCGTCGATGGCGCAGTACGCGCGCCGCGTGATCCACCCCCCGCCGCCCGTTGGCATCCCCTTCGACAGGAGCCTGCGGGAGCGAAGGTCTCTCAGGTGAGGTTTCCTACTGTAACATTTAATAGTAGTAGTTAATTCGACCATCAGTTTGATAAAATGTTTGTATAGAGCTCTTCACTATTAATGGGCTCCTGATGAAATGTTGTAATAAAGTTAAAAAAATACAAGCTCGTATAACTGTGTTTGAATTCAGCCTTTTTTATTTCACATAAAAATATATTTTTCACTAGCTTCTAAAATACCATTCAAAACAAAACTTGCCCTCTAAATATTCAAAATATTAAATCCATACATGTATTAACGTAACCCTTCGCCCGCCAGATGGGGTCGCGTGCGCAGCGTGCGCGGCGGACGCGGGCGCGAGCTGGCCCGCGCGCGCACGTCGCTGGATCTGACGCTTGATCTGCGCGCGCAGCACGCGCGTCTGTACGACCTGCACAAGGAGATCGCCAACCTGACGCATCTTAAGAAACGGTAAGGACGCTCAATGGATTAGAGTAAAAAAATGAGATTATGAACCTTATGGTTCCACTTTACTATCGTCGTAGTGTGTAGATGACTTATCAAATTTTTATTTTTTTCATAGACTATTAGATTAAGTTGACCAATCCAGATGTGGGAGCCTTTTAACCGCCTAAAGGCTTCCGACATGGTCAAACGATAGAAACAAGCAAGACCGATACCGAGCACTTATTTAAGTGCTCTTTTACTAAACTCTTTTGTCCCATAAATACCCTTATGTATAAATACAGTCATAGTTATACTATTGACAACTGTGTACACTAACCTCTATTTACGAATTACCCGTAAAAAGCCTCCACTACACCAAAGTGGTTTTTAATTAACTTTACACAAAACTACCCACCTCAATAATCCCTTAACTCTCCACAGCCTTGAAGAAGCGTGCACGCGCGGCGACCCCGCGGTGGCCGCATGGGTGGCGGAGGACGAGACCCTGCAGCGGCTGCTGGCGAGCGGCGCGGAGGGCGGGCGGGACCGCGCCACCAAGCTGCTGCACCGCACGTGTCGGGAGATCTACCGGCTGCGGCGCTCTCGCCAGGGCGGCAGGAAACCGGACCTGGTGACGTTCAAGTAAGCTTTAGTCACTGCATCCAATGATGATCTGATGCATCCACTTTTTATATCATTATCATGGATATTTGTACTGTCCCAATGATTCCATTCAAAATTAAGATTTAGAAAGAAATTTAAAAGTTTTATGAACATTAAATCCTACCTCTTTCATAACTAATAAAATCAATTTTAAACCGAGCCCAAAAACAACAAAAGCTAACCCACAAACACCTTCCACAGAGAAAAGATGGCATTCTTCACTCGCACCAAGCCAACAATCCCAATCCTGCCAAACGAGGAAGAAGAGATATCAGAAGATGAATGGGAAGCCGACCTGGAAGAGAGAAGAACACCCGACGGGCGCTCTTCAAAAACTTCATACGAACTCCGCAGAGATCCTCAAAGCAGTCAAACAACCCAAGAAGTTGTTGAGTGTAAGAACCCTTGCATGAACCCCGAACCGAGTCTTAAGGAATTAGTTGATAGCACAGACCCAGAAAAGACTGAAGATGTAAGGTATGATTTTGTTGTCGATAGAGTATTAGGTGTCCAAGTTTGAATGTGACTTTTTCTGACCTTTGTGCTTGCTGACTCAACTTGAGGTGAATTGCGGTTGAGTATTGGGTTGTCTGAGTTAATGGATTTAACTCTCCGATTGAGTAATGAATTTTACTGTGGTTGAGTCATTGATTTGACTACCATTGAGTAATATTTTTAACTGTAGTTGTGACATTGTTTTTAATTGAGTTTCAGTTATATCGTCATCTGTAAGAAATATTTTTTCTGAATATAACACGGTTGATCCGTTGCATTTTAACCGACTTTAAAAAGGAGGAGGTTCTCCATTTGGATATAAAGGTTATTTTTCTTGTCTCAAGTTGAGTCAGTTTGCGAAAAGGTCATTATGTGACTGATATTTTGGACCAAAAAATACATAATTTTGTGTTCATTAATTTATTTTTAACATTGAACTGGTAACTAAAAATATAATTTGTAGTTTCGTCATAAAATGATAATAGCCATAGTTAGTGCTTGTGCGGTCCAAAATATCAGGTTTACATTAACACTAAGAGATGGCCAATAGCGCAAAATATGGCACTAAAAAACTGCAAATAATTTATACTGTGATTACAATTTGCCTATTGAGATTTTCTGGATTGAAGACTGAAAAAAACCTGTAATAAATAATTATTGTAGTATATTTTATATTATTCGGTTAATAGTGACATGACTCTGGACTTGAATGTGCAAATGTAGTGCCATAAAGAAGAGTTCACATAACATTGAATCTATAACATTATAGTATACAATTTTTATACATATTTTTTTTATATATTATTAAATATTGGTTATGTACAAAAATATCACTTTAATAATGGTGTTTGAATGCAGCAGTGCCATATTTGAGGCACGGTAGAATGAAATTAGGTAGGTTCACGTAGTTGTTGGGCGGAGTCACAAAATAAATGCCAAACATTTTTTTATTGTTAGAAATTTAATGTGTGGGGATGCATGATGTATATACGTATGTAAAGTGAAGAGCGAACCACCGATGTCTCAGAGTATCTCCACCGAATCTATATAGGACTTTGATGGCCAAAAATGCTTTGTATATAATGGCTTTTTAAGTCTAATGGGGCAATCGCTCTTTTAAACACGTAAATATAACTGCCATTCTGAACACATGTTTCAAAATGTAAGGTCTGTTAGGGTGGGGTTACATTAGGCTGTGGCGTGACAAACGCCTGCTTTAGTGTCTATTTGGTCACTAACCTATTTGAGCTAACTAGTAGTGCCTGTCAAATTCCATTGGAAAAGGTATGTATGCAACACTATAGATAAAAATTAATAAGAATTAACAGTAAAATAATCAGTACATATACTATAGTTAGTACCTTTTATACTTTTTTGTTAATATAGGTTTATTTTTTTGTCAATATTTTGTCACGCCACAGCTGAGTGTAAACCAGCCCTAATTGTGTCACTACAGGGCCAGTGTCAAATAAAATTGACACTACGTTACAAACGTGCAATAAACGTAGGTACTTTAGTGAATTTCTTTTCAATAAGATCTGAAATCAGCGGATTTTTCTCAGTTTTTTTTGTACGTAATTACAACGCTTCCTTTCTTTCAAATTTGTCTTACAAATTGTCAGACAAGGACAGCAGATTGTCAATATTAATACAGCAGATTGAAAAATTGCAAAATAAAAAAGATGTTTTTATTTTTGCAATCAAGTTTTTATTTATGAAGAGCTGTTGTATTTTTATTTTCAAATATGATTTCATTTTAACGTAATTTTAATGTACATTTTGTAATATAAATATGTAATTTTTATTTTATAGTATAATTTTGTAAATAATTTTATTAATATACATTAATAATTAAAAGAATTTGCATATCTGTAAATGTAAACATATTTTTTAATGTAATTTCTTAGCAATAATTGTTAGTGGCAAATATTAAGTGTTTTGTAACAATTAAAAATAAAAAGTCGCGTAGTTTTTACGTTTTATTTACGTAATTATTTTTCTTTTTTGTAAAAATGTATATTTTTAATTATTATTGTAATAATTATTACATTAAAGATTTATTGAATTTGGATTTGCCAAATTATTATTAAGAATTGTTTTATTCTTCCATTAAACAAAGGGATTTTAATAATAAGTAATATTATTTTGTAAAAAATGTCCGACCGAATGGTTGATAAATACAAATTGAAAATAAAAAATCATAAATGAATATTGATTTGTTTGATTGTACTGTTAATAACCTTACCTTGACTACTGGAGGAGCCATAATAAGAGGAGGCGACAGTGGCGTATTTTTCTGAAACAAGTAAAAAAATTAATTAAAAAATAAGCCCCTTACGCATAAACAGCTGGACCAATTTTGATCAAACATACTCGTAGCTAAGAAACTGGCTTTCAAATTAAAACAACCGCATCGACATTGGTCCATCCGATTCAAAGCTACGGTACCACATACAGATACACCCACACACACAGACATCGACGTCAAACTTATACCGTATTTTTTGTTCTTTTATAAATAAGAAAGCCTAGCCTGCAACTTGAATAAGAATATGGGTAAGGCCGCCAAAATTGTCAATTATATCACAAAAGTAACACAACAGATTTTGTGTTACCGTCACACAAATGTAACCCAAAAGTAACACATCTTTTGGGTAAAGCTAGTTTCATACTGGTGAAATAAATAACCAAAAATAATACATGATATTATTTTTTGAATGGGCGGACTGCAGTGCTATTGAAGTAATGAAATACGATTTTTAAATAACGTACTTTTAATAATAAAATTGAAAAAAAACATAACAAATCAATGAATTAAATAATAAAAAGAATACAAAGTTATTATAACAATAAATGTTCTGACTTTTCTTTAACTTTTCGCGATATCTTCTCTGTCGTTCTGCGGCAGTTAACGGCATTGTCTATAAAAAATAGACAGTTACTATACGCACATAAATAGATTATATTATAATTGAATAGAAGAAAACAATTGACTGCTGAATACATTAGTAAAACATACTAAATTAGTTCGGTGCTAAAGAGCCTTTCGTGCAAGTTTAAGAGGAAATGCGGTCAGACATTCGACTGAATTTCCTAAGTAGAAAGTCATAATTCAAGGTTTAATACAAAATCACACTCAGATACATTAATTACAAAATTCAGTTCAAATACCACTATGCATGCGGTTTTATAGATCTACTGTGTTACGTAACACATACTTTTGTGTAACAATAACACAAATGCAACACAAAAGTGACACAAATGTAACACAAGCGTAATACAAATGCAACACAAAAGCTAAATTTTTACTACAATTTTAGGCTATATTTCGGTTATTTATTACTATTAGGTACTAATGGGCGATTTAAAAGATACTTTTGACCTTATCCTCCACAAATATAATATAACAACATTAAAATAACTGTTTCTTACCTCAGAAATCACATTAAATCATTTTTTATTTCCACACAAACAATAATGTGACGCGCACTTTAGGCTTCTTCACTGGCGAATAAATATAGCTGCCTTTTTTTTATAATTATTTTCGATAACTGTGTTGCCATATTAATACTGTATTTTGCACTTTGGCTCTTTAAATAGTAGCTTTGGGATAAAAAATCGTCACACAAATAAATCGTAACACAAAAGCAAAGCAATTGTTTTATTTTAAATTATCGGTAAAACTAATCAGTTACAGGATTTTCGCAACACTATTATTATTTTAGCAGGGGCATATCATGTAATTTTTTGACGGTAAAGATATAACTTAGATATATTCTACGATTTATTGAATATTTTAACCAAATGATACAGGGGAAAAAAAACGACAAAAAGTCACACAAAAAAATTGACAATTTTGGCGGCCTTACCCATATATATAAACGTAGCTTACGCTCAAGAACCAGTCAATAATAATATACCCGGACAAATTCACACACGGTGTATTACACCCGAAGTAAGCTCGAAGCTTGTGTTATGGAATCTAACTAACTGATACTACTACATATACATACACAAATACTTTATAAGAATATTATAATTGACACCCAGACGTCGTCGCCAACAACTTTGTCTTCACATATTGTTGACTCCGGGCGGGAATCGAACCCGCAACCCCCGACACAGTAAGCGCTCTCACTGCCACTGTGCCAACGGGCTTAAAGTCATTGTTAACACAAAATAGTATGAGTAAACAGCAAAAGATGACAAATGCACAATAAATCACAAAATGTCTTAAAAGTTATTCAATTCCCGTTGCTCACACACCTTAAGTAGCTTTTATATTAGTTATACCAACTCTGATATAAGTACGGTTTAATAAAGATTAATAATCAGGGGTTGAGCGAGTGACTCACGCAAACCGTCGATTGAGATAATCTGTAAGTGGCTTTACATTATACAGGTCACGCGGTTAAGTAACATGGTGCATTGTTATGAATAATTTGACCTGAGAGTTGTAGAAAAACATTAGTATCTTGACAGACAGACGGACATACAGATAGACAGAGACAGAAATACAGACAGACAGATAGACAGAGACAGAAATACAGACAGACAGATAGACAGAGACAGAAATACAGACAGACAGAAAGACAGAGACAGAAATACAGACAGACATATAGACAGAGACAGAAATACAGACAGACAGAAAGACAGATAGACAGAGACAGAAATACAGACAGACAGACAGATGAACAACGATTGATCCTGTAAGAGTTTCCTTTTGAGAAAGGCTGACTTAAGATACGTTCCGCCAAATAGAGTCCCCGATTCAATTCCCGGGTCGAGCAAATCATGTTTCTCAATTTATATTTCAAACATGGCTCATGGTTAGATCACTAACTCGCAAAAGCTTAATAAACCAAAAATTAACGCTCACTGTACTGATATCTCCAGTGACATAGAATGCTTTTGCCCAACTGTGGACAATTATAGGTTAATACTACTACTGCTAACAATAATAATTTTCTGTTACAGCAATGCTTAAACAAAAATGAATAAGATTCCACGCTACAAGATATCTGGCAATTAAAATATTTCACGGGGCCATAAGGACGAGCGAAGAATAAATTGAATAATTGTAAACTTTCTACACCGTGACATTGTACGGAATTAGTAATTTTTACATTTTATTTGTTGACAATTTCATTCACTTTCCAATTTTTAATTAATTCAAGTGCTTCTGAATTTCTATGTTGATATTTTTTAGGTTATGGAAATTGTTGAGTTTTTTCTTAAAATTTACGGGGCTGCCATGGTATAGATCAGCGATGGCGACTTAAAAACCACAAACATAGTAAAATGTAATTCAGATTAAAGTAATCAATGTTTTGTAATGAAAAAACAGGCAGACAGACAAGCAAGTATCCTATTGAGTTCCGGTTTCCCTTTTTGAGGTACGCAGCCCTAAAAATAGCAACATCGCTTATTACGTACCACCAACTAAAATCGCGCGACTTTAGTTACCCATGCAACCACACCGTCTTTAATCTTTCCTGTCATATCATAGAAACAACGGTTTTCAAAAACAGTTAGTTTTATCGTGATAAGTGTTCTGACCACAAAATGGCCGTCCCAGGTAGGTAGATGGATAAAATTATTTCCAGAATTACGTTTTAACCTGTAAAAGCTACCGCAAAATGTTTCTTTATGGGTAATAATGATGTGCTTAGCGTGAAACCATTGATTCGGATATAAAGTGGATTACTTCCTACTTACTTAGGTATCATAATAATACCTCGTTTAGTCCGTTTTCGTAATTTTAGTTTCGTAATTGGCTACGAAAGATGAATTATTTTTCACTGTTTCATAATTGATTATCAAACAAGACTTCATTTACTGTTTTCGTACTGATATGCTAAGATACTATAAAAAAAACCCTAACCTACCGAATTGCATGTATTTACGAGTACTTTGAGTATTTTCTTTGAGATTTAGAAGGGAATGAGTTTTTGTAATTAACTAGGTACGAAGAAAATGTATTAGATTACGATAACAGCAAATAAATTCTTGTTTAATAATTAAATACGAAACAGCGAAAAATAATTATTTTTTAGTAGCCAATTACGAACCCGTAATTATGAAAGCAGACTATAGCTAATACCTACTTAGAAGTATTATCTGTAGCGCTCGTGGCTAGTTAACATCGCTTAGCTAAGCGAATGTAAGCGCATTGCTATCGATAAGCAACGTGCAGCTAGCCGCCTACTTAGGTGGGTGGCCGATAGTGGCTTTTATAGTTTAAACGAACTCACACGGGTTTTTTCGCGTTAGTTAATAATTACTTACTTTATTAACTTTCTAACGCGAAAAAACCCGAGTGAGTACGTTTAAACTATGTGTTCAAATCGTATAAGTTTAAAAAAGACTAGTTAGTGGCATTTCTATCTGAGCGCTACCGTGCTTTGGAAGGCACGTACAATTTGTCGGTACCGGCTCTTTCAATCGTTAGACCATGATGGACCTTGAGGCGGTCTAAAACCTCGCAAAATACAAGGTTATGTACCTACATTGGTTATGTAAAATTTTGTCACAGAACGTAGTTATGATCAGAAGAGCAAAAAGAAAGCAAGTGTCTCAATTTCAACTGTGTACCCTGAATAGTTTTAACACATTTGGTATTCACCTATTTGATATAAATTTAATTAGCTGATGAACCCAGTTGGGTACAGTTGTAGGAAAATTGACTACTATAACTTTTTTCAAAACGTGCTTCACTGCCAATATAGCTCGTAGTAAATGTAGTAAGTACTATTTGGTACACGTTAGGTGTGTGTTTCAAATATCATGTAAACTAGGACAAGGTTCAAATAATCGATTTAAAATGTTAACATTTAATTCGATTGACATTAACTATCATCTACTTATCTTTATTGGAACATTTGTGGAATGAAAGGTCGGTATAGTGTTGTTACGACTGTTTGTTTTTGTGTACCTAAAGCTTGAAGTAAAAAATTACATTTACAAATTACCACATAACTATCCGTTCTCACCTCGCTTTGGTTAATCAACATTTCTTGTGGGATATTCGGGATAAAACAAAGAAAAGTCTTTAGTTTTTGTTGTCATCATTGCGTACACTGTTTGTATACCCCTGTAGTGACTGTAGTTCATTGCTCTAATTATTTTTAGTGCAATTATAGGAATAAGTATTTTTTATTTTGTGTCTTGTAATTCTATTTATTACTTCACCTAGGCACCTTTCTAGTTGAGTCTGGTATTTCTGTCTGAGCGCTACCGTGCTTCGGAGGGTACGTTAAATTGTAGGTCCCGGTTGTTTCAATCGTAAGGAAATGTCGGATGCTTTTATGCTGTAAAAATCCGACATTAGGGTTCGCCACTAAACCTACTTGAACTTACTTTACTTATTTCAAATCTCTTGTAATTCTATTCCCATTTACTCACATACAAAAAAAGTAAACAACAACACCTTCCAAAATCAACTTGTAACCTGTTACAAAACTCAAAATACCGTAGAAAAAAACCACTTCCCAGCAATCGAAGTCCGACCATTGAGTGCGTGACTCGCTTGGTCACGCGCCGTCCCATCCGGTGGGGGTGGTAGGGAGGGGTGGGTTTACACCACAATAGGGCTGGTAGCAAGGATAATTTGGTATTTGTTGGAGTATGGTTGGAATGCCGTCGGCGATTATAAAAGCAGAACATTTGTTTATAAAAACTGCTGCAGTTAACAGTAAAGACACGCTATAAACATGGTCCTTGCATGATTGTATGTTGCCCAGCTATGTACATAATACAGAAAATATCATAAATGGCAGATACAAAAAGGAAATTGAGAATTTAGTCAAATTGCACTGCGTTTGACATGTCAATTGAATACAATTGTTATAGTACTTAACTTAGGTAGCAATACCTTCAACTTCAACTTAGGTAGCAATAGCTACCTTCAATTTCAACTTAGGTAGCAATAGCTACCTTCAACTTCAACTTAGGTAGCAATAGCTACCTTCAACTTTAACCCTACAACCCTACAACAGAGCAACACAACAATATGTAAATGTCTAAGGGTTATAAACCGTGGTTTACGGATCTATGGCGTCCAGATTGGAGTCAGATATCCCCGAAATAAGGAGTTTCGTTCAAAATGATTTATGTAATGCACTGTCGGGTTGTGACCGGACGCTAATTGCTACTTGGTTTATAGGGAACTAGCTGTTTTTTGACTTTACCTGCTTATTATGACGTTGCATTTATTGCTGACTTCTAAAATGTCGTTAAAACGCAATCTTTTGACTTCCAGGCATCAAATATTACACTGTACTCGCAGTCACAGCTTACAAGTAAGCTTAATAGAAATGGCGCATTAAAAAGTAGCTACTTGAGTAGTTTAATTGCCGCACAGTGACCCATGAAATAGACGATTTACGTAATTTTACATAAATTACATATATCAAAATCGCTCATTAAATCTCGACTAAAGAAGCATTTGGCGTTTCTGAGAACGGTCGTAAGTATCTGAATGTCGGATTATTAACAGAGTTAAAAAAAGTAGGAGGTTTCTCAATTCCGACCGTATATTTGCTTTTGAGTGTTGTAGTTCTACCTAATTCGATATGGTATAATCACTAAAACCAATCCTTATACAGTCCAGTCCACTACAATGCATTAAATTTATTAAAGCTATCCATGTAGACACTTCAAACTCACCACAATGAGGTAAAGTAATGTACTACGTACTACTGACAATGGAAGTCGGGACTAGTGACTACTCGCACTGAATGACAATTATGTCATGTGTCAGTTGTCATGACGACAAAATGATTTGTGTTTTGTTTATATAATCGAACCACTACTTAACACAACACATTCTATAATATGAGCTTATTTTTCTTACTTTTCAAACATGGCTCGGGTTTGAGATCACCACCCGCATTTGGCAAGCGTGGTGAGTATGCCTAATCCTCCTCACTGTACTGATAACTTCAGTGAGATGAGAGGCCTTTGCCCAGCAGTGGGACATTACAGGCTATACATACAAAGCATACCACTCCAAAGAAATACCTTCTCGTAGGTACACTACAATGTAATTCAAACAATATATTACTTATCGATACCTAATTGAAATGCAACCCACCGCCAATCATAGCTTCAATAAACTTCGTTCCATTGTGTGCTTATTGGAAAACGCATAAAAATAAATATTTCAAGGACATTTTATGATGCTCACAGGAAGATATTGTTTGTAAAACTTCGCAGAATTACATTTTAAGTGGAAGTGCAGAGTAGAAGATAATATGCTTGTCTTTATAAAAAATATAGGTACGAGTAAGAAGGTTTTAAGTTAATATTATCATAGTTATGATTTTCTCCCGAATTCAGTTTATTTTTTAATATCAGACATTACATTAGACTTGCAGCGCCCTCGGTTTGGGATGGAAATAGCCTATAAATCCTACTAATATTATAAATGCGAAAGTTTGTGAGAATGGATGTATGTATGTTTATTGCTCTTTCACGCAAAAACTACTGAAAGGATTTGTATGAAACTTTACAATAACATAGGTTATACATCAGAATAACACATGGGATACCGTCTATCCCGTAATTCCCACAGGTACGGGTACATCGCGCGTAACACCGCGGGGTACAGCTAGTATGCTATAAATGTATCCGTTGAATGTGGCTATCTATTACAAAACGAATTCTTTAAATGGCTAGTTTTAATATTAGCTTGTTAAAGCAAACCAAAATCAGCTTCAACTTTAATGCCTAGTGAACAAACAATAACCAAGCAAGTTATTTGACATATTGCATGACGTCTGTTTTCTATCGAACTCGCCGACTCGCAGCTTGTAAACTCGCTCGACGCCAACAACACTTAAAAAGTAAAGTAATAAAAGGTCTGTAATGACCCACTGCTGGGCAAAGGCCCCTCATCTCACTGAAGATATCAGTAGAGTAGGAAGATTACAACGCTAATCTATATATATAAAATTCAAAGTCCTGACTGACTGATAATCAACGCACAGCCTCAACCGCTACACCTAGAAACATGAAATTTGGCAGGAAGGTTCTTCAAGTGACGTAAGTGCACACTAAGAAAAGATTTTCGAAAATTCTTACGGGAACGGGCTCAACGCGGGCAAAGCCGCGGGGCGCTGCTAGTCACTTATAAAACAATATTTAAAGTAAGTACAAATCCACAACAATCAAATAAAAATAACGACGGTCGATAGTCCATTATCTAAATTGAAGTTTTCTCTGTATTATTTTAGTGTTTATGTTCAAACAAAGTAGAGTAATGTTTATTTAAACGTCCTGCCTTTGAGTCTCTATAGAGAATTGATAATGACTGTAATGTAAAAGAAATTTATCGAAACATTGATCGGGAAAACTTACTTTGATTACAACGTGTTGGTAGATGTTGGGTTTGGTCTATTTATAATCTCAATCGATAAATTGATAGAAATATACTTAACTAGCCCCGCGCCGCGGTTTCACCTGCGCTTTTTGTTGAAGTTGAAGCAACCGGTAACCCTAAGTATAAAAATATATTTCATACAATGCTTCAAAACATACATTAGATATCCTAGTACTTAGTTTAATAACCTTTCATTTTTCTCGAATTCCACAATCTTCTTCTTCATCGAGTAGATGGTCAACCTGGCCAATCCTGGTGTCAGAGTTATTGAGCCACCAAAGGCCTCTGACATGGCTCATGTAACGAGCACTATCCGTAGAAAGTAACCGGGACCGACGGCTTAACGTGCCCACCGAAGCACGGAATCATCTTACTTTTCGGGCAATTAGGTGATTCAGCCTGTAATGCCCAAACTGAGGGCAGTCTCACAAAGAGATTTTTGTGAGATATTGTCCCCACTGGGAATTGAACCCGGAACCTTCGGATCGTGAGCCGAGCGCTCACCACAAGACCATGGAGGCTGTCATTCCACAATTACATAACCTATGGATTAAATCACTATAAAACAGAGTCTGCAGGGATGTCTGTCATGCGTTTCCTAACATCCTCGATACGGTCTGATGATTCCATTGCGGCGGTGTTTCGTCATAATTACAATACCCACCTTGTGTACAACAATGGTTGTGTATAAACACATAACATAGGTACTTATTATAGAAGTGGTACAATTGTAGCCTAATTATTTGCGGACTTTGAGCTGAGCACGGTTTTGTATAATTTTGGTTTACTATAATTTTGAAAAATAAGTGACGTTATTTGTAATTATTACGTCATCATCAATAATTACAAATGTGTCACTTATTTTCCTTTGTAGATTACAAATTATGATACTTATTTTTTTTTTAGCTTTTTTTAGTGTTAATTGTAGCAGAGTATTTTTAAATTGGCAGCTGAATTTAATAAATACATATCAATAAAGCTTATATTTTGTTATAAAAATGTCATAACGGACAGTTATCTAATAGTCAAGTCACTTTACGTCACTTTATGTAATTTTGTTTGCTTTTTTTATACTTAACACCATCTGTAAAAGACAATGTTTGCGGGTCAAAGGTCCATTCATCGAGACGTCCATTAAATGAATTAAATCGACACTTAACCAATCGGCTTAGTTTTGAATTGAAACTACGCTTAGTTAATAATTAAATGTCTACTACCTAATTAGGTAAGCATTTGACGTCTCTAACTAGGGGCGTTAGTCATTTATTTATTCTCTCTAAAACCTTACAAAAAATACTCGTATATCTTGTACTGAAAATAGGTAATCAAAGCAATATTAATTTATATTTAAATCCTTATATGAAGTAATCACCACAAAGTCCCCGGCCGCGTCTGTCTGTCTGTTCTCAACTCAAATACCTACCACTGCACGGATTGTGACGCGGTTTTTTAATAAAGTGATTTAAGAGGAAGGTTTATATGTATAAAAATTCCCGAAATTCCCACGGGAATGGGCACAACGCGGGTAAAACCGCAGGGCGCTGCTAGTTCTAAATAAAACAACTTGGCAAGGAAGTATCAACGTGTTGTTCCCTATTGACCAGTAGTGCTACAACCCCACAGGATCTCCGCTAGAACGATCGTGGGCAGGTGCCTGAACAGCTGTCGTACAAACAGACTGACTCGCACTTTATGTAACACTATGTAAATATTGTTTCGTGTAACGGCATTAGGTGTTTATGGTGTCTTTGTTTAATACAGTTTTGTAAGCTAGGTATATTTGGAAACGCTAATAAATCGAGAATTACATAAATAATTGCCGTAATCGATACTTATATAATAAACTAGCTGCGCCCCGCGGTTTCACCCACGTTGTACCCGTTCCCGCGGAAATTTCGCGATAAAAAGTAGCCTATGTCCTTTCTACCAAATTTCATCCAAATCGGTTCAGTAGTTTTGGTGTGAAAGCGTAACAGACAGAGAGACAGAGTTACTTTCGCATTTATAATATTAGTTAGGATAAAGCTGAAGAGTTATATTTTTTTGTTTGTTTTGACCACGCATATTTTAGAAACTACTAATCCTATTTAAATAATTATTTTTACAACAAGTACCCATATTCACTGGGAAGGTCATTGGCTATTTTTTATCCCGAAATTCCTATGAGAACGGGCACAAAGCTGACAAAACCGCGGGGCACCGCGAGTAGTAAACTACAAAAGCTTCCCCATTTATCAGCTTGAAAAGTTACTAATTTTAAATATATTTCCTGCCTAATTCACTCACTTTTTGGTTGTTCCAAACAGGACTAACAAAACGTTTTATTATAGTGATTCCGTATCACCCGGTGCCAACTGAAATATTACTAAAAGCAGTTGAAATGCCCTCCGTAGTAAGGTAATTAAAACGATGACTATTCGGAATTCTTTAACACCTGTCTATTCAAAATATTAGGTACTAGCAGCGCCCTGCGGTTTTACCCGCGTTGTGCCCGTTCCCGTGGGAGTTTCGGGATTTTTTTACATATAAACCTTCCTCTTGAATCACTCTATAGTTTTAAAAAACTGCATCAAAATCCGTTGCGTAATTTTAAAGATTTAAGCATACAGACAAACAAACAGACAAAAATACTTTGACTTTGTTTTATACTATGTAGTGATATCGCTCGTGGCGTCCTTTGACTAAGAGATGTTAGTTCATTGCGATTGTTAAGCAACGTGCAGCTCGACCCCTACTTGGATGGGTGGCCGATAGTGGCATTCTAATTGAGCGCTACCGTGCTTCTGAGGGCACGTTAAATCGTCGGTCCCGGTTGTTTCAATCGTCAGACCATGTTGTTCTAAAAAACCTCCGACACCAGGGTTGGCTACTAACTTACTCGAACTGATACTTACTTACTACTTGATAAAGCTTATAGGGGAAGTGCACCTTTTATATATGCACTAGCAGCGCCCCGCGGTTTTACCCGCGTTGCCCGTTCCCGTGGGAATTTCAGGATAAAATGTAGCCTATAGCCTTCCTCGATAAATAGACTATCTAACAGTGAAAGAATTATTCAAATCGGTTCAGTAGTTTCTGAGATTAGCGCGTTTAAACAAACAAACAAACAAAACAAAACAAACTCTTCAGCTTTATAATATTAGTATAGATTCGTAACTTTATAAATTAATCCAGTGATTAGTAAACCATTTAATTCTCGTATTACGTTTCCGATTACTGTTATCGAAGATTATTCGCTGTAATATATGTAAACGATAATTGAACTCTTGGTTTCCTAATCTTCTACGATCTTACTCAATAGCTAAAGACCACACATAGTATGCTACTTTGTTGCAGGATAATGCAATTTAATACTAACGGGGTCCGTGGTTATATATCTTCTAATTTGCCATACTCCTCCGAAACGGCTTGACCGATTTTGATGAAATTTTTTGTGCTTATCCGGTATCTATGAGAATCGGCCAACATCTATTTTTCATCCCGAAATTCCCGCGGGAACGGGTACCGTGGTTCAACTCCTCTGAAACGGCTCGACCGATTCTCATGAAATTTTGTGTGCATATCGGGTAGGTCTGAGAATCGGACAACATCTATTTTTCATCCCGAAATTCCCGCGGGAACGGGTACAACGCGGGTGAAACCGCGGGGCGCAGCTAGTAATATATATATACTAGCCGCGCCCCGCGGTTTCACCCACGTTGTCTTTCCAGCGGGAATTTCGGGATAAAATGTATCCCATATGTTATTCTGATGTATAACCTATATTACTGTATCCTATAGCTAAATCCGTTCAGTAGTTTTTGCGTGAAAGAGCAACAAACATACATCCATACATCCATCCTCACAAACTTTCGCATATAGGACAATATACGAGTACATAATATAGTTAACCGTATGTAAAAAAAGATCGTTCGCCGAATACCATCAACTGACGTGCTATTTGCACTGATGCGGTCACCGAATTTGCATACGACGAACGACTTAATATAATTGGACCATCATAAAGCTGTCTAAGTATTTTTATGTGGGTTCCTCTCACATAAAGCACGTGCCGTACCGTGGGCGGAAATATATAAAACTAGACACTTATTTATGTAGATTATTTTAAAAGATTCAAACAGCCGATTCTGCTAATTATGATTAACACGTTATCAGATATTAATGTCTTTATAAATATGGTAATAAGGCCGAAAATCGTCTATCGAATATGTAATGAACTGTTCTTGTATTTACATAATTTTTATACGACAGTTATTATTTCTTTTCGAAACAATAAATATGAGATAATTACTTTTTAATTTATGCTCAAAATTAATATTTCTCGTATTTAATTTTTATGACTTTTTTGTTTTATGTTTGTTCATTAATATGAAAGCTATTTAACTTATATTTTTAGATAGAAATCAAATAGATAGATATTAAAATTACTGATAAAGTACTTAAGTAAGTTTGAGTAACCTTGGCCAACCCTGGAGACCATTGATATGGTCTAACTAACTATTGAAACACCGGACCGACAATTTGACGTGCTCTCCGAAGCACGGTAGCGCTCAGATAAAAATGCCACTATCGGCCACCCATCTAAGTAGGGGCCGAGGTAACGTTGCTTGCAAAAAGCCCCTAATTAACTAGTAAGTATAAGTAAGTATTAGCCTGTAATGTCCCACTGCTGGGCAAAGGCCTCTCATCTCACTGAAGATATCAGTACAGTGAGGAGGGGTAGGCTTAATCACCACGTTTGCCAAATGCGGGTTGGTCTTCTTCTTCATCGAGTGGATGGTCAACCTGACCAATCCTGGTGTCAGATTTATGCGGGTTGGTGATTAAGGTAAAAGTACAGAGTACAAAATAAATTGTAATAAAATACGTATCTATACTAATATTATAAAGCTGAAGAGTTTGTTTTGTTTGTTTGTTTGTTTGTTTGTTTAAACGCGCTAATCTCAGAAACTACTGAACCGATTTGAAAAATTCTTTTTGTAATAGATAGCCACATTCAACGGGAAGGTTATAGGCTACTTTTCATTCCGAAATTCCCACGGGAACGGGAACAACGCGGGTAATACCGCGGGGCGCTGCTAGTCCAATATAAAAATACTTACAACGTTATTACATTGATGAAACTTATGAATGATACTTTGTAGTTTTGTAACTAAATTGAGATATACGAAAGTCAAAGCGAAGCCATTGTGCTGTCATT